>CM060906.1:582613698-583932698 GCA_030737815.1 Allium fistulosum | reverse complement strand
GCTGATAGAAAACCACTCGGCCTACAACGCCTTCTTAGGAAGGCCAGCCTTGTCTGACTTCCAAATCGTCCTGGCCCCATGGTGCCTAAAGATGAAATTTCCAACGGACAATGGAGTAGGGGAAGTAGAGGGAGACCAGGACGTTGCTCGAGACTGCTATGTAACTGAAATTCGCAACAACCGCGGGAAGGATAAAGGGAAGAGTGTAGAGGTTGCCCTCTGCACAAAAAGTTTGGAAGCATAGCAACTAAAGAAAGCCCCTCCTCTTCGATATACCAGCGACCCTTTCAATGAATTAGACCCCCGGGACAAAGAGGAGGAGGCCACCACTGAGCCTGCAGAGGCTATGGAATTTGTATCTGTAGACAAACATGACTCGAGTAGACTATTGAAAATCGGGTCCCAACTAAAAGCAGGGTTGAAGGAACAACTCATTGACTTTCGCCGCCACAACTTGGATGTATTTGCATGGTCACATGCTGACATGACCGGAATCTCCCTTAACATAGCATGCCACGTACTAAACATTGATCCTACCAAGACGCCCATAAAACAAAGAAAGAGAAGTATGGGGGCAGAACGATCAGCAGCCCTCGATGAAGAAGTAAAGAATCTACTTGCCAATGACTTCATACGAGAAGCCATCTACCCAGAGTGGATCGCCAACCCGGTACTGGTAAAGAAGGCTAATGGGAAGTGGCGAACATGCATTGACTTCTCCAACTTAAATGACTCTTGCCCGAAGGATTGCTTCCCACTTCCCCGAATCGATCAACTTGTAGACAGCACAGCCGGGCACGAACTCTTATCCTTTATGGACGCATACTCAGGATATAACCAAATTCCTATGCATGCTCCCGATCAAAACCACACTAGTTTCATCACTGACCGAGGTTTGTACTACTACAAGGTAATGCCTTTCGAACTTAAAAACGCAGGAGCCACCTACCAGCGCCTCGTCAACAATATGTTTGCAGGGCTAATAGGACAAACTATGGAAGTGTATGTGGATGACATGCCGGTAAAGTCAAGGAAAGCTGACGATCACATAAGCCACCTGGGCGAGATGTGTCAAGTACTTCGCCAGTATGGAATGAAACTTAATCCTCTAAAATGCTCCTTCGGAGTATCATCAGGAAAGTTCTTGGGATTCATCGTCCATGCCAGAGGGATTGAAGCAAACCCTGAACAAGTCCGAGCTCTAAAAGATATCAAAATACCTTCCACTCGAAAGGAAATGCAAAGCCTGAATGGGAAAGTGGCCGCCCTAAGCCGATTCATCTCCAAAGCAACGGACAAGTGTGTCCCCTTCTTCGAAGCTCTAAAGAAAGACAAAGAAAAGTTCGAATGGACTGACGAATGCTTAACCGCTTTCCTTAACTTAATCGAACACCTCCAGAAACCGTCGGTACTCTCGACTCCAAATGAAGGCGAAGAGTTATACCTATACCTTGCTGTATCATCTCATGCTCTAAGAGCTGCTTTGGTAAGAGAAGACAACCGCACGCAGCAGCCAGTATACTTGGTAAGTAAGAGGTTTACAGGGGCAGAAGTCAGATATCCTAAACTTGAGAAGCTAGTATACTGTCTACTAATCGCATCACGAAAACTGCGACACTATTTTCAATCTCATTCCATCAGAGTTCTGACCGATCAACCACTGAGGCAGGTACTCCATCGTCCCGACACTTATGGGCGACTACTTAAATGGTGCATTGAACTAAGTCAATATGATATTACCTACCATCCTCGCACCACCATCAAGGGGTAAGCCATGGCCGATTTCATTGTCGAATTCACTACCAACGAAGGTAAGGAGCAATCAGAAATAGCAGAAGACATCAAGTGGAACCTCTTTGTGGATGGTGCATCAAACGAACAAGGCTCGGGGGCAGGTGTGGTAATAATCACTCCCAGGGGAAATAAGCTGCACTATGCTATAAGGTTGGAATTCGCTGCCACCAACAACGATGCAGAGTATGAAGCAGTGATAGCTAGATTAGAACTTGCCTTAGAAATCGGAGCCAATTCTTTGTGTCTTCATAGCGATTCTCAACTTATTGTTAATCAAATATTAGGAGAATTCCAGGCTCGAGAAGAACGACTCATAGCATATTTAACGAAGACCAAGTTACTTCTCAGTCGATTGGACCACTACTTAGTCAAACACATCCCTCGGGAAGAGAACCAAGAAGCCGACGAATTGGCGAAGCAAGCTAGCATGAGAGACGGTGCTATTTCCGGAGCAGTAGCCATCTCAAAGCAACTGACCCCAAGTTTTGAGCAAGTGAATCTGATAGCTGCAACCGAAGAAGCAACTTGGATGACTCCCATCCGAGACTACTTACAAAGTGGCACACTACCCAACGGGCGTAACAAAGTCAAGAAAATCTTGAGGAAAGCTTCCCGCTACACAATACAAGAAGACACCCTCTATCGGCGCGGCTTCTCTAACCCCTTATTAAGGTGTGTTGCTGGAAGGGAAGCCAAGAAAATCTTATCCAACATTCATCAAGGAAGCTGCGGAGATCACACCAGAGGGCAGTCTTTGGCAAAAAAGATACTCCGATATGGATATTTCTGGCCCACCTTAAGCAAGGATGCCTTAGATTTCGTCAGAAAATGTGACAGATGCCAGAAGTTTGCTAAGATTCCACGGCTACCAACCACTGAGATTACTCAAATGACCAGCCCTTGGCCCTTTGCAGTATAGGGAATTGACTTGATTGGCGAACTGCCAATGGGCCGAGGAGGGGCCAAATATGCTGTAGTGGCAGTCGACTATTTCACCAAATGGGTGGAAGAAGAACCCCTAAATAAAGTATCATCAGTGAAAGTTATTAACTTCTTGATCAAAAATGTTCTATGCAGGTACGGAGTCCCATTCAAAATTATATCGGACAATGGACTTCAGTTTGACAGCGAGGAGTTCGCCAACTGGTGCCAAGAGCATGGAATTCACAAGAGCTTCTCATCCGTAGCTTATCCCCAGGCAAACGGACAAGTCGAAGCCGTCAACAAAATTCTAAAAACTCTAATCAAGAAGAAGCTCGAAAAGTCAAAGGGCGCTTGGGTGGATGAACTCCCTACGGCACTGTGGGCCTATCGCACATCTTTAAGAACATCAACAGGGCATACTCCTTTCTCTTTGGCATACGGATCGGAGGCTATGCTTCCAGTTGAAACCATCGTGCCTTCCCACCGTAGGATCCACTATAACCCAGAAGAGAATGAAGAACTCCTTCACATGTCTTTGGATCTAATTGAGGAAAGAAGAAATGATGCAGCCCTCAATGCAGCAGCCCACAAGCAAAAAGTGGCAGCACACTACAACTCCAAAGTCAATCATCGTACTTTACAAGAAGGAGATCTTGTCCTCAAGCGAATCTTCCCTCGCCCCGGAGCACTAGATCTAATCTGGGATGGACCATATGTAATTCATAAAGATCTCCACAATGGAGCTTATATTTTGTCAACAGTGGACAGAGAGGTGTTCCAGAGGGCATGGAACATCCAACACCTCCGTCGATACTTTTCTTAACTTGTACTGCCCATATGAAGTGAATTAACAAAGAGAATCAGTGGACGTAGGCATTTTCGTGCCGAACCACTTTAAAAACCTTGTCTCTTTTTTAACTTGTTCCTTTATATCTTGGCTGCTTGTTAACTTTATCCTTTTCCGTTGAACAAAATCCTATGCATATAGCATTTCCATTCAAGGCACTCCACAGCGCGACTTCACCTGGACAGGACCTAACAGGTACTATGTGAATCTATGCCCTCGCCAATGAGACACTTTTGCTCTGGCATCCCTCTGCTGCGGGTTAACTCATTGCTCGCGACGGCCCTTAAAGCCAACTGTAATGATTATAAGCCACCGAGAAGGCCGACTATACCCAAGGCAGCTCATTACGGCGTTCGGCTCGCCAGCAACTGTGAACCTACTTTAAGCCCCAACATAAGGTGTGGCCAGCCAGGGGTAGTTCACGGTTGACGATCGGCACCCACGCTAGCCGGCCATAGTAAATCGAATAATACCCACGATTACGGGCCATAATGGCCCGGGTAGTTACTGTGCGCGATCTCGGCTCCGATGTGTCTTAAGTACGGCTGTGGTAAAAAAGATTAACTCCCCGCGGAGGCGTAAGATTGGTGACAAATGTCTCCAAGACCCACAGCTAGGGAAAGTGACTACAAAGCCCGTTTTCCATGAACTTAAGCACATCGAAGGCCTTCCGTGATTGGAAGTTTTACTATTTCGCATATTTCAATTTTATTTAAAAAAACTTTTCTCCTATCCTCTATAACAATCCCTGAAGTACAGGACACCGAATAGGAGACATTCGCTAATGGAAGCGGATACTCACAGCAAGGCACTGGACCACATTCCATACTCAGTCACGCAGGACATTCAAAGCTGCCACCTACAAGTAAAATATGAAGGGCGGTATTTTCTTCTTTCATGTATAAACACGTGGCTATAATTTATTCACACGTCACACTAACATTGCAAGACATGAAATTATGTTTTAAGCAAGAACTTGACATCAAACACAATTGAATTACAAGCATACGCATAGCTATATTTCTCATACAACATGTCAAAACAGCAAAAACATTCAAAAACGATAGAATCAGCTTAAGTTAAAAAATTACACGTCAAGAATAATGTTGTTTATTACAAGTAGCATAATTACAACCTAAAAGTTACGTTACTATTTTGAGACTAACATATACAAAAATGTCAAGTCCACTAAAAGGTATCCAGGTTAAATCAAGGAGCCGGCTGCGTCGGAGTTTCATCCTTGTCCTGTTGCCCACCTGCCCGGTCAAAGAAAGAATTCATTAGTGATAAGCAACCAAGTTAACGGAAAGACTAGAAAGGAAGACTTACCCGCACCTGCTCCCTGACCATCCTGGTCATCATCCTCTACTTGCACACCTGCCTCCTCAGCAACAAGCAGCCGCATACCCTCCTTCACCACCACCTTCTCCTCCTTGGTAAACTGGGCAGTGACCACATCCATTCTGAAGACTGCGCCATCCTCTTTATCCGCATCAGCCCTAGCCTCCTCCAGGGCCCGGAGATAAATCCTGGCCATAACTCGGGGGTAATCATCCATCCAGGATAAATTACCCTGCTTCCAAGTGCGGAAATACATATCCTGGAGCATCTCATCCATCATCCTCTCATTTTCCTCAAGCTCCCTCATTCGGGCCTCAGAAGCATGCAGCTTAGCGACGGCAGCATCCCTCTCTGATCGTTATCGTGAGCGGTCAGCCTGAAGGGATATCCTCATCGCCTCCATCTCCTCCCCGGCCTTGACTAGTCGGGCATGATGCCCCATCAATTTCCTGGTCTCCTCAGCAACCCGGTCAATATTCGCCTTAGCTTCATCCCCCAGAGTTACAACCCAGGTTGTAAGCAAATCGAGGTCCAGGGACTTAGCTTCGTCAAGCACCCGTACCATGGGATTGCGAGGGAGAAGATGCTCACCAGTAACCTCATCGAAGGAGATGTCATGAGAGGCCGGGTCCAGGTCTAGATGACCCGCAAACGGGTTACGAACCAAGCTAGGGTGATCTATCGGGGTGAAGGTTGGATTCTCGGACGGATGTGGGGAAGGCATAAACTCAGTATCATCCTCCGTAATATCATGAATAGGCTGGAGTGGGGCCGGAGGACCAGGAAGAGATTCAAACGTAGATCAACTCCTCTTCCTCTTCTGTATATCTTCTTCAATAACTCCAAGAAGAGGACGATAGCCGACTACGTCTCCAGGACGGTTAGTAGGAGGCTTCGGCATGGCGGAAGCTTTGAGGAGTTTGTATTGTTCAAGCCTGTGCCGAAGATCTGAGGTCTTGGCCGTTTTGCCCGCTCCTGGAATGAAAACCAAGTGTCACCAACATGTATTGAGCCATCATTCAAGAATTAAAGAGAAATTCACCTTGAATCGCAGAAGTTGCCTCAGTAGAAGCGCTCCCGGAAGATAAATCGGCACCGGTCCCGACCTTACCAACTTTCTTGGACTTCTCCGTTTCCTCCAACTCTTCGAAGGCTTGGCGGAGAGCGTCATCTGTCCACTCTTGAATCACGCCCGCCTGCCCGGGAGGCAAAGCCCCGGTGCCATCACCGCCCTGTCCTTCGCCACCATCATCACCGTGACGATCACCGTCACCTTCTCTACCACTTCTGCTCTCCGCCTCACCTCCTTCGTCCTCACCTTTTTCCTCCTCCTGAACATCTGGATGTGTGCTGGGAGAGGGTCCATCGGACTTCTTGAGTTTCTTCCCCCCGGCGACTGGATGCATCGAGAAGGGTCTCCTTTTGCTGCTTTTCGCCGTGGCCCCTCCTGTAACTTTGGCAGCTCTCTCCTCCGCCGTGTCTCTCTGCTTAACCGCCGACTGACGTGGAAGGATCAGGTTGTGCCCCAGAAGTGTAGCATTCCTGATCAAGTAAGAAGCCGACTTGTCCCTTCCCGTAATGGCTTCTATTTCCTCAGCCATCTGAACCAGGCGATCATTCTCCATGACCGCAAAGCCACCTGTCGCTAGCAAGAAATAAAAACACATAAGAAGAAGCATTGCAGTTATAATGGAAATTATAAATAAAGCTTCACACTTACAGCCGGAGGTGAAGCGACGGATGGAAACAGAGTCATCCCTGATAAAAAACCATTCTTTCTTAAACATACTGAACTTCGAATATAAGTCCAGGATAGGCTTGAAAGATACGGATGATTCCAAGTTGATGTATGGAGACCCCTTCTTATAGCCTCTCAAATTGTACAAGTACCGGATCTCCCGGTTGGAGGGAGGACGCCCGTATCTCCTCTGGAAAATGACAAACAGGCTCACCAGGATGGCGTAGGAGTTAGGCTGAAGCTGAAACGGAGCTACCTTCAAGTAGGTGATAAAACTGATTATCCAAGCATTGATCGGGGGAATGGCCCCACACATGCAATGGTACCGACTATAGGCGAAATACCCTTCGAGGGGATTATATGGCATCACTCCCTCCCCCGGCAACAGCATGCGCGCTCTGTCAATCCCAAAGGAGCGGGAGATAACATCAAGCTGCTCGCCTTTCAGAGAGCTTGGGAAACAGTCAGGAGGTGAGTTCAGAAGCTCCTGAGGGCCGTACCCATCTACTTGTGACCTCGGGGTGGGCCCATGACGTCCCGGTTCTAACTGAGCTGGGGGCACTATGGAAGGATCTTCTCTGTCTTGGGATTTCTTCTTTTCTGATCGGGTTTCCACTTTATGAGACATTTATCTGCAAACACAAAATAGCACGTCGTTAGAACGAGGGAAATAAACGAGCAAGTACGTATAGCCTAGGATTTCACTCATAATTCAAGTCATAAAAGTGCATTCGGTAGTTCAAGGCCGAAAGGTCATTCGGTATTCAAACTCCCCTATCTCGTTCGGCATTTCCAACAAGGGACTCATTCGACACTCGGATTCATTCGGTAGTCCAAGGCCGAAAGGTCATTCGGTATTCAAACTCCCCTGTCTCATTCGGTATTTCCTACAAAGGTCCATTCGGCATTCGGATTCATTCGGTAGTACAAACCATAAGGTTCATTCGGTAATCACCTGATTCGGTATGATTCGGCAATATGGTTGATTCGGCAGAAAGATGTGATTTGGCTATCTCACTTGGTAAGGAATAACGAAAGCCTCAAGCCCATACTTATAGGCAAGCACAAAATAGCTGGACCAGATAATTCGGCATTTGGAACCAGATGAGGGCGTCCAGATAAACATAGCGCGCCATACGCAAGCATATTCCCCACTTTGGGGGGCAAATGTTGGGAGTGTTTCCACCTACTACCGGACCAAACTTCCTTCCCATGCATAGCCGGACCAAACTCCTTCCTATGCATAGCCGAACCAACCCCTGCTCCACCCTACCGAATCAACTCATCACCGGACCAGAACCACCGGGCCACTCCTCACAACTCATCACCGGACCAGAACCACCGGACCACTCCTCACAACTCATCACCGGACCAGAACCACCGGACCACTCCTCACAACTCATCACCGGACCAGAACCACCGGACCAATCACAACTCCACTCACCACCGGACTAACTCCATAAACAACCGAACCAACCTGGCCAGGCCAGATTACATCAGCCCAAGCCCACCAGCAGCTGTATACATCCTAGACCCCTACCCCTTGCCTCACTCTATAAATAGAGGGGAAGGGGTACAGCAATGAGGGACAAGTTTGAGAGCTCAAGCATGGATAGAACTTTCAAACAACTTTCATATACTTGTATCAAAGCTTTGTACTTGTAATTTGAATAGAAAAGGAGAATAACATATAAAGTGGACGTAGGCACATTCTGGCCGAACCACTATAAATCTGCGTGTCTTTTACAGTTTAGTCCCTGCTTTTCATATATTTGCATAAATCACCCAAATCACTAAGAACAACATAAAATCAACTAAATCATACAACTTGGAGGTGTTCGTCCATTTTTTGTGCAAACATCTTTTAATTATAATATATTTATACTTAGATTTAAATATAAAATAATAGTAAAATTTTATATATATTATTCTCTATATTTATCTATGTATTTTATCTATAGTCAAGTATATTTATAAAGTTTAAATAGTTTTTAATATAAGATAAAGGTTATTTTCAAAGAAAATCAAATCTTCAAAAAATGCTTTGGGATATCGACATGCCCTAGTACCCATGTCGACATAGTGACAGTTAGATTCAAAAATTTGAATTTCAAAAGAAGTGTCTATTCGCCATAACCTTTCACGAATGGACATGGCTGTTGTTCTTCTATAAATATGGGTTAGTTTCAACGAATTTGATTATATAGATTTTCTAGTTTTTCACTTCTCTTCTTCTTCCACATTTCTTTATACATATTCTTACCATTACTCTACCGAAATAAACATTGAATCTAACTAGATAATCTCTGGTTTGATTCTCTGTCACTATCTCATCAAGATCCTCAGTGTTATTCAGAGTTATAGGCTTTCTTTGTAATCAATAGAGTAAAAGGTGTGATTGTAGCCTTGGAAATCGATCAAGTGAGAAAAGGTGTGATTGTAGCCTTGAGAAATCAATTGGGTGAACTTGTTGCCCAGAAATCAAGTATCTCTACCCAAAGGATTGTGATTCTGGAGGGTGTACCTCGTGGCCTTGAAATCGAGGATTTTAATTGTTGAATTGCTTTTGAAAGGAAATCCATACTTAGTTGTGTGGGACTGGATGTAGGGTAACTCCGAACCAGTATAAAATCCGGTGTGTTCTTTCCTTTACTACATTTACTTTATTTCTGCATCTGTGTTTGATTCTGTGATTATATCTGTGTCTGAATATTGCATACATTTGTGTACAAATCAACAATAACTCAAAAAGATTTAGTAATTTCTTATAAACACTACTCACCCCCCCCCCCCTCTAGTGTTTATTCTAGCCTTAAGATCTATATTCTGCATTCCTCACAAATAGAACCACATCAATCATGTAAACACAAAGTCTAGGCCACGTTACATGTTTAAGAAGGTATATAAGTAAATATGTTACATATAAAATTATCATTTCTTTTCCAAAGCAAGAGGGGTCTAAAGTTGTAAATACATTAGTAAACTTTACTTTATATTTACACGCAACATATACACACACACAATATATACGTTTTAGTAGTGAGTTAACTTACCAATGTTGAGTTAACTCACCCAAATCCTTGCTAACATCAAGAATAAGTACTCTAGAACACGAGAACACTTTTTACCTCAACCAAACAACCCAAAGACTTCACCTTTTGCTCCAAAATGCTCTCTGCCATCCCCCTCAACCATATTTGCTCATGGCCAGAATTTAAATCCCCCATTTTCCACTTTCCTTCAAAATTTGAGATGTTATTCCGTGCTCCTATGTTGTGCTAGGGCATTTTCCAAAGTTTGGAGAAGTTTTGACATTGTTTTTTTTATTTTGGACTGCTAAAGTAAAGAGAGAAGAGGTATTAAGACTTAGCTTTTTGTTCAAAACTTAGGCCAATGATTTTGTAATGTTATGAAGTGTTCATGTAGAGTTATGCAAGAGGTCACACTACCCCCTAAATCTCCTATAGAATTTCATCAACATGATCTCCCTTACATGATTGCTTTTTTACCCCACTTAACCAAAATTTCTTCTTTCCTCCGGAATATCTACCCCCTAGTTTGTTTGCTAATTTTTTCACTAGTCACCATTTAGTTAGCCATATCAAGCAAAATATTTTTAATTGCTAATAAATGAAACATTAATATATTAGACACCAACACTAGATCTAAGGCTGGAGCAAGCCAACCAGAGCACGGCCAGGAAATGTCCTCAAATTCTCATCAGTCCATCAACCTGACTAGAGAAGAGATGGAGAAAATGATGGAAGAGATGCAAGATGGATTAAGAAAGAGATGCAAGATGGATTAATGACTCAACAATAAGAAATGCTTGAAGGATTTTTCCAAAAGATGAGACAACAAAGAATAGCTAGAGCTGCAGGAATTCAAAACCAATTGCAAGGAGCTAATGCAGGAGCATCTGGAGTTAGAGTGGAGAAAACTGGAATGATGCCCCCATGAATAGTACAACTCGGTACCGACCTGATTCAACTTGGTACCAAGACAATTATACCCGGGAGCAACACTTGTGTAAACTTGGAACGTGCTGGAATGCAAGGAGCAAACAATGCTGGTGCTAACGTGCAACAAGAACAAGTTTACCATGTGTTATTAATTAAAAGGGGTAAATCAGGTTTATAAAATCAAATTTTAACATATTTAACCTTGATTCAAATACTTAAATAATTCATACACCTAAATACGAAGTGTTCAAAATTCTGGGTCGTTACATTTTCCCCCACTTAAACATTTCATCCTCTAACTTCTAACACAACTAATTAAAAAAGAAACAAGCATGTACCCATTACTTAATAGGATTCAAAATTACTAGCAAAGAAAGCTCAAGGTTTGGTTAAATTCCAAAACCCTCTTACCGCATAAGGACGATAAACAATTTACAAAGCATACCTTACGCTCATCGGCTTTAGGTTATTACTCAGAAGATTATTCATGCCATCTTAAAAAAAAGTCATCCCCTAAACTATCTTAAACCAACAAAAACTTAATATACTTACATACTTAAGTCTGTATAATATACATGGATCATCCATATGTGATATCTGATTTGATCACTTGCTCGATCACATAAATTTCACTTCCAAACTAGTGTAAATCACCTGACCTCTCTAGTACGGACTCCGATCTGGTTCTTTGATTAGAAACCCTCTGTTTCTCTTACATGGCCATGTACTATGATAGAAAACCTCGGGATCATATCAAGAATTTGTTTCAAATGTTCGCCGTCGAGAATCAAATGAAACATTCTAGTCCGGACTGGTGTAAATCACCTTGAAACTATGTATTCGAATCCCAAATCAAGAACTGTCATGTGAATAAAATGATCTACGTACAACTTACATATTTTCTCCCATTAGTTTCTTCAACTATACCAATTACTTTTTATATCACATGCATCTACACAAATAGTATATCTCATTTAATACTAAAATCATTTGTGAAGCATTTTATAAAATATTATTTTATTTACAAAACATGTTATAAAGACGTACCGTTATTCATAAAACATTTTACAAAAACATACCATACGTTTATACTTATATGATGCTCTACTACATGGTAAGAGAATATATTAAACATCATATTTACTCTACTTCTTATTTTTTAAATTCCGATGAAGGCCCAAAATAAATCTGGCTCTTATAACCGAGTCAACCTTTTAGACTTATTTAAAGAAAGAACTAAACATCGAAGTTTAATCTCAAATCATTTGAAATATTAACATATACATATACCCTTTTGTATATCAAATCATACTTTTTCGGATAAAATCAAAGTCATTTTCAAAGTTATATCAACTACTTCGTAAAATCACAATAAGTATCATGATCTCAATTTATAAACCAATTTCCTAAATATTTACTCTAAAATCCATAGAAAATATGCAAATAGATTGAATAATCCTAAAATGATACCAGGGAAACGGGTTCTACCAAATCGTATAATATATCCCTTGCTACTATGAGGGGTAATACTTATGACAAGTGCTTATCAACCGAACACATCTCTCTCCCACTTTTAGTCACTTTAGAGTCACTCAAACTAGATAACATAAAATACTTTCAAATAATACTACTATTATTTCCTCTAAAATCGTGGAACCCATTTTCAAAGAAATCGGGATTTAAGTTCTCAAAATACCAATTAAATCCTTTTCATTTATAAACCATATTTTATAAACCACACTTGTATAAATTCATTTTCTTAGAAAATTTGTACTAAACTTCTTTTGTTAGAGTTAACTTCTAACCCAACATTATCATCAAATTCCTTATAGTCAAACTGTGAAATTCAATTCACAAGGTATTCATTTTCAATGCACTCGCAATTACTGTCTACCCAACCTATGTAGTAATAGGGTAAACTACTCATAAATTGGTTGAGCACAAATCAATAATCAATACTAAATGCTCATTAATTGGCCAAGCATAATTAATTAATATACAAATAATTACAATGCTCATAAACTGGTTGAGCATGACTAAGCCAATTAATGAGGGATAATCATTGGATATCATTAATCCTTACATTAATTAAACTACACTTACAAACCATACTTATATAAATTACCCTTTATAAGATCTTTTAATTTTCGTTGTTGGAATTCATTTAAGGCATAAGTTTATAATAAATACAAATATGCTTTTATATATTCGATACACTCAACTCATTCTAGGGCATCGCTTACCCTATCTCTGATGAGTTGACCTAACCAAAACCAAGTTTTCGCTTAACCCTCACCTCAGATACCAAATGTGATGACCCGCCTTTTCGACCCCAAATGTCGACATTAATACATCCACGATATTTACATGCTGAAACACCCAAGGTCAAAAAAACATATATTTAGGGTAAAACAAAAATAGAAAGAAAGAAAAAACATCTAAATATCACAATGGAACAATAATATATAACATCCAAAAGATAGTAAAAAGGGCTACTCTAAGATAGCATTTCAGAGTTACTAACCTAAGTATTGTCATCTGCCTGGACAATTATAACATCATGTGCTCATAAATGCCAATATATGCATACTAGTAGTGCATCGAAAATAAAATACTATGGTAGGTGAAAGCATCCAGGCCATCTCCTTGAGCTCCAAAGAATATCCAACGAAAATCTACCTATCTCAAACTGCTTGAAAGGGTATTCGAGGATTTAAGGAAAAGATAAAACCACGAGTCAGCCATAAGTCTGGTTTAAGAAACTCAAGAAATATGTAGCCACACATAATAGTATCTTTTGAGACCAATTAAATCATCAGAATAATTTTCCCCTCAAAAGAACCAATACCATTTAATAATTACATAAAATGATATAACATAAAATGTCAAGGGTGTAAAATATAAATTAGAAAATAACTGTGCAGCTTGCATCTCACATCACAGTAATATTAGGTATACAATCAAAACCACTAAAGGTTGTGTTCGCATATGGATTTTCCATTGGAGGTGCCCTCGGTACGTCGAGATGAGCCTGCCTACAAGGGTCTGAATGTACTTTCCAAAAAGACGTATATCTCTAGATAAAACATACCGCATAGATAACATAGCTGGACCATGCTCGGATATGTGATGCCGAATATCAACTTCCACTAGCAACATCGACAAGCATCTCTAGCTATAGAGTTGATATACACTTAGGTTAGCTAAACCCATTGGCTATGTGTCCAACTCTATTCTCTATAATTTCCAATGGTGAAGTCACGTTCAATATTTCAACACACGAGTCTTCATCACTCGAACAGATCTCGAATCTCTCCATAGATTCTAGCATCATAACACACGAGCCATCATCGCTCGAATAGTTAAGAATCTCTTAATGGATTCTAGCATAAGTCATTCGACCAATGCTAATGATGTTCTCTATTTTGGAACCATCCTCAAGGTAGATAGTACCACACGATAGCATTTTTCAAATATTAACGCTGACCTCTCCCTCAGAGTTACCCTAGGGATAGACAGTGCAACTCTATAACATTTTGCTCCACAACTGCTTCTAAAAGACATAACGCCTGTATCGATTTTGATGTGGTTATAAGTTTGGAGTCATCTCATAGAACTACACTTCGATACCAGACTCTTCAAAACCAAATTGGTGAATTCCCAGTTAACATAACTTTGATTCTTTCAGTAATAAACAGACAATAGCATAAGGTAGAGTATCACCTCTTACCTGGATGGATATCCTTTTCTCTTATCTTAGAAGAGCAAGGCGAGTTTATACATATGGTAGAGAATCACCAAGAGTATAAATGTATCGTTTAAATCTTGTGTTTCTTCTAGATATTTCCTAAGTAATTTTTTGTCAAATTCAATGGCAATAAAAACAACCACATATGGAAATCAAGTCTCGTACACATATCGCCCTTTCCGACCTTCTCAGCTTATGTTATCCCTCTGTCAAGAGTGAAGCCAAGTAGGTTAAAGCACTATTTTCATCAACTCCCTACCTTAACACATCATTCCCAACCCTCACACATAGAATAAGTCTACTTTATTGGCTTTTAAGTACATGTGTAAAGACTTTCCATATACGAATAACACACAAATAAGATTAAGTCACAAGTGACTTCTAATCCCTTTGTATCAGATAGTACTTATTTGTCAATACATGTGTATATATTTAAAATACCTTTATAAATTATATATACATGTACAGTACTACTTCACTATTTATTTCTATTCTTTTCGTTCTTTAAAATATATTCATATACTTAGTTCAAAGATATAAGAATATTCATAAATCTTTTAACACGATTTCCCATTTTAAAATAATCAAAGAGGTTAGAAACAAATGTTACTTAAACATTGTTATTATAAACCCCTTCTCTCTTTTATAAATTAAACCTTTACTTTTTCTATCATTTTTCTAAAACATTCCATACTTAACATTATCTTTAAAATACTCTTTTAAAGACCTAAATATATTTCAAAAGGGTTAAAAACAAATGTTGTTTAAACATTATTGCTACAAACTCAAACAATCTATACTTATCATTATCTTTAAAATACAATTTTCAAAGAAAAAAGTATATTCAAAAGGGTTAAAAACAAATGTTATTAAAACATTGTTACTATAGTCCAAACCATTTAACCATTTTTACTTTTCATTATCTTTAAAATGTTATTTTTGAAGATCTAAATACATCAACACTTATTTAATAAGCAAATATAATTTTAAATAACTTCGCAAAACCATTCATTATAACTTAATGTTATGCCAAAACACACTTATCCTTTTATAAAATACTTAACTCACTTTTCCAAACTTATATGCATATGAAAACACTTATAAATATGTAAAATATTATGTAAAAGCAACTAATTCAGAAATTACTAGAAAACCATTTTAAATAAATGCTACAAAGAAAATCTTTTATTTAAAAATTCATAAATAATTACTAACAATATATTTAAACTTGAAGCTACTTTTAAAATACTCTTAAACCTACTATTAATCATTTCTAAAATGATTTCATAAAAATAAAAAAATTAACTATCAGTTTAAACACGTTTAAAATCACCAAAACTGCTTAAAACAACAAAACACCAAAAAGGCCATAAAAACCCAGAAATGCTATCGTAGATCAAAAACTGCATTTGTTAAGTGCCGTAAAAGATAATTTGATAGAGAACACTTGAAAAAGAATGAAAGTTTGACTAGTTTTCTCCATTAAAACAAAGGTTTTAAACTTTGATTTGCTTATAATAAGTACTATACTTAGAGTACTTAATAACCATATAAAGAAACCCCTAAGGATGTTTTCCAAAATCATATTACATTTTTTCCAAAAATAAGATATCTGCGAAGTGCTTCTATAGCGACCTTTCTTGCTTCTTACTTTTGCAACTTTGATCAACCAATCTTAAAATTATTTAAACTCTGAGCTTTTTTATAATAAGTAATATGAATAGAGTATTTAATAAACTAACAAAGAAACCCTTAAGGATGTCTTTCAATATCACATTAAGAATTCCCAAAATAAGGCATGTAGAAATATCCATATAGCGACCTTTCTCGCCTTCTAACTTTTGAAACTTTGTTCTACAAATTCTATAATTTTCCAAACCTTATTCCCGCTGTCACATACACTACCATAAGTTTAAATCACAACCAAAATATAATCTTTCATACTATATTTACATACAACCAGTTTAAAGAGGTTAAACATAAGGGATTTTGAAGTGCACTTATAGCGACTTTTTTGCTTTAGACAAGTTCACACACACTTCCACGTCACATACAACCACCCCAATCATGTACACACAAAGACTAGGCTACATTACATATTTTAGAAGGTAATAGAAGTGAATATATTACATATAAAGTTATCATTTTATTTCCAAAGCAGGAGGGTCCAAAGTTATAACTTTATTAGTTAACTTTACTTTATATTTACAATATACACAATGTGTACATTTTGATTCTAAGTTAACTTTACTTTATAAGATCGATTCCTACCTCGATCGAACAAGCCAAAGCCTTTGCCTTTTACTCCAAAATGCTCTCTGCCATCTCCCATCTACCATATTTGCTCACGACTAGAATGGAAATTCCCCTTTTCACCTCCTTCCTTTAACATTTGAGATGTTATTCCATGTTCCTATGTTGTGCTAGGGCCTTTTCAAAAGTTTAGAGGAGTTTGAATATTATTTACTTTGATTTTGGAAAGCTAAAGTGAACAGAGAAGAGGTAAGAAGACTTAGCTTTTTGTTTATAGCGTATGATTTTGTAATATTATGAAGTGTTAATGTAGAGTTATGCTAGAGGTAACCCTACCCCCTAAACTTCCTATTAAAGGTCACCAACATGCTCCCCTCACATGCTTACTTTCCACCTCACTTAACCAAAATTTCTTCTTTCCTCCAAAATATCTACCCCTAATCCATTTGCTAATCTTTTCACTAATCAACATTTAGTTAGCCATATCAAAAAAATATTTTTAGTTGTTAATTAGTGACACATTAATATATTAGACATGCCCAAAAAGTTTAAACACCTTACATCGAGTAAAAAGCCATTTATTGATAAAATAATTTTTGGTTACATTATCGATATTTCTTCAAACTGTTTATTTTTGTAAACATTTTTTAAAAACAAGTTTAACACCATGTGTTACCATTAAAAAGGGGTAAATAAAGGTTATAGAATCAATTTTAACACATTTAATCTTGCTTTAAATATTTAAATAATTTAGATATCTATATACAGAATGTTCAAAATTTCGAGTCGCTACATTTAAGAACTTTAAGTTGGAATTGTTCCATACAATAAGCAGTGGCTGATTCAACCAAAGGCTAAGTGCATTGCCTTAAATAGCATTGTAATGTAAGAACTATAAATAAATGCCTAAATCTATAACTAAGCTGAGAGTGATTACAAATGTTGAGAATCCATGACATTATTATATGATAAAAATATGGCAATACATTTCATAAAAAATCTAGATCTCACTAAAAGTCCAAAGACAAACTCCAAATAGTCCCACATGAAGTTTATCAGCATTGGAGAGAATTGGTTGATAGAGTATATAATTAAAACCAAATACATACTCATTCACTATGGAATTGACCTGATTAGCCTTGAGAAAACTGATCAAAAATTTTGGAATAGGATTCTATAATTGACCCCAAGTACGAGTAGGAGATTGATAGAGTTAGGAGTATGACCTAGAGGTAATTATGTAATTTATTACATATATTTAACTTTGTGACCAATCTTGTTCAAAATATAAGGTGTTTTTCTTTCTATTATACACTTAAATAATTAAGTAATTAATTTAAAGTATATAGATAGAAAATCCTTAAATGATATGTTGTGTTGTAGTAATTACAAAGTGTTGCAATCACATGAATTTATCACATTGAAAATAACATATTTTTTTAAATATTCCCAATCAAGATGTTTCGAGAAAGGATATCAACTCATCCATTGATACTAGAGTACGTTATGCTCTCCATATAATGGGCAGTGTAATTCTTTATGGCTGCTAGGGGCACCGGGGGGTTACATACTGATAGTTATTAGATAAATACTGAATGATTTACTCGAGAGTTCTCTGTTAGTAAATATATCAAAGGTTAAACAGACAATCTTAAAGTGACGATGTTACATAATTCCCTTGACTTAAGAATACTATGGAACTTCAATTTGGACACTCTACTTTGATTACATTTAAATCATAACATGGCAACTATTAAATGATTATAATTAGGTCTGAGCTGAAGTATAGAAATGAAATACTATTCAATAGAGAATTCTTCTCCTTGGTTACAAAGGGTTAGTATCACCGTCAACTCTAGTTAACTCAAAATCAAAGTCTCTAGACAGTGCAATACATAATAATTGTAATAATTGAACTAATAATTTTGTGTTTGGAGTTACAAAGTTGAATGTGGATGATGTTGGAATTTCGAAAAAACTCAAATTTCATATGTCCTATTGTGATGTAATGACGAAGAAATTTTTTGAAAATAATTGTTATTACCGAGTAACGTTTATGTAACACCCCGTAATTTGGCGTTAGTTATTTAATTAGTTAGTTAGTTAGTTAACTTAGCTCCAAAAATGGAAAGTGTGTAAAAGATGGAATTTGACCGTGAAACTTGCAACTAACATTCGTGGCGAAATTCTGAGCAACTTTCATAATTGGAATTTTGCGATCGGAGTCCAAACGAACAAGTTACGAACGAAAATCGAATTCAAAACAGAAATAATTCAACTAGATAATTAACATTAATATATTAATCGCCCGAGCCCATAAGCCGACCAGTCATTAGGACCGGTCGACCCCTAGCGGTCTACCAATCGCCTTCAGGTGGCTACAATAAACCTAGGCCGCAACGGTTTGATTTAATATTTTAAATCGTAAGGTTGTGGCTAATTCTAATATCTATAAATTCAAGCCTAATCCTCCATTCTCTTCTCATATTTTTCTGAAGGCAGTAGCAAAGCTTTTCCATTTAATATTCTCCATTTTCTTTCTAAATTATAAAAATAAGATATTTATATCTATATTCATACAAATTGGAGAAGAATAGAAATCCAATAAAAAGAAGGAGAGAAGAGAATCAACTAAATGCATATTTGAGGTGATTTATATATTTGTATCTATTTTCTCTCCGAACCCCAAATCTCTTCTCAGATTTATAATTCTAATGTATGTATATACCCTTTTTATACATATTTCTTGGATTAAAAAGGATTTGGGAATGAATTTAAGATTCTACTTTAGATATGGAGATTTGTATCGCTTTTAAAAGGTGAGTGGGAAATTTTATATATTGTTTATGATTTTAAATCTATGCCGTTGGCATATGTTCGATTTTTATGTCTAAATCAATTTCATTTGTGAATTGTAGGGTTAAACTAGTATAGAAAACTATTGCCTACATATTCTTGTTTTAGACTTGATTTGAACTATGTTTAAACCTAGATCTGGAAATCAGTCCTAAAGATTTTGGAATTGCAATGTTATATATTTTATTCCAGATCTGTACTAAGGTCTAAAATAGAATTTTTAGATTATTGCCCAAATTTGTGCTAAGTTGTAGATTTTCCATAGCTTAATTTGTAGGAAAAACTTCCGTTTGAATATTATAAATTTGTTTACTTTTCCCATTTTTGATTCAAAAAGGCAACGCTTGACTTAATAAGGAATAAAACAAAAAGGGAAGAGATGTGTAAAGTACAGATTTATTCTCCATAGTTTTCACTGTTTATTCTAAATAAAAAGAAATTATCCATTTCTTGTAATTCAAACGTAACAAATCTTTCCTTTTGCGTTAAACCAATTTATGGATCATAGTGGGAAATCTTCCCAAGGAATTTAGTTCTAGCAAATTAAATATGAAAAACATATTCTGGTTACATATTTATGACTAGAATATATTTGGATACGAATAAGTAGTTTATACATACTTATTGCATTAATAAAAAAGAATAGTGTTTATTCATTCATTATTTATATGCATAACATTCGTTGTTATTATTATATTTTGGAAAGCAAATAGGTAGAACTAGAAAAAGTAGTTTCTATTAATGGGCAACAAATTAGGAATTTCCAGCGATTAATAGGAAATAAAGGACTGTAACCCTAATTAATGGGCAAATAATAGGATATAATGAATAAGATTAGATTAAGGGTTACAATTGGATAGTTAAATGTTGTAACTCCAATTAATAGGCAATTAATGAAAATGAATTTTGGACATCCAATTAATAAGGAAAAATTGATAAAAAGGGACTGATTAAAAATGGAATATATATAAAAGGTTGCTAATTTGAAATTAGTAATCATAACAAATTTCCTAGGAAATATCCATTAGGATTTTATGGACAAATTGACATTTATGAGCATCAAAAGGATATTTATGGGTAGATAAATATCTAAGGTAAATCTTATTTCCTTGAATAAAAAGGGAATTAGTAAGCTAAGTCCAATGTCTACATAAGATAATATAAATTAAGTAGGATGGTTAATTGGACATAGTAGGTTAGTAATGCGAGGATAGTAGAGTCACTCAACGAAAGACTGGCCTTTACATGGCTACGATTTTATTGGTGATAGACGCCATAATGGTTGGACATTAAATGTCGAAAACCATAAATAGTGGTTAGAGGTCTTTGTAGCTAGGACCCACCGAGCATTGACAGCATTGTTAGGAAACCATCTTGGGAATGGGTTTTAGATGACGGGGTCAACCTAGATTGATGTCTTAAATGGCAGAGTCTGCCTCTTTCTCTTTTAAAAGTATTATGTGTTGTTATAGAAGCCCGTTCATATTTAGAAGTATTAAACGACAATTGGGTTTGGAAGTATTGGGTGGTTGATAAGGCTTCGTCTGTATTTTGTACCTTGGGAAGGGGTAGGTAAGTAATTGTGTGTGCAATGCAATGTTAGGTTCTAATTTTTAACCTTAAAAGACATAACAATTAAATGAAAACCAATCGGTATATATTTATGTTATATATAGTATATAGATTTTTCAATCATCGAAACATTGTTCTGACCCCCTCCACATTACAACCCATAGGATAGATCTTAAAGGAACGGGTCATTCGAGCTGGATGTGCTTTCTTGTTGGAGAAGTCTTCTTTTCTCTCATGCTCGATACTGATGTGACAATCTTCTATCAAGGGAATACCATTAATTCCTAGGTAGTAGTCATAATCAGTATTATTATCCTATTATTATTTTCGCCGTGAGTTTAGATTTTTATCAATCTCAGATAATGCTCGTGCTTATTAGTAGGTACCAAATCCAACAACCTATGCTTTGATGGACTTGGGTTTTAATTTTTATTGAAATTTAGGCCCATTAAGGTATGGCTTGTTAAATTTGATATCAGAGCTTAGGTTAGTAGATCAGAGGGATTAGGATAGATTGAGAGAACGTATTCGTACTTCCCTATCTAGTAATATTATATTTTTATGCTAGATTCTAATAGTTTCGACTATAGAAGTAGTTGTAGTCCACTCCAAGGGAATGGGCAAAGCAACTATGGGTTGTCAATATCTTATAGAGTTGAGATTCACACACTGACTCTGAAGTACCCCACAAAGTTCTGGCGATGCGTAAAGCACTGTTGATGAAAGAGCCTGAGTATGACGTATGGAAGAATCCCGGAGACTGGAGATGTTCGACTTGATGGTTGAGATTCTAGCACCTTGTGATTTTTGATTTTGATGATGAGTTCCGGTCGGAGACATGCATTTATTCCAGATGGGTGGGAAATTAGTCTGTATGTCGCAATTGTCCAAAGGCAAGTTTTTGCTATGGTGCATTCATTGATCGCCTCTTTGATGACAAACTAGATTTTTATTTGGAGAATTAATGTCAATTTCTTAGTCTAAAACATGTTGGAAAATTTTTATAAAGTATATTCTGGAAATACCTTAGAGTTTGGAAAAAGGGTTATCAAAGGATTTCTTTTCCCATGGATTTATTTTGGAAATTTTGTTTTGGGAAAATTTTGAAAGTTTAATTCTCAAAGAAATACGTATACCACTAAGTTAGTCGTGTTAAGAAATTTTTAGTTTATAAAAGATTAATTTTTGAAACCCTTGAATATTTATATGTATAAATCAGTAAAGGCTTGATTTTAATTTTTGGCAAGGACATAGTTTTCCAATTTTGGAAAATTTGTGTTTTAAAAAGGTTTTTGGAAACCCTAAAAATACACACACAAGTTTCAATATTAAGGGAAGTTTTTGTATGAAATAGTTTCTATTGTTTAGAAACAAGTATAAAGGAGTATGCATTTAGCTCAGTGATTTTTCGATTTATAAAATCAAGGTTTTTAGATTTTCTCTCTTTAAGGTACGGACAAAATATGAATGACATTCAATTTTACTTGGGTATGTATTTTGAACTGTTGTACTCGCTAGTTGTTGGAAGAAATATTTCCGTGTGAAGTAGGAAGGAAATAAAAATTGGAACATTTTTGAATTTTTGGTATTGTTGTTGGTCGCTAGGACTACTGTGAATTGTTGGAGCATGGTTCGAGACTAGGCGGTAGGCTTTGACACCGCCGAGATGAGGACATGAATTTTTTGAATTATGTCGACTCTAAAAAGAAGGCGTGGAACGATTATTATTATTTAATCTGACATTAGTTGGGTTTAGGTTCAATTAATGCCCAAAGCCCGTTTAGCGGTTGACCACCTAGCAGTAAACCTATAGTGATCTACCAGTTAACGTGTTTAGGCACAACTTGAACCTAGAAAGGAACAATAAAAGTCGCGTTCGAATTTCCCCAATTGCCTTCTTTCATTCCTCATTCCTCAACAAGCTAAACCCTATCTCCATTCTCCTCCTCCTCCAAGTAGTAGCCTTTCTCTTCCGTTCCACCCCTAGGTAACGTTGTTTTTTCCTAGGACCAGCAGCCTCGCCTCCCACTCGTGCTGGTTTTGCACGTCCGGGCTCGCCCCACCACCATTCCAGATCTAAACCCTATTTCCTCCCTCCGATCACTTCTTAGCCGAGGACATCTTTCCACACTACCAGTTTTTCCTTACACCATTATGGTCTCAACCCTCAAGAGGCCACTTGGCTAAACCAGAATGAGTGGAAGGTTTCACCGCTCTTGGGCTGGAAGTGCTATTCGTTGTGGTAGGATTTGCACCGATCCTCCGCTTTGAGACTTTTGAGAGGGAATGTTACCCATGCTGCATCTGCCTTTTAATGGAGGCAATAGTTTGATTCATTCAGAGGTGAAGGGTATCTTAATTGAGCTTACTAATGATGATCTTGCTGAGACTTTGGAGGTCTCCGCGAAGGACGCAGACTTGGACAATTTTGAGGTTACTGACTCAAATATTTTGCAGCAGATCTTTTCAAAATATTTCGGTGTTTGGAAGATGGATAATCTACGTCCAACTGCCCATTTGATTATGTGCATCATTCGG
The DNA here is from genome assembly GCA_030737815.1 of Allium fistulosum. NCBI lineage: Eukaryota > Viridiplantae > Streptophyta > Magnoliopsida > Asparagales > Amaryllidaceae > Allium > Allium fistulosum. The sequence continues at coordinate 583,909,125 of CM060906.1, read as the reverse complement.
CACAATGTCATCCTTAAGACAGTAAGTTACGACTGGATTTATCCCATGGTTCAGAAGACCAACTATTCTAGTATTGGCGTCATTGCCGTAATTGGACCCGCACCCTTATGATGCAATTTGTTGATCAAGGATTATCACTCCACAGAGTCCCTTTCCATATTTTCACCTATCCACTTCGGTCTTTAGGTAATACGAAGAGGTCGTTTAGTAGTAGTTTCCTTTTGTAATAATTAGATCCTTCCTTAGGAAGATGGCAATTCTGAAGCCGTCAGCAACACCAGCAGCTCCAGCAACACGAGATTGGATGTACAACCGCTATGCTATGACCATTCAAGGGTCATAACAATGAATCGAGCTCCAGCCGTGGAGCAAGGCATCTCGTAGACTATAGGCATTATTTTAGGAATTATAGTTTTTGTCTTTTCACTTCCAGCATTTGTTCTTTCCTTTAAGGTTTTTGGATTGTTACTGTTAGTTATTTCTTGTAAAAGACATATACAATATTATGAGTTTCTATTTATTCACTGTGTTATTGTTTCTAGACATGTAAACCGCTCTTATGTATGCATAGTAAAGAAGCAGTTTAAATATGGGAATCTTATAAAGACACTTGACTAACAGTAAATGCAATATAAGACTGGAAGTTTAGAATAGTTGGAAAATTTTAGCGAAGGACATGATAAAATTGTCTTGGTATAACGGGCCATTGCTCATGTTCCTTAAAAGCTAAAAAATTAGACTAATAGATGTCATGACATTTTTAAATAAAATGTTAAGTTTGTGTGTAAAGGTTAGTTATAGAATTTAGAATTTGGTTTATGCATTTAGAACATAACCAACTTCCGATTATGCTGATATTGTGGCTTAAGTTTTTAAAATTTTTGAGAAGGAAAATATTTTGAAAAGTCTTCCCTTGATTTGAAAAGTTTCTCTTTCGAATTTTTTTAATGCTTTAGTTGTTTTTGGCTCTTAAATTATTATTAGAGTTTTTGTTCAAAATTTTATTCAAAGGAAAATGTACGTCCAAATATTTTGGGATCTTATTTTGACATACGAATTTGAAAAGTGAGAAAGATTTTTGTGAATTGTTTGACTTTGAAGGCCACATGTTAGGCATAGGTAAGGAAAATAGAGTTAGAATTTGCGAATTTAGTGGTGCAATATTAGGATCGATGATGCGATAAATGCAAGCGGTAACAAGGAAAAAGCTGTTTAGCCTTGGGATTTCTACTTCCAGACCTTGTAGACGACAAATGTGAGTCTATTTTCATACTTAATCCTATTTTAGATTTGAAATAATTCTCCTTATGCACTTTATACATGGAAAATTTGGAGTAAATCCAGGGTAGAGATGAAATTTCCACTGCACTACGGGAATAGGAAGATTATAGTATGGTAAAAAATTTAAATTCTCCGCCTAAATTCCTTTTTCCGACATAGGAGTAAAGTTTAGGAAGCGATTTTTCAATGTATTAGATTATTAGATGGTAGGAAGTGGATGCAAAAATTGGTTGCTTCATACTTTTATTCATAGGAGTAAGGTTTTTGGTTGAAATGATTTTTGAAAAAGATGCATACATATAGAACTACCAGTTTATATAGGTTGTTTGTATCATATTTCCAAAAATGTTTCCAAAAGAAATGCATTCATATAGGAGGATCCGATTTAGAATCATTCTGCATACATATTTTCTATGTAGTGATATAGTAATACACTATGTACTTGTTTACGTTGGTTGCAAAATTGGTTGTACACTCATTAGTTGTGTATGTTAGGATATTGGGAACCAAAACCATGACTTAATCATTGATGAAATTTTAGGGACGGAATTCTTTTTAAGAGGGGAAGAATGTAGAACCTCATAATATGGCGCTAGTTATTTAATTAGTTAGTCAGTTAATTAACTTAGCTCCAAAATTGGAAAGTGTGCAAATGATGGAATTTGACCATGAAATTTGCACCATTGCATTCGTAGCGAAATTCTAAGAAACTTTTTGTTTGCGCCAAAAATGGTCACAAACCCCAAAAGTAGTGAAAGCACCATTGTTTACACACGAGTCCTTAGTATCCAGTCGCAGATTTTAGATCTAAATGATGTAGAGAACAAAAATGAAGAAATAACAAAACTAAAATGAAAGAAAGTGAGAAAAGACACGAGATTTATAGTGGTTCGGCTATCTTCGGCCTACGTCGACTTTGAATCGATCCTTTTATTCCTACTATACTTATTACAATTACAATCCTTCGAAAAAATTAACCAAAATGACAGAGTTTTGCCTCCAAGACAAGGAGAAGATCCCCCCTTTAGCCGCCATGGAGTTGCTATTTATAGGAGTAGATTTGGAAATATCTAACCAAAACTCGGAATACCCTTTCTCATTCGTAGGTGGGCCTACCAGATCGATCTGGGGTTGTTTGGGATTGATCCTTGATCGATCCAAGTGGATTTCGTATCGATCAAGAATCACTTCAAATGAGCTGCGATCGATCATGGTGAAAGATGATGGTGCAAAGTCCTTGCTCTCCAAATTTCATGAAATTCACATGTGTAGTTTTTGAGATATGATAGATCCAAGTTTCAATCTCCTAGTGTGGGCTAATGATTTCGTATCCATCACTTTTGCATCGATCCGAGTCTTCGTATCCTTCATCCCGTGTCCATAGCTTTCGCATCGATCTGATTCTCACGCTTTGATCCACGCTTCATGCTCTATCTTCTGACCCGTTCCTTCGTATCGATCGATACGAACGCGATCGATACGAAATGGAGCCGAAATCTCTTTGTATCCATCCAGCATAGCTATCCCGGAGTATGTCCTTTGTATTTATCAATAATTGATCGATACGAAATGCTTTTCCAAACCCCTATAACCATTGCCTCATATCCACTCTTTGCTCCTTCCTTCGTATCGATCCCCAGCCCTTCTCTTCGTATCGATGTGATGCCATATATCGATACGAACTGCTATCGATCCAAAGCAAATGCACAAAAGAAATTGTGTTTTATCCATATTCATACCCACCTTGATCGATACGAAATTATCGATATAGATGTATTGATCCGGAGTATATAGCCACATCCACCTTGATCGATACGAAACTATCAATACGAACCAGCCTACCGTGAACATTGATCCATCCATAACTCGAGCATATGAACTCCGATTGACCTAAAATTCGAAGTGTAGCATCACCAACCCTTGTTTATCATTCCTTATCTATCCCATCTTGGTTGGAGCTTGGTCCAATTTTAACGGTATCTATCATAGCCTTGTTTCCAATCGATCTCCAATCCTGATATCCATCTTTTAGCCAATTGTTGATTTCCCAGCCTTGTCCAAAAGGTATGGTAACATTTTTATTTTTGGAGTTTTGCGATTGGAGTCCAAACGAATAAATTATAGATGAAAAATGAATTCGAAACGGAAATAATTCGATTAGATAAATTAACGTTTATATACTAATGGCCCGGGCCCATAGGCCAACCTATCATTGGGACCGGTCGACCCCTAGCGGTTGATCCATCGACTTCAGGCCCCAAATCTCTTCTCAGATCTGTAATTCTAATGTATGTATATACCCTTTTTATACATATTTCTTGGATTAAAAAGGATTTGGGAATGAATTTAAGGTTATACTTTGGATATGGAGATTTGTATCGCTTTTAAAAGGTGAGTGGAAATTTTATATATTGTTTATGATTTTAAATCTATTCCATTGGCATATGTTCGATTTTTATGTCTAAATTAATTTCATTTTTGAATTGTAGGGTTAAATTAGTATAGAAAACTATTGCCTACATATTCTTTTTTTAGACATAATTTGAAATATGTTTACACTTAGATCTGGAAATCTGCCTTAAAGATTTTATAATTTGGATGTTGTATATTTTATTCTAGATCTGTACTAGGGTGTAAAATAAGATTTTTTGATTATTGCCCAAATTTGTGCTAAGTTGTAGATTTTCCATAGTTTAATTTATGGGAAGAACATCCGTTTGATTTTTATAAATTTGCTTTCATTTTTCACTTTTGATGACGACGCTTGATTTAACAAGGAATAAAACAAAAAGGGAAGAGATGTGTAAAGTACAGATTTATTCTCCATAGTTTACACCATTTATTCCAAATAAAAAGAAATTCTCCATTCCTCGTAATTCCAAACGTAGTAAATCTTTCCTTTTATGACTAGAATATATTAGGACAGGAATAAGTAGTTTATACATACTTATTGCGTTAATAAAGAAGAACAATGTTTATTCGTTCGTTTTTTATGTGTAACATTCATTAGTTATTATTATATTTGGAGAAGCAAATAGGTAGAATTAGAAAATTTAGTAATTCCTACCAATGGGCAAAAAATAGGAATTGCTAACAATTAATAGGAATAAAGGATTGTAACCTTAATCAGTGGGCAATTAATGTGAAATAATGGATATGATTAGATTAGGGGTTATAATTGGTTTGTTAAAGACTGTAACTCTAATTAATGGGTAATTAATGGAAACAAATTTGGGAGTTATAATTAATAAGGACAAATGGATAAAAAAAGGACTGATAAAAATGGAATAGATATAAAAGGTTACTAATTTGAAACTAGTAAACATACATAAATGTCTAAGAAAATGTCTGTTAGGAACTTATGGAAAGATTGACATATGAGCATTAAAAGATATTTAAGATAAGTATTTAAGGTAAGTCTTATTGCCTTAAATAAAAAGGGAATTAGTAAGCTAAGTCAAATGTCTACCTAAGATAATATAAGTAAAGACTTAGGATGGTTAATTGGACTTAATAGGTTAGTGATGCGAGGTCAGTAGAGTCGCTCGATGAAAGACTGCCCTTCACTTTGAGGCTACCAGTAGTCGGGTGCAGCTACTATTGATGTGAGATATTACTAATCCTAGGACCTGTGAGATTGGGCATGCTTTCTTAATTGAAAAGTAATAAATAGTCCAAATTTGGAATTAGGAGCGGTGAGGTATATCTCTATAGGGGTTCGCTTCTGGTTTGAGGTATTAAGTGGTTGTAGGGTCCACCTCTCTCCTGAAAGGAAGTATTAAGTAACCTAATGAGATTCCAAATGAATAAGGATGCCACTAAAAGGGTTTACTTCAGTGTTGAGGTATTTAGTGCCTATTTTAGGGCTCGCCTCCCTACTGAAAGAAATAACCTAATGAGATTTCATATTTATAATTAAGAGTGATAGTGGATAGCTCGGGAAAGGTTTGCTTCGGGTTTGAGGTATTAAGTGGCTAATCTAAGGGTTCTCCTCTCTCCTAAAAATAAGTATGAAGTAGCCTAGCGAGATTCCAAGTGATGTCGGCTAAATAGTACTAATGAGGAGTCTGCCTTGGGGTTAGGTATTAAATGACTAAGACCTATCCATAAATAGGTGTTGAATGGTCAGGGGTATGCCTAGTCCTTATTAATGAGGTATTAAGTGGCTTGGGTACAGTCTCTCACATTGCTAAGGCCATAATAACGATAGTACCAATGAGGAGTTCGCCTGGGGATAGGTATTTAGTGATGTAGGACTTGCCTAGAATATAGGTATTAAATGGTGTAAAGTCTGTCTAGTCTTATTAAAGGTCTTAAGTGGCTTGGATAGTGTCTCTTACATGGCTACGATTTTATTGGTGATAGACGCGGTAATAGCTAGACATTAAATGTCAGAAGCCTTAAATAGTGGTTAGAGGTCTTTGTAGCTAGGACCCACTGATCATTGTCAACATTGTTAGGAAACCACCTTGAGAATAGGTTTTAAATGACGGGATCTTCCTTGATTGAGGTCTTAAATGGCAGAGTCTGCCTATTCCTCTTTTAAAAGTATTATGTGTTGATTATAGAATCTCGCTTCATATTCAAAAGTATTAGGTGGTAAATGGGTTTGGAAGTATTAGGTGGTTGATAAGGCTTCATCAGAATTTTGTACCTTGGGAAGTGGTAGGTAAGTAATCGTGTGTGCAATGCAAGATTAGGTTAGAATTGCTAACCTTAATAGATATAACAATTAAATGCAACCCAATCGGTATATATTTATGTTATTGGTAGTATATAGATTTTTTCAGTTACTAGAATGTTGTTCTAACCCCCTCCTCATTACAGCTCACATGGCAGAACTTAAAGGAACAAGTCATTGGAGTTGGATGTGCTTTGTTGTTGGAAAATTCTTCTTTTCTCTCATGCTCGATGCGGATGTAACAATCTACTATCAAAGGAATACCATTGTTTCCAAGTTATTAGTCATAGTCAGTATTCTTAACCTATTATTGTTTCCATTATGAGTTTAGATTTCTATCATTTTCTGATAATGTTCATGCTTATTTGCAGGTACCTGTGCAGTTAAAGCGCTCGGTGGATTCAATGCAGTAAAGGTGCAAAAAGTCATAGCGGGGATGTAGCGAAGATATAGCGGGATATATCGGATTACTCTAAAATAGCATATAAATCCCATACTTGTTGTTTTTACAAATATATAGATAGTAATTATGTGAAAAATTAACATTCAATTGAATTATAATTAATACAAAAATAATTTTAAATAAAAATATGCGCAAATGTATTGTAAATGAACGTAAAACTATTATATAACTTAATTTAATTTAGTGGAATATTAGAGTATTATAATTTCTAAACATATATAAAAAATTCAATGAAATTAATTAATTTCATAATTTTTATAGCATATAAATATCATTTTTCAATCCAATTTTTTATAGAAGATATAGCGGAAATAGCGGAATATAACGGAAATAACGGGATATAGCGGAAATAGCGGGGATTAAAGCGGAAAGGCTATATGTTGGGGATATATGGAAAAATCGTAGCGGTAGGAATTCGCAATAAGATATATCGGAGTTATAGCGGGGATATAGCGGGGCATTAACTGCATAGGCAGGTACCAAATCCAATGATCAGTGCTTTGATGGACTTGGGTTTCGATTTTTGTTAAAATTTAGGCTCATTAAGGTATGGGTTGCTATAGTTTATAACAGTAAAATTGGATTTAACTGAAAAATATGTAAGCATTAACTTTGGTCAAAATGTCACTCCACTAGCTAAGGTGATGAATGAATGTTAATGATCCAATAGTTCAATATTAACGCTGACTGAATTTACCCTTACGAGTCGCACAACCGCATTGATTGATTCTCCAAAATAACATATGATTTATCTAATTTATAAATAGTTATATATTAATTAAATTAATTAATATTTCTTGAAATATTATTTATTTATTTATTTGATGTATTAGATGCCATTAGAAAAAAATTGGATACCATTAGTATTAACTTGGGTGCGTATACAAAAGTTGTATATGTACAAATCGATATACAATAACGATAGGCATTTAAGTTTTATTATAATGTAATTATTTGCTTATTGTTATTAGAAAAATTAAAGGACCAACTAGCCTCATTCATGAAAGGCTATAGGAATAAAAATGAGGCTTGAAATTTAATGGTTGGATCTAGAAAATGAATGGAGGAGGTTAAGGAAGGTTACAACTATAAATACCTTGCCTTTCATTCACTTGCCACTCTCAATCACTATCTTTCAAAAACCTTGCCTCTGTCTTCATTTTTTAACTATCATGACATAAATTTCAAGGCAAAATAAAAGAAAAGATATAGTATAATGGCATCTAATTAAATTAATCAATTAATAGGTGGATCTCCATCTCTTGCAAAGCTAAAAGACCGATTTAGATTAGGATCTAGGAGCGTTTAGCAATAAAGGTGCATTCAAGGGCTACATCTATTAGGTATGATATATTCTACTTTATATGTATATTCATCATGATGTTATAGATCTAGTTGTTTTATTATTTCAAAAATTTTGTGTACGCATTTGTTTTCCACCTTTAATCTATTATATTAGGTACGTTTAAATTTGAGTTTGCTGATTCAAATTGGATTTGAAAATAATGACAATAGTTCCAATTTTTGATTCTTATTGTTTGCTTTATGTTGATGTTGGTGTTGTTCTAGATATGAATCTAATAATTAATTAATTACTATATATAGTTGAATGTCAATGGTAATTTCATTGTTTCAAAATTATTTTTCCATTTCAAAACATAAATATATATATGCTTATATGTATATATGTAAGTATGTATTTATGTATGTATGTATTTGTATTAAAATTAATTTGAAAACTACTTTACAATGAATGTTTTAAAAAACAATTATATACACACACATCCTAATATTAAAGAAGATCCGCTTTTAATGTAGAAATCTACATGTATCAAAATTCTAATTTTATTGATATAAATTTTACTTTATTATTGCTTATAATGTAGATCTTACTTTAAATTATTAACATATAAACATAGGTTATATTTGATTTATAGATTAAGATAAAATCAAATCATTGCATGTTTGGAATGAATTCAAAATAGTTGACTTGTGTGAATTAAATTAGACCATTAAAGGTTTCATTAAAAATACATGCATACACACACACACATACATACATATATATAAAGTGTATTTAAACATATTGACATAGATATAATTTTAAACAATGTTTTAGACGACCTATGCATATATAAAGAGAGAATATGTCTATTGCGGTGTAAATCCCAACACCCAAACACGTACACATTAGCTATCTCCATAATATGATATATTGCACTTACACGACATAAATTAGAGTATATTTTGATATACTCACAATCTATATGCTATGTATGGATTTGGTTGTCTATGTCATTCAATAAATCAATCAATCAATTCATTTAAAGAGAGAGAAAAGAAAGGTTTCTCTTTCCAAATAAAACAAATCTCCCCATATTAATTGAATAATTTAAGAGAGTGAAACGAAAGATTTCCTTCTCTAGATTAAATTAAACAAGTAACAGTTACACATTAATACATATAAGAGTATACTTGACATACTCTAATTTATATAAACATTAAATTTATGTAAATCCTTTAAAAGAATTAAATAAAATAATGGTTTTATTTAAAATATTTTAGAATGGATCTAAAATCCCCTTTAGACCTTATAAGCGTAATAGATCCAAAATGGGGAATTTTTGACATCTACAATTTCACCCGCTTCCGACTGGCCCAGTTCCTTCAACAACTATGCCACTTATATGTTGTTCGGATTCCTGAGCCAAATGCTAATCTTGTTGAGATCATCTTTCAGCTGCAGAAAGAGGTTGGATACACGGTCAATGCTTAATATAATATTTGTGCTAATACTAAGCATGTGATCTTCTTGGGCGTCATTAGCAAAGCCTCTCCCGATTGGATGATGATATACTTTTTGTTCCACACGAGATCAACCCCAGGCTCGAGCACCTTGATTTCCGGAGCCCTAGTAAGTCTTCACTTCTTTTCTTTTCCATTCACCTTTTTCTTTGCTTTCCTTTGCTAAACACATCTATCGACAGGGAAAGACCTTGCTTATGCCAGCATTGCTTTTACGACGTAGAATGAGAATGTGAATCTGCTAAAGACGGCCTCCATCGAGCACCAGGAATTGAGGCTCTTAGTGACTGATGCCAACTTCCTTAAGGTGAGGCTAATGTGGTTGGATCAAACAATGGTTGGGTAGCATGGTCCCTCTAAAGAGGAAGCTAATAAAGAAGGCGATTGCAGAAAAGAAGCTGGTCATTGTAAAGCATAACTACTCCAAAGTACTTTTTTAAATCTCGATGTCGAATCGATCATGATCTAGAATTGGGGATATGACGACGTTTTCAAGGGTAAGGAGCTTGAAGTGTGGGAACACGTTGAACTTGGAAAATTGAGTGATGTTGTGCCAAAGTCGCAATGAAGAGAATTTGACTTACAACAATTAGCTGACATCTCGGTCCCTCATCGTGAGTCACCGCCCATGTAATGGGACACCGAGGTAAGCTCTAAGGAAAGAAACATTGGGAGAGGGGTTCCAAAACTGGGCATCGATAGGGACATAAGTCCATACATATGAACTTTTGTATCCTGTATAAGAAGGAGGGTCTGTAGACAAGCCTCGTGGAGGGAGGACCAAACTAGTGTTAGCGGCTCACCCTCATTATGCCCGCCCCTTATAAGAAATAGGGCTCATCTTGGTAAAAATGGGAATTTATTTGTAGTAATCTTCTTGTAGTTAACATTTTCACTAACTCTTGTTTCTTCTTTGTTGCTGCAATGGCTAACGACTTGGACTTTGATGCTTTTGATGAGTGTATCAACGATGGTCGTAACTAAAGTTGTTACTGCCCTCATTGCACCTATTATTCCTATTATGCACCAGGCCCCTCCTGTTCTTGAACACATCTGGAGAGCTGCCGATGTGCCTTACAGCCCCACAAAGTTGCTCTAATGGTCCACTGAGAGCAAGAAGTGGTTAGCCTATCCTCAGTAGTTGAGGTGGCCGCTCCTTTTAAGAAATTCATCCTTATATATGACATGGAGGAGTTGGACATTGGTGAGGATGACGCACTGTTGGGGCAGGTTATTCTGGACCTTCACCATGCCGATGATGCCGCTGATATGGAGCAGATGCTTTTGGCCTTCCAACTAATTTCAATGGAGATCCTCTCTTACCCCTAACGCACCTGGTCTTACTTGAACCAGCACTACCTAGAAGATGTGATAGACTTCTAGACCTGGCATTCACTGTTGGTAAGTTGCTGAGTTAGAGCGTGTTTGCTTTTTTATTTGGCTATTCTAATACATGCTCTTCTTTAGGCCAGGTACCACTGTATGCGCATCCGAGGTGATGTGGGGAATCTTCAAAGTGATCTAAAGGCTGAGGTGGAGGCTTGATAGGTAGCAGAGGAAAGGGCCACTAAGGGCTAGGAGGAGGAGAAGGTGGCTAAAAAGTCTGCACATGAGGCGGTCGAGGCTTGAGTGAGGGATGAGAAAATGGAGAAGGCATAGGCGGATCTCAAGGAGAGGTTGGACAAGGTGGAGAAGGAGGCCAACTAGATGTGGGCCAACCTGACTAACCATATGGCTAAGTGTCAGATGGCTGGGGATGTAGATGTTGTCGGGAAGGAGGTGGAGGCCAAGTGCCAAAACTAGCTAAGGAACACAATAAAGAGCCTACTTAGGAACCTAATTTTAATTAGAAAATATAATGTTGTACCTTTTGCAAGGGCTCGGGCGAAGGTGGTAGAATAGATGAGGACCGAAGAGTTTCGATGTCGGCCTTGCTGACCAAGGAGTAGCTGGACTCCTTGACCTAGGAAACTGAGGAGCTGGACTTGTAGATATCTTTTCCTTTCTTTCTTTTATAGGCCTAGCAGGGCATTTATGTGTCCTCACACTTTTGTGAATGATAGACTCCGTTTTGTTGAAATTTATCTAAGTATTTGTTGCTTTATCTACTTTAGTCTATCTGTGCATAGTTTGTAGGGTAGCATACACTGAGTAGATGCAGTTCCTTAAACCAAATTGATCAACTTGTTTTGGCTGATAGGTCAGGCCGGTCAATGGACTCGGAAGTGAGCATCGACCGTGCAACCCAATTTTCTGTTTAAACCCCAAGGTCTGATAGTCGAGCTTTACAGTATTGTTCTGCAAGGTGACTTACTGTAAGAAAGATATTAGGTTGCTCAAGGGTTCTCCTTGGTGACATGCTACCAGTCAAGAGTGGTAGGTGGGCGCGGCTTGAACCTGAGCACTAGGTGGCAGTCCATGACAAAGAAGTGAATGCATGATAAATCACCCTCATAGAAACAAGGCTTGCATAGTTCTTGGAGGTAGAGGTTGGCAGTCCCTGACAAGGTAATGTGCATAAGATAACACATCCTTCGTTGGATAGCCTAGGATGTTCGAAGGTTCTCTAAGGGGACGTGTTGCCAGTTGAGAGTGGCAGACGTGCCCGGGTTAAACCTTAACGCTTGGTTGCCATACCCAACAAGGAAGTGAATGCATGATAATTCACCCTCATGGATAGTCGACCAACAAGTAAGGTATCATGACTCGTGCAGTCCTTAATGGCAGAGGCCAGCAGTCCCCAACAAGATAATGGGCACATGATAACTCATCCTTTAATGGATAGCCTGTGATATCCGATGGTTCACCAACGTGACACACTGCCAATAAAGAATAGCTGACAAGCCTGGCTTGATCCTAAATGCTAGGTGGCAGTCCCTGATAAGTAAGTTAATGCACGGTAATTTACCAACGTAGATAGCCAGTCAGTAAGGAAAGGATTGTAGCTTGCATAGTTCTTGGCGTTAGAGGTCGGTATTCCCTAACAAGGTAATGAGCACATGATAACTTATCCTTCGTTGGATAGCCTAAGCTATTCGAAGGTTCTTCATAGTGAGATGCTGCCAATTGAGACTGGTAGACAGGTCTGGCTCGAACTCAAATGTTAGATGGCGATACACGATAAGGAAGTGAATGCATGGTAATTCACTTTCATGGATAATCGGTTGACAAGGAAGGGAGATTGGCTCGAGTGGTCCTTGGTGGTAGAGCCGGTAGTCCCCAACAAGATAATGAGCACATGATAACTCATCTTTCATTGGACAGCCTAGGCTATATGAAGAATGTCAAGGGTGACATGCTGCCAGTTGAGAGTGGTAGATGGGCACGGCTCGAACCTGAATGCTAGGTGGCAGTCTCCGACAAGCAAATGAGTGCACATTAATTCACCCTCGTGGATAGTCGACCGGCAAGGAAGTGTAACGATAAAAAATTTAAAGCTTTTAATATTAAATTAACTAAAAAATGGGCTTTTAATTAAAAGGTGAATTGAGTATCGTATTTATTACCATTGCAAAGGTCTTTCCAAGCTAATCACTTTGATATATAATTTTGAATGACTTAGAGTTATAGATGGCGAATTAGAGGCGCTACAGGGTTTAAATAGAGTATGCAGCCGCTTTGGGCTAAGCGGTTAAATGACTAAACCCGCTTTATTTCCTACATAAGTGAGGCCTAAAAACCCTATGAGGCAGCCGTCACAATAATCTCACCTCCTTAATCCTTGAAATTCTTCCTAATCACATTAAATAGCCTATGATTTACACAAATTACAATCTAATTCAAAATTTAGAGTGCCCAAACCCATATATATATATATATTATTGTGAAGCTCTGGACGAACGGAGTTGACAGGTGTTGTTGGTCTGTCAATATTGTGCTCTGGTTAGCCAGAAATTCGCAAACTATCCATGACCATGCATTTTATGGTTTTAGATTTAAAAGAGAATCTGCATCTATAGGCGAATCCGAGGGTTGCAACTTGTAGAGGAGGTCGAGGGATGGCAATCTAACGGTTTGGATCTTGCCAAAAGCGTGAAAGGTGGTCAAAATTCATAAAGGCGGCGGTTAGGGATCTTCGTGGTGGCAATGGTGTCTAAGATGGGGTCGAGTGGGTATGGTTGTGCGCGGTAGGGGATGGGGGCTTTAGTGGTAACGGCAGATCGGAGAATGGTGGCTCGTGGTGGCAATAGCGTCGATTTGATGATGGGGCGGATAGGTTCTAAGGGTGGATCGGGTGGGAAAGGTATTGTAGCTCAACCAATTTTAATTATTTACGTATCAAATCACTAAAATACCCTTAAAACTTCTAATCCTCGTATCCTTCACATACGAACTCCGATTAAAGCAAAGTTTCTTCTGTTGGACTCGTGGCCAAAATTCGAACAATTTTGAAGTAGGTTTTGATGATTTTGGAGGCAATTAGCAAAAGCAAGTCAGTATGAACATTATTATTCAATTAATTGAATTTTAAGTTCTATATATATATATATATCTATGGATGAAAATCATATTTATTAATATACATTGTACTTTATGACTAATATTTTGGATGTATTATGCCTTATTGGATAATTGTTGTTGATTATATTATTTTTAGGAGTTTAATTAAAATATATTTTTTATTTGGATTGGAATATAATTAATTGGGATAAATTAAATAATAATGAGAAAGTTGGTAAAAATAATAAATGAGTTTATTTATAGATTTTGGATGGCTTCTGTAAATAACGTTGATTTAACAAACTTTTCTACAATTAAAGTATGGAATTTTTAAGATTATTATTTATGAATTTCTAGGGAAATTCATAAATAATAACTATAATTATATTTTAGTCTGATATTTGGAAAGTTTATTGTTTATACGATAGAATGGGATTTTAAATAATAAGAATAATATTACTTTCAATGAAAATAGTGTGTTTTGTGTAAATGATGAAACGATTAATTTTACGGTATTTATGGTAAGAAATATTATTATTAATAGATTTAGAAAATTAAAAGGCATTTTCTGGATAATAATAATTATAGTAAATAAATGCTTTCTGGACTTTTTTGGATACAATATTTACTATTTTCAGATAAATAGAAATAAAAGAGTCCCCGTGATTTAAAATAAAATATTGTTTTCCAGAATAAATTGTAATAAGCTAATTTTGGAAAGATTAAAGAGGTATAAATTTGTATAATTATTTTGCTATAAAATAATATTATTGTCTTTTTAAAAAGTGACTTGAAGAAGATTACTATTTCTGATTCAAAATACTATGTTTAGAAGTATTTATAGAAATAGAAGTATGTAAAGGGTTTGTAAAGTATATTATAATTTTTGGAAAGACCGTTATTGTTATAGGATATAAATAAAAGGGGATGGTTGTATTACATAATTAATTTTTTAAATTATCACATATGTTTGTTTTACGATGATGGAATCGCATTAGGATATGGATGTGATATTTTACCATTTTACTACAAGACGATGTGTAGTTTTCTATGGTTATATTGTGTTACTATTATGAGGTGACTAGAACTCGATGATTTATTCTTATATTGGTGATGAGTTACTGTAATGGTTGGTTAGTATGAATGTGACTATATTTATATTATTTTTATTTTCTTATTTGGCGATTGGATTGAAATTGTCCGTTACTGATGTTGAATGGCTATGTATGATTTGTTGTGATGAAAATTATTTTTAGCTTCTACTATATTCATTGGTTGCATTGGTTGTAATGGTTGCATTGATTGTGATGGTTGTGTTGGTTACGATGGTTGCAATGGTTGCATAGATGTTATAGTTGTTATGTACTAACAAATAGTAGGAGAAGAGCAGAAAATAGAACTACATAGGCTTGATCTCCAAAAAGGTTATATTGGTAGTCTTTCTCTATGTAATAGTCTACGGTTCCCTTGAAGTCGGGGTGTATAGAAATTGACGTAGCCCCAAAAATAATTGATGCATTTTCTCCATTATTCTATGTATATGTATATTTGTAAGTTTGCAGGTGAAAGCAAAGAAGGAAGCAAAAGGTCTTGAAGTAATCATATCCAGATGATAGCTCGGTATATCTCTTGCTTCGTGGTTACACGGTTATTGTTTTAATAATTGATGTATCGAAATGTGTATATTATTTAGTCTATGAGAAAAAGTAATATTTATTTGTTAAAATAACATGTGCGTATATGTTTACATTATGTTTGAATCTCACTGTAGAGTTTCTCTTTTTAATCATTGTTCTGGAAATTTTAGTTTTATATGCCCACGGTCCACTATCTTTAGCTTTTGAAATTAGTTGTAAGTGTATTTGTTGGTGTTTATAATTATTTTTAGATGTTAAAAATAATGGGTCATCGCACTTGGTATTAGAGCAAGGTTTAGCGGCACCCAAAGCCTTAGGTAGGTTTGACCATTTAGAGTATGATGATTTAAACCTTAGGTTGAGTTAGATTATAGAATGAGATAGCATATTGATTGACAATTGTATGCTTTGTGCACATGGATTGTTTGTTTAACTGCTATTACCTCATCCTAAATTGATATTTATATATGATGATCTTTGTATGAAAGATAAATAAATTAGGAGTGGAGCAGGATGAACACTTATAAGATATGTTAAGTGTTGGTTATAACTCGAGTGACCCACAATCTATGTTAAATTATAATTAAAATGTGACCTCAATAAGATAGAATTGCTTTTTTACCTTTGAAGGGAATAAACAAATTTAGAAAATTTATAGAATATACACCTCTGATTTTAAAGATATTTTATTAAAATGGGGGGGGAATGGTTATTTTTGGGTATGGAAGTGATTTATTGAAATTTTTAATGAGAATAAAGTATTTAATTTGGAAATAAAAAGTGACATAGTAAAAATAATTTATTTGAAAATACTTTTAGCAAAAAGGTGTTTAAATTAAATTTTGGAAGTTTAATTCAGTCTTTGAAGAAACAATTTAAGTGAGAAACTTTAATTGTTTTTAAAACATCCTTTAGAATGTGGTCCATAATAGTATTTTGATTTAGAAATACTTTATAAAAAGTTGGAAATTTATATCTAAGAAAGGCAAAATTATGTTGATAAATATTTTACTTGAAAATATTTATTTTGGTAGGAATATTTCAATGGAAACATTGTAGTTAAAATTATCTTTAGGTTGGAACATCCTTTGAAAAGGGTATTTTGAAACCTCATTATTACTTAGAATACTTTGCAAAAATATTTTGTTGAAGGATATTTTGGGAAGAAATATTTTTGTTAAAGGAGATTTTTATGTATACCATAAGGTTTGAGGAGTATTTACTTAGTAAGCTATTTGGAGGAAGAGAAAACTATTTTGATAATAGTATAGAATTTAAAATGTTTTTGTCAAAAATACCTTATTGGAGAATGCTTAATGAGAACCCTTATTTTAAAGAAAAGATTTTTTTAAACATTCTTTACATAAATATTATATGATTTGGACAAGATTTATTACAAGAAAGTTACTTCCATGAAAAGATATTTTAGTTTGAAGGAATTATTTTCTTAAAAGAAGAATTTGAAAATAATATAGTGGAAATATTCTTATTTGAGAAATTATGTTATTAGTGGAAATATTTGAAAATTGTTTGATGGAAGTATTTTTACTTGAGAAGTATCTTTTTGAGTAAAGAACGATAAAATATCCATCCGAGGGAAAAGTTTTTCAAAGGAGTATATTTGATTTTAGAAAACATTTTGTTTAGAAATCGATTTTGGTAGTAAGGATCTTCACTTAATTGGTACTCTTTGATAAATGTCTTTTTGAAAAGGAAAATATTTTTGAGCAAAGAGTTTTGGTTGAAATGACATGATTTGAAGATTGTTTTGTTGAGAATATATTCGGAAATATATTTTGGAGGATAGATATATATTATAAAGTATCTAGTTTTACAGTACTTTAAAGAAAATATTTTACTAAGATGAGGACATTTTGATTTGGAAGGTAAATGGTTAAAAGTGTAAAATATTTGATTGGATAACAGGCTTTAATGGTGTTTGTTAAAAAGTATTTTACTAAAAAGATGTCCTATTCAGAAATTTTATTTGAGAGCCGTGAAACTAGACTTTGCAAAGTTGGGTGTAAGATGACGAGGTAGGATGAATCTTGAGTTTAACGAACACCAGTTATAATGATATTACCTTTACTATTACGTGCGACTTTCCCTAAGGAGTTGTGGTAATGTCTAGTTATTCCCCTTGTAAGAACCCACCCCGAACAGGCCTAAATTTCGATCCAGAAAAGGCCCATCGAAACTTAGATCCATTCTAAGGTAAGTTGTTGGTAGTAAAAATAAATAACATTGTGAAGCCATAACTAAACTTTTAGAACTCACAGCGGAAGGAGCAAAATATACTAGCAAAGTGTACCCATTTATTTCAAAACCATAAAAATGTCATAACACAAAATCCCATAAAAAAACCGTAACTAATATCTGTTACAACAATTGTCTAAATCCATGGGTACACATAAAAGCAAATAATAATAATAAATATTGTCGCAATCCAAGCTTCTCCATCTCTAAGCATCGTCACTGCCATCAGTCCATCCTTATCTTGTGTTGTGATGAGGAGGGAGTCAGAACAACAAGTGTCTGGTGAATAAAAACCTCGAGTCTTACCTTTTCAGTACTTGGGCCGTATATTTCAAAATAAGAATATATCTACGAACACAAAACCATTAAAGTCATTTAATACTTCTTTATAAGGAAAAGAGGCTGGTCCAACCACTTAATACCTTCCGTTCTAGATGCAGGTTTTTAAAATCCCATATCCCAATCATACATCATAAATAGTTAATAATGTGAGAGATGGTACCCAAGCCACTTAATACCTTTTATTGGAAAATAGGTAGACTCTGGTCATTCAAGACCTTAATTAAGGCAGACCCTATCATTTAAGACCTACTTCTAAGGCGTGCTCCTCAATGGTGCTATTTAGCTAACATCATATGGAATCTCATAGGCCACTTAATACTTCCAAATGGAAAATAGGCATACTCTGGTCATTTAATACCTTAATTAAGGCAGACCTCATCATTTAAGACCTATTTCCAGAAGCGGACACTTGTAGAGATACCACCTAATGTGTCCCCTTAGCCACTAAATACTTCATCTAGGGAAAAGAGGCGGATCCAACCACTTAATACCTCAAAACCCAAAACAGGCCCTTTGTCTTATGTCCCATACTCATAATGACATCTCACATTAGTCCACCATTCATAGGAACTGGTAACAAGATTAACTGGATAGATTTCCCTTACAAAATTTAGGACCAACCTCGCGTCATTACAAATATTTATTAAAAGGATATCTTACATCAATAAAAGTGTTCACAACTGCTGGTAGCCTCAAAGTGAAGGGCAGACTTCCATCATGTAACTCTATTGACCTCGCATCCCTATGACTTAGCCACAAATCAATTACTCTCCATATATATATATATATATATATGCATGCACACACAAACACACTCATCTCACCGTTTCATAAATAAGGCCGTAAAAGGAATCTTCCTTACTACGCCTTAAAATAATAATTAGGCTATATAAGAGTTTCCCCTTATGTTCACCTCACAATCAATTACCTTCCTAATGGGGGAAATAAATGTAAATAAATGCCTAATTAACTATGCCATATACGCAATAATTATATGTTAATTATGTAAATAGAGATAAATAAATATTCGCGCCTAATAAGTTCTAAACGTATGGATTTTATGCTCTAAACTAGCGTTAAATGTCAATTCCCTAACCAATTATAATTACAAGTCCTTCTTCAAATTCCCAAGATTTTGTGGGATACTAATGTCCAAAACAGGGAATAAATGTTCATAACCAAAATTGCAATAACAGACTTGAAAATAAAATAGAAACTCAATTTATTACACCAATTCAATGGAATATCTTAAATAATAAGAATTGCAATCTAAACCCCGTGTTCTATTCAACTCCTCTTTTACAAAGAAGTATAAGAATAAGTGGTGTAAAATATGAATAGAATTCGTAATCTAAACCCCTTATTTTATTAAAGAATCATAATTTTACCCAAAGAAGAAGGAGAAGTGGAATAGACTATGAAATTATCAAAATTTGCATAAACGAAACAAATTCCATCAAACTAATGTAAATAATTGGGAATCTCAACATAGAATTGATATATCGAAATAAAAAGGAATTTCGAGGGATTTTATCTATCATATTTTCGGAATCCAAAAGTCCCTAAGGTATATTCAAATCCAAAAAGAAATACACTAAACAATTGCTGAAAAGAAATACTAAGGTTTCCACTCACAGATTAGCCTTAGCTTCACTCAAATGGATTTGTAGCCTTCCGATCTCTTCCAAAATCTCCCTCTTTTGATATATGTACACACAATAGGGAAAAGGTATATATATTCATTGGATTTAGAATAATTAGAGAAGAATAGGATAAGAATAGATTAGAGGAAGAAAAAAAAGGAAATAAGTTGAATTCTTACCCGAATTCTCTATGGAGTTTCTAAATCTTATTAAAGAGAGGTAGAAATGGAAAATTTTCATCATATTTCCCAAATTAATATGAATAAAAGTGGAGAGGATAGGATTCTATTTTTAGGGGTTGAAATGCACCAGAACCATAGGATGGAAGTAGGTAGGAAACGGGTAAATCTAGAGCGCACAACTGAATATAACATAGCTCCAAACCCTAGTTACCACTGGCAACTTTTGTTGCCAAGCAGTCGACCGCCTGTGGGCGACCAGTCGACCGCTACGGTCGATCGGTTGACCAATATAGGTCGACCACTCCTCTATTTCGGAAAATTTTTATTTTTGTCCATTGCATAATTATTTTATTCCCTAATTAACTTTTTAACATTAAACGATAATTAAACGTTTACTTAGCCCCCAAGCTAACTTTAAATTTTAAACCCAAAATTTGATTTCTCATTTGAATTTGAATTGAAATAAAATTATTTTAAATCTAAAACTTCAAATGCTCATAACTTCCTTGCTCGAGCTTCATTTTCAACATGTTATATATGGAAATAGATCAGAGTTTCACCACAAATGCAATGGAATAAATTTCGTGGTCAAATTCCAACTTTTATAAATTTCCATATTCAACACTTGTCATATTTAATTCAATTTACTTCATTTATTTATAGTTTATTTTATGGGGTGTTACACCCATCCATGAAGGGTTGGGATATGGTGTAAGGACTATCCATTTCGATGTTTGGAGCATGACCATTTTATGGTACTTGTTCATTTTAGATGAATTGTTTGCACAAATTTATTTTTTGTCAGGTTACATTTGATTCCTTGTTTGAATTGTATTGTTTGATTGTCTTTTTAATTAATTTATGTCGTGCTTGTTTGAATTATTTCATGTTTTTTGTATTGTATTGATTGCCTAATTTGATGTGATTGGTTTTAATCATTGTTTATTTACTTATTTGTTTACTTGGTTGCTTATTTGCTTGTTTGTCTATCTGTTTGTCTGATTGCTACGTATGATAAATGTAGGATGAGGTAGTTTTCCAATGTTGAAATTTGATGGGATGTAAACTAGAGAAGCTAGAGATTGATAAGGGACATATTTAGTTTATTTACGGTGGTATAGCGTAGTTACCTAAGTTGAGAAAGACTAGGTATTCGAAACGACTAAGAAATTTGAAGATGTTCCCTAAAGATGAGAATAGTAATTAGAAAATTCTAGTGAGTAAAGACTTGATGAGTACAATAAGAAATCAAAATGATGATACAATATATGTATTTATCAAAATATGCATTTCGAAATCTATCCTTTTCAAATAATTACCAGCTTCTATAAATATTTTGGACAAAGAGTTTCCATTTTTTAAATTTTTACAAAATGATGCTTTCTCAAAATTTATTTTGAAATTGATTTAATGTGGAGAAATATTTTGGGAAATTTTATTTTTAAATGGAAGTGATTTATAGGAAGAAAAAGTATTTTGGTTTCAAATGTAGATGGAAGCAATAGATTTAAATAAATTATTTTGCTTTAAAGATGTATTGGAACACTTCTCAGTATTGGATCCCTTTTGGTATTTTGGGTGGGTTTCTTATCATCAAATGAAGAAATTATTGTAGGAGGATTTTGAAATTAGATTTTTTAGTGCAATCTAAAGATTTAAGAGATAAGATCTGATGCTAATGCTTTGGACTTTATGACTCGATGATGGGAGTTGTGCCAATGATCCATAAGGATAAGTTCTAGAATGCGAACTTGCAAAGTGAAGCTAGGACGTGCTCTGCTATGGATATTAAGTGTGTTGAGGGATCTTTGATACTCAATGATTTCGATGTGTGCTCATAAAGCAGAGTATGTGAGGATGCTCACATGGGCTAGAATATGCCCAAGAGTCTGTTGACATTAAGACCTGGTCTTACCCTAGACTGTAGGACACGTGGTTTAGTTTCTAGCCCTCTAAGTGAAATGGATTTGAGCAAAGAAACCGAATGATGAGGTGTACTCGTATATCCCAAAGTACCATACTCTATTGATGGTGAGTATTCGTTGACTTTCTGAAAATTGTGATTTGGAAGAGACCATATGATGTGGGTCCGAGAATTGATGTAGCTGCAGTATGAGTAGATGACCATATTATTTTTGAGGATTCAGTCATGACAAGGCACATTATTTTAAGGATGCAGACATGATTAAACACATATTTTGAGGATATAACCATGACAAGGCACACGTTATTTTGAGGATCTGACCATAAGTGAGTGCATAGGATTTCTGGATGGTATGAAAATGGAATGGTACACCGATTATTATGAAGATGAGACTATAAGGAAGATCATCGATAGTCTTAAGGATACTCATATTGTGATAGATGTGTACTCAACATAGCAATTAACACACACGCGTTATTGTTTGGTAGGTTTCTATGACGATGATATCATATTATTTTAGCTGTGTATTTATTTGATGAGCTGTGCTCATTATTTATTTATGTATATTCATTTATTTATACATGCATGTTTTGATCAACCTATATTTTATTGTGGACTTTTGTTATGGTCAGTTATGGCTGAATTATTAAGATGCATGATATGGGTTAATCTGTGATTAGGATTGTTTCACACTTTGTTGATGAAGTGTTATTTTTATATACTGTAGTTTGGATTGTACGATCGTGGAAGTGCATGTGTAATTATAATACGTATATGTAGAAAATTGAATTCATTACTGTGAATGAATTGTATTATGTTATGGTTGATGGCGTTTTATGGTCGTTATACACTATTTTTATTAGTGGTTAATTTATGGTTTATATGTTTCTCTACGTTTTGTAATTAATTCCCTAATGAAAATTTAAAATTTTGGTTGAAGGTTTTATTTGGGGAAATGCGGGGTGCAATTATTTTAAAGGGAAAGAATGTAACGATTTAAAATTTTGACACTGTTAATATTAAATTAATTTAAAAATGGATTTTTAATTAAAAGTGTATTGAGTATCATATTTGTAACTATTGTGAAGGTCTTTCCAAGATGATCAATTTGATATATAATTTTGATGGATTTGGAGTTACAGTTTACGAATTAGAGGCGATACAGTGTATACATAAAGTACACAACCACTTTTGGGCCAAACGGTTACATATGACCGAAACCATCTCATTTCCTATATAAGTAAAACTTAGAAATCCTAAGAGGCAACTATCACGACATTCTCTCCTCCTTAATCTCAAAATTCTTCCCAATCACTTTTAATGGCAGACGGTTTTCTCGAATTACAATATGAATTAACATTCAAAGTGCCCAAAACCTTACATATTATATATCGTTGTGAAGCTCTCAATTAATGGAGTTGGTAAACGATGTTCATTTATAGAGATAGTGCCCTAGTTAGCTACATATTGGCAAACTATCCACGACATTCCGTTTTAGGATTTTAGATTCAATGACATATCTGCATCTGTAGGCTAGTCCGAGGTTGTAATTTGTATAGGAGGTTTAGTGCTAGCGATCTAGTCGGTTCGATCAAGCCAAAGCAGCAGAGGTGGTTAGAAATTTCTGGAAAGAGTGCGGTGGTTAGGGATCTCCGCGATGACGATGGTGTCCGAGGTGGGGACGCATGGATAAGGTTGTGTGCGGCCGATGATTGGGTTGTAGTGGTGGCGACGGATTTACGAATTGTGGCCCGTGGTAGTGGTCGCGTTGATTTGATGGCAGTGGCTGATGGGTTTAGTGGCTGAAATGGGTGGGCATGGTAATGTAGCTTAAGCATTTTTAATTATTTATTTATTAAATTACTAAAAGACCCTGAAACTTCTAATCCTCTTACCTTTTATATATGAACTATAATTCACGTGCGGTTCCATTGGACTCATGGTGGAATTCCGGACGATGAGGCATTGAGGTTGCTGAGTTTTGAGACTGTTAACAAAAGCATATTTGTATGAACTATTTAATTCAATTAATTGAATTCTAAATCATAAAATACATATCTATTGATGAAAAATATTAATAATTGGTATACACTGTATGTTATTGTATTGTGCCTTGACTGGATAATTATTGTCGATTGTTGTATTTTTGGGAGTTTAATTATAATAATATTTAATTTGGATTGGAAAATAATTAATTGGGATAGCTTCAATAACAATGAGAAATTAGATACATAAATAATAAATAAGGATATTTAAATATTTTGGATGGTATCTGTGAATAACGATGATTTAGCAAACTTTACTGAGAATAAAATACGAAATTTAGTAAGGTTATTATTTATGAATTTTTTGGGAAATTCATAAAAGATGACTATAATTATATTTTAAATTTAAAATTGGGAATTTTATTGTTCATAAGATATAATGAGATTTTAAATAATATAATTTCAGTGAAAATAGTATTATTTTGTGTAGATGATGAATGATTGATTTTATGGTATTTATGGTAAGAAATTTATTATTGTCGGATTTATAAATAAAAAGGAAATTTCTAGATAACAATAACTATAGTAAAGAAATGCTTTCCAAAAGTGTTATCGGGTAAAACAGTTACTATTTTGAGATAAGTAGAAATAAAAGGCTTTCGATGACTTTAAATAAAATATTATTTTTTTGGAACAAACATTAACAAATTAATTTTGGAAAGTGTTAAAGTAGTTTAAATATATATTATTATTTGATGTAAAATAATATTATTATCGTTTTGAAAAAATATTTGAAGAAGATTACTATTTTGATTCAAAATACGGTGTTTATAAGTATTTAAAGAAAAAGAAGCACATAAAGGGTTTCTGAAGTATATTACCATCTTTGGAAAGGTTATTATTGTTTCGATAAATAAATAAAAAAGGATTTTGTAATAAAAAATAATAAGATGATTTTATATGTAAGAGAGAAATATGTTGTAATAAATATAATGTTATGGATAGATGTAGTACGTAGTTAATTATTCTTTTAAATTATCACATATGTTTATTTACGATGATGGAATCGCATTAAGATGCAGATGTGATAGTATACCATTTTTATTACAAGACAATGGGTAATTTATTATGGTTAATTGATGATTGATGTTTTGTTACTATCATAAGGTGATTAGTGCACATTTGATTATTTTATTTACATTAGTCATGAGTTACTATAATGGATGGTTAGTATGAATGTAAATATATTTATGTTGTCATTTTCTTATTTGATGATTGGGTTGACACTATGTGTTGCTAATGTTGAATGGCTATGTACACTATTATTGTTTTTCCCGATTTGATGATTTATTGTGATGGATGAGTAGAAATATTGTTTTCTACTTCTACCATTTTCATTGGTTGAATTGGTTGCCATGGTTGCATTTGTTGCCATGGTTGCATGGATGTTATAGTTGTTATGTACTAAATCAAATATTTCGATGTCGGAGAAGAGTTGGAAATAGAACTACGTGGCTTGATCCTCAAAAAGGATACGTTTGCAATCTTTTTCTATGCAATAGCCTAAAGTTCCCTTGAGGTTAGAGTGTATAGAAATTAGCGCAACCCCAAAAATAGTTGACTTCCCTTTTATTCTTTATATATGTGTATTTATAAGCAAAAAAGTGAGAAAAGGGTCTGGAAGGATTCGTATCCATAGGATAGATCGAAATATCTATTGCATCATGGTTACATAGTTATTGTTTTGATAATTGATGTATTGAAATGCGCATATTATGTAATGTATGAGAAAAAGTAATATTTAATTGTTAACATGATATGTTTATATGTTTACATTGATGTTTGAACTCTACTATGAGATATCCCTTTTTATTCATCATTTCAAAAAACTTAATTTTACATATATATGGTCCACTATTCTTTAACACTTGAAATTAGTTGAAGGCATATTTTGTTGGCTTTTATAATCATTTTTATATGTTGAATATAGTGGGTCATTATAGGAATGGAGTGTTAATGTGTATGTAAATGTGCATATTTTTACCACCTTATTTAATCTAATTAAATTAAATAAATGATCATATTGGGTTGTAACACCTCACGTTAAATTACAATTATATATGCAAATAATTTAATTAAGTTATATACGTTTGAAATTTTACAAAGAGATGTTTGTAAATGGGGAAACTAATTAATATTATTTGGAATACATATATATTTGTGTAACAAATAAATTAGAGAGAGAAATTATATAAAATCAATTAATAGGGAAGATTAATTGACGGTGTTTATTTAAAAGGGAAATTAATATTCAATTAATTAGTAGAGGTGATTAATTGACAGGAACTGACAAGAAATGGAACATATATTGTAGCAACTAATTGATATGATTAGAAACATATATGTTAGTGCAAGAGAATAAAATGGAGGAAGAGTAATTTATGCAAGTAATCAATTGTCAATTAATAAACATGGAGACCTATGGTAATATATATAATTAAGATTGTGATTCAAAATTCAATTGTAGAATATATGCATGCAATAATTATGGGAATAAAATAAAATAATATGCATATATGTGACAAATTAATATGGTGTTGATTGGCATATTAATTTGGTAAGAAATCACAGTGCAGGCAGGGATTAATTGGATAGTAAATTAATTCTAGGTATATATGATATCTATTAATTGGGTGATTAATAGGGGAATCTTATTTAAAAGAAACGTCACATTTAAAAATATATGTTTCCATAGATTGCGAGAGAGAAAGGGAAAGTGATTAATGAAAAGATTGTTGGAGAACCAATTTGAAATAAAAACAAACGGAGAAGAAAACATATTAATTTAATGTCCATAAACTGAGTATACGCTTTAGATTTTAGGGTTTTATATCTAATGGTTAGCACTGATTTGAACCACTATAAATATAGGTGTAGAGCCTCATTTTTATTCTCGTTATTTTTCTCTAGCCTACAGAAGCTCTGCCATTTTTCTATCTCTTCTACACTTTCTTAATAACAAAATTTTAGATCTAAATCACATGAATTTAGATCTAAATAGAAAGAGAATAGAATTAATTAGGGAATTAGGAATTGGTTCAAATCAGAAGGCTATGTCAAAGGTAAAACCCTAGATTTGAGTTTTATTTGCTATTTCTAATCCAAATCTCTTTGTTTTCTCTTTCAAATATTATAGATCTGTAAATATATCGTTTGTAATTCCAAATAGGGATTACAAGGGTGGTGAATATAGATGTTAGGGATAGATCTAAAATAAAAACAGGGAGATTTGGAAAGCTAGCAATGTTAGTGGATTTATTTATATATCTTTTAAGTTTAATATATATTATCGTTAAATTCTCGTTTAGATAATTTTATTCAATAATTAATCTTATTAATTAAGTTATGCTGAACTATAAGGAATTTACAGTTTATTTACAGTATTAGTATTTATTTACATCTGTTTCTACGTTTTGGATTTCTATGCAAGCGTCATTCTTCTTCTATTTTCTCCTCTTTCTTCGTGTATAGATTAGACTAGATTAAACGTGAATATGGATTAAATAATTAAGAATACTGAAATGAAGGAAATAAGATGTAAAGTAATAAAAGTTTGAGGAATGGAATTACTGTAATAAATTCCATTAAAATGAGAAAAGTTAATTAATCTAATATCTGGATTTGGGAGTTACTAAAAAGTTAATTGGTCGGTTTAGAAATTAGGATACATTTCTATAATTTAATATTTAAAAGACAATAATGAACCTAATTGCTAGAATAAAAGGAAGAAAAGGAGAATTAGTGTAAAATAAAGAAACCACTATATTTTACACTATTCCAAAATAGTAAAAGAAATATCTAGCAGTTACGGATTACTGTTTATAGTATTATTTAATATTAAAATATGGAAATGGATTTTTAAATATAGTTTTCATAACCAACCAAATAAAATAGAATTACTTCCTTGAATAGAAGATATAAAAGCAAAGTATGACACGAATCAAGTAAATTATTAGATAAGAACTTAAAGCTGTAAATGATAATGAACCTAGGTCTGCATTCACTGCGTAGACTATTTAAGAAGATAGTTATTATGATAAGTGAATTATATAATATAAGATAATAAAAGAATATTCTTTATAATAATAATAAAAGAATGCAGATTAGAACAGAAAAGAAATGCTGGGATTATGTACGGACTATAAAAGAAGAAAAAATGGCAATTACAGGTAGAATTATAACATAGCTTATTTTGAAACTTTGAGTAAATTAATGAGCAATAATAATGGTGGAAGCTTATTTAAATAATTTATATGAAGTCAATAAGAAAATAAAGCAGGAATGATAAAAAGACTTATTTTAATGAACTTAAGATTTATATTAAGTTAAATAAGCAAGAAAATGAATGTGGCTCATATCAACAGCATTCCCTATTAAATAAATGGAAATCTCACAATAGATAGAGGTGAGACGAGGGCAAGAATACGCTAATCAGGGTAAATAAGTAGCCAACAGAATAAGAAAGTAAACTAAACGCAAATTGAAAGATTAGACTTAGGGTCTAATAAAAGAATTGAGATGTGTTTGGAGCAGCCCAAAGGATAAAGCGTCTAATGAAGCAGTTCATCACGAATTTCAAAAATGGAGAAGCACGTCCAACTTAGTATTTTTGGGCTTCAAGGAAGTACGAGACTTCAAAGGGACATGAGGATACTCTAGGATGGCCCTCTGGGTAGGCCTAACGAAGCGACACCCCCGGAGGCAGGTCTGTAGGTGTTCCATCAAGAGAGTATGCCTTGACTGCATTTGCATTGTAGGCCTAACAAAGCAGACCTTTGTAGGCAGTCAGAAGGGCTTGGTGTTTGGAGTAGGGTATTCGTATGTCCAGTACTTGCAAGTAAGTTTAAGGATAGTCGCATGCGGGTATCGGCCAGCATCAAGACCAAGAGCGATTTCGGGAAAGACTAGAGTTAAACCTATAGGCCAATGATTCTTTCACTATCGAGACTTTGGATGAGGGGCTCCACCATTTGGATGTTAGATTGTTTGTAGTAGGGAACGACCACTTAACTATTTAGAAGTCTTTCGGTTAGTTGAGGGGTGGCTACGTGGGGCCATAGCCACGATGAAAAAGAGATATACCAACTAGAATATCTATATTGTAGGCCTAACGAAGCAGTCCTTTATAGATATAGAAAATCCCCGACTGAATTCTGCATAAGGTAGATCTTGTTGGCGGGATTCAAATAGTAGACAGAGCGATTATGTAGTCGTCAATGTATGCACTAGGTGGTACATTGTTGATGTCCGAGCACTGGCATAGACTAGTGCGGACGCGATTTACGTTTTCATAGTAAGTAGTGGAGCATCTGTATTGTAGGTCTTATGAAGCATTCCTTTACAGTTGTAGCTACGGAACTGTTACCTGAATTATTGACCCAGCTACAGGATGCTGAACATATAGACTTTTGTTTCAATCTGGGTGGTTCGGCCTAAATAAAAGGATTGAGTGTCGCTCGGCTTAGGATGGAAGTGCACCGCTCGGCCTAGACGCATTGTTCGGAATGCAAGTGTCATTCAGCCTATGTCCATCGCTCGGCATCCTTCATTCAAGCGCCATCGCACGGCACTCTTTTTTCAAGCGCCAACGCTCGGCTTCCTTCGTTCGACCTGGATATATGGTTCGACTTGCATACCGCTCGGCCAACGACCTTCGTTCGAACGGCATCGATCGGCTACCTCCGCTCGGCCTGGATATGTGGTTTGGCCTACACTACTTAGCAACTATTGTTCAACCAGTTTGAAGAGAAAAGGTGGCTCGGTCTGGAAGGTCCGGTGAATGTCGTTCGGTCGGGGCTGGTTCGGCACGAGCGTTCGGTATATCTATTTCAGTGCAAGAAGAGGGGGTTAGCTTATTCGTGGAGACCAACATCAAGGTAAGGGGTTCAGTACTATTCTATTCCAGGTTCCACCACGAGTTTCTCCGAGTCTTTTGAGGACTTACTTCGAGACATTTGATAAACGACCACCGACCGGCCATGATGGGCCGACATCTCTCGATCGGCATGTCCTGATCGGCATGATTCGTTCGGCGTGACTCATTCAGCATACCAGGCTCAGTGCGTAGAAGTCACCTACCATGGGCCGAAGTACCTTGTTCCTGGGCCCGCGGAGGAAGTCCAGCCTATCTTCATCTATAAATAAGGAGGCAGGGGTGCAGTGAAAAGGGACCTTTTTTGGAGAACTCCGAGGGGACTCTGTCATTTTGAAGACTCGTCTATTTTTGATCCAAACTTGTAATCAAGTTGTTATGGTATGGATTGCATCTGTATTCAGTAATTTGAAGAAGTAATAAAGATTACATTTAAAGTGGACGTAGGAAATTACGTTGAACCACTATAATTCTGGTGTCCTCGCTTCTGTAGTTGGTTTTGCATACATTCCTCTGTTTATATTTTCTATCTTCATTAATCTCTCTACACAAATCTTTCCTTGGGTGTTAGTGACCAATTTTGGTGCTAACATTTTGGTGCTTTCATTGAGAGCGCATTGTCAGGCCGTTAGGATCTCCTTTGTTGCTACTGGATTGAGGAAATCCCCCGAAGAAGATCCAAGTTGTTCGCAAGAAGTTCAGAGAATCTACTCAGAGTTCCATACTATAACTCTACAATGGGAAGACCACCTACTAGTTCAGCCTCTCACAATGCAGATGTCAACGAGACTACTAGCGTCTAACAAGTAGGACCCAGCAATCAACAAGCTAATCCAAGCACAGGGGCTGTCACCACCCAAAACCAAACGGAAGCTGTCACCAGAGAGGAGTTTAACGAGCTGATGAGGGAACTCATGGAAAGCAGGAGACAGCTTAGTGAGCAAATTCAGGCTAACGCCAACCTTATGACTCAGCTTACTCAACAATAGCATCAGAATGCTGGAGGGAGTCCCGCTCCCTACTCCTCGTCTGATAGCCCTGCTTCATCTGATGAACCTCCCAGGCGTAGACGCCGTAGAACTAAAACAATGCAAATAGGTGCAGTGAATCAAGAAAATCGTGCCCGAGCTGAAACAGTGAATTTAGGATCTGGAGCACGGGCGGAATCTGGGCGATTGGCTCACCAAGGTCATGATAAAGCAGGTCCACAGGATACACGTTTGGTAGATCGCCAACAGAGGAGACACCAACCGGAACGGTCCCGTAGGGAGGATTCTAACTTGCCATCTTCCATACAAACCCCGGACCTATCAGCCATGGTCAGACAGCTGATGAGGGAAAATCAAGGTTTAACTAATGATGATTGGGGCGTATCTAGGAGTCATACTCTGTTCACAGACGCTATCCTACAAGCCGAGTACCCCAAGAAGTTTAGTATGCCAACTATCCTGGCCTATGAGGGGAAGACTGATCCCAGACAGCATGTAATGAGGTATGGGTGGATGATGGATTCAGCAAGGGCGAATGATGCAACTAAATGCAGATGTTTCCCAATAACTTTATTTGGAATCGCTACCATGTGGTTTACCCGACTTCCCCCACGGTTTGTCTCCAACTTTGATGAGTTAGCGACGAAATTTGTGGAGCAGTTCAGGATTCATACCACTCGTCCCAAGGATGTTATGTCCTTGTCTAGTGTAATTCAGGCCCTAGGGGAATCGTTAAAGGAGTACTTACAGAGGTTCCACGTTGTCGCTACTGAAGTTAGCAACCTGAATGACCATGCCATTTTAATGGCTGTAATGCGAGGAGTATATCCGAATTAGGAGTTTGGTTGCTGGCTGGCAGGAAAGCCTCCAGCGATGTTGTAATGCTTTTATTCAAAGGCGCATCAATTTATAAGAAGGGAGGAAGCCAGATGGACGAGACGACATAATGCACCAGCACCCGGCAAGGGGACTGTGCAAAGCAACATTGCTGTAAAAAAATCTGGTGACAACTCTGGAAAAGTTCAGGTCAATGTTCAAAGCAAGCCCGAATAGCCAAAAGGATCCGGAGGAGGAAATGCCGGAAAGAAAAGGGAAGCCGGGAAGTGGAACCAAGAATCCCGACTTACAATGAATACACTCCTCTGAATGCATCTCTGGAAAATATTTACCTGTCGACTTGTAATACTTTCCAATATCGAAAGCCACGACCAAAAGAGTCCAGCGAGGAGCAAAAGCAGACTGGGAAGTACTACCGCTTCCATGAAACTTACGGGCACAATACCGAGGAGTGTAGGCACCTCCACGACGCTATAGAAAAGCTGATTCGACAGAAGAAGTTGCAGGAATTTGTCAAGGATCTGCCGGAGGGTGGACAAGGAGCATCAGACCCCGATCGCGGGCAAGCTCCGCGCCATCCTGAGGAACCAGCTCGGACCGTAGGAAGACTAATCATAAACACGATAGTCGGAGGGCCTCACCCGGCAGAAAAGAGTTGGCAAGAGATGGAACGTTATGCTAGTTCCCTAAAGCATGCGGATTTCGAATGTTGTTCAAACACGGAAGATGGTACCCCGGCTAAACAGCAGCGCATAATAACGGATGATATAGTGTTCAGGAGCAGAGATGCTGACCGGGTGGAGGCACCTACTATCGACCCAATGGTTATCTCGGCTACGATCGGGCCAGCATTTGTGAGAAGAATACTGATTGGTTGTGGAAGTTCTATTAATATCATCTTCAAAAAGGCATATGATCTGATGAAGATGGAGACAAAGGACCTAAAACCATCTAAAGCCCGTATTCATGGCTTTAATGGTGCAGCTACCGATGCGGTGGGCTTTGTTGAATTGCCAGTTGAGCTTGGAGAAGGTGAACGTAGGAGGGTGCGGATCCTACCGTTCATAGTTTTGGATGTCGATTCCCCGTATAATATATTTTTGGGTCGACTGGCCCTGGCAGAGTTTAGGGCAGCTTTGGCACCATGGTGCTTAACTCTAAAGTTTCCAACAGACAGTGGAGTTGGTGTAGTGCATTGCGATCAAGCGACTGGTCGTGCATGTTATGTGGCTGAGCTGAGAGAGGCTCAGCGAAGAGAGAAGGGAAAGGTTGCGGACAGCCTCGTCCGCATCCGAGTTGCAAAAGATTGACAAGTAGTTCCCGATCCTTGGCTCGGGCAACATGATCGGATCTATAGAGACATAGATCCGAGAGATGACGATGAGAACCCAAGGAGGCAAAAGCAGCACCGGCTGAACTTACAATTGACATCCCAATCAGCCAGGATGATCCATCGCGAGTACTTAAGATTGGATCACAACTTGACCTTTCGATGATCGAGGATCTTACTGATTTCCTCCGAGCAAGTCTGGATGTTTTCACTTGGACACATTCTGATATGTGCGGGATTTCTCCTGCCGCTGCGAGTCATATGTTGAACATAGACCCAAAATACATGCCAATCAAGCAAAAAAGGAGAGGGATGGACCCGAAGAGGTCCACCACTCTTCGAGAGGAGGTGGACAAACTCAAAGCCAATGGGTTTGTCTGCGATGCCCTCTACCCTGAGTGGGTATCTAACCCCGTGCTAGTGAGAAAAGCGAATGGGAAATGGAGGACCTGTGTCGATTACTCAGACTTGAACAAGGCTTGCCCTAAGGATAGTTTCCCTTTACCCAGAATTGACCAGCTGGTCGATTCAACTACTGGGCACGAGTTATTGCCATTTATGGACGCGTACTCGGGATACAATCAAATCTCGATGCACATTCCGGATCAGGAACACACTAGTTTGGTCACGGTTGTTGGACTGTACTATTATCTATTGATGCCTTTCGGATTGAAAAATGCAGGAGCAACCTATCAACGTCTGGTGAATCGGATGTTTAAAGACCATATCGGTAGGACGATGGAGGTCTATGTGGATGACATGCTCGTGAAGTCACGCAGTCAAACGACCACATTTGAGACTTGGCGGAAATGTTTGATATACTCAGGTATTACGGAATGAAAATTAATCCTTTGAAGTGTTCCTTTGGCATTGCGTCAGGAAAGTCTTGGGTTTCATCGTTAACGCACGAGGAATTGAAGCTAACCCAGAAAAGATTCAGGCTATTCGAGGACATTCAAGTGCCCAGAACTATAAAGCATGTACAAAGCCTGAACAAAAAAGTGGCCGTGCTGAGTCGATTCATATCCAGAGCGACCGACAAGTGCATTCCTTTCTTTGATATAATAAAGAAAGGGAAGAGAAATTTTGAATGGATGCCCAACTGCGAGGATGCATTCCGAGCTCTGGTAAGACATTTGGAAAGTCCCTCGGTGCTGTCGAAGCCTATAGACCCGATCAGTAAACGTTTAACGGTTTTGGTTCGCGAGGAGGATCGAGTTCAAAAGCCGGTGTACTATGTTAGTAAACGTTTAATGGGGGCAGAAAGAAATTATCCTAAGATCGAGAAGCTGGCCTACTGCTTGGTGATTGCACCGATCAACCTCTACGACAGGTGCTCCAGCGACTAGAGACCTTAGGAAGGTTACTAAAATGGAATGTTGAGTTGAGTCAATTCGATATCACCTACCTGCCGCAGAGGGCCATACAAGGGCAAGCGTTAGCAGACTTCATCGCGGAATTTACCGCATCCGATGAACCAGACGGAGATGACGTTATACCCACTATTCGATGGAAACTATACATCGATGGGGCATCCAATGACCATTGCTCTGGAACTGGATTCATTCTTGTAACCCCTGAAAACCGATCTATTTGTTATGCTTTGAAGCTTGATTTCCCAGCTATGAATAACGAAGCAGAGTATGAAGCATTGCTCGCTGGCTTAAAACTTGTCAGCGAGCTCGGAATAAAAATGGTTGAAATTTTTTGTGACTCTCAGTTGGTGGTGTACCAAGTGCGAGGAGATTATCAAGCAAAGGGTCAGAGACTTGCTCCATACCTCGCTCATATTCAAGAACTTTTGGCAGACCTTGAATATTACGATATTTCGCATGTCCCGCGTGAACAAAATAGGGAAGCCGATTCATTAGCGAAATTCGCGAGTACTGGCGATGCACAACAGATGGGCTTGGTTCCTGTTGAAGTTTTACAATTTCCAAGTATAAACAAGAAGGAAATAGACTTTCTGCTAGAAGCAGAAATTGAAAAGGAGTCATGAATGACCCCATTCAAACAATACATACGACACAGGACTTTCCCCGATATAAAGAACGAAAAACGACAAGTCATTCGCAAAGCTTCACGATACATAATGCAAGATGGAGTAATGTATCGGAGGGGATTCTCAGTTCCCTTAAACTAGTGCATCGCCCATGATAAGATAAAATGGGTATTGAAGGAATTTCATGATGGAGAATGTAGCGACCGCGCTAAAGGGCAGACACTGGCAGAAAAGATCCTCCGCTATGGATACTATTGGCCCACTGTAAATCGGGATGCTGCAGACTACGTAAGAAAATGCGAAAAATTTCAAAAGTTTGCGAAAATTCCGAGAGCTCCGCCAGCAGAACGCACACAAATGGTTAGTCCATGGCCATTTGCGATTTGGGGGATCGATATAATCGGTTCCTTACCAATTTCCAGAGGCGGTGCAAAATTTGCAATTGTTGCAGTTGATTACTTTACCAAGTGGGCAGAAGCAGAACCTCTAGCCATGATAACCACCAAAAAAGTAATTAATTTCGTTGTACGAAACATCATATGCCGTTTTGGCCTCCCACGAACTATCATCACAGACAATGGAACTCAATTTGAAAGTAGGGAGTTCAAATTGCCAAAAATATCACATTGAGAAAAGGTTTTCGGCGGTCGCTCACCCTAAATTGAATGGAAAAGTGGAAGCCGTAAATAAAATAATCAAGTCAATATTAAAGAAGCATTTGGAGAAGGCTAGAGGCAAGTGGGGCGATGAGCTTCCGACATCACTCTGGGCTTACAGAACCACCCACAAGTCCGCGACTAGCCATACTCCATTCACCTTGGCATACGGCACTGAAGCTGTGATACCCGTGGAACTTGAATTTCCTACTCATCGGGT
The DNA here is from genome assembly GCA_030737815.1 of Allium fistulosum. Taxonomy (NCBI): domain Eukaryota; kingdom Viridiplantae; phylum Streptophyta; class Magnoliopsida; order Asparagales; family Amaryllidaceae; genus Allium; species Allium fistulosum. Next base: position 583,873,520 of record CM060906.1, on the reverse strand, counting down.
AACTTATTATGACCCCAAGACTAATCAAAATCTCCTATTGGAATGGCTGGACTTTGTTGACGAAAAACATGAAGAAGCTGATTTAAGAGCGGTTGCACATAGGCACCGAGTTGCTCGATATTATAATGAAAAAGTTCGACCGAGAATTTTCAATGTGGGTGACCACGTTTTGAAGCAAGTCTTTCTGATCCCATCACATCTAAATCCCATATGGGAAGGCCCGTATGTCATCGAACGGAGGCTTGGAGAAGGAACTTTCAAGCTAGCGACCATAGATGGCGTGACACTTCCTCGTGCATGGAATAGCGAGCATTTGCGTCGTTATTATACCTAGTCTTTTTCTTTTTGCTTTTTAGTTGCAATTATTTCGAGTGTATGTTCATTTCGCTGTTTTTAGTTTTTGGCATGTAATAAGACAATTCAGTTTGTTTCCATTTGTTATGATCAATAAAGGCTTGAAGCCGTTTTTTCCATAAACTATTGATGTTTCCGTACGTTACAATTCTGTAACAAAAATTAAATTACATCATTATATTTGGCGTATGAACGCACATTCAAACTAAAAAAAAATCTCTAAGTCCCCCGAGTGCGGACTAAAGTACTATGAGTCCCTAGAGTGCAGACTAGAGTATAAACGACTTTAAAAAAATCTCTAAGTCCCCAGAGTGCGGACTATAGTATAAACGACTTGAAAAAAAAATTCTAAGTCCCTAGAGTGCAGACTAGAGTACTTTGAGTCCCCAGAGTGCGGACTAGAGTATAAACGACTTGAAAAAAAAACTCTAAGTCCCTAGAGTGCGGACTAGTGTACTCTGAGTCCCCAGAGTGCGAACTAGAGTACAGACGGCTTGAAAAAAATCTCTAAGTCCCCGGAGTGCGGACTAGAGTACTCTGAGTCCCCAGAGTGCGGACTAGAGTATAAACTACTTAGAAAAAATCTTTAAGTACCCAAAGTGTGGAATAGGGTACTCTGAGTCCCAAGAGTGCGGACTAGAGTATAAACGACTTAAAAAAAAATCTCTACGTCCCCAGAGTGCGGACTAGAGTACTCTGAATCCCCAGAGTGCGGATTAGAGTATAAACGACTTGAAAAAAATCTCTAAGTCCCCAAAGTGCGGACTAGAGTACTCTGAGTCCCCAAAGTGCGGACTAGAGTATAAACGACTTAAAAAAATCTCTAAGTCCCCAGAGTGCGGACTAGAGTACTCTGAGTCCCCAGAGTGCAGACTAGAGTATAAACGACTTGAAAAAATCTCTAAGTCCCAAGAGCGCGGACTAAAATTGAAGCAATTCAGAAAACTCCGAGCCACATGGAATTGACTAAGTACATGCCTGACCCACATAACTTTGGATTTCAAACACAAGACGGATGGTGAAGCTAATCATCGAACATCATCAGAAAAACAAAAACTTTATTCACTAATCCCTAAACAGAGTTCCACTACAATTCCTCCTAAACTCGGAGTTAAAAGTCTATTAACATCGACTACGAAAATAAATAGAAATAATTACATAATCCGAGCTTATTCACGTTAAACAAAGCATGATAGCTACTTCTTCGACTTCTTCTCCTTCTTCAGTTTCTCTGAAGACTTCTCCACCGATCGCTTTTTCCTAGATGCCTTGCTTGCAAGGGAAATGGTGCCTGGGGAAGGAAGAGGGACTTCCTGTGGAGAGGCTCCATCGGGGAGTATAACCTTCAAGGGTCTGTTCAATGGATCATCAAGTTCCACCACCTGAGGCTCAATCTTAATCTCAGCCTTCTTTTTCTTTTCTTCTATGATTTGCTCCACCATGCTCGATTTTGAAGTATGTTCAGAGGCGCCCGTGATTTCGACTTCATAATGTTCTTCTAAAGGAGAAGGGTTTTCAGATTTGTCTTCATCGAGCGCCTCGATCACTTGAGCGCCAGGTCCAGGAGTTTCTTCAGTTTGAATAGCCTCTCCCATTTTCTCTTCCCTCTCCGTGGCAACATCGCTCCTTGGAGTAGGTTCGGGATCAGGATGGCCTACACAAAATCATAAGAAATAAATGTTAGAATGCATTTATCACTCGCTGAAAACGAGAGCCCTTTAAACTTTGGGAGGAAAGTTATGTACCAGTCTCTGGCTGACTCTCAATTGTTCGGGGAGTTTTGCCTTCTGGAATAGGAGATAGAACATGAATATTAAGTCCAGGGTCCTCTGGGTCGTAGCCAATATGTTGCTCGAAGGGGTCAAGTGATGGGCGACCAAACGGCTGGATAGGGGGAGGAACCAAAGACTCAATTCCGGATGGACCAGCAATGGCATCTTTTCCTTTTGATAAGGGGGAGTCTCTGCTGTAAAGAGCCTTCACCGCAGACAATTCCGAAGGCTCATTCCCCCAAAGCAATTCCCTCACTAAAGCCTCTTTGTCAACCTCATTGGTCCCCAACTCGACCTTTTTGATCTTTATTAAAGTGTCCCACGCTTCGGCCAAGGATTCAAGGTAGCCCTCGCCAAGAAAGGTTAGGTTGTGATGCATAAGGACTCGAGCGTTATACTCGGCAATGACTGGATCAAACATGCACTTGATTTCCTCCCTACCAGCCTCAGCAGCCGCTTCGAGACGAGAATCGACTTTTGAAAATGCCATTCTCTTGCCCTCCTCACAGGCTGCGTCCTTCAGCGCGTCAGCTTTGGAGAGCTCCTCATCAAGCTTTTGTCTTAAGGGGTCATGTAGCGACGATCTCGTCACAATATCGTTGTGACTCCTCTTCAGCAGCGACCTTTTCTTCTTTTTCTTTGTGGAGTAGCTCCTCCAATTCTTTGACCCATTGAGCGAGAAAATCTTTCTCCTTTTGAACAGAGTCTTTTTCTAGGGCTAGGGCGCCACAGCATTGAACCGCTTCATTAATTTCTTTTTTGTGTGCGGCCTCCAAGCGATTGACTGCCTCAGCAGTATCTTTAGTGTTCTTCTAGGTGGCCTCAAGTTGAGATTTATACGTGGAAAGCTCTTCATCTTGGGCTTTGATGGTGTCCATGTCATGGATAACCTCAAGCTTCAAGCGATCGATTTCATGTTGGTGTTCCATAGAAACTTCAGAAAAATCGAGCAAAGACAAATTAGCAGGGATCGCGTGACGGATAAAACTTAAGTATGGGGTGGAATGTGAGTGTCAGTGAGTGTCATAGTGTTTCCCCCCAACAGACCGGTTTCTTTAGCTTTACTTGTCGGAGTTTTTTCTCTTAGTGATGGGCTTGAACGCCTTCATTGCCTCTCGCGGGAGAATGAAGTCTTATGGCTTCCGGATCGTCGAAGCCATAGTTGAGTAAATCATCAGGAATAGTAAGGTCAGACAAGCCCTTCAACGAACCCCCTAAGTGTTGTGGAGACGGCTCTCTCTCCATGGGAGTTATTGTCACTTTCGAAGTTCCGCCCACTATCTTCTTCCTTAGCTTGTAAGCTAGTTTCTTTTTTCCTTTTGAAGGGGGAGGTGGTTCATCAGTGCTATGTGCTTCAACCATTGGTTCCGGAGCGGACTTACACTTTCACCCGGAGCTTCGGCCTCCTTTATTTCACCTTCCTCGGATACATCGGGGGTCTCTCTTGTCGAAGGCATTGAAAGCCCTTTTTGCCTTTTGCCTTTGTCCAAGGCAGGTCCAGTTGTAGTGACGCTATGAGGGAGACTTATTCGGCGACCTTCCGCCAGCAATCCAAATTTTGAAAGCGATTCATTGGAAATGATGAATTTGATGTCCCGGTCTCCTGTGGGAATAGCTCAAATAGCTTCGATGGCCTCAGAGTACCCGAAACCTTCGAGATGTGGGCTAATACCTGTTAAAATCGAAAAAAGGTTTAAAACGAATACACTTCCTACCACGTACAACTATTGATCTAGAAAAGGAACTTACTCCCTTCCAGCCATCTCCTCGTAAAACCAGGGAGCAGCGCACATAAAACCATTCTTGCTTGTATAGGGAAAATTTGCTCCACGCCCCTGTTAAGATTTGGCACCTGGAGTGTGGCTCAAGGAATATGAAGGATGGGCTATCGGACCGTCTCTTGAAACGATAGATATATCGGATATCCCCGAGAGTGGGTAGTCTGAACAGAAAACTCGTGAAAAGAATACACGTACCGTAGAGGAACACATGACTATTGGGATGTAATTGTGGTGGGGCGATCTCCATATACTGCAGCACATCACGAAGGAAGGAGCTGAAAGGTGGCATGCTACCAACCCAGCACATGAATTTGTTGCAAGCCATATACTCGGCTGGGGGCAGGTAGGGACGATCTTGTCCAGATGGAACCAGCAAGTCGTCAAAAGGGATTCCGTGGATTGAGCATAGTCGGCGAAGAGCGTTTTGTTGATTCTCGAAGCTTGAGAATCAACCGGATTGTCTAGGATAATTGATGCATCTATGGCATCAGGAGCCAAGTCAATAGTCGCAGTCGTTGGACTCGGGATATTTTGTGCAGGAGTTGTCGATGGATTCGAAGTTTCCACTACTTCCTGTCTAGAACTCGGCCCGGTTTATCTGAAACTGTGGCGGAGCTCGATTTTCTAGACATCCTCAACAAACGCCGAATTTGAGTAAACACCTGTTTGAACTATACTTGAAAGACAATCCATATTAGATATAATGGCAAAAGAACTCCCCCCATGTGGTGTGTGGACTAGTGTAATCGTTGAGCATAAGTGTAAAAGAATTAAAGGCCTAAAAGCCGATAAAGTAAGGTTAAGCATTGAACTGTCGTCTTCGAAGACCGTCATCACTGACCATCTTCGAGAGCTTGTCTTATGACGGTTTTAGTTTTGAACTCGGACATTAGAACTATATGTTAAAGTCTGTTATTTGTTTCTATTGAGTTGGACTCAGGTTTATAGTTGTTGGAATTGGGGAGTTATCAGTTAAAATCAGTTTGATATGCTTATATGCTTAAATTGTTGTCATTGTTCAACATTTTGTGGTAAGGCATGGAAGTATGAAGTTTTGATATGTGTTGTGCTTAAGTGGAGACAATCAAGATTATCAATGCAAGCCCCAAGGCCTGGAGCCGAACGACCTACTAGACCGACATTGTCGAACCACTCACTCTTCTCTCCGACACTCTCTCTTCACTGTTCGGCCTACAGGGGTTATGCCGAGCCACACTCGCTCGGCATACCAAGCCCAACTCATAGTCTCTGACCAGGCCATAACTCTACACTCGAGTGATTAGACCATACACTCTCCCTCACATCGAACGATACTAGGCCACTATCCGTGGCTTCAGAACCCGCCCATACCAACCGAACAATCGTTCTCCTCCAACTCACTTCCTCGAGTAACCTAAACACTTCCCTAGTTGCCCACTGAATGACATTCTCACTCATACACCATGCCCAACCTGCCACCTAGTTGACTCCCACACAACCTAACAATTCAGCGTTAACACTCGGCCAACACTTCCTAATCTCACTAAATCCTACCGACCCATCACTACTTCCTCCTCCCTCACTCGGTAACCCAACAGGAGCCAACGATCTGGATTCCTCCGGTATCCTTTTCCTTCCTCCTCTCCATCTAACCCTAAGGCATGTTTAAACCTCAGATTCGTCTTCCTCATCTACACGACTTCCACCGCCCATAATTTGAAGGAAAGTCATGAATTCAAATCTCATACAAAATCCCCAATTTGGGTGAGTCGATCGGGTGAGAGGTTCATACCTAAGGGAATGGGTCAAAGCTTAGGGAAATGCTTGATTTGGAATTGAAATCCATTCAGGCTTGTTGCGGGAGAAGTTGTGGGGCAGACGTACTGGAGTCAGGAAGAAAGAGGAAGATTGAGGAGGTAGCAGGAGTCCGGGGGATGGCAAGTTAGAAAGTCCTATAGAGTGAAAGTAAAAGTAAAGGGAAGAAAAGGAGAAGTATTGACTTATATAGAAAGGAGGGGAGGTGAACAGCCATCAACCAGTGGACCCGGTCAAGGTATCTCAGTGGCTCGGTGAGCAGTCATACCGAGCGACAATTAACTTGCCGACGAGTGGTTCGGCGCACGAACATCGACCGACCCGCATCAAAGACATGGAACGATAAAAAACTCAAATGTCGTTCGGCATTCAGGAGATCGTGAGAATCAACTGATGAGAAGTCGAAGCAAGGTTTTTAAGAAAAAATGTGGAGTGCTCATGGTTCAAAGCATATCATGTTGGCTCACACGATACGCTTTGGGGGCCAAGTGTTGCCCGGATGATTGACTCGGCTACAGGATGCTGATCATATAGGGTTTTGTTTCAATCCGGGTGGTTCGGCCCAAATAAAAGGATTAAGTGTCGCTCGGCTTAGGATGGAAGTGCACCGCTCGGCCTAGACGCGTTGTTCAGAAAGCAAGTGTCGTTCGGCCTAAGTCCATCGCTCGGCATCCTTCATTCAAGCGCCATTGCTCGGCGCTCTTTGTTCAAGCGCCAACGCTCGGCATCCTTCATTCAGCTTGGATATGTGGTTCGACCTGCATACCGTTCGGCCAACGACCTTCGTTCGAACGGCATCGCTCGGCTTCCTTCGTTCGGCGTACATATAAGAGGTACCGAATAGAAATTCTTGTACATGCATATATTTTATGATGTATTGCACTTTGCACTATGCACGGATTATTGAAAAATTGGATGTACACAGAGTGGATGTGATTAATACGAGAATTTACATAATTAAACCCTTATCAAATGTTGGGGAGGAAATTTCCTAAGGGGGGAGAATGTAACACCCCACGTTAAATTACAATTATATATGCAAATAATTTAATTAAGTTATATACGTTTGAAATTTTAAAACAAAGAAATGTTTGTAAATGGGGCTACTAATTAATATTATTTGGAATACATATATATTTGTGTAACAAATAAATTAGAGAGAGAAATTATATAAAATCAATTAATAGGGAAGATTAGTTGACGATGTTTGTTTAAAAGGGAAATTAATATTCAATTAATTAGTAGAGGTGATTAATTGACAAGAACTGACAAGAAAGGGAACATATATTATAGCAACTAATTGATATGATTAGAAACATATATGTTAGTGCAAGAGAATTAAATAGAGAAAGAGTAATTTATGCAAGTAATCAATTGTCAATTAATAAACATGGAGACTTATGGTAACATATATAATTAAGATTGTAATTCAAAATTCAATTGTAGAATATATGCATGCAATAATTATGGGAATAAAATATATTAATATGCATATATGTGACGAATTAATATGGTGTTGAGTGCATAATAATTTGGTAAGAAATCACAGTGCAGGCAGGGATTAATTGGATAGTAAATTAATTCTAGGTATATATGAAATCTATTAATTGGGTGATTAATAGGGGAATCTTATTTAAAAGAAACGTCACATTTAAAAATATATGTTTCCATAGACTGCGAGAGAGAAGGGAAAAGTGATTAATGAAAAGATTGTTGGAGAATCAATTTGAAATAAAAACAAACGCAGAAGAAAACATATTAATTTAATGTCCATAGACTGAGTGTATGCTTTAGATTTTAGGATTTTATAACTAATGGTTAGCACTGATTTGGACCACTATAAATATAGGTGCAGAGCGTCATTTTTATTCTCATTATTTTTCTCTTGCCTACAGAAGCTCTGCCATTTTTCTATCTCTTCTACACTTTCTTAATCAAAAAAATTTAGATCTAATTCACACGAATTTAGATCTAAATAGAAAGAGAATAGAAATAATTAGGGAATTAGGAATTAGTTCAAATCAGAAGGCTATGTCAAAGGTAAAACCTAGATCTGAGTTTTATTTGGTATTTCTAATTCAAATCTCTTCCTTTTCTCTTTCAAATATTATAGATCTGTAAATATATCGTTTGTAATTCCAAAGAGGGGTTACAAGGGAGATGAATATAGATGTTAGGTGACAGATCTAAAATAAAAACAGGGAGATTTGGAAAGCTAGCAATGTGAGTGGATTTATTTATATATCTTTTAAGTTTAAGATATATTATCGTTAAATTCCCATTTAGATAATTTTATTCAATAATTAATCCTATTAATTAAGTTATGTTGAACTATAAGGAATTTATAGTTTATTTACAGTATTATATTTATTTACATCTATTTCTACGTTTTGGATTTCTATGCAAGCATCATTCTTCTTCTATTTTGCTCATCTTTCTTCGCGTATGGACTAGAATAGATTAAACGTGAATATGGATTAAATAATTAAGAATACTGAAATGAAGGAAATAAGATGTAAATTAATAAAAGTTTGAGGAATGGAATTACTGTAATAAATTACGTTAAAATGAGAAAAGTTAATTAATATAATAACTGGATTTTGAAGTAACTAAAAGGTTAATTGGTTGGTTTAGAAAATAGGATACATTTCTATAATTTAATATTTAAAAGAAAACAATGAACATAATTGCTAGAATAAAAGAAAGAAAAACAGAACTAGTGTAAAATAGAGAAACCACTGTATTTTACACTATTCTAAAATAGTAGAAGAAATATCTAGTAGTTACGGATTATTGTTTATAGTGTTATTTAATATTAAAATATGGAAATGGATTTTTAAATATAGTTTTCATAACCAACCAAATAAAATAGAATTACTTCCTAGAATAGAAGATAATAAAGCAAAGTATGACATGAATCAAGTAAATTATTAGAAAAGAACTTGAAGCTGTAAACAATAATGAACCTAGGTCTGCATTCACTGCGCGGACTATTTAAGAAGATAGTTATTATGATAAGTGAATTATATAATATAAGAGAATAAAAGAATATTCTATATCATAATAAAATAAGGTAGATTAGAATAGAAAAGAAATGTTGGAATTATGTACGGACTATAAAGAAGAGAAAATAATAATTACAATTAGAATTATAACAGCTTATTTTGAGACTTTGAATAAATTAATGAGCAATAATAATGGTAGAAGCTTATCTAAATAATTTATATTAATTCAATAAGCAAATAAAGCAGGAATGATAAAAGAGGCTTATTATAATGAACTTAAAGTTTATATTAAGTTTAATAAGCAAGATAATAAATGTGGCTCATACCAACAGCGTTCCCTATTAAATAAATGAAAATCTCACAATAAGTAGAGGTGAGACGAGGGCAAGAATATGCTAATTAGGGTAAATAAGTAGCCAACAGGATCAGAATGTAAACTAAACGCAAATTAAAAGATTGGACTTAGGGTCTAATAAAAGAATTGAGATGCGTTTGGAGCAGCCCAAAGGATGAAGCGTCTAACGAAGCAGTTCATTAAGGATTTCAGAAATGGAGAAGCACGTCCGACTTAGTATTTTGGGCTTCAAGGAAGTACAAGACTTCAACGGGACTTAAGGATACTCTAGGATGGCCCTTTGGGTAGGCCTAACGAAGCTGCACCCCCGGAGGCAGGTCTGTAGGCATTCCATCAAGAGAGTATGCCTTGACTGCATTTGCATTATAGGCCTAATGAAGCGGACCTTTGTAGGCAGTCAGAAGGGCTTGATGTTCAGACTAGGGTATTTGTATGTCTAGTACTTGCAAGTAAGTTTAAGGATAGTCATATGCGGATAACGTCCAGCATCAAGACCAGGAGCGATTTTGGTAAATACTAAAGTTAAACCAACAGACCAACGATTCTTTCACTATCGAGACATTGGATGAGGAGCACCGCCATTTGGATGTTAGATTGTTTTAAGTAGGGCACGACCACTTAACTCTTTAGAAGTCTTTCATTTAGTTGAGGAGTGGCTGTGTGGGGCCATAGCCACGATGAAAAAGAGACAGACCAACTAGAATATCTGTATTGTAGGCCTAACGAAGCAGTCCTTTACAGATATAGAAAATCCCCGAACTGAATTCCGTACAAGGTAGACCTTGTTGGCGGGATTCAGATAGTAGACAGAACGATTACGTAGTTCTCAATGTACGCACTGGGTGGTACATTTTGGATGTCCGAGCTCTGGCATAGACTAATGCGAACGCGATTTACGTTTTCATAGTAAGTAGTGGAGCATCTTTATTATAGGCTTTACGAAGCAGTCCTTTACAGATGTAGCTACGGAACGCTCACGGAGCAAAACAATGGATTATCTGTATCGTAGGCCTTACGAAGCAGTCCTTTACAAATGTAGTTACGGAACGCTCTCGAAGCAAGACGATGGAGCCCTTTTTGAGGAGGATACAAAAGGTACCATGGTTGGTACCTAGGACCAATATGATCATTGGGCATATAGCTACATATATGTATTAATTATTAGGTTTTAATCTACTATGGAGTAGATGGGCACGGTTCACGAACAGAGGCGAGAGTATTGTAACCTAATGAACCTAATATATGAGTAAATGGAAATAAAACGATATATGTAGAATTAAGCCTAGAAGTATATAATTCATTCATTCACCAGAACTTTTGTTCTAACCCCCTCCTCATAACATTCTACAGGTTTGGTAGATGATAGAGAATTCTCAGCTTTATGACACTTGCTTAGAAAGTGTTATTATTTGGGTGAGTATTTACTTACTATTATATTTTAGTCAATCCCGCTATGAGATAAATTATTGAGCTCTGATATATTTGTCTTTGCCTATTTGTAGGATAACAGATACCCAACTCGGGCTTCAGTGGGCTTGGCTTTTAGCATTTTTGCGAAAAATCCGGACCACTGGAATTTGGGTTGTTACATGGGTATTTTAACATGTTTTAACCAAAATTGAAATCGTCATTTATTCATCTTCATATAGGGGCAAAATGGTCATTTTTGTGCATATATTAATTTGAGAAATTTTACTTGGAATTTTTTATATTGTTTCGTAGGAAATTGAACTTAAATTACAAGTGGATTCATGAAGGAATATGCATGCACAAAGAAGATACAAAGGAATGAAGATGGAAATAATTCAAACTCATGATCATGGAGGACCCCACCTACCCACTTACCTTGATGTACAAATTAGAAGCTAATGCACATGCTAATGGCCATTAGAGTTTCATGTACACTTAATGGATGATTATCTCATGCTAATGATAACTTGGTGGCCACACTTCCTAAGGGGTAGTTTGGATAGTTCCCAAAAAATGAATTAGGGTTTTAAAACATGTATAAATACCCCATATGTTCATGTAACTCCTCCTCTCTTCCTCTCAACCTCTTTAGTTTAGTTTAGGCTCAAAAATAAATCAAAGTTCTCTTTTCTTTTTCATGGCTAGTTAGGCATTTTTCTTTCATGTAATTCTCTTTTTTATGCATTTAAATACATTCTCTTTTTTTCTCTTGTTTATTTCCTTTCATGTTAGTAGTGTAGATTTATTTATTTATGCAAGTAGGGTAGATTTTATTTTATGCAATTAGATTAGTTCTCTCTTTTTCATTTGTTATCCCGCCTTTTGGCAAGGCCGTGACACCAAAAAGTTGACTGGAAAACTGAAGATAGTTCATCGTAAAAGTTCGTTATACACCGTTTCACCATGGATGTCGATGAATTTTGGCCGAGCCCGGATCGGGCCACAATTGATAGAACATGAGGAGCAAAGCTATGAAAGTCAGCAGTCCAAATTTCGGGTTAATCGGAGTTCGTATGAATGAGATATGATCGATACAAGTTAGAGAAAGTACATTGTTCGTATCCATGGAGGGAGGTTGGATTTCGAATCGATCTAGCTCGACTCGATCAGCAGCATGATGACGATCTGTTCGAATCGATCTGGTTCGAGTCGAACCTTGGCCATGCTATTCGAATCCATCGGATTCGTGTCGGTCGGTATGGAGATATTCATCGAAGGATTGAGGTGGTGGACTATTCGAATCCATCAGGTTCGTATCCATCTGAATAACATCGCCTCAATCCATTCGAACCCAGTTTTGTATAGTTCGAATCCATCAAGTTCGTATCCCCCTCCATATCCTCGTTCGTACCGATCAGTTCCCCAAGTACTGCTTCGTATCGATTAGTTTTGTATCCATCTTCAACCACTGTTTCGAATCGATCAACTCCGTGCCCATGCATACTGCAAATCAATACGAGGCGCATGTAGTTGATTGATTCAAACCCGGAGCGTGGTGAAATTCATGGATACGACGCAGCCAACTCGGAGAGAAAAGAGGATCGGCACGAGAAGGGCACGCCACATCACCGCATTGTCACATGCGCAATCGATGCGGCATGGACCGATTTGAACTAATGGATTCGAACCAGACAGCCATCGAGCAATTTGAACTCGCATCGATCATATCTCCCAAACCACAATTCCAAATGCTACGAAATTTTCACAGCAGCTTCCATACAAGGTAAAGATTGTTCCCGCCAAGTTTCAGCTCGATTGGACTAATTCTTGATCGATATGAAATGAATTCGTATCGATCTCAGATCGAGTCGAAACTTGGTGGGACCGGTCGCGTGGGCCCACTCACGTGCCAGAAGAAGTCTCCCGAAGTTTGAGCGCGATCTCAGCCTCCTACGCCTATAAATAGCCCCCTAAAGCCTATAGAAAGGGGATCTTTTAGGGGGGCAATGTCCAGACTCTGCCGGATTCAATCCTACGTCTTATGATCACTGTTGTATTCGAATTTCAGAGCTATCATCAATTGTAATCTGCTGTAACATATTGAAGTTATCAAGTGAATCAATAAAATCATAAGCTTCAGAGTGGACGTAGGCAAGATCGCCGAACCACTATAAAATCTGTGTTGTTCACTGCTGTTCTCTTTCAATTTTCTGAGTTTTCTTCATCTTTGTTTCTCTACATATTTGTTATCTGTGAATTGTGATTGCGTGCTGGTGCTTTCAACGACTATCAGGTGTTTGTGACCAATTTTGGCGCAAACATCATTAGCTTGCATTTTCCTCTTCATTTTGTTTTATGTTGAATGCTATAATTTTGATATGATAACAAATATGAGAGGCTAAACTCCCTAAATTTAGGGGTAATGAAGCTCTCTTAATCATGTAGCTTCAACATTTGGATCATTTATGTTCTCTTTTTGTGCTTAATGTAAATGTTTGAATGGGTTAACTTGTTGTCTTGGCTTTGAATTTGATAGCTTATATTGTTAACACTAAATAGGTTATTCTTAAACAAACAAACCACAAATTACCTCTTCATCTACATATGATGATGGTAATGAAGTGAATGTTGAAATCAAAATTTGATGGCATAAATTTCTAATTAATAGTTAATAGGTCATACTTAAAATAGATTTTATTTTCAACTTCATTATCATTTTTCATGAGAATTAAAAGTGATTTAAAGGTTGTGTTATAGTTTGATGGCTTATGTTGGGCTAATTAATAGCACAGATACGTCATACTTATGATAAAACATCAATTAAACTCACTAATGACCAAAAAAGAGAGATCATAATTTCATGTTTTGTTGAACTATGTGATCTAGAGAGTGGATTTATCTCTAAATTTCCTTTCTACTCTCATATTTTTATCACTTTTAATTTGCTAATTTGTTGGTTTTCTCATTTTCTAGCTTAAACAACTCTCAACTTTGGTTAATTTGGTTGGATATATTTTTAAAATCTAACAATTCCCTACGGATTAACCCGTACTCACCACGTACTAAAATTATACGTCGTGCGCTAGGGGTTAATTTTAATTTAAATTCATTTGACGGTTTTCTAACTCGATAGAATTTTCGTCGTCGAACAAGTTTTTGGCGCTGTTGCCGCGGAATTCGTCTTGATTTTATTTTATATTCTTCGAATTATTTTCTTCTGATTTTATTGTGTGTTTTGTGTGTTAATTTCTAAAAAAAGAGTTATGTGTTTGTTGTTTGATTTTTGTGTGCATTTGTTTGTGTGCTTGTTTTCTTTTTGTTTACATTGCATTGGCATATTTAAAATAAAATTAACATACAATTTCAAAACCAAAAATAATATTTCATTTTATTTCCATTTGTTACATTTACATTTACATTTTCTTTTCTTTGTTTACATTTACAAAAAAAAATTGCAGTCCCAAAACTATGCTTGTTGTTGCACCATCATCCACAAACCTGCCTTCTTCACACTGTCACGACTACAGCCCACACCTAACTTCAACTTCAACTTTCTTCATATCACATAATTTCAACTTTCTTCCTACAAACCACACCACATCATTACAACTTGCCAAAACCACTCCTACATATCATCAATCTCACATCCACAACTTTCACATTGCTATATACATAACTGCCATCATTCAACTATCTGTGCACCTTCATACAACCAGAGCAATCTTTAATCAATCTGTCCCTGCACAGTGAAACAACTTCAGCACTTCTGTCCCCCTTACTTCCACCAGTGCAACATCAAAACAAAAACATTCCAGCATTGCCTCAATCATCAAAAATCCTCTGCCAGTTTCAAACTGTGACCACCAAGATTGCCTTCACTTCGACCAATTCAAACCAACCACTCTTCCCCACAGTTGTACTGCTGCGAAACAGCCTTCACTACAATACTTCAACCACCTGAAACTCCCCCTGTGCACCATCACTGCAGTAAAAATCTGCAACCATGGCTCAACAACTCCATCCATCCAACCTGACATCAACCCCATGACCACCCACGGTTCCTTGAAAATTATTACTTCAGACTTCTGCAACATATAACCTGATCATCTCACACTTCCCCTTCACTATGCCATACCATTTCCATTACCACAACACTGCCAAAAACCAAACAAATCAAAACTACCTCTGCATACAACAATACTACAGCTCCATAACTTCGCTCTACAGTGCAACCACAAAAACACCATACCACACTCACAGACTGCTTGTTGCCTGTACACTTGGCCGCCACTTCTCCAATGCCATCCACTGCTACAACCCTAATTCGCACATTCTCCATCAAACTGACCCATCCACATCTGCCTGAACCACCCTCTGCACTTCAACCAGACCAAACACATACAAACTCACCACAGAACAACACACTGCTCCAACATTCTCACCTTATATACAACAACCAGTCAACACTACATTCAACCAGTCATAACCAGACTGTGATTTTCACTAAATTTTTGCACCATCATCACACTACATTGCACCACTTGACCGTGTGCTACATTGCAGACCAGAGAAGCCTCACCGAAAAAAAAACTACCCAGTCATATACATTGTCAAACACCACCCCCAACTGCCATTGCAACTTCGACAACCCTGCCATCACCTACATTCTCCTCTGACACCACATACCCCACTGCCTACCTCAAAGACCACCACCATTTCAATCATAACTGCACCACCATTTCAAATACTACACTTCAAATACTTCTCATAACTGTAAATACTCCTGCCTCCACCATTTCCTCTTCAAATACATTTCCCAAACAATAACAAAAAAAGAGAGTGAAAAAACTTACTGCCTTCCACCATCGAATACATCTGCCATAACTGCCTTCACGAACCCAATATCAAATTCACGACCACACAACCTAAAGTCGCATCCCCAAATCGTCATCACAAGAATTTCCTTCTACTTCACCATGAACCAAACCACCCGGCAGTAAGCATTCTAACTTACTCCCCTCTGCCACAATCAGACTCAAGCTTCAGCAATCACCTCGAACAACCATCGTGACATTTTCCTCAACCGCGAAATCAAAATCGCCTCTGACCAACTTCTACACCATAGCCAATCGCCCCTCCTCTACAGTACAAACCACAACCCAGAACATCCCAACTCCGCTCGCGACCTTCAAAGCAATTCATTGAAATTCCCCTGAATCGCTGATGGAATTCATTTAATTGCAGTTTATTTTATTTCGTTGTTTTTATTAATAGAGAATTTCATTTTGTTGTTTTATTTGAGTGGGCCGGGTGGTGGCGTGTGTGTTACTTTTTTTTCTTTTTAATTTTGTTTTTCTTTTAGCTTTTAAGTTTTTTTTTTTTCAATTGTTGTATTCAATTGTTTTCAATCAACAAGTTGTTTTAAATTGTTTTAAGTTTAATTTATTGTGTTTACCATTTGTTTAAGTTTTCCTTCTTTTCGAATTGTTTTAGGATTCATTTATTTAGTGAATTTGGTATCGATTGTTTTGAATTGTAAAAAAACAGAAAACAAAAAAAGAAATAGGTTTTGTTTTGTTTTGTTTGGAAATCTTTGTTTTGTTTTGTTGCTTTTGATTTCAATAGTTTTTTTTATTTTCCTTTGTTTCGTTTCTCCTTTGATATGTATTTAAAAAAAACACTATATATATATATATATCTTTATTTTATTTTCAGGTTGTCAAAGCAAAAAATCGCAAAAAGAGAAGGCCCGCTTGCTAAAATAATCGCCTTGCTTGCTTGCTTAAAAAATTTGCCGCTAAAAAAAATAATATTTGCTAATAATCTGCACGCTCTGGTATCGTGCTTTCATCTCTTGTTTTATTTGCTTTGCATTTATGGTTGCTTGCATTTTAGAAAAGAAAATTTTTCAAAACCAAATTTCATTTGTAGTTGCATTGTTAATTCACGTTTAATTTCTGCTTTGTATTTCATCTTAGAATTTTTGCTAATAATAACGGTTAGATATCGATAACACTTAATTGTATATTGACAATTTGTCCTCTTTTGACAATTTAATTTCTTGGTGTCAAGGCTACGGCAGAGCAATAATCAGTTATAAATATTACGATGATTCATAAATATTATACTGAATTTTTTTTAAGAAGTTACTTAAACCTTCGGCCGCATTGCTACGGTGATTCGTGGTGCATCGATAAATCCTGTCTGTTACCTGGATGAGAACTGTCTTGTTGAATTAAGACAAGGTATGATTATATAATTTTGAGTTAGGAGCTAACTTAGGTTGGAAAATCTGTAATTAAACCATTGCATTCATTTAGTTGCATTAGTTCATGCATATTTAAAAAAAAAATTCAAATCAAAAAACTAAAAAAATTGTAAATATTTCTTAACTTAGTTTTAAATCCTTTGAAAAAAAAAATTTCAATCAAAATCAGAAATCCAAAAAAAAATTTGAGTTAGTATGTTATTTTACAAAAACAAAAATTCAAAAAAAATATATATAATCTTTTCAAAAACAAAAAAAAATTGGAGAACCAAAAACAGAACAAAATCAATTTTCCTCGTTGAAATATAAATTCTACTCGTAAAAATTTTTTTCCTTTATTAAAAAGACATTCTTGAAAATGTCTGAGTTTTCCTACTTGCTAGAATTTTACGATAGTTGTGAAAATCAATATGATCCATATAATTTCACTTCAAATTCTTATGGATATTTCAACAGCAACTATTGTTTAAACAATTCGAATTTGGAACCATAAAATTTTCAAAATAATGGTTAACCCTCAACTCTTGGAAAGTGTATTGAAACTATTGAATCTTTACTTGAACAACCAAATCAAATGAATGGTTTGTGTAATTCATATGTGTGCAACAATTCAAGTCAAAGTTTTCAAAATAATCAAATTTGAATTCACTTCCAAATTTTAATGATTTTGATTATAACCCATGCTCATTCAACTTCGAACTCCAAAATGAATTTCAAAATCACAATGGAAATGTGAATCAATTTTCAAATAATTTTGGCAATGGGAATAGTTTCAATAATGGTTGCGATTGACAATTTTTATTCTCAACAAATTCAAATTGAAAATTCTCAAATTAATAATCATGAATTTGATTTAGTCGAGCAAATAGAAAAAGATTACGAGGATTTATTATGTGAAACCTACAAAAAATTTCGTGAGAAACAAAATCAAATCCCAACTTGTGAAGAATCAAATAATAATCCACCGTTTATTAAAATTGACAATTTTTGTCCTCAATAATTTCAAAGTGAAAATTTTCAAGTTAATAATTACAAATTTGACTTTGTTGAACAAATGGACGAAATTTACGATGATTAAATGGATTTGTTGTTTGAAACATATCTAAAACAACGTGAAAAAAAAATCAAATACCAGCGTGTGACGAGTCAAATAATAATCCATCTTTTAACACAATTAATGATTTTCTAATAACATCTTTTGAAATTGAAAATGACGACCTTAATGAAGTTATCGAAAATACTGCAATTGAGTTGGATTTCAATTTTTGTGAGAGTGTGGAACCAAATTTGAAATTCGATCTTCCTTTCTCCGATTTTGAAAATTTGAATACAACAACTTTGGATTTTGAAATTGATATATGCAATGAAGTTGTTGATAATCCCATAAAGGAAGATGAATTTAATGAACATGAATATTTTTAACTTTTCGAAAACGAGTTGTCGAATTCTGAAGGGAAAGATTTAAATCACCATGTCGATTTTGAAATCAATAATTCTCAAGAATATTTCAATGATAAGATTGAATTTCAATTTGGTGAAAATAAACTTGAACTTCAATCAATCGTTATATCTACCCCAAAAATCATCGAAAACAAAACAACTCATATGACTTTTAATAAAACGACATTCGTTTTTCCAAGTCCACATTCAATTTCGAAATCTTTTTTTGATTTGGTTTTTCGTGCTTAAGTTGTGTCTCGCATACTTGATGAGACAAATGAATCGGTCTTTGAAAGACCGTTTCATTTACTTTTTGATGATATACTTTCTGATCTCATGTAAATACCGTTCATTTTCATGTAAATATAGATCATTTTTTTATTTTTGTTTTATTTTTCTCCTTTCACCTGGGTTAACTGTGGGGACACAGTCAAAATCAAGTGTGGGGGGAGCCTCATCTTCATTTTTAATTTTCCATGGTTTATTTTTAAATTTTCTTTCCAAAATTTAGAAAAAAAATCTCAAATTTTTTTTAGCATTTTGATTTATTTTTAAAGACACGCTATAGGATAAATATATGGTTTTGGTTAATTAAATTGAAATTTTTGAAAATTTATTTGTCTCAACAAAAATAAAAATAAAGTTTAATTACAATGTAACGATGATTTAACTAGTATATAGGAAGGTTCATACGTGTTAATTATGAAGTATATCCTAACTAAAAATTTTTGTTTTAAAAAGTGGTGAATTTAAAATAAAGGATATAACATTTTTTATCTTCTAAGTTAAATGGTGTTAAGATGATTTTGCAAAACTCTCTTTTCAAAAAAAGAAAAAAAAGATTTGTATATATGTATATTTTTATTAACACCTACAGTCAATAGGTGTACACACTTGTGTGTACACTCGCCATGCTCTGTACCCTTCTCACGTAAGCCCGAAAGGCAGTGCATGTGCATGATCGGTATATCTGGCCTCGGTTTACCCGAGTTAGGTGTATGTATATAAAAATTCTTTTATTAATAATGCCTACAGTCGATAGGTGTTCACACTCGTATGTTCACTCGCCAACTCTGTATTCCCCTTACATAAGTCCGCAAGGCAGTGCATGAGTGGTATATCTAGCCTCGGTTTACTTGAGTTAGGCATATGTAAATATTGTTAGTATCAATAAAATTTTCAAAAATAAGAGAGAGTAAGTAATTGAAATCCAAGCACTATTTATACTTATTTGATTTAACTTGTTATTGAAAAGAAATGAAAATACCACTTTGAAAAACTTTGATAATCAACTAAGGATCCATTTCATAGTTACACTATGTTATCGACCGAAACAACGAGTTAAACTATAGTCTATTTGCTATGAACTTGATTTTTGTTAGAAATTTTGACGAGTAAATGACTTAAATTTTCAAGATAATGACCAAAACATATATTTAACTTATTTATGTCAATTTAAAAGTAAATCCTTCATTTGTATATATTTTCAAAAACTTGCAACCATCACTTTGTAAATAAATCTTGCATTTTGTAAATATTTTCATCTTGCATTTGAATTTTGTGGGTAGTATCTGCTGAAAACCCTCATGAGACAACAATCGTCCTACTATGGACACATAGAGGTTTACGGCTTGTTGCATACGCTCAATGCAATCGTGCTCCCTACGAAAACGGATTTATCTTAGTTTTTCTTTATTCGAGGATGAATAAAAATATAAGTATGGGGGTATATGATGTGCATGTAAATGTGCATATTTTTACCACTATATTTAATCTAATTAAATTAAATAAATGATCATATTGGGTACTTTAACATGTTTAAACCAAAATTCAAATTATTTACAAATCGTCATATATTCATCTTTGTATAGGGGCAAAATGGTCATTTTTATGCATATATTAGTTTGAGAAATTTTACACGGAATTTTTTATATTGTTTTGTAGGAAATTGAACTCAAATTACAAGTGGTTCATGAAGGAAGATGCATGCACAATGAAGATACAAAGGAATAAAGATGGAAATAATTCAAACTCATAATCATGGAGGACCCCACCTACCCACCTACCTTGATGTACAAATTAGAAGCTAATGCACATGCTAATGGCCATTAGAGCTTCATGTACACTTAATGGATGATTATCTCATGCTAATGATAACTTGGTGGCCACACTTCCTAAGGGGTAGTTTGGAAGTTCCCAAAAAATGAATTAGGGTTTTAAAACATGTATAAATACCCCATATGTTCATTTATTTAATTTAATTAGATTAAATATGGTGGTAAAAATATGCACATTTACATGCACATCAATTATAGCTCAAGTAGTCCTTTGTAGTAGAGGTCAGCAGTCTCAAACAAGGTAATAAGCACATGATAACTCATCCTTCGTTGGATTGCTTGAGCGGTTCGATGATTCTCCATGGTGACATGTTGCCAGTTGAGAGTGGGAGACGGTTCTGGATTGAACCTAAAGGCTAGGTGATAATCCCCGATAAGGACTTGAATGTACGGTAATTCACCCTTATGGATAGTCGGCCCATAAGGAAGGGAGCATGGCTCACGCGGTCCATAGTAGGAGACATCGACACTCCCCTACAAGGTAATGAGTGCATGGTAACTCATCTTTCGTTGAATTGCCTGGGTGAATATGTTGAGCAATGTTTGCTCTAGAGTCTTTGAAGTATTCTTCACAAAAGATGTATTACACATCATTATAATTGTAGTCGGCTTTTGTTTATGATAGGCTCGAAGGTGCATGGGATTCCAAGTGCGGGAAATGTAGGTTCCATCCAGATGAGAGAGGTGGCAACCACATTTGTTAAGATAACACTTATGACATACAACCCCTCCCAGTTTAGGCAAAGCACTCCTTCGACTAGGTTCTTTGTATTTGCAAACACCCGGCGTAGGACTATGTCACTAATAATGGATTGCTGGAGCTTTACTGTAGAGTTGTACTGCTTAGAGATCTTTCTCTTATAGGCTTCAGTGTGAAGTTGGCTTTGGCACTTCGTTCCTATACAGTGTCGAGTCTGAGCTTGAATAGCTTGTTGTTTCTCTTGGGCTCAAAGGTTAAGCGCCGAGGTGATCGGACGTATATTTCTAAGGGCCGCATGGCTTCGTACACATACAATAGTGAGAAAAAAGTATTACTGTTTGACGTATGTGTAACACCCTGCCTCTATACCTATACCACCAAAGAGTATTACTAAATAATACCATCTAGTAATACAGAGAATGAGGTTTGTTAAGAGCGACCTGATGTGAATATTCCATTGGGCTAACACTGACATGTCATTCTTACTAAAAACTTGAGGATCTGAACTAAATAATTGACTTGTGTAGTCTTGGCACAAAGCATTAAACACATAGATCATAGCAGAATAATATATATTTTATACGACTATAAAATATGAGTCTATAAAATGATAATACTAAACCCACATATCTAATACACACACACACAATATCACATCCAAAACTAGTACATGGCTACCGTATAAAGTAATACACATAGCATCCCATACAAAATATATCCATACACACACACATATGACATAACTCAAACTGTCAAAAATAGTTTGTCCTTATGGTAGCACACATGTCCAAGGTCAGCATGTTTTGGTACCAACAGAGTCTCGGCCTGACTCAAATATTATGAAAATAAACAGGTCATTAATTTAAAGGTGTGAGAATAATATATGACTACATATAATTACAGTCATATAAATATGCCAATCCAAATTAATCCAAAAAGATATATCTGAAAATAATCACCATTTCATAAAACACTCAAGTCTATCATAGACTATCATATGTAAATATAGTGATTCACATATGTCCATTTAAATCAAAGGAACTAAAATAAATCCATATAAGGATATTACTAAATTGAAGGATATTACTAAATTGAAGATATGGTCCCCCTGAACAAATCGTAGAGATACAATCCCCTCCAAGACAAATCATAGAGGTACAGTCCCCTCTTAGAAATATCACAGAGGTATGGTACCCACTTGGACAAATCACATAAACACAATGTATCTATTAGAAAGCTACTAATAATTGCTATCTCTTTTTAGGCAACATGAAATCATGAATGTGTCCACTAGTAGGCTACTAATTTCATAAGCACAAAATCATGATGTAGCCACTGGTAAGCTACCAAATGCAAATGGTGATAGCCAATCACCCACAAAAGCCTACAGAGACCATCAATTGGTCTCCAGAAGAATATAGCATCCCTGAACCATTTAGTAAATTAGGACCATGAACAATCAACTGGATCGTTAAAATCAAACAATCATCATAATCATAAAAATCAGGGTTATATTTTTCTTAGGGATCTATCAGCTCCTATAACCAAACACCCCAAGATAATACAACTCTAAAGTGTTAATCACTGTCACTTTAGTAATTACTAGAATTTCACTAAATGTCCCATACCACCTAGTGATATTCAAGTACTTACTAAAAGCTAGTAAATTCCACTTAATATACTATATTCAACAGGACATAAAAATAAGCAAAAGAATTGTTCAAAAAGTCCCATACCAATATGTACGATTCGACCATTTATTAAAATTCCTCATTTCATAGAAATGCACAAAATCACAGTAAAATTCCAAATCCATAATAAATAAAATAAAAAATTAACTTTATATATAAAAATATAGAATTTCCCAAAATTACTTTAAATCCTCAAATTCATTTTAAAGAAGAGTTGTTTATTTACAAAGGCTAAATTAATATTCCTCCCAATATACTTCTTGTATAAGGTTTGAAAGCATATATATAAATATAATTTTAAAAAATATTCCTTAGAAATATTAATAAATTTTCCACAAATCATTTTCAAACCTTGTAATTATTTGTTGAAAGGGTTCTATATTCAAAGGCTTTTGAACTTTTTCAAAGTCATTTAAACAACTTTTATAACCAAATCACTTGAAATTTAAATTATCACTTTCATAATAGCTTTTATAAAATAATACCATATTTTATCTTTTGCCTCTAAAACATTTCCAAAATTATAATATACTTATAATAGTAAATTTAAAAGGGATTTGTGAATAAATATTACTCATCTTTAAAAGCTTTGAATAGAAATTTTGAAATAAGAAATATGTTAAGAATATAATATAATTTAACTATATTCTATAAACTAAATTCCAATAAAGGTCAAGATAGGTAAAATCACATTTGAAAATCTTTTAAAAACTTTTAAAAAATTCAAACAATAAACACATCAAGAATGCAACTTCTTAAGCCAACATTGCTCTATAAAATATCATTCGTAATATTAAATTATTTAGTGATCTGAGTTGCTTTCTGACAACTCTGATCACACAAATAATGCACAAACATCATATAATCTAACAACAAAAATCAAATGAGTTTCAATAGGTTTTGACATACTTGTAATTTCATAATCGACCATCGAATCAAATTTAATATTTCAACACACAATTCAACCAATTCAACACCAAACAAATTGAAACGATAGCATGCAATTTTATTTCACTCATTTCAACCATTCATAACTAAATATTATCAAAATTCCTAATCGAGACAAGGCATGCAAAAAGGGATATGATTATTTTAGATATAGATGTGTGAGTTAAATAGAATAACTCACCGAATCAAAGAGCGAAAAACCAATCAATTGGCCGCAGTTTCCAGTTCTAGTTCAACGACCATCTTCCAGAGCCTAAGCCAGCCAACATTGCCATCGGCCTCAATTCACGTGCATGCTCCCTTCTATCCAGTCATTAGCACTACAAGCCCTTATTGAAGATCCTTGTCGTGGCCAGCCCGGGTCGTGCGCGGCCTCATCCCTACCGCCACCTTCTGCTATCACGGTCGTCAACAATGCCGCCCTACCTCCAAGTAGCGAGGTAGGTGTGTGTCCGAACTCCACTTTGCAAACTTTGATTCCTATTTCGAATGTTTATCTTTATTTTTTTCTTGTTCTTTTTCCCTTTGTCAATTTGATTTTGGTGAATAACTAAAGCATATGCTAGAACGAAAGGTTTATGGCTAAGTCGAGTTAAGGATAATGGGGTTTGGGCTATTTAAATGGGCTTAGGCTTTGATTAGTTAATAATAATTAATTTTCTTTTTTTCCTATGTAAATTTTTTCCGTTTCATTTATATTTAAAAACTCATAGAATTTATTTTAAAATATATTCAATATAATTGAAATTGTTACACTTTATTTCACACAATATACTTTGATAATTGCTCAATTTCTTTTAATTCAATACTTGCCCATCTCCATTTAATTATTTATTGTATTTATATAAAATAAATTTATTCATCTTCATCGAGTATTTAATTTTTAAAAGTCTAATACGAACATTTTTATTTTAATTATATTTGTATAATATTATGGCTTTGAAAACAAGGTTATTTAAGTATGGCTAGAAGTGCGATAAGACCAAAGAACAAGCGATAGCTCTTCGGTCCAGTTCCACTTAGCTTTTATGAGGCGTTTATTGAGTGTGGGTTATAAAAGAGAAGCACTTCATAATTCTATGCCTAGAGAAGAAGTCTTGAAATAGGTTGCTCTTAAATTGAGTAATGTTGTCGTGGTGACCTTCTTCGGCATGCCGAAATATTAAATAATGTTCTTTATAACAAAGTTGAGAACCCTTGGGGCGTTGTCCCTAGTAAGTTGCTCAGACTCGACTCATTTGGTTAAGTAATCGATAGCGACTATGGCATGGTTGTACCCTCCCTTAGCATTAGGCAGCTTTCTGATTAAGTGGATCCCTATGTATCCAACGACCATGGGGGATTCATAGGAATAAAGAGGGTAGGAGAGGCTCTGCGGATCTTGGTGAACCGTGAACACCATTCGCATTTCTTCACATGGTCCATGGAATCTTTTGTCATAGTTGGTCAAAATATTCTTGTTGTGTAGCCTTTTTGCTGAGCTTTGCCCTCTAACGCGATCTCTTCAAAATCCTTCATGCAATCTTCCACGATTTGGATGGCTTCATCTATAGACATGCATGGATATAGTGGTGTGGAGTACCCCTGTTTGTAGAGCTTCCCATCTATGATCGTGTAGTAGGGAACCCGGTAGAGGACCTTTCTAGCATCCTTCCGACCGGAAGTTCCTTGCTTGCTAAGTAGTCGATAAGGTGCACCATCCAGTTGTTAGTGGATAGCACGTCTATCTCCATTGGTGTTGCACGTGGCTCGTAGTAGGGGTTCCTCAATTTCTTAAGGGACCCAAGGAGTGACTTCTTCTATGTCGATTGCTGCCTTAGCTAGTTGATTGGTCATGGCGTTCTTCTCACTGGGTATTTGCACCAACTTGAACTCGAAAAATGTGATGATTACCTTCTTGGCCTTGGCAACATACAAGGCCAGTGTCTTACCATTGACTTGAAAGCATTTGTCGATTAATTGACAACCAGAGTTGAGTCATTGAAAACATAGATAGACTTTACGTGCAATTTCCTTGCCATCCTGAGGCCAGCCAGGATAGCTTCGTACTTTGCATCATTATTGGTTGCTTTGAAAGTAAGGTGGACAAAAAACACAATTCACTTCCTTCCAACGTGATAAGCACCAAGCCGGCCCTACTGCCTTCACATTCGATGCTATATCCACATGCAAGTGCCAAACTGGTTGGTAAGGGATGGTTTCTTCTTTGTTGTTATTTGGGCTTGAGCATTCTGCAGTGAAATCTGCAACGCTCTGACCCTTAATGGAATTGCGAGGTTAGAAAGAGATTTGATTTTTCCCAAGCTCGACAAACTATTTTAATAGTCGGTCTGCTGTGCCACATCGACTGAGGACTTGCTCCAAAGGCTGATTAGTTAGGAATTTGATGGGATGAGCCAGAAAGTATGGCCGGAGTTTCTAGGTTTCCATTAATCTCTAGCTTAGTATATCTCATTTCGATGATGGTCAATCTCTTGTTGACATAATAAACCAACCGTGGATCTTCTCATCTTCTTTGACAAATCTGTGCAAATCGCATGGTCAGACATAGCCAAATAGATCCACCTTACAGATGAGCTTGGATAATACTGGAGGAGTTGATAAATGTTGCTTCATCTTCTCGAAGCCATGGTGCATTCATCGTTCTAGGTGAAAGACTTTCTCTTCTTAATGAGGTTAAAGAAAGGGAAACACCAGTTAGTTGCCTTTGACATGAACTGACTTAATGTTGCAACCATCACATTCAAGCTTTGCATTTACTTAACTGTTCTAGGGACTTGCATATCTTGGATGGCTTGGATCTTATTGGGATTAGCCTTAATGCCCTTAGCACTTACTACATACCTCGGGAATTTAGTAGATCGGATGGAAAAAGAGCACTTCTTTCGATTCAGCATCATGTTGTAACTGCCAAGGTTGTAAAAATCGCTAGGTAGACACTGAGAGGTAAGTATAAATTAAGGATTAATTGTTAAGCTGGGATTAATCGAGCATTAATCAAAGTTAAGCATTTTTGATAAATCATGTATTTTGGATATAATTTTAGTGCTTTATTTAATTTTGATTGATATAAATTAAAATTTGGGATTTTAGATGTGCTTTGGAGTAGCCAAGGAGGCAAGACCGTCTAAAACTAGCACATCGATGCCTATATATGACATTGGACCTTAAATAATTCCTAACCAGTGCTTAAATACATTTAAGGTTCTTATTTGAGGTAGTAAACCTTGATTAGGTAGGTCAAGGAAAATCGCTAGGCGGTAAGCCTCACCTAGCATCTAGACGTAGGCCTAGAAGGATTTTTACAATAGTAGTACTAGCCCGGTATGCTGAAAGTATCGGCCAGATTCTGTAACTGACCCTGGCCATTTTAGACTTCACCATCATGCCATCCATATAAACTTCCATGCACTGACCAACTTGTTCAGAGAACATATTTTAGACGAGATGCTGATAGATGGTGCTCGCATTTTGCAAACCAAAATGCATTGTGCGGTAGCAGTACTGGCCAGCATTTGTGATGAAGGAGGTGTGCTCTTGGTTTGGACCGTGCATAGAAATCTGATTATACTCAGAATATGCATCCATAAATGTGAGGATTGTTGGAACTGGGCTGGTCCATAGTAGAGTAATTGGGTAAACTTCAAATTTCTTTTACCTTTTGGATCTTTATTAGGCCTATGTAGTCCAAATATATTTATAACTTTTTTAAATTTACTTTTTAAATAAAATCAATATTTTATTCAATTCGTAAATAATGTTATATTTATATATATCTTTTATATTATATAGTATATATATGTATCATATACACATATTTATGTACGAGCATGTGTACATAGTAACGTATACATTGTTTGATATGCCAATATACTAGGATTTACATAGTAATAGATATGTTAGCCCCTCTCGTCTATTAATATGTTTTCTAAATGTAAACATGTGTATATATTAATAGTATAATATAAACAAATATAAATATATGAGCATACATTTATATATATATATATACACACATTATAAAATAGTATTTGAAAATAATATTTAATAATATACTTGTATAAATTTAGATATATGTACACAAACTATAATTATAATGCAAAATGTTTTCAATATTAAAATAAAAAATAAGTTTATATAAATACATTAAATTATTTTATACATAGTTCAAAAGAAGAAATTTTTATTAAATTAAAAATTATATATATATATATATAATACGTATAAATATATATATATGTAAATAAATACTTATAAAACTTTATGATATATAATATAATTAATATTTATATGTACTGCTCTTAGCCTAGAAGTTAGAAAATAATATTATTTCCAGTTTTAAAATTTTAAATAATTTATTTATTTTTATAAATTTTCCATATGGAAAATACTTAAGATATACTACTTTTTTCGAATGTTAAATGATAATGTACTTTTTATAAAATTTTACAGTTATATTTTAAATTATTTATAAATTGCATAAACTAATTTAAAATTAAAAGGTATTTATAAAATTATGTATGGTTTAAATAAATGAACTTTTTTATAAATCGAGAGCATTTATATGTTAATAGAAAAAATTTAAATATAGACATGTATTATACAACATTATATTTTGTGTAAGTTTTGTAATTAAAATCAAAATTGTTTTTATGTATACATGTAATTTAATCTCTCTTTTGAGTTCAAAGTTCCTCCATCTCTACAATCATATGGTTGTCCTCAATTGTTGCCCTATAGTTGTCTAAACCAAGCCCTAATTTGAGCCTCAAAACTGTTTCAAGCTCAAATAATATTTGTTGCATTCAAATCCAATCTAAATGTGTATCGATGTCGTATATCGATTAGTGTATATATATCCAATATATGCACACTATTTGATATTGATTAACATTTCATAAATATTAATTAATTTATAAAAATTATAATTTAATTAAATCAGGTGAACAGGTGTATTCAACATTTCGGTTGTGTGACTCTTAGGTGTAAATTTGATCAACAATTAAATTTGAATATTAACGTTAACACTTTACTTAGCAGGTGATGTGACATTATGCCCAAATTTATCGCTTACTTGGTGTCGATAAAATATGATTTTACTCTGTTAAGGGTTACCCAGTAGTGAAAATTATTTACACTTATTATCTTCATCAAAACTTTATCACTTTGGACCTGTGGAATTTGGTAATGGTCAAAATTCTAATATCGTCCATATTTAACTCTATAGTCCAAACACAAAGTCTTTGGTTCAATAATTACAATTATTGTTAACCGAACTATTCTAGCTAGAGAGTTTGACTTTGAGTTGACGCTAGTTGACGTTAGTTGACCGTGATACTAATCTCATATAACCGAGGAGACAAAACCTCTCTTGAATAGTGTTTCACTATCAATACTTCCACTCGAACCACCTAGTAATTTGATGGATGTTATGTCACCATTCAAATATAATCAAAGTAGAGCTTTCATATTGAAGATCAACAATATTTTCAAATCAAGGGAGCTAAGTAAATTAGTCTCGTCTATATTTTCTGTTTGACCTTAGTTATATTAACCAATAGGAAATCATCAAGTGAGTCATTTCATAGTTATCCAATAACTATCAGTGTGTAAGCCCTTGTTGCCCCCAGCAATCATGCGTAATACACTATCCAACATTTGAAGAGCATTACGAACTCTAGCGGATGCATCGATATCCTATCTTAATACATACTGGCTAGGAATATTTATGTAACGACCCAGAATTTTGAACCATTCGCGTCCATTATAAGTGTATAGACAGACACTTATGCCGGAATTGAATTGCTCAAAATACCGCGTTGTTAATTTAAATTTGGCAAAACTGAACATATACAGTAAATAAATAATCGCAGATCACAGACACAGAGTAATAAGTGCAGCGGAAATAAAAGAGATAGTAGTTCATTTTTTTTATTTGAATAAAGGTCAAAAGCTTTATTGATATTGAAGAAACAATACAACAACAATATTTACACATAAATACACAGCAACACTATAATGCGGCCCAAACACAATCACGACCAAACCCTAAACACATTGCGAAAAATAAGCGATTCTATTTCCTCATGGCGGCTCGTTTTCTCTGCCTGTCAAATCTTCCTCTCTTCCAACTATAGCGCTGCTACTTTCAGTGCGTCTGGAAATAATAGAGTTCTCAGCTTCATCATCTTCTCTATCAATCATGTACCTTGAGGATGTTGATGTGGTTGGGAAATTAGGGATCGAGGGAAAGGTAAGGTCATCACGCGAAGGTAAAATTTCCCATTTTATTAGGATGTCATCAGTATTAATCAAGCTGTGAGGGAAGAACTTAGATCTGTTGATGATTAAGTCACGAACCATATTTTTTATGGTTTTACAAACTGCAATTTTGTCTGCATTGTCATTGTTAAAGATCTTAGAGTTTCTGCTTTTCCAAATGAACCATACGGCAATTCAGAGTAATAAGATACATCAGAGTTAAACCAGATACAACGGAAGAGTAATATGGTACATCAGATACAAATCAGAATACATCACTGGAATCATCGAATATCTGATACTGGATAGATAGCTGGATCTCCAAGCGAAGCTCCAACTCCAAAGGTGAGTCCCGAATACTGGTACACTCAGTCTGACCCGAGCGTAAAGCAAAAACACAAGACACTCGAGTCAGGATTAACATTCTTATATTAATAAATCCAACTCAAGTGAAATAGCAATTGAAATACAAGTAACTCAAAGGATGTTTGGAATAACCATCCTTCAAGGATCCGTTAAACTATCTACTATGTAGTAGTGTACGATAAGTAGATAATGTCTATCAGTAATAATAAGATATCAAAATAGCGTTAAGTCATGGCCCATTCCACCCTTAACACATTTTTATTCCCAAAAGCATATACAAGACCGTAGTTTCCCCAAAACCGGAAGTCACCAAAGGGCAATCCATATACTAAAGGTACAAATCAAAATCGTAGTGGTCTCATATAAATGGAATACAAGTATGACAAGGCACATGAGGCTATACCCAAGATAGTGATACTACCGTTCGCCTGATCCGGACTGGTGAGAACGCAACGCCGCAGCGCCCGCAACACCGTGAAACAACACTCCCAAAATCAAGGGTGCACCAATCGACAACAAGTATAAGTAGTTCGAAGAAGTGTGTCCACTTGAGGTAGCTAATCCTCCATTGGCCCGGCATAGCTCCTGTTTTAGTCATTTCCAATTTGACACAAGTGTCAAGGCTATCCATTATCGTTCACTTTCTTCAGTCATCACGTACATCATTCCAACCACTTCATTCTGGATCATCACTCTGCGTATAGTTATTAAAGTGGTTTTCGGTTTTGATAGAGAGTATATCCATAACCGAATTCTGGTCTCTTTAATAACTTTCGTAATTATTTCACCGATTGGTCGTTTATTTATTTCAAAACAAATCAATTTCAATTCCAATTAGAATTCGTAAATCAACATTTCATTTGTCTTTCAAAATCAATTTCCAATAATTTATGTTTCAAAACATTCAATTTACCATTTCAAAATCTCCTAATTCAATTTCCATCTCTATTTAAAACAATTCAAATATTGATTCAAGTTCGTATATAAGTTTCATTCCGAAATCATTTTTTTATTTAACATTCAAATCAATTCCAAATTCATTTATCGATTTCGTTTAATATTCGTTAAGTTACTTTATCATTCAAAACGATTTCTATTAAATTTCCAATTCAATAAATCAATTTCTTAAGTCCAACTTCATTAAATCAAAACTTACAATTTTGAATTAAATTAAATTCATCAAATCAATTCTTTCAATTACAAGTCTTACATTAATTCCAAAAATATCACACTTTCATTTCTTGTTAAAGAAATTCAATTTCACTTATTTACTTTCTTAAATAATTTTCCAAAAACTTACTTAATAAAGGAAACTCGATTTCAATTATTTACGAAGAAAAATTCACTTATTCAAAAATTCAATTTCTCTTATTAAAGAATCCAAATCAATTTAATCATTAAATAATTCAATCTTATTTAATTATTAAATAATTCAAAACTTAATTATTAAATAATTCCAAAGTTTAATAATTTCAAACTTAATTATAATTTCAAAACTTAATTCAATCATTTCTCAAATTAAACAACATTCTTTCATCAATTACATTGTTAATATTTTGTTTCAGATTATTAAATATTAACATTTTCCTTCCATAAAAAAATTCAAATTTCAACTTCATTTCAAACCATATTATTTATTCAAATAAAATCTTCGTTAATTTTCAAATTAAATTATTAACCAATCGGGTTTTATTTAATTTTCTATCCTAGGCCAAGTTCATTTGGGTATTTATCATTTCAACCCGATTCCAATTCAATTCAAAATCAAAGCATAACAAAGGGAACTTGCAGTGTGACAACTGGGATGGTGTCAAAGTAAATAAACAAGCAATAACAACAATCAATATCAATCCGAATATCAATTCAAATAATCCCGAAATAACCGTATAAATTCACATTGTTATTTGTACGAATTAATATAATTATTTCTAGAATCTACACTATCATTTCATGTAGATTAAAGATTATTACATTACGGTTTTCACTTGTCATTTATTTACAATTTCATACATCATCAATTTAACAACATACATTCAGTGGTTCAAGATGTAATTAAACAAATCCTACGTGTCAATAAATTCAACAGTTAAAGGGGTCATATTATACAAATGTCAGTTAAACAAATTTAACATTTAATTATCCTATATCAAGTTCAATTTCATACTATTTATCATTTTAACATTAACAATTTAACGTCCAATATAAATATCGACAATCAATCAATTATCGGCCAAACTGTATTATCATTGCATAAATAATTAACAGATAAAGGTGTCAGATGTCACAGGTAAACTGATACAGGCAATAGCATATATAACAGTGTAATTAACTAACAGCAGTATATTTCAATTGTCGTTTCAATTGAAATCAAATTTAATAAATAAAAGAACGTTAATCGTGAGTGAGTGCTCACCTTTCAAGTCTAGAGGAAGAACAGAAATGAAATTGAGTTACGAGATGCAAACACGACTTCCAAAGCAAAGCTAGAGTGGCACGATTCGGTGATCAAAGCTGACAGCTTGGAATAGACAAAAACGAATCCCAACTGGATTGATGAAAATCAGTTATATAAGCGAATTGATATAGATATGACATATAAAATCATATTCAAATTTCAAACTCATATTAAATTTAAATATATATATGTATGTGTTTTCAAAATCATCATTTAAATTAAAACACATGTTACTAAAACCAAACGTATATACCAATTATCTTTATAAAATTCAAAATCAACATATATATTATCATTATTAATCAATATATGCTAGTTATTCAAACATTGGTATATATCTATGTAGAGCAATATGTAACGGTATATATATTTGACATGAACAATGTATGGACTAACAATGACTTTATATACAACAAGCAAAGTATAATATTATATACGTATAAAAATATATAGATATGCTAGATAGATATATACTTACTTAACAAAAAAATACATATATAGATTTACATACCACTATTAATTTTGAAATTCATTAAAATATATGTATATTTACAGTATGCTAAAGTAACCTGAAACTTAATATATTTTTGAAGCCATACTCTAACATTCTTCTTTCACAATCAATATATAGTAATACTTCCAAATCCTTGTATAGTAACATAGTAACCTGTAAGCTAATCCAAGTATAGGAATGCGAATTTACAATATATAAATAAGCAGGTGAGGTTCACATATACTTAAAAGTTAAAACCCACGATATCCAAATATATATAAGAAAGTATACCGAATATATAAGACACTGTGAATGAACAAACTACTTAAACAGTAACTGACATATAAAATTACATATTTTTCGTATACGTGAAAACTGTACAGGTGAAACAAAACAGTATTAAAACACACATGAATCTAATTTTAAACATATCATAAACAATGACATATACAAAGTATCATACATATATATAAAAGAATAAACCGAGAAAAAAATATAACAAATAATATAATATACATACTTATCAACAAGCATATGAAATCAGGTTACAACTAAGTTATACGAAACCAATCTTATTGAAGTAAAATTTATACAAACCAATAAAATAATATAAACTTACGTACTTACAATCACATAGACTTATAAACAGATTAAATAACTCTTATAAGCTAATCAAATTGAATACAACAAAGATTTGCAATATATATAAAATATCTATAAATGTAACATCTAGTTAAACCCATATCCAAACTGTATGGTATAAGGTAGAAGATCCCGTATATATATAACTTATGTACATAACAAGTATTATATGTATACAACATATTACAAAATTTGCATAACTAACTATATATATATAAACTATAAACGTATAATATACCTTAATATATATATATATATCTCAAGCAAGGAGGCTCGGCCGGAAAGTGGGAGGACCAGTCGGGTCAGCGATGTGTGGATCTGGGCCGAGCATGGAGGAGTGGCGGTGTGAAGCTGTGGTGGAACGGTTGCTGAATGATTGGAGGAGTGGAGGAGTGGTGGTGGAACGGTTGCTGAATCCGGGAAAAAGGTTGAGATGAGGAGGCCGAAGGTCACGGGTGGTGTTGGGTTTGCGGGTCACATGGGTGGTCATGGGTTAAGGCTCGTGATCTTGAGTGGCTGTCGAGGAGATGCCGTTGGTGTTAGTGTGGAGATTGAAGCTTTGAAGAGATACAGGAAATAAGGGGCTAAGAGGAAGGGAAAGAGCAGGCCATGGAAAAAGAGGAAGGTGTAGAACAATATTTGAAAGCAATATCAACTAAACAAAAAGGTAGGAAAATTAACAGATAGTTAATGCATATGGTACAGTGAACGGTGGGAGGAAATGAACAGGCAAATTCGAACGTTATGTAAATTGCAAAAAAAAAATGAATAGTCAAGCGAAATGAGGGGTCAGAGGGATAAATTCATAAATATTGAAACCAGAAAATATAACACACGGCTATTGGATATATATGGTAGGAAATGAAAGGGTTTAAACTGGTTACCGATACGGTGAACTGATTTACAGATTTCTTTGTCAATCGGACGGCGAAACAAGAAAATGAATATACCGTGGAGATCAGCACGACGTGACGATCAAAACGATATACACATATTAGTGGTACGATCATCCGATCAAAAGTCGATAATCGGTACCGAAAATGCTGCAAATTTGCTGAAAATAAGATAAACGGAGCGATAACAGTCCGAATTGGATAAAACGACAAACTGACATCTTGCTCAAAAGATGGTTTAGAATTTTTCTATGTAAAAATATTTAGGTTTCGAAAACATTTTATTTTCATTTCTTTTTAACTGATTAAATTGAAGTGAATTTACGCGCAAAACAAACTTTCGTATTTTCGGACGAAAATTTACCAGTTGCTATGTTTAACTAGACGTATTTCAAATATTAATTTTTATTTCAAAATTTTATCGTTTAAAATTTCACAAAATTTTAACTAATTACGTTATTAAAACGGTTAAAATTTATGGGTCGTTACAATTTAAAATGATGTGTTTATTATATTATGATACAATACTCATGATTACAACTATTTGTAATTACTATCACAAACATACTTTTATGGAATTTATGTTAAATATAATTCAATCAAACAGTTAATTATTTATAACACATTATGACAAATATATAACGGAAAGAAAACGCCTTTTATTACGAACAAGAATTGATTGCAGAGATAGTAATTTACAAAAAATTATAGAATTTCCCCTAGGGCTTACCTCTAGCTCTATCAATCTCCCACTTGCACTTGTGGCCAATTTGGGAATCTTTAATCCCATCCCATCGATCAGCTTCTCGAGAACCGTCCGACATAGTCCCTTATTGAATGGATATGTTATGTTGTCAATGGTATCTACCCTATGTATCATGACCTCTTTCTTCTCAATGAATTCCCTAATATGGTGGAATTTCCGAAGAATATTCCATGACTTCTTATGTGCTCTATGCTCCTTTGCAATCTGTATCGCTGCATTGTTATCACAGAACAATGCCATTGGGTTCTCGATATTAGGAATAAATTCAAGCTCACTAAAAAACTTGAACATCTAGATCGCCTCTGTAACTGCTTCATTGAGGGCGATATATTTGACCTCTCTTATCGAATCAACTACTGTTTCTTATTTGCATCTTTTCCAACTATCAACCCTCCATTAAATGTAAAAACATAACCAGGCCACGATTTGTTATCATCAATGTCACTCTAAAAGCTAGAGTTAGTATACCCCTTCATAAGGAGATCTTGATTCCCTTATATGAGGAATAAGTCCCGAGTATTTTTAAATACTTCAATATACATTTTATAGCCGTCCGATGCTTTTCTCTAGGATGAGACTGGTACTGGCATATGCATCCTAATGCATATGCTACATGTGGTCTAGTACATAGCATAGCATGCATTATGGATCCTATGGATAAAGCATAGAGGATCCTCTTTATACTCTTTCTCCTCATTAGTATGAGGAGCGTCCTTTTTAGAAAGGACAATTTTAGATTGTGTTGGAACATTTCCACGCTTAAAATTCTCTATACGTAACCTATTAAGTATGGTATCAATGTACAGGGATTGGGACTATACTAACAGTCTCGTAGATCTATCTCTATAGATCCTTATATCTGGTATATAGGCTGCTTCTCCTATGTCCTTCATGGAGAAGTTCTTGGAAAGCCAAGCTTTCATTGATTGTAATAAGGAAGTGTCATTACCAATCAATAGAAGATCATCGACATATAGCACTAAGAATACGATAGCGTTGCTTTGTTCCTTTTCATATATGCATGCTTTCTCTATGCTCTGATAGGAACCAAACTATTTGACTAGCTTATCAAAACTCTTGTTCCAACTCTTTGAAGCTTGTTTAAGTCCATAAATAGACTTTAACAACTTGCAAGCCTTGCCCTCACTCCCACTGACCACAAAACCATCAAGTTGGGATATATAGACAGTCTCTTCTAAATCACCATTTAGAAATGGCATCTTTACATCCATTTTCCATATTTCATAGTCATAGAATGTAGCAATGGCCATCATAATCGGACTCGACTTAGGCATGGTTACGGGTAAAAATATTTCATCATAATCAATACCTTGAATTTGAAAAAATCCTTTCGCAACTAGCCTAGCCTTATAAGTCACTACTTCCCCATTTGCATTTAGCTTTTTCTTAAAATTACATTTGTTGTCGATGGGGCTATGTCTGACAAAGTCCATACTTTGTTTTCGTATATGGAATTCACCTCGGATTTCATCGCTCCAAGACAAAGTGCGGAGTCTTTAATCTGCAGTGCTTATTGGAAAGACTAAGGAGCATCGTCATCTAAGACACTATCCGCTTTTTTGTCATCCATGAGAAAACCATAATACCTCTCTGGTGCACGAGATTCCCTACTAGACCTTCTAATAGTTTGCACGTTATCATATACTGGTGAACTCGGTTCTCCCACTAGTTCGACTTTAGTGTTAACTTCTTGGATCACATCCATGTCTACAACCTTCTAATAAGTTGTGTGTTGCCGATAGATAGTAACATTTCTTCCTTGGCATCGTAATATATGTCCCATTGAGTGTTTGGGATATTTTATAAATTTATACTGTATCAATCTTGCCTCTAGTTTATTCGAATCAACGTTCTTAACGTAGGATGGACAACCCCACACTCTTAAATACTTGAGTTGGGGTCTCTTACCACATCATATATCAAATGGTGTTTTAGGCATATATTTAGAGTGCAACAAGTTTAACATATGCGCTATGGTTTCCAGCACATATTCCCAGCATGATAGAGGTAGCTCAGCCTTACTCATCATGAAACAAAACATATCTGATAGGGTTTGGTTCCTTCGTTCCAACACATCGTTGTGTTATAAAGTATTGAGATGAGCAAAATAAGAGATAATCCCATTATCTTTTAAGTGTTATTGGAGTTCACATCCAACGTACTCACCTCCTCAATCGGATCAAAGAATTTCTATCTCTCGGTTCGTCTAATTTTCAACTACATTCTTATACTCAACAAATTTATCATAAACATCGGGATTTTTCTTCAAAAGATACACATATCCTAGTATCGAGAAACCATCAGTGAAGGTAAGAAAGTAAGAACTATTATCACTGATGATTATAGACGTCGGGCCACATACATCTCTATGTACTAACCCTAAGGATTCATCGGCTCTTTCATTACTCCCACTGAAGGGTGCATGGTCATTTCACCTTTGAGACATGAATCACACACGTCAAATGATTCAGAATCAATGACGAGAGAAAACCATCGGTTTTAGTTTATGTAGTCGTTTCTCAGTAATATGACCTAGCCTATAATGCCAAAGATAATTATCATTTATATTGTTAGAAGAACTACTCACAGAACAAACGTAATTTGTATTGATCAAATAAATGCCATTTTCAAGAACACCATCACAGACTTTATTTCCATTCAAACTAATGTTCATAACAATATTCACACAATGAAATACATATCCAGTATCAAACAATCTAGAAACGAACACAATTCCATAATAAAGTCTTTTACAAAATAGAAATTATTTAATATCAAAACAACACCGCTGGGCAAACATAAATGATAATCTCCTACTGCCATTGCATTTACGGTAGATCCATAAGTAACCTGAGCCTCCTATCTCCTTTTTCCATATGGCACCAGTTCCTAAGCTCCTATAACGAATTACATATATGAGTTATAGATCCATTATCTAAAACTGTAACGACCCGAATTTCCAGACCCGGAAAATCGAACCATTTAGTTAAGAAGAAGAGGTAGAAGAAGAAAAATAGAAAACAACATCAGAATCTAACCATCGCAGCGGAATAAAATATAATATATATTAACAGATCTTTACACAAATCAAAACTATATCAGTTTTATATAATATAGCATCAGAGTATACACCAGAGAACACATAACATACAACTGGACAATAACCATATCATGTCCTCAATACAACAGAGTACAACAATCAACACAGCGGAATATATATATATATAAACAAGTACGGGAGGTACGTCTCGCCATCCAGCTCATCTCCTGAGATCCACAGCATCATATCCTGTAACCTATAATACTCGGTCTGACCCGAGTATCATATAAAACAATACCCGAGTCAGTCTGGAATACCAGCGTGAGAAAATCACACTCAATTTGATTATTAAAGTTTCAAAATCTTTTGGAAACAAAAGCATCTCGTAAGACCACGCCACAAATAAACATGTCGGGTTTTTACCTTACGATAGCTAAAACACTTTTTAGAAAAAAAATCCTCTGATATTATAATAGTGTCTATTTACAAATACTTAATTAAAATAGCCGAAATTGTTACATCTATTAAATTCCGGCATACTAGCCACAACGTGGGTAATACAAACAAAACTCGTACAAGGCACGTAGGGAGAATGGATTTCCAACGAATGACTAGGCACTGGGGTACCACCTGTCACAGTACGTGGCCTAGATCACAGTACCGAGGAGTACGCCCGCTCCCCTGCAACACAAGGCCGGAATCATCCCTTACTGGATAATTCCAAATAAAATCACCCCACGGTTGGGATCAGCAACCGCACCACTAAGCCGAAATAAAGGGACATCTAGACAGGGATGACTTTACTCTCAAGTGGGGGCTACCCACGAAGCCTTGCTGCATAACCCCTGATTTTCAGTCATTCCCGGTTGATGAGGCTTGAGGCTAAACGATACCTTTTTCAGAACATATCCCTTAGAATGCCCATCGTCCACCTGACGATGTCACGAAAGCATTCGTCCATACAAGTCCGTCCCGGGTTCGAACGGAACCGAAGGCACTATTCCTACTACATCCATTTTGGAAATATCCTCAGGATTAGTAGCGACTAGCCCTTGCACTTCACTGCTCCATCTTCGACTCTGAACACGTTACACGAAACGTACAAACCGAATCGAAGTGGTATTCGAGTCTCCAGACCTAGAATCCCGGTATACGGAAACCCGATCCCGGTCTCTCCGAAACGATCAGCGCATTGGCCAATATTGATAGTCGTTTATTTAACTATCAATTCACATCCATAGCATCCATCAACAATAAATAATTTTTTTCCAATTATTTATTTACCTCAGATATCTTCGCAAGATATATTTCCAAATTTTCAAAGCTCATTTGAAAACAATTTCAAAACAGTTTCCGCTTACGGAATACATTTCCCAAATAATTATTTCCACTGAATCACCAAGTACAAAATACTTTTAAAATTTGAAATAATTTAAAAACACTTTATTTTAAATATATCTTATAACATTGAAATCAAACTACTTTAATACTTTATTAAAAATATATACTTTAAAATAAACCACTTTATAAATATAAACTAAATTTCTCCTTTTAAAACATAATAGCAAATCACTTTTATATAATTACTACAATAATAGATTTTTGAAAACACTTACTTAGGAAATTAACATTTAGAAATAATCAATTTCCTAAAACATGCCTTTTTAAACAAATTAGAACTTTTAACTTATATTAAAAATTGCTTTGAAAACGTACTTGGCTATCCAGAGAAATACACTTCTCTTCACATCCTTTAAAAATAAATCAACACTTATTTTTAAACCAATTCATATCCCTTTATAAATTCCCACCTTGAATTTATATTCTCAAATATCCCCTGATATTTTATTTTACTTTATAAACCCAGTTTATAAATTTCAAAATCTCACTCCTCTTTTAAATTCCAAATCCCAAAGTATTTAAATCAAATTTATAATTGATTTCCCCATTTATTTTACTTTGAAATAAATTTCCTTACTTAATCCATTTATTTCCAAATTCATTAACTTCCAAATTTTATTTCTCATTATGATTTAAAATCTTTAAACTGAACACAAGTTTCAGATTTCCCAAATTCCTTCTTTCTTTTTAATTACATTTAAACATTGAATTAAAATAAATTATTTATTCCTTTAAATAATATCACATAAGTTTTTAAATTCAATATTTCTCGGTTTATTCAAAATTCCCATTTTCCATATTTATTAGAATTTTGGAAATCACTTTTATTCTAAATCAGATTTATTCTCAAATTTATTCCAAACTCTTATAATTATTTTACTTAAAAATTTACTCTTTTATTTCTTTTCAAAAAATTCCATTCTAGAGATTTTGATAACTCGGCATATCCAAATCGGTCCAACCAAACCATAACATCCAATTATCCATATAATTCATCACAGGATATCAAAAATCATATCACATAATATTTAAACAAAATTAAATATTTTGAGGAATCCAGTTGGATCCCTCCAACCTGTTTCCCTGCATCCACAGACGTTAGCACAATACCCATTTCACTTCAAAGTGGAATATCGCAGTATATGGGTTTTATAAATATCATCCGCTATTATGCGGCGCATAGGGTCTCATCCGCTATATAATGCGGGAATATCAACAACTCCAATATATACATATGCCAATATATATATATTGGTATATACTACTATATATATCACATCAATTCAAATCAACCATCCAATAAATTATTTAAATTTAACCATTTAAATTTAAATTTAACTGAGTGAGATTAACTCACCTTTGCCTTTATTTGCACTCCACTTCAATATTGTCTTGATTTCTCGATTTTTGACCTTGAATAAAAATTTATATGATTTATTAATATCTGAAACAATCGGACAATTTATTTCCATTTAATAGCTTTAATTAACTAATGGTTAAATTTTAAACTAACTTTCCTTTAATAAATTATATATGTTATTATATATTTTATTTTAACATCGCTACTAATTAAATTCAAGATTTATTTTATGTACATTCCTTATAACAGACCCGCTAACTCACAATTTACTTACCCGTCCATTAATTAATTTTCATACTTATCATTAGCTAACTACCTTCCAAACTAACCCAGTCCTTATGCAAAATAATACACTTATCAGATCGTGAATATACAGTTCTTATATATAAAAATTTTCCTTTTTAAAACCAAAGGAAGAAGTGAATATATATTTTCCCAACCTATACACGTATCTACACAGGAACAGTTTTATTTAACTGTAATTATTAAATTTGAATCGAAGGAAAAAGCAATACCTTACAGCGAACAACTCCTCTGCCTCGCACACGCGAAGTCGCCTGACAATCGCCAGACCACCATCGCCAAAACCCACCTTCGTTTCCATCTCGCGAGCGCCATCGTGCTATTGACGAAACCCTAGCCAGCCTCGATCACTTCGCGACTAAGCAGCGACTCGCGACACCCAAAATCGAAGAAGCCGCCTCGAGCATCTCCCTCCACCAAAATCGAACCCCGGCCAAACACCCTGCCGCCTTCAATCGCGAAACAAACCATCGACAACGACAACGTTCCCAAAATCGCGACTCGAACGCCATCGCTGCCTCCACTGTCGACACGCCAAACCCTCCAGTACAAACCCTAGCTTCGCGAG
Source organism: Allium fistulosum (assembly GCA_030737815.1). Taxonomy (NCBI): domain Eukaryota; kingdom Viridiplantae; phylum Streptophyta; class Magnoliopsida; order Asparagales; family Amaryllidaceae; genus Allium; species Allium fistulosum. The sequence goes on along the minus strand of CM060906.1, from coordinate 583,831,316 downwards.
CCTCCAGCTCCCCTTCACGCGATTCGAGCCCATGAGTTCGTCGCCTGCTTTCCCACGTGATCGCGTCTTCGATCATGTTGGCATCCCCTCTTTCCTCTTAAACGAATGATTTCGTTCGGCTGGGTAAATGAAAGAGTAGTGGATTTTTGAAATAAAAAGGGAAGAGGATTTTCAGTTTTGTTTTGTTTCCTGAACGAAGAAAAATATCTCCTCTTATTTATTTATTTTTCTGATCGAACTGAGACAAGCTTGCACGATTTCGTATCGTGATTCCTGGCGGAAAGAAGGGAGAAGGATGGGTTGAGTGTTGAAGCAGTGTTTTGAAACGTGTTGATGGAGAAGGATTTTCAGCTGATGTTGACAAATTTAAAAATTAAATTCAAATTGAATTCGATTTAATTTTCAACGCGTTTACTCACCGTGTACTCACATAACAACTCCGAAAAATACGAAATTTGAAATCCGATAATAATTCAATATTACGGATCCAATGGAACTGGTTTCGTCGAATTCCAAGACTGTTGCCCTGGAAGGCTATTTTTAAATTCAATTTAAACGATATATATTAAAAACTGAACAAAACAGTTTGAAATTACATTCTGAAGCTTCTATTATCTTCAGTATTATCATTATGAATTTTACGAGCTTTCAAAATATTTTTAATTAGCTTAGAATGCCAGATTTACTATTTTATCCAACTTCAAATAAATTTAATTGAATTATTAAATTACTCAATAAACAGCGATATTTGAAATTTAAGTTTATAATTAATCTCTGAATATTTAAAATTAATTAAATATCCCAATTTCAAATATACAAAAATTCCGGGTCGTCACATTCCTTCCCCCTTAAAAGAATTTCGTCCCCGAAATTACTAGTTAGGAAGAATGATTCAATCCCCGTTAACTATTTCGCAAATTCAAACAGTTTTAACAATACCCAAACTAACTATTATTAATGATACACTAATCATCTTTTAACTTCCCAAACTTATTCATAAGTTCAACCCATACCACCTACTTATCCATTCAAATTTAAATTTGAATTCAATTTTGAATTATCAAAATTTTCCAAAATTTTTCCTACTCCCTAAATTTCCGAAAAATTTTGCCAGCGTCTCCTTTGCGCGGCTAGCTCGGTACAACTACAAAATGGCTCTACGGCCTCCCAATCTCAAAAAGAAACAAAAAGCCAAGTGGCTGGATCCAAAAACCCAATCAAATTTCATATAGAAATTCAAATACATACCTTTTTGTCGGGCCATTAAATTTTATCTTCTAAAATCAAAATCCCAATTTATCCATTGCTTTTATACATCTGTATATCCTACTAAGCAATAACATTCAATCACAATTCCAAAGTCATTTTATACTTTCATTTACAAATTTACAATATTTGTTTTACTTAAGCCCGTAACGATGCACATATATCATCCGTACGCAATATCACATTCGATCGCTCAATCGATCACACAATTTCACTTCCGAACTAGTATCGTCCACCCGACTTCCTAGTGCGGACTCAGATCTGGTTTCTTGATCAGAAACCGTCATTCTCCTTGCATAGCCACCAACTATGATAGAGAATTTCCAGAATCAATCAACAATCCATATCCAGGCTCGCCGTCGAAAATCGAGTGAAAAATCCTGATTCGGATCGATAAAACTATCTCGAAATTCTGTGTTCGACATCTGGACCAAATAGCTATGCGAATAAAATAATATACGTACATCTTACGTATAAATTCCAATTGATTATCAGTTATATCAATTCTCTTTTATTCACATTCATTTTGATTACATTCACTTATTCACAATTTTCTCATTTCACAACTTCAAACTTTAATTGTTATTCAATTATTCATCTAGAATAACTTTCCTCAATACCAAATTACTTAAGAATCTCACCCTATTCCTTAAGTTCAAAATAAATATTTTACATACTGCTTATACTTATTTTCACTTCATTATTGAAGTTCATATCCATTTCTATTTACTCTTGTCTTTACAATTCCATTTGATTTCAATTTGGCTTTCACCCGAATATTTAATTAGTTGCACTTACTAATTAATTTAAATTTCAATTAACAGTTTATTCGCAAACTTCACTTCTTTAGTTCCTTCGATTTCACTTACTTTACATTCACAATTAAAATAGATTCCAATTATTCAGTTTTCAATTCCATTTGCTTAGCAAATTTAAATCATTTATCGTTAATGAACATTTCCAAAATTTAAAAAAAAATCTAACTCCCAAAATTTACGGAAAATTTTGGCAGAGTCTCCCTTGTACAGAGGGACTTCTGCGATATCGCAGGATGCACAAATATATATATACATCGGCCTCAGGCCGGAAATCACAATATATATCAATATATGCAGTTCATATTTCCTATTTTGAATTCTTTTGCGTAGGCGTACCTTTATTTAGCATTTTAAAGCAAGCGGCTATTTATTTAGGCAATTAACGCAGTCAAAATCAGCCAAGCGGCTTCCCTGAACCTGTACTAACTCAATTTAAACACTTAAGTGACAATATACAAAATTTATAGCATCTCAATTCATTTCAATAGCTAAATCATGGGTTTTACAAGTCATACTTGCCAAATAACACTTAAAAGTAATTTATAAAGTTTCAACCACCAATTTTATTGTTTTCACTCGCTTCCAACCAATTTTAATGTCATTCCGTTCAATTCCATTGGTTCACAATTCAATTCCTTATATCCAATTTATTTGAATCCAAACGAACTTATATTATTACAATTGATTCAAAAATCCATTTATATTTACTTCCATTAGTTCATAGAATTTTATTCGATTTCATTTTTAATTGATTCATTCAATTTATTTTACATTCTATAATATTTACATCGAATATTCATTTCATCATTCATTTACAAGCAAAATACTTGTCACATCAAATTTAAATCTGACTTGCATTTAACCGATTCTGGTTCATCTCCATATTTCATTTACCAATTTATTATCCATTTATATTTCAATACTTGGTTTTTAATTCCAAATATCACTTCATTTAATTTCCTTAAGTTAAATTTATTTTATAATTCAAGTTTGAATTATTCGTTTATTTTCCAATTCATCCCACTTTCAGTTTTATATGTCACAACTTATGATTTTACACATTTCCATGGATTTTTAATTCTTTCACAAGTTATTCTAATTTATTTATTCCAATACAATTCCTTATCCAATTTATTTAGGTAAGAATCCAATTCCATTTAATAACTCAACTGGATTTTTATTTTCTTCCAATTCAACTTAACTCAGATTTATTTAATTCAATTCGATTCAATTTTATTCAAATACAACTGGATATTATTCTCAACCTATTCAATTAATTTCAATCCAATCAAATTTTTATTTCCCAATCCAAGTTAAGTTCATTTTTAACTTTTCACTTTACAGGTTAATGCTAACATTCAAAGCTTATATTCCCTTCCTGATTTGAAAATCATTTCAAGTTATAAGCTTACAACTTATTTCATCAGGATTTCCCATTTTAAACACCCGGCTTTTAATTTCAAATCATTTTGGAATCTCCAACATCTCCAAATCACACTTCTCAAAAATTTAAACCAATCTTGGTTTTTATTTCCAACAAATTTCCTTTGAAAATTTCAAAAACAAAGCAAATTTTTCTGAGTAAATCAATTTGGCAGCAATCCGTCACTCAGAAGTTCGAAAATAAATTCTGAAGATGCGGCCGTCATCCTCCGAATTATTTCCAACAACTGAAATGAATTTATTGCTATATCCCTTTCAAAAATTTATTTGAAACAATTTCCCTTCCAGTAATACTTTCCAAAATAATAATGCTTGTGTTTATCTTCAAAACATTTTGAAACACTTCCAAGATGTCCGGGGTTTAAATTTACCAATTTGATTAAATCAAATTTTTAGTTACAATTCATTTGTACAATTCATATTTATACAAATATCCAATTGTTATGCAAATCATTTAAATTTTATAATCTTACCATATTTTTGTTTTAAATTTTATTTGTTAGAATATTTTCATCCAAACATCCAAATATATAATAATTCAAAAAAAAATATTTCTTTTATATCAAAAATACATTTTTCGGGTAAAATTATTTCATCTACCCGTTTTAAAACAATATTGTGTCGAGTTGTTCTATTCGAGTGTTTAGAAACCCCTTCGATACAGTTGTGCAGACTGTGCCGACGAAGGTTCATATACCACTCAATAAATCAACCAACACAATATAAAACCAATTTATATTCACTAACAAATACGCGCTCATATCTATTAATACACTCAAAATTCCCACCAGAGCCAAGATTATCGCCAACCTTTGCTCTGATACCACTGTAACGACCCGAATTTCCAGACCCGGAAAATCGAACCATTTAGTTAAGAAGAAGAGGTAGAAGAAGAAAAATAGAAAACAACATCAGAATCTAACCATCGCAGCGGAATAAAATATAATATATATTAACAGATCTTTACACAAATCAAAACTATATCAGTTTTATATAATATAGCATCAGAGTATACACCAGAGAACACATAACATACAACTGGACAATAACCATATCATGTCCTCAATACAACAGAGTACAACAATCAACACAGCGGAATATATATATATATATAAACAAGTACGGGAGGTACGTCTCGCCATCCAGCTCATCTCCTGAGATCCACAGCATCATATCCTGTAACCTATAATACTCGGTCTGACCCGAGTATCATATAAAACAATACCCGAGTCAGTCTGGAATACCAGCGTGAGAAAATCACACTCAATTTGATTATTAAAGTTTCAAAATCTTTTGGAAACAAAAGCATCTCGTAAGACCACGCCACAAATAAACATGTCGGGTTTTTACCTTACGATAGCTAAAACACTTTTTATAAAAAAAATCCTCTGATATTATAATAGTGTCTATTTACAAATACTTAATTAAAATAGCCGAAATTGTTACATCTATTAAATTCCGGCATACTAGCCACAACGTGGGTAATACAAACAAAACTCGTACAAGGCACGTAGGGAGAATGGATTTCCAACGAATGACTAGGCACTGGGGTACCACCTGTCACAGTACGTGGCCTAGATCACAGTACCGAGGAGTACGCCCGCTCCCCTGCAACACAAGGCCGGAATCATCCCTTACTGGATAATTCCAAATAAAATCACCCCACGGTTGGGATCAGCAACCGCACCACTAAGCCGAAATAAAGGGACATCTAGACAGGGATGACTTTACTCTCAAGTGGGGGCTACCCACGAAGCCTTGCTGCATAACCCCTGATTTTCAGTCATTCCCAGTTGATGAGGCTTGAGGCTAAACGATACCTTTTTCAGAACATATCCCTTAGAATGCCCATCGTCCACCTGACGATGTCACGAAAGCATTCGTCCATACAAGTCCGTCCCGGGTTCGAACGGAACCGAAGGCACTATTCCTACTACATCCATTTTGGAAATATCCTCAGGATTAGTAGCGACTAGCCCTTGCACTTCACTGCTCCATCTTCGACTCTGAACACGTTACACGAAACGTACAAACCGAATCGAAGTGGTATTCGAGTCTCCAGACCTAGAATCCCGGTATACGGAAACCCGATCCCGGTCTCTCCGAAACGATCAGCGCATTGGCCAATATTGATAGTCGGTTATTTAACTATCAATTCACATCCATAGCATCCATCAACAATAAATAATTTTTTTCCAATTATTTATTTACCTCAGATATCTTCGCAAGATATATTTCCAAATTTTCAAAGCTCATTTGAAAACAATTTCAAAACAGTTTCCGCTTACGGAATACATTTCCCAAATAATTATTTCCACTGAATCACCAAGTACAAAATACTTTTAAAATTTGAAATAATTTAAAAACACTTTATTTTAAATATATCTTATAACATTGAAATCAAACTACTTTAATACTTTATTAAAAATATATACTTTAAAATAAACCACTTTATAAATATAAACTAAATTTCTCCTTTTAAAACATAATAGCAAATCACTTTTATATAATTACTACAATAATAGATTTTTGAAAACACTTACTTAGGAAATTAACATTTAGAAATAATCAATTTCCTAAAACATGCCTTTTTAAACAAATTAGAACTTTTAACTTATATTAAAAATTGCTTTGAAAACGTACTTGGCTATCCAGAGAAATACACTTCTCTTCACATCCTTTAAAAATAAATCAACACTTATTTTTAAACCAATCATATCCCTTTATAAATTCCCACCTTGAATTTATATTCTCAAATATCCCCTGATATTTTATTTTACTTTATAAACACAGTTTATAAATTTCAAAATCTCACTCCTCTTTTAAATTCCAAATCCCAAAGTATTTAAATCAAATTTATAATTGATTTCCCTATTTATTTTACTTTGAAATAAATTTCCTTACTTAATCCATTTATTTCCAAATTCATTAACTTCCAGATTTTATTTCTCATTATGATTTAAAATCTTTAAATTGAACACAAGTTTCAGATTTCCCAAATTCCTTCTTTCTTTTTAATTACATTTAAACATTGAATTAAAATAAATTATTTATTCCTTTAAATAATATCACATAAGTTTTTAAATTCAATATTTCTTGGTTTATTCAAAATTCCTATTTTCCATATTTATTAGAATTTTGGAAATCACTTTTATTCTAAATCAGATTTATTCTCAAATTTATTCCAAACTCTTATAATTATTTTATTTAAAAATTTACTCTTTTATTTCTTTTCAAAAAATTCCATTCTAGAGATTTTGATAACTCGGCATATCCAAATCGGTCCAACCAAACCATAACATCCAATTGTCCATATAATTCATCACAGGATATCAAAAATCATATCACATAATATTTAAACAAAATTAAATATTTTGAGGAATCCAGTTGGATCCCTCCAACCTGTTTCCCTGCATCCACAGACGTTAGCACAATACCCATTTCACTTCAAAGTGGAATATCGCAGTATATGGGTTTTATAAATATCATCCGCTATTATGCGGCGCATAGGGTCTCATCCGCTATATAATGCGGGAATATCAACAACTCCAATATATACATATGCCAATATATATATATATATTGGTATATACTACTATATATATCACATCAATTCAAATCAACCATCCAATAAATTATTTAAATTTAACCATTTAAATTTAAATTTAACTGAGTGAGATTAACTCACCTTTGCCTGTATTTGCACTCCACTTCAATATTGTCTTGATTTCTCGATTTTTGACCTTGAATAAAAATGTATATGATTTATTAATATCTGAAACAATCGGACAATTTATTTCCATTTAATAGCTTTAATTAACTAATGGTTAAATTTTAAACTAACTTTCCTTTAATAAATTATATATGTTATTATATATTTTATTTTAACATCGCTACTAATTAAATTCAAGATTTATTTTATGTACATTCCTTATAACAGACCCGCTAACTCACAATTTACTTACCCGTCCATTAATTAATTTTCATACTTATCATTAGCTAACTACCTTCCAAACTAACCCAGTCCTTATGCAAAATAATACACTTGTCAGATCGTGAATATACAGTTCTTATATATAAAAATTTTCCTTTTTAAAACCAAAGGAAGAAGTGAATATATATTTTCCCAACCTATACACGTATCTACACAGGAACAGTTTTATTTAACTGTAATTATTAAATTTGAATCGAAGGAAAAAGCAATACCTTACAGCGAACAACTCCTCTGCCTCGCACACGCGAAGTCGCCTGACAATCGCCAGACCACCATCGCCAAAACCCACCTTCGTTTCCATCTCGCGAGCGCCATCGTGCTATTGACGAAACCCTAGCCAGCCTCGATCACTTCGCGACTAAGCAGCGACTCGCGACACCCAAAATCGAAGAAGCCGCCTCGAGCATCTCCCTCCACCAAAATCGAACCCCGGCCAAACACCCTGCCGCCTTCAATCGCGAAACAAACCATCGACAACGACAACGTTCCCAAAATCGCGACTCGAACGCCATCGCTGCCTCCACTGTCGACACGCCAAACCCTCCAGTACAAACCCTAGCTTCGCGAGCCTCCAGCTCCCCTTCACGCGATTCGAGCCCATGAGTTCGTCGCCTGCTTTCCCACGTGATCGCGTCTTCGATCATGTTGGCATCCCCTCTTTCCTCTTAAACGAATGATTTCGTTCGGCTGGGTAAATGAAAGAGTAGTGGATTTTTGAAATAAAAAGGGAAGAGGATTTTTATTTTTGTTTTGTTTCCTGAACGAAGAAAAATATCTCCTCTTATTTATTTATTTTTCTGATCGAACTGAGACAAGCTTGCACGATTTCGTATCGTGATTCCTGGCGGAAAGAAGGGAGAAGGATGGGTTGAGTGTTGAAGCAGTGTTTTGAAACGTGTTGATGGAGAAGGATTTTCAGCTGATGTTGACAAATTTAAAAATTAAATTCAAATTGAATTCGATTTAATTTTCAACGCATTTACTCACCGTGTGCTCACATAACAACTCCGAAAAATACGAAATTTGAAATCCGATAATAATTCAATATTACGGATCCAATGGAACTGGTTTCGTCGAATTCCGAGACTGTTGCCCTGGAAGGCTATTTTTAAATTCAATTTAAACGATATATATTAAAAACTGAACAAAACAGTTTGAAATTACATTCTGAAGCTTCTATTATCTTCAGTATTATCATTACGAATTTTACGAGCTTTCAAAATATTTTTAATTAGCTTAGAATGCCAGATTTACTATTTTATCCAACTTCAAATAAATTTAATTGAATTATTAAATTACTCAATAAACAGCGATATTTGAAATTTAAGTTTATAATTAATCTCTGAATATTTAAAATTAATTAAATATCCCAATTTCAAATATACAAAAATTCCGGGTCGTCACAAAAACCCAATACATTTTTTTGATTGCGTAACAATTTTGAATCATAAATGCACTTGACAGAGCTGTAGAACCATTTTTCTTTCTTTTTGTAACAATCTTTAGGTACTTAAAATAGTTCCTTTTCCAGTGTCCTTTCTTATGGCAATGATGGCTTTCACCCTTATCATCATTATACTCTTCTTATTATTTTTAACTTCTCTCGTTTTCTTCTTCGAACTCTTTAAAGATGACATCCCACCCTTAACAACAAGCATGGCCCCTTGATCCTTGGATTGTGAGTAAGTCGACCTTAACATATTGAGGAGCTCCATGAGATTCACATTCAGTTGCTCATATTATCATTCAATATGAACGGTTCATATCATGAGGTAAGTGAATCAAGGTCATGTCTACCTGCAACTCAATGCTTATCGTCACGTCCAACTGTGAAAGCTTATCAATATAGCCCTTTATCATTAGGACATAATTGTCCATCTTCTGTCTCTTTTTCATTTTAGTGTTGAACAATTTCTTAATAATCTCATACCTCACAGAGTGAGACTGCTTACCAAATAATACCTCTGGACAATCAAGTATCTGATGGATAGACATGGTTTCATGCTGCCTTTGCAATGCCTTGTCTAATGTAGACAACACGAAAACCTAGTCTATTTCTAGGTCAGCGACCCACTTATTATAAGCACTATGTAGTTCAAGGTCAGCATTATCAATGGGTCTTGTCATAGGAATATAAGTAATAGACGATCAAAGACACTCGTACATCAACGCTATATTTATGCACTCATCCAATCAACATAGTTGTTTGGTCTAGTTAGTTTTTCTTTTCACCAAACAGTCATGGAGTTGACATTTTCTGCAAGTTTTAATTGGTAGATTATTAAGACAATGTCATAGTAGATGTTCTTATAATATTAGTAAAGTTAACCTTATGTTTCATTTTAATAAAAAGCTCCCACTAGTCTTTTATTTTCACCACACTCTAAGTCGAAACATAGAAGTCTTTCGACGTCACTAGTAGGTGTTAAGGGTTAGGACACATCTGTCTTGGAATTTTGACCTTGAGTTTGCTAAACAAGTCATAGCTCTACAGATAATGGATAACTCCTTATTGGTTGTATCATATACAACTCCTAACCCGTAGTACCTTTATCTAATTTCACTTCAATCTTGAGTTTGCTAAACAAATCGATATGAAATTATTCACTCATACCTGCCATATCACGACGACCTATATATAGTATATGTACCTTGAGTTTGCTCAAAAAAACATATAATTATCCTTCCTTGTCTATTCAATTTATTAATAATACTATACATAACATACCTTGCTTGAGTTTGCTCAACAACTACGGAGCATGCAAGTAATTTATTAATATATATATATATATATATATATATATGTATATATGTATATATAGTAGAGGACAACATTATATTAAAGATTCATAATCTTTAATATATCATATTGAGTGGTATCAACTTATGGAATAAAGTATTCCTTATGAAATACCCTCATGATTTAAGTGATGACACATAGGGAATCACGGTATACATACATTTACATATGTACTTATTCCTTAAATCTATTAGGGTTCCTTTAATGTTCGACCTTTAGTTTATACATTCATATTATATAAGTTTCATTAATATATAACTTTATTTTAATTATCTTATGTAATAATCTCTTATGAATAACATTATAATTAAATCATATTTAATTAACATTATTTAATTATCACTTTAATTAATTGTATATTATCCAAATATTATATTGAATATTTATATAATATAACATTTATAGTAGTACATATATATGTACATATGTATTTAATCTATTAATTAAATTTTAATTAATTTATTTAATTAAATTTTATTAATGTTGAAAATTATTTTACATACATACATGTGTACTTATATCGTCTTAAACATTTCAAGTCAACATAACATATACCATTATATGTTATACATGCATATATATTTTATTAAGTAATTTATTTATTTAATTTTTATCTTTAATTAATCTTTTAATAAAATTAATTTCGAAATTAACTTATATATATATTCAAATACTTTGAGAAATTTCATTACATTATAACTTTTATAATATATGTCTTATTTTAAATTTGAATTTTAAATTTAAAATATGTGTTTTTCATTTTCAAAACAATTTTGAGAATTAACCTAAGGCCTAATTCAGATTGCGCTTTTTCTATTAGGGGTAACCTTTGGGCTCACATATCTATTAAGGCCAGGCAGGGAAGAGTACTTGATTATCCAAACTTAATCCTTCAATGCTACCTTTCTAGACGCCCTACTAACTAGGTTGTAAGCCTACTTAGTTAGCCAAAATCAGCTTAATTTAGACCGCATATGCTATTTGATACCATTATTAGAACTGAGCCATTCCGTAGAGGAATAATTAAGTAAATTTCAGAAAAACAATTACCTTTTGGATCTTTATTAGGCCTATGTTTCTAAATTTTCCTTTTAAATAAAATCAATATTTTATTTAAATAATGTAATATACATGTATATATTATATAATATGATATATATATATATCATATACACATATGTATGTAACATAGTAATATGTACATTGTTTGATGTGCCCATGTACAGATGTTGGGATTTACACAACAACAGACATGTTAGCCCTTCTCGTATACAAGTATGTTGTCTAAATGTATATATGTGTATATATAAATAACATAATGTAAACATATATATGTGCATATGTATGTATGTATTACAAAATAGTATGTAAAAATAATATTTAATAATGCACTTGTATATATTTATATATACACACACAAAATATAATTATATTACAAAATGTTTTCAATATAAAAATACAAAATAAGTTTATATAAATACATAAAATTATTATATACATAGTTTCAAAGCTAAAAACAATATTATTAAATTTAAATTATATATATGTATGTATGTATGTATGTATGTATATAATGAGTATAAATATATATATGTATATATATTGAAAATGGGTTCATTTATCAAACTAAATAAAGTACACGCATTGCATTGTTATAAACTAAAAGCCGAATTCCTAAGTTTAAGACATAAATGTTACAATCCAACATCAAGCTTAACACTCAAATTCAGGCCCATATATGAATCAGCCTAGTCCAGTGTAACTGCAAATGCTCGTTCTCATGCCCGATCAAACCGCTGTTCACGTGACACACAGAGCCACGATCTGGTAGCTGCTTAGGAACTGCTACCGTCTTGGTAACCGCCACTTCAAATTACTCCGAGAAACCCATTGACTATGGCTCAACGTCAAACTATCTACACCACTAACCAAAACATTCGCCCATTCTACTCGGCGTATGCTATCGTCGACAATACATGATGCTGCAGATGTAAGACTTGGTCGAGTTCTATGTCATAGATAGTAAATCAAGAAAAAATTGAACTGATTATCAGGCAGATCCTAAAAAATTATTTAATCGGCAGTTGATTTGTAACTAAAAATTCAGTTTCGCTATTACTCAACTTTTTGAATATGATAGTATTTAACGTTTTTCCAGATCCCTCAACCTCAATTTCAGCTGCAGGAAATGACTTATTTGAAAGTTTAATCACATCAAACCTGCAATTTAACCTTTGTCTCAGGTTGAACATCATCGCATATGTCTCAATCAAACCATGATTCTAGATGCCAAATCAAAAACTCAAAATAATTTACATAAATTAGGCACTATAGACTAAAGCATTTTTGTGCCTTCTAATACCAAACATGCCCAGAAAAAGAAAATATGTCTTTGAATCTCAAGCGGGCTACCAAAATTAATAACCCTAAATCTGAAGAATCGAGATTGATTGCATGATACTTACCCAAAAATGTGTATTAGGCATTACAAACGTAGTGGTAGATCTTGCAAACCATATACCTAAATCGACAAGTCATTGCTGGAGATGAGTTGGCCTAGTAATTGGAAAGTTGAATCGCGGTTTCACTATGGCTCCCCTAAACTATAAATCTCAATTTGGATAATCAGCATAGTTTGAATCTCGATTTGGATTTGATACAAGAAAACGGTCTCAGACGTATAAAAGTAGAAGGGAATGGGATCCCAATGTTGAAATCTCAAATTTTATGTTTACATACATACATATATATACATATACATATATATATATACATATATATATACACACACATATATATACATATACATATATATATACATATATATACACACACATATATATATATATATTGCTACCAACTAGAAATTAGAAAATAATATATTTTTTTGGTTTTAAACTGTTAAAAAATTATTATTTATTTTAATTTTCCATGTGGAAATTACTAAGATAAATATTTTTTGAATCCAAAATGATAATATACTTTGTATAAAATTTTATACTTGAATTTTGTATTATATATATATATATTACATAAACTAATTTAAAATTAGAAAGGTATTTATAAAATTTTATATGGTTTAAATAAATGAAAAAAAATCTTTTATTTTAAATCTAAGTGCATTTGTACGTTAACATATATATTTTTTAATGTAGAACATGTATTATATAGTATTATATTTTGTGTATAAATTTTAATTAAAATAGAAATTGTTTATATATATAATTTAATTTTAGAAAATAATTTTTTTTTCAGGCCGGGAGCACATGATGCATTACATATAAAAACCATTACATACACATATATATCCAACCATCCAAATAGACATCACATCGGTATATAGATTCTACATAATTTCAAACTGACATATATAAGATATAATAAATAAATTAGCATTAGTAAATTAGAGGTATACCTTTCATGTAGAAATGAAGAACGTACCTCCTTTAATCCAATTCCAAGTCTAAAAGTTTCTAGCTTTGAAACAGGTTTACCACCGACCATTGGATTGACTTTTAATATTATGTTTTGATGTTGGAATTATGGAGCTTTGGAGAATGTGTGGTCGGGCTGATAGTGAAGTAAGAATAGAGTGCAAAAGTATTTTCGAAGTGAGGATTAGTGGGATTGTATAAGAGAGAGACTAGAGAGGAAATGAGCATCAAGATCCCCTTATTTCTCTTACCATTTCTTTCTCTTTTGAATTCAAAATTCCTCCCTCTCTACCATCATATGGCTAGCCTCAATTACTGCTCTCTAGCCGCCTAAATGAAGCCATATTTTAGGCCTCAAAACTATTTTAAGCCAGAATATTATTTACTGCATTTAAATCTAATTTAAACGCGTATCGATATCGTATATCAGTTAATGTTTATATAGCTATTATATGTACACTATTTAATATTGTTCAATACACATTAAATAAAACTTTATAATTAATATTTCATAAATATTAGTTAATTTATAACAATTATAATTTAATTAAACCAGGTGGCAATAAGAGTATTCAACGTTTTAGTTATGTGACTCTTAGGGTAAATTTGGTCAAAGATTAATATTGAACAATTAGAATATTAACATTCATACTTCACTTAGAAGGTGGTGTTACATTATGCCAAAATTCACTCTTACTTGGTAACTGTAAATTCCAATTTTACTTTATTAAGTGTTACCAGGCAGTGGAATTATTCATACCAATTCTCTTCATCAAAACTATATCACTTTGGACTTATGGAATTTGGTAACGATCAAAATTCCAATATCAACCATATTCAACTCTGTAGTCCAGACAAAAAGTCACTGGTTAAATAATAACAATTATTATTAATCGAACTACTCTGGGTAGAGATTTTGAATTTGAGTTGACTTCCGTTGGCCATGGTACTAATCTCTTATAACTAAGGAGACGAATTCTCTCTTAAATAGTGTTTCATTTCCAATACTTCTACTCGACCCAACTATAATCATTCGATGGAAGACATGCCATGATGTAACTATAATCAAAGCAGAGCTTTCATATTAAAGATCAATAGTATTATAAAGCAAAGAACTGTGTAAATTAGTCACATCAATATTTTCTTTTTGGCCTTAGTTATTTTAACTAACAGAAAACTATTAAGTGAGTCATTCTATAGTTATCCAATAACTATTAGTACGTAACTCCTTGGTGCCCCCAGCAGTCATGAGTAATACACTGTCCAACACTTGAAGGGCATTATGTACTCTAGTCCCAATGGATGCATCGATATCTATCTTGATACGTCTTGACTAGGAATATTTAAAATGATGTATTTATTATATCATGATACAATACTCATGATTACAACTATATGTAATTACTATCACATACATGCCATTTATGGATTTTCTATTAAATTTATTTTAATTAAACATTTAATTATCTATAACACATTATAACAAATATATAACAGAAAGAAAACACCTTTTCTTATAAACAAAAATGATCTTGTGTCCACTAGTCGCATTTACGAGTTGACTAGTGTGAGGTAAAGGAAAACTATCTTTGAGGGAGGCTTTGTTGAGATCGAAGTCAATGCAAGTTCTCCAAGTCAATTTTCTGACCAGCTTTGGGTTTGCTACGTAAATCGGATATTCTGCCTCCAAAATGAAGTTGTTGGCCAATGTCTTTTCAACCTCTTTTTGGAGAGCTAAGTATATTTCTAGGTTGAGTGGTAGATGGTTTTAATAAATGGGTGTAGCCTTTAGATCGATATTGAGCATGTGCCAAATGATCATAGGATCAATGTCGGTCATGTCATCGTGCCTCCATGCGATGACGTCTTTACTTTGTTGTAAGAATCTAATCAGATCCTCCCTAACTTTCGATCTGAGCTCTATGCTAATTTGAACTACTTTTCTTAGGTCAGCACACTCTATAGAGATTGATTCCAAGGGAGTGGCTGGCCTACCCTCAATGCTTGAGTCACTAATGCAGGAGTCTGGTCGGTCGTCATTTGGATATGAGCATGTTTCCAAGTTGCAAGTATCTAGCCGCTGAGTGTTGCAAGTTCTTACTGAAGCATGAGAAAACCCTTCTTTACGTTTATGGAGGTTCCATAACATTCCCTGGCCTTCTATGGATTGGCTAGATCTCGGCAATCCTTCCCTATATAGGAAATTTCATGAATAGTCGGTTATAGGAGATGAAGGCACCAAGTTCAATAAGAGTTGATCGTCATATCAAAGGATTGTAAGCAGAAGGGAAATCGATCGCTACAAAGTTTACTTGAACCATTCCTATAAGGGGTTCTTGGCTGAGTGTTTTCATGAGCGAGGTGGTTCCCATCAGAACAATGCCTACACCTTGAAAACCATAAATTGGAAAGGCATAGGGCTTGAGGCTGGATGCAAGAAGCTTGAGAGCTTTGGAAAAATGTCCGAACATGACCTTGATTGAGTTGCCCCTAGAATCAATGCACATTTTAGTTGGCCATTACAAGAGTGATGACCATAGGATCGTGATAGCGGTCTGAGACTTCCTCCTGGTCCTCGGGGGTGGTGATGGGCTAATCCAATTCCACCTGGGTGCTTTGGATACTCAATGCTCTAAGGAATATACCTAGCTGGCTGAACCCACTTCCCTTTGATACTAGGATTGTGCTCCTTGGCTGCTGCCGACCACATGCAGGCTTTTACATATAGTCAAGATGTCGGTGATAACTATGATGTTGTTGTACGGTTGCAAGGGTAGAGCTGGCTAATTCGCAGTTGTTCCATTGTTCCACTTGATTAAAAACAAACTCTAAAAGGACCCCTTCAGGGATAAGTCTTTCAATTTCATCTTTGAGTTGGTACTTAATTGTGCAGTGGCTATTGATTTATTGGAACCAATGGTATTTTCTATTGTTGTGAGGCTTTTTCCTTCTCTCATTCCTAGTGTTGTTTGGTCTTTGAAATTGCACCTAGTCCTGAGATGCGAGATATATTGTCTCCATATCCCTGTTCAAAGTAGCAAAGTTAGCATATCTAGACCCTGTACTGAGTGCTAGCTTCAGCTTACCTCCTTGTGTCATTTTGCCGACCATTGGGTCGACAGTTGATATTATTATAAGGACTAGGTCAGGTGGTAAACTTGGTTTTGGTGTTGCTATCAAAATGATCAGCGTCTTTCGTTCTCATTATGTCTTTCCCCGGTTGATAGAAGTCAGTCAGGGACGCAGCCAAGTGCTTTTGAAGCTCTTTCCACATTTTGAACTTACATTATCCCTTGAGCAGAACCCATGAATTGATTGTTCATGTTAGTACTCCTAGCACGGGTGGACTCTTTGTTGAAACGGTTGAAATACGACCACTGGTTCTCAGTTGGCCCTTGTTTTATGTTACCCAGCTCACTAACCATCGTAACAAGGGTCCTAGAAGTAAAGAATTTGGTCTTGAAATCTACACATAGCTGGGTCCAAAAACTGATGCTGCTTGGTTGCAGATGCAAGAACTAGCGGTACGCTAGTCCTGTGGGAGTCGATGGAAAGAGTAGGCATTTAGCTATGTAGGAAAGCTGACCGACACGGGTGATGGAGTTAAATGCAATGATGTGCTCAGATGGGTCTGTACTCCCATCATACTTGTTAATGGAAGGCAAGGCATACCATCTGTGAATGTAAGAATTCAAGGTTTTCTTAGAAAATGACTCGACATTCTCATTGTTGGAAAATCGCTCGCCTCCAGTATTTTGGGCTTGCATTCTATTGAGCTATCAGCAAAAGGCATTCATTTACTACTTAAGGCCAACATCTTCTTACTATGGAATGGTCTACCCGAATAGGATGTGCGCTCAACCGGCATCTTGGTGGAGTGGGGGATCGATGGCGGGAAGTGGTGTGATGGTTGTAATGACAAGATGGAATGGGAGACCTCCTCTCCCTGTACATAGAGGGAAACCATGAATAATCGTCTTGTCCTTCCCTCGATTTATTCCTGGCTACACCCCTATGAGATCTGGAGTTTTCCTAGTGAGCCTCATGCTCCCTATCGATGGTTGGAGCTCTACCATTGAGACGTTCGAAAGCATACGTTGGTAGATGCTCAAAATCATACAGATGTACTATTGAGGGGGAACGATGACATAACCACATTTGGAGCAATATCAGCAATATGGATAGGCACGCATGCAGTATATCTCCTTGGATGAGCATGAATATCCAAGGGTGGGGTTTTCAAGCACCACTTTATCATGGGTATCGGCAGTGTTCATTAGATTGTAGGCAACGGGAAGGGAAGGTTGATGAACAGCCAGGTCAATGATGAACAACAGGGTCGATATGGTTCACCATAGGAGAAGCTAGTGGGATATAGTTTAAAGTAGCTCGGGCGTCTAACCGCATCCTCGAACTTTGCACTATGCAGCCCAAAGTACCAACATTTGTTAAATATTGCAACACAGTACGCCATATATCATTGCTTAGCCAAGGAATAAGGCAAGAAGCACTAGCGACAGTATTACCATTGATTTATACTCATTAGAGTTGTTGCTTTCAATCTCAAGAACTTGGTCTATGGTAATAGTCAGATCATATTTTCGTAAAGAAGAAAGGTGATGAAAGGTGAGAGATTTAGTGAGAGGTTGTCATTCTAGCGCCAAAATGTTGACTAAAGAAGTAGCCAACTTCAGAATTAGACTAATGTATAGATGACGGTAAAATACTATTTTCTAATCACTTAAAAAGGTAAAATAAGGAAGAAAGCAAGCAAATAAAAGTAAATAGCACAAAGATGTAGAATGGTTCAACAAGCTTTTCTATGTCAACTATGAAGATCTTAATATGTTTCTCTCTTACAATTACAAGGAATTACTAGAGAATAATAAGAAATAAAGCACTGAAACCTAATAAAGTACCTAATCTTAAGGATTTAGGGATTTATTTTTGCTATGTGAGGAGCTCTGGATAGGAGATAACAATCAGAATTCCAATAATTTCCAACCCCTTTGAAGTGGAAATGCATGTGATATTTATAGTGAATGTAGGAGATGATGGATGGCTGAGATCACATAGGAAAATAGGTGAGAAGGGCGTTCGACCATTGATCTGTCGCCTTGGCTGATGGAAGACAACCATAAAGGAAGGCTAAAATGTGTGGATGAGAAACATGCTAGTTTTCTCTCCGTGCCAGTCGCATACATTGCATTTAATGCGCATTAAATGCTGACGGCGAGCTGTAGGAGTCAGTATGCTTTCATTTGCTTTGCTACCGCACCTAGCACAGCTGGAGGTATAGCTTGTCGTTTACTTTTGCACGCGTATGTGGCAAAGCCGGTGAGTGGGTATGCCCAGGTAATGATGTCGGTGTAACAATTTACTCTTTGTAATACCCTGAATCAACGTCAAATGACAATGTCATACTCCCGAATACCACAAAAGACAGCCTATCGAGGTAAAATAAAAAACTGAACATCGTACAAAGGCATAGCAATATAATCTCACATCGTTATTATGAGATATAACATACTGAATATATATGAGCATGATAGAATAAGCAATATATAAGAGAGTGTACTGATGGGAGTAAATGATAAATAAATATCAATACATAAAGTTAGAATACAATATCTAATAGATAAGTCTAGCATATTTGTCATGTACTACTACAATATCAAGTATATATCCAAAGTATCAACTTTGCTCTAGAGTTCCAACTATCTTAAGAGCGTATCCCCAAAAGCACCTAGCTCCCAAACTACTCAATCAAGCATCCGAGATTTTCATCAAATAGACGAAGAGAAAACATGGGTTAGACATAAAGCCTGATGTGAGGGGAACTATCTCAAAATACTGTATATCAAAATTATATACAAATAAACATGAAACTACTGAAGTACAGCAGGTACTTTCCACAAACGTGGCTCAGGAATAATCCGGACTACCCATAAATAAGTAAAGTAAACCCAACTCAAAGGTAGGGAATCATACCATAACTTGCACCTCTCTTGTAATTAACGAGTCAGCACCACTAATATAGTGTGACTGAGATGTAACAACATAATATGATAGAGGTAACCCAATGTACTAATGCAAGAGTAATATAAACATCCTAATAGCATATGATGTTCATTAATATAATCAACCAACCAATATAACATGCACAATCATAATGATAAGGGACACATAAAGAATAAGTTGATACCCCTCGTTACTGATGAGCGGAGTCCGCTATGCGCACCAATCGATTCAGTGATCCCTATCGAAGCAGCTGACATGCAGAACAAGTACAACGACATAACAATGCTACTAACATAGCATCTCCATACCCAAAACCGAAATGCAGATATCTGTAACAAATACCCGTCCCGAATTGCCATTAGCCGCCAAAGAGACATATCGAGAGCCCCAAATATATTGTGAACTCCTCTAAAGACCAATGCCTCAAAAGAAGTTGACTTGTAGGTTCTATCATGGTACCCATCCGTACAACGCAACAGTATGTGATCTACTCTAGATTGGCTTCCCGGTCTCTCTCCGCCCTTGGTCCAGAACCTTGTCTACAGGCTATGCGCCTCATTGGAACAATGGGTTCCTTTTCAAAATTGATATCATAAGATTGTCTATGGATAGACAATCCGAATTTAGGGTACCCCACGTACACCCTTTCCATACATATACACAACACTGTAATATTGTCGTCCCCATGTGGATCGTGATTCGTTCTTAAAGTACCTCGCACTATCCGGTTGCCCCAAGTCAGGTACTAAACCAATATATATAAATTTCCTAAACCACGCATCTATAATCATATATATAAATCATTTGAACTGCAAAATTATATATCTGCATAATATATTTCATCCACTATTCGTTAACCTTAAGTCGGGAATACTGAAAGTATACATACATATAAATTACATATCGATAAAATCACGTCGAATTGCCATTTGCTACCAAGACCTATCAAGAGCCACAACTATATTATGGACTCCCCTTAAAACTAAGACCTCAAAAGAAGTTGGCCTGTAGGTTCTGACGTAGTACCTGTTCGTACAACACAATTGTAGGTTACCTACTCTAGACTGGCATCCCCGTCTCTCTCTACCCCTGCTTTAAAATCTCGTTTCCAAGTCATGCGCCTCGATGGTACAATGACTTCCATGCACCAATCGGTAGCCCTAAGTCAGACATACCAAAACCATACGCACACGCACACGCGGATATATATATATATATATAAAGGCTTTAAATCGCATATTAGTGAATATATGTAAAATATTTCGTGTATATCCAAGTAGCCTAAGTCAGACATACCATAACTATATATAAATATAGACTATATAACTCACATAAACTGTTTGCAGGTAAATATGTACAACCAGTCCAACTATATGGAACTAATCAACACATATTTTGCCTATTTACATACACAAAGGCAATACACAACCAAAGTTGCAAATCTATCATATCAATCAATAACAATTCACAAATACAAAAAAATGCATCTTACTTAAGTAACAAATCTAACAATCATATATTCTTTGTATTATTTATAGAAGTTCCTAACTTATTTTATAAAATAATATCCTTATCGAATCCATCCTATTATAGCTCAGTATCACGTCATTCTTCTATTACAATTAAGTTTAACTATTTATAAGGCTTTAAAATACTATATAACTCATGCATCATACACACAAACACACTATATATATATATAACACAAACCACTTCTTAGGGTCAAAAGTTAAAAATAACGTTACTACAATGTTCGGTATTTTATAACCTTAACAAGCCCTGTGATATAATACAATATTTCTTTGAAATCTCTAACTTCTTAAATCACCTTTATAGAAATTCATTACTTAGTTAATTATTGGTTCACACTATAATAAACTAATCTCATGGACAGATAAACTTCAAAGCCATTTATAATATAAGTTTAACCTGCCTAAATCATTATTTTAGCCTTACAGCTTATTTTAAAGCTCATACTCCTAATTTCTAATTAGTAATAAAATATATAATAATATTTCTATCACTAATCTAACTACAATTTAGAGTTCTAATTAATTTATAACCATGTTATAAATTAATATCAACCATGTTATAAATTAATATCAACCCCATCCAATTATATTCCATACGAATAGAACACAATACTTTTATACATGAGATCTTAATCAATTATCTCATATATCGGTAATAAAATATACAATAATATATCTATCACCGATCTAACTACAAATTGGAGTCTAATCACATTATAAATTAATATCAACCCATCTAATTTTATTCCATACACATAGAACACAATATATATATATATATATATATATGTGTGGGGGGGGGGGATCTCGATTAATTTTCCAGCATATTAGTAAATATATAACAATATTTTATCACTTGTCTAACTACAAATTGAAGTTTAATTAATTTATAATCACAATATAAATTATTATCAACTCCATCTAATTTCATTCAATACGAATAGAACACAATATCTATATACAATGGATCTTAGTCAATTATCCCATATATTTACTTTAACCATTCCAATCAATTAGGGGAATAATGACCTAAATGTATGTTATTCTACCTCTCCTGGGCAATATTTTTCAATATGTATATAATTACAAGAATTTATAACGAAATACAAATTCAAAGTCATAATTCCACTCACCTGAACTATAATTTCTCAATTGTCCAAACCTCTATATGCTGTAGATAATCTCAATACGAGTGTAATGACAAAGATCGCGTTTCAATTGGACCTCGTATGCAAGAGATATGAATTTTATACGGATTTGAAATATAATTATTAATTAATTAAGCTAATTAACCACTTAATTAGCTAATCACCTTATAAATCCTTCTCCCCCAAATGACTGCACAGCAAAAACGTGCACAACCCAAAGCCACCTCTCTTTTCTCCTCCGTTGCTCATCCAATGATATACGACATGATGAACGACCAACTCCATTGCGCTCCCCTTCACGTGCATACCGTGACACACCAAAATTCACCGCCTTCAGCTTCCCCATATGAAAAGCGACCCGATGCCCTCCTCCATGCAAGTCACGATTCAAATCATGGTATTAGAGCTCCAACCATTAATGCCAAAATGAGTGCGTTATTGAGAGAAACTCGATGGTGGTCGTTGTTTTGTCCAACTTCACTCCAAGCCCCGTTAAACTCTAACTCTAGACATGGTTTAGCAAAATGGAGATTCGTCCATCAATGTCGCACTTGCCCCCCACCACCATAGAATGCGAATCCCTCCTCCATATGAGTCCAACAGATTCAACTACAACACTAGTCATTTCTCACCACCATAGAATGCGAATCCCTCCTCCATATGAGTCCAACATTTTCAACTACAACATTAGTCGTTGCTCGTAGCTCACAATTCAATTAAATGTAAGTGGTGGCTTGAACTTTTATGGAGCCAAAGAAAAAGAAAATGGGAAAAAAGGTAGATAGATATTTTATAGGGGGGTATGTATATGTATGTGTGTGTATGTGTATTATTTGATTTCTCAAATAAATCGCCATACAATTTGAGCAAGTACGATCACACAGCACATCGGACCGCCATGAAACTTGTTGACACTCAACACCTCATTTTTCTAGTCCTAATGGTATAAATTTCATTGCTACCTAAGATAGTGCTCCAAGTTGATAATTTCATGCATTTCGATGTCGTTTTGGCCATCAGATCATCCGATTCTAAATATCCTTTAACTATACGTCTCATAATTAAGTCCTCATCGTAAAAAACATAAGTCGTTAGTAGAGACCCCACTAGACTTGACTATGCACGTACTTTTATAGAATACTATAACAATACATAAATTGTAAAAAATACCTTGACTCCAAATATAACGATATTTACACTCATTTTAATTCGTAATGTCGATCCCGACTCAATGGAAGTGGTCTCGGGTCCTAATTCGACCATATGTGGAAAAAAAAATTAGATTTTGGATCTTCAAGTTATTAACGTTTCAATATTAAAATTAATTAGTTAAATATCTAGTCGTTAAAAATGCAGATTGTTACATTCACCCCTATAAAAATATTTCATCCCCAACATTACTATTAGTACGACAATGCAACACGACCAACCAAAGCACATAATACAACTCCTAACCCTTAGGATTCTAATGCTTCTCTTATCTCAAAAAAATTAGTAGCACCTCCTTTGCGCAGCTAGCTCCAAAAAAATCTCAAATCTACACACACACAGACACACATCTCATATATGAGGCATTTCATTTCTGAGGAGTTACTCGCATATATATCCACACCATTTGTACTACTATGTACCTCTTTTGTTGCAAAAGTAGGGAAATTAGATGTAGATCGAAGAGAATAAGCATCTTAATAGCACATAATTACTTCCATGTACCTAATCATGTACTCAACAAAGAGGATTAAACACAATTGCAACATTAAACCGTGGATTTAAACATGCTAAATTATATATAGCAAACATCTCAAATAAATATGCTATATCAAACCATGCAACAAGCATCTCAAATGTATAATTTATAACTAATCGTAAAACAAACATATCTAATGCAATAAGCATCTCAAATAAACATGTTATAACAACTATGCAACAAGCACATCTAATGCAACCAACATCTCAAATAAGCATGTTACCATTGCAAACAACAAGTACACTTGTAAAATACAAGCAACAACAAAGCAAGCCCATTACCATGCTTTCTTAGGTTTTAACAAAACAAGAAAGAAAACAAGATTTTCCTTGAAATTGGAGACATATTAATACAAAGCTCCATTGAACACAAACAAGTTTAACCCCATCGGTTCGAAGCCTTATAGCCTTATTCTAAAAAATGAATAGGCGCCCGAGGTCTAAGCCATATCCAATTCACTTCCACTTTCTCTAGTCAACTTATCACGACGACGTCACTAGAATTATACACTTCTATAAATAGATAATAAATAAACAACAAAAAATCAATCAACAAAATTAAATAATCAATCAATAATTAAGCAATGACTAGCAATCAACAATTATACTAAACAACATTCGATATTTAAAAAACCAATCATATTGAACAAGCAAAAATAATAAATTAACAAAATCAAATAACAACAGGAAATAATAAACAACAAGCAGCATACGAAACAATGAAACATAACAAAAAGTTTATACCAACATGCATGGTGACTCGCAATAATCAAAACGTGCATTTCAAACTACAAAGCCCAATGAGTCTGTTCAACTTTCGAGATGGACAAAATAATTAAGTGGTGTGACTCCTTTCACAAATAAAATACATGAAATACTATTATACAACCCCTTCCACGAAAAGGAAAACTTATAGATAGGCTAGATCATTGAGTCTTAAAACTCTCGAATAAACCAAGCAAATTAAGCCTCAATTTTTCCTTCCTTTTCGAATCAAACTCATTTGAGAAAGCTCTATTAATTAAATCGTCATTAAATGACAATTTACAAATTCCTAGGCTCATTCAGGTTCAAACTTACCTCAACTATAAAATGTTAATAAGGTTAATGTACAAGTATAATGCGATGCTTTCCTAAGCAAGTATCCCTCCACATAGAAGATTATCTGAATCATTACAGAATTAGCCAGGAAGTACTTTCTCGAACAATCAAAAGAAACCTTAACTAAACTATACTATAATTTTACAACCATAAAGATCATCCATAATAATATATGATGACCGATCCAATCTTTTGTTCATTTGCACGACTTCCTTGTTAAACCAGGGTCGGCCACTTGACTCCTCTTATGCGAACTCTGATCCAGTTCCCTATCTAACCATAGAAATTTTCCCCCACGACTAGAGTTGTGTTTTGAAAATCTCTCAATCACCTTATGAATCCGACTCGAGTGCTCGCCTTTAAGAATCAAGTGAAAAACCCTTGCCCAACTAGTGCAAATCACCAAGAAACAATGCGTTGGAACTAGGGATTAAGAACAGGTATGAGAATGGCTGATCCTTAGAAAACACCAATGAATTATATTGGATTAATTCATTCCTTAAGGTGTTCCAACAAAAGGTTAAACACTTCTAACATGAATAACTCAACGCAAAACATATAAGCCATCTGCTTAGTCCTTGCTCATTTCTGGGCAACTATCGGATCCTGCTTGGATACAAAGTCCAAGTCACACTTCATCGAACAGCTCCACTCTATTTCAAAGCTCATGCATCAATTTTAAATGGCAGTTACTCGATCATTGGACCTTAGCTTAACAACCAAGGTTCCCCTTCATTGATAAGCTACCCTATTGCAAATGGACGAAATGCTCGAGTTGCGTGTCTCTTCTGACCTCAGAAATAAACCTAGACTCAAAGCGATGTCTAGAATCAATTGAAGTCCTGGCATGTTCGTCAACCAATTCTACTACTATGCCCAAGAGCTACACCACTACTAACACCTACCGCAGCTGGCGAATTGCTCACGGATGAAAAACTTCCCTTGTGGTGTCATAATAGTCTCTGCACCAATCAGACATCTCAAGCTGCCAATCCGCAATCGCTCGTGCAACCTCGTTATACATATAGCCTTAAACAAAGATACCTTAGCCACCAACGACTGAACAAATAATAGTCTAGGAGATAAGTGGTGTATGCAGTATTATATAGTAGAAAAGTACAAGTACGCTCTTTCAATATATCTCCATCGACCAGTTGCTTAACTCACTGATCTACTAGATCTTGAGTGTTGAGCCAAAGGTTGTAAAAATCGCTAGACGGACACTGGGTGGTTAGCACGGACTAGGGATTAATTTTTTAGGTGGGGATTAATCAAGGATTAATCAGAGCTATGAAATTTGGATAACTCATGTATTTTGGATAGAGTTAGTGTTTTATTTTGTGCCGATTGATATAAATTAGAATTTTAGGATTTTCAATGCGCTTAGGAGTAGCCAAGAAGGCAAAACCACGTAAAACTACCACATTAATGCTTATATGTGGTATTGAATATTAAATAATGCCTAATTAGTGCCTAAATACAGGTTTTGATTTTTACGATAGACGGTAAACCTCGTTTGGGCGGGCCCAGGCAAATCGTAGGCGGTGAGCCTAGCCTAGCGCCTAGGCGGGGCCTAGAAGGATTTTTACAATAGATTGAGCCTAACCTCTAACACCAACTATAATGACCTACCTTCGTAATACCCTGAATCAATGTCAAATACAACGTCTGACTCTCAAATACCACAAAAGACAGTCCGTCGAGGTAAATAAAAAAACTAAACATCGTACCAAGGCACAACAATATAATCTCACAGCGGAGTGATAATATATAATATACTGAACATACATTAGCATAATAGGATAAGCGATGTATAAGAGACTGTACTAATGGGAGTAACTGATAAATAAATATCGATATAGAAAGTCAGAATACAATATCTGATATGACAATTCTCATATATAAATAGCATATTTGTCATGTACTAATACGATATCAAGTATATATCCAAATTATCGACTTTGCTTCTAAAGCTCCAACTATCCTGAGAGCATATCCCCAAAAGCACCTGGCTCCTAAACTATTCAATCTAGTACCTGAGACTTCTCATGACACAAATAGACAAAAACAAATGTGGGTCCGACATAAAGCCTGGTGTGAGGGGAACATCTCAAAATACTATATATTAAAACTACATTCAAATAAATAGGAAACTACTGAAGTACAACAAGTCTCTCCACAACGTGGCTCAGAGATAACCGGACTGTCCATAAACAAGTAAAGTAAACCCAACTCGAATGTAAAAATCATTGCATAACCTGCACTTCTCTTGTAATCAACGAGTTAGCACCACTAATATAATGTGATTGAAACGTAACAACATATTATGATATAGGTAACCCAATGTACCAATGTAGGAGTAATATAAACATCCCAATACAAGTCTACCACACAATGTTCAATAATAATAATATCAACCAATTATTATAATGTGCACAATAAAAATGACAAGCGATATACAAATAATAAGTTGATACCCCTCATTGTTGGTAGATGGAGTCCACTACAGACACTAATCGATTTAATGATCCCTATCGAAGCATTTGAAATGTAGAACAAATACAGCGACATAACAATGCTACTAACATAGGATCTCTATGCCCAAGATCAATAAATGGTTATCTATAACTAATACCCATCCCGAATTGCCATTAGTCTATCAAGATCCACAACTATATTGTGGATTCCCTTGAAAACCAACATCTCAAAAGAAGTTGGTCTGTAGGTCCTATCACGGTACCCGTCAATACAACACAACAGTAGGTGACGTGATAGGCTTCCCAGTCTCTCTTTGCCCTTGCTCCAGAACTGCATCTGCAGGTCCTGCGCCTCAATGGTACAACGGATTCATTTTTAAAACCGAGATCATTCAATTATCTATGGATAAACAATCTAGATTCAAGCTACCCTACATACACCCATTCCACGCATACAGACAACACCAAAGTATTGTCGTCCTCGCGTAGATCATAATTCGTTCTTGAAGTGCCTGGCACTATCCGGTTGCTCCAAGTCAGGCATGCCAAACCAATATATATAAATTTCCCAAACCATGCATCTATAATTATATACATATCACTTGAACTGTCGATTTATATATCTTCATAATATATTTTGCCCACTATTTGGTAACCCCAAGTCGGGCTTACTAAAAGTATACATACATTTAAATTGCATATCGTTAAATGACATTGAATTTCTATTAGCTACAAAAGAGACCTATCGAGAGCCAAAACTATGTTGTAGACTCCCCTGAAAACAAATACCTCAAAATAAGTTGGCATGTAGGTCCTATCGCAGTAACCTTTCGTACAATACAATATTTGGTGGCACACTCTAGACTGGCATCCAAGTCTCTCTCTACCTCTGTAATGGAATCG
The DNA here is from genome assembly GCA_030737815.1 of Allium fistulosum. Classification (NCBI taxonomy): domain Eukaryota; kingdom Viridiplantae; phylum Streptophyta; class Magnoliopsida; order Asparagales; family Amaryllidaceae; genus Allium; species Allium fistulosum. Next base: position 583,802,633 of record CM060906.1, on the reverse strand, counting down.
CATTTGCGGATCGTATGCCTCAGTGGTGAAACGGATACCATGCACTAATCAACAGCCCTAAGTCGGACATACCAAAATCATATATATAAATGCTTTAAACAGCATATCAATGAATATATATATATATAATATTCCATGTATCTCCCACTAGCCCTAAGTCGGACTTACCAGAACTATATATAAATACAGACTTATATAACTCACATAAACTATATGCAAACATATATATATATACAACCATTACAATGATATGGAACTAATAAACACATATCGTGCCCATTTACATACACAAAGGAAATACACAACCAAAGTAGCAACTTTATCATATCAATATCAATAACAATTCACACATAACACAAAACTGCATATTACTTAAGTAACCAATCAATCAATCATATCTTCTTCGTATTATTTTATAAAAGTTTATAACTTATTTTATAAAATAATATCCTTTCTATATTCATCCTAATATAGCTCAATATCACTTAATTCTTCTATTAAAATTATGTTTAACTATTTATAAGGCCTCAAAATACTATAAAGTTCATGTATAACATATATACACATATACGTACATACATTCATACATACATACATACATACATACATACATACATACATATAGATAAACACACACACACGCACACGCACACACATATATATACATATACATATACACACATGTATATATAGCACAAACCATTTCTCAGGGTCAAAATTTAAATTCACGTGACTACAATGCTCGGTATTTTATAATCTTAATCAAGCCCTATTAAATAATACAATACTTCTTTGAAATCTCTAACTTCTCAAATCACCCTTAAAGAAATTCACTAGTTAGTTAGATATTGTTTACCCTATAATAATCCAATCTCAATGCCAGATAAACTTCAAAGGCATTTTAATACAAGTTTAACCTTCCTAAATCATTATTGTAGCCTTATAGCTTATTTTAAAGGCCGTACTCCTAATTTACGATTAGTAATAAAATATATAATAATATTTCTAGCACTAATTTAATCATAATTTAGAGTTCAAATTAACTTATAACCTTGTTATAAATTAATATCAGCTCTGTCTAATTATATTCAATACAAATGGAACAAAATATTTATATGTATGGGATCTTAATCAATTATCCCATGTATCAGTAATAAAATATATATAATAATATTTCTATCACTAACCTAACTAAAACTGGAGTTTAATTAATTTATAATCACATAATAAATTAAATTAACTTCATTTAATTTTATACATTATGAATAGAACATAATATTTATATATACGAGATCTTAAGCAATTATCTCAATTATTTACTCTAACTAATCCAATCAAATAAGGAATAATTACCCACACAGATGTGTGTGTGTGTGTGCCAAAAATGGCACAAACGCTCAAAGATTTAAGTAGAGAATAAAAGTGAAGAATTAAATGAAAATGAGCGAGAAACAAGTATATAAGGAACACGAGGGGTTTATAGTGGTTCGGCAAAGCAAGGCCTACGTCCACTTTAATACTTTATTGCTGATTTCTGACTTGGAGATAGAAGTTCTTAGGAGTCTGTACAACTCCAGCACTAAGATTTTCAAAATTACAATAATATAAGATAGAAGTGAACTAGAGCCAAAAGATCCTGAAAATGAGCCTATCCCACTATTTATAAAGGTAGGGAGCCTAATATCTCGCACAAAATATCTCTAGGTCGTTACTCAAGATTTAGACCAATTCCTCCAAGAAAGTAGGTGATACTTCATCAACCAGCTAATGGTCAATACGACTCCATGGTTAGGGTACCGACCCCTAAAATTACCAAATCATCTGCCTTCAACTCTTTGCTTCAGCTCGTCTTGTGGTTAGATTCATGATTCCATAGTTATTTATATCAATAATAGCTTGTTTTAGGGTCCAAAAGATGGAGTTGTAGAAGAACAAAGCTGCAGATTCAAGAGTTCATGGAGATCGATAGAGAATTGCATTGATTCAACAAAGCAACCTTAGAAATAATCTTTTAGCATCGAGTTAGGCATGTTGGCGGAAGATGGAGTCCACCTAAGGTGGAATTCAAAGTCGATACCAACCCATAGATTGGGTTTGGTATCAATCCCTAACTTGGGCAATTTTGGGTTCGTCTTGGCTTAAGGTGCATTTGCGTAGAGTCCAACATGAGAAATTTGAGTGTTTACTTAGGCTTGACTTGAGGTTTTCTGATATTTTTGGGTTTTGAGTTTTCCTTCGTTTGCTTGGAGTCAATCCCGAGATTTTTGAGTGTTTGCTTTGAGTTTAGGGGTTGGTACAGAGTCGACTCTGGGTCACGCTTGGGGTATTTTATGGATTGATTCGGGTCCGACTCAGGGAATTCTCAAGTCTATTATGCTTCGAGTCGGTTCTTTTAAAAACTTAAACTTCAAAATTTTCAACTTTTTTTGCTCCATTTTCGAAATCTCCTTTTTCTTGCCTTTTTATGATATTCCCAAACTCCTTGAGTCATTTCTCCATCATTTGCTCGTCCAATTTGATTGTTTAAGTTTGTTCGAATACTACCTAGTCAAAAGGCTGGATAACATTTGCCCTCAAAGTACATCTTGTTGCAAACATGATATGCTTTAAATTTAGACAAGTTGGGATTGCTGGAATGGATTTCACTCAGTACCTCGAATTGTCGTTGTCCTTCCATCAAGTGGCTTTCACAAAGATTTGTGTATCTAACTGTCCGTTGCAATGCTTGGTCGATATCTGACGTTGTAAATCGAAACGTATTCTCTTTGTAATTGCCTATGAATGATTCCATTGAGCTAGTTGACCGAACTAGTAGGCTTCAGTTACCTAAATTAGTTTCTTTCCATAAAATTACCTGATAAGAAATCAATTTCCTTTAATTCAGCAAATTACATGCCAAGTATGCATACGCGCTCGTATGTCCATGCATGTACTTTTTCCATTGGCTCCCAAGCATGTTCATATGCCTACAGGTCATTGCCAAGTTCCATGAAATTGTAATCACAAGTTGACTTGTTTTTTAATCCTAAGGCATCCTTTCGATTGTAGCCTTAAGTCGTATCGAACACTAGGCACAAGCCATAGTGTTAAACAGTCATATCCAGCTTTCAGGTGATTATACTCCCACCACCAGTCTTGGGTTAACGAGGTTAGCGCACATACGGTCGAGTCTCGTCCTTATGAAGTTATATTTTTTCCGTCGGCTCTAAGGTCTGAGTTAGCCAATGGGTGGTCAGGTCACACCCATCTTGAGCTAGTTTTCCCCCTTTCAGAGCAAAGGTAGGAGTCGACGAATGTCCAGATCATAGGTAGTGTTGGCTAATGGATGGTCGGATCACATCCATCTCGGGTTGTGCTTTTGCTACCGTATCAAGGGCAGAAGCTGGTGAGTGAATGGTCAAGTCACATCCACCTTTGTTTAGATGGTCAAAGTTGGCGAATAGATGGTAATGTCACATCCATTTTAATTTCATACTCCTTCCATCGGATCAAGAGAGAGTATGCTGATAAATGGTCGGATCACATCCATCTACGATCGGACGATCGAGTTACACCCACTTTATGTTTTGTGCTTTTCCAGTAGAGTCAAGGAAAAGAGGTAGAAGCCAATAATCAGGTCACATCTGCTCTATGTTCGGTAATGGACGGTCGGATCATGTCTTTATAAGTTTAAACTCCCTATGTCGGGTCAACGGAAAGAGTTAGGAGATGGATGGCCAGTCACATTCATTCGCTTATTATTTAAGCTTCACCTATCGAATCAAGGGAAAGAGTTAAGTTAATGGATGGTCAGTCAAATCCATTTTGGTTTGAACTCCCCCTGTCGGGTCGAGGGATAAAGTTACGTTGATAGATGCTCAATCACATCCATTTTGGTTTATGTTTTGGGCTTCATGCCGAAGGAAAGAGTTAGTCCATGGATAGTCATGTCACCTCCATGTTAGACTAAGTTCTAAGTTTGTCAAGCTTTGAGCAGGGCGCAAGTGTTCTATAAAATGCTACGTACAAGCTTGAGAGTGGATGGTTGAGTCACATCCACTTTTGGATCATGGTCTTTCCCCCGAATCAGGTGCAAGAGTTGGCTGATGAGCGGTCGAGTCACGCTCACCTCAGTAGAGCTCCACAGTTCTGATTATGGGCCATGGTGATTTGGTGGGCACCTAACTCTGGATTCCTACACACCAGCAATATTCATATGTAGTTTCATTCGAGTTGGTTGTGGTTCACAACAAAATTGCATAAAGGTAAAGTTGCATGGTTGGAAAGCCATTTTATTGAAAAATAACAGAGTCTGTCTTATGAAATAATTAGAAGCGAAGAGGAATAACTTTTATTTTCAAGCGAAATAGCGTCGTAGATGCTCATTATTCCATTCCGCTTCAGCCCTCCACAGTTGGATGATGATCGTTAGTGGTCTAGTTTATAATAAATTTCCTTTCAGGCCGCCTAGGTTCATCAGCATTAGGAGCGATCTGTCCTCGTTGGGGTCAGATATTCCTTGCCTACCATCTTGCAACTTTTTCACGAACTATTGGAGCTTTTTCTTTCGGATCAATTCTTCAATCATGTCACAAAGATGTCTACACTCGCTCGTACCATGACCACATGTTTCATGAAATCTACAAAATTTTCCAGACTTCCTTTGTTCTTCAATTGACTCTCTCGGGCATGGTTTCCTGTACTACCCCGAGTCATGAGTAGACAAGTAAATATTTCTAGTTGAGTCATTCAGTTGGGTATATGTGTCAAATCTTGGGATTCTCGGTCATTTCCTAGAATCCAGGTTTTCATCTAAGGCCCCACTATGGCCCATGCTCTGACCACTGCTCCTATTTAGTACATTCATAGCTATGTTCCCGAAACTTACTCCGGATTATCTCACAGAAAAATTGCTTCACACTACTTCAGCTTGATGACTTGTATCATTGCCTCTCCTAGTTAGTGTAACCTCCTCCTTGCGCAAGTACTGGGCCGCCTAATTGTAAAAACGATCCAGAGTAGGAGGAGGCTTCCTCGATAACCATTAACTAAAGTCTGTATTAGGGTAGATCTTCCTAATCAAAGCCATCAAGATTATGTTGTCCTGAGGGTTGCTTACCTCAATCACAACGGTATTAAATCTTTGCAAAAAGTCTTTGAGCGATTCCCCTAGTCCTTGGAATGACATGACATCGTTGGGGCAAGTCGCGTGCATTCTGAACTGCTCGATTTCCTTGCTAGCTGATCAAAAGAATAGCTGGATCTTGGTGGTAGTTGAGTAAACCACATGGTCGCTACTCCTACTAGGAAAGTAGGAAAGCATTTACACTTGACGGCATCCATGTCCCTGGAAGAATCCATGTGCCACTCATACTTTATAACGTACTATGGGGGTCAGTCTTCCTTGAATATGCCGACATGGTTGGTATATTGAATCTCCATGGATACTCTTCAAGCAGAATCGCTTCAGCGAAGGGATTTCAACTTGAGGAGGCACCCCGGTCATCGTTAGTTTGGCCTTAACTTTCTCTCACAAGTTGTCTTGCCATCTCAGCCAAGTTTGGCTCTTCAAAACCTGTTAGGTTGTGGTAGTCGTAATTTATTCCTTGCACTTGTCCCAGTAAAAGATCTTAGTTCGTGCCCCGCTGCCTAGGTTCTCCTAACTCTGGAAGAATTGTTTGTCCAATAGCTCCATGTTCATTCCTTTACGGCAATTCAGCAGCAAACTCCCGACTTCCGATGCCCTAGTCAATTGTGGTGCACCCATGTTGCATGCCAACATTAGCTCCGAGTCCCGACCCTTGGTGTGTGGGTTTGGTGCCAACCGCCTGGTGGAACCGGTACTAACCCTTATGCTTGGGTAAGGTACGGTTGTTTATTCCCTCTTAGGGATTCTTGCTTCATATACCCCCGTCTTTTGCCTTCTATTCCTCTAGTAAGGATCGGATGATGAGGAACTTCCAAAGTCTGAATATGGAGGAGTCTACTCTCTCCTAGTCTTCCTATGGTAAGTAGTCAGCTAGGTCATCAAGTTTCTACTTTTGTAGATTTGCTGGTTCAGCTCTAAATGGCTATCCAGTAGCTCTTTCATCATATGCTCAAAATTAGTCTTGGTGATAGCATATGAAGGATTTTGGACATTAATAGGTTCTTGTTGCACATCTTCATCCAGGATGTGCTGGTTAGCATTATGTATTTCATCAGTAGCTCTTGAGGAGGCAACAGCTTTGTCTTTGCCAAGGGCCATTGAGGATAGCTTCCTGTAGACTTTATTTAAATCTGAGTAGTAGGAAAACTAGTTGAGAAGAAACTAGATCTCTTCCCTGGATTTTAGGCAATCTAATAGTAGATAAGGAGCCAAATAGCCTGAGAGTTGGTTTCTCAGTGAAAGCACCAAAATATTTGAACAAAAAATGGTACAAACACCCAAAGATTTAGTAGAGAATAAAAGTGAAGAATTAAATGAAAAATGAGCGAGAAAATAAATAATGAATACACGAGGTTTATAGTGGTTCGGCAAAGCAATGCCTACGTCCACTTTAATACTTTATTGCTGATTTCTAACTTAAAGGTAGAAGCTCTTACGAGTAGGTACAACTCCGGCACTTTGATTTTCATAATTACAAGAATATAAGACAGAATAGAACTAGAGTCAAAAGATCCAAAAAAATGAGCCCTACCTCCTTATTTATAGAGGTAGGGAGCCTGATATCTCGCATAAAATATCTCCAGGCAACTCAAGGTTTAGACCAATTCCTCCAAGAAATTAGGTGCCGCTTCATCAGCCAACTATGGGTCATTACGACTCCATGGGTAGGGGTCGGTACCGACCCCTAAAATTACCAAATCATATGCCTTCAATTCTTGCTTCGGCTCGTCATGTGGTTAGCTTTGTGATTACATAGTTGTTTATATCAATAATAGCTTGTTTGGGGTCCAAATTATGGAGTTGTGGTAGAACAAATCTGCAGATCCAGGAGTTTGTAGAGATCGATAGAGAATTTCATTGATTCAATAAAGCGACCTTAGAAATAAGCTTCTAGAGTCGGGTTAGGCATGTAAGCAGAAGATGGGGTCCAACCACGGTAGAATTGGGATCAGTATCGACCATAGAGTGGGTTCGGTATCGATCCTTAACTTGGGCAATCTTAGGTGCGTCTTGCTTTGAGATGCGTTTGTTTGGAGTACGATCCAAGAAATTCGAGTGTTTACTTGAGGCTTGACCTGAGATTTTCTAAGATTTTCATGTTCTAAATTTTTCCTTCGTCTGCTTGGAGTCAGACCCGAGATTTCTGAATGTTTGCTCTGGGTCATTAGGAGTCGGTACTAAGTCAAGTCCAGTGGTCGGTATCGAGTCCACTCTGGGTCATGCTTGGGGTTTTTTATAGGTTGCTTTGGGTCTAACTCAGGGAATTCTCAAGTCTATTATGCTTCAAGTTGGTTCTCCTAAAAACTTGAACTTTCAAATTTTCAACTTTTTTCGCTCCATTTTTCGTATCTCCTTTTTCTTGCCTTTTTTTAGATATCCCAAAGTCCTTGGATCATATCTCCATTATTCGTTCGTCCGATTCGATTATTTAAGTCTGTTCAAATACTGATTGATCAAAAGGCTGGATGATAATATATATATATATATGTGCAGTTAATGCCCCGCTATTACCCCGCTATAACCCCACTATATCTCATAGCGGATTTCTACCGCTACGATTTTTCCATATAGCCCCAAAATATAGCCTTTTCGCTTTAAGCCCCGCTATTTCCGCTATATCCCGTTATTCCCGCTATATTCCGCTATTTCCGCTATATCTTCTTTAATAAAATGAATTGAAAAATTGCATTTATACATTATAAAAATTATGAAACTATTTTATTTGATTTAATTTTTAATATATTTTTAGAAATGAAAATACTCTAATATTCTACAAAATTCAATTATGTTATATAATAGTTTTATGATTATTTAAAGTATATTCGCACATGTTTTTATTTAAAATTATTTATGTATTAATTATAATTCAATTGAATGATATTTTTTCATTTAATTACCATTTATATATTTGAAAAAACATTAAGTATGAGTTTTATATGCTATTTTAGGGTCATCCGCTATATCCCGCTATATCCTCGCTGTATCCCCGCTATGACTTTTTGCACCTCCACCGCTTTGAATCCGCCGAGTGCTTTAACTGCACAGATATATATATAATTCTACCTCTCCTAGGCAATATTTATCAATATATATAATTACTAGAATTTATGATGAAATATAAATTCAAAGTTATAATTCAAAAGTGCCCAAACCCAGTCCAAACTTCTACCATGTTGTAGACAATCTCACTATGAGTGCAATGACGAAGACTGCGGTCACGATTGGACCTCGTATACAAGAGATACAAATTTTATAAGGATTAAAAATATAACTATTAATTAATCAAGCCAACTAATCACTTACTTAGTTAATCACCTTATGAATCCTTCTTCCTCAAATGTTTACATAGCACAAACGTGCATAACGCAAAGTCACCTCCCTTCTCTCCTCTATTTCTCATCCAATGATCCACGAAACGACGAACAGCCAACTCTGTTGTGCTCCCCTTCACATGCACACCGCGAAACACCTAAACAAACCATTTCTAACTCTCCCATATGAAAAGTGAATCGATGCCATACCCCTTGCTTCAATAGGTCGCAATTCATATCATGGCATTAGAGCTCCAACCATTGATGCCAAAATGAATGCGTCGCAAGGAGAAACTCGATGACGGTCATCGTTTGGCCCAAATCCAATCTAAACCCCGCAAACTCTAACCTTAGACATAGCTTCGAAAAATGGAGCTTCGTCCACCAACGCTGCACATGCCCCTCGCTACCACAGATGTGAAGCCTTTCCTTATACGGGTCCAACGAATCCAACTATGACATCAATCTTTAACTGTAGCTCTCGAATCAATTAAATGTAGGTGGTGGCTTGAACTTTAATGGAGCCAAATGAAAGGTGAAAAAAGATAAATATATATTTTACAAGAGAGTAGTGTGAGTGTGTGCGTGTGTATTATTTGATTTCTAAAATAAATCGCCACACGTTTGAGCACATAAATCACACAGCACATCGGATCGCTATAAAACTTATCGGGCGCACATCATCTCATTTTTCTAGTCTCAAAATATTAATTTCATCACTAACCAAGGCAGTACATCGGAACGGTAACTTCACACATTTCGAGGTTGTTTGGCTATCGGATCATCCGATTCCAAAATTTCTTCAACTCTACCCCTCATAATGAAGTCATCGTCCCAAAAACACAAGCCATTAATCAAGTTCCCACTGGACCCGACTACGCATGTATTTTTATAAAATATTTATAAAAATACGTAAATCATAAAAATACTGTAACTCCAAATATAATGATATTTATACTAATTTTAATTCGCAACGGTGATCCTAAGGAAGTGGTCTCGAGTCCTAATTCGACCGTAAGTGCAAAAAAATCAAATTTTGTCGCTTCAATTAATTAACGATCTAATATTTAAAGTAATTATTTAAATATATAGTCGTTAAAAAAGTAGGTTGTTACATTCGGTCGGCTATTGGCGATATTTGAAGGAAGTTGAATATTGCTACCGACCAAGATGCAAAGGACATACCAAGTCGATTGTGATATGATGGAACGGGCTGTAGTGATGTTGGTCCATAGACGAATCATGCCCAAGCTAAACTTGACAGATGAGTTGGCTGTTTAGTTCGTCTTTAGTTGCACCGACTTGTAATGAAGCTGGTCTTGACGGGCTAGCTTGGAGCCAGTTTGGATGTGGAGCGCCATGAGTGTGTCGGTTGCTTAAGGCCCGAGTTTGTAGAGGAATGTTGAATGGTGCAAAGGACTAAGCTACAAGGGAGATGATTGGTCGGCTATAAAATCACGAGATGGGCTGCATGGATTCGATCGGAGATGGGTTATGACATAGCCAAGCCAAAGATGGGTCATGCTTGAGCCGGTCTCGCCTAGTAAGTTGGCTACAAGAGCCATCATGATATAACGACCCAACTTTTCGACCCTCAAATATCAACATTACTACATACATGATATTCGTATTCCGAACACCCAAGTGTGGGAAAGATAGACTATTAGAGCTAAATAAAAAGAAAACGAAACAAAACAAGAAAAAAAGAACGCAATATCATTGTAACAACCCGGAATTTTTTCACTTTAATTTTGGGAATATTTAATTAATTTTAAATATTTGATTTTTGGTATTTAAATAAAAAGAAAATCAAATTGGTTATAAAAATGAATTTACAGAATTTTCCATAATTTTAATTTAGAAAATATTTGAATTATTGTTCGACGTATTTTACAGCAAACGTTGATATTTTTAGAACTTTACAAAATTTAATAACCGGTGTATTTTATAATTGTTTTGTGATCATGTTGCATTTCTATGCACGATCATGTTTTTATATCTATCATTCGCAGTCCGTACGTGAACGAGATATTGTGTAACGGAGTACCACTTATCTTTCTTTCAAAAGCATTTTCCTAAATCAAATTCAAATTCATATTTTCCCCCTAGGATTGATGAGATTGGTTGGCTTGATTTGAGGTTTGGCTTGGAGTGTGGGATTTAGTTATCTTGTGAAGTTGGGTTGGCTTAGGTATGAAGTACTGTTTTAGCTTTGTTATAAGTTTCTACACAACCTCACTTTATTCCCTTTATCCCCACTCGCCCATCTTTTCTTTCTTTCTACTCTTCTCCTTCTCTTTGCTTAGCTATTAGTTAGCTGTTCTTCAATTATTTTGTTTGATGTCATTTACATCTTCCAAATTCCTTCCTATATCTATACACTTAAAAACACATGTCTTCCCATTCACTCAAATTCCATCATTTGGTTCTTACTGACATTGTTTTGTTTATCTACTTATGCACTTCAAAAACAAGAAATTTAAACTAACATCTCCTTTAAAAAATTGACATCTCATAAACCTTCCACTTTCAACCAAAACTTCCTTCATCGAAGTTGTTTGCTTTTACCTTTAGTATTTTCTAAAAATAATAGCTTGAAGTTTCGTTAAGCATAGTGGTGAGAATCTATCAAAAAAGTGTGTGGTCAAAGATGACAGTTTTTCGATGATCATAAATTGGACATCAGAGGGTGTGATTACATTCGCAATGGTGAACTATGATTTTTGAAGGTGTTCACATGGTCTTCAGCGACCTAGGGTGACCGTGGTGATCAAGTGACTGAATTTCGTTCATCTCGTGGTTTCCGATGACATGGTGGTCGAGAGGGTCTCTAGTTGGTGTATGGAGGAGGCTTGGGTATTAGTGGAAGTGATGGAGGCGGTTGGCGGTGGAGTAGTAATCGGTGGTGGCTAGTCGAGGTCATGTTAGGGTTTTAGGGGAGTGGTTTTTGCGTATGAAATTGAGACTCGGGCGGTGATAGGGTGCTTCAGGTTCATTAGGGTGGTGTTGGAAGGTTATGTGGTGAATGGCGGTTCCATTGGTGGTGGTAGTGATGGGTATCAATGGTCGATGCAGATAGAGGAGCTCGATTTTTGGGTGTGTGAATCCTATCTTATACGCGAATTCTGAACCAGGAGTGGAGGGACAGAAATCATTGGGGATGGCCCGAGTATATGGCGGTGGTGCCTTTGGTATGAGCTCGAGATTTGGAACTTGCGGATGGCCTTGGATCATTATTAGGTAGCGTTGTTGTCCCATGCACGTGCACGGTGTGCAAGGAGTGTTCAGGAAATTGTGAAATCGAATTGGGAGGGAAGCATTTTGATTTGGGGAAGTGTCGAACTAGGGATTTTGGAAGATGGGGTTACTATTCATTTTGGGTGATTGGTCTTGATTGTTGGGTTGGGCTTTAGTGATAATTTAAACCTATTATTTGTTTAAATAATATAACCAAGTATGTCATTAACTTTAAATGTGATAACTCCTCCATTTTAAATTCGTTTGACCCACGGGTTTTTGCACTAGGTCCGTATGAAATAGTAGAACATTATAGTATAAATAGTTGGTGGTTTTAATGAATATAAATTTATGATTAAATAATAGTGGTTGAATTTAATTACGTTATTTTAAATAATAATGTGGTTAAATTGAATATACTTCATTGGTGTTATCTATTAGCCAAATAAAACACCATTTTGCTATAATTAAATGGAATAAATTATTGATGATATCTATGTAGTAGAATAAATCCTCGTTCTGCAATTATTTTAATTTGGAATTTATTTATATGCTAGTTAATTAATATGCGGATTAATTAATATTGGATAAGTGATGGATTTACTAGTGATTGTGAATTGTTGAATTTATTTACAAATATACTTGTTTATGTAAATACCGATGATATGACTTAGAAAGTGAGTTAAAAATAAATTTTAGCTATTTTAATTACCATTGTAGTTGTTAAGCCTCTTTACGAATTTGCAAAGTATGAATTTATATTAACTTTAATTTTATGACAATTTGAGGTTAAGTGTTTATAAATAATGTTTTAAAGTTAGTTAATTAATTATCTTATTAATACTGTTTTAAAGTAATTTATGTAAATTATATTATTAAAGATGTTTAAAGTTATTTAATTATATTTGATATTGTTTAAAATATTTAATTATGTTATTAATGTGGTTTAAAAAAGATTTAATTATGATGTTTTAAGTTAATTAATTAATTTTATTAATGATGTTTTAAGTTAATTAATTGATTTTATTAATGATGCTTTAAGTTAATTAATTGATTTTATTAATGATGTTTTAAAGTTATTTATTTTATTTTATTAGTGATGTTTTAAATTTAGTTAATTTATTTATTTATGATGCTTAAAGTTAATTTAATAATTTAATAGAGGTGATTATAAATAATAAATTGTTTTATTGAAGAAATTTTACTTAATAAAAAGGATCCATTTAAACACATATTTAAGATGATACTTCGTAAAAGGGATTTATAAATGATATCTTGTAAAGGAGTTTTATAAGTGATATTTGAAAAGAGATTTATAAATTGTAATTTATAAATAAAGGAATGGATTTATTAGTGATATTTTAAAGATAGCGTAGATTTTGTTAAATATATATGTATGAATTATAAAAATGGGTTTTGGATTTATAAAAGATTTTTATTAAGGATTGTATTAAAGATTTGCATAAATGGGTTTATAAAGGAAGATTTATAAAGAGTTTTATAAATAGAAAAGAGTTTTGTAAATAGAAAGGTATTGTATAAATAATTTTAGAGATTTACAAAAGAAGTTTAACAAATTAAGTCGAGATTTATAAAAGGATTCGTAAATATGAAATGGGCTGATAAAAAGAGAATCTTATAAAAGAAATGAGATTTGATATTGATAATTAATCCTTCTTAATTACGGTGATATGGAAATATTCTTTTCATACTTAACACTGAAAGATGGGTCATTTGCTTTGTAGTAAGTAATGTTTAAATGATATTTACTTTTGGCCTATTTAAATATGAACTTAGAAAAGAAGAAATCTTCCTTAAGTTTTATAAATATACTTATACCATTGAGATAATTATATGGACATATTTTCTAAGAATTAAGAGTATAATGTTGTAATATGCTTATACCGGTGAGATAAGTATATGAATGTTTTTCCAAGTATTGAAAGGAATGTATGGGGTTTGTGAATATTATCATTTGTGAAGGTATTTTGAATCAAATATTTGAAGAAGAAAATTAATGAAAGATTAATTAATAGAGGCTTAGTGGATACCACATGGAATTAAATCATGTTGATTGTTATTTATTTGATAGTTAAATAACTGACTATCAAATCTTGACCAAATATAACTCTAGAAATATCTAGAAGAAACATGGGGGTTGTATGGCACAGTCACCTTCGACGATGTTATGCCGTGTGTATAAATCTCATTTTGTTCTCCTAGGAAAAATGATAAGTAAATTCATCCCTTAAACGGTTAGGAGGCGATCACCGCTCTTATTTATTGTCAGATTATTTCGAAAAGAATAAGAGTTAAGTTTACCGAAATGATCGATTTGGTATTAGAGGGATCGGTAACCGGGGGGACTATACTTATATTGGATGACTCAAAACTGTAACTGTTCCAAACCATATGCACATTCGACGCTTTGGAAGAGGTTCAAGACTGGTTAGAGATGATCGAAGGCGGAGTTCTTTGAAGTGCAAGAGCTACTTGCTACTAATCCTAAAAGTGATTCCCAAATTGATGTAATAGGATTAGTGCATTTGGTTTGTTCTTATCCTGAACAACTTGTACAAATGAATGCTGACACTGCATTGTTGCCTAGAAGGCAGTTTTAGCATTCCAAGTAGGAGTTGCTAAGAGAGGAAAAAGGTAATCATGACCTCACAAGCCTTACAACCCGGTAATGACTAAAATAGGGGATATGCTTCAGAGCTATGTGGTTCGCTACCATTAGGAGCAGTCATTCCTCGATCTAGAATCAATATTTATGGATTTGGTATGTGTGCGCACGGGATGAGTGGGGCTATGGCTGGTGCACGTATGTTATAGCCTTGGTGCCCGAGGAATGATGTAATCTGACTTGTCATTTTAAAGGGGCAGGCCAGCTCTTATTCGTAGGTGGTCCATTTGAGGCCCTCGGTACATTTTATTAGAGGTGTACTATGGCAGGCGATATCCGAGTAGCCTTGTCATTGATGGAAATCCAATCTCCAATACGTTCCCTTACATATTTAGTTGTGTATCTATTATGCTGGAATTTAATTAATGTAACAATTCGACTATGATTCCATATTTATTTTGAACCCTAGACATTATTGTAATATCACAAGATTTTCTATAAATTGGTTTGGCTATCGTAAGGTAAAAAACTCATCCATGTTTATGTGCGGCGTGGTCTTACGAGATACCTTTATTTCTAAAAAGTTTTATAAGATCGTATAGATTATATGAAAGTATAAACAGCTAACTATATAATATAACTCTCTAAATGATAGTAGCAAAGTAAATGAAAATAATCACACCGGTATTTTATACTGGTTCGGACCTCCCGTCCTACTTCTAGTCCTGAAGCTCCTCTTCGGAATTTCCTTTCAACTAACCCTCGCTTAACCCGGAGGAACAGGTTTACAATAGCAGAGTTTCTTTGTCAAGAATGTGTTCTGTAACACGGATGTTGACTATTGAGTACAAAAGTGCTTCCAATATATATCTATCTTGAGAATATCTGAATGAGGAGTTCTATATATATGGAAGGGTTGATTACAGGTATTTGATTGCTTATAGATCAGGAATAAATCAGAGTTCAAGAGATAAGAGTGTAAGTAAGTCAGGTTGGTTATTCTCTTGAATTCCTGATGCTATTTATAGTGATGAAGAGTTTTCTTGTATAGTTGCATCTGTTGTAATCTCCGTAAAGTCGCTTCTGATGGTGATGAAGAGTTGCGACAAAGAGAAGTGGATGTGTCTTTTCGAATGTGGCAGTTGAGCTTTGAAAATGCACAGTCGAGTCTCGAATCAGACGTCTGGGAAGTAACCTCAGACGTCTGGTCTTCATATCTGTTATAAGCCCTTGTACTTTTCAGACGTCTGACGTTGGTAACCAGACGTCTGATTGCTTCTGAATTATGAACCAGAGTAATCATTCAGACGTCTGGATAGTGCTCTTAGACGTCTGAAAGTGTGCATGTTGCTTTATCTTGTGCATGTCCCATTTCTCTTCAACTTCTACTGATTTGACGTCTTTTGATTCTTCTCTTGAGTGTTGTTTTAGTCTCTTTGGTGATGTTACTCTATCAACTATCTGTAAATATAAATATATATATACATTCGATTTCCATTGTATAGTTGTTATCATCGAAACAAAAATATTTATATATTAAACATGAATATTAATAAAGATTCAAGCTTATGCTTAACTGCCAAACATGATGATCCATGGTTATGGCATAAACGATTTTGTCATATTAATTTTAAGAACATTAATAAGTTAGCTAAATATGAGTTAGTAAGAGGGTTACCTAAAATGAGTTACAAAGTAGAAAATTTATGCGATGATTGTCAAATTGGTAAACTAAAGAAAAGCTCGTTTAAATCTAAAAATAATATTTCTACAAAACAACCATTAGAATTATTACATTTAGATTTATTTGGTCCAACACAGGTAAGATCTATTAATCATAACAAATATGTTTTTGTAATAGTCGATGATTTCTTAAGATATACATGGACTTTATTTCTAAAACATAAAAGCGATACTTTTGGTATGTTTAAAATATTTGCAAAACGGATTAAAACTCAAATGAATTTGAAAATTAAAAATATTAGAAGTGATCATGGAGGAGAATTCGAAAACGATCTTTTTTCAAATTTTTGCAATAAAAAGGGAATAACTCATAATTTTTCTTTTCCTCGTACACCCCAACAAAATGGTGTCGTAGAAAGAAAAAATCGTACATTACAAGAGTGCGCACGAACATTATTAAATAGTAGCGGATTACCAAAACACTTTTGGGCCGAAGCTATTGCTACATCCTGTTATGTATTGAATCGAGTAACTATTCGCCCAATGACTAAACAAACTTGTTTTGAAATATTTTTTGGTAAAAAACCTAAAGTATCATACTTTAAAACTTTTGGCTCAAAATGTTTTATATTAAATACCAAAGACAAATTAGGAAAATTTGATCCAAAAGCCGATGAAGGTATTTTTGTTGGGTATTCATATCGTAGCAAGGCATATAGAATTTTTAATAAAAAGAATAATACTATAGAAGAGAGTCTACATGTCTCGTTTGATGAAACCCTTTCAAACAACAGACTAATGATGAAGAAGAAATTATTCCACCAACAAACTCAACAAATTCTAGTAATAAAGAAGCCAATATACAAAATAACACTATTTTATCATCTCCTAGGATTCTTAAGAATCATCCAATAGATAATATTATTGGAGATCTTAATTTAAGAGTTACTAGAAATCAACTCAATCAAATAAGTCATATAGCATTTGTATCAAACTTTGAACCAAAGAATTATAAAGAAGCCTCAAATGATAATTTTTGGATAATAGCTATGCAAGAAGAATTACATCAATTTGAACGTAATAACGTATGGGAATTAGTACCAAGACCTGAAGATCAATCAGTAATAGGAACAAAATGGGTATTTAAAAATAAGGCAGATGAAAATGAAAATATTGTTAGAAATAAAGCACGACTGGTGGCCCAGGGCTACAATCAAGAAGAAGGCATAGATTACGATGAAACTTTTGCACCGGTAGCAAGATTAGAAGCCATTCGTACTTTACTCTCTTTTGCAACTCATAATAATTTTAAATTATTTCAAATGGATGTCAAAAGTGCCTTTTTGAATGGTTTTATCAAAGAAAATGTATAGGTTGAACAACCACCACTTTTTGTTCATGAAAATTATCCCGGTCATGTTTTTAAATTACATAAAGCACTTTATGGATTAAAACAAGCACCTCGTGCATGGTACGAACGTCTTAAAAATCACCTAATAACATCTGGTTTTCATATAGGAAAAATAGATACAACTTTATTCATTAAAAGAGAAAATGACGATATTTTAGTTGTACAAATTTATGTTGATGATATCATCTTTGGTTCAACCAACGAAAAGCTATGCAATGATTTTTCAAATATTATGACAAATGAATTTGAAATGTCACACATGGGAGAATTAAATTTCTTCTTAGGATTACAAATAAAACAACTAGAAAGTGGAATTTTTATTCACCAAGAAAAATATTGTAATGATTTATTACATCGATTTAAAATGGATAAAACTTCAAGCAAACCAACACCAATGAGTACTACTATTCACTTAGAAAAAGATGAAAATGGAAAAGATTTTGATGAAAAGTTATATCGAAGTATGATTGGTTCTTTACTATATTTAACAGCTAGTTGACCAGATATTATGATGAGTGTATGTCTTTGTGCTCGATTTCAAGCTAAACCAAAAGAATCTCATCTAAGATCTGTTAAGTGCATTTTACGTTATTTATCTAATACTAAATATTATGGTTTGTTTTATCCTAAAGGATCACCTTTTGAACTTGTCTCATATAGCGATGCGGATTTTGGTGGCTGTAGAACAGACCGTAAGAGTACTAGTGGAACATATCATTATATCGGACAATCTTTAGTTTCGTGGTTTAGTAAAAAGCAAAATTGTGTTTCTTTATCTACTTGTGAAGCTGAATACATTTCCGCAGCTCTAGCATGTGCGCAAGTAATATACATGCAACAAAAACTAATGGATTTTGGTAAAATCATCAAAAAATCTCCAATATATTGTGATAACACAAGTGCTATAAATTTGTCGAAAAATCCTGTAAATCACTCACGAACCAAACATATAGATATACGACATCATTTCTTACGAGACCATGTTGAAAAAGGAACTATATCTTTAGAATATGTAAGTACCGAAACTCAAGTAGCCGACATATTTACAAAACCATTAAACGAACAAACTTTCATAAAACTCAGACGAAGTTTAGGAATTTGTTCACTTCAAGATCTTGTCTAAGCTTTGACATCTCCTTCTTAGTGATAATTTAACTCCTTCTTATTATAAATGAAAATAATCACACCGGTATTTTATACTGGTTCGGACCTCCCGTCCTACGTCCAGTCCCGAAGCTCCTCTTCAGAATTTCCTTTCAACTAACCCTCGCTTAACCCGGAGGAACAGGTTTACAATAGTAGAGTTTCTTTGTCAAGAATGTGTTCTGTAACACGGATGTTGACTATTGAGTACAAAAGTGCTTCCAATATATATCTATCTTGAGAATATCTGAATGAGGAGTTCTATATATATGGAAGGGTTGATTACAGGTATTTGATTGCTTATAGATCAGGAATAAATCAGAGTTCAAGAGATAAGAGTGTAAGTAAGTCAGGTTGGTTCTTCTCTTGAATTCCTGATGCTATTTATAGTGATGAAGAGTTTTCTTGTATAGTTGCATCTGTTCTAATCTCCGTAAAGTCGCTTCTGATGGTGATGAAGAGTTGCGACAAAGAGAAGTGGATGTGTCTTTTCGAATGTGGCAGTTGAGCTTTGAAAATGCACAGTCGAGTCTCGAATCAGACGTCTGGAAAGTAACCTCAGACGTCTGGTCTTCATATCTGTTATAAGCCTGGGTACTTTTCAGACGTCTGACGTTGGTAACCAGACGTCTGATTGCTTCTGAATTATGAACCAGAGGAATCATTCAGACGTCTGGATAGTGCTCTCAGACGTCTGAAAGTGTGCATGTTGCTTTATCTTGTGCATGTCCCATTTCTCTTCAACTTCTACTGATTTGACGTCTTTTGATTCTTCTCTTGAGTGTTGTTTTAGTCTCTTTGGTGATGTTACTCTATCAACTATCTGTAAATATAGATATATATGTACATTCGATTTCCATTGTATAGTTGTTATCATCGAAACCATAGAATTGATTTCCTAACAATCCATTTGATTGTGTTTCTAATGCTGGTTTTACCAGACTGACCCAAGCGTTATTTTCTTATAGTGCTCGGGTCAGCCCGAGCATATTTTCTATATTTAGCTAGACACTTGGAGCTTCAGGAGACGAGCTGAATCCTCCAATACGTATTACCGTATTTCACCTTCTGCTATTTGTTCTTGTCTGTATCTATCAGTATTTGTAAGGACATGTTGTTATAACTGTCTAGGCTGAGATTAGGCTAGTACTCTAATTGATGTATGTATATAAAAGTTTTATTTTTCGTAAAGATCGTCGGTATAATATAGATTACTCGTCATATTGTGAGATTATGTTTTGTCTTTTCTTTTTTTCACCCCAATAATTCGTCTTTCTGGCTCTTGGACGTTTGGCACGTGAATATCGTGGATGTATTAGTCTCGACTTCTAAGAATTGAAAAGGCGGTTTTTTTACAATCAGAATCTCATTAGCGGAATGATAACATACAATATCAAATAAGACAGTTCAAACGGTTAATCTAAGATATACAGTAACTGCAGAGTTACAAAACCTAAGTACTATCATCATCGTGAATAGTTATAACTGCTTGTCATCATAATTTTGCTACCTACATACTAATAGTGCAATGGAAATAAAAATATATAGATAAATGGAAGTCTCCAGCCTGTCTCCTAAAGCTTTAATGCATCCAAAGTCAAACCCGCTTTACTCGGTCTACTCGAAAGAGTACATGAGGAATTTAAGGAAAATAAAAACCACGAGTAAGTCATAAATCTAGTATGAGAAACTCAAGATATATGCGTCCATATAATAGTAACTTTTGAGACCATTTGAATCATTGTAACGGTTTTTCCCTCAAAACAAACCAAACCATCTGATAAATTAATAAAGCGATATTATAGATAGTGTCTAGGGTGTAGAATATAAATCAAAAAATAACTGTGTTGCTTGTATCTCACAACACAACAATATTAGAAGTACATCTAAAACTGCTAAGATTCATTTGCATATGAATTTTCCATGGAGGTATCCTCAATACATCGAGGCTAGCCACCATAACAAGGATCAGAAACTACCTTACGAGCATCATATATCTCTAGATAAAATATACCATAAAGTAAACACAACCGGCCCACACCCGAACACACGATGCCAAGTCTCGTCAGCTCCCACTAGCAACATCAATAAGCATATCTAGATATGGAGTCGATATACTCATTGGGTTAGCTAAACCCCTAGATTGTGCATCCTACTATCTTCTATCAGGACACATTTTACATCTCAACACATGAGTCTGCATCACTTGACTAGATCATGAATCTCTCTATGGATTTCCGCATAAATCATATGACGAAAGCTAATGCTGACCTCTTCCTTGGACTTAACCTTATGATAAAAACTTCAACTCAATATCATTTGTCTGAAATGTTAATGTTGACCTCTCCCTTGGACTTAACCTTAGGATAGACAGTTCAACTCTATAACATTCCACTTCCACAACTACTTCTAAAACTTAGACTTGTATATCAGTTTTGAAGTGGTATTCAGTGAGTAATACATAAGTATACTTGTTCGACCTCGAACTCTTCAAAACTAAATTGGTGAATTTTTGGTTAACTTAATTTCGATTCTTTTACAACTAAGCAAACAATATAAAGGATTCTTCCCATGGAGATCTCATATGTATATGTTCATAAAGCGAGAGACGTTCCATACCAATGAGTCCTTCTCAGGGATCTCAAATTTCATGAAGCCATGAAGCTTTTATATACTTCCTAAGTTATTTTGGTCAAGTTCGATAGTTGACTAATCGACTATTTCATCCAACAATCGCATATGGAAATCAAGTAAACTATTCTAATCATGTTTCTGACCATCTCAACTTATTCTATCCCTCGGTGAAGGGTGAAGTCGGTGGATATAGCACTATTGCTTCTAAACCTTACTCGAACAGCATTCTTAAACCTTACAGATAGAACAAGTCTGTTCCGTCAGCTTTTAGTGCTAATCATAAGATTAATTACTTTCCATAAACAAGTAAACACACAAAGTATGGTTAAGTCACATAAGCGACTCTTAATCCCCTTTTATTAATAGTACACCTTTTTGATAATTCAATAAAATATTTAACTAATTTTTTTGAAACTATATATACATAAAAATACTTTTAAAATACTTGTAAATATGTTTTAAATATCCATTCAAAATATTACTTAAAAATAACTGCTTTATAATTTATTTAACAACTTCAAAAAGCATGGCATAAAAAGTATATTTACAGTTATTAAACCATCTTACTTCAATAATTAATAACTAATTATTAAAAATATATTTAAACTTCAAACCACTTTTAAAATACTCTAATATATGTTATTAAATATTTCTAAAAAGATTATAGAAAAATACTTTGTTTAAATGTTATTTTAAACTATTTAAAGTTTCAAAGAGTGAACTATAGTATTACAGAAGTGTTGTCAAAAGTTCTAAAACACCTAAAAAGTAATTTCGATCCAAAGTGTTGTAGATTGCTGTATATGCCACAAAACAAGTTTTGAACCCTTAAATGTTTGATTCGTTTTCAACATGCTATTAAATGATTTATGGTCAAATTTTTTTACAATAAGCAATATACTCATAGTACATCATAAAAATGCAAGAAACTCCTAAGGATGTCTTTACAAAATATATTAAAAAATTTCCAAAAACAAGGCATTTCAAAGTGCATCCTTAGTGGCTATTTTGCTTATAAGTTTTCAAAATTTGTTCTATAATTGTTGTCACATACACATATATATGTGTTGAGCACAACCAATATATATTATATCAAAATATTTTAACATACAAACCATTTGAACAAGTTTAAACACAAGAGGATAAAATGTGCTTTCACAGCAACTGTTTCATGTCCATTCAAATTTCGACACTCAAATCAAAAAACCATATATACACAATGTCAAGGCCATGTCATATGTTATAGAAGGTCATAGAGGAGATGATATACCATAAATAGTTGTCATTTGCTTTCAAAAGCAAGTATGGTCCAGATATACACTTTAATTAGTTAATGAACTTTAAAATAATTAAGTAATGTTATACAACTTCATATATAATCAAATAGTGAGTTAACTCACTCTTTTCTAGGTCCACAATCAAGCATAAGCCTTTACCTCAATACCACTCCCTACCTCAACCAAAGCAAGTCCCAAAGTTTAATCTGATCTCTTTAGATTCAAGACCTAGGCTAGAGTGGCCTATATAGCTCACGACCATACATGTGTGAGGAGGTGTGTGCTCCTTTTCTTCAAGTTTTGAGTTGCTAAACCTTGTTGCTATGTTGTGTTAGGATTATAACTTAAGTTTGGTGAAGTTCCTTTGTGACTTAAGAGTGTTTAGATGTGAAGAGAAGAAGATTAGGAGAATTGTTTCTCTGTTGAATAAATTAGCAAACCATTTCTCAAGGCTTTAAGGGTGATTATGTAGACTTCACTTAGAGGTTCCCCTTACCTTCCATCCCTTATAGCCGGCCAAGAAGAATCCCTCATGTGTTTGATTTCCACCTCACCATTCACCAAAAACAAATATCTAAAACACTATTTACCAAAATATCTTCTTCTTAATCCATTTGTTAATCTCTTTTTACTATTCACATTTAGTTAGCCATAACATAGAAAATATTTTTAGTTGCTAATTGATTGCACATTAATATATTATGTGAGCACAACAACTTCGAATAACTTTTACTGAGTAAAAAGCTATTTACCAATAAAACAATTTTCGGTCACATTATTGATATTTCTTCAAACTATATATTTTTATAAATATTTTTTAAAAACAAGTTTACCATCATTAGTTATTAATTGAAAAGAGTTTAAAAAGGTTATTAAACAAATTTCTTAACACTTAACTATATTTCAAATGTTCTAATATTCAAAGTCGAAGTGTTTAAAATTACGGGTTCTTACATGTTAAGCCAACTAGGAATAAACCGAAGGGTTGTTGAGTAGGTGGATTGTCTTAGGCCAGACTATTTTTGGGTTAGCATGTACTAGCCAAGCTATGTTGTGTTGAGCTGGACTATTCCTAGTCGGTCTGTTGACAACTAGAAAATTGAGTAACACAAATTAATAAGAAATTCCTTATAGTGGACGTAGATCAACTTAGAACCCGCCTTTTGGCAAGGCCGCGGATAGACGGATTTAACTTAAACAACTTCACAACTATCGAGACTAAAGTATGATGGGTTCGGTTTAAAATGATGAAGTTCACTTGAATATGTCGTTGGGAAAAGGAGTGGAGAAATTACATGGCTCGGCCTAGGCAGTTTGGTAGATGTCGCTCGGCACCAGATGTCGCTCGGCATTGGGATGGTTCGGCGTTGGAGGTTGTTCGGCATAGAGAGATCGTCGTTCGACATAGAGGGATCGTTCGGCATTCCAGGAGCACTCGGCATTCAGTAGCACTCGGCATCCAGGAGCGCTCGGCATTTAGAGGCGCTCGGCATTAGAGATCGTTCGGCATGATGGGCGCTCGGCATTAGAAACTGTTCGGCATCAGACATGGTTCGGCATGACGGCGGTTCGGCATACCTCACCTCGCTCGGCATTGCACCTCGCACCTCGATACCTCTGCACCTCGCACCTCCATACCTCTGCACCTCGCACCTCCATACCTCACACCTCCATGTCTCGGTACCTCGCACCTCGGTACCTCGCACCTCCGTACCTCCATACCTCGGTACCTCGGTACCTCGCACCTCCCAACGTTCGGCATGAGGAGATCGTTCGGCATTCACACCTTGTTCGGCATTCAGCGTTCGGCATCTATGGTTCGGCATATGGAGACCACTCCATTTGGGCTGAGGTACTCGGCTGCCAGGCCCACCAGGGAAGTCCAACCCATCTTTGTCTATAAATAGAGAGACAGGGGCACAGTAAAAGGGGATCTTCTTTCTGCTCTCTTACTTTCTCTTTTCGAAGGCTAAGGCAACTCTGCCATTTTGTAACTGTAATCGATTATTACAGCAATAAAAAGCAAACTTCTGGAGTGGACGTAGGCCAGAGTTAGCCGAACCACTATAAAATCTGTTGTTCTTTACTGTTTTCATTTCAGTTTTAACTGTTCTTCACATTATTACTCTCTACATACATTCTATCTCTGAGCTGTGATTGGTATTTGGTGCTTTCATCTGGATTTGGGGGTTAGTGACCAATTTTGGCGCTAACACTTTGGTGCTTTCACTAAGAATTGAAACACTCGGGAATTTTGGAGTTAGGAACTTGGATCTTAGAAAGCAATGGCAAGACCACCAACGAGGAAGCAAGCAGTGGAAAGGAGCAATCAGGAAGGAAGTCAAGCGGCATCTTCTGGAGCTGGGGAGGGTCATGCATCCATCTACATAACTCGGGACGAGATGCAAGTGATGATGAATTCTATGCAAGAGCAGATGATGAAACGGCAAGAAGAGATGATGTAGGCTCTTCTTAGGAAATTTGGACAACCAGGAACTGCAGTTGCTCAAGATCGTGGAGCTGGACCAGAGGAACTCAACCAACGGACAGATGGAGTGAATCAGCAGGGGGCAGCTCCCAATCAACAAACAGCTAACAATCTAGATAGGCCTAGACTCGGGGGCACACCACCAGGTAATGCTGGACCAGTTCATAGAGGGATACCGGATGACGGTACGCGGCCTGGCGTCGATAGGAATACAGGAGTACGTGATGAAGAATATGTGCCAGAATTTCCTCGGGGACTTGGGGGGCAGTCTGGATTGGTTGGAAACACTGGATTGGCTGACATTATCAAGCGGACTATTCGCGGAGGTCTGACAAACAGGGATTCAGAGGGAGTTAACAAAAGTCCGTTCACCCAGAACATCAGGACAGCTAGGAATCCGCCCGATTTCAAACTACCCACTCTGGAAGTATACAACGGGAAGACGGATCCCACCGACCACTTGATGAGGTACACTGGGCATATGGAAGTGCTGGGGGCAACGGAGGAGGTTATGGCCCAATGTTTCCCCCTGTACTTGACTGAAATTGCTGCTATGTGGTTTAGACAGCTGGAGGATGGATCCATTGGAACATGGACAGAACTGGTGGACAAGTTCTTAAGTCAGTTTCGAGTTCACATAAAAAGGCCAAAGAACGTGATGACGCTGACGTCAGTCAAACAGGGGGCAGATGAATCGCTTAGGACATTCTTAACTCGATTTAATGCAGCAGTTGCCTCGGTGGATCGGCCAGATCCATCAATGGTTCTGATGGCTGCGGTATCAGGAGTCGGAGATAATTCGTATTTCAAAGTATCATTGATACGGGACCCACCGTTGGATCTTGGGGAATTCTTTCATGAAGCTGAAAGATTTCTTCGACAAGAAGATGCATGTTTGGACATGAGGCCAAAGGAAGTAAACATGACTAAGGATGGAGGACTACCCGGTAAAAGCTCGGTTGGGGGCGAGGATAAAGGTAAAAGGAAGCGCTGGGGAGAACCAAAGTTCTCCACTTACACAGGATTGAATGCAACGTTGGAACGGATTTTCTTAGATACTCGAGATCGCCTTTCTTATCGAAGGCCAGCAAGGAGGGAACCCTCAGAACGAGAAAGGGCGTCAGGAAGGCACTGTCTTTTTCATGACCTGGACGGGCATGACACTAACAGCTGTCGGCATCTAAAGGATATAATCGAGGAGCATATAAGGAATGGTCAGTTGCGACAGTATGTCGGAACTCGGAATGCGGCGGTGGAACAGGAGCAGCCACCGCCTACCTTGAACGACGAGGGCATGAGGCCCACGAATGGTGGCCGATTGGTCATCAACTAATTTTAATGGTTTGGAATAAGTAACAAACTCCGGGCAAACAGTTAAATCACTTACTCATGTACGGGGTCGGAGATAACCCTCAGGCATGCTCTGAGATGATGGCTTACCGAGACGCCCGGGTTTGCGAAATCTATTTTTTCCTTTGACTTGGACATTTGCTTTTTCTGGTTTGGTTTTGGAGTTTGGTTTGAACTCCCTGTTTTGCTCGTTTTCTAGTTTGGATTCTGGTTTGGATGTTTGTTTTTTGGTATGGATTTTCGATATGGGTTTCTGGTTTTCTATTTTGGATTTGGATTTCGGATCGGATTTTGATTGGATTTTCTCTGGGTTTTGGCTAAAAGGTCGTCGAGTATGGACTATGCTCGGCAAGGGTCCGAAGAGACCAGGATTCGGCCTAGGACTTAGGCCATATATTATCGGTTACTATTTTAGGTCGTCGAGTATGGACTATGCTCGGCAAGGGTCCGGAGTGACCAGGATTCGGCTTAGGACTTAAGCCACGGCATTCTTCGACATTCAGGGACACTGAACCATGAACACCATGAATTACTAAACGTAGGTCGTCAAGTGTGGATTGCGCTTGGAAAGAACCCGAAGAGGTTACGGATTTGGATATTGGCTATGAATAGCTAAGGATTCGGACAAGGACCTGGAGCGGTCCCGGATTTGGATATCGACCCGGAGAGGTCATGGATATGGTTATAGATTATTGGATATGGATGGATTGGAACTCGGTACTCGGGTTCAGATGGATGTGGAATTAGGTAAGGACTTGGTTACTGGATAAGAATCGGACGTCGACTCGGAACAGTCGCGGAAATGGATCAAGATATGGCCGTGGTACTCGGATAAGATGGCTTGGTAATGGATTGGATTATGAATCGGAAAGTATGGATGTGGATAACATACATACTTGGGATATTGGACTTGAGGCTATTCAAAACACACCTTTCACAGCTAGGCATGTTTTGGGGGGCAAGTGTTAACCCGCCTTTTGGCAAGGCCGCGGACAGACGGATTTAACTTAAACAACTTCACAACTATTGAGACTAAAGTATGATGGGTTCGGTTTAAAATGATGAAGTTCACTTGAATATGTCGTTGGGAAAAGGAGTGGAGAAATTACATGGCTCGGCCTAGGCAGTTTGGTAGATGTCGCTCGGCACCAGATGTCGCTCGGCATTGGGATGGTTCGGCGTTGGAGGTTGTTCGGCATAGAGAGATCGTCGTTCGACATAGAGGGATCGTTCGGCATTCCAGGAGCACTCGGCATTCAGTAGCACTCGGCATCCAGGAGCGCTCGGCATTTAGAGGCGCACGGCATTAGAGATCGTTCGGCATGATGGGCGCTCGGCATTAGAAACTGTTCGGCATCAGACATGGTTCGGCATGACGGCAGTTCGTCATACCTCACCTCGCTCGGCATTGCACCTCGCACCTCGATACCTCTACACCTCGCACCTCCATACCTCTGCACCTCGCACCTCCATACCTCGCTCCTCCGTACCTCTATACCTCGGTACCTCGGTACCTCGCACCTCCCAACGTTCGGCATGAGGAGATCGTTCGGCATTCACACCTTGTTCGGCATTCAGCGTTCGGCATCTATGGTTCGGCATATGGAGACCACTCCATTTGGGCTGAGGTACTCGGCTGCCAGGCCCACCAGGGAAGTCCAACCCATCTTTGTCTATAAATAGAGAGGCAGGGGCACAGTAAAAGGGGATCTTCTTTCTGCTCTCTTACTTTCTCTTTTCGACGGCTAAGGCAACTCTGCCATTTTGTAACTGTAATCGATTATTATAGCAATAAAAAGCAAACTTCTGGAGTGGACGTAGGTCGGAGTTAGCCGAACCACTATAAAATCTGTTGTTCTTTACTGTTTTCATTTCAGTTTTAACTATTCTTCACATTATTACTCTCTACATACATTCTATCTCTGAGCTGTGATTGGTATTTGGTGCTTTCATCTGGATTTGGGGGTTAGTGACCAATTTTGGTGCTAACAGATCTAACCAATCTAAATCATGTCTCTTTACCTTTCATGCATTTTATTTCCACATTTTGCATTTTAAATCATAAGTATTAGTAAGTTACCTTTGCAAATACTGCCCCTTGAACATAATTCCGAGGTTGGCTAAAATTTTAATGTATATGTATTTGTGTATGTATGTATGTATGTATACATATTATTGTATATGTATATGTTTTATTATTAAATTTTCATATGGTTGAATTATCAAAAAAGCTTGTTTCATTTTCATATGGGATATTCTACGTTACACACACATATACATACATATATACATACACACACACATATATACATATATATTATATCACACTTAGCCTTCTTATTAACTGTTGGATAAAGCGATAAGCTTTCACACGAACCCCTGGTATAGGTTACATATATATTGTTTTGATATCCATATAGTGAATATGGTTATCATGACATATTAAATATAAACTAAATTAATTAATAAATTAATTTTAAATTAAATCATAAATAAATTTACTTTAAACATTAGTAATAAATAAAATATTTTAATCAACAAAATTAAATTAAAACAAATCAAACCACTTTTATTAATCAAAATACTAAATTTTATTTAGTATAAAAAATATTTATTTCCATACATACAAATTAAAGATCTAGTGCAACTTACCTTATGCAAATTAATAAAAGGAAATTTTTGAAACTCACCATTTTAACCCCATTGCTAGATGCCAGTGCATCTGATCCAACAATTTGGAGGATGGAAAATAGCCAAACACATTTTAAGTCATGAGATTATTTTCATATTCGCAGAAATATTGGTATTTTGAATAATACCATTGTTGATAAGAAAATTTCAAAGATTTAGACTCTAGGTGGAGCTCAATTGCTTGCAAGGCCTTTTACTTCAGTTGGTCTTATCTGTGAAATATTTATGGTGATTATTCTTCATGTCATAATTTGAATGGCGTGGAGCTTATAAGTGAATCTATTAATGTAGACTTAGAGAAGTCTAGCTTAATTTTTTGAGAATGAGATTGAAGTATATAATAATGAGTATATACTCGCTCAATATGAAACAAAGAAGATGAAACGTGCTATTAAATCTCCATTGGTCCCTTAAAGTTTAGTATCAACTGGTTCATCTTCTACGTCGGAAATGTTAAAGAATTTTGGTAATTGTTTGCATGTGTATTGTTTATTGATGTGCATACTATCTTTCTTATGCTAGAGAAATATTTGGAAGTTATGTTTGGAAACAATACCCAAACAAGTTCACCTCGCACTTAATGCCATATGGTGTGGACCCAACAAGTTGTTGAAATATGGTGATGAAGATCGATTGTCCTTTTTTTGCAAGGCAAGCTGGTGTTTATAGTGGACTGTCCACTGTATTATAAATCATTCAAATATAGGCGTGAGGTGACTCAACAACTATAACTAACTCATGCAAAGTTCGCTGATGCAACATATTACTCCTAGACATCACATATATAGAATCATTAGACCAACTCATTTCCATACAAACCCACTCCCAACAATTTAATATTAGATATTCCATATCTATAACACAAAATTAAAGCAAGCTTCGGTCAAATATCAATAGCATGGCCAAAGCCGGTTTCACCAACCGTAGTTCAAAACTATCATCACAATCAAACTACACTAAACAAGAGCAAGGGGGGCCATGGTTTGAACCAGTATACACAAAAAAAACTAACACCAAAATGCATATGAAGCCTAACTTACAACACCAACGATACACTCATATCCGCTCAACATGGCAGTCACCATGGAGAAAGTCGATATGAAGAAAAAGTGGCAAGGTAGTAGCATTGGCGAGCACTCCAGGAAAAACAGCCAACCCCGAATGTCAGATTGCATAATGAATATCAGCCCAAAATAGAACAACCTCACAAAAAAACACAACTGCATCCCAACAGCCAAAAACACACTAATTGCATCACAAACCAAACACGCGCAGTAGGACCCCAACCAACGCTCGCTACCAAAGTTCCAATAAGCGGCGAAACTAAGCAGATGTCTCAATGATGCTGAGAAGCTAGCTCGAAGATTTTTGTCAATATGGCGGTTGATTACAGCAGCATGGAGGCATGCAGGATGCAACTAGCAAGAATAGATATGGAACCAAGGCATGAATGGGAGCACAACAAGGAGAACACAGAGGCTGAGCTTTGGGAAAAGCGAAAAAATGCAAAATTTAAGGCCTGGGAAAAGGAAAAAAATAGAAAACCTAATCGAGGTGGGAAGAAGCAGTGGATGGCAGACAAAATATGGAATGGGAAAGAATGGTGCATCAAAAAAATTGTGAAAAGATGAAATGAGAAGAAAGGATGGCGACCACTAAAACCTAGTCCCCACTATGTACAATTTTTGAAGTTCTTTTTCTTTTTAATTTTGAGTCGAGGTGGAGTGTTCAAGCAGAATAATCATTTTGATTTCTTGGAGGTTTCTAACCATGACCTCTAGAACCTATTTCTAAAGTGCCGTACCACTAAGAAATTTACTTGGTGTCCGAGTAATTCGTTCATCCTTAAGTCTATAAAAATGAAAGCAGATCATATTCATATTAATAAGTGAGAGCATCCACCATTATCCCCTCTTTTTTTTGAACAGAATTCAAGGTCCTTTATTAATTATGTAAATATGTGCAAAATAGTGCAAGAAATTGCACAAAGGAAATATGTACAAGCATGTGCATAAAAATAAAACGCTAAAGCCCACATGCAAGCCCATTCGACCCCAACACAATATTCTACACTGACTCAACAAATATAGCAAGATTTAGAAGCATTCAATACTTCAAATCGGTTGCACTTTCACTTTTCCGCAATTCATATGAGAAAAATAATGGTGACTCTTTCTCAAAGAGAACTATAGCTGGTTCTCTTTGCTTACCACCTCTCGTTCTTCGTCTATCACCTTTCCTCTATTATAGTCTCTAGGCTTATAGAAAAACCATAGCATAACTGTCAATTTGAGATAATACATAGATGTATACAGATCTATGTAGATCCGAGTATATCCAAGTAAGCATTAGTCAATTTGGAATCTAAGGTTTTGGTTCCCTTCAAAACAAGAAAAGTGAAAGACATTGATTTGATGAGAAAATCTCATCTGAAAATCATATATCTGGTGGTCTAAGCAGCATGCAAACTATTCCATGAGGAATTTCAACTTGTTATCAAATAAGTGTTTCCTTTCACTATTCAATTTCATCTCTAAAAGTTTTGAAGATGTTATACTTATGCTGAGACATCCTGTAAAATGAACCATAAATAAATGAAGTAAATTAAATTAAATGTGATAAGGTAGAAAATGGAATTTTATAAAAGTTGGAATTTGACCACAAAAGTTATACCGTTGCATTCATGGTGAAATTCTAATTAATTTCCATATATAATATGTTAAAAACAAAGTTCGAACAAAGAATTTATGAGTGTTTTAAGTTTTTAGATTTAAAGTAATTTGAATAGATTCAAATAGATGATTAATTCCCTAGTTTGAATTTTGAAATTAATTGTGATTAGACTTGGGGCTAAGTAATGTTAAAATTAGCAATTAATGTTAAAAGTTAATTAGGGTATGAAATCAATAAAAATCAAGCAATGGTAAAATAAAATAAATACCCCCCAAAATAAGATAAGAAGTTGACCCAGCACCTCAAGGGGTCGAACTAGAGGTCGACTGTAGGGTTCGACCGTAGGGTTGGGCCACTTGTAGCATGGCGGTCAACCACTTCCATATTGTGGAGCCTATTTTGATGAGTTGTACGTTCCAGATTTATCTGTTTTTAATCTATTCTCATTCAATGGTTCTGGTGCGTTTCCAACCACTATAAATTAGACCCTAGACCTTTCTCTTTTCTCCACAAATATTTTGGGAATAATAGCGAAACTCTACCATTGTTATCTCTCCAAATTAGATTCAAAAACCTCATAGAGAATTCAGGTAAGAATCCAATCTATTATGTATTTATTTCTTCTTCCTCCAACCTATTCTTATTCTATTCTACTCCAACTATTCTGAATCTAATAAATATATGTACATCTTACTTATTGTGTGTCTACATATCAAAAGAGAGATTCTGAAAGAGATTGTGAGAGATGCATATCTAAGGAAGGCGAAGCTAGGAGTATTCAGTGAGTGGAAACCATAGTATTTCTTTCCAACAATTATTTAGTGTATTACCTTTTGGATTTGAATATGCCTTAGCGATTTTAGGATTCCGAAAATATGATAGATAAAATCCCCTAAAATTCCTTTTTATTTAGAAATGTCAATTCTATGCTGAGATTCCCAATCATTTACATTAATTTGATGGAATTTATTTCTTTTATGCAATTTTTCATAATTTCATAGTCTATTCCACTTCTCCTTCTTTGTTGGGTCAAATTGTGATTCTTTAATAAATAAGTGGCTTAGATTACGAATTCTATTCATAGTTTACACCACTTATTTTTATCTGTTTCTTTGTAAAAGAGGAGTTGAATAGAATATGGGGTTTATATTGCCACTGAATTGGTGTAATAAATTTAGTTTCTATTTTATTTACAAGTTTGTTATTGCAGTTTTGGTTATGAATATTTATTCCCTGTTTTGGATATTAGAATGCTATAAAATCTTGGGAATTTGAAGAAAAAGGATTTGTGATAATAATTGGTTAAGGAATTGACATTTAACATTAGTTTAGGGTGTAAAATCCATGCGTTTAGAATTTATTAGGCACAAATATTTATTTATCTCTATTTACGTAATTAACGTATAATTATTGCATATATGGTGTAGTTAATTGGACATTTATTTACATTTATTTCCCTCAGTAGGAAGGTAAATTGATTGTGAGGCGAAAATAAGAGGAAACTCTTATAAAGCCTAATTATTATTTTAAGGCGTAATAAGGAAGATTCCTTATAAGGCCTTATTTATGAAACGGTGAGATGAGTGTGTGTGTGTGTGTGTGTGTGTGTGTGTGGAGAGTAACTGATTTGTGGCTAAGTCATAGGAATGCAAGGTCAATAGAGTTACATGATGGAAGTCTGCTCTTCACTTTGAGGCTACCAGCAGTTGTGTACACTTTCCATTAATGTGAGATATCCTTATGATAGATATTTGTAATGATGCGAGGTTGGTCTCAAATTCTGTAGGGGAAATCTACCCAGCTAATCTGGCTACCGGTTCCTATGAATTGCGGACTAATGTGAGACATCATTATGAGTATAGGCCATAAGACGAAGGGCCTGTTTTGGGGTTTTGAGGTACTAAGTGGTTGGACCCACCTCTTTTTCGCAGATGTAGTATTAAATGGCCAAGGGGAAACGTTAGATGGTATTTTTATAGGAGTCTGCGTCTAGAAATAGGTCTTAAATGATGGGGTATGGCTTAATTAAGGTATTAAGTGCCCAAAGTTTATCTATTTTCCACTTGGAAATATTAAGTGACCTATGAGATTCCTTATGATGTCAGCTAGATAGTATCATTGAGGAGCACGCCTTAGAAATAGGTCTTGCATAATGGGGTCTATCTTAATTAAGGTATTAAATGACCAGAATCTGCCTATTTTCCAATAAAAGGTATTAAGTGGCTTGGGTACTGTCTCTCACGTTATTAGCTATTTATGACGTATCATTGGGGTATGGGATTTTAGGAACCTGCTTCTGGTAAGTGGTTGGATCCGCCTCCTTTTCTTATAAAGAAGCATTAAATGGTTTTCATTAGTTTTATGTTTGTAGACATATTCTTATTTAGAAATATACCGCTTAAGTACTGAAAAGGTAAGACTTAAGGTTTTTATTCACTTGACACTTGTTATTCTGACTCCCTCCTCATTACAACACAGATTAAGGACGGAGTGATGGCGGCGATGATGCTTATAGATGGAGAAGCTTGGCTTGTGGTAGTATTTATTATTATTACTTGCTTTTATGTGTACCCGTGTATTTACACAATTGTTGTAACAGATATTATATTACGGTTTTTATGGAATTTTGTGTTATGACATTTTTATGGTTTTGAAATAAATGGGTACACTTTGATATTATATTTGTTCCATGTGTTATGAGTTCTAAAAGTTCGGTTATGGCTCTATACTGTTATTTTCTTAGTTCTACTAATAACTTACCTTAGAATGGATGTAACTTTCAATGGCCCTTTTCTGGGTTGAAATTTCGTTCTGTTCCGAGGTGGGTTGTTACATTTGGTATCAAAGCCTAGATTACTTTATCAATAGGGAAAGTATACTATGCGTATGAGTGGGGTGCTTGTTATTTTTGAAAAAGGTTTTTCAAAAGATTTTTTGAAAACTCATACTATATATACTTATTTTGAATTTACGCTTATCTCTATAAATTTCGATCATAGCAGTAGCTAATATCATATTCCGAAAGGGTGGACGAAGCAACTATGAGTTGGAAAATAAATAGAGTTAAATTTATACTTCTTTGTAGGACCTAGACTTTCTTATCATTGTGGGCCCTATAAGTATTATGGTAAGAGGGATGGAAATGTTGATTGGAAATAAATGACCTTAAGGAAACGACCGTCAGGCTGACAATTAATACGGACAAATTAACATTTATGAAAGTAAGGAAAGGAGCAAACTTCCGTAAGAAGGAATACGTTTATCACCACAAGGAAGAAATTAGATTTTGAAAGGGTAGAGTACAAAGGTTTAAAAGAAAGAAAAATTTTAATCCTACCTTTTGGGACATAATTTGATAAACAGGTTTCTTTGAAAACCCCTTGAAAATCTTGAAAGTGCCTTTCAAAATATTTTGAAATGAAAATCTTGTAAGTTAGAAATTTTAAAAAGTGATTTTAGATGACTTTTAAATTATACCACCGTTTGTTTTGTAAAAAGTTTGAAAAGAGGTTGTAAATTTAAAAAGGGTGGTAAAAGATTTTTGGTAGGTGACTTTAATTTAAAATTTTGGTGACTTCAGAAGTTTATAAAAGAGTTCCCATTTATTAATTCTCAACTTAAGATTTGATTGGATTTTAAATGCTTGCAAATTCCTTGTTTTTGTATTCTTCTATTTTTCTATGTTATATTTTCTATGCAATAATTTTGAAAGTTCCTCCTATTACAACTTCTTAGTGGCTGTATAACTTGGAAAATTTTGAAAATATAAATATGGTTATAAAGCTTTGAAAATATACCAACATTATTTTTAGGATAGTTTGGAAAGGTAATGCAATTTTTAGAAGCGGTGAATTTCTTTAAGATAAAATGGTGGATGGTTTTATTTGTAAATTAATGACTTGAAAAGTTTTCATTCGTTAACCTTTTTAATCTGATTAAAAAGATTTCAATTTTTGGTTCTTTGATTCTTCTATTTTTTCTTGTTTATGGACCTAAAAGTTCTTTCTTTAGAACTCTTTTTAGTGATTTATAGATAGAAATAACACCTAGTTTGGGATAGAGAAATAGAAAGTAAAAAGAAAGGAATGTCTAATAGCATAGGAAGGAGACCATTCACATATAAGGTGATGAAGAAATTAATGGCTGGAATTCAGGTAACATAGAATTGTGAATTCTGGTATATGAAATATTGAAAGGAGTAATAGAGTCAGATAGAAGTTATCATTATCTACTCCATCTTTTTTTCTATCATATAAAGTTATAAAAGGAACCTTTGACCATTGATTGGATTTAAATGATAACTGATAAATAAGTTAGTTGTTTTGGTATAAGAAGAAGCATTTATGTAAAGATGATAATTTTACATCTTTTTCCTAATTTGAATACAAAAGTTATTTGAATAATAATAATATTGGATTTGATAAATAAAAGCGTTGCAAAGATTTTAAGAGTTTTTTAGCAAAGTTACGGGATATATTTCATCAAAAAACGGTATATTTTGAATGATAAGGTAATAACTACTATTGTATGCTTTAGAAGGAAATAACTGTTATTTTGAAATGATGATTGTGAAAAATTTACTATTTTGTAAACGATAATTCTTATAGCTAGAAAACTCTTTGAAACAAAAATGGTCTAACATATTATTTTGGAAGGATAATTAAGTTTTGAATCTTTTGTGTTAGAAATCCTATTTTCAAAAAGGAGTAAATCCTTATTTTATTATGCTACTGAAAGGAAAGTTTTTCATAAGTTCCTTTCTGAAAAACCAACAAAATTTTGAATGCCATAAATTAGAAGGTCTAACTTTTAAGGAAAAATAGTTTTGATAAAGAAAGTTTTAAAAAGGGAGATTATATTTTTCCTTTTTGGGAACAAAAGAATTATGAATCTTTTATAAAGGTTTTTATTAAAGTATAAATTTTCACAGATGGAGATATTGAATTTGACACTTCATGTTTTAAGTACTGCAAGAAATGAAGTAATAGATGCTTATTTTTAAATAAGTTTATTTGTATGAAGATATTCTATTTTGTGTGTGAAAGTTATGATTTCATAAAATTTTATGGAGTAGATACAGTTCATGACCTAGGTAGGATAGACTAAGGTTTTTTTAGGATTTGAGTAAAATAGAAATAGAATGTACAACCTAATCTAGAAATTTAAAGTCAGCCCCAAATCTCTATTTGAAGAAGTTGGTAAAGTGTAAAGATATTCCAGATCTGTAATTGGGTTGTGAATTAAGTTGCCCATCTAATATGAATTTCTATATTTTAATTTTGGAGCAATTTCCGTTTAACTTCCATAAATTATCCAATTCCCAAATATTTGTATAAAAGTGCGTTGTTTGAAGTAACAAGGACTAGAAAGTAAAGAGGTGTGTAAGAGATGGATATTATTTTCCATAATTCACACTGCCTATTTCAACAAAGAGAAAAAGAAATAATTCCTTGTAATTTCAAACAAAGCAAAACTTTCAGCGCGGTTAATTTATGAGAAATTATGATGGTAGTCTTTTTGGAAGGATAGCTTCAATAAATTAAAACATGGAAATGAGTATTCCAATTGTAGAATTAGTAGTTAGATATAGGTATCGTACAGCTATGCTAAACGACTAGAATATATATATATTATATATTACGACTATATGCGTATTAGTTAGTAATTGACGGATTGGGATTTATGGATGTTAATTACAAATTTAACGAGCAATAAGTTTGTAATTAATGGAAGGAAAAGTAATCTAATGTGGATTGATTAAGAAAACTTGGTATTGCATTTGAGGAAGAAAGAAATCTGAGTAATGAATGGATTTTGAAAACCCGGAGAAGGTTAAAAATATTGAAGAAGGATTGATTGGAAATGGTCCAGTTCTGACAGTAATGATCAGTTGCTATGGATATTAATTGAAGCAATAAATGGACCACATTTATAAAAGACCGAAAAAAGGAAATTAAGAAAATAGGTAGCAATGGAATGAAATATTAAAGATAGCCCATTTTAATTTAGAAAGAAGTGTTAGAACCTCAACACCATTTATATTAACTGATAATAAATGGCAACTTCTGGTAAACTTTTATTTCGGAGTTCTTAGATTATACTCGCTAGTTGTCTTCCATAGTTATTGGAAAAGTGGATGATGTGGTACAAGGTATATTCCCGTTTTATTCCCGTGTGGACGTTATGAATGGAATTTAAACCACTTGATATATGTTGGGAAGCAAAGTAAATAAGAAATTTTATGGGAACACTTAACTAGCGATGGACTATAGGTAAAACTAGAAGTTACTGAGCAAAAGCCTAAAGTGACTAAATGTTTCTATCCAAAAAATTTAGATTTTGGTAAACATAATGGATTTATCTCACAAAATGCCACCTACAAGGAAAAGAGAAAATGTTTAGGAATGAGAATGAAATTTCCTATTAGTCAAGGATTAAGAAGAAGGTGGCAAAAATTTTCCGTTAGAAACAGTGGAACCACAGCACTCCAACACAGCTTTATGGAGTTGCGCTTTGCATCGTTAGTGATAAGGACCCTTAGTTTACTAGCAAATTTGGAGGGGTTTGCTAGTAGCTTTAGGAACTAGCTTTAGGAACTTCGTTGAATCGGAGCATCACTTATCAACTGAAGACCGATGGACAAACTGAAGGAATGGATGAGAACTTGGAGGATTTGTTGAGAGATTGCATCTTGGATTTTGAAGGACCTTAGGAGTAGCGCTTACCCTTAGTAGAATTCGGTAGGGTTGTAGTCATCAATAGACGATTGTTATGGCACCCTTGAAGCATTTTTTGGAGGCCATGCAAATCGCCAAATTGTGTGTGGGAAATCACCAGAAAATTCTACTCGGAATAGATTTTTACTGCGAGACTTTGGAAAGTTAGATTGATTAGGCAGCGTAAGATTTGGGGAGTTGGAAAGTAGGCACCGGATTTATTGGGCATTTTCCCAATATGGGGAAAAACAAGAAAACTTGTATATTGGTTGGAGTCCATGATGTTTTTGCATTTGAGGAAATACCTTCATAGCATAGCAATTTTTGTAGAGCCTAATCGATCGGGGGATTTTAAGACGCAGCCAATAGCGTCCCGTGCCACTGCGTGCATCGTAAAGCACGGAACTCGGAGGCTCCGCAACAAAAAACTAGATTGGCTCGAGTACAATGGTGAGAAAAGCTAATGGGAGGCATGAGGACTCTTCGTCCTAAACCTTTTTCTAGCAAATTTTCTCTCTAAAATTAGGATTTTGGATGCATCGTGGTCGCTAGATTGGATGGTAGGAGATGGTTGCTACACTTTTCACAACCACTTTACACTTATGTATACATACTTTCATGACACAGTTACACATTCACGCTAGGATTGAGTAGTATTGAGATCATTTAAGCATGTCTGCAGTACATAAAACTATTGGTTGAGTATATTGTTATGTAGATAACTTTGTTGCATAACATGGATGTTATTGCATGTTACGTTGTTCTCCCCTTGAAAAATTTCGGGACGAAATCCTTTTTAAGGGGGGAAGAATGTAACACCCCATAAAATGAACTATGAATAAATGAAGTAAATTAAATTAAATGTGATAAGGTAGAAAATGGAAATTTTATAAAACTTGGAATTTGACCACGAAATTTATACTGTTGCGTTCATGGTGAAATTATGATTAATTTTCATATATAATATGCTGAAAACGGACCTCGAACGAAGAAGTTATGAACATTTGAAGTTCTCATATTTAAAGTAATTTGAATAGGATTCAAATAAATAATTAAGTCCCCGGTTTGGAATTTGAAATTAATTATGATTAGACTTGGGGGTTAAGTAACGTTAAAAATTAGCAATTAATGTTAAAAGTTAATTAGGGTATGAAATCAATAAATAATCAAGCAACGGTAAAATAAAATAAATACCTTCCCAAAATAAGGGAAGAAGTCGATCCAGCACCTCAAAAGGTCGACCGTAGGGTTCGACCATAAGGGTCAACCGCTTGGAGCATGGGGGTCGACCACTTCCTTATTACGGAGCCTATTTTGATGAGTTGTATTTTCCATATTTATCCGTTTTTTTATCTATTCTCATTCAACGGTTCTGGTGCGTTTCCAACCACTATAAATTAGACCCTAGACCTTTCACTTTCATCCACAAATATTTTGGGAATAATAGCGAAACTCTGCTATTGTTATCTCTCCAAATTAGATTCAGAAACTCCATAGAAAATTCAGGTAAAAATCCAATCTATTTTCTATTTATTTCTTCTTCCTCCAACCTATTCTTATTCTATTCTCCTCCAACTATGCTGAATCTAGTAAATATATATATATATATATATATCTTCCCTACTGTGTGTGTATCAAAAGAGAGGGATTTGAAAAGAGATTATGAGGTATGGAAATCCAAGGAAGGCAAAGCTAAGGCTATTCAGTAAGTGGAAACCTTAGTATTTCTTTTCAGCAATTGTTTAGTGTATTTCTTTTAGGATTTGAATATGTCTTAGGGATTTTGGGATTTCCATAATATGAAAGATAAAATCCCCCAAAATTACTTTTTATTTCGATATGTAAATCTATGCTGAGATGCCAAATTATTTACATTCATTTGATGGAATTTGTTTCATTTATGCAGTTTTTGATAATTTCATAGTCTATTCCACTTCTCCTTCTTCATTGGGTCAAATTGTGATTCTTCAATAAAATAAGTGGTTTAGATCACGAATTATATTCGTTGTTTACACCACTTATTCATACCTATTTCCTTGTAAAAGAGGATTGAATAGAATATGGGGTTTAGATTGTAATTCTTATTGTTTAAGATATTCCATTGAATTGGTGTAATAAATTGAGTTTCTATTTTACAAGTCTGCTATTGCAGTTCTGGTTATGAATATGTGTTCCCTGCTTTAGATATTAGAATCCCATGAAATCATGGGAATTTAAAGAAAATGGACTTGTTATAATAATTGGTTAGGGAATTGACATTTAATGCTAGTTTAGGGTATAAAATCCATGCGTTTAGAACATTTTAGGCACGAATATTTATTTATCTCTATTTACGTAATTAACATATAATTATGGCGTATGTGGCGTAGTTAATTAGACATTTATTTACATTTAGTTCCCCCATTAGGAAGGTAATTGATTGTGAGGATAAAATAAGAGGAAACCCTTATATAGCCTAATTATTATTTTAAGGCGTAATAAAAATGATTCCTTATAAGACCTTATTTATGAAACGGTGAGATGAGTATATATATACATGGAAAGCAATTGATTTGTGGCTAAGTCATAGGGATACGAGGTCAATAGTGTTAGATGATGGAAGTTTGCCCTTCACTTTGAGGCTACCAGCAGTTGCGTACACCTTTACTGATGTGAGATATCCTTATGATAGATATTTGTAATGACGCGAGGTTGGTCCCAAATTCTGTAGGGGAAATCTGCCCAACTAATTTGGCTATCAGTTCCTACGAATAGTGGACTAATGTGAGACGTCATTATGAGTATGGGCCATAAGACGAAGGGCCTGCTTCGAGGTTTTGAGGTATTAAGTGGTTGGACCCGCCTCTTTTCCCCAGATGAAGTATTAAATGGCTAAGAGGATAGGTTAGGTGGTATCTCTATAGGGGACCACTTCTAGAAATAGGTCTTAAATGATTGCTTCTGCCTTAATTAAGGTATCAAATGACCAGAGTCTGCCTATTTTCCACTTAGAAGTATTAAGTGGTCTATGAGATTCCATGTGATGTCAGCTAGATAGTACCATTAAGGAGCACGCCTTGGATATTGGTCTTAAATGATGGGGTCTACCTTAGTTAAGGTATTAAATGATTAGAGTCGGCATACAATAAAAAGTATTAAGCGGCTTAGGTACTGTTTCTCACATTATTAGCTATTTATGACGTATGATTGGGATATGAGATTTTAGAATCCTGCTTCTGGAATGGAAGGTATTAAGTGGTTGGACCCTCCTTCTTTCCTTATAAAGAAGCATTAAATGGTTTTTATTAGTTTTATGTTCATAAAACATATTTTTATTTTGAAATATACTACCCAAGTATTGAAAAGGTAAGACTCGAGGTTTTTATTCATCTGACACTTATTGTTCTGACTCCCTCCTCATTACAACATAGGTTAAGGACGGAGTGATATTGGAGACAATGCTTAGAGATGGAGAAGCTTGGCTTGTGGAAATATTTATTATTATTATTATTTGCTTTTATGTGTACCCATGTATTTACACGATTGCTGTAACATTATGTTACAGTTTTTATGAAATTTTGTATTGTGACATTTTTATGGTTTTGAAATAAATGGGTATACTTTGCTACTATATTTCGTTCCATCCACCGTAAGTTCTGAAAGTTCAGTTATGGCTCTATATTGTTATTTTTTTAGTTCTACCAATAACTTACCTTAGAATGGATCTAAGTTTCGATGGGTCTTTTCTGGATCGAAATTTAGGCATGTTCCGAGGTAGGTTGTTACATATGTTTAGCACAAAATTGATGCAGGCAAATCAGCACCATGCTAGAGTTTCAAGCTTCAGTCTGCTACTAGTTTGTTCTTTAGATTAATAATTTTGATAGATGTAATGATTCAATTAATCCCTGAAATGAAAAGGTTAGAGAAAATTTGTAAATAATGTAGGCTCTAATGTCAAGCCTAAGGCATCGAAGCAAGGCGCCGATGGTTCTTAAGATCAATTCCAAACAATAACCATCTGCATGCGAGTGGTAGGTAAACTTCGGCACTCCATACATGTTTGTAATTAGTTTGATTGATGTGCGATGCATGTTTAGACTTGCTAACCCGTATTTTAGCATACTCAACTATTTATTTGCACAGTACTGCCGTTGAACATGAATTAGCCCCAAAAATTATGTTGTTGCGCTCTCTTTATATAATCCAAATACAAGTAGAAAACACAATTAGAGCAAATTCCCTACTATGACACTTCTGATTGAACTTTGCTTCCAAATTTACCATTTCTGACTTGAACTCCAAGGTACTATGGTGAGAAGCTGGCCATTAAATTTGATTCTACAGCACTTCCATATATAGTCACAAAATTTACATTTGAAGTACAAATAATCCACACTTTCCTCAAATTGATTACACAAAAACAAACTGGATTAACATATATGCACTTTAGAATCATTCTAGCCATTGTTGGTAAATAGTTATTTATAGCTTTGAAAACACACATAGACATCTTAGGATAATTGATCTTGTTCCAAATTATCTCATACACTTCACATGCTCAAAGTTCTGTTTAATTATTTTTCAAATGTTCTTGAAAACGTGCTTACCATCAATTGTGCACTTCCATGCCCAATAGTCTTCGTCTATATCATCCCAGACTTTAACACTTTCCACTTTTGCTCTAAGGGACACCAAATAGCTGAGATTGCTAATTTGCCAGTTCTTGTTCTCTAAGATGGATTGAACATTAACTATTTCACCTCTATTCATTTCTAACATTTCAACTTCCAAACTATTTGTAACTCTACCCCCTATAGCTAAGGATCAAACCATAGAGTTGTCGACTTGTCATCCATTATTCATTTACCCATACATTTGCAGGCTTCTTCCCTGATCTG
This sequence comes from Allium fistulosum, assembly GCA_030737815.1. Taxonomy (NCBI): domain Eukaryota; kingdom Viridiplantae; phylum Streptophyta; class Magnoliopsida; order Asparagales; family Amaryllidaceae; genus Allium; species Allium fistulosum. The sequence goes on along the minus strand of CM060906.1, from coordinate 583,759,385 downwards.
TAAAACGTATTTCCAAACCTAAAATCATCATTTCTGGTATTAACCTTCCAAAAAGAATTATTCCTTATATATTTCTCTTTCATAAGATGAGCCCACATTACTTCTTCATTTACTAGTCTCCACACCAGTTTAATAAACATGGTTTTATTAACTTCTTACAGCCTCTTAAGACCTACTCCTCCCTCGCACTTCTCTTTGCACAGCACCTCCCAAGGAATCTTACTAACTTTAACTTTCCATAAAACATAAAGATATAGATGTTTTATCTTGTCAACAGTGGCTAAGGGAATTTTGAAACATAGCATCCAAAATGGGATAATAAGATATATGGTGGATTTTATAAGTTTGATTCTATCTGCTAAGATTATCAGTTTTTTTTGCCAGCCTTGTATCTTTTCTTTGATACTATCAATAAAAGCAAAACAATCTCTATCTTTTAAAGTCACACTTGACAATGGAATTCCCAATTATCTGATGGGGAGTTCACCTATCTTAATGTCCGAACTCTATATAAATCTCCTCCTTGTTCATAATGCCTCCACCCAAGAAGACTTTTGACTTGTCACTATTTAGCTGAAGCCTAATCACCTCGTACATCTTTTTGAAGACATTCTGAATAGCTGCAGCTGCTTGATTATCAACTTTTGCAAAAATCATGATGTTGTTCGCATATATTATGCGAGATTCTTCAAAATTATTAGCCTTAAATGGACATATTTCCTTTTCCCTCACTTTTTGATCCATTAAAAGGGTGAAGAATTCCATAACAATCGAGAACAATAATGGAGACAGCAGATCCCCTTGATAAAGGCCATTGGAAATTTGGAAACTCCTTATGGGCTGTCATGACTTATAACCGAAAAACTAGGGGAATATATCATTTCGCGAATTAAGTTTATCCACTTATCCATAAAATTCATTTCTCTAAGCATTTTAATCACAAAATTTCTATTAACATAATCATAAGCCTTCCTTAAATCGATTTTGATGCACATATACTTTTTGTTAGATCTCCCAAAACCTCATGGGCCAACAAAATACCATCACTAATCTGCCTCTCTTAGATGAAAGCACATTGGTTTTGTCAGGTAAGTTCACTCATGAACAATTTTATACGATTGCATGTTACTTTGGCTATGATTTTATATATAAAGTTGCAATAAGAAATTGGCTAAAATGTTGAATTACCCTAACCATCACTTCCTTTGGGATAAGATGAATAAATGCATGAGTACATTCCTTAAGGATTTTACCCTTGTCAGAAATGTCTTGACTGTCTCCACTGGCAACTCTTTTGTTTGAGGCTAATGGTTCTTATAATGATTCACATTAATTCCATCTAGACAAGGAGCAATGACATCTTTAATGCTAAAAATCACAATCCTGATTTTGCTTGAGTTTATTACATCGTTAAGAAAATTCTGGTCATATTCATAATTATATTTTTGCAAATCACCCTAGGCCGGACACTTCATGTCTGCTGATTGAATATATTTCTGAAATAGCTTATAGATTCGGCCCCCAAACTACTTTAGATTGCTATAGACCTTACCTTCTATAGAAATGTTACTAACCCAGTTATTCTGAAATTTTTATATTTGACATTATAACATAGATATAATCATCGCCTCATCACTCAGGAGCAGCTAGTCACATTTAGACTTCTGTTTAGTATCAATATATTCCTGTTCTAGTGCACATTTCAAACTGGACCTCGCCTTCGTAAATTTGAGCCTAGTATCCTTATCGTTTAAAGTTTCCAGATTCTTTTGTAACTCGGCATATTTCCTCCTATAAAATTCAACTTTTTGTTTCATGCTATTTTTATTCTTACTCCAATTGCGAAGTAATTCTCTAACTGCCTTTTGTTTTTTAATAAACTTTTATAACAACCTGCCCTCGATTCCAGGCTCCGTCCCTTATTAAAAACCTTGATAGTTTTCATATAACGCCCAATAATTCATTAATTTGAAAGGTTTAGGAAGTTTTATCTGCTGTTCCACAAACTCGGCTAAAATAGGTGTGCGATCACTTAGGCCTAACAGGAGATAGTTGACTCGAAATTGACTAAACTTGTCTATCCAAGCTAAATTCAATAATACTCTATTAATCTTGCTTAGAATATTCTTACTTGGGACCGGACCACCATGAGTACTTAAATCTAGCAATGTTTACTTTAGTTACACCAGTTCAACATTGGCCTATCAAGCTCTTGATTGGATATTCGAGCACTCTATGTTGGCCCCCCCACCAATTACTTGAATCTAAGGGCAATAAGCACCCATGTTTGCTAATTAATCCTGCTATATATACTTTTAGGACATAAGACTTTTGCTCCCTTGGTTTTGAACCAGCACCGGACCTATTCCATGACCCTGTAACACCAAAAACTTCTCTCAAAATTGAATCTCTAATCAGGTTCAATTGTCTAATTGCTTCTTCCACCTTTTTAAGAGATTTTACCGGAAAAGGAACATCATCCTTTGTGCTCGAAAATTCAGGATCCGAATCTGTTTTTAGTATCACCGCGGCAACTCCATTTTGATTATTCAATACGACATTATCTTTCACCTTTATTACTTCGCTTGCCCCCTCCTTTGAAACAGCTTCATTATTGGCTCCATCTGCACTTTTCCTTCCTTCCCTTCCACCGGCATATTCCCCATCTCTTCTTTACTATCTGAATGTATCTCAGCCTTTTGGGAAACCTCTTTCACATTATCCTTTTTCCTCTAGCATCCACTTTGTTTAGTTGCCATACTTTTACTATCGGACATTGCTTGTTAATATATCCAAAACAATAACAATTATCACACCTAAGAGGAGGATTTTCATATAAGATTCCTATTTAAACAACTCCCCATTCTCTCCCATTGCTTCCAAAAAGCTAAGGAAACTTACTTCAATTTTAACATCAACAAGCACCCGGGCAAAAGAAATCCTTGACTTGTTTTGGTTGCTTCATCCAGCCTAATAGGATCCCAAGCATGCTTACCAATGGCTCAATCAACTTAGGGCCCTAGAGACGAAAGCTAAGTCTTGGAAGACGAACCCATATCAGCATTGAAGTAAGAAGATCCCTGTCTATCTTCATATTTGGACTTAAATTTTCATAATAATAAGGTTTCTGTAATCATTAAAAACCACTCCAACTTGATCGAAACCTTAAAGAATACACAAGAAGGATTCATGAGGAATAATGGTAATAGGAAAACCTTTCAAAAGAATCGAAGGGATGCTTCTGCAAAATGTTGGATGAGAAGTGGATTTTCGAAGAGGTCGATAGGGGGACGAGGCTACCCTTCTGCTTCAATTAAATCCTTTCGAAACAATTGGTTCCACATTCATAAAGGAGATTTATATGAGTAAAAAGCATCTTTCGAAGGTATTAGATAACATGCTTCCGTACATGCGCCAAACCTTTCAAAATAGCGAGTTTCGCCATTATTTACCTTCCGCAGAAGAACGTTTAGCCAAAGCTACCCCTTCAAAAGCATAGATCAGCCTTTCAAATCGGTTGAAATTATCCACAATTATAAAGGAAAGCTTACATGAGTCCAATATGGCTTCTTCAAACACCAGAAGATGGAGGATCCTCAAACACCAGAAGATGGAGGTTCTGCATCAATCAACAAGAACGCATTTGAAAGCTACCTTTTGCAACTAAGCCTTCTACTATGCTTCAACTCATTCAAAGCCCCGAAAATACACCTTTCGACAGCATCGAAAGCCGGCATTCTCTCTAACTTACATAGCACATCAACAACAAGGTGAAGGACGCTTTATACCTTTCGATGGAGTCGAAAGCACCCAAGTTCTATTCAAAAACGGAGTTAGAAAGGCGTCCTGAATTTAACAGTGGCAAAAGGTCTTCAAGATACTCTTTCGACCAAATCGAAAGGAGCGATGCGAAAGGGTTCAACCAACGCCTATAAATAAGACCCTAGGTGTCTTGTTTTGGAGATCTGAATTCATTCACTTTATACTTGTACTTTTCTTGAATTTATAAACCCTAGTTCCAAAATCAAATTGGGGATTTCACTTCCTTGTAATACTCAAGCCTCTTGTATTCATGAAAGTTATTAATAAAGCAAGTGCATGATTTTTCTGAATACATTGATTCCAATCTGCTACATATATGGTACCGGTTATGGATTATATGTATCAATATCAATCGAAAGGTTACCTTTCGAAGGAATATGGACTTTCAGATTCAATTAAAACCCTTAGATCCACTAGGACCCAACTTTAAGTCACCTTAACCACTTCGAAAGGCGGTTTCGAAGGGGTCTTAGGTTATCTCAGCTGATTCGAAAGAAGGTTTCGAAGGAGTTCTAATTACCTCAATCACTTCGAAGAGTGGTTTCGAAGGAGTTTTAGATTACCTTGATTGGTTCAAAAGGTGGTTTTGAAGAGGCTATTCTCATCTTTAATCCTACTTTGGGGTGTTGACAATTTTTCATGTTAACATTTTTGGCGCTAGGAGGGTTTGAATCTCCGCCCTTGTTGAATTCCCAACTTTATTTTCCTTTAAACCTAATCTATTCCAATCTTACCTTAGACCTTACACCACTATGCTTGGTAAAATTAGAAAGTACGAGCAAGGATCCTCATAGCCACACTGAATTGGATTCTCCCATGGAACTGTTGAAGATTCTAAACTATATGAAGAGCAGATGTTAAGATTGGAGGCTTTGAGAATCATGAAGAAAAAAAAGGTTGAATCTTATGATCCAGACAAGTTGAGCTTGAACCCCTTTCACATTGGCCCTACACCCATCTTTGCTTTATAGAGAACAAAAGATAAGAGTGATAACTTGTTTGATCAAATGAAGAATAAATTCAATTCTATACCAAAGGCGCTATCTTTGAAGAAGGGATGATGGCTGATTACTACACCTTTGCACAAAAATGGCATCTAGCAACAAGCAGAGCATTACCTACATATGAGCTTCAAAAGGTTTTAAAAAGGAAATTGACCGTTGAGGGTGAAGCTCTTGAATCAAGCAATAAGAAATCTAGAAATCATCCTCAAAAGACAAGCTTCAAATCAAGACTTCTTAAGGAGTGCAATCTGACTACATTGATTGAGAACGTTTATTTACTAACTAGGGAGGAACTCAACTATTGGCCATCCAAAAATAAAAAGCCCAAATACGAAAAGAATCGGGAAGGACCCTACTGTCACTATCACATGATGAATGGGCATGAAACAAATCAATGTAGAGTACTTGAAGGAATGGTTATCAACTATTTCAAACAAGGGAAGATCCATAAGTTTGTAAAGCAACCCAAGAAAAATTCAATACAGTACTTTTAAAGAGAATCTACATGGTTGGGAGTAAAATTCTTCTTAATCTTGGAAATTGCGTTAAACGGTTATAAGCCTTTGTCCGTGCCGAGTTGGCCAGGTCAAAGCGCCTCTTGGAGGGAGGTTAGAGTAAACATTTATCCATGTCATGCTATGGCCCGGTTAAAGTATCTACAAGCCCTTGATCGCGCCACGCTATGGCCAGATCAAGGCAACCCTGGAGGAGGGATGGAGTATGCCTTGGTCCCGCCACGCTATGGCCTAGCCAAGGCACCGACCAGCCTTCATTCCTGCCTATAAGGCATGGCTGGAGCACCTCCTGGAGGGAGGATGGAGAAAGCCCTTGGTCCCGCCATGCTATGGCCTGGCCAAGGCACCGAGCAAGCCTTCAGTCCCGCCTTTAAGGCCTGGCTGGAACGCCTACTGGAGCGAGGTTGGGTAAGTCCTTGGGTCCTGCTTGTGGATAAGCTAACCAAGCGCACCAGACAACAACGGACTAAGACGTCTAAACCCAAGAAGTGGCACACCAAACAATGACAACATATGGAGCCTAAAAGATGGCACATATCAAAAGAATCAAGATCCAAAGAGTGGTACAAAATAAAAGGCTCAAATAAGAATCTAATGCCTTCGACTGATTTCCAAAAGAGGATTTCTAGACTTCATTAATACCCAATTGTGGGTTTCGGGTCTCTTACAATTGATTTCTGATCTTTACTTATACCCGAATATGCATTTTGAGTCTCTTACCATTGATTTCTGAACTTCACTCATTAATGCTTGGATCTGGGCTTCAGTCTTATCAATGCCTAGATCAGGGCTTTGGAACCTCTATTATTGAGACCTTTATTATGGATTTTTAGTCTTCTATTAATTCTTGGATTTATCTTACTAATAACCGAATCGAGGCCTTGGGTCTTCTATTATTAACTTTTGGACGATTCTTATCAACGCCCAAATCTAGGTTTCGGATCTTCTATTATTTCTAGATAAGGTTTCTGGACTCATATTATTTGTTCTCGAAAGAGGATTCCTAGTATTCTATGATTTATTTTTAGATGATGATCTTTGGACTTTTATTATTAAACGATTATTCTTGATCTTCTATCAGTTATTTTCAGAAGAGGATTTCTAGACTTCTATTAATGCCAGATTTGGATTTCTGACCCTTTGTTATTAATTCCATAATTAGATTTCTGGAATCAGGTTTCTGGTCTTCTCTCATCATTACCAAAATTGGATCTCAAGACTTCTATTCATTTCTAACTGTGGAATTTCTCTTCACTTATTATTTTCACATAATGATCGGTTAACCGCCATTACTTAGATTTTTGGAATTTATTATCAGGATTCCTCGTACTATTACCAATAATATGAAGAACCACCAAGTATATTCTTGCATAGATTTCAAATTAATGATAAGAAATGTTGTCTAATTTATACATTTTAGGAAAACAGGATAAATAAGGAAGACTGAATGGGTTGACAAATACAAAAACCATAGTCAAAGTTATCGGGAAGCAAATTCAGAAACAACATTGTAAGTAGCAAAGGCTACAAACCAGTGATATTTACATAATTTATATAATTTATAAAATTATATACAAGTATATAGCATTAGTGTATGTTTCATAGATCCTGGACAACCTTATCTAGATTCTCGACGATTAAAGGATCGACAATATGGTGAATCGCTATACAAAGAATTTTTTTAAGCTTTTTTTCCTTTTTCTTAATTTCCTCAACATCATCAATGGACTCAATGTGGGTCTTCAAAGCATAGTTGAAAGCTTTGTTGGCACCTTTAAGGGTCTTGTATTGCCTTTCTAAATCGGCGATGTACTTTTGTAGAAGATATTTTTCATGTTCAATTTTTGAATTCTAGCTGCATACTCATTAATGTACTGTGAATATCTCACTTTCTGTTGGTCGTCAAAATATCTCATCATTTCAAATTTGACATTCCTGCACCATTCACCTACAGCCTTCTCGTCTAAACCTGCGGGAGGCTTAGTCATAACTAGAAATTTTTGAATAGCTAGAGATGAAGACCTTGTTGATTTCACAACAGACGAGGAGATTGGAGAAGCTAGCAAATTAATATTTGGAATGTCACCCCCATAATAAATTCTAGGGATTGGCACTAAGCTTGACTATCTTTTAGTTTGATCTCCAAATTGCTCGCCTATTGGAAAAGCTTAAACATTTCATGATCAAAGTCGATTGACGGGTTTGATTTAATTTGGCATCTCAATTATGAAATTGTTTCGTCTTTGTTCTTGATGTCCGCTTCAAGACTAGAAATTTGATCATTAAGGTCCCTAATAATCGACTTTTGAAGTAAAAATTTCTTGTGCCATTCTAACGCCTTGGTAATACCTTGAAGCCGGGTGGACAAAGGATCTTTAAATAGGCTTCTCTTCTCAAGATCCACCACCAACTTATCTCTCATACTGGTGAAATGGGATAACGGATCTAGTGGGAGAGGTGTGGTAGCTAACTGTAATTCCTATTCAAATAAACAAAAAACAAATTAATACCCAGAGAACAAATTTCTTTATTACAATAGTAGAAGTTAAACTCAAAAAGAAATAAAACAAAAGGTACAATATCGATGTTATAATCAAATACATGCTTTGCCTTATCACACTTAAAGTCTATAAACAGCATTTTTAACTTTATTCAAATAGCTAGCTGAAAGGGAATAGTCGATTCAAAAGTGGTATCAAATCCCTCTGGGTTATAACTGAGGGACATTTGCTATAATCTCATTCTCCGGCTGGAGGACTATTATGACCACAAATCAGTTTTTTATGATATGTACGATTCTCCTTAAGGAGCTTCTCATTTTCTTCACCTATAAAATCAAAGCAAGACAGGGATGTTGCATATAAAGCTTCTGTAGATCTCTAAGAAAGCAATATCTAGCTAACCTTGAGGATTTCAAGAGCGAGGCTTTTTCTAAGTAATCTCTTCTTAATTTGACATATTTGCCTAAGTAATCTCTAGAAACAAGGCTGCTTGAGAGATATTTATTCTGTAATAACGTAATAACATACGACTAAGTATAAAAGAAAACTAATACAGAAATTCATGAATCAATATTATTACATGATTACAAATTTTCATCTGGTTCATACAAAACTGATTTATTGGACAATTCGGAAATGAATTTATCCTTATAATATTTGAGCATTTCTGGAGGCAATTCATGAGGAATTGAATTGACTCATGGTAAATTCCAGCAAGCCCCAAGATGAGGATCAAATCCAAATTCATCTAAGTACCTCCTATGTGAATATCTAAGTAAACCCCCGCTTAAATCACCCAAGTATGAAAAATCAACAGTTGGATGTCTGCAATAAGCTTTATATAGGAAGTCTACCAGGATATCTCTGTCCTCGATCAACATCCAAAAAAGTGTTATCAATTTCATGTTCTCTTCTAGAAGCTTGTCATAACAAAGGCACACCCTTTTCAGTCGAAGGGCCATTTCCTGATCTTTAAATGACGCTAACACTGCAACACTTTTATTAAGCTTATAATACTTGTCAGAGAGAGCGTTATGTTCTTTTAATTATTTATCTAACTCCCTATACAAGCTATTTATTTCCGCCTGTTTTCTTTCACGCTTTGTTTTATAAAGATGAATGGATTTCTTCTTGATCTAAAATGGGAAAATATCAGCTATTGTTATCTTGGAAGTGAAAGCCATTTAGACAAAGAATTCCATACCTAAGAAACAGGGATTGAAGTTTGTTGGGTCTGCTTTTTCCTCTTGTTCTCCAATATCAATGTTGACATCATTTTCATCGAATTCAGAGGGTTCTTGAAGTCCAGTTTGACTTAGTTCATGAGCATTTGGATCAGGGATGACTTTCTCTTAAGCCCTGGAAGTATCATCGTCGCCTCCTTCTTGATAACCATCGTGATCACCCCTATTACCACCAGAACCCTGACCTCTATCATCATTATCAGGGTTATCATCGTCATTGTCATCATCTTTGTCGCCTTCTTGAACGAAGACTTCATCATCATCATCATCCTCCATCTCGTCAGAATCAGAATCTCTTTCTACATGATGGACTTCGAAAGATAGGATCTTTGAGGCATCAATTTCTTCTCTCTCAGGGACCTCGATCCCTTGCTCTATTTCCTTAATTTTGTCCATGAATCTTTTTACCAATACAGGGTCGAGTGAGAGAAATCTTAAGTCAGGGCATTTTCAATATTATCAAAGTAAGCAAGCATGAGTGCATCCTCGTAAGAATTTACAATGATATCATTTAGAGAAGTGCTCAGAAATTGAGACACTTTCCGCTTAGCGGTGGAAATGATCTTGGTGGCCATGGCTAAGGAATTCTTCTTCTTTTCCAATTTCTTTTTGAAAGACGTACACATTTTCTTGAGAGAAAATTGTTTAGTGCTCATCTTGGCCTTTTCATCCTTTGATTCTTTCAGAGTCATTTTCAAAGCCAAAATCTCATCAGCTAAGATTTGTTTTGCCTTCCTCTCCTCAGAAATTGTGGACTCTGCTTGAGCAAGGGAAGTGCTCAACCATCCTTGTTCCCTCACTGCGTTATCTTTAGCAGCAGTGAAGGAAGTAATCTGGTTACTTAGAGTTGAGACTTCTTCTTTAAGCTTAGATGTCTCAGTGGAAGACTTTGAAGCGTTTTCCTGGAGGAGTGCCAACTTTTAAAAGAAAAAGTAAAACGTTAGTCAAGATTCAATATAAAATGGTAATAAAAAAATCAAGTAGTATGGAACGTACCAGAAGTTGTTGTTCAATAAAGGATCGACAATGGCTTGTCGGATTGGATATAGAGGAAGGCGGTTGAATAGAGGTGGATGAGGGAGAATTCATAATTGAGTGTACAATCTTCTCAAACTCGTTAGGAGAAACCAGTGATGGGGGTCTAGAGGGGTTCAACTCCTGAGAGGGAGTTGAAGTGCCTAAATCCTTTTGCACCTGCTCAATGATGCTGGGAGAATCGGACACAACGATGCGGGACATTAAGTCATCCTTTGAAAGAGTTATTCTGGATTGGTCTGTAGTAGCATCAAGAGTAGGACCCTCTAGAGCTTTGCCTACATCAATAGATTCACCCTTTTTTGGGGTAAGAGAAGATTGGACATCAGCAGTTTTAATTTTCTTGGAAGAGGGAACTGTTATAGTTACTTCACTCAATTTTATTCTAGCAAGCATTCTCAACCTAGCAATGGCCTGGATCAAAGCTAAAGCACTAGATTCAGAAGGTATAGGAAGTGGATCTCTTGTAGATAGTTCAGACGAAGGAGCAGCTATTAGAATAAAAAAGCATAAATTAGCAAAGCAATCTAAAGAGTAACATAACGGTAAGATACAAACGGTACATTTAAGTTTACCTGGTTGCTCTGGATAAATGGAGACAAAGGTGAAAAAAATTTGGGGTTACCTAAGGATAGAAAGCGTTTGCTCTTGGAAGTGTGTTGGACAAGAAGGGGTTGACCAAGAACCCTCTGACCTACTGGAAGGAGAGAATGTTTTTGAAGATTGCCAGAGGTCAATAATGTAAGCGCCTATTCCCAATGCTATTTGAAGCAGCAGTTAACAATTTCATGATTCTCTTCGCTTCATCATCGAGATCTTTAGGAGCAGGGCCTAATAAGAAAACGTAATTCAATAAAAGATGATGATTCAATGAAAATAAAGATAATGATCAACTTACGAGGAGAAGAGAAAGCTCCACTAATATTTGGAAAATGTTTGATATAAAAGGATTGCGTCTCCCAATCCTTGAACTTATTTACTCCCTCTAAAATTAACTTTTTGGGGGGTTAGCCCTGAAAATCTAGCTATTTAAATTGCTGAGCTTAGCAAAACGCACCAAATAATTAAGAACTTCAGCACTTAGTAAAGGAAGGCCTGACCCTAAGGCCATGAGCTCTAAGGAGACAAGATATGTATATACATTTGGTGATAATTGAATTGGAGCTATGCCAAGGTGACTCAAGAATCTTGACAAGGAATCAAAGAATGGAATAAAATTGCCATGCTAGATGTGGATGGCAGTGTAAGTAAAATATCCTTCAGGAGGACTCTGAATAATATCATTATCGCCAGGAGGAATAGCTTCAACTCATGTAATTCTGAAGTCGTTAAGGATCACGTCAACTTCATCTTGAGTGGCTATAAGAGAATTCCTCGAAACTGCTTCATCCTTCTTTGGAGAAGGCTCTAGTTCTAAAGCTATATCCTTCTCAGGTTTCTTAGAAGTCCTTTTCAAACCCATGATCCTACCAGGTGAAATAATTTCATTAAAGTTATGATTTATTACATTATTAACGACTTCCAAAGATGTTGAAAGCCCAAAAAAGGGGGTTTTGATCATAAGTGCAACTATCTACACAATACCAATTTAGGTATATACATTATTGAAACACCATATCCCAATTAGATTTGAAGGATTTGAAACAAAGAGGCATTGGCACTAATGAAAGGGCATTGATATGTCTCGATAATGTTTGTATTGAGAAGTGATGATAGTTACACTCTAATTAACTATTGTGAGTTTTGAATAAGTCGAAAGGATACAGCAGACCCTTAGAAGCGTTAACACCAAATTGAGATAATAGAAACAAATATGGTTATTTAAACTTTAAGGTTTCGACTAAGACGAAAGGCTAGTTAAGGGTTCCGTCAATAACAACAAGTATATTTTTAGTTCAATTTAGAAGGAGGGACATTAATTCTTAATCTAAAGTATACCCCGAGATAAACTAAAATTAGGCATTATTTATCTAAAGTAAAGTTTTATAGCGAATCAAATCCGCCTTTTATATGCGCTGAGTTCTAAATCCTTTCGAAGAGAATTGGGCTTTCGAAGGGATACATTGTGTAGTCATTAGATTGAACCCTTCAAGAGAACTTCTTCGAAAGGTGACAGAATACGTCAAAACATACTTTTGCTTTCGAAGAAGTCCATCTTGACAACAACATTAACCTCTTTGAAAGGATCCATTTAAAAGTGGATGCTTGACTTCCTTTCAGCCCCTTCGAAAGAGGTTTTATTAAATAAAAAAAAGTGGAGTTAGCCGCATCAACCCTTTCGAAAGGGCTGGGAAAATTAAACTTTGATATTGGGTTTTTGATTTACATAACTCAGCCTTCTCTTCGAAGCCACTAGAAAGGAATTTTCTTCCTGATTCACTTTCAACCCAATGCTTCTAGATGTTGACAATTATATTGATTCGAGCATGGATTTACATTCAACAACAACGAAAACCCCAAATTTGGCAAATTCAAGCTCGAACCATAATTAATTCCATAGATTTAAAAAAAGTCCTCCCAAGCAAATTAAAATTGAGCGTAATAAAATTCGAGCCTGGATTCGTATACAACAATGGCAAGTAGCCCCAAATTTGACGAATTAAAGTTCGAACCCAAAATCAATACAATAGATTAATCGAAATCGGCAAAAAAAGTGAATCTAAAGGTCATTTTATATGAATGATAAACTTAATTCAATCTCAAAAATTGAAACAGTGACGCAAATTCGAACCCTAAGAATTTGAAATTGAAACTAAACAAGAACAATAGATGCATACCTCATATCTGAACTCGTGTCTACTGAAATTAGGAATTTAATAAGAAACTGGAATTTCTTATTCTTGCTTTGAGTTTCTTAATTGCAAGTAAATGAAAAAGGGGAGAGAAGGAAGCGTGATTTATAAGAGAAGCGAGCGCAAGGAAAGTCATTCAATCAAATTCAAATGAATGGCCAAGCTTCGTTTGGGAATATCAAAAGGCGAAAAAAATTTATGTTGAAATAAAGATGGGTGTTGAAACAGTTGACTTGAAAAGTCAAAGAGCATCCCTTCGCTATGTAGGCAAGTGTTATCATAAAAATCTACTCCAACTTGATTGAAACCTTAAAGAATACAGAAGAATGATTCATGAGGAATGATGGCGATAGCAAAACCTTTCGAAAGAGTCGAAGGGATGCTTCTGCAAAATGTTGGATGAGAAGTGGACTTTCGAAGAGGTCGAAAGGGAGACAAGGCTACCTTCTGCTTCACTTAAATCCTTTTGAAACAGTTGGTTCTACATGCATAAAGGAGATTTGTATGAGTAAAAAGTACCTTTCGAAGGTATTAAATAACATGCTTTTGTATATGCGCCAAACCTTTCGAAACAATGGGTTTTGCCACTATTTACCTTCCACAAAAGAATGTTTAGCCAAAGCTACCCCTTCGAAAGCATAGATCAGCCTTTCGAATCGGTTGAAATCGTCCGCAATTATAAACGAAAGCTTACATTAGTCCAATATGGCTTCCTCAAACACCAAAAGATGGAGGTTTTGCATCAATCAACAAGAATGCATTCGAAAGTTACCTTTCGCAACTAAGACTTCTACTATGCTTCAACTCATTCAAAGCCCCGAAAATACACCTTTAGACAGCATCAAAAGCCATCATCCTTTCTAACTTACATAGGACATCAACAACAAGGTGAAGGATGCTTTATACCTTTCGATGGAGTCGAAAGCACCCAAGTTCTGTTCAAAAGAGGAGTTAGAAAGGCGTCTTGAATTTAACAGCAGTGAAAGATCTTCAAGATACCATTTCGACCAAATCGAAAGGACTGATGCGAAAGGGTTCAACCAATGCCTATAAATAAGACCCTAGGTATCTTATTTTGGAGATCCGAATTCATTCACTCTATACTTGTACTTTTCTTGAATTTATAAACTCTAGTTCCAAAATCAAATTGGGGATTTCACTTCCTTGTAATACTCAAGCCTTGTGTATTCATGAAAGTTATTAATAAAGCAAGTGCATGGTTTTTCTGAATACATTTATTTGAATCTGCTACATATATATGGTACCAGTTATGGATTATATGTATTAATATCAATCGAAAGGTTACCTTTCGAAGGAATAGGGACTTTAAGATTTAATTAAAACCCTTAGATCCACTAGAACCTAACCTTAAGTCACCTCGACCACTTCGAAAGGGGGGTTCGAAGGGGTCTTAAGTTATCTCAGCTGATTCGAAAGGAGGTTTCGAAGGAGTTCTAATTACCTCAATCACTTCGAAGGATGGTTTCGAAGGAGTTTTAGATTACCTTGATTGGTTCGAAAGGTGGTTTCGAAGAGGCTATTCTCATCTTTAATTCTACTTTGGGCTGTTGACAAGTTTTCTTGTTAACAGTTTTGATCATAAAACCACAATCCAGTTTCTAGCATTTTAGAGCAATCCTTTTGATTCCAAAACTCACAACAAAGAATCTGTTCTCTCTAGATTGAATTGAAAATACCAACTCTGTCTTCCATGATCTCCTTGCATATGCTTCCAAGGCTTTGTAATACGGTCTATGACCCACCACGTATAACATCACAAAGTTGCCCCAGCTCCCTTTTGCTTCATGATGGCTTCCTTAGACATTTTTCTCTTCCTATTCCCGCTCGCATCATAAGAATCTACAAATTCTAATTGGCATTCTTCATTTTTGAAGAAAGGCGAATTCTTAACTACATCTATGTAAGAAACTTTTTAACATAAATTGGGATTTTGATTTTGGGATAACTAGTAGATCTCACCTTACCCTTGCTTTGGAAGGAATTCTTAGAATTTCCCTTCAGATATCACTAGCTAAAGGCCGAAACTCCACCCCACCTCCTTTTTACATGATTTCCCTTTTTCCCCGTCACATCCGTCCATCCCTCCCCAAAAGCCTCAACCTAACCACCTTTGTCCTAGCCATCCAAGACCGAATCCATGATAAGAGCGCAAGAAGAAAAGAAGTATAGTAGAAAGAGAAATATAAACGATTGAGATTTAGAGAAAGAAAACTTAGAGAAATAGGGTTTTGTGGAGAACCGTAGCCGTCATTAGAAAATTAGAGGTTGTCCTTTTGTTCTTATTTTTTTATTTTTCAAAAAAAAAATCCTCTTATTTAGTAAACCCTAAGTTTGTAATCGTATCAAATTAGTGGTCTGAATGTGATCAAGTCATTGGAGAAGTAGTTTATTTGATTTATAATTATAGGTTAGTCTCTTCACTTTTTACCTATATTTTTTGTGATCACTCTCTTGTACTATTTTTTCCATTGAAGTAAAGAATAATTGCCGAATCCATGGATATAGGTAATTTGGTCGAGCTACATCAAATCATTTTGTTGTCTATTTTTTATTTGTTTTTTGTTTTAGGGTTATTGTTTATTGAATTGCCTATTGATGATTAATTGACAAGGTAGATCTTTGGATATTTCTGCATAAGTAGGTTTTTGCATAACAACAATTATGCAAGCCAATGCATCCATAACCGTCAAGTAGTATAAAGACCCAATTTGACCGTCCATACAGTAAGCTTTTCTTTTGGATATATCTTTTGTAGAAATTAGAATTCGCCCTTTATTTTCAAACTTAATGCCTGAAAAACTTTTGTAACAAAAAGTTTCACGAAACACATCTGTTAAAGTTTTCAGTGGAAATGTGCAGTGCAAGTTGCAAATATTTGCAGTGTTGCAGACTGTAAATGCTTGTAATGTTGCAGACTGCAAATATTTACAGTTCTAACAGCACATTACAAATATAAACGATATAAAATACAAATATTTGTGATGTAAACTACATATTTTTATTTTACAAAATTATGAAGGAACTGTAAATATTTACGGTATACAATGTAAATATTTGTAGTGTAGACTACAAGTATATGTAGTGTGGACTGCACATTTCGCTGAAAGCACCGACAAAGTTTAGGGATTTTCATGAAACCTGTGTTAGATAAGAGATGGAAGTGTATTTTAAAATATATGAAGGATATTTGTAAAAAAAATCGTTCCTATATTTTTTTTCCTGCTACCTAGTTCTTTTATGCCACTGTGTAGGAATTAATAAAATTTTCATCTTCATTAATAATTAATACAAGGAATGGCTGCAAAATCCCAAAATCATTATACAATTTAAGATATCATAAATCATTAATAAGATTAAATTTTGATCAAGTAAATATGTAATTAATTATTATACAATTTAATGTTATAAGTAAAATAAGATATCATAAATCAATTTAACAAAAACAAGCCCACCTCAACCTCGAACGCCCAAAATCATTTTCTTTGTCGGAAAATTCTGATTCAACGCGAACTAGCATGCAGGATGAAACAAAATGTATCTGCGTCCTCCCTTCATTTTAAATCCCTATGATCCTGCACGCACTTTCGCCAGTTTAAGTAGCGTGGCCCATTTTCATCAAATTCAGTCCCGTGAACTTTGTCCGATAGTCTAGTAAATGCTACATTTAGATATTCACATCATTATTGCTAAACATTCAAATACTGCCCATATTTCACTGCATGGTTAACTTAACAGTTCCTACACCTCACTTTGAACTTGTATAATCAAGCAAGGAACAAAACATTCAGCAGCAGACCACATTTTAAACTCTCTTCCTCAGAAAAATACAATACATGATTTAAGGTTAACCTTATTACAGGCATCAATAGAACAGGTTAAAAATTCCAGTGATTGGCTGATTTGGGTCTCATGCATTTAAACAAGACCTTGGCTAAACTTTCATAAGCCTGATGCTTTATGTATTTTTCCTCAACTTTTCGCCTCCCATTGTTTCCCATCTGCTTCCTCGCTACAGGGTTTGTAATAAGATATTGGATATTTCGTGCTAGAGCCCCTGTTGCTTCACTCCCAATGGGATGTAAAAGACCCGTTTTTCTATGCTCTACCATTTCTCTATTTTCTCCTACATCAGTAGCCAGGACCTATTTCACAACACCACCAATAATAATAAATCAAGAGGAGACAACAATTGCAACGGATGCATATGCATAAATACACATACACACATATTTAGATATGTGTTTATGGATGAGAGATGATGGTTCAGGAGACAATTATCTAATAATGTTGTTAATATGTTGGTGCCATTAGAAAGCACTAAGGCCTACTTGTGTGTATTTTTGAAACATTTAGTATCATATGATCAAAGCCAAATGTGAAGAAATAAATGTCAACAAAATCAAAGTTAGCATTCATCAATACAACCTACACATGTACTTTTTATAAATGAAAATTGACACAGGAGTAGGACGAGTTATGTGATTAAACTTACAGGTAAACCGAATGCCATAGCTTCAACTGTGCTCATGTCAAATGTTTCTCCAATACCCTAGCATTTATGGACATAAATTTTAGTATGTATTTCAATCCAAGTATGAAACAGGATCAAAGATAAGAGTTCTAGTAATGACATTTGCATCTCTTTCCTAATTAGACAGATTGCTTAATACAATACATTAAACGATCCAAACCATACGTGCTGGAGACATCTCCCTTCATATAGTTTGGTTTTTGTGTTAGATGAAATTTAATGTCACATCAAAAATATAAGAGGAATGCAGTGTGTGTATACGAATCGGTATCATGTATCTGCTAGAGGTTTTTTTAAAAAAAAATCATTAAAAGTTTGCCATCACGGAGAGAGGGTGTGTGTGTATTCAACCTGGTTAGGTGGAGGTGCAAAGACAACGCCCCTACAAGCAGCGGTCGATCAGTCTGGTTAGGTCGTGGATGTCTAAAGGGCAGCGCCTCTTGATGCGTTGCGGACCAACTCCACAGCCCCAACGTTATATTTCAGTTGACATTCAAATTTTAATTCAAAAGCCAACATATACAACTGCCAGTCAAGTGGTGTCTGTTGACTTCAACGATCACCACAAAACGTAATCTCATTTCCTATGTATACAGATCAGGTTTCTAAAACAAAATTCAATTTTTATTTTCAAATTCAAATAAAAACAAAGCATCATGTGGTTCGATTTTGAATGTTATGATCTGCACAACAAATCACAAGTTGCGTCTTTTTCCCTTGTATCATGCGAGAATGTTTTCTACAACCCTGTGTGATCTGAGAAAAAGAGAACATTCTTGAAAGACAGCGATATAATTATGCTTTTGAGCGATAATCCTGACCAAACTCTCAATAGTAAATACATTAGGGGTCATTTTTGCTATAACAGAGTCTGTCAATTCATGTGTAGGGCGAAATTCAACTATTGGTGTAATAAAAAAACCGTGAGGCATAATGACAACGGACACAAATAATAAACAAAAGGACCTGAGGCAAAGTCATGTTATGTAAGGTTTCAGCCGTGGTATGATTCTTAACACTGTAGCGTAACTCTTTTTCTCCAAAAAAATTGACGTTTTTAGAAAAATTATGGAGAATATGTCCTATCAATAGTAACTATGGAAATCAAGTAGCACATGGTAGTATATAAATTTCTTGTTACACACCTGTATGGAGCAAAATTTATATGATGGAATTATAATCACATTTAACTATTGCTACCTGACATCTTCTTGATTCAGTTTATGCCATCTAACGAGTACTGCAGAAATTGTTATAAAATAACATGCACTGATTAATATATGGTTAATGCTTCCTATCAGATTAGAGAACATTTAATAATGCATTATTTTTGTAGATGCATTGATCAGGAAAGCAGAAGGAAACAATACAATAAAATTAAACTTAAATATCAGCTTGCACTCAGCTTTTATAAAGCAATAAATGCTAGTAGTAAGGCTAATAACATTTTGGGTCGCTAAATTTGTGAACAATGTATTGTACTATAAAATCATATACATGATTATTTTATATGTCAACAAATAAATGTGTTTCATCTGAATAAAAGTAGAGTAGCATATGATACAGGTACTAAAATATCACTCATTAGAGAATTTCAACAGCGGAAAGGTAGCTTCCCTATGTGTCAAAAAAATGCTAAGCAAAACGCTCATTCATACCCCCAAAGGGCTATGCGTTAATGATTACTGACCAACAAAATATAATTCTTGATTAGTCCATTGAATTATTTGATATTTCTATTTATTGGATAAATTAATGCTTCAGAGTAACAGGTTTTAGCTACAAAGTAATAAGAAATTGGATAAAAATCTCCACTTGGTAAAATAAATGGGGTATGATGAGTATCAATACTCACTTAATATCCTTATTGGGATGCTTTTGTTACGACGACTGATAATATAAAGGATGACCTTTCAATATTTATACAAGTTATTTTACATTACATTACCCATTGTGAGATTGTTCTTAACACCAAAAAACGAGGACATTGGATAATGCGTGAATGCGTGCGACGATCACCATATTAAAGAACCACTAATCTGACTATTAACAAAATGAATCAATTGTATATGATTCACCGATGCATCAATGTTTCAAGGGTAATCAAAGCTATAAAAATATTATTATTTTCAAAATTATTGCATTTCTACCTCACTTATATGTGTGTGCACATTGTGTCTGTCATACATTAGTTTTAAAACCAATCGACAATGTGAATGATGATCTCATAATAATTACACATGATCCTTCCTATGAAATGCCCAATGCAGAACCATTTTCAACATCAACTAACCAAGTTTAAAATCTACCGATATAAAGCTGCTGAATAGGATTACATAATAAAATTCACCTGAGTATTTGTTACATAAACATCAGCGGCAGAATATAGAGCAGCAGCATGGTTAGTTGGTGACCAAAGAACAGACTTTGACAAATCCTTATGTTTAGAAAGAAACTTGAGAATTTCTTCAACGTAACTCACTTTACTACCACTTGCTTTCATAGAGCCAATAAGAATTTTAAGGTGTTTGTTTTCCACCTTCGATAATAAGCTCCTCAAACTTCGTTCCTTTCTCTTCTTCTTTTTCTTCAAATTGACACTAGTGGAAATAACTTCTTGTGTCTTATTAGTAGCGGGAAGAACAGGCTTAACACTCTGATTCTGATTAGCTATCAAAGATGATTTTTCCTCTTTAAGTAGCTTATAATTGTTGGTATCCTTCAATGAAACCTTGTGTTCAGCAACCAAAAGTGCTGCTTCTAGAAGCAAATGCTGTCCCATTTGGGGATTTAGACTACTTAACGACATGAAAAGGACATCATTATCGCCCAGCCCCATTTGTTTTCTAACCGCGCTTCTTAAAACATCCTTTCTTTCTGCCATTTTTTCAACAGAAAATGCAGATGCATTTGAAGAAGATGGAATGCCTGCTACAAATGCTAATTCTTCATTTATGGATAAAGGCGCTACCATAGGCTGAAAATAAAATTTAATTTTTTCTTCTTCACACCAAGACAACCATTGTTTGGACTGCGTCTCTGAGATGAAAGTCAGTATTTTTACTCGATTAAGCAAATGCTTTGACTGGTTGAAGTATTCTCGAGCATTCTCAATAATCCACCAAAGTATCTGACCTGAGCCAGCTGGATAATGATTCAAGTATGGTTCTGCAGAATGGAAATCAATCGTTGATCCAAGTGGATTAAAATACCTATATTTATTCATTAGCCATCACTACTTAGCTATTGTTTTCCATATCTCATTCTTGATGGCATAATTTTCGATATTCAACAAGTATATGTAATCCTAGCAAGATGTAACAATTCTCCAAATATTTGAGAGATAGTACAAGGGAAAATACATGATACTGCATCCAAATGGTAATTAACTAAGAAGCCTTGAGATGCTAACGAGATGGTGCAAAGCTTAAGTGTAGAGACAATATATCTCTTTGTTAAAGCAAGGAGGATTTTATGCGACACTCTTTTAGGAGTTTATAGACATTGTTCAGTTTACCTAAGTACTACAGGAAAAAAAAAGCAAAAACATAATTCAGTTTACCAATGTACTAAGAAAACAAATAAAATATAATGCATTTTGAATGTCTCCATGAGACTGTGGTATGTCTCTAGAGTGTCTATCTACTATCTAGATGTCTTTGAATTAAATCCTAATAGTATCGATTTAAAATAATTGATTTTTTATTTATCAATGGCTACAATACGTCATCATTTCATGTTTGTTGAGTTTTAGTAGGGCGCAAATTTAGATGCAAGTGACTATATATGATCTTATTTAATTTGCATGCTGTTTTGCTATGAGATTGTGTTAAAACTTGTGAAATTTAGTACTACCATCACTTTATTTTATTTTATTTTTTTTGGAAAAATTTACTATTTTTTATGAAAGACAAACAAACAAAAACATAATGCTTACCAATCCATGAAGAACACTTGATTGAACCCGCTATAATGAGGTCAACTTTCTTGGCAGTTTTGTAGCTTGGCATTCCTTTATCTTTTATCATTTTAATCCTTCGCTTATTAAGTTCTCTAATCAGTCCACCTTTCTTGTTTAAAACAATAGCAGAAACAGATCCTCCACAATTCAAAATCTCCATACCCAACTCCAACATTGATAGTGACAAGCCCGTCGTATGGAGCTCATGAAATATCAAGATAATATTTTGTGAATACACAATACGTGCAAATTCTCCTTTACGATTGACGCAAGTCTTCCTTTTCACATGACTTTGATTAACTACACTTTCTTCTATCTTATCTAACGGACCCACAATCAAACCATATGAAATTTTCTTGTCCGGTATCTCCTGAACGTGAGTTTCTTCTATCTCATCTTTGGGTTGAACAAGCATTTTGCTTAGTTTCCTACCCTTTTTTCTAATCAAATCGATGCCTAATTTGGAAGCCAAGATTTTCTTTCCTTTAGCCAAAATTTTCTTTCCTTTTGCTAAAGAATTCTCGTTAATTGAACCTTTGGTCGCATTTTCTTCTATACTCTTATGACTTATAAATTCTTTATTGCTATGATCGCCATGAACCCATTGAGATTGCACATGAAAACCAATATATGCCCAAACAGCGATCATTAATAACCAAAACACAACTTTATTGTGTCTAATCCAACTTCCATAACTAACTCTATGATCTTTTCTAGAAGATTTACTGGAGCTCAATTTACGCAATGTGGGTGAATCCCTTGCAGTTGATTTTCCAAAAACTGAGGCTTTTAAGCTTAAGGGTGAAAGATTTGAACTTTTAACATACAACTTACCATGTAAATCTTCTTTGTCAATCTGCTCCATTTTTCAAGTTATTGCCACAGCCACAAATTTCGCTGCTAAGTAAAGATGCGAACTCCACTAATTTAATAAAGATGTAACTATAATTGATTACTACGCTAAAATTACAAAATAATTATAAAGGATACAGCAGTTTAAACAGCTTTACTAGCATACTGAATGAAACCACTGAATAGAAGAATAAAAAAGAGAAGCTGGATAGAACAAACCGAATTCTGGGGAACTGATTGATCCAAGCTTTTGAATTTTGTCGGGATTAAGACTAATGAAGATAGTTTTTGAGTGGAGATCTTGAAGAGAACAGCAGCGAGACTGCGAGATTGGAAGATAGTAAAACACTCGACTGTAGACCTTATTTAATTAGAATTTTAATATTTTTAAGTTTACTTTAGCTCAGCGTATTCTCTTAGTCAACTACTGATCTGAGCTTGTAGTACGCAACCTATTACAGCTTCCATGTACATTTCCTAATGTTGAAAACTCTTAATTCTCATTCTCACAGTAGAGATTAGATAGAAAGGAATTTTGGTACCCCGATTTTCTCTTCTGGCCACCATTATAGTTTTAATACAAAGGAATTTTTTGTACGTGCTTCTGGCCACCAATATCATATTCCTTCATTCAGTTATAAACAACCGTTTGTATCAGCAGTTCTTTGGTAGTTTAACGCCGTACGGCCGTTGGCAACCGAAATTTATTCATGACAAACGGTCGCAGGTGGCCGAACAGTGTTTCGGTCCTTTGCAGCCGATCAGGGTGCCGTTTGATTTGGAGAGAAAAATACACGGTGTTAGAAAGAGAAGTGCACGTTATTTTGATGTGACCTCAGTGTAGGTGGCCAGAAGAGGAAATCGGGGGTGTCAATAGCAATACATTATATATTTGAACATTGTTTAACATGCACTTGGATCATGTAGGTGTGACACGTACATATAGGAGAGAGCATCTATAGACCCTCTTACATATCTCCGCATGTTTTTTTTTTAAAGGATTGAAATGGAGTAAAATTAGGTTGTATGCAAAATTTTGTCGATTCAATCTACTTGAGAAATCATTGGCAAAAGGTTGAATTGTTTCAAAAACTTTAACTAAATCTAAATTACAATTCCAATGACCATTAAAAAAAAGTTATATTATGTTGTAGGCTAAATTTTGCTCGATTAGTTTTCAATAAATATTGATCAATTCAAAAGCAAATTGCTCGACTTGAAGTCATTGTTTGCTCTACAAAAATGGAAAAAGCATCCGATCAAAAGGTGAACGAAAATGATAAGAAAATTAAGAATCAAAAGAGAGAAGAACACACAAATTTAGAGTGGTTCGACCAAAATTAATAATCTACATCCAGTATTAGTTTTGTTGCTGATTACCTTTTGCTTTACAATAAGATTACAACTCAAGATTCAAACCGTTCAAATATGAACTGGACAGAGTATGCAAAAATAAAATAACAAAGGGAAGATCCCATTCTCATTGCATTAGCTTTGGTATTTATAGACGAAATCAACCACCAAAATGGTCGGGGACGATTTGAGCACGTTCTCATCTTGAAAGAAATCTATTTAGAAATCAATTTGATTGTCATTGTATTCCACTTTCAATCATATATATATGGTTTACAAGAGTTAAGATAGGCTACAAATCAGCCAATTAATTTGCTAAAACAAAGGTAAGTAAATAAATACTTCCTAAATACAGATATCATCAAATCAACTGATTTGCTAAAAGAAAGGCAACTAAATAAATATTTCCCAAATAAAGAGTAAGTCAAATCACAGAATAAATACAGGAAATATCAAAGAATAAATGCAGGTAATATCAGGAAATATTTTAACGTCTAGAATATATGTAAAATATATTCTATCACACCCCCTCAGTCGAAGCGGGAGGTTCTCGTATGCTTAGACTGTCCCTGAAATCATTAAATAATACGCGTGGAAGCCCTTTTGTAAAAATATCAGCAATTTGGTAACGGGATGGTACATGAAGCACACGCACTTCACCACGAGCTACTTTCTCACGGACGAAATGAATATCCATCTCAATGTGTTTAGTGCGTTGATGCTGAACAGGATTGCCAGATAAGTATATAGCACTCACATTATCACAATAAACTAGAGTAGCCTTTTGAATAGGACAATGCAACTCTAGAAGCAAATTTCTGATCCAGCACGAATCAGAAACAACATTAGCAACACCCCTGTACTCCGCTTCAGCACTACTACGGGAAAGAGTAGGTTGCCGTTTCGAAGACCAAGAAATCAAATTATCTCTAAGGAATACACAATAACCAGAGGTAGAACGACGGGTGTCAGGACAACCACCCCAATCTGCATCTGTATATGAGATAATACGATTAACATTGGATTTGTACAAGTGGAGACCAAAAGAAAGGGTACCCTGGAGATAGCGTACGATACGCTTAAGAGCTTTCATATGCTCATTAGTCGGGGCATGCATATGAAGGCAGATCTGCTGCACGGCATATGAAATGTCTGGTCGAGTGAATGTAAGATACTGAAGAGCACCTGCAAGACTACGACACTTAGTCGGATCATCATAAGGAGTGTCTGCAGTGGCACTTAGTTTGGACTTAGTGTCAACAGGAGTAGGACATGAACTGCAGTTAGACATTCTGGCACGTTCAATAATTTTTGCAGCATACTATGTCTGAGATAAGAAAAGACCATGGGTATGACGAGTGACAGCAATACCCAAAAAGAAACTTAAAGGACCTAGATCCTTCATAGCAAATTCAGAAGCTAAGAGAGTCATAATATACTTACGAAGACGATCAGAAGAAGCTGTAAGTATAATGTCATCCACATATAACAGAATATAAGCAATATCAAAACCATTCTTGTAGATGAATAAAGAGTGATCTGATGTACTATGAGAGAACCCAATGGTAGCAACAAAATCAGCAAATCTTTGGTACCAAGCTCGAGGAGCCTGTTTTAATCCGTACAAAGATTTCTTTAAAAGGCAAACATGATTCGGATAATTTTTGTTACGAAAACCCATGGGTTGATGCATATAAACTGCTTCATTGAGATGACCATGCAAGAAAGCATTCTTGACATCCATTTAATGAATGGGCCAAGATTTAGAAAGAGCAATGCTAAGAACCGCTCTAATGGTGACCGGTTTAACCACGGGGCTAAACGTTTCATCACAATAAATGCCCTGTTGCTGTGTATTTCCATTACCTACAAGACGAGCTTTATAACGCTCAAAAGAGCCATCAGACTTATATTTATGATGAAAAATCCACATAGACCGAATAACATTAACATTAGGCGGCCTAGGCACTAATTCCCAAGTCTTATTGTCAATTAAAGCATTAAATTCATCCAACATCGCACTTCTCCAATTATGGTCACTAAGCGCACTAACAGGATTTTTCGGAATAGGAGAAATATCTGTAGTGGTGGTAGTATGGTAATTAGAAGAGTATTTGGGGTTGGGTTTAAAAATGCCATTTGATGCACGAGTGGTCATGCGAGTTGAAATGGGGTTGGGAGGCATTGGGGTGGTGTGAGGAATGGTCAAAGTGGGGGAGGTCATAGACGGGGTTAGACTGTGGGGAAGAGAGGATGGGACAAAGGAGGAAATAGAGGACTGAGTGTGGGCAGCAGTGGGAGGTGTGGAATTTGGTCCTGTGTGAGACTGTGACCAAGACTGAGGAAGAGAGGACGAGTCATTGGGCAGCGTTTTTGGGTCAATCTGCATATTTTGTGGTGTGGTATTTTGAGATAAATGATGTATTAATTGAGGATTAATATTGTCATTCAAAAAATCATATTTTGTGGAATCTGGGTCTGTGTGAGACTGTGACCTAGATTGAGGAAGAGAGGACGAGTCATTGGGCAGCGTTGTTGGGTCAAGCTGCATATTTTGTGGTGTGGTATTTTGAGATAAATGATGTATTAATTGAGGATTAATATTGTCATTCAAAAAATTATAATTCGAAGGTTTTGTTTTGTGGAGTTTGGAGAATGGAAATTCTGTTTCAACAAAATGAACATGACGACAAATTATGATTTTACCACTAGACATGTCATAGCATTTGGAGCCACGATGATTAGGAGCCGGACCTAAATAAGCACAAGGAGTTGACCTTTCTTGTAATTTATGAATAGTAGAAGAGGGGAATAATGGGAAACATAAGCAACCAAAAACACGCAAACCTGAATAATTCGGATCACTTTGATAGAGGATTTGAGCGGGAGATTGGTAATTCAATACCTTGGTAGGAAGGATATTGAGAAGATATGTAGTCATAGAGAGAGCATGATGCCAAAAGGAGAGTGGCATAGATGCATGAGCAAGAATAGTCAGGATGATATTATTTATGTATTTTATGTGTCTTTCGGCCTTTCCGTTTTGAGGAGATGTATGAGGACATGAGAGATGGAAAAGCATACCATGTTTGTCAAAAAAATCCTTAAAAGTGCCATTAATGTATTTCGTACCGTTGTCACACTGAAAAGTCTTAATATTACGTTCAAATTGTGTCTTGACTAAAGCATTAAACGCTAAGAAAAGTTGTTTGACCTGAGATTTTTTTGCAATAGGAAAGGTCCACAAAAATTTGCTATAGTCATCAAGAAAAAGAACATAATAACAATGACCGAAAGTACTAACAATAGGAGAAGTCCAAAGATCACTATGAATAATATCAAACGGAAGAAAAGTATATGACACTGAATCATAAAAAGGTAGCTTAGAATGTTTCCCAAGAGGACAAGAAGAACAAAAGGTTTTACAAACCTTAATACAATCAATAAACTTTTTACTACAAAGAGACTTAAGAATAGCATCGCCGGGATGACCTAAACGATTGTGCCAAATATTCGAAGGCAAAGCAGTAAAAGCAGAATGATTGTTGGAAGAAATGGCTTGAGAGTCGGAGAAAAGTGGATATAAGCCCTCAGTGCTATCACATCTCATTAGTTTGTTCCCTGTCTGTAAGTCATTAACAGAGAAACCAAAAGGGTCAAAAGAGATAGAAACCATATTATCTGTGGTGAATTTACGAACAGAGACCAGATTTTTAATGAGCCTAGGAGCATGTAACACATTGTTTAGGGTAAATGGTGGATAAGGTGGAGGCAATGTAGTGCGACCGTGACCAATAATTGGAATTAAATGACCACTACCAACAACAATGTTATGATGCTTATTGCTTGAATTGAAATAAGAAGAGAGAATACCTGCATCCGCCGTCATGTGAGATGTAGCACCAGTATCCATGTAGTAGTTTCCATCTAGTTGAGAGAACGAAAGAGCATGCATAGCGGCCTCAATGTCGGTGGGCATGTAGCTAGGAGCAGGAGGAGCAACTGCATTAAAAGCTTGAGGTTTGGACCCAAGTAAGCCTGATCCAGAAGAGGAGGGATGTTGGACCGCAGGATTGGGCCTTGGCTGCCAAGAGTATGCGGGAAATGGGCAAGGAGGTATAGTCCACCCTCCCCAACCAGGCTGCTGCCACTGTGGTGGTGGGGCCTGCTGACGTGGCTGCCACCGGTGCTGTTGATATGGCTGCTGACTAGGGCTGGATCCATTAGTACTTTGGTGGACCTTTTTCTTCCCATTTTTTTTGAAATTGTTCCTCCCTTTATTATTGTTGTTGCGTTTATTGCTTGCAGATGAATCAGTGGCAACCATGGCAACACCACTGGACCGACTCCCAGAACCACCAATTTCACGAGCTTGACGAGCCTTGATAGTACGCTCAGCCATTTTCAACCTTGAACGACAACTCTCAAAGGATGGCAAAGGCTCTTGATTTTGTATATAGTCCACCGTACCACTATACGCTTCTGGTAAGGACCCGGTGAGACGTAAAACTAGACGACCATTTGTCATCGGAGCATCAACATCAGCCAACCTATCCGCCAAAGATTGCAGATAATTACAATAATTGTCGATCGAGTTGAAGGCCTCAAAAGCAGCATTTGTAAAGTCCTCCTCGAGATGGGTAGCCCGAGAGGCTTTATTGTCCTAAAAAAGAGCTTCAAGACGGTTCCATGCCCCTTCTGCCGTGTCATTACGTCTGAGAATAGCAAGGAGAAGATCGGAAGAAATGGTGTTGTAAATCCATTGCAAGACAACGACATCCAAACGCCTCCAAAGTGCTGGATCAGCGGACTTAGCCTGGACATAGGCAGCCATAGCCTTCTCCTCCGTTGGTGGAACCAAGAGATCGTAAAGATCATGAACCCTAGCAAGATTGGTAAACAGAGTAGCCCAAGAATGATACATGGCTTGCTCATTGTCTAATGTTATGGGAATAAGAGATTTAACATTAGTGATGGTGAGTGCGGGATGAAACTTGGATGAGTCTACCATGGAAAAGAATTAAAGATAGAAGAAGAAGAACTGAGAAGAAGATAGGTGAGGCTAGGGTAAGGAGAATGGCTCTGATACCATGAAAGAAATCTATTTAGAAATCAATTTGCTTGTCATTGTATTCCACTTTCAATCATATATATATGGTTTACAAGAGTTAAGATAGGCTACAAATCAGCCAATTGATTTGCTAAAACAAAGGTAAGTAAATAAATACTTCCTAAATACAGATATCATCAAATCAACTGATTTGCTAAAAGAAAGGCAACTAAATAAATATTTCCCAAATAAAGAGTAAGTCAAATCACAGAATAAATGCAGGAAATATCAAAGAATAAATGCAGGTAATATTAGGAAATATTTTAACGTCTAGAATATATGCAAAATATATTCTATCACATCTCTAGATCCGAAGTTTCAACCTGAGGAATCGATCATAAATGTAAATATCATAAACAAAAAAGATTGATATTGGTATTTATGGATCGGTACTGATCTATTCACTTGCACTACCATGTATTCTTCTTGACTTGCTCCTAATCTTAAACGAAGTAACGCTGACCCACTTCGAGAACCAATAAGGTTTGGTACCGATCGTTACGGATCGGTACCAACTTATTTTTGGCCTTCGATCTTCTTCTCTTTCCATGGTTCCTCATTTAGCTTTCAAAAAGACTAAGTGTATCTACTATTCATAAAGATTGGTACAGATCCTTGTTGCCTTATCTAATCATTTTCTTTTTTTTTTGTGTTCTTCATTCCCAATCTACTTCAAGAAAACTCAAAGTCTAGATCCATTGAGATATTGCTTACTTCAAATGCGAGATAATAACTATAAGTTATCAAAGACTAGAAAAACCATGCTGAGATTAATGAATAACGGTAAAAGAACAAATCCAAACATACAGAAGAATTCCACAAAAGAAAATAACGGTCATAACTTATTAGAAATAATGGTTGAAACATATATCTTTTGATTGAACTTTACTTCATTATTTTCCTTTCCTTTTGGCTTTTAGTTATGGAAAATTGACCAACTCATAGTGGTTTGACTTCTTTTGACTAAACTTTACTTCATTACTTTTCGTTCCTTTTGACTTTTAGTTATGGAAAGTTGACCAACTCACAGTGGTTTGACCACGTTCCCCGCTGCTTTCAAATTACAAAGTTGATAATTTGACACATTTCTCCGCCATATTCAGCTAGTAACTAATTTTTAAGCTTATAAATACAAAGGATGAGGCACATAATGATGGATCTTTGCTGCACCAAAAATGGAGTATAACGATGTTTGATTGCAAACAAACAAAATTTGGTAATTGAAAAAAGGTTCCGACCACGGTTATCTAACGGTTTTCTAATTCAATTCTTACTCATTGTAGATTGATTGAATTAAACGCTCATTACTATAATTGTATTATATAAAAATCAATAATAAAAAGAGAAGCAAATTGGACGTAAGGATCATATTTGGTCGAACCAGTACAAATTTTTGTTTTCTTTTATTTCCAAGCAATTCATTTATATTAATAGTATGTTTTAATCATATTTGACGTCTCAGTTTCATACATAATTAAGGTTCGATCATTTTCCTCTTATAAACATAATTTTAGCTTACATTCCGAAGTCAAAGTTCTCCTTAATATCAATATTATGCATCAAAAGATAGGCATGTATTTTGGTGATTTACTATAGATTTTTATCCAAAGTATGTAGAATCATTCTAATCAACTCTGTCTTATCGACTCTACCATTATATTGGATGTCTTACTATATTTTTTCAAATTGAGTTATTAACAAAAGAGATAACACTAGAAGAGATTTCAAGGAAATACCCTTGTAGTAGTATATGTAGTAGTATCAATTGTCTAGTTAATCGGGAACAATTTGTAATTCCAAAGAGGAAGGGGAGTTAGGAATCATAAATCTGCATGATCTTAACACATTCTGTTAGACAAATGGCTTTATAAATTTAATAACATAAATAAAAAAATTACCTGGAAAAAAATGATCTCGGATCAATTTTATGATGGTACCTACAACCTTCACCATATAACTTTAAATTCTAATAACATGTCTCACCTTTGGAAATCCATCTTAAAATAGCTAATATTTTTAATCTTAGGATTAATAATATAGTTCACTCTGGAAACAACTCATCTTTTTGCCGTTAAAGATGGATTTGCATATTTCCCCTTAAGAATTGAATACAAAGAGTTTTTGCTATTTGTAATTTCAAAAATGCCTTAATTTTGGAGGTATTTATTCCTATTAGAAATTTCCATGGAACTTTACCTTTAACCGTTCTCTTAAAGGTGTTACCTTTGTTGAATTTTTTGTATGATTCAAATATATGGAAACTTTCCTAATTTGCAATTTGGAATATATGAAAACTTTCCTAATTTGCAAATTTGGAATTTATGGAAACTTTCTTTAATTACAACCTTACCTTATTTAAAACAATTCATATCTCCACTTGGAGAAGGCTATAAATAAAGGGGTAGTCATGTAGAGTTTATTATCCCTACAACTAAGAAAGAAATAATATGAGTTAATAAGGAAAAATAAATCATAACCCTAATTAATCAAATTAGGTTTTATTATTATTTTGTAATCTCATGTAATCTCTCTTGTTTATTGAAAGTGATAAAGCTTCTCCTGCCAAAAGTGACGATAGTGGAACAACTATAAATCTCTTGTGTCCCCTTTTCTTTTTTATAGTTATTTACTATTGCTTTTGGAATAGCTATGATCTAATTGGAGAATTGATCGATCTGTTTTTTTACCATACCATAGCATGATTATATAATTAGGTTTTTCCGTTTCAAGGGATTGATCACCCGTCTACAACTGGTATTAGAGCTTTCAAGTTTGATGTTGCATAGAAGGTGTTGGGTAGAATGGCAGTGAAGATAATACATCAGAGATTAGTTCAACACCAGTAGTTGCTTCATATATTATGAGTTCCTACGCGGCTTTAGATTCACAGTTATTGATGGAGAAGTGGAATGGAGAAGGAGATTTTGAGAAGCGGTAGTGGATGATGAAGGCAGTACTAAGAAAAAATCGCGTCCATAACGTGGTTTATGAATTAGAGGATTTAGATCCAGCTATATCCATTGTAAAGAAGAAGGATATGGAAGAATGAGTCTATATTACACTTCAACTTGCTATGGGTAGGAATATTATTTTTGAAATTAGTCACGAAACTACCGTCAGGGGAATTTGGAAGAAGTTGGAAGACCTCTATGTAAAGAAATCTTTAACCAACCGATTGATCTTGCTGAAGACCTTCTTCAACTATTAGATAAAGGAAGGTTCTCTCATTATAGCACATCTGAGTATATTTGATGACCTATTGATGAAGATGAAGTCGGTTGATTTGAAGATTGACAAAGAACAAAAGGCCATAGTTCCGTTGTGTTTGATTCTGGAGCAATTCACCATTTTCTTTAACGGCCTCATCTATGGTAGAGAAACACTGACGTCGGACGATGTTAAGACAAGTTTGCTTAGTGAAGAGTTGAGAGATCAGATGAAGGGTTTAGGTTTAGGAGATGGTAGTGGAGGAGGTGATAGTAGTTCAGCTTGTTTGTTGAGAGAGGAAGAATGGAGAAGAAGAAAAATAATTTTGGGGGTCGTCCTAATTCGAAAAAGCCTCATTGGCATAGTAAGTCTAAAGATGGAAAGTGTCATCATTTTAAGAAACTAGTTTATTGGAGAAGAGACTGTCCAAATTTAAAGAAGGAGACCGAGGGTTCTACATCTATTGCGATGGAGAATGAAGGTAACGATGTGTTGACAGTTGTAGTATTGGATGTTGCAAACCATTGGGTCCTTAATTCGGGAGTTTTATTCCATAGTATACCCAACAAAGATTATTTTTCTTCCTTTGTCGCTAATGAAGGAAGTTCCATCCTTATGGGTAATAATGCTACATGTATGTCCATGAGAGTTGGTTCAGTTCACATTCGCATGTTCGACGTGATTGTTCGCACTCTTTCAGATGTTCTTTATGTACCAGGTCTTTGAAAGTATTTGATATTGTTAGGGCAGTTAGCATCATTGGGATGCAAGGTAACCATCGATAGAGATGGTTTGAAGGTTTCTAGAGGGGCATTTGTAGTAATTAAGGGTATAGAGGTCTGAAATCTTTATTTGCTGAAGGGTACAATTGGCCAAGGGGAATCATGTATTGGAGTTGATAGTACTAAAAGTTTGTATGCTTCCAAGCTTTGATGCTTAAGAATAGGTGAACTTCGAAGAAGAACTTAGAATTACTTCGTAAGAAGAAGAAGATCAGAGGAGAAAGCTTCAACAAATTGGATTTCTACAAGGAGTGTGTTCTGGATAAGCAAACCAAAGTATCATTTGGTGCTGGCAAGCATACTTCTGGGAGGGTACTGTATCATCCCCTACTTGGACGCCTAAAACTAACGGCTACGGATGCTGCAGTCATCCATAGTTATTAATCCTCGACGAACAAATATGGTGACATTAGATACAATGATACACAGAAACACAAGAATATGGGAAAAAAATTTAAACAGCAAACAAATTCCACATTCCATTTCAAAATATTTCCAATTGATTACATAATCCCAATTCGTAGACCACGTTCAGATAACATATGATTATTACAAAATACGCCAAGAGCGACTTATGAAGATGCCCCCTTGGTAGATCAGAGTATATAGATAGGCAAGAAAACAATTTGCCTTTACAAACAAAACACACAGCGGAAATAAATGAACTCTAATAACAAGCTTGCCTCATGCACGTCCTCGGAAGCTTTATTCATCTATAAGAACACCGGAAACCTTAACTCTCAACCTACACAAAATCAATTGAGTACCCGAGAGTTTAAGTGGAAAACAAAAAAACTTCAAGTCAGACATAAAGCCTGGTATGAATAATAATTTACCATCTCAAACCATTTAGATATCTAGTGAGACCATGCTGCTTAGCGGAACGGGTTTTCCCCTCACTAGTATCCTAAAACATTTATAAAACCATATACTGTGCTCCTTCATCCACAATGGTTTAAACATAGTATTTCAAAAACTTTATGATAATATGCAAAACAACTAAATCAAATATGGATTACTCATCCCCGTTCATTCCGACTATCTGTCTCAATTATAGTTTATAGGGTTACTATTAACCTGTTAAATGTTTATGGACTATCTATCCAATATCATAGTTTTCATGGGAGCATTAAAAACCTATTGGTAACTCCAATATCTTTCCACTTATCCTAGTTTTCATTGGCTAACTAGGAACCTATTGACTGACTGTCAATATCTTAATATGGACATAGTTTTCATGGGCAACTACAAACCTACTGGTCCCTGTCAGTATCAAATCATAGTTTTATGGGCTGAGTATGAACCTTTTGGCCCCTGCCAATATCATACAGTTTTCCTAGGCTTACTGTAAACCTATTGGCCCCTGCCAATATCTTTAATTAAAATTTTAACATCTGTTAAGTTATATTCACTAATGGGTCAACCTAACTGGTTATTCTGCCATTTCCCCAAAATACAGTTATGGGTTAATAACAATGTGAATAATATTTCCAAAATATTTATTTATGCCATGGTTTTTTTTCCTTTAAAAATGAGAATGGGTTATTTGTTTTAAAACTTTAAAACATCACTTTCGAAACCACTGGATGACCTCCTTCGAAAGAATAAAAAACCTATTTTCAAAACTCTAAGTATATACCTTTCGAAACCAATGATACCTTTCGATGGTATCAAGAAAACATCCTTTAAAACATAGCTTCAAAACAAATAAAGCACCCTTTCGAAAGCATTGGGTTTACTCTTTAAAAACATCATTTGGGTCTATATATGAAAGTATCTCTTTCGAAACCAATTGAAATTTATTTGGGGAAAAGATGATGGTGTCGGAACCATCTAGTCGAAAGTAAAGACCTTTAAAAAAAATTAAAACTTCAAGGGACAGAGTCGAAGCCCCCTTTCGACTCCATTAGCTTCGAAACCCACAACCCCTTTCGAAAACAATTATGAAGTGGATTAACCTAGGTAAAAGCAAAGATAACCTTTCGAAGGCATTGATGACTTCAATACTTCAGAAGGAAAATAGCGGCTAGGTTTCGACTAGGTCGGAACCAACCTTTCAAAAGCTCTTATTTAAAGAAAAAGCACCCCTTCGAAAGCTAATACTTTAACATAATGTGACAACCTTCTTCTAAAGCTATTTATAAAAACCTTTCGAAAGCATATGTATCGACTATGTCGAAGGCTTTAAGTAAAACTAGAAACACTTTAACTTTTGAAAGCAAAGCAGGGTTACGACCCCATCGGAAGCTTATCTTTCGACTCCAAGGCTTCTGCCTTTCTTCAAATCCACTGCGTACCACTAGATGATACCTTATGTATTGATTTCGACTATGAGGGTTTTGACTAAGTAGGTTTCGACTAGGATGAGGCTGAATCATTGGGGTCGAAAGGGCTACTAATTGCGGCGGAACACCATTTTCTGAATTAAAGGCGGAAATGTTACTTCTTTTAGTACTTGCTTTATATTAACTTGCCTATTTGTAAACCATTGATTGGCTACCATAAAACTTTTCAAATACTTTACATTTAAAATTGCCGCACTTATACTAGATTTAAACCATAAAATGTAACGTTTAAGCCCTTACTTATACCAAAACCAATTATTTCAGAAAAGTCCTTCCTTTAAAATAATTTACTTTCCTTAGTAAATTAATTAGGAGAAATCACCAAATATCACAGAAATTCAATTTCATCATGTAATCAAACATATTAAAATTTTAGACCCAATTTCTTCCTGGAATATTCAAAATAAAATTTAAACCCAATTACATCATATTTATCATCAAAAATTCATAATAAAATTTCCATAGCTTGGAAAATTCTGAAAATTAAAACCAATCTCCAAAATCATGTTTTACTTAACATAAAAAATTTCCATGGAATTTTAAAATCAACAACCCATGGTTTTGCCCCTAAAACCGTACGAATTTCATGTACTAATAAATTGTTTAAATCAAACAATTCATAAATTAAGCATATCATCATCCAATATATCTTAGAAACAAAATAAATACTCAAATCTGAAATCATAGGATTATAGAAACCAAAACGAGATGGAATGAATTATTATTCACCTTAAACTTGATAAGTAATTTGAGATTTGTTGTTGATTAACCCTTCCTAGCTTTGATCCTTAGCTTTAGATTGAAATTTCTTCTTTTTCCTCCTTGTTAATGGTCGGCACTATTTAGTTTTGATTTGCATTTTTGGAAATACGAAAATGGAATGTGAATAGGTAATTACAAAAGCTCATAGCCGTGTATAATAGATTGGCTAATTTACTAATTTGCCCATGTGTAATTTAATTAACCTATAAATAAATTTAAGCCCATTAAATATTATTATTAAGCACGACCCATCATATAATTTATTTAAATCTCAATCTCATTATCAACATTATTCTATTTAATTTATCTAATTAATTTCCCTGAATAATGTTTTCAAAAAATCAGGGATGTTACAGGCTCCCCCCTTAAAGAATTTTGTCCTCGAAATTCAGTAGGGACTAAATACTAAACATAGCAATCATCTGTAATAACTCCTAACAATCATACTAGTCTAACTGACTAGCAACTATCTATATAAATCTAATGTAGACATACCCTCAAAGAAGATCAGGATAAGTATCTCTAATCATGTCCTCTGTTTTCCAAGTACAGTCATTCTCATTGTCGCTCCACTGAACTTTCACCAACATGACTGTCTTGTTCCTTAATCTTTTCTCATCTCTAGCTACAACCCGAACTGGTTGTCTAACAAAAGTCAAATTGGGCTCTACCACTAAGTCATCCAACCCTATCGGAGGAACAGTAGTCTCTTGATCATGCACATACTTGCGAAGATGAGACACATGAAATACAGTATGGACACCTGCCAAACTGCTCGGCAACTCTATTCTATATGCGAGCTTTCCAATCCTCTCTATAATCTGGAATGGACCTACATATCTTGGGGCTAACTTCACTGACTTTCCAAATCGTACCACACATTTCATAGGTGATACCTTAATAAAAACCTTATCTCCAATTGAGAATTCTAGGTCTTTACGCCTCTTGTCTGCGTAACTCTTCTGTCTGGACTGAGCTTCCTTCATCCTCCCTCGGATTAACTTAATCTTCTCTGACGCATCTCTAACTAAATCGGGGCCTAAGACTTGTCTGTCTCCAGTCTCCAACCAACATGTTGGTGATTTGCATGGCCTTCCATTCAAAGCTTCAAACGGCGCCATTCCTATACTAGTCCGGTAACTATTATTATAGGAAAACTCAACCAAATGTAGGTGATCCTCCCAAGATCCACCAAAGTCCAATACACAAGCTCTCAATAAATCTTCAAGTACCTTATTGACTCTCTATCTGCCCATCCGTCAGAGAGTGATATGCAGTACTCATATTAACCTTCGTACCCATCACTTCCTGTAGACTCTTCCAGAATTCACTAGTGAACAAAGCATCTCTATCACTGACTATACTACTAGGAACTCCATGCAATCTAACTATGTTCTTTATGAACAACATAGCTAAAACATGTGTCGTTCTAGTTGACTTAACTGGAATGAAATGGGCACTCTTGGTCAATCTGTCCACTATAACTCATATACTTTCATTACCTCTATTTGACTTTGGCAACCCGTCTATAAAATCCATAGATATCGAATCCCATTTCCAAACTTGAATCTCTAAAAGCTGAAGTAACCCACTCGGTTTTTGATGTTCAACTTCACTTGTTGACAGTTTGCATGTTGCCCAACCCACAAGCCAACATCCCTCTTCATGCCTTCCTAATAGAAGCTCCTTTTCATATCCTAATATATCTTGGTCCCTCCAGGATGAATCATAAACTTGGATCGTTGACATTCCCCAAGAACTTCCTTCCTCAAGTCCTCCACATTCGGAACACACAACCGTCCCTTCTTTCTTAGCCATCCTTTCTGGTCAAGGTTAAAATCCTTTAAATCATCGATCTCTATTCCAACCTCCGGTCTTCTAATCCTTTCAGCTAATACAGGATCCTCCTTTTGCTTAGAAGCAATTTTCTCAATCAATACTGGTCGAACTTCTAAACAAGACAACCTGGCGGTACTCTGACTAGAACCAGCAGTCGATCTTAACTGCACATCGCAACTGACTAAGACTTCAAAATCCTTCCACTCTGCCAACATAACTAACACCACATTCTGATGTTTCCTGCTAAAAGCATCAGCTACTTTATTACCTTTTCCTGGTGTATATTCTATACCAAAATCATATGCAGCCAAAAACTCCAACCACCTCCGCTGCCTGATATTCAACTCCTTCTGAGAGAATAAATATCGTAAAGACTTATGATCGGTATACAACTCAAATCTCTCTCCTAAGAAATTATGTCACCAAATCTTAAATGCGAAGATCACAAATGCCAACTCCAAAGCATGAGTAGGATATCTAACTTTATGTGGTCTAAGCAGCCTAGATGTGTAGGCAATGACTTTACCATTCTGCATCAACAGCGCTCCTAATCCAGTTCCACATGCATCAGTATACACCACCAATCCTTGGTTTTCATCTGGAACTACTAACACGGGTGAAATGGTCAACAAATGTTTTAACTTAAGGAATGCCTCCTTACATTTTTCGGACCAAACAAATCTCACTTCCTTCCTGGTTAGCTTAGTTAAGGGTGTTACTATCCGCAAGAAATCCTTAATGAATCTCCGGTAGTAGCCAACAAGTCCAAGAAAACTCCTGATCTCAGTCACCGTCTCTGGTCTCTTCCAATTATTCACGGCTTCGATTTTATCTGGATCGACTGATAATCCATTCTCTGAAACCATGTGAGCAAGAAATTTTACCTCTTTCTTCCAGAAATGACACTTGGTAAACTTCGCCTTTAGCCGATTCTGTCTCAACGTCTCAAGCACCACTCTAAGATGAACTTCATGCTCTCTCTCATCCTTAGAGTATACAATAATGTCATCTATAAACACTAGCACAAACCTATCCAAGTACTCTTGGGAAAACTCGATTCATCAAACCTACGAAGAAAGCAGGTGCATTCGTAAATCCAAATGGCATCACCAACCACTCATATGAACCATATCTAGTCTTAAATGAAGTCAAAGGAATATTGTCCTCTGCCACTCTTAACTAATGGAACTCGGTCGCTAAATCCAACTAGGAAAACACTCTGGCTCCATTCAACTGATCGAACATATCATCTATTCTTGGCAAAGGATACTTATTCTTGATCGTCCTTTCGTTTAACTTATGATAGTCGATGCACATCCTCAACGACCCATTTGGTTTCTTTACAAACACTGCGGCCGCTCCCCAAGGTGAACTTCATGGTTTAATAAAATTCCTTCGTTCTAGATCTACTAGCTGCGCCTTCAATTCCTTCAACTCGGTAGGTGTCATCCTGCTAGGTGGTCTACTCGCAGGTTCAGCTCCGGGCACAAGATCTATTCTAAACTCAACCGCTCTTTTAGGGGGTAATCCAATGACTGGCTCAAAGACATCTACAAACTCTCTTGCTACCCAAACCTGACTTAACTCATCTCCTATCTCCATAGCATTAAGAAAAGTACTAACACTTCGGTCAGTATTCTCTACTGAGAATATCACTCAGTTACGATTATCAAGGTGTCTCAGTGATATCTCTCTATCCTGGCAAAATATTCTAGCCTCATACCTACCCAACCAATCCATTCCCAAAATGATTCTGAAATCTACGAAATCAATAACATACAAACTGCATGCAAATTTATGACCTAACAAATCAAGTTTTAACTGGTAACATCTTAACCCTAAAGTTGCATACCCTCCTATTGGATTCGCAACCCTTAAGAAAGTAACAAGGTAGGTGAGTTCTAAACATAATCTATCAACTAAACACCGAGATATAAATGAATGTGATGCACCGGTATCAAAAAGTACTCTAACTGGAATACTCTGAATCAAAAGCGTACCTTACATCACAATCTTTCCTCTATCAGTTGCGGTAGGCCTAGCTGGTCCTATAGCAAAAACCTTTCCTTTTTCCTCCCTAACTGGCTCTGGACACTGATTCTTGTAATGCCCAACTTGATCGCAGTTGAAGCACTTCACATTCTTCTTATTTTCAGCTTTCTTCCCATTTCCTGACCGGCATTCATTAGCAAAGTGACCCTTCTTGTCACACTTGTAGAAAACTACCTCAACCTTTGACTTCTTAGCATTATCTCCCTTCTGGGCTCCCTTCTTTTTAAAGAACTTCCTCTTCTTCCCCTGAGAACCTGAGTTTCCACTGACTTCTCTTTAGCTAAATCAGCAAGTAACTCCTCATGGCGTATGGTCATCTCCACCACTATATTACAAGGATCACGGACATGTGTCATGGTCATTCTAGCAAGCTCGGGTCTCAATCCCCGAATGAACTTCTCATTCCTTTTGATGTCACTATCTATAACAGCATATCCATATCAAGACAACTCTTCGAACTTAGTAGCATATCTCGACTACCGACATCTCTCCTTGAACCAAATCCATAAACTTCCTCATCAGCTCAGACTTAGCAAACTCAGATACAAACTTCTGTGCAAATCTCGTTTTAAAATCAGCCCAAGTTAACTGCTCTTCCGAAACTCTGGCAGTGACACTATTCCACCAATGTAGTGCTGACCCCTGCTACTGTCTAGAGGCCAACCTTCTCTTTTGCCCATCATTCAGACCCAAATCAGTAAATATACACTCACAATGCAACATCCAATTCTAAACCTCTATGGCACTCTCCGTTCCCAAGAATGGCTTCCCACCCAAAATGGTGTAATCTCTACTCAGCAAAGCAATATTCCCAACTGGAGCCACATGATTAGCTCCTCCTACATGTCCAGCAACTCCAACAGCAGCCTCTGCTTACATCAAACCAGCAAAGAACTGATATATCGCCCCCATATCTACTGGTAGATTTCCATCGCTCACTTTGGCATTAGCATTTTGATTACTAGCATTAGCATGTCGACCCGGATTCCTCTTGGTACCGAGTCAAGCATTTCCATTAGTTGTGGTGCTTCCTCCACCAATATTTCCTCTTCCGTTTCCTGCTTCTATATCCCCTTTCTCGTAAATCTGCATACGACCCTTAGTAAGATACAAATGAACGGTCTAAGAGAGTGGGGATACATACTTATATATACATATATATAGCAAATTCAAGTATGTTACTATAACATTAACCCAAACCCCAATCTTATTATCTGATTCATTGGATTATGATTGGAAAATCTTTTAGGTTTAAGTTTCTTTTAAAGTTTCATAAACCTATGCTCTGATACCAACTTGTAACATCCTCCTACTTAAAGGCCCAACACTAACGGTTGCGGATGCTGCAGTCATCCATAGTTATTAAACCTCGGCGACCAAATATCGCGACAATATATACATTGATACATAGAAACACAATAATATGGGAAAAGATTTTAAACAGCAAACAAATTCCACATTCCATTTCAAAATATTTCCAATTGATTACATAATCCCAATTCGCAGACCACGTTCAGATAACATATGATTATTACAAAATACGCCAAGAGCGATATATGAAGATGCCCCCTTGGTAGATCAGAGTATATAGATAGGCAAGAAAACAATTTGCCTTTACAAACAAAACACACAGCGGAAATAAATGAACTCTAATAACAAGCTTGCCTCATGCACGTCCTCGGAAGCTTTATTCACCTAAAAGAACACCTGGAAACCTTAACTCTCAACCTACACGATATCAATTGAGTACCCGAGAGTTTAAGGGGAAAACAAAAAACTTCGAGTCAGACATAAAGCCTAGTATGAATAATAATTTACCATCTCAAACCATTTAGATATCTAGTGAGACCATGCCGCTTAGCGGAACGGGTTTTCCCCTCACTAGTATCCTAAAACATTTATAAAACCATATACTGTGCTCCTGCATCAACAATGGTTAAAACATAGTATTTCAAAAACTTTATAATGATATGCAAAACAAGTAAATCAAATATGGATTACCCATCCCCATTCATTCTGACTATTTGTCTCAATTATAGTTTCTAGGATTACTATTATCCTTTTAAATGTTTATGGACTATCTGTCCAATATCATAGTTTTCATGGGATCACTAAAAACCTATTGGTAACTCCAATATCTTTCCTCTTATCCTAGTTTTCATGGGCTAACTAGGAACCTATTGACTGACTGTCAATATCTTAATCCGGATATAGTTTTCATGGGCTAACTACAAACCTACTGACCTTTGGCAGTATCAAATCATAGCATTTATGGACTGACTATGAACCTGTTGGCCCCTACCAATTTCATACAGTTTTCGTGGGCTTACTGTAAACCTATTGGATTTTACCAAAATATTTATAAGCGATAAATTCAGCTACAATATCACACCACTAGATAAAGTGACATGTGAACGTTGATATTTGAATTGTTCAGTATTAACCGCTGACTGAATTTACACCTATGAGTCACACAACCGAAATGATGAATATTAAGAATGAACCACATTGTTTAATTGATTTTTAATAGTTGAAATTTAATTAAATTAATTAATATTTGTGAAATATTAATAATTAAATTTTATTTTATTTATTTGAATACCATTAGTATTTAGTAAAGTGCGTATATAAAAGTTATAAACGTGCATATTGATATACGATATCGGTAGAATATTTAAATTTGATTTAAATAGAATAAATACTAAAATGGACGTTAAATTAATTAATGTTTGTGAAATATTTATTGCTAAAAATTTTCTTATTTGATTTGTTTGATTTCCATTAGTATTTAATAAATGCGTCTATAATAGTTAGAAGCGTGCATATCGGTATACGATATCGATATGAAATTTAAATTGGATCTAAATGGGAATAATACTAATTGGTTTTTAAAATGTTTTGGAGTCCAAATAGCCCATGTAATAACTGGACTTACTTTAAAGAATAAGTGGGGTCTTTTGTTTAAATGAAAAGAAAATATTATTAAAAAAGAGAGTAATCAGCATATATTAAACACCAAATTTATTTCCTCCTTAATAAAAAAAATTCTCTTTCGTTTGCCTCTCTTGTAATGACCTGCAAATTTATCACTTG
Source organism: Allium fistulosum (assembly GCA_030737815.1). Classification (NCBI taxonomy): domain Eukaryota; kingdom Viridiplantae; phylum Streptophyta; class Magnoliopsida; order Asparagales; family Amaryllidaceae; genus Allium; species Allium fistulosum. The sequence goes on along the minus strand of CM060906.1, from coordinate 583,716,564 downwards.
GATAAATTATATTTATTTTTAAAATATTTAGATATGGGTTTAAAAGTAAGAAATAATAACGTCTTAAGTGGTAAATAATAATAGTTATTTTGTTTGAGAAAAATTATGAACAAATTACCTAGGTAAAATATTGAAAATTTGTAAATATCGTCTTAGGTAAAATGTCGATAAAACAGCCGGAAATCGTTTTATCAATAAAACTGCTTTTAAAAAATAAGGATCATGCATGGCTCTGGATACATACATAAATATATGTATTCAAACAAGATTATGAAATAAAATAATTTATTTTATTTTTGGAAAATAAAATGTATTTATGACATCGATAGTTGATATCATCGGTTTTATATATTTTTTCGGGACTTCAAGTTAAGTTTAAATATTAAATAAATGGTTTTTTATTTACAAATAAACTTATTATAATTATTTAATAATGATGGTAAACTAGTTAATAATTTTTTTTTACCAAAATAGATAGTTCGTAGAAAAATAAAAAATATGACCGGAGAACGTTTCCCGAAATTTCGACTTTTCGACACCGAAAAGTTATCGGGAACGTTGTTTGCTTTTGTGCACCATATATACACATATAAGTGACAATTAACGATATAATAGTACAGTTAATTATAGATTATCTTATGTTAATTATGTTTAGCAAGTGATGTGACAAGTCATGATTTTAAAAATAATAACTTATATATATATATATAAGTATATATCATTATCTCTTGTCATATCTTAGCATCATCATCATTATCCATCATGACCTAGAGTATGTGACTAGAGAGGGGGATGTGACATATGAGGAGGAGGAAGCTGGTGATGTGGGTTGTCAAAATAATGACATGTTAGGATATTTTAAAACTAAGGTTAAAAAGGTAATTTTCCTACTTTCTTTCATCTATAAATACACATCCACTTCACCATATTTTCATTTACTTCTCCATTTCCATTTCCCTAAATCTTTCTTCATATTCCATGGCTTCTAATGTTAGTTTAAGATTTTTTTTAATCAAAAGTTTTAAATTGCTTTAAAGATGCAAACTTGTTTTAAAACTCATTCTTCTCCATTTTCCCGCACTTTATTTGGCCATAACTTCCTCTATTTTACACCAAATCATGATTTTCTTTTTCCATACCGTACTAAATTTCAGTAGCTACAACTTTCTCTTTTACCACTTTTCTAATTTAAAGCTTAGGTATGTCAAAATCTCATTTCTTTGAAGTGTACTTTTAAACTCAGAAATTCAGGTCCAAAAATAGCTCTCCTTCTTTTGACCATATCTACCTCAAATAAATCTGATTTGAGTGATTATTTTTTAAATTGTAGAAGAATTTTGTAAAACTTTTTTTTTGGTCACCTTTTCAAAATCCGAGAGTAATATATCCAAAAATCAAGTGGAGGATGACATATTTTTAGGGTGATTTTTGGTGCATCTAAGGCATTTCAGGTTTCAAAGATTTTCGATAAGTAAAACTATCTCATTTTTAGAAAGAACTAACTGTATTTTCATACATTATATGTTGGGGAAATCCATAGTTCATGTTGTTAAAATATCATGCTATGATAATGATATACATTTGCAATTTGTGGTTAGCATAGTTTGGATGTTAAATATTTTATTTGGATGTTAAGCATCATGTTTGGATGTTTAAAGTGGTATGTTTGGTTGTAAGAATGTAATGTTGGTGTATGATATGTTGATGGAATGGTTGTGTTCAAAACTATTTGTATTTTGTGTAAGAATTACAAAGTTTACACCTTTGTATGTTGCAACGGACATGAGATCCGATTTGGAATCAAAACTAACTATTCTAGTTTTAAATTTTGAAAATAGTTTCCAAGTTTTTAACTTTTTTTTAAGTTTCAAAATTAAGTTTCCAAACTTGTAATAACAAGGAATAAGCAAAGTATTTCGCTTAAAGTAAGTTTAAGCGAACTACGCTCATAGCGATAGTCGTTATGGACGCAGTTCGACAAAATTTTCGATTTTCGTTTTAAAATGTTTTATTCTGGAATGTTTTGCAAAAGTTTTCCAAACTTAATTAGTAACATAAAAGAAATTAAGTTTAGATTATTTAATAATTTATTTATTTAATAAAATAATTAAAGGTAATTAGTACTTAATTAGTAATTAAGTAAGTGATTAGGTTAAGTAACACTTAATGAAGGTTAATGATTAATTAGTGATTAATAAAGTTTTTAATTAGTGATTAATGAAGATAAGAAGTAATTAAATGGTTAATTATTATTTAATTAAGTTAAGTAGGTTAACTAATTATTATTTAATTAAGTGATTGTTAAATTAATTTTTAATTAATTATGGTTTAACTAATAATGAATTGTTTAAACCTTAACTAAGATGCATTAAGAAGTTATTTAGGACTTAACTAAGTTCATTAAGTTACTTAAAGTTTAATTATGATTTAATTATGATTAATTAAGATATAATTAGGGTTAAGCCAACTAAATATTCTTTAATCTTTTCAAAGGTTGTTTTAAACCCAATCAGTTATATTGTAAAACAATTTTCTTTTAAGATTAATTGATTTTAAATCAAACGGTTTCTCATCTGGACCATTAAGTAGCCAAATGAATTAAAGTAATGATAATAAACGTTGACACATTTTATGGAAAGTAAGTTGACTTGTGTTTAGCACAAATGCCAAATATCGGTAACGTGATAAACACAAGGAAGTTAATTTCAACAAGCAGGTCATAATAACTTAAGCATATAGATATACTTCTATATGTACTTTTTTTCACCCGATTATGGATTTACCTTTATTTATAACTTGGGCATCTACCTATGGTTTATTGTATGTTATGTGTGAATCCCTTACATATCTGATGTTTGGCACTATCTATGATATAACTTCGATAAGTAAACCCAAATTTAATGGTCCATTGTAGTCATTAGGCCTCCGTTTGGTTTTGAAAAGTTAATATTTCATTTTCTTTTAGAATGGTCTTCAAGGTTATTCTATTTTGAACAAGATATTTGAAGAATGATTTGACAATTGTTTTGAATATTATATAAATAAGTTATGAATAATTTTGGGGTATTCATAAAAGGAGTTTTAGAAATATTTTTGAATATTTATAAAAAGATTTTATAATTGAATTTAGATGTCTATTAAGGGAAGTTTATACAATGTTTGAAAGTTTATAAAGAAGTTATATAACCATGTTTGAATAATTATAAAGAGTCTCATAAATGAGTATGGAAGTTGATAAATGCTTTGTAAATGGGTTTGGGTTAAAGCAAAAAGGATTTCATGGGTAAGGGAAATTTATAAAAGTATTTATGGGAGATAATTACAACAAGGATTCGAGATTTAGGTTTCTCGAGGCTGACCTTTAAAAAAATGCGGTATGGAACATCTGTTCCATACTTTACACTGAATGGATAGTGCATAGAGTTATCATTCTCTCATATTTAAATAATGTAGTTAAATCCTCTTTAGATATTTAGTAATGGGAAATATTACAAATGTTTTATGAATGTACTTATGTCAGAAAGAAAAGTATATGAATGTTTTGAAAGAGATTTATTAAACAAAGATATGTTTTGAGGCTTAGTGGTTGCTATGGATAAATAAATCTCAAATGGAATTGGTTGTTGTTTGTTTATTTAATAGTTAAATAACCGACTATCAAGTTTGCTCCAATTTGACTTAGGAAGTATGAATGTCAATTCGAGTTCCCCGACGAAGACTCGAAAACTTACTTCTAAAAGAACAGGGAATGAATCAACCGGAAATTATCGGTTGTTAATACGAAGAGACCGGGATTAGATCTATATCCAAAAACCATTCCGAACCAACATGTGCGTTCGAGTGGAAGTCATCTTGAAGATGATAGAAGACCGAGCTCTTTGAAGTGCAAGGGCTACTGTTACTAATCCGAGGGTGATTCCAAAATGGATGTAGTAGAGTTAGTGCCTTCGGTTTTGTTCAGACCCAAAACGAACTTGTATGGATGAATGCTGGCATTGCATTGACGCCTGAAGGGCTATGTTAGCATTCCAAGATGGATTGTTATTTAGAAAGGTAAAATGTAGCCTCAAGCCTCATCAAACGGGAAAGACTAAAATAGGGGATATGCAGTAGGGCTATGTGGGTCGCACCCATTAGGGTATATCATCACCCTTCTAGATATATACACAATCATCAATGAATTCGTGTATGTAGGAGCACTCGGTTAAAGGTTGCAAAGCAACCGGGGTGATGATATATTCAGTACTATCCAGCAAGGGGTAGGCCGATCCTGTGTTGGCAGGGGTTGTTAGGTACGACCTCGGTACATTTTTCTAAAGGTGTATTGTGGTGGGTGGTACCCCAGTAGCCCAGTCATTAGTTGGAATCCATTCTCCAATACGTGCCTTACGTTTTCGGTTGTAGAGCCTATTATGTTGGAATGTGAGATGCAAGCATTTCAACTCTTTTGTCTATTTACTTTAAACCTAAACACTATGATAATATCACTGGATTTTGATATAAAATGTTTTGGTTATCATAAGATAAAACCCATCCGTTTTATGTGCGGTGTGATCTTACGAGATACCCTTTGTTTGAAAAGTTTCAAATGTAGAAATCAGTTTGGTTGTTACTTATTATCGAGTTTTACTCACACTGGTTTACCAGACTGACCCGAACGTTATTCCATGTAATGCTCGGGTTAGACCGAGCATGTTTTTCCCAGGTTTAGCTGGATACTTTAGAGTTGGAGAGGAGCTGGATGGTCAAGACGTATTAACGTATATTTTTCTTCCGTTGTATTATAGAGTTTATATGTTTTTCAATGAAAGGACAGGTTTCTATAACCGTCCAAATTTAGGATGTTGTATATATGAATAAAGATGTTTCCTTTTTGTAAAGATCATTGTTGTATTATATATTATTCGTTGCGTTGTGAGATTCTGTGTTGTTTAGTTTTCTTCTATTATTTACCTTCTTCTTTCACCCTAACAAATCAGTATTTCCGGTACTTGAATGTTCGGCATGTGATACAATGGACGTAATAGTGTAGATTTTCGAGGATCGAAAATTCAGTTCATTACATTTGGTATCAGAGCTAAAGGTTAAGCGAGAACCTTGGCCCTGGTGGGGTAAACTCATTTGGAATTGGGTAAGTGAGACCCTAGAAATGAGCCTGAGTGTATTATAAATATGAGTGTGTATTTGTTAGTGAGTAAAAATGTTTTATATTATGTTGTTGATCTGTTGAGCGGCTTAAGAATTATGGTCGATGCGTTTGGCCAACGTTATCGATAGGGATTTCCTAAACACTTGAACAAGTCAAATTGACATAATATTGTTTTAAAATTGGTAAATGAAATAATTACTTAGGATATATTTTATATATAAAGGAATGATTTTCAAAAGTCTATATATTTATCGATGAGATATAGGGTTAAAATTGGATTTAGAATAGAATGTGTCTAGTCAAAAGAAAATCTTTAGATGACCTTATAAAAATGAAAAGGATTGTGAGAATATTAAATCCCGGTGGCTTTTATAAAGATTTAAATGATTTTGGAAAAGTTGTATTAATTGTACATAAAGAGATTTTAAGGTATAAATATTTTAAAATGGATTTGAAAGTAAAGTTTTCTTTCGATAGTTTAGGAAGAAGTTTTGATCTGTTTTGTGATAATCAGAATAATCTTCTAAGTAACAATTGAATGTTTGCTTAGGCAGATATGATAGTGCACTTAGTAAATTATCCTCTTTGTCATTATACAATCGAAACGAGTTCGAATCCGACTGAATCCAAAGCTAGTGGATGATTTTATTAAAAGTACTATTTATCTATAAATAGTATTATTTCAAAAGGGAATTTGTGAAGCAAGAAATATTTTTATGATTAACTAGTTTGAGGGTCTTAGAAATGACTAAAAATAGGTAAGTGATGTGTTCGGATGGTAATCACTTCTCCCGAGTATTTCCCTACTTAGTAAAAGGGATATATAATACTAATTGGTAGTACCCAGTTCCTTGACATCATTTTAAAGTTACTCAGACTATATGTATGCTTTTAAAAGGTTTTTTGAAATAAAACCCAGATATTGTGTTCTCGAATCCCTTAAAAATAGAGTTTTCAAAATAAAAAGATGTTTTGATTAAGAGTGGGTTAATAAATAATGTTTTAAGTTTGTTGAACATCCTAGGTTAAGTAAAACCATTTTAAGATTTGAATTGTATATACTCTTTTGGATATAGAAGAGTGTTATACTAAAATGAATTTGAGTTATAGAATATTAATAAACTTAAGTAATGTTAAGTAAAATGGTGATTCTTTAAAAAGGGTAATTATAATTTTGGGAAGTAGGAACCAATGGGATTAGTACGTAGGTTGTACGTAGATCATTTCTCCTTTTTTACATAGTTCTCGATCCAACATTCGAGTACATGACTCGAGGTGTTTCACACCATTTCGAATAGGGATTTATCACCTGATTTTTGACGGCGAGCATTGATGAGGGTTCTTATGTGGAACCAAAGCTTGTCTATCATAGTTTATGGCTATGCAAGGAGAACAGAGGTTTCTAATTAAGAAGCCTGATCAAAGTCCGCACTAGGAAGTCGAGTGAGCGATACTAGTTCGAAAATGAAGTTATGTATTCAAGTGAGTGATCGAATCTGATTTTTACATAGGAATGATCTAATAAATCATACAGATTGATGAATAGTTTTAAGTATTTCTGGGAATAGGGTTGTGGTATAATTTCGGGGACGAAATTCTTTTAAGGGGGGAAGAATGAAACGACCCGCAAATTTATCACCTGGATAAATTATATTTATTTTTAAAATATTTAGATGTGGGTTTAAAAGTAAGAAAAAATAGTTTTTTAAGTAGTAAATAATAATAGTTATTTTGTTTGGGAAAAATACCTGTGAACAAATTACGTATGTAAAATATTGAAAATTTGTAAATATCGTCCCAGGTAAAAATATCGATAAAACAGCCGGAAATCGTTTTATCAATAAAACTGCTTTTAAATAATAAGGATCATGCATGGCTTTGGATACATACATAAATATATGTATTCAAACAAGATTATGAAATAAAATAATTTATTTTATTTTTGGAAAATAAAATGTACTTATGACATCGACAGTTAATATCATCGGTTTTATATATTTCTTCGGGAATTCAAGTTAAGTTTAAATATTAAATAAATGAGCTTTTATTTACAATTAAACCTATTATAATTATTTAATAATGATGGTAAAATAGTTTTTAAAATTTTGTTTACCAAAATAGATAGTTCGTAGAAAAATAGAAAATGTGACCGAAGAACGTTTTCCGAAATTTCGACTTTTCGACACCGAAAAGTTATTGGGAACGTTTTTCGCTTTGGTGCACCATATATAAACATATAAGAGATAATTAACAATTTAATAATACACTTAATTATAGATTATCTTATGTTAATTATGTTTAGCAAGTGATGTGACAAGTCATTATTTTAAAAGTAATAACTTATATATATATATATATAAGTATATATTAGTATCTCTTATCATTCTTAGCATTATCATAATTATCCATCATATCCTAGAGGATGTGACTAGAGAGGGGGGACGTGACATATGAGGGGGAAGAAGGTAGTGATGTGACTTGTCAAAATAATGACATGTTAGGATATTTTAAAACTAGGTTAAAATGGTAATTTTCCTACTTTCTTTCATATAAGTACACATCCCCTTCACCATATTTTCATTTACTTCTCCATTTACATTTCTCTAAAAATTTCTTCATGTTTCATGGCTTCCTATGTTAGTTTAAGTTTTTTTTTTAAATCCAAACTTTTAAATTGCTTTAAAGATGCAAACTTGTTTTTAAACTCTTTCTTCTCCATTTTCTCCCCACTTTATCCAGCCACAACTTCCTTTATTATACACCAAATCAAGATTTTATTTTTTTCATATTGTACAAAATTTCAGTAGCTACAACTTTCTCTTTTACCACTTTTTCTAATTTCATACTTAGGCATATCAAAATCTCATTTCTTTGCAGTGTACTTTTCAACTCAGAAATTAAGGTCTGAAAATAGCTCTCCTTCTTTTGGCCATATCTATCTCAAATAAAATCTGATTTGAGTGATTCTTTTTTTATAAATTGTAGAGAAAATAATTTACTGAAAATTTTCTTTTGATCACCTTTTCAAAATCCGAGAGTAATATGTCCAAAAATCAAGTGGAAGATGACATATTTTTAAGATGATTTTTGGTGCATCTAAGGCATTTCAGGTTTCAAAGATTTTCGATGCGTAAAACTATCTCATTTTTAGAAAGTACTAACTTTATTTTCATATATTATATGTTTTGGAAATCCATAGTGCATGTTGTTAAAATATCATGCTATGATAATGATACACATTTGTGATTTGTGGTAAGCATAGTTTGGATATTAAATATTGTGTTTGGATGTTAAGCATCATGTTTGGATGTTTTAAGTGGTATGTTTGGTTGTAAGAATGTGATGTTGATGTATGGTATGTTAATGGTATGGTTGTGATCAAAACTAGATGCATGTTGTGTAAGAATTACAAAGTTTACACCTTTGTATATTGTGACGGACGTGAGATCTGATTTGAAATCAAAACTAAGTATACTAGTTTTAAATTTTGAAAATAGTTTCCAAGTTTTTATTTTTGTTTTTAAGTTTAAAAATAACTATCAAAATTAGGTTTTAAAACTTGTAATAGCAAGGAATAAGCAAAGTATTTCACTTAAAGTAAGTTTAAGTGAACTGCGCTCATAGTGATAGTCGCTATGGACGCAGTTCGACAAAATTATCGATTTTCGTTTTAAAATATTTTATTTTGGAATGTTTTGCAAAAGTTTTCCAAACTTTATTAGTAACATAACAAGAGATTAAGTTTATTTAATAATTTATTTATTTAATAAAATAATTAAAGGTAATTAGTAATTAAGTAAGTGATTAGAGGTTAAGTAACACTTAAGGAAGGTTAATGATTATTTAGTGATTAATAAAGTTTTTAATTAGTGATTAATGAAGATAAGAAGTAATTAAATGGTTAATTATTATTTAATTAAGTTAAGCATGTTAACTAATTATTATTTAATTAAGTGATTATTAAATTAATTTTTAATTAATTATGGTTTAACTAATAATGAATTGTTTAAACCTTAACTAAGATGCATTAAGAAGTTGATTAGGACTTAACTAAGTTCACTAAGTTAATTAAAATTTAATTATGATTTAATCTTGATTTAATTATGATTAATTAAGATATAATTAGGGTTAAGCCAACTAAATATTCTTTAATCTTTTTAAAGGTCATTTCAAACCAAATCGGTTATATTTTAAAACATTTTCTTTTTAAGATTAATTGATTTTAAATCAAAGGATCTCTTGTCTGGACCATTAAGCAGCCAAATGAATTAAAGTAGTGATTATAAAATGTTAACACGTTTTATGGGAAGTAAGTTGACTTGTGTTTAGCACAAATACCAAATATCGGTAACGTGATAAACACAAGGAAGTTAATTTCAATAAGCATGTCATGATAACTTAAGCATATATATACTTCTATATGTACTTTTTGTCACCCGATTATGGTTTACCTATATTTATAACTTGAACATCTGCCTATGGTTGATTGTATGTTATGTGTGAATCCCTTACATATCTGATGTTTGGCACTATTTATGATATAACTTGGATAAGTAAATCCAAATTTAATGATCCACTGTAGTCATTAAGCCTCCGTTTGGTTTTGGAAAGTTAATATTTCATTTTCTTTTAAAATGATCTTCAAGGTTATTCTATTCTTAACAAGATATTTGAAGAATGATTTGATAATTGTTTTGAATATTATTGTGACGCCCCACCTCTATACCCATGCTAACCAAGAACACTACGATGTAGTGCTGTCAATTAGCACGGAGAATAAGGCTGTGGAGGAGCGACCATCCATGTAACTTCTTTGTGCGAGCACCGATACGTCAGATAGAATAGAATGCATATCTTTTAAGGAGGAAATCCGACATACCGATACAAACACAAAGCTATCACACGGTGGCTATATATAATCTTCGGAAACAAACATAGAAATAATCATAACATAAATCAGTCACAGACATCCATATCACAAAGGCGGAAGAAGATATGAATAAATATATATCACATGAAAGTGTACATCAGGGTAGTGGTCAGAAAGATCCACGATAATACAAAAGAATAGCATCACGTGCTATACAAAAGAATAAGTACACAACATAGAGTCTATATCTCAAAGGTGTACATCCAAGAACTACTAATCTATGTAGTTAGCCAAAAGTCAGAAATATCCTGAAGAGAAGTCAAGCAGAAGCACCTGTAACATCTCGGTCTGACCCGAGTATTATTTATAAGAAAATAATAAACGGATCAGTCTAGCTATAAATATCAGATGATATGGTATAAAGTAAAAGGCATGACATGAACATGAAATAACCATAACGACATACTACTATAAGTATGTAAATGATAATCAACAAAAGATTAATCAATATCACAAGAATCTTCACAAAGATAAGGTAGGGTATCATACCCTAAACTTGTATTCATAACAAGTCAATAACACATGAATTCACCAATGCACAAAAACTGATATCATATCAATGAAAATCATGAAAATTGGTGAAGCACAAAATTCCAGAAATCATCATCAGAAATCCAGAAAACACATAAAAAGGGGGGAGGCCTAACACATGAATGGGAGCATGAAAACTCACCTACGCGTAAACACATGACGAGAAGCTATCTCATGGAAGCTATCCATTAAATTTTCACATAGGAATGGCCCGAAGACCGTAGGGTGCTACCCTAGATATGTGATGGCGAAACATCACATAATCGGGGTATAGTCTCCCACGTAGACAAAGAGACATCGCTCAATCGCTAGTCTAAATCACAAAAATGATCGTCATGATCATAAGGAAGTGTCAATCACACCAAGCTAGTAAATATATGAGTTTAGCTTCATGTCCCATAACCACTTGCTTAACTTAAATATTTACGAACAAGCTGTAAATCTTCACTAGGAATTTGTCACAAAAAGGGTTCAATCGAACAAGTCCAAGAGCTAACCGACGAAGTGAACGCAAGCGTTTCATACCACTCGTTTTACTAAGTCGTTTAAGTCGATTTCTCATTCGAGTGAAGTAAAGGCTTGTATATACTAGTAGATTGAAAATCGGTTTGAGAAAACGAACTTTTGATATTTAAAATAGTGTTGAAATCGCTTTGATGAAAGAGTTTTGATATTTACTATTAGTATTGAAACCTTCATATATCTTTAAAGTGACAAGTCATAAAACGATTGTAGAAACAAATCAATTCACGTTCGAAGACGTGAGTAAAGTCCAAAGAAGTCAATCCCAAAACCATCAAAGTAGAAATTCTGATAAATGTTTTTCAGAAGAGATTGCCTACGCAGAGTAATACGGGGTGCAGAGGGCAGCGCCCACGGCGGGGTGCGGGGCAGCGCCCCGTCACGGTACGACTTAGTGAAGGCAGGCTGGTCAAGCGGCCTAAGGAAAAATAGGTCATACGACCTAAGGAAATCGCGAACTAACAAGACCAAGTGTAAGGTCGGAGACGACCCACGACTTAACAAAGTCCTGCGACCTAAGTGGGATGCGACTTAGTGGGGCATAGGTCGGAGACGACCTACGACTTAAGGTCAAGCGACCTAGTGAAATAGCAGTGGAAATATCAGGTCGGAGGCGACCTACGACTTAAGGTTTTAACTCGCGAACGACTTAGTACTTGCTTATCTCGCGAACGACTTACGACTTAAGAGGGTGTACGACCCAACTACTTAAAGTCGATACGACTTAGCGACTTAAGCTCAAATACAAGCTACGAGCTAAGGGGTCTATACGACCTAACGACTTATCTCAATATGACCTAAGCCAGGACGAGATAGCAGAAGGCAACGACTTAACTCTTAACTCGGGGATGACCTAAGATGTTAACTCGTGGACGACTTAAGGGGTTAACTCGTGGACGACCTATGGCTTAACTCGTGAACGACTTAGCACAGGCGAACAGAAATACGAAGGCGGTGACTTTTCAACGCGCGCGACTTAAGCCCTTAACTCGCGAACGACTTAGCACACCCAGAACGACTTAAGGCCTGGAACAACTTATGCTCCGTGTGACTTTTCAACGCGAACGACATACGACTTAGGCTTAACTCGTGGATGACTTAGCAATGGCCAGAAACGACTTAAGGCCAGAAACTCACCAAAACGCCAAAATTTATAGTTTTTCGCCAATCCAATGCAAACCAAAGGCAGATATTCATATAAATGCAATAGAGGATCATTCCCAACAGTCCAAGATAGATATAGGCAAGATGTGAGATCAAAAATCTCACCTTTTCACGGAATTTGATGAAGATGGAGATTTGAGAGCAAAGCAAGAACACCAACAAGCTTGAAGCAATGTTCTTCACGTGAATTTGATGTTGAATCTTGGATTTGCAATAGAATATGTGTTTGGAGTTTTAATTTCCACTTCCCACCACCATTTTTGACAAAGCTTGAAGTGTTTTGATAGAGTGAGGAAGATGGTTGGGCTGAACTAAAGGGGTGCAGTCCAAACCAAAGTCAAAGGCGGGAAAAAGTGTCGAAAATTTCACTATCTCCAAACATATCGAAGTTTACACTCAAAAAGATCGCAAACGTCATTTTGAACTCAATGGAAGTGGTCTCGAGTCCTAATTTGACCGTATGCAAAAAGTAGCTTTTCGGACTAACATCCGTCTAACGATAAAATATTTAAATATAAAATCGATAGATATGCGGGTTGTTACAATTATATAATGAAGTCTATGAATAATTTTGGGGTATTCATAATAGGAGTTTTAGAAATAGTTTTGAATGTTTATAAAAAGATTTTATAAATGGATTTGGATGTCCATAAAGGGAAGTTTTATACAAGGTTTGAAAGTTTATAAAGGAGTTATATAAACATGTTTGAATATTTATAAAGAGTCTCATAAATGAGTATGGAAGTTGATAAATGTTTTGTAAACGGATTTGGTTTAAAGCGAAAAGGATTTCATAGGTAAGGGAAATTTATAAAAGGATTTGTTGAAGATAATATAACAGGAATTCGAGGTTTGGGTTTCTCGAGGCTAGCCTTTTTTAAAAATGTGGTATGGAACATCCGTTCCACACTTTAAATCGAAGGAATAGTGCTTGGAGTTATCATTCTCTCCAATTTAAATAATGTAGTTATGTCCTTTTTAGAGATTTGGTAATGGGAGATCTTACAAATGTTTAGTGAATGTACTTATGTCAGAACGATAAGTATATGAATGTTTTTGAAAGAGATTTATTAAAGAAAGATATCTTTTGAGGCTTAGTGGTTGCTATGGATAAAAAAATCTCAAATGGAATTGGTTTTTTTGTTTATTTGATAGTTAAATAACCGACTATCAAGTTTGCCCCAATTTGACTTAGGAAGTATGAATGTAAATTCAAGTTCTCCGATGAAGACTCGAAAATTTACTTCTAAAAGAACTAGGAATGAGTCAATCTGAAATTATCGGTTGTTAATACGAAGAGATCGGGATCAGATCTATATCCAAAAACCACTCCAAACCAACATGTGCATTCGAGTGGAAGGCACCTTGAAGATGATAGAAGACCGAGCTCTTTGAAGTGCAAGGGCTACTGTTACTAATCCCGAGGGTGGATGTAGTAGAGTTAGTGCCTTCGGTTTTGTTCAGACCCAGAACGAACTTGTATGGATGAATGCTGGCATTGCATTGACGCTTTGAGGGCAGTGTTAGCATTCCAAGATGGATTCCTATTCAGAAAGGTAAAACGTAGCCTCAAGCCTCATCAACCGGGAATGACTAAAACATGGGATATGCAGCAAGGCTATGTGGGTTGCACCCATTAGGGTATATCATCACCCTTCTAGATATATACACAACCATCAATGAATTCGTGTACGTGGGAGCGCTCGGTTAAAGGTTGCAAAGCAACCAGGGTGATGATATATTCGGTACTATCCAGCAAGGGGTAGGTTGGTCCTGTGTTGGCATGGGTCATTAGTTACAACCTCGGTACATTTTTCTAGAGTTGTACTTTGGCGGGCGGTACCCTAGTAGCCCAGTCATTAGTTGAAATCCTTTCTCCAATACGTGCCTTACGTTTTGATTGTAGAGCCTAGTATGTTGGAATGCGAGATGCAAGCATTTTAACTATTTTGTCTATTTACTTTAAACCTAGACACTATGATAATATCACTGGATTTTGATATAAAATGCTTTGGTTATCATAAGGGAAAAACCCATCCGTTTTTATATGCGGTGTGGTATGGCGAGATACCCTATGTTTGAAAAGTTTCAAATGTAGAAATCAGTTTGGTTGTTACTTGTTATCGAGTTTTACTCCCGCTGGTTTACCGAACTGACCAGGGCATTATTCCATGTAATGCTCGGGTCAAACCAGGCATGTTTTTCCTAGGTTTAGCTGGATACTTTGAAGTTGGAGAGGAGCTAGGTGGTCAAGATGTATTCACGTATATTTTTCTTCCATTTTAATATAGAGTCTATATATTTGTCAATGAAAGGACAGGTTTCTATAACTGTCCAAATTTACGATAAGTCTAGTGTACTTCAATGTTGTATATGAATAAAGATGTTTCCTTTTTGTAAATATCATTGTTGTATTATATATTATTTGCCGCGTTGTGAGATTCTGTGTTTTTTAGTTTTCTTCTATTATCTACCTTCTTCTTTCACCCTAACAAATCGGTATTTTCGGTAATTGAATGTCCGACATGTGATATAGTGGACGTATTAGTGTCGATTTTCGAGGATCGAAAATCCGGTTCGTTACATCTCTCATTCTTATCTTCTCTTTTAAAAAATTCGATATTTTCATGAGGGCAAGTCTCCTAAAATTCCAGAACAAAATTCAAACAAAAAAAAGAGAAAAAATGCAGTTATCTCTAGATTATTGCGAATCTGGAGATCGATTTTAATAATCTACGGACTCTTCTTCATTCAAGGTGTATTTTCTAGGCTTCATCCAAGGTAATTCTATATATTTACATATCATTAATTTTTTTTGCAACCCTTTAATTCGCCATCTCTCCCTTCTGTTCATATATATGAATTTGGATTTTGATTTAAATGTCGCAAACCCCCTACTTAAATTAATTGTATATTTATATGAAAAAAAACTTGCTATGTTCACTGCTATTTTGTCATGAACAATAATAATACTTTCTTGCCTCTGTTCTATGTTTATTTGTCTACTTTGTTTAACCTAGATCAAGATCCTTTTAATTTCATTTTTTATTCTACATGTTGATTCATCCATGTATAACCTAGATCTAGATCTTCTTAGATGAATCTGTATATGCGTATATCATCTGAATTTGTTATTGTTAATAAAAAAATTAAGCCAAAACAAAATCGAATTTGGAGTATTCTTGCTAATAAATCAGCTTCCATGTCGAAAGGCTTAGCTTTGATTGTTTACACATGAATTGCTATGTGAATAAAGCTTGGAGATAATTGCATTAATAAATTTTGTCATCAATATAATATGATGACTTAACTATCATGTTTTAAATCATTCTAAAATAAACTTTTCTAATTGAAAGGAAAAGGGAAACATTAAATCAATAATTTATTCCATGTTTTACAATTGCATTTAATCTAGTATTAAATCTTTGCTTAAAAGGAAACATTTTCATTCACAAACCACTTGTATATTATTTATTTCATTCCATATTTTGTTTTGGTTGTATGTGTACTTGGGTTTTCATATTTATATAATACCTTTTCTGTTTGTATTTGTATTTAACCAAAAGTTTCAAATGGGTTTTGTATAAGAAATAATTGCAAACTTTTAAACTACCTTAATTAGTCTTAGTTATCTTTGATTCTTTGCATGTAACATAAATGAAGTCTATTTTATTTTAACTTCTTTGCAAAACATTTATTATGTATGTATATATAAATTTGTACATGTAAATCATTCATATATATATGTGCCTATGTGTGTGTATGTGTATATATATATATATATATAAAGTTCATGTTTTGGATGACAAATGCATATTTAGAGGGAAAATGTGTCTGTTATGGTGTAAATGTTATGGTGTAAATCCCAACACCTAAAAAACATTGACATTAACTATGTACACTTTTTATATGTCACACTTACACTATGCACATGAGTGCATGTGATGTACTCGTTATTATATACAATTAATTAAAATTAAATTAAATTAATTTTATACAATTATAATAATATAAAGAAATTTTAAAAGGAAAATTTAGACACGTTCAAAAAAAAATTAGACTACACAGGCCTAACAAATACCGGTAAAGAATTTTTTTTTGAAATTTACCCTTTAATTCCACTATGGGCTGGTCCAGGTCCAACAATGGTATTAGAGCCTAATAGCATATGCGGACTAAATTAGTCATGTTAGAGCTAACTAATTAAGCTTTCCCACTTAGTATGATGTTTAGAAATGTAATGTCTAGGATTAGAACTAGGTAATCAACTACCCTGTCCTACTTGGTTACTGACTTGGCCAGAAAGGTGAACTGAAACTAAAGGTTGTACCAAATAATAAGGACCAATTTGAATTAGGCTTTGGGATAATTTTCAAAATAATTTTGAAAATTAAGAAGGGATTTTAAATTTAAAAGTTAAATTTAAAATAAAAACATCTTTATTATAAAAGGTTATAATAATATAACATAAATTTTCAGAATATTCGAAAATGTAAAGAAATTTTCAAAATGTTTGAAAATATTTGAATATTAATTTCAAAATTTATTAATAATATTAATAAAATAAATAAATTAAATAAGTTAATTAATTAATACTTATATGCATGTATTACATATATTGATATATGTTATTTTATTTTAAAGTATTTAAGATAACGTAAGTATACATGTATGTATACAAGATAAAATTTTGAAATTAATATAATTTAATTAAAATTGTTTAATTAAATAAATTAAAGGTTATGTAATTAAAAAAATTAATTATAAATTAATTAATTAAACAAAATACACATATATAAGATATATGTGTTATATTATAAAGGTTGTACTATATATATATAGGTATTACTATAAAGGTTATAGTATATACTAAAAGGGTTATAGTAGACATGTCCAATATAAAAGTTGTACTATAATACTAATATAAAATTAATTAAATAGTTAATTAATTAAAATTAATTAAATAAGATTTCATTAATATAACATTACGTATAAGATTATTATATAAGCCATATGAAATATAAAAGTTATATAGTAGTAAAACGTATATGAATGTATAAACTAAAGGTGGAACATTAAAGAAACCCAAACAGATTTAAGGAATAAGTACATATGTAAATGTATATATATCATGATTTTTGATGTATCTGACACTTGAATCACGAGGGTATTTCATAAGAAATATATTATTTCATAAGTCGATATCACCGAATATAATATATTGAACATTATGAATCTTTAATATAATGTTGTCCTCTACTATAAATATTAATAAATTACTTGCACACTTCTTAGTTGTTAAGCAACTCAAGCTAGGGATACTATGTGTAATATTATTTATATATTGAATCGACGAGATAAGATAACTATATGTATTTGTTGAGCAAACTTAAGGTACATATATTATACTTAGGTCGACGCAATATGGTAGGTATGAGTGAATAATCTCTTTCAATTTGTTGAGCAAACTCAAAGTCGAAATGAGATTAGAACAAGGAATCATAGGTTTGGAGTTGTATGTGATAAAACCAATAAGGAGTTATCTATCGTTTGTGGAGCTATGATTTTTTGAGTAAACTCAAGGTCAGAATCCTAAGACAAACGAGTCCTAATATCCACTAGTGAAGTCGACAGACTTCTATGTTTCATCTTAGGTTTGGGAGAAACATAAAAGACTAGTAGAAGCCTTATTAGAAAAATGAAATGATAATATTTAACCATTCTAATATTGTAAGAACATATGCTATATAATGTTTTAATAATCTACATTGATAAATTTGTGTATTTAAAATGACTGATAAAACGTTTATCAATTAAAATATACAAAATGAGCGGAATTGAAAATTGACAAATAGATATATAACATATACTTACTAATAAATGCTTATTGCATGTTAACATTTTGACACCTATGCAAGCGCCTGATTTTACAACTACTTAATATGTTCGTAATTTGGCCGCTAACTTGTTTATTTGGTCAAGATCGTATAATGCATTCTATGAGTTACGTACTCAAAAGAAATATGAGACTATGGATATTTGATCCATGTATGATCATATATAAGTGTATATGCTGAATCGTCATTGTTTGCAATGTATGATACTTCGATGAAATTAGTTCATTCAAAGCAAACAAATAAATTATACTGTGAGGTCGAGTATTCAATTTGATTGATTATAACAAAGATCTTATTATGTTAAATGTAATACTAGACCAAAACAACAAGATAGTTCTAATAAATCAATTATTGAAATATCAGTTTGATCAGTTTATGCAAGGTGCATCATATATGACGTCCTTAAATATTAAGGATGATCGAGTGTGCTTTTGTAAAGAGTTCGTTATGATGTTGTAGTAAGGGTATTTTTTTGACCATTTATAAAGAAAAGTGAATGTATGGGAGTAGATGTAATTTAAGGTATAGTTAGGATGACGAGAGGGAATGGTCACTTCTACTTTATAAAGAAACGTCAAAGATGAGAATTGTAATAATAATGAGTGATACTTAACATTGGAATAAGAAATATGATTTTTACTCTGAAATGTATTTTTGTACAGAAATTTTTTTCTATGAGATTTATTTCTTCAAGTTCAAGTTATTTCATCAATGAACTCTTCATTGTAAACTAGTTACAGTATATGAAATAAATTATCTATATTAAGTGAATAATGTACATACGAATTCAATACGCTATTATAGTAATGGCGGAAATAGTGGGAGCATGTCATATAACACTTATAGATTGTGGAAAGTTACGAAAATTATTTTCGTAAAACATACCGAACATTATTTATGAAATAATGCTTTTTCGGTGTCAATTGAAAAATAAACATAGTTATATTTCAATGTGAATATTATGAATATTCATTATGAAATAAAACTATAATGTGGTATTCATTTTCATAACAAAAGTGATGCAATGGAAATACAGAAGTATCTACAATTGTTTACACTTATTTTGGAATTATAGACTAAGTCGTAGTTTTCAGAAATAATTTTAATTACATGATTGTGAATCATATGATACTAGTTAATTATATATCAAACAGTTAAAGGCTATGCACCCATTTTGTGGGAGCGTCATAAGAGTTAGCGAACTCTTCAGATTGATACATATAAATGTATGCAATCATAAGTCTATTAGTACCAAAATGGTTCCACTTACTTCATCATATTCACCATTGAGTAATCACAAAAATGGAATTATGTATTTGATATGCATGTATAAGTCTATGATAAGCTCATAGAATATAAAATGAAAGTAAATAATATAACATGCAGTTGATTTGATTTAATCGAATAGGTGAGTATATTGGAAAGAGTTCCATGTGTACCTAATATAAATAAAGGTTCAGTCTCATAGGTCACTCCTTCCTATAATACATAATGATGTATTGATAAGGAGTAATCGAGCTTTGTTGGACAAAGCACAATTAATAATGAGTGAAGTTAAGTTCTTTCTATAAGGTGTGTGATTAAGAGCATTAACTAGGTTAAAATTAATATAATATAAATAATAGTTTACAAAAACATACAAAATACGAATTTATAAGAAACCCCTACATTTCCTAGGCCAAGGAATTGATAGGTTGTGCGAGTCGAAAGACCGTACGTATAATTATATGTAAGAGATTTGTATGAATCATCCAAAGAGAATTTTGGGAGTGATAGTCATTAGATGACTAATTTATGTTGCGTACATAAATATATTATAAACTAATGCAAAATCAGTTTTATATAAGGCAATTCATAAAATGTTTATGAGTGCTCATTTTGCTGCACTGAGAAAGAACTATTGTTTCAAGAAATACTAACTTCGCAGCAAATGAATTTCTTTAAGAAATTATTGGTAAAAATAAATTTGGATACGATCTAAGCATAAAATGATTACAAGGGATGAAATGAAATTAATCGAACCTAAATGAATGCCATATATTAAAATGCCTAATGAATATTCTTGTACACTAAAGAGAAACTGTGAGTTTCTTGTCATTATCAAGAATAAATAATCCTCGATTGTTTAATTAAAACATTAAGAGTATTGACTTTATGATATGGTACGATGCGCAGGTCCGAAATAAATTCAAAGTACATTATCAAATTATGATTTTGATAGTTGTACCCAAAGGGATACGATCCATTGGTCGCAAATGTGTCTTTAAGAGAAAGACAAATGTAGTAGAAATACAACGCGATACATCGATAAGAATAATACCGTAAATTTCAATTATTGAAATTAATGTAACGGATTCACCATTCTATGTGCTCAAGCTAGTTTAGATTTACTCAAAAGATTATTCCTTAGTATGACTTTGTGTTTGGTACGTATGTGCTAAAATGGAAAATTCTAAATAATGATTTAGAATATACTGTTTGCACATAACAACCGAAGTGCCTCGAAGTTAGTGGGAGGGATATTAAGTTTGTAGATTTTTGGATATGATCCAAGAACTTATAGAAAGTATCATTTTATAAACATTAGAATTGAATAAATATTTTGATAAGTTTGATTATCAGTCAAAATGCAGAGGAAACATGCGTTCATAAGAAAGAATGTTAAAAGTTACATAGATATTTCTAAGCCATAAGTAAATGACACATTGTTGATCGATAACGATGTACTTGAGCTAAAATCAGCCTTAGTTGTTTTAATACTTGACGTTGGATCTGTCAATAATGTCTTTTATAGTAAGTGTAAAAGATATTGGGAATGTCCTAATGATATGTAAGGACACCTTATTAAAATGTTTAATAGGAACATATAAGATGGATTCCTTATGTATTCGCAATAGGAATTATCAAACATATTATGTTGCCTATGATATCGTGATTTGTTTGTGTATTTGATATATCTAACAAATACCAAATCCAAATTGATATCACTAAATGGCTGTTTGAGGTTTTCTCGTGTACTAGAGAATTGTTTACAGAAACAATAAACTCCTTATGAAAAAGTGTTCAGACTCAAATTTTCATAAGTGATATTGAGTATAATATATCAATAATAAATTCAAGTTAAGAATCTTTAAGTTGGAAATATTCCAAATGAAAGACTGTGGTTGATTCAATCAAAAAGGCTAAGTACATCGCCTTGAATAGCACCATAATAAAAGTAGTGTATAAAAACATAAATGCACAAATTTATAAATGAGCTGATGGTGATCCCAAATGTTGAGAATCTCGTAACGTTGTTATATAATAACGATGTCACAATATGGTTCGTAACAGAACTTAAAGCTCATTATAAGTCGAGAGACATGCTATAAGTTGAGGGACTGACCCAATTTGTCTTAAGAAAACCGATTGGAGAAGTTGGAATGAAATTCCATAATTGACCCCAAGTGTAACTGGAAGATTAATAGAGTCATGGGTATGCCCTAAGGGTAATTATGTAATTTGCTACACATATCTAACTCGATAACCAATCTTGTTCGAAATATAATGTGTTTTCATTCCATGATATACTTAATATAGTTCGTTAATATTAATTAATTTAATTTAAAGTATATTTAATAGAAAATCCATAAATGACATGTTTTGTAATAATAGTTATAAAGTGTTGTAACCATGAGTACTTTATCACAATGAAAAATAGATATACCATTTTAAATATTCCTAGTCAAGATGTATCGAGACTGAATATCGATATATCTGTTAAGACTAGAGCACATAACGCTCTTCAAATATTGATAGTGTATTACTCATGGCTGTTGGAGGCACTAGGGGGTTACGTACTGGTAGTTATTGGATAACTATGGAATGACCAACTCGATAGTTTTTTGTTGGTTAATATAACTAAGGTCAAATAGGAAATATCAATGTGACTAATTGACATAGTTCTCTCGACTTGAGAATACTGTTAATCTTCAATGTGGACGCTCCATTTTGATTATAGTTAAATCGTGGCATAAAACCCATCAAACGAATATAGTTGAGTCGAGTGGAAGCATTAGAAGTGAACCATTATTCAAGAGAGGATCATCTCCTTAGTTATATGAGGTTAATATCATGGTCAACTGAAGTCAACTCAAAGTCAAAATCTATGGCCAGAGCATTTCAGTCAATAATAATTGTTATTATTGAACCAAGGGCTTTGTGTTGGGACAATAGAGTTGAATATGGACGATGTTGGAATTTTAACCACTACCAAATGCCATAAGTCCAAAGTGATATATTTTTGATGGAGAATTGGTGTAAATAATTGTCACTAATGGGTAACGCTTATAATAAATAAACTTGGATTTTACCAAAGATTTATAAGCGATAAATTCACCCAAAATGTCACACTACTAGCTAAGGTAATGTGTGAACGTTTATTTGAATTGTTTAATATTAATCGCTGATTGAATTTACACGTATGAGTCACACAACTAAAATGATAAAGATTCCGAATGAACCACATGATTTAATTGATTTTTAATAGTTGAAAATTAATTAATATTTATGAAATATTAATTATATATTTTATTTAATTTACTTGAATACCATTAGTTTTTAGTAAAGTGTGCATATAATAGTTATAAACGTGCGTATGGATATACGATATTAGTAGGATGTCTAAATTTGATTTAAACAGAATAAATACTAAAAAGAACTTTAAATAAATTAAATAGATTAATATTTATGAAATATTAATTGCTAAAATTTTCTTATTTGATTTGTTTGATTCCCATTAGTAATTAATAAAGTGCGTATATAACAGTT
Organism: Allium fistulosum; assembly: GCA_030737815.1. Lineage (NCBI taxonomy): Eukaryota > Viridiplantae > Streptophyta > Magnoliopsida > Asparagales > Amaryllidaceae > Allium > Allium fistulosum. The sequence continues at coordinate 583,693,562 of CM060906.1, read as the reverse complement.
ATAAGCGCATGTATCAGTGTATGATATTGATAGGAAATTTAAATTAGACTTAAATAGTAATAATAGTAACTGGTTTTTGAAATTTTTTGTAGCCCAAATAGCCCAAGTAATAGCTGGACTTACTTTGAGGAATAAGAGGGATCTTTTGTTTTGAATGAGAAGAAAATATAATTAAAAAGGAGAGGAATCAATATATATTGAACGCTACATTTATTTCCTCCTTTAATGAAAAATTTTTTCTATCATTTGCCTCTCTCATTCTCCCTTCTCTTCTAAAAAATTCAAAATTTTTACGGGGACAACTCTACGAAAATTCCAAACCAAAATTCAAATAAAACAAAAGAGAAAAAAGTGGTTGTCTCTAGATTATTGTAGATCTGGAGATCGATTTGAAGAATCTAGGAACTCTTCTTCATTAAGGTGTATTCTCTAGGCTTAATCCAAGGTAATTCTATATATTTACATATCTTTTAATTTTGTTTGCATCCCCTAAATTCACTATCTCTCCCTTCTGTTCATATATATGAATTTGGATTTTGATTTGAATGTCATAAACCCTATACTCAAATCAATTGTATATTCATGTCAAAAAAAACTTGTTATGTTCATTACTATTTTTCATAAACAATAATAATAATTTCTTGTCTCTGTTCTGTATGTTTATTTATCTAGTTTTTTAACCTAGATCTAGATCCTTTTGATCTTAATTTTTTCTCTACATGTTATTCATCCATGTATAACCTAGATCTAGATTTTATTATCATGAATCTGTATATGCCTATGTCGTCTGATTTTGTTACTGTTAGTAAAAAAAATTAAACCAAAAAAAATTGAATTTTAGAATATTCTTGCTAATAAATCAGTTTTCATATCAAAAAGTTTAGATTTGATTGCTTACACATGAATTGCTATGTAAATAAAACTTAGCAATAATTGCATTAATTAATTTTTTCATCAACATAATATAATGACTTAATTGTCATGTTTTAAATCATTCTAAAACAAATTTTGCTAATTAAAAGAAAAAGGGAAATATCAAATTAATGATTTATTCCATGTTTTATAATTGCATTTAATTTAGTTTTAAATCCTTGCTTAAACATTTTCTTTCACAAACCACTTGTATAATACTTATTTCATTTTAAATTTTGTATTGGTTGTATATGTACTTGGGTTTTTGTATTTATGTAATATCTTTTATGTGTTTGTGTATTTGTATTTAACCCGAAGTTTCAAAAGGTTTTCGTATAAGATATAATAGTACACTTTTAAACTACCTTAATTAGTCTTAGTTTTCTTTGATTTACTACATGTAACATAATGAAGTCCATTTCATTTCGAATTGCTTTGCAAAACATTTATTGTGTATGTGTGTGTGTATAAAGAAAAAAAGCTTTTATGTTTTAAATTACAAAGGCATATATATAGGAGAAATATGTCTATTAAGGTGTAAATCCCAACACCTAAAAACCGTTCACATTAACTACGTACACTTTTCACATGTTGCACTTACACTATACACATGGATCCATGTGATGAACTCATTATCATATACAATTAATTAAAATTCAATTAAATTAATTTTAAATAATTAATAAATTAAATAAATTTTAAAACGAAAATTGAAAATAGTTCTAAACAAATTTAGACTACATAGACCTAAAAGGATCCATTAAAGGAATTTTTTTAAAATTTACCCTTTAATTCCGCTACGGGCTGGCCCCGATTCATCAGTTGAGAGGATGAATAGAACTTTACTAGAGATGGCTCGTGGCTTGAGATTGACTATGGACTTATCTAAAGGTTTTTGGGCTGAAGCTATATCGACTGTTGCTCATATCATTAATCAAATTTCGTATTCAGCCATCGGTGGGAAGATTCCGAAAGAGCTATAGAGAGGGAAGTCTACTATACTTAGTTACTTTCATATTTTTGGTTGCCCTTTTTATGTGCATAACACAGGATTTGATATGTTGGAGCCGACAACTACCAAGTGTGTTTTTCTAGGTTTTACAAATAGAATAAAGGTATATCGTATTTGGAATCCAACAACGAATAAGTTAATACACTCCAAACATGTTACCTTTGATGAGTCAGCCATGTTTAGATCGTTGGAGAAGACATCAGATAACTCTGGTTTGGAAGGAGACAAGGCTAAGAAGACAGAAGTTACTCCCACATTTTAGCCAAAGAGTAGAGTTGATATAATTGACGATAAAGAAAATGTAGTCGAAGAATAATCATATAACAGTCCACATATTTCCTCCAATAGTGATGGTGATGGTCATGAAGTTGGAGAAGACTTAGTTCAAATGGAGCGAAAGAGTGGCCGGCGATGCTGGAGTCGTCTTGCTAGTTTGCTAATTAGGAAGGCACCTAAAAGATATAAAGATTGGCAGTTTGCAAACCTCAACCTCAATGATCAGTTCGATTATTCTTTGCATGTGGTTCACGAGGAGTCATGACCTTGAAGATGCTTTGAAGTCAACGGATAGTTCGAAGTGGATTTGTGCCATGGAGGAGGAAATACAGTCATTGCAGAAGAACAAAACATATGATTTGGTCCCATTACCTTAGGGAAATAGAGACATAGGTTGCAGATGGATATTCAAGATGAAAGACGATGGAAGGTATAAGGCTAGATGGTAGCAAAAGGGTTTTCAAAGAGAAAGGGAAAAGACTACAATGAAATCGTTACTCCGGTTGTGTGACATACATCAATTAGGATTTTGTTAGCTATAGTTGCTACTCATGATATAGATTTGGAGTAGCTAGATGTGAAGACAGCTTTTCTACATAGAGAGTTGGAAGAGACAATCTACATGAAGTAACCAGATGGGTTTGTAGTGGATGATAACTCAGACTAGGTTTGTAAACTGAAGAAGTCACTGTATGGTCTGAAGCACTCGCCGAGATAATGGTACAAGAGGTTCGATTCTTTTATGTTGAGCATTGGCTTTGATAGGAGCATAAAAGACGCTTGTGTTTATTATAAATATTTGGAAAGTAGTGATTGGGTGTACTTACTCTCGTACGTGGATGACATGCTTATTACTTCCAAGGATAGTGAAGAAATCAATCGATTGAAGACGCGTTTGAATGCTGATTTCGAAATGAAGGACCTTGGAAAAGCAAAGAAGATTTTAGGTATGGAAACCTTTAGATATAGAAAGCTTAGACTTTAGAGATTAAGTCAAAAGGAGTATATATGGAAGGTACTTGTTCGATTTAGCATGGATACTGCAAAGACTATTTTGACACCAATGCCTTCTTATATAATGCTTTTGGAAAAGGATCTCCCATTTCAGTTGAAGACAAGATTTGTATGGAGAGGGAACCCTATGTAAGTGTAGTTGGGAGCTTGATTTACACCATGGTCTGCACGAGGCCAGATATTACTCATGTTGTCAGTATGGTTGGTCATTACATGGCTAATCCAGGGAAGACTTACAGGGAAGCTGTTAAAGCTATGTTGAAATACTTAAAGAGAACACCAGATCATGGGCTTGTTTTTGGAACTTGAAAGAGTTGCAGCTTGATAGGTTACTATGATTCGGCCTATGCGGGAGGTAGTGACAGAAGGAAGTCAACCTCGGGCTATGTGTTCACTCTTGGACGTACAGCTATTAGTTGGAGAACGAGGTTATAGTATGTGGTTACGTTATCTACTACAGAAGCAGAGTTGATAGCTTCTGTTGAAGCACCTAAGGAGGCACTTTGCTTGAAGCATCTATTGTGCGATGTAGGCATTGCGCACGATAGTTTGGTGGTAATTATGACAGTTAGAGTGTGATTCATTTGGCTTAAAACTTGGCGTTCAGTTCGAGAACAAAGCGCATAGAAGTAAGGAGTTATTCCGTGTTGCCATGAGCGAAGAAAGGGTGATTCGTCTTGAGAAGATCAACACAAAGGATAATACGGTGGACATGTTCACTAAGGTGTTGCCGGTTGCTAAGTTCGAGCATTGCTTGAACTTGATTCACTTATTGAAGTGCTAGTGCCACATGGTGGCATCATGGGGAAGAGTAGAGTAGCTTAATTGAAGCTTGAAGGAGATGTATTATTCTTCTTGTTTGAGAGATAGAAGTTGTCCTATACTTCTTGTTAGGAGATTATTTTGACTCTACCCTTATTTTGAGTACTTTTAATACTTTACTGGCTGAGGATGGCCTTATCGGAACTTGTTGATAAAGTGTGACGGGGGTAGCAAGGCCAGAACCCATCAGGAAAGTATTCATATTAAGGTGGAGCATGCAGTAGGAGTTGGTTGAGATAATTTGAATCGAGATGGAATGTTGAATTTTTTATGCGATTCAAATATGTGGAAATTTTCCTAGTTTGCAATTTGAAATATATGGAAACTTTCCTAATTTGAAAACTTGGAATTTATGAAAACATTCCTTAATTACAACCTTACCTTATTTAAAACTTCCAATATCTCAACTTGGAGAAGACTATAAATAATTGGTATCACATGAAGTTTATTATCCCCACAACTCAGAAAGAAATAATATGAGCCAATAATGAAAAACAAATTGTAATCCTAATTAATCAAATTAGGGATTTTTATTATTCTTCTGCAATCTCCTACAATTTTTCTTGTTTATTGAAAGTAATAAAGCTCAACTTCCTTAAAAAATGGACGTACACCATCACAACAATAGTGGAACCACTATAAATCTCTTATGTCCCTTTTTTCTCTTTTATAGTTATTTATTAATTCTTTTGGAATAACTGCAATCTGATTGGAGAATTGATCGATCTGTTTGTTTTACCGCACCAAAGCATGATCCTATAATTAAGTTGATTGATCACCCCTCTACAATCGTAACTCATTTTGTTTTACTTTATTCTAAACTAGAATATTACAACATAGATAATGAGTGCAATACTACGATGTGGGGGCAAAAGCAAAAGTTACACCTCAAACTGGGTTTCCTAATTTCTAATTTTCTCAAGGACTGAACCTAACACTTTCAATTCTATTTGAGAAGTTAATGCTTCTTCCAAAATTGAAATACACACATGGTTAATTCTTCAAAAGAAATTAAATAAATTAAATTCCTAAAGAAAAAGAAATTACTCATAGAAAAAATGTGTTATTTTTGCAATTTAAACCTGGAGACAGTAACACATTTGTATTATTATTGTCCCCTAATTTATTTTATTCATTTTTTAGCAAAATGATGTGTAGTGCGAAGCTATAGAGCTGATATCATAAAAAATAAAGAAAATATCCGATCAACAAGCCTGATCGACGGCCAAAAAATAGAGTCAGAGGTAGCAGAGCATCAGATAGTAGTATCACAATACACAAGTGGATACAATAAGAAATAATCAAGTGCGCAAAGAAAAAGCGGTGCAATATAACTGGGAACCGAAAGCAGAGAATATCATGAGCAAAAGACTAATTTGCATCAGAGCGATGTTCCCAAATCCAAAAGCTGGTGGCACAGTGCTACTGTTAACGGAGTTATCATCGGGATTGCAAGCCTCCAAGCGTGGGTGTAGGTAGAGAGATCTGTCACCTGCCCCAGTAGAATATAAACGTAAGACTTTATAACATAAGGAGTGTTTAGTGCAAGCAGTGTTCTTAAAGCATTTGAGATTGCGCTCAGTTCAAATCATCTAGCTAAAGGTGAGGAGAAGGGAATCTAAAATGGCATTGGGAGCGTTATACTACCAGTGGTCGAAGAAGGAGGGTATGGAGGGGGTAGGGTAAAGGATCGGGGCTGAGCAAGAGGCCCGAACATAGTAGGCAACATCGCAATCAAAGCAGAGATGATGGACACTCTTGGAGCTAGAGCAGCACATAAGAAAGCTAAGGTTAACATTAATGCCTTTCTTGATAAGACGATTCTTAGTATTAACTTTGTTGAGCACCAGGAGCCACATGAAGAACTTGACCCTAGGCGGGGAAATACACATCCAGAGCCTTAGAAAAACAAAGTGTCTACTAGAGTCAAAAAATCGACGATAGAGGGATGACACAAAGAACTGGCCATTGGAATGAAGACCCCATACAAAACGGTCAGGAGGATATGATGAAAGAGGATGTGGAATTGAAGAGATGAGGGAGTGGAATTGGTGGAGAACTGACTAGTAATTGCATGAGAAGAGCCAACGCCAACGACACTAAGGTTGTAGGCGTCCCTGACCAAGATGAAGTGGTCGTCAATGATAGAGAAGAGGTCAGAATAGGAGTGGTAGATGGGAGTATTACAATTCCAGATGTCCCACCAGAGGTAGTGATAATTATCATTGCCAATCCTGACTGAAATTACCTAATGAGCCCAAGATAGAGAGGAGAGAATCCCTTTCCTGAAGGGAGAGGGAATGCAACTCAAGGGGTGGTGGAGAATGGAGGTAGGCATATCATCATAGTAGGTGTGGCAGACCCAGCGTATCTAGAGAGGTGCATCATCGGTAATGTAACGCCAGATCCATTTGGCAAGAAGGGCTAGATTGGACAGTTTGAGATCAATAATACTAAGACCGCCATGCGATGGAGAATTGTAGGCAATGTTCCAACTGACCAGATTTTTGGTAGGCGAACCAAAACAAAGAAAATTATGGTGAATTTGATCAATCTTCTGGATATCCCAAGAGGCGGCCTTGTGGGAAGATAATCGGTACGTGGGTAAGGCAGAGAGGACAGACCTGGCAATAACCAGTCTGCCAGCCATAGAAAGAGAGGAGGCTTTCCAAGATGTGAGACGGTTGGATATCTTAGAGATTAATGGATTCCAATCATCCCGCAGGATTTTGGAAGGGCGGATGGTGATGCCATGATAAGAGATGGGGAAGTTACATGGCGTATAGTTGAGGAAGGAGGCAATATGGGGATCGAGGTGGTTATGTCCACGCACTATGATAATGCAGCTCTTTAAGATGTTAATGGTGAGATCGGAGATAAGTTCGAAGGAGTAAAGGAGGAATTTAAGATTGTGGATATTGGATGGGTTGGGTTGACAAAGAGAATAGTGTCATATACATACTGAATGTTGGAGAACTTAAGGTCTGATCCAAGGAGGCCGAAGCCATCGAGGAGTTTATGTGAGACAGTTATCTTATTGAGTCTAGTGAAGACATCTACACAGCGAGAACGAAAAGGTAGGAAGACAAGGAGTTTCCTTGATGAAGACCACGAGCATATTTGACGAGTCCATTACCCATACCATTAACGTGAATAGTGAACATGCTAGTGCGAAGGATATTCTCGACCCAACCAATCCAGCGGGAGGGGAGAGCCATGATGGCGGAGGACGTCTAGGATGAAGTTCCAGTTGATTGAAGCAAAGGCTTTGGAGAAGTCAAGCTTGAGGAGAGAACAAGGGGGACTTGGAAAAGTGGCAGCGAGAAACAATCTCCTGGGTGGTAGAAACATAGTTGAGGATGGATCCACCTTGAATAAAGGCTACTTGTTCCGGGTTGATTAGGAAGGAGATGTGAGTCTCTAAACGATTGGCCAGAACTTTGGTGATGAGTTTGAAGGAGGTATTAAGGAGGCTAATGGGTCAGAAGTTAGAGACTGAAGTAAGGCCAGTTTTCTTCGCAATGAGGATCACATTGGCGTAATATATTCTAGCAATTAGGTGAGGGTTGTGATAGAATTCCTCAAAAAATAAGTAAAATCTCTTGTTTGATGATAGACTTGGAATGCTTGAAGAAGAGAGGTTGAAGCCATGTGGAATGGGGGATTTGTCATCATCCATCTCATTAAGGGCGACTAGAATTTCGGATTCGGAGAAAGGGTAGTCTAAATGAAATAGGGAGGGGGATGGATAAAGCACCTCCCAGGCAATTGGGGGTTGAGGGCCAAGAGAGGAATTACCAAGAAGACACCTGAAATAATTGGTAAAAATACGGTTGAGTTCTAGCTGATCTTGAATGGGGGTGCCATCATGAAGGATTTCAGAAATCAAGTTGGTGTGTCTGCGACCATTAGCGAGCCTGTGTAAGTAAGCGGTGTTTTTATCCCCGTCCTTAAGCCAATTCGCTTTGGACCTTTGCTTCCAGCCTATTTCTTCTTGCTTCAGAAACCTAGAGGGTTCAAATTCCAGATCGAGGAAGTCTTTAGTATCGCTCTTGGAAAGACGTCTAGATTCCTCAAGAATATTGAGATCAAGAATAGAATCCTGGATGGAAGAGATACGGGTTCTGATAGATCACCAAATAGATTTGGACTAAGTCTTAATGGATTTCCGAAGGATTTTGAGCTTCAGTACCCGAGAAGCAAAGGCAGAGGACAGAGGCACAGGCTTGCACCAAATATTAGCAACCAGATCGTCGAAACCCGGTTCTAGGTGCCAAAGTCATTCGAATCTGAAAGTGGATCTAGTATGAGAAGGGTCGCCAGAGTCAAGGAGGATGGGACAGTGGTCAAAGAAGATTGTAGAAAGGTCATTGATAGTAGAAAGGAGGTGAGTATATTCCTAGGAGGTATTGAAGAGAAAAGAATTGAGTTTGACCAGGGAGGGGTTGGAGCGCTTATTGCTCCAGGTGAAGGGACGATTATTAATAAGCGTATCTAAAAGGGCAAAAGAGTTAATGAAAATATTAAAGTTGTCCATATCATGGCATCTAGCAATGGAGGAATTTCTTTCCCCGGGAGAGTGAGTAATATTAACATTTTCGACTTGACTATAACCAGCACAAGGTTTAACTATGACTTCTACTAAAACATCCTTAGATTCCAATAGCCCAAAAACTATAGAATTTTAATTGATACCATTTTCAGCATTACATGTTAGTATATATGGTTTTAAAGGAACCAAAGAATGTTTAATAATGATATCACTCCGTACGACACACTGATCTATGCTATTACACAGTTTATCTACAACTGGTTAGTAAACCCTAATTATAAACTGGCCAATATTTACTTTCAAAAACTTCCTTAAAAAGGTAAAAAGTCGCATTGATATTTTAAGGGGCAAAATTGTTTGTAACAATGGAAGACACAACACTGCACTGAGCAATGATCTTGTTGATATTTTCAATGAAAATTTCATTTCGAAAAACCTACTCTTGATTGATAACTAATCAGGTCGTTCTTTGCGTTTTCATCTTATTTTACCACCCCCAACACACTATATATGTGTGTGTGCATGCGTGTGCGCACACACGATCCTTAGATTACATATATGTGTGTGTGTTGGACTCATGTTATTTTTAGAGATTTTTTGATCTAGTTTTTATTAGAGACCAGCCTATTATGTTCATGGAATAAGGATGCTAGATTGCAAGGATCTGCTACACCGACGTGATCCTTTATAGAGGATGGATTGGTTTTCTTCTCTCTTTTTGCTAGCTTTATTGGTTTTGATGATCATGCCCGCGTTTGTAGATATTTAGTCAATACTTTTTGACTTCTATTAATTGATTTTCTCTATTTGTTGCTATTAGGATCCTTAACCATAGTTTCTAACATCTTTTAGTTAGTTTTGTCTATATGCTTGAAATTCCTAAACACTGGTTTAGTTAGCAATCGATCTTATCATATACTACTAAGCTTTAGGATTTGGGGGAGAATTTTCTTTTTTTTTATTTGTAAGGAGGGATTATTGCTCTCTGTCAGGCTTGTTGATAGCTCCTTTGTAGAAAAAAATTACATGAGTATTCTCCTCCTTCGGAGGATCACTTATTTTCATCATGTACATATACATACACACACATATATGTATGTATGTGTGTATATGTGCGCGCATGCATGTGTGTATTAAATTATGCTTAGTGATACAAATTAAAATACACATATTATATGTATAATGTGATCATAAATCCCAGTGAACATACATACACACACCCACCCATACACACACTATGTCATTAATTACATATATTATTTAGGTCAGAATATATTTTATTTAACATATCTCAACGATTATATTGTATAAGAAATCTTCAATGACAAATAAAATAAACTTATATTAAACTAATACTAAATTAAAATAAACTTATATGAATGATGTATTGTTCGTGTGAGTTGTTGTTGATGTATTCGGCCTCTTACCCATGCTTAATGGTTATTTATTAAAAGTGGACGGGTCACTTAAAAAACTGGCATATCTTGGAAAAAAGTACCAAATTAAAATAAATTTTACCGAATAATATGTTAAAAGCTAAAATCCAATTAGAATTGGTTTCGAAACACAAAACTTTCTCTTGTTTAAATTACATTAAATATGATTTAATGTGACCATATTGTTTATGATAACAAGAATTGAAGATCTAGTGCAACAATGATAAAAGTATTTTCTAAAAAAATGGACTTTTTACTCCACCGTCCATGCACATGTACATATAATATACTAAGGGCTCAATTACTAGCCTATCGATGAAAAAAAAATCTATTTTGTTGAGCCTTAGCCGACCCACTAAGGGTTTAGCTAGGTCTCATAACTAGCCGACATTAATATGTTGTCGAACCACCAGTAGAATCGATCCAACCACATATAGCCAATAGAGTCACTTCCTTAGCCTTCCAACTTACCTATCCTTTCAACTTACCAAATAACTCGGCTACTCCAGCTTTCGAAGTACGATGAAATTGATAATAAAAATATAAAATGTACATTGAACTGGTAAACGATCGAAATAATATAAAAATTATTATGTCTAGTTTCCTTTTTGCATGTTCGTTTTGTTTCCTAATACTTTATTAGTTCGGTTAGCTTGCTAATTTGACTGTATACCATTGAAAAATGAACAACAAAGGTTAGGAATTGGGATATATGATGATCAGAAAATGAGATGACTCTAAGGCATGTCTAAGAATAGATATTATTTTGGAATGAAATATATAGATAAGAAAGTGTTTATAGAATGAACTATTTAGACATTATTTTGGAAGAGGATATTACTATGTGTTTGGGAAGAAGAGAAAGACATTATTTATAGATAAGAAGTGTTTATTCATATATTTGTGACTATTACAACCAAGATGGTAACTGTGCAGTAGGTGATAAATGCATGTGTTTGGAATTAACGGTCATGCGCTCCCATGGTGCACCTTGCTAACCCATACCATGCTATTTGTGCAACTTATAGGTAAACTAACCAGTGGTACCAAATACCCTATTTCTCAAAGAATTTTGCTGGCAGTGGGACTAAATATAAAACATGAATTCCCCTTATACAATTAAATGTCCAACAACAACTTTTTTGGCAATCTTACAATGGAGGAAATCAAAGTCTAGAATAATCTTAAGAGTTCGGGCGCTTGTTCAACAAACACCTGAACATCAGGCGTTTGTTGAACAAACGCTTGAACTCATTTGATGTTGGAGCATTCATCCAATTACATTTTCTACTCTTTTATTTTGTAATATATGCACTCTCCACCTTTGAAGATGCACTACGGATTTAATTATATTCAGGACTTGTACATCTAACTAGAACATGGAATTGAATGTAGTATGAACAAGATATATGACAGAGGAACCAAGCTGAATTTGTCCTAAATCCAAGGCTGAATTTTTAGTTGGATATAGCTTTTGAAATTGCTTTGTGGAGATGGTGGAACCCTTATTTTTACTAAATTTTTAGCCATGAAATGCGAGTTCTGTAATGTTGCAACATACGCGTATTATATTATAAAAATTTTGGTTTTTGTCTCTGTGTATTGGTAACAATGGCCACCGTTTCTTAAAATTCATTTATCTCGTCAATATCTAAACTTTATGATATTTGTAAAATACAAAAACTTGGTATCCACAACAAATTGTCGGACCCTATGCTTTGCATCCTTCCACAAATGCCCTTTCAAATCTTGGAGGAACGCATTTTTGTAAATTTTATGGCAGTTAATGCATGGTTTTTTGTCGGATGATCAAATCAAAGCACCTACTTACTTCAATCTGTCAAACAAAGTCATGGTTTAATAATGTGATTTTGATAAATTATTTGTGTTTTTAAATAGTGTTCTTAATGAACTTGATCATTAATAAAAATGGAGTTTTCTTTTAACAACAAAAGGTACTTTATTACAGAACAAAAGAGTACAAAGTACAAATTAAGGTGTCCAAAAATAAAATACAACAAAAAAGAAACAAATTATTTACAAAACAAAGCACACCTTGTTATAATATATGTAAATATAAGTAGTAAATATGCTATATACTGTTTTTGTGTTTAGTCCCACGTCGTGGGATTAGTTCTATCCCAAGCTCCTAGGCTTTTATATAAAGGAGCTAATGTAATGAAAATGTATGATTAATCTCTGTACTGAATAAAATATTTTCTTCCTCTTTCTCTATTGACTTCTGCTCTTGTTTCTTTATAACATATTCTTAATTGTTTATAACACGTTATCAGCACGATCTCAAAATGGTAAGAATTTTTTTTCGATCTTGTTTTATTAATTTTATCTTTTTAGATATCCTTCTACCATAGGTCTAATATTTCAGATCTCACTCTAATGATCTAATTTTCTAATCTCATTCTATTATAGATCTAATTTTACAGATCTGTAATTTTTATATTTTATATTTTATATACTGTTGCTTTTATTTTCGTTCCATAGCCTTGATATGGTATAATGATTTATTCATATAATATATTTCTTAGATTAATACATCTACTTACATGTTACGTACATATTTATTTACAAGTATTGCATCATTATTTACAGCTTTGATCTAGGCAACTCATAAAAAAAAACCTTACAGTTGTCTAATATGTTTGATTATAAATCTGATTTAAACTGTTATTCTGTTCGAATTGTTGTATCATTTGTAATGATGACAAAATTGTTAAGTTATTGCCAAAGGTTTGTTAATGATTGAGCCAAACTCCCTGAGTTTTCTGTAGCTGGTCGTTGGTGTTCTTGAGTTTTTTAGATCTCTTGTACCTTGAATGAAATATTTTGAACATTTGAATTTTTCAATCAATATAATTTCCTAAAAATATTATCATTATCAATCGATGAAACCTTACTGCAATATGAAATTGGCATAGTTTTTCACACTATTTTCAACCTCATTAGTCAGAATTTCACTATACTTCTGACCTAAGAATTTGGAATCTTCATTTACTTCCAATGGCGCATGTTGAGAATAGATTTAGGTTGTTATTGCATAGATATCGAATTATGCAAGCAATTCAAGCCCTTGTGTTTATATCAAATGTATATTTGCAAAGTTTTTTATTTTATTTTTATATATCAGTATATCATATCACCGTGTTTTCTATTCATGTTAAAATTTCCAGCACATTGGTTAAGTGGCGATGTTTATTGTCTTGAATCGAAGACCACTTATAGTCTGTTGTGTTTCTCTTAGAGTTAGGTATAAGGACATGTGTTCATATGGAGCTTTGATAACCAAGAGAACATTGGTTTCATTTATTTATTCATTTTAGTCGGTGTGAACTTTGTATAGTTGGGGATATTCAGTAAAGATATTCAGGTTACCAACAAGGCTAACCTAGTTTAAGCTAGCTGCTTATGATCTAATATATGGAGAGGCTTAATGTATTCTAGTTATAAGCTAGTTTGCTTGGAATTTTGCTGCAAATGTATATGTATCAACAATATATGCATGCACTTGTTTTGAAGTACACAGTTAGACCCCCACTCTCTTTTGAGTATTTTACTAATATTCACAGATAAACTGAAAACCTATAACTTTTTATTGGAATCACATGAGTTGGAAGAAACAATAGATTAAGAACGAGTTTACCAAAATTGGATAGAGGTGATGGAGCCTCCACCATGCCAAAATCTTCAGTTTTCTGATGATAATATCGACCGAGCCCTTATATTTAGCTTCACGTTTCTTTCCATGACTATGTTGTTTGACTTCACTCAGCACAAACTTTGTTTTGAGGAAGTAATAGCACTGGTTATATGCAAGAGCATCTCCAATGCACTGGTTCTGATAACTCTTCAAAATTCAGCATCTTCAATAATTGTATCTATTATCAATTTTTTTAAGCCCAAGTTAAATTTTCACTACAATTCATCTTCCATTTTATAATAAATGAAATATTTATCCTCCATTTTCTTTATAAAAAAATGGAATATTAACTATTCATTTCGCTATCAACTATGGTAAATTAGAGAAGGATTAGATAATTACTATACTTGATTTTACAACTTGCAGAAAACAGATGTGCAACATATAGTGATTAGTGCATCTTCAATCATATGTTATCAACCCATCTCTAGTGCCACTAAATGCAAAAAAAAATATTATAATTATTCCCCTAACCATTTTCTGGTTAGTCAAAATGGAAAGTCAAATTATCATATGTTAGCTGTATATTTTTTAAGCATTGTTTTTTAAGCATTGTTTTAGAAGCAGTCTATTTAATTTCAGTAGCGTTTTTGGCAAGCTTATTTTGTTTTAGAGGCACTGTTTGTAGGCCTCTTCAACCAAGATATGTATTATAACTTCCATCGCCGTCATTTGGTGAAGTGGTTTTTAAATGTTTTTTTTGTTAATAGGATTATTGCCATTATAGTTCCAAAAGTAGTGTATATAACATATCTCTTGACACTCCAGAAGCGACAATGGTAAAATATCTCTAAATGAGTTTATAAAATGTCCTTAAAAGAGAATATGTATTACTATAATACTCCATAAGTAGACCATTGCTATAATAATTTTACTATCATACTCAAAAAATGATATTTATAAAATATCTCTAGAAGAGATATTATAACCTTGTATAGCACTATAAAAGCATTATCTATGAAATATTTTGAAATATGATATAGCACTTCAAGAAGCGATGTGGTAATAAATAACCCAAAAAATTTGTAAATCAAATTAGAACCAGTAAAAATGGATGCAAAATACATTTACAAAATTCAATCTATCATTGTCATGGACCTGTAGCTCCATTAGACAAATCTAAGAGTAAATAGTGATCCGTGATCTATTACTTTTCAAAAATATACCATGAATTGAATATTGTATGAATAAATATTCTTGAAGAAATATCTTTAGATATTCTCCCGAAGAGGTAATCTATATGTTATATTATAATATTCACAAAAGCCATAAATACGGTCTTAAGGAGATCTGTATCCTTAACTAATATAATAGCGTATTTCTATAAGTGTCCAGAAGATACTCTTATTTTTATTGTAAATATATCTCTTTTATCGAACTCTCTGGAAGAGATGTTTGTATATAATTCGAACTATTATATGATAAATAATGCTTAAAAGAGATATATGAAATATAATTGAAGAATAAAATTTAAAAAATTGAAGTTGTGTATATAATTTGAACCAGAAGTTCAACATGGTTTCAAACCAAATGTTTAGAACATTATCATGCGATATTTAAGGACTCAATTGATAAAAAAAATTGATAGTTTGAATCCTTGTAATAGTTTGTTCTTAAAATCACTAACTCAAATGAAAAAATGCAAATCTATAATATGCATGTATAATACATGGACGCATGTATATACCCATATATGCAGATATTTAACTAACAACCTGGAGATTGTTTGACTAAATAAATATGAGCTCATCTTATAGACTATGCATAGATATCATTCATCGGTTAAAATTCAATCAATATAAATGTTGAATGACCTGAAGTCATGTTTGTATTCAAATGATCTACATAATAACTAAATTCCTCCAAGTGGCTAGATCAATGAATAAAAATAAGCACTATTACTTGAATGCATTTTATCAATTGATAAAAGAATTATCCTCATATATGTAATATGTATGATGTATTTGCAAGTAACAATATCATAATGGATCAAAATGAGAATCCAAAGACGATAATTATTCAATGTTTGTCAACATTGAGGGGGAGGATAAAAGAGATCAAGTTCATTTTGATTATTAAAATTAAATATTGGTTGCAAAATATTAAGTAACTTGAATAAATTATTGACAATATCCCTAGTATACTTGCTCCAATATAAGTTGGAAATCCTAGAAGAACCAAAAATGGTATAAATCACATCTGAAGTGTGGTAGAGAAGTCAGTTCGAAATATTTTTGGAGTAAGTAACAAAGATGCCAAATAAAAGAGGTGGGTGTTCTTGAAGAAACACTTAAGGGTGCTGTTGAAGAGACCAATGACATGATTGTCAAATTACCCAAGAAGTGATTTAGGTACCTAAAACATGATAATTAAAGTGATCCCAATAAATCATGTCTAGAACTGACAAGAAATAATCATCGATGATAAATTTATAAATAATAAAGCGCTTATGTTTATAAATAGATTAAAGATCTTTAATTAGTGAAAAACATGAGTGGCCATTATGAATCCTTTACTAATGGAGAAATATGGACATGTAGTCCGCAAAGTAGTGAAAATGCTTGAAACGCTTAATATACCCTGAAGGTATACATATGGTTTAAATCATTTTAAATGATGAAAGTATACAAATTCCTGAAGAATATAAATAACTTTCATGGTTATAAAGAATGCAATGAACAAGGAGCGTAGATTACAACCTACTTTTAATTATTGTTGTAATGAAAATCTTGATATAATTCATGATGAGTAGATTACTTCATAGTTTTAAGTATTATTGTAATGAAACTCTTAATATCCATTAAAGTGTTAGTTGCGATATGCAAAACTTATTAAAATATTTAAGTTCCTAAAAAATATAAATAACTTTGATGATTATAAAGAATGCAGAGAACATGGAATGTAGATTACAACCTTCTTCTAAGTATTGTTGTAATGAAAATCTTAATGCACTTCAAGATGAGTAGATTACTTCCTGCTTTTTAGTATTGTTGTAATGAAACTTTTAATATTCATCAAAAATGTAGTTGCAATCACTACAAGAAAAACCATTTATAGTAGCAAAAATTAGTAGCGTTTTAATTTAAATGCAACCAATAATATTTCACAAACAATACAAAGGTGACAAAAAACAATTCACGTTCCCGCCTTTACCAAAAATAATTCCGCCTAACAAAACCAAACGCAACCCATAGTTTAATCTCCACCGCTCTATTCTCATACTTAGAAAAATTTTAAACCCTCGTTTTCACTTTTCCCCTTTTCGCTTTCTTCTTCCCCAAAAAATTCTCCTTTTTATACAAAGCTCACTTCTCATTCTCTTCTTCCTCCCCCTCCCTTCGCTGTGGGTTCTTTTGAACGCACCTTAAACTAAATCTCCAGCAACAAAACCCCAATCTTTACTCCAATTCCCAATCCAAACTCCGATTTCCCCAACCGCCCTTCCCTCAAATTCAAATCTTGATTCCGCCATGGCTTCCTCCATGCTCAATGGAGCAGAAAGCCTCTCAATACTCCGAACCCATCACCAACCCAAATTCACCTTCTCAAACCCATCCCTTCATTCCAAACCCACAAATCTCAAAATGGGTCTCATCCCTTTCACCTTAAAATATCAAAAATCCAAAAAAGCTTCGATCTTTACATGCAGCGCGTCCTCGTCCCGACCCGCTTCGCAGCCGAGGTTCATCCAACACAAGCAGGAAGCGTTCTGGTTCTACAGATTCCAATCGATAGTGTACGACCATGTGATAAATCCAGGACACTGGACCGAGGACATGAGAGACGAAGCATTGGAGCCCACCGAGCTGTACGATTCTAGGATGAAGGTGGTGGACGTCGGAGGAGGAACTGGGTTCACTACTTTGGGGATTATAAAGCACATCGATCCTAAAAACGTTACGATTCTCGATCAGTCACCGCATCAGCTTGAAAAGGGTAGGCAGAAGGAGGCTTTAAAGGAGTGTACTATTGTTGAAGGTGATGCCAAGGATCTTCCTTTTCCTACTGATACTTTTGATCGATATGTGTCTGCTGGCAGGTATTTACATAGGATTTTGTTGCTAGTTATTGATGATTTTTAGTACATGAACTGCATTGCATGCAGTTGAATTGACTGTAGTTTGTTAGAAGAAACATCGTAAAGACATGTGGTTTTTTCTCTCATAAGTTATTGTGCCGCTTCACCTGAAACAACAAGATTTATG
Organism: Allium fistulosum; assembly: GCA_030737815.1. Classification (NCBI taxonomy): domain Eukaryota; kingdom Viridiplantae; phylum Streptophyta; class Magnoliopsida; order Asparagales; family Amaryllidaceae; genus Allium; species Allium fistulosum. The sequence goes on along the minus strand of CM060906.1, from coordinate 583,675,618 downwards.
CAATAAACTGGAACTATGTTAGTGTTGTTTTTGATGGATTTGTAGACTAAATGTAGTTGAATACTTGGATAACAGTTCATGCACTTGAATTGACTATAGTTTGTGGTTTTATCAATTGAAACATTCAACTGTGAAAACATGCTAGGAATGATATGATTTTCAATAGTTTATTTTGCTACTTCATTTTTAAGTTAAAACAACAAAAAATTTGCAGAAAAACTTTGAACTTTGTTAGCACATGTCTTTTTTTTCTTTTTTCTTTTTTGAGTTAGAGTTTTTTATGGATGAACTAATCTATCAGTTTATGATGGTTTCTTTTATAGGGATTTTTATGATAAGGGAGTAAAAAGAAAAGTTACCAATTAAAAAAAAGGTCTAGTTCTCTTGACTAAACCAAAGCATACATTCATTTATTGACCTAAGTCTTACCTATTAAGTCTAACATTACTTAGAATGTGAAGGGTTTGTGGAGTATACATTCCGTTAGACATCTTTTAAGCATTTTTCCTTAGAGATCAAAGTTCAGATCACTTACCAATTTTTTTAGTTTAAATACGAATGTATCAATTATTCAATTATTCTGTAGAGCTTGATTTTTGACCAAACATATCAAATCAATGAATGGACCTATTTTGGTTTCAACTTTCAACCAAAGCATTTGATCAAATTCTTGGAAAATTTATGCTGTTTTCTGCTATAAAATAATGTTCATCTTGTTATGATTTCACATTGATAGACTTGGGACGTGAAATCAACAATGAAGATCCCTAAATAAGTTCATAAAATTCATAATCTAGTGTCATTGTGCATGTTTTTTCATACTAGTGTCTTACAAGCAAATAGAAGCACTTTCTGTGCATCTTCATAATCCCATGTTTTCACTAAATTGCCATATTTTCTTCATCTATGAATATTTTCACTAAATTGCCATATTTCAAAAGCTTGAGAGTTCTTTAATTTTTGGTATACCAGTACTTGGTATATTGGTTTCTCAATGGATTATTCCACTGTTCACACTCAAATTTCATATTTGTGTTTTTTTTTCATTTTACAATTGAAGATAATGAGAACCTTTGCATTGCTTGTTTGTCAACGTTGCTGCTTAAACTGATAACATCATCTGCATACAAACCCTAAGTCAAATCCAATTTTAAACTCCTTACACTGATCATTCTTGCTATCAACCTAAAAATGTGCATATGCTCTATCAATGGCCAACTGCTTACTGTCTAAAGCAGGATGGTTTTATTCATGAGAAAAAAACAAGGATTTAATTTTTAATTGGCTAATATTAGGTTTCTATGTTTTCATTTCTCCATTATGTCAAAAGCTTATTTCTCTACTTATATTTCATAGTGGTAGTTAATTTAGTTGCAATACTATAGATTTATATGGTTATACAGACTTTTTCCTATGTTCCTTTGGCGTTGTTGATGTTGTAGATATGCATTAGGTGATTTCCTACTAATCCTTCAACTAAACAAAGCAAGGTGGTTTAAAAGCCTTGTTTAGATTTAGATGATGAATTTAGATCTAAATGAAGTGATAATTTTTTTAACATTCTTACATCTTTTTTTTTGGAATAAAACAGAACTTGTCTTGTAACACTAGGCTGAGGTGGTTCATGTAACATGCTAAAACGATAATGTGCCTGAATTGTTAAAATGAATGAAATCTTGTAGTTTATATGAAACTTACTGTTAAGTTGTACTAAGTAATATTGTTAGTGTGATTCATATGTTATTAGACTAGTGACCTTGGTTTCATTGCAGATATAGGCAGTATGGTTTATGAGAGAGGTACACAAAATTATATCCTCGGAATGATCTAGTTTACAATCTTGGGGAAAGTAACTATCCTGAAGGATGGTTCTTCACTCAGGTTACCAGGTACATATTAAAGTTAAATTTTCAGGCCATGCTAAAGCTTAAAACAAATGTTTGTGTAGTGTGAATTAGTTATATTATATGTACCCCGTAGAAAGTGCAATAATGGATATTTAGGCACAACATAGGAAGAATGGTTTCAACTCAAAAATGTTAACATAACCGGAGCTTACATGCTGCGAGTGGCACTTGCGTCAGCCTCGCGTGCTGAGTTACAAGTACATATCTCCTTTTCTGTTTACAGTTTTGTAGCACTTACTGTGTTTTTGAGCAAACAAAAATAGAACAAAGGGAAATATTTATTAGATGCTTCACTAATGATTCCTTTTTTGCTTTCTTTGGAAAGGTTCATGTTATCTATAAAATAACAGTCATAGGCCCATTATTTTTTCTCTCTTTTTAAACAATGTTATGACAAAGCAAAACATATATATTTTTGATTGTTGCTAGGTTATCATTGCTGAGTAAATTATATAGATGATACATAACTATTCTGTAAAGTATGATTAAAATATATTTGTTCATTTAAAACCAAACCAAACCAAATCTATTCTTTAACTCCAATATAATTACTTGATACTATATATTATTATAGTTTATAATTTACAGTCATATTTATTAAAAGATTGGAGTAGGTTAAGCTAGGTAATGTAAAGCAAATTGTATATTTATATATATTGCGCAGGCTGTTATATTACATATGTTTTGTTAGTGAATTGTGTTTTGAGGGCCTCAAAAGCCTATCCTTTTATGTGTAATGTTCCGTGAGTTTATATCTTTTCATTGATTTGGTCAGTGAACTTTGGTTCACAATGTTTGTGATTGGATTTTACTTATATTACTTTGATTTTGTTTTATTTTATTTAGGTGATAGTGAAACTGATTTATGTTTGTCAACACGTGTAGTAAATATTTGCGAGAATAGCATGTTAGATTGGTTATGAGATCATTAGCTTATGTTAAATCTTGCTAGGTAGCTTTATAATACCAGATTACTGATAATAACTATGAAGTGAAGTATTTTTTTAGTATTGGAAGTGTGTGAAGTATGAGGTGTGTGTGGATTTGGGGAACTGCTGCATTTTGTACCAGAGGAAGGAGAGTTTAGGAGAGGGAGAAGAAAATGAACGCTTCCGTTGGTAAGTATATATTTAACTGTTGTAACCAATATCTCCTCTAAGTTTAATTGCATTTGTTGTTTGATATATTAAACGTTAGGAATGTATTAATACAGGGTATAGCTGAAAGTCTAAAATTTTGAAGGGGCATGTATGTTAACATTCGAGTATATAAAGTATAAATTTAGTACCACCTGTACTGTTTCAATAATGACATAAGACATGAAGTTGAGGTTAAGTTAAAATATGCAAGAACTGAATTAACAAAAGAATATGCTAAGATTTGAATTAACAAAAGAACATATGTATGTCTATTAAGAAATTTGATAAAGGAATGTGGTAACAAAAGGAGCATGATCGTCTATTGACTAATGCTTTGCATCATATATCTTATCAAACCATTATGGTGCAGTACTTTTTTTAATTAAAAGACATTCATAGGACATTACCCTGATCTGTTATATTTTCATTTGTATACAGGCATTTAATCTTATCATTAACAAGGATGAACTTGAAATTCTCCTGAAACTCCAAAGGTTTGCAATCTCTTCCGTTCATTTGTAAGCTTTAAAATTTTGTTAAAGCCTAGACTACCCTATGTAGGTTGCTTTAGCATCAATGGCCAGTTTGGAGGTGAGATTTTCTCATGATATATTTGTTGATTGGGCAACATAGTCAAAGAATATGGTTCTATTTATAGAAAAGGGCCAGGTTCATATTTAGAACATATTGCTGAGTTTGTTTTTATATATTCATATTCAAGAAAAGAGTCACAGGTCTCTGTTTTTGATGTTGTTATACAAAAAGTCCCTGTAAAAATGAATTTGTAAATTTGGTCCCTATTTTTCAAAAATAAAAAAACGCAAAATGTATTGCACTTTTCTGACAGAAAATGCAAGATAACTTGCACTTTTTTAATTTTAAAATATTTTTTGAAATTTTCGAAAAGCGCAAGTTAACTTGCACTTTTTATCAGGAAAGTGCAAGCTAGTTTGCGCTTTCTAATTTTGAAATATTTTTTGAAAATTTTAAAAATTTTGAAAATTTTTGAAAAGCGCAAGATAACTTGCGCTTTCTAATTTTGAAACTTTTTTTGAAAATTTTAAAAATTTTAAAATTTTTGAAAAGCGCAAGATAACTTGCGCTTTCTAATTTTGAAACTTTTTTTTTGAAATTTTTGAAAAGCGCAAGGTAACTTGCGCTTTCTATCAGGAAAGCGCAAGCTAGTTTGCGCTTTCTGATTTTGAAAATTTTAAAATTTTAAAAAGCGCAAGCTAACTTGCGTTTTCTTATTTAAAAAAAACAAGGACTTAATTTACATATTTATTTCTACAGGGACTTTTCTTGTAACACCATCGAAAATATGGACCTTTCGTACGAAAGCCCATTCATATTTATATCTTTGCATGTGTGTATATAATAGTTATTCATATTGAACATTTATTAATCATTTTGTCAGCTACTCCAATTGTTTAAGTACATAGTATATTGGTGCCACAAAGTGACTGACCTACGTACCTACAAAATATTGTGCACACAACACAAACAGGTATGATATTAATTTCAAAATACTGACTATGTTGAAGTTTGAAACAAAGTTGAGATGATGTCTTTTATGTTCATGGAGTGGGTAAAACAAAGGGTGAGAACCATATGGCAAGATATAATACAACACCGATGATGTTAGACTAGATATGTATTTGTAACTTTGTATCATTTTGTTTGTTTCCTAAAATAGTGATAAAGGCATATCATTCCTTCGTTATGTTGCCACACTTATTATCCCATTGTCACTTTAAGCCTTAATAGCAGTGAAAATAGAAATCAAACCAATTTCCTAGCTGCCATAGGTGTGACTGAATTACTAACAGCATGCTGGCTGTTATCTTAACTAGATCTTTTATTTAGCCAATGCCAAGAATAGATTACTCTCTGAAAGCTGTAGGTGGAAGTCTGACTGCTATCTCCGGTCTTTCGGATATGATAGATGTAAGTTATAATGTCATCTTAGTTTCAGTATATAGAATACTTCATAGTTTCAGTATACGAGTTAACGTAATTGTTTGACTATCTGTTGTGCTTTCACTTGTGTAGGCATCAGACTTTTGAAGAGAGCAAATTTGGACTTGATGATGCTAGCTTTCACTTGTGTATGCAACAAAGAATTATGAGTAATCAAATGTTTTGTTAGCACTAGTTAGATATAACATTTATTAGTACCCGATGTGTAAATTTGTATACAAATGGTTATTTTATGGGAGTTAGGTCATTTTGTCGAAAAACTATTGTATTGAAATGGTTATGGATATTTTATTTGATTATATGGTTAATGTGTTTTTTAACTTATTTGAATATGATGATTATGCGAGTGATTGTTGATTGATATAATAGAACCAAAATAGACCATTAACATGAAATAATAGCATGAAAAAATGGTGTAAAATAATAAACAACTTTTAGTAGAGTTTCAAAAATGCTACCGAAATATATATAATGGCGTTGAGTAAATGCAACCGTAAAACAGGGGTAAAGTTGGAAATTCTATTAGTAGCACCAAAAAATCTTTTGGTGGCATTTTTTAAACGCTACAAAAAGATTTATGGTGGCGTTTGAAAAACGCTGCCAAAAATGCATTTATAGTGGCGTTAAAATAAATGCAACAAAAAATCATGGATTTTTAATCTCATGTTTTCTCGCGGCGTTTATCAAAACGCCACCAAAAGTTTTTGTAGCGTGTTTTGAGCGCCACAAAAAATAAAATTTCTTGTAGTGAATATGCAAAACTGATTTTAAGCACAAAAATAAAAGCACATGATGTGTTTTTCATAAAGATAGCAAACAAAATGCATAAAATGCAAATCATATTTGGAAGAAACAATCTTGGAAAATTTGATTGTATCGAAGAAAACTATTGATAAATTGTATTATTAATGAGATACATATTTATGAATCCAAAAGTATCTATAACCAATTTGAGTTATCGAAAGACGAATAAGAATTCAAAGGAAACTTTTAAATCGGGGGGGCATCCATAAGAATGTTATAATGTACTCTTTTTCCTTAACTAAGATTTTTTCCACTGGGTTTTTCTTACTAAGGTTTTAACGAGGCATTATCTTGATCTAGAAGAATCAAATGTCTTATCAAGAAATAACATCTCAAATATGTTATTTACGTTAAATTGTATTTTTATCCTTGACTAAGGTTTTTCCCATCAGGTTTTTCTTTATAAGGTTTTTAATGAAGTACTATATTGATCCAGAAGTATCAAACTCTATTTGATTCTACAAATTATTGAAATATGTCATACTATATTGTACTCTTTTTTCCTTCACTAAGATTTTTCCCATAGGGTTTTTCTTAGTAAGGTTTTAATGAGGCATTGTTTTGATCCCAAAGTATCAAACCCTTTAGAAAGAATATCATTTTTAATATGATTTTACAAGTTGCACACTTTTCCTCGTTTAAGATTTTTCCCACTGGGTTTTCCTAACAGAGGTTCTTAATGATGCAACAGACAATATCAATGTCGACTGAATGAATACATGCAAGCAAGATAACAATGAGGAGGAGCAATCATCATACACGTTACAAAATGGACAATTTTAAGTTATCAGAGGATTCAAGATTTTGAAGACGCATATTCAAGGCGGAGTGTTATAATATAAGTAAATATATAAGTAGTAAATATATTATATACTATTTTTGTGTTTAGTCCCACATCGTGGAATTAGTTCAATCCCAAGCTCCTAGGCCTTTATATAAAGGAGCTAATGTAATAAAAATGTATGATGTTTGCGCCAAAAATGGTCACAAACCCCAAGTGTAGTGAAAGCACCAGCGTATGAATACGAATCAACAGTATTCACACACAAATCGCAGATCTAAGCAAGTAACAAGCAGCAATTGAGAAATAATGAACAGTGACACACAATTTATAGTGGTTCGGCTATCTCCGGCCTACGTCCACTTCAAGGTTTTTATGATTTTATTGCTCGATGCTTGAAGATTACAATTTTGTATGTTGTATTACAACTGATTTGTCGAATCAAGTGCGAATCTAAGGCAGCAATGGTGATCCGGAGTAAGTCTGGCAGAATCTGGGCGATCTTTAGCTCTTGAAATTGTCTGACCCCTTTTCTGAATGACCAGGGGCTCTATTTATAGGTGTAGAAGGCTGATATTTCGCCTAAAATGAGGGAAGACCAGTTCTGGCACGTGAGGAGGCCCACATGGCCGAAATCTGGAGTCCCGGGCCCACTTTGGGATCGATTCGACCCTTGGTTCGAATCGATCAAGAAATTGTCCAATCAAGCTGAAATTTGGTGTGAACATTCTTCATCATGTGTTGAAGCTTCTGTGAAAATTTCATAGCATTTGGATGTGTAGATCTCAAGTTATGATCGATTCAAGGTTGCATTTCTGGTTGCAGTGTTTGGTTCGAATCGATCACGTTCGAATCGATTGCCTCGAATCGATCATGGCACGCGCGCTCGTGGTGATGTGGCGCGCAACCTTCGAGTCGATCCTCTTTTTTCTCCGAGTTGACCGGGTTGAATCCTTGGTTTTTACCGTGCTGACCTGGTGGACTCGAGGCGTTGGATTCGAAGTTTGCTTCCTTCGAATCGATCGAATGAATGTTCCCTTCGAATCGATCACGGTAGGTTACAGTTGATCGATTCGAAAGTTTCTTGGCTGAATCGATTCGAAGGTAGTCGTGGGATGGAGTCGAAGCTCTTTCACCTTCATGGACCTGAAGTGGAGAATGATCTGGTCGATTCGAACCATGTTTTGCCTAATGGATTCGAAGTAGGGCTTATGCTTCGTGGATTCGAAGCACTTTCCCTCCATCGATTCGAAGGTCTTCTACTCCGTATGATTTGAAGTGAAGGCATGTTCGATGGAGTCGACCTTGATGGATACGAACCATGTAAAACTTGATGGATACGAAGATGATGGAGTCGACCTTGATGGATTCGACGCAATGATCTTCTGATCGATTCGAATCAACCTTTCCTCATGGATTCGGGCCTAGCCTATTTCACCCATTTCCTTTTGGCGATATCTTGAGCATACGAACTCGGATTGACTCGAAACTTGGAACGTTGCTTCATCTGACCTTGCTTGACATGTCTTACCAATTCCAGCCCGATCCGGACTCGGACAAAATTCATCGATATCCATAGTGAACCTACGATGCACAATCGATGTTCAGAACTAATAATCGTTTATTTTCAATTAATCTTTGGGTATCTCGACTTTGCCAAAAGTTGGGATAACATTTTGCCCCCCAAAACATGTCTTTTTGGTAAAAGGCGTGTTTTGATCAGTCTCAAATTAAATGCAGTGAGTTCATGTGTATTTCATAGCTTATAGCATTTTCAATCTAGTCCATGGCTGTTCGGAGCCGAATCGTTATTAATTTCTTTCAGTGGAAGTTAAGAATGAGATTCCACTGTCTCTCCGTATTATCGATGGTCACTCCGGACCCTTGCCGAGCCCATTCCAGACTTAGCGATTGAATAGAAAGATCCTATTGCACTCCGGTGTTGCTTTCTATCCCTTGCACTCTGGCCCCAGCTAGGGCGTATAGCGATGTCTTGGTCGTTCTCGACCGATAATAGCCTCTCCGGGCTCATGCTGGATCCCATCCTGTCACTCTCCGGTGAAGGGGAAACAACGTTAAGGGAGTCAATCCTGTCGCTCTCCGACGAAGCGACTCACCTCCTGCGCTCCGGTTCAGTGCATCTGAACGTTAAGCGATGTCATGACCTGAATCATCGGTCGATCACAGCCTCTCCGGGCTCTTATCGAATCCTGATCCAATCACTCTCCGGCGAATGGGAAACGATGCTTAAGTGAGTTGATCCTGTCGCTCTCCGGCGAAGCAACTCACTTCTTGCACTCCGGACCCTACCTCTCTGGGTAGGATCATAAAGCGATCATGTTTGTATCGATATTTAATGTTTATCCTTTAACTCTCCGGTCAAAGGTTTATTTTAATAAGTGTTTCTTTATTAAATTCAAATCCTAGATGTTCAATCTCAAACACCAGGAAAAACAAGATGATGCCTCTCCGGGCGGAGCGGTCTATTTCCATCTCAGAGCATGCCTAGGGATCTCTCCGGTTCCCGTACATGAGTAAGTGGGATAGCCGTTTTATTTTGAAAATCAAATATAAGAAAACTAAGTGACCAAAGCTCATATCCTGAACTTGGCCTTTGCCATCGTGATCAGTTGATGACGAGTCGTGATCCCGATCCAGGATCAGTCCTGTTAGGTTGAGGCGGTAGTTGTTCGGGCCTGACCGCCGTTGCACGTTCTCTGACATATTGTGGCAATCTACCACTCCTGGCATGTTCTTCCACCTCATCCTTCAGGTGGCGGCATTCATCGGTAGTGTGCCCATCCAGCTCATGGAATAGGCAGTATTTTCCGGTTCTACGTTCCCGCTCTGTGGGATCTCTCCTTGGTGGCTTTCGATAGGTGAGTTGCCCCCGAGTTTCGGTGTAAATTCGTTCCAGTCCTGCCACCAAATCTGTGTATTGCCTGAATCTGGGTTCTCGGAATTTCTTCCGTTTATCAGGACCATCATGTGTGTCATCCTGCTTTCTCTTTCCTTTGTCTGCCCTGGACTGTTCCCTGGCGGTTCCTTCGCCTTGTGCAACATTTATTTCCTGCCTCTCGGCTCGTGATTCCTCCAATCGAATGAATTTTTCAGCTTCATGGAAAAACTCTCCAAGATCTTGTGGTGGATCTTTAGTCAAAGAGTCTTTGAATTCGGTGCCTTCTCCAACTCCTGCCACCGCCGCCATTAAAATCATCGATGGATCCGGGCGATCTACAGAAGTCACCGTCGCATTAAATCGTAACAAAAAATCTTTTATGGACTCTCCGGTCCTTTGTTTTATTGATGCCAAAGTCATCACGCTCTTAGGTCGTGTCACGTGAACCCTAAACTGCTTCATGAAGCAATCCACAAGCTCGCCCCATGTCCTGATTGATCCGGTTTCTAGCTGCCTAAACCAAAGCGCAGCCAAATCTGATAAGAATAAGGGGAAACATCGTGCCATCACTTCTTCGGATGCTCCCAGCATTTCCATGTGTCTGATATATCTGGTGATATGCATGGTCGGGTCCGACTTTCCGTCATAAGGATTCAGCGTTGGTAGTTTAAACTTCGGAGGGTTCCTTGCATTCCTGATATTCGGAGCGAACGGACTCCGACTAACTTCTTCCAATCCTCCCCCTGACAACCCTCCTCTCATGAGTCGTCTCACTAGGCCAATCATTCTTTCATCTCCATCTAGAGGTTGCCCCCTTGTCATGTCTCTGTCTTGCCCTCCGAGTCTTGTAGGGAATTCTGGTACGTACTCTTCGGGTGGCTCGTTAGCATTTGTGTTGGCCCTAGCCGGCTGAGCTCCTTCCAAAGGTACCTCTGCGTTGGATCCTGCGGGCCTGCCCCCAAGTCCTTGTTGATTGCCTTCTGGTTCTGCATTCTGTCCTCCGTTGGGTTCCATAGCCCTAGGTCCTTGTTCCATGTTCACAGCCACTGTAGCTGGTCCAGGATTCTGCGTCCCTGCAGCTCTCATCTGCTCGAAGAAATTCTGCAGCATCTCTTGTTGGCTTTTCATCATTCTTTCCTGCATTAAGTTATTCATCGCTTCCATCTCATCTCTAGTAATGTAGATCGAAGCTTGTCCTTCTCCAGCGCCAGAGGATGCCTCTTGACTTCCTGCCTGTTGGCTCCTCTCAGTTCTTTGTCTAGTTTGTCGAGTCATTGTAGAGTCAGATCTGAATCCTTAAAATTCCAAATCTTAATTTCGAATTTGGTGTAGCGGGTGCTAGTTCTTCTCGGTGAAAGCACCAAAGTGTTTGCGCCAAAAATGGTCACAAACCCCAAGTGTAGTGAAAGCACCAGCGTATGAATACGAATCAACAGTATTCACACACAAATCGCAGATCTAAGCAAGTAACAAGCAGCAATTGAGAAATAATGAACAGTGACACACAATTTATAGTGGTTCGGCTATCTCCGGCCTACGTCCACTTCAAGGTTTTTATGATTTTATTGCTCGATGCTTGAAGATTACAATTTTGTATGTTGTATTACAACTGATTTGCCGAATCAAGTGCGAATCTAAGGCAGCAATGGTGATCCGGAGTAAGTCTGGCAGAATCTGGGCGATCTTTAGCTCTTGAAATTGTCTGACCCCTTTTCTGAATGACCAGGGGCTCTATTTATAGGTGTAGAAGGCTGATATTTCGCCTAAAATGAGGGAAGACCAGTTCTGGCACGTGAGGAGGCCCACATGGCCGAAATCTGGAGTCCCGGGCCCACTTTGGGATCGATTCGACCCTTGGTTCGAATCGATCAAGAAATTGTCCAATCAAGCTGAAATTTGGTGTGAACATTCTTCATCATGTGTTGAAGCTTCTGTGAAAATTTCATAGCATTTGGATGTGTAGATCTCAAGTTATGATCGATTCAAGGTTGCATTTCTGGTTGCAGTGTTTGGTTCGAATCGATCACGTTCGAATCGATTGCCTCGAATCGATCATGGCACGCGCGCTCGTGGTGATGTGGCGCGCAACCTTCGAGTCGATCCTCTTTTTTCTCCGAGTTGACCGGGTTGAATCCTTGGTTTTTACCGTGCTGACCTGGTGGACTCGAGGCGTTGGATTCGAAGTTTGCTTCCTTCGAATCGATCGAATGAATGTTCCCTTCGAATCGATCACGGTAGGTTACAGTTGATCGATTCGAAAGTTTCTTGGCTGAATCGATTCGAAGGTAGTCGTGGGATGGAGTCGAAGCTCTTTCACCTTCATGGACCTGAAGTGGAGAATGATCTGGTCGATTCGAACCATGTTTTGCCTAATGGATTCGAAGTAGGGCTTATGCTTCGTGGATTCGAAGCACTTTCCCTCCATCGATTCGAAGGTCTTCTACTCCGTATGATTTGAAGTGAAGGCATGTTCGATGGAGTCGACCTTGATGGATACGAACCATGTAAAACTTGATGGATACGAAGATGATGGAGTCGACCTTGATGGATTCGACGCAATGATCTTCTGATCGATTCGAATCAACCTTTCCTCATGGATTCGGGCCTAGCCTATTTCACCCATTTCCTTTTGGCGATATCTTGAGCATACGAACTCGGATTGACTCGAAACTTGGAACGTTGCTTCATCTGACCTTGCTTGACATGTCTTACCAATTCCAGCCCGATCCGGACTCGGACAAAATTCATCGATATCCATAGTGAACCTACGATGCACAATCGATGTTCAGAACTAATAATCGTTTATTTTCAATTAATCTTTGGGTATCTCGACTTTGCCAAAAGTTGGGATAACATATGATTAATCTCTTTTCTGAATACAATAGTTTCTTTCCTTCTTTTCCATTGACTTCTGGTCTTGTTTCTTTATAACATATTCTTAATTGTTTATAACACACCTTAATAATATTAAGAGATTACAATTTAGCCTACACGCATTTCAAAATTTAGAAAAATGAAAAAGATGCCGCGTGAAGACAACATATTTTCCAAAGCCTCGAGACATTAGGGGCAGATGAAAGTTCACAGAGGCCGATTATCTCTTTCCCTTTGCGAAAGGTTTCATTCACTTTTACTGTACTTGGGTAGTAAATTATAGATATTTAGATTCCTTTCTCTTTTCCAAAAAGCAAATATTATTGAATTTATTTCTGCTAAAATGAGATTTGCTTTGTTTTCCTTTGAAATTGAACAGTAGTTATAAAATCTTATAAATCTTTCCTTTCAGATTGAGCTCACTATCGTAGTAATCGCAATTCTCGTGATAGTTTCAAGCTTCTTGTTATTTTTGCTACAGTCTATCACATCTGCAATAATTTTGTGAATATTGTAGTTATTGTGAATCTTAATGCCTAGTTTTTCCTTTATGAAGTCCCATATAAATTTGGAAATTCACAGTTAAAAAATAAGTGGCTACAGTCTTCGTATTGTAGTTCACACAATTTAGATGCTGGATCCAAGTTCTTGTTCCATTTGCAGAGCTTGTCAAATGTTTGCAATCTATTAAGACATGCCAAATATGTCGTAAAAGAGAATTTCTAAACTGACGGCTTTTTCCAAATGAAACTGGCCCATTTCAAGTGGGAATTAAGTGATGATATGGTGTTAAATGCTGATTTGAGAGTGAAATTTCCATTTTTATTTCCTATCCATGTCCAATAGTCATGTTGTTGATCGGAGAAATTTTTTATATTGCGAATTTTATCAGCAACTATGAGTGGCAGACCCTATTGCTTAGGAATCCAGAGATTATCTCTGATGATACTGGCAATAGAGGAGTTGTGTCCACCACATGAGACAATATGCTGCCATCCAAGTATAGAAATCAAATTATTACCTTGAATCCAAAGATCATACCAGAGGTGAGTAGAGATTCCGTTAACAATATTTTTATTAAAAAGATGCATGCAATATTGTCTAGCTCATAACATGATCTTCCAGGTATAAAAAACATTATTGTCAATATTCATGATCCATAAATTGATTTTATTAGCATATCTACTCTTTATCCATCTTGCTTATAATGAATTTCCTTGCAAAAATGTCCATATTAATTTTTGAGTCATAGCTACTTGCATGTCTTTAATATTCCTGAGACCAACTCCACCATTAGCTTTAGGCAAACACATCTGATCCTAAAAGACTTTATGTTATTTGTTATTCCATATGAAGGAAGCACATAAAGATTCAATTCTGTTTATTACTTGAGCAAACAGTTGACATGATTGAATCCAGAAATAAACTAAAGGATAAATGGATGAGTTAATAAGCTCAATCCTGCCAGCTGTAGATAAAAATCTATTGCTCCAGCAGCTTATTTTATTTTTGATTTTGTCCAAAATATCTTGAGCAATTCTACTATTAGTCTTCTTGCTAGATAAAGGAAGACCTAAATATTTAACTGGTAGATCAGAGGCTTTAATATTCAGATAGGTAGTGATGAAATCCTTGTGCTTATTTCCTTTACTGAAATAAATTTTAGATTTATCTTGATTGATGCAAAGACCAGATATGGAAAACTTCTCTAATGCGGCATGGACACTCTTGTAATCAGATTTTGAAAATAGCAGAAGATCATCGGCATATATTAAATGGGTTATTATAGAATGATTGCTATAAATTGGAGTAAAATTGCTAGCAACATATTCCATATCCATTAAAATACTAAAATACTCCATAGCAATTGAAAACTAATAAGGTGATTAGGGATCACCTTGCCTCAAACCTCTATTGCTTTTTATGAATCCATGAGGAATACCATTAATAATGATAGAAAAAGATGGTGTGGAAATAGACTGATAAATGAATTTGCAGAATATTAAGGGAAAATTCATTTGTTCCATAATATAAATGATAAACTCCATGTAAATTCTATCAAATGCTTTCTACAAATCAATTTTTAAGCACATTCTCTCCGAACCTTTCCAATTAAAGCCTCTTTCCATTTTGTATACTAATAAATTATTCTCAATCATATGCCTTCCTGGAATATATTCATTTTGATTGATAGAAATAAGAGCTGGAAGAACCTGCTTAATTCAGTTGCATAGTATTGTGCTGATTAACTTGTATAAGACATTACAATAAGAAATAGGCTTGGAGTCTTGAGGTTCACTTGCATTATGATTTTTAGGAATTAGAGTGATAAATGTATTATTAATCTCCTTAATGAGCTTACCATTATAAAATGCATTATTAGCAGCTTGAAGTAAATCATTTTTAATTTCTTCCCAATGTAATTTGAAAATTTTTGCTCCAAAACCATCTGGTCCAGGGCTGCTAATCATTATTTATATTAAAACCTGCATCATAAACTTGATCCAAAGTGATTCTTCTAGCCAGCATTTGATTACCAGATTCAAAATGATCATTTTTGGGACAATACTTGGAAATACTGTAATATTATCTTGAGAATTATAGAGGTCTTGAAATTATTGACTAGCTTTATAAGCAAAACTATTATTGTCAATTGAAGTATTGCCATCTATGTCAAGGATATATTTTATTTTGAGTCTCTCTTTATTTGCTGACATTTTTGCACATAAATATTTAGTGGGAAGATCAACATCTGTTAACCATTTAAGTTTAGCTTTTTGTTTCAAATCAATTGACTGGTTGCACAAATTCTCTTTCAGCTTTTGGAGATTATTTCAGTTGCTCATTTTGCTCGGGAAGACTTGTGAGACCTTTCTTCTATACTTTCAGGTGATATTTTTTTTGAGCTTCCTAATGATACTGTATAAGGAGTTACCATTTATCTTGGTTTTTAGTAAATTGGAGACAATGTTAAAAAAAATCATCTCTAGAATACCAGCTATTCTTATATCTTAAAGGGGTAATTTTAAGCAAATCATTATTGATACTCTTATAGCTCAGATTAACAAAGAGAGGTGTATGATCACAGGTAGAATAGTTTAGAGCCTGAGAAGAAAATTCTGGAAATAATAAGGCAAGTATCTGATTGATAAATATTCTATCAATTTTGGAATGAATGTTAAAATTCGTCCCAAATCTCTTACCTTTAATTTTAGGCTCAATAACATTAAGTTGAGATATGCATTGGAAAAAATCATTGTTCACAATTGAGGATTGAGATTGATAACTTATTCTGTCAGAAGCATATAAAATACGATTGAAATCACCTGCTATAATCCAAGCAATATCATCCTCTGGTTTATTGTCAATAAGATGCTTCCATAGCAGTACTCTCTGAATTAAAACAATAAGCCGAAGAGATACAAAGTTTCAGACCACCTTTATTAATGAGAATGCAAGTAATACATTGCTAGTCTATGCAGACAGTATGATGGCTCCAATAAGATCTGTTATATCCCACTAAAATACTACCTTCACAATCAATGGAATTATTGTTTAAGAATTCCCAATTCTTAAACCTGAATGTATAATTGGCTATGGATTAATTTGAGAGTCCATGCTCGATAATAGACACAAAGTTAATTTTCTTGCTCTTTATCGGATCAAACAAATCCTTTTGTCTCGTAATAGAATTTAAAACTCTTTCGTTCCAAAACCGCAAAGAAAAATTTATTTATTCTTCAAAATTCCCCTGGTTATCACACCACTAAGGAGGTTACTCTCTTCCTTCAATTTTCTCTATTTGGATTTGGATTTAATTTGTGAAACTAAATTATTCCATTTTGGATTAGTTTCAACAAATGGTTCTCCGCTAATTAAAACTTCTTCTCCGTTCAGGTTATTTAAATTTAATGTTCCTTTTCTCTTCCTTGCAACAGAAGCATGGTTATTTGTATCATTCATATTGGCATCTTATGTGTGCATAGCTTCTTCTTTTTTATTTTCAGGAGATGTAGAAAAGGTGTCTGACGACTTTAAATTAAAAGATATGTCTATTACAGGTAATGCCTCATTTTTATTATGTTCGGTACAATTGTTATCAATTTCTGTAGAGTTATTTGAAATATGATCACATTACTCTTGCATATCTGAATCATTATCTACTAAGGCCGAGAAAGCATTTGATAGATGTAATTCTTTATAGTTTGAAACTTGCTGCTTTGGAACATCATTATTTTTAATCATGTTGTAGTTATCTGCATTTAAATTTCCTTGAGATACATCAGTTGCTAATGATTCATTTTCATTTATATAATTATCAGTCTGCACGTTTGCCTTCTTTTCACTGGAATTGATCAGTTCATTAACTGGTTTTACTTGCTCATCCAATCTTTATGTAGTTACCTCTTCTACTTCCATTGCAGATTCTTTTTCAGCAGGAACCTTCTGTCTCCATACTTTCTTTGCAGTACAGTGCGCATTGGTATGACCAAAGATTCAACAATTGGAGCAAATAGACGGAAATCATTCATATTCCACTTGCCGCCACACGATCTGATTATCATGACAATATATAGGTACTTTAGTAGGAAATTTAAAATCAATGTCTATCTCAACTAACACTCTGGCATAGGAGATTCTTATTAGATCTTCTGTAACATGATCCACTTTTATAGGTTACCCAAGAATAGAAGCAATTCGACTAACTGCTTCTTCTGATCAGAAGTCCAAATCAAGGTTAGCAAATCGAATCCATATAGGAATAGAATGTAAAAACTCACAAGTTAATCGCATACCAAGAGTCCATTTTTTTCATGATAATCAAATTTTTATTGTAAAAGTAAGGGCCTGCAGCAAGAACCTTCTCACAGTAACCTGGATCATCAAATTTGATGATGAAAAACCCATGATCTCTTGTATACAGTTGATGATTTCCTTTCAGTTTCCATACTCGACCAATATAGTCTTTTAGAAATTTGTAGTAAAGGCTTTGTACCAATTACATAAAAGACTATAGAATTAAACCATTTTTCTCTAGCTGTATTAATTAGTGAGTCATTTATAGAAGCATACTTGATATTCTCTTTGATAAATGGCTCATAAAATTTGAGATTAATTACTGTAAAATGGAAGTTAGTTTCCTTAACTACTTCTTTCCATGATCTTGAAAATCTATTCTTACCCTCCTCTAAACGATGTGCATGATTCGAATTTAATGGAGGAAAATTATATTGGTCAATGAATTTAGAGTAGGGTTTGAAGACTGATGGAGATTTGAATCCACATTTCCATGTAAAGAATCTGCGATGAGCCCTTCAGCACAAGAGTGTTGATGATGATCAGAAATTTTTTGATCAGGCGGATGGTGGTGAGAAACACGATATAGGGAGCTTTCTGGAAACTTTAGAGCCGCCATTTAATTGCAAAGAGATTCTTATTTCTAACATATACTGAAAATCAGAAAATGGGTACACAACTTGGACCCCATCGTTCAGTTGTAGTATAATATTATGCTTAACTAAATCAGTCATTATTACTTTTTTCAAATGAAAATTGGGATACAACTCTTATTTACAAACTTAATACCTGAAAACTTATCCTCAAAACCAAGTTTCATAAAACATGCTTGTCAAAACTTCCAACAAAAATATGTATTTTATATTGCATATATTTATAGTTTAAAATGCAAATATTTGTAGTTCTAATTGCACATTTTATTAAAATATTTTTTTTAGTGTGGAATGCAATTATTTAAAATATAGAATGCATATTCATATAGTTTGGACTGTAAAGTTTTCATTTTACAAAAAATATGTAGTTAGAACGATAAATATTTGTAGTACAGAACACAAATATATGCGGTTTAAACTGCATATTTCTACCGGTCAAAAAAATATATGCAGTTTAAACTGCATATTTCTGCCTGAAACTTTAACAAAAATGTTTCTTGAAACTTTTTTTGAGAGGGAAGTAAGTGAATTTTGAAATATTTTTTTTTGGGTGTTTGGAGAAATGCCCATATTTTAAAGTTTAATCTAAAAAATATAGCATCTTCAAGCAAAAATGGCGATCTCGGGTAAAAACCATGGAAGCCAACTTTGTCATCTTCATTTTCCGCCACTTCGACGACGTCATCCCTCTCATTCATTAGCTCCTTCACCTCATCCACTTTCCATTGATAATCAATCAATAAATATAACAGTTGACGATCTTCCGACTACAATTTGTAGATCCATTCACATTCTCTAGATCTACATCATCACCTTAATTCTAGCCACCATCAGAAGCTCGATTCTGACTAGTTTCACTAATATCAATTTAGCACAGACTATATCTACGTTATCATATTCCCCTTTTCGACGAACTTATGTTAAAACTTGAACAAGCGGTCCAAATATCCCCACTTCTCAGTCAAATCAGCCGCTGCTCACTAATAATCATCGTCGATTTGCCTATGGATTCGATGCAAAATGATTCTGCTTTTGGTGTGGAGATTAAAAGGGTAAAATTGTAATTTTACACAAAAAGTAAATGGTAAATTTCTACAAAATTTGGGATTACGCTTCGGAACCTATCATATTGCATCTAGAATGTCTTTTACAGTCACAAAATATATATAGCTTGATGAATTTGATAAAACAGACAAAAAATAAAAATTAGTCAAACGGCCTAGTGAAATTTTCGTAATATATTGGTTACAAAATTTTAGCTCATGTAGTATTATTTTCAACCAATAAATAGATTTCTAAGTCTATTTCTTTTACTCTAAAAATCCTTTTTTACTATAAGAGTGGTACTTTATTGAAGCATAACACTTAGTTTTTATATATTGGGGGTTTGAACCCACAACCTCTAGGATCTCAACCTACAACGTTATACTAATCCACTTGAGCTTGTAGTACTTGACTTTTTCTCTAAAATTCTTGCCTCCACTTCTAAAACACTAACTCCAAATCAATTACAAACTCTCCTAATTTCAAATTAAATAAACTAATATATGTGATCAATCACCGCGAATGGATTTACTCAAATTAATAAAAACAATCGAGGAGTTTGCAGTTTTAAAGGCGTGAAAATTTTGGACAGCGAAGGAGAGGATGGATCTACAACAACTTGGAGAGGATGCACGACTAATCATTGACCGGGACTCGTCATATTTGGGTATATATTAGTAAGACATAGCAATTCATCTTTTATGATGGTAAATCACAATATAAATGATATACTTGAAAATAAAAAGTGATTTTTTTTAAATATGATTAAGGCGTAGTGTACCACGGTAAAATGATTTAAAAAGTGAATTTTTGTTGATTATAATTAGCCAAAATTAACAACTCCCTAATTAAAATGTGCGAAATACAACAAGGTTTCAAACTAAACATATTATATATCAAAATTATAGTTCATAGACATGAACCCACTAGTGATGTTTGTTCGCTGATTGGGTGTATAGACTGATCAAAAAATACATCGAAAGTTCAATGAACGTGGACCATTCGTTTTGATCCAACGGTGAATCGGTGATGATACGACGATCGTGAAGCATGATGTGTAGACAAAGATGAGTACGTCATCTCGTCAGTGGTTGATTGGTTAGAAGGTGTTAGAGTTCACCATATCTGGCGCTTCAAGTCGGCGGTGGCGTTTTAGGTAGAGTTGATCAGAGAAGAAGAGGTTGGTGGTGTTGAGAAGTGTACGATGTGGGGAGATAGGGGATGCAGTCGGATTCTGCAGTAGAGGTCGGTGGCATGCACAGTAATGATGGGAAGAGCCTGTATAGGAATCATCAGGCATGGAGCTTCTTATTAGGGGTGGGTGTTTGATCGGCTCGTTGGGTTTTGAGATAAATAATATCAAACCTACTTGATACCAAAAAATTAAAACCGAACCGAATGGAATCGAACTAATTTCAGTTAATTCGGTCGGTAGTCAATTTAACCAAAATAAAAAGTATGTTATTATTCAGATGATTGATTTACTAAAAGTAAAATATAATTATGTTTTGAGAGATTTTATTGAGTACTTCTATGTTAATAAGAAAATTGTCCTATTTTTAAAAGTAAACATTGTTTTTTTATTGCTAAACCAATTAGTAAAAGTGTTACAATACTACAAATTTGGATAATATAATAAAATTTTGGTTAATTCAAGTAAACTGATAACTAACAAAATTATTTTAAAAACCAAAATCAAACTGATTTTGTTTCATAACCGAACTGAGCCGACCCAAATAAACCAGTTTGGTCGGTTAATTCGGTTCTAAATGAATATTGCTCACCCTTATTTCCTATAGCGAAAGGTAGTGAAAGCATAGTTAATTAATTAATTATAAATTTGTGTACAAAGTAATTAAATAATACCATATACTTCAATCGATTATAACTCTCGCATACGACCTCCGTTTCATGCGATGTTTGGTTGGTCGTTTTGGGCATGAATCAGGATGCCATAGATGATGGGTTGTTACATTTGATATTAGAGCTTACCAGGTGATTCCTAATAAATTAGGGCATACGAGAGAGTGTATCTATAATTTTGTATTGTATATATGTATACATACACATGCCACACCTCATGTACTTTGACTCGTAGAGTTACTTGTTAATTTATTCCTTATAGAAGTAAACAACCATGAGTCAATAAACTACAAAAACAAATTCATCACAATATTATAGTTTATTCATTAAAGAATAGCTAGTGGAGGGTTCTTATACTAACTAGCTGTAGGATCGAATTAACCATAGAAGGAGAGGGGTGAATAGGGTTTATAAAAAAATCACAAATAAATAAGAATTGTAGCACAGATAATAACAGAGTAAATGAGAAAATAAAAATAACACACAAGTTTACCCAACTTCGAGAAAACTCGCCTACCGCTGCTCCCAGGATTTCTACTAGGAACTAAACAGCTTGACACTTACAGACCTTGTAAACTCGTGACCCTCGCTAACCTGATTGTTCGAACCCTACACTCAAAATCCTATCACAACTTAACCACTGAGTTGCGAATTCTTGAACTACGCCCCACAGTTTGTACCTAGTTAAAAACTAGAGTCTGTACAAAGTTAAAAAGAAAACTACAATAAAATTAAAGTTGAAACCCTAATTACAAAGAGTTTAAGCCCAAAAGTGAAGTAACCAAATAGTGCAGTCCAAATTAAAATTGAAAACTTTATCTACTTACTCAGTCCGTATTCATTTCATGGCCGAACTCCTTTTGCTTGCGATCTCAAATTAGGGTTTCTAGAACAAAGCCGTTGATTGATCGATTGAAGGAATGTGAATGCTTGATTGCCTTGTCACTTGATCGTATTGCTTTGATTTGCACTTGCTTCATCTTCGAGTTAATTTGTTGTTTGAATTGTATGAACTTTATTCCCCTTTTGAATTTTGTATTCAAACTTGACTGAATTATTGCCGATAATGATATGGGTATTTAATAAGCTCGAACTCCTATATTTTCATTTGAGATTTTCGAAGATTTTGACTTCGGACATGGATTTTTGATCGAGCGCGTTGACAATTTTCTGACTCGTTCTTCATTCGATTATATTGCGATATATTTTTGAAATATATGTTGACTATTGGTTGATTTTCTTGTTTCGGTATTAATTTTTCAAGACACTATTATGCCGTTCCAATTTGTTATCCTCGACTTCATAAATCATGTTCTTTAGGATATTAGTCTGTTCTTTGCATGCTTTCGACTTGTTCCAAAACTGCTTGGGAATGATTTCCGATTGGGTGTGGTGGTGCTTGATTGATGTGTTGCTTTTCCAATTTGTACACATGCACTTCTATATTTCCGATTGGCTGCACCATTACTCTATGCATGTATTGGTTGTTTAGCTGTGTGTATGTTCACTTTTGCTGCTTATTTGTGCCCTTAGACCTTGATTTTTCACTTCATTGTTTCGCTGGTTCGATTATCTTTGTGCTTGGTTGAATATGTCCTTGCTGAACCCCAACCTTATATGCACCTGCATGTTAATTTGCACTTGTATGTGCATGTATTTGTGTTTCAACCTGTGGGCGTAGATTGCTGCCTTCATATGCTTTTTGTTCATCTGAAGTTGTTGCACCTGTCCCTTGTGTTTGGGTTGATCTGTGTGGGTGGTAGCTTCACGTGCATGCCTGTGCTTTTGGAGTTATGTGTACCACTGTGTTTTGTTGAACTAGTGTGTTGTTTCCCCTTGCCTTTCCTTGAGCTGACCTGGTTGCTCCATTGTGCCTTAGTGCATGTATGACGTTCATTACTTGTACAACGCTAGTTGTTTTTACTGAAATGAAAGTGCTTCCTGGGGTTTGAATTGGCCACTATGCACATGTATAACATGTATATACATATATGTATATTAGTGTGCTTGTCTTGAGTCATCTGGTTATCCCTTAATCTGGTCTTGTACTTGGCTGCACCATTATGCTCGTTGGTTTGGCAGTTTGCCTTGAACTGCCATGCATACTTGACCCTTATGTGATGTTTTGATGCATGTTGAATTTTCTGGTCTTATTTGTAAATGAGTCCGATCCCTTTATTTCTGTGTGCAAGGTTGTATATGTCTATGTCACTACTTCATTTTAGTTTGCTGCACCTTTGGTTCTCGACCCTACGCACACTACTTGGTTGATACTTGTATATGGTGCACACTACTTGGACTGAAACTTGCTTGGCCTGACCTCATGCACACTTGCGTTGTGTTGAGCCTTCAAGCTTGATCTCACACTTGTCCCTGAAATTTAAAATGATACAAGCATGTTTTGCTATGTATACGGCTCTACAGCTTGTGCAGTGGTGATACACTGTACATGTCATATGTTGCTCGTGCACATTTATTTTTGGTCCCTACCTGAAATTGAAAACAAAAAACCATAAACTGAGTCAATATCAATATTCAAATGTAATTTTATTTTTGCAATTTAGGTTTGTTTATTTTTTTATTTTACTACGTTGTTTATTTGACAGGTATAGCAGATGATTGGACACAAGCTGGAGCAAGAAGATATCAAAAAACAAATTCGAGTATGAGTGGGTGAGAGTAAAAAATGTTGTATATGAGAGTGTGAAATAGTGTATATGAGAGTGGAAATTTATAGAGTGACAAATTGTATTGTAATTGAAAATTGTAATATAGTGGAAGCAATTAATGTGTACTACTTGAAATTGAAATAAAATATTTGTTTGAATAAAATAGTTGTTCAAATAAATTTTGATTTAATTATTTTATTCTGCAAATATTTATTTAATTCTGTGAAAATAAATAGTACAACAAACATATTTAATGAATATATATATGTTTATTATGATCAAACAAAAATCATAAACCAGTGTATTCTACAATCTCTCTCTTTTGATGATAATAAACATATATTAAGATTTTGAATTAAATAAATGTATTTGGTGTGATGTGTTCAAGCTTCCCCTATTTAGATGCCCCCCTACAACTAAACTCCCCTTTCGTAGATGCATGCAATTGAAAAAGAAAAATTGACTTTTCAATTATAATTTCAAAACAGCTTTTGAATAACAAAAACACTCCCAAATATTAGTAAGGTTATTACTCAATCAACAAAATCTTAACCTCTCTCCTCCTTTTGTTATCATAAAAAATAATGATAGTAATTGAAATAGTAATGAATTTTGATTAAAATTATAAAATCAAATCAAGAGGGAAATATGCATCGCAAATTTCAAATAATCAAACAAAAATCATCATGTTTTATTTATTAGAAACAAATTCCACATTAGAAAAATGGTTAGGGAAAATTTTATATAGTGTCATCTGTTTGGTATTTTCAATAAAGGAGCAATTTTTGAATCTTCCTTTTAAATATTATACAAAAATATTAAGCACTTTCTAACTATGCATAACTGTTAGGAGTTTTAAATAAGGTCAGTAGTTACTTAAAAATGAATGTCAAGTATTTTCTAACCATGCATAACCGTGAGGACTTGTAAATGAGATTAGAATCTACTTGAATATTTATCCCTCTCTTATATGAGTCACATCCATTCATAACCATGAAGAATTTTAAATGAAAATGGAAGCACATATATAGAGATTAAAGTATTTCAATCATGCA
This sequence comes from Allium fistulosum, assembly GCA_030737815.1. NCBI lineage: Eukaryota > Viridiplantae > Streptophyta > Magnoliopsida > Asparagales > Amaryllidaceae > Allium > Allium fistulosum. The sequence goes on along the minus strand of CM060906.1, from coordinate 583,651,153 downwards.
TAATCGTGAGGACTTTTAAATAAGAGTGAATACTTTGAGATAGAATTATTTTAAAAAGTAATGTTTCCTTGTTCTGAAATACCAACTTCTTCACACTATATTAAATTGTGGTGTATGAATTGAAAAAAGGTGATGGTCATATAAATGATCATGGAATAATTACTAATTTATTTTTTTTTATAAAATTTGTTTAATTTCTATGAAATTTTAAATTATACTTCCTCTTGTTATGAAATATAATTTAATCACTATCCATCACTTTCTCAAATACTATTGATAATTTTGATAAGTTTGAAAAAATTTCAATTAGTTAACAATTGTTTTTTCTAGAGTAAATGTCCTACCAAAATAAACAATAGTATTTTCATCAAAGTAAAAACTCGAGTTATATAAAAAATTAAAATATGTGAAATTCAATTTTTTGTAGGGTATTTTGTGAAAATTTCTGCTAGTTGAAAGCTAGTTGAAAATAATTAATCAGTGCAAATATGATTTCAATATGATATTTGATACCACTTGAATTCGGACCGCCCAAGGTGACATATAATGGTATACAAGCATGTGTACTCCTAAAAAACAATCGAATGGTTTTTCAAAATTTTAAGCAAATCCATTTATGTCAATCAAAGAAAATATCATTATATTAGGCAAAAACATATATTCAAAAATTCTCAAAGCAGTTGAAAATTGATTTGATAGTCATGAAAGAGGCAATAAAAGGTGATTGTTATTCTAAAGTAGTTGATAGTCCTTGTTTCGAAAATTCGGTTCATTTGAAATCTCTATTTGGAAGCTTAAACTTCAAAGTTAGATTCGACTCAAAACATGAAAGTTCTAGATATACAGAAAATGCTATTTACCAAAATTAGTTTCAAGTCACCCATCAAATCAATCAAAAATTGTAATTGAAATACTATAACTTATTTGTGTAAAACAGAGATGCTTTTCGAGTTATAAACTGAAATTATTGCAGTTTCAAGGCTTTCCAAAGTGAATCAGCAAAAACTCAAAACAGTAAAGTTGTATTGCTATCAGTTAGTTTTCCACAACTTCAAGAATTTCAAAATTTGTAGTAGAAATGTTCAAGTTATGATCAAATTACTACAGCTGTATTAAGAAGTTCTAAAACTGTTTTTAAACAATGCTCCAAATGATTTGTAGTTTTTGACCTATTTAAATTTAGATTCTGGAAAAACACAAAAAATAAAACTTATAGAGTTTTCTGTTTGTTTTACAGAACATCTTGTATTTTACAAATCAGAATTAAGAAGCTCAAGATATGGAAAATTTACTATAGCAGTGTCAACAAAAAAAATTAACAATAAGAAGAGAAAATCGAGTTTAGAGATCATATCTCTACTTACCATCGTTGTCGTAATGTCCAAAATGTGTAGATCTCCACCTCATCTTTCTAGGCTAAGGAATATTTATTACCAAAATTAGTTTCAAGTCAACCCATCAAATCAATCAAAAATTGTAATTGAAATACTACAACTTGTTTGTGTAAAACATAGATGCTTTTTGAGTAATAAACTGAAATTACTGCAGTTTTTCAAGACTTTACTCAAAACAGTAAAGTTGTATTGCTATTAGTTAGTTTTCCACAACTTCAAGAGTTTCAAAATTTTGTAGTAGAAATGTTCAAGTTATGATCAAATTACTACAACTGTATTAAGAAGTTCTAAAACTGTTTTTAAACAATGCTCCAAATGATTTGTAGTTTTTGACCTATTCAAATTTAGATTCTGGAAAAACACAAAAAATAAAACTTATAGAGTTTTCTGTCTATTTTACAGAACATCTTGCATTTTACAAATCATAATTAAGAAGCTGAAGGTATGGCAAATTTACTATAGTAGTGTTAACAAAAATAGAATTAACAATAAGAAGAGAAAATCGAGTTTAGAGATCATACCTCTACTTACCTTCAATGTCGTAATGTCCGAAATGTGTAGATCTCCACCTCATCTTTCTAAGCTAAGGAACATTTGAATTTTTACTCATCAATCATATAAAACAACTCGAAATCCGTCTCTTCGAAGTTGTTTCTTAACCCGCTTTTGTACCTAAATGTTAGAAGAGTCGAGTGGTCTAACAAAGGATATAAAACCATTCTTATATTCGTTTATTGCCTTTAATACCCAAACTTGTCTCTATAAAAAATCATTAGCACCTACGATTGTACTCTTGGGAACCCAAACTTGTTTAAATTTCAAAACATTTACATTTGTACCTTTTGGAGTCCAAAATTGTTTAACGGTTTTGTTTTTGTTTCTATTCCAACATTTAGTTTGATCATGCCCATTTTCTGCACAGATTAAGCATTTGAAAAGCTAGGACATTATCAAATTTTTTTTTGATTGGTTCAACTTTATAAATTCAAGTCCTTTTCTATCTTCAACGAAAGTCTGACTTCCTAACAACATATTCAGTGATTTTTCTCCCTTCCAAAATTTTCTTATTATTGACTCAAGTTGTTGAACCTTAGATCTAAGGGCATTATTATCATTCAAAAGTGAGGTGCAACTTTTAATGCAATTTTCTCTTTTTGTGTCATCATTATTTTTCAAGGTCAAAATTTCATTTTCGAGATTTTCAATTTTATTCTTAGACCTATTAATTTCTTCCTCTAGAGATCGACACTTTTCACATTTCGAGTTAAACTTTTTAATATTTTAAATCATCAGTTCTAACTCATTAATTTTACCAAGTAGGCCATTTTTCTCAGATTCAAGTTTAACATATTTTTCTTTAAGTCTATAATTGTGTTCGTCTAATTCATGGTATAATAATAAGTCAGCATGTGATAATTTTGATACCTCACTAGGTTCATCGTCATTGTCACTTAATTCTACCATTAAGCACATGTTTGCATCCTCTTTCTCACTATTGGTGTTCTCTTCTCCTTCACTATCATCCTATGTGGCTGTGAAGCTACTTAGCTTCTTCTTCTTTCCTTTGTCAAGTCGATTCTACGAATAGTTTGGCTTAATGTGACCCAACTTCTTACATCTATGACATATAATTTCCTCTTCTTTAAAATGGTCCGAACTTTGACAATTTTCGTTTTTATACGTTGGTTTATTGCTGGATTTTCATGCCTTCGGCTCCACCTTTTCTATTGCTTCATCAACAGTACTAGCTCAGCTGCGGCATTGTCTTCATCATCACTATCGGTTATACTTTTTGAAGCGATTGATTTCTTTTTCAAGTCTCTACTTTCACGTTCTTCTCTAATTTTCAGTTTTATCTCATAAGTGATGAGATTTTATATTAGCTCCTCTAATTTAAGTTATTTCAAGTATTTGGATTTTTGAACTGCAGCCACTTTCGCTTCGATATTTCTAAGAAGGATTCTCGGAATTTTTCGGACCATCTCCAATTATGTTTAAGCTTTTCCCAGCATTTTGTATTTGAATACTATGTTTGAAAATCATCCACACATCTCCTTTATATTATTGTCTTTCATTATCATGAAATTCTCGTATTCGTTGCTGAGCATGACTAAATGAGATTTCTTGACCTGCGATGTACCTTCATGAGTCACTTCAAGAGTATGCCAAATTTCCTACGCAGTTTCACAATGAGAAACACGATTATATTCAATATTATCCAATGCACAATTAATAGAGTTCATAGCCTTAGCATTAGAACGATGTAAACTAAGCTCATTTTCATTCCACTTATCTTTTGGCTTAGGAAATTCATGATAATCTATAATTGCCATAGCTAGATTATATCCAGTTTCAAATATATCTCATGCATCTATAATATCCAGAAAAATTTTCATCCTAGTTTTCCAATATGAATAATCAGTATCACTAAACATGGGTGGTCTAGCAATATATTGACCTTCAGAAAAAGCATTATTAGAATTATCTATAGTTAAAAAAGTGAATTTTTTCTACCTAGTTCTAATACCACTTGTAGGATCGAATTAACCGTATAGGGGGGGTGAATATGCTTTATAAAAAATTCACTAGATAAATAAGAATTTCAGCACAGATAATAATAGAGTAAATGCGAAAATAAAAATGACACAAAAGTTCACCCAGCTTCAGCAATACCCATTTACTGTTGCCCCAGATTTCTACTAGGAATTAAACAATCTGACATTTACAGACCCTGTAAACTGGCGACCCTCGGTAATATGATTGTTTTAACCTATGCTCAAAACCCTACAACAACTCAACCACTGAGTTGCGAATTCTTAAACTATGCCCCACAGTTTGTACCTAGTTAAAAACTAGAGTCTTTACAAAGTTAAAAAGAAAGCTACAATAAAATAAAAATTGAAACTATAAATACAAATAGTTTAATCTCAAAAGAGAAGTAACCAAATAGGGTTGCCCAAATTAAAATTGAAAAACTTTATCCCCTTTTGCTTATTTGGTCCGTATTCATTTCATGGTCGAACTCCTTTTGCTTGCAATCTCGATTTAAGTTTCTTGAACAAAGCTGACGATTGATCGGTTGAAGAAATGTGAACGTCTTGATTGCCTTGTCACTTCATCATATTGGTTTGATTTACACTTCCTTTGTCGTCGAGTTAATTTTCTGTTCGAATGGTAAGAACTTTATTCCCTTTTCGAATTTTGCATTCGAATTCGACTAAATTTTGCCCGATGATGATATGGGAATTTATAAGGATCAAATTCCTATATTTTCATTTGTATATTTGACTTTGAGATTTTCTGAGATTTTGACTTCGTCCATGGATTTTTGATCGAATGCTTGATAAGTCTCTAACTTGTTCTTCATTCGAATATTTGCGATATATTTTCGAAATATATGTTGACTATTGGTTGATTTTCTTGGTTCAGTATTACTTGTTCAAATCACTATTCTGCTGTTCCAATTTTTTATCCTCGTCTTCATAAATCCTATTCTTAGGATATTAATTTGTTCTTTGCATGCTTTCGACTTGTTCAAAAACTGCTTTGGAATGATTTTTGATTATGTGTGTTGGTGCTCAATTGATGTGTTGCTTTTCCAGTTTGTACATGTGCACTTTTATATTCTGATTGGTTGCACCATTGCTCTACGCATGTATTGGCTATTTAGCTGTGTGCATGTTCACTTTTTCCTGGGTGCTTATTTGTGCCCTTGACCCTGATTTTTTCACTTTATTGTTTCGCTAGTTTTGATTATCTTTGTGCTTGGTTAAATATGTCCTTGCTGAAACCCCAGCCTTATATGCACCTGCATGTTAATTTGCACTTGTACGTGCATGTATTTGTGTTTCAACCTGTGCGCATAGATTGTTGCCTTTAGTTGCTTGCTGTTCATCTGAAGTTGTTGCACCTGTCCCTTGTACTTGGGTTGATCTATGTGGTTGTAGCTTCATGTGCATGCCTGTGATTTTAGAGTTGTGTGTACCACCGTGTTTTATTGAATTAGTGCGTTGTTTCCCCTTGCCTTTCCTTAAGGTGACCTTGTTGCTCCACTGTGCCTTAGTGCATGTCTGATGTTCATTACTCGTTCATTGTTAGTTGTTTTTACTGAGTTGAAAGTGCTTCCTAGAGTTTGAAGTGGCCACTGTGCACGTGTATACATGTATATACATATATGTATATATGTATGTCAGTGTGCTTGTCTTGAGTCATCTGATTATCCCTTGAGTCTGGTCTTGTACTTGGCTGCACCATTATGCTCATTGGTTTGGCTATTTGCCTTGAACTGCCATGTGTACATGACCCTTAATGTGATGTTATGATGCATGTTGAACTGCCTGGTCTTATTTGTACATGAGTCTGATCCCTTGATTTCTGTGTGCAAGCTTGTATCTATCACTACTTCATTTCAGTTTACTGCACTGTACACCGCTTGGCTGATACATGTATATGGTGCACCTGAGTTGGGCTGAAACTTTCTTGGCCTGACCTCGTGCACACTTGCATTATGTTGAGCGTTCAGGCTTGACCTCGCACTTGTCCCTGAAATTTAAAATGATGCAAGCATGTTTTGCATATGTGTACGGCTCTTTGGCATGTTCAGTGATACACTATACATATCATATGTTGCTCTTGCATATTTATTTTTGGTCCCTATCTAAAATATGAAAAAAATCAAATCCATAAACTAAGGCAATATCAATATTCAAATGTAATTTTATATTTGCAATTTAGGTTTGTTTCTTTTTCCATTTTACTGCGTTGTTTATTTGACAGGTATAGCAGATGACTAGACACAAGTTGGAGCAAGAAGTTATCAAAAAACAAATTAGAGTGTGAGTGAGTGATAGTAAAAAATGTTGTATATGAGAGCATGAAATAGTGTATATGACAGTGTGGAAATTTTATAGTGGCAAATTGTATTGTAATTGAAAATTGAAAATATAGTGGAAGCAAATAATGTGTACTGTTTGAAATTGAAATAAAATATTTGTTTGAATAAAATATTTTTTCAAATAAATTCTGGTTCAACAATTTTATTCTGCAAATATTTATTCAATTCTTTGAAAATAAAATAGTATAATAACAAACACATTTAATGAATATATATATATATATATTCATTATCATTAAATAAAAACCATAAACCATTGTGTTCTATGCTAGCAATTGTGATGTTAGTTAGGCGTAATGAAGGTACTTAAAGCATTGTTAGATTGCATGAACTAGTTGGGCTTGTGTAAGGTATGTTGTTTACTTCAATTAAAGTATTTAAATAAATTAAAATACTTTCCCTAAAAGGATAAAAATAATAGTGTTTGAGATTTATGGAGAAAATATAGAAGTTGAAGTTTGGTTACTGCATTGAAATAATAACCCTTTATTTTAAGTTTCAAAAATGGGAAAAATTTATTATAAAGTTATCCTCCATAAATATTTTAAAGATATTTTTTGAAAAATAATGTTTAAGGCACATTGTTGCCCTTAAACTATGTTGCTTACTTTTCTTTTGATAAAGAAACATTTTAAAGTAAATTGATAGGTAAAAACACATCATTTTGAATGTCTTCCACAAATATTTAAGTCGCCCTTGGAAAAAATTAATTACATTTAAAACACTGCATTTTCTTTACACTTTTGTGAGCATTTTTTAGTTCTGAAAGAAATTTTTTAAAGGATACTTTCTACATGCCTATTTTTCTAAGTTAAATTGAACCATCTTGAATAGAATTTAAATTGAATTTTTTTAAAAGAAAATAGTATTTTAAACTTGTGGAAAATTTCAATTTCAATATATATCTATTTTTAAATGGAAATTGAAGAGATTGTGATATAAACTCTTGAAAATATGCATTAGTACATAACTTAACATTTTGGAAATTGTTACCAATTTGGTGTAACATCCCCCACTTGGAGACCCAAAACTAACGGCTACGGATGCTATAGTCATCCATAGTTATTAATCCTCAGAAATCAAATGCGGTAATGTTAGATACATTGATACAATAGAAACACATGGATATGGAATTTTTTTTAAACTATTAAACAAATTTCTCATTCCATTTTAAATCATTTCAAATTCATTACATAATCTCAAATTCGAGAACCACATTCAAAGAAAATATAATTATTACTACATACGCCAAGAGCGACATATGAAGATGTCCCTTTGGATGATCATAGTATATATATAGGTAATTAAACAACTTTGCCTTTACATCAGAACACATTGGAATCAAATAGAAAAGAACTCCCTATTAGCTAGCTTGCCTCCCGCACGTCTCCGAAAGCTAATTCGTATAAAGGAGAACCTTAAAATCCTCAACTCATAAACTACTCAAAATCAATTGAGAACCCGAGAGTTTAAGGGGAAAACATAAACTTCGAGTCAGACATAAAGCCTGGTATGAATAATAACCTACCATCTCGAACCATTTAGATATCTAGTGAGACCACGCCATTTAGCGAAACGGGTTTTCCCCTCGTTAGTACCTTACCTAAAAATTTATAATAACCATATACTGTGCTCCTACATCCACAATGGTTAAAAACATAGCAATTTAAAATATCATGATGATACGCAAACAAGCAAAATATCCTGGATTTCCCATCCCCATTCTTTTGACTATCTATCACAGTTATAGTTTCTAGGGTCACTATTAACCTATTAGTTTTCATGGGCTAACTAATAATCTCTTTAAAGTTTAAGGACTATCTGTCCGACTTCATAGTTTTCATAGGATCACTAAGAACCTATTAAAGCTTATGGACTATCTGTCCGGTCATATAGTTTTCATGGGATCACTAGGAACCTATTGGCCCCTACCAATAACTTCATTCAATTGTTTCCTGGGTTCTCCCTGAACCTATTGGTATCTCCAATAACTCCCCTTATATCATAGTTTTCATGGGTTGACTATGAACCTATTGACTCATGTTAATAACTTTATCCAGATATAGTTTTCATGGGATCACTACCAACCTGTTGACCACTACCAATAACTCTCTTTAAACATAGTTTTCATGGGTTTACTATGAACCTGTCTAAACTGACAACTTCTTAATTAGTCTTTGGCATCATATGCATTGATCTACCTGATCTCCTGGATGCAGCTCTATTCATTCAGAAGTTTACTTAATTTATATTCACTACTGGGTCAATCTAGCTGGTTATTCTGCCCTTACTCCCCAAAATACAGTTATGGGTCCATTACATAGAGAATATATATATAGAAGAAGCATATACAAAAATAATACCAACATTTTTGGTTTAATATCCTTGAAATCATTTCCACTTGAAATTTGGTTAATCCCTTTAACCCATTATTTTTATCAAGGCATTCTTCAAAAACTCCAAATTTAAAAGCCATTTTAAAGCTCTTTTATAGTGCTATGGGTATTACCTTTAAAAATTGAGATTGGGTTCTTTGTTTTGAAAACTAAGGCTTTCGAAACCTTAGACCTTTACTTTCGAAACCATTGGAATACCTCTTTCGGAAGCATTCAAATTTTCTTTTCAATACACTAAGCATAGGACTTTCGAAACCATCTAAACATTCCTTTCGAAAGTATTAAAGCATCACTTTTCAATTTATAGAAGCATAGCTTCGAAACCATTTGAAAGTACCCCTTTCAAAACCATTGGGTTTAATCTTAAACATAACTTTTGGGTCAAAGTGAACATAAGAGAAAGTACCCCTTTCGAAACCATTTACCCTCAAATAAAAGAGTTTGGGGAAAACAGATGGCTTCGGAACCATCCTTTCGAAAGTATTGGTCTTTAAGTAAAACAATTGGAAGGATAGCTTCGAAACACCTTACGAAGCCATTGCTTTCGAAACCTTTGGTATAGTTGGCTACTGGAGCCCTTTCAAAAGCATTGGGAAGCGGCTTTTATATTTATAAAGCAAAAGCTTACCTTTCGAACTCGTTGATAACTTCAACCTATTCGAAAGGCATAAAGTCGGCAGCATGGTTTCGACTGGGTTCAAACTACTCTTTCGAAAGCTTCATTTTTAAAACATAAAACACGGCAACTCATTCGAAAGCTACCCTTTTAAAAAAAGAAGGCGGCAACCCCTTCGAAACCTATATTGAAGTAGTCTAATCCTTTCGAAAGCATTCTTTTAAAAGCAAGGCAAGCGGCATTTCTTTGGAAAGCAAAACAAAGTCTTCGACCCCCTTCGAAAGCATGGTTTCGACTCTATACCTGCCGCCTTTCTCCAATCCACTACGTACCAAAGCATTGATACCTTGTGTATTGGTTTTGACTTGGTTGGGGGTGGAAGTATAGGGTCGAAAGGTTGCTACTGGAAGTAACGAAACCATAAACCTATGCAAAACTGTTTTTTTTGCCATTTTTGGTAAATGATTTTCAACTAACTTGCCTATTTGTAAAAATATGATTGGTTGCCACAAACTTTATCAAAATGTTTTCTAAAAGACTGCTGAATTTATCCAGAAATTAATTAAAATAACTAACAAAGAAGGCCTTCTCTTAAACAAAACAATTAAAACATTTAAACCCTTCAACTTAATAATTTAATGTACATAGTAAATTACTTAAGAAAAATCCCCAAAAATCATCAAAATTTACTTTTAATATGTTATCTAACATATATAAATTTCAGACCCAAAATCCATTATATAATAGCCGAAATAAATTTTTAAACCCAATTATCTATTTCTTCCTTCAAAAATTCATAATAAAGTATTCATAGCTTGGATAACCACGAAAATTTAAACCCATCTCCAAAATAATGTTTTACATAACATATTAAATCCTCATGGCATTTGAAACCCAATATAAATGATTTTAGCCTTAATATCGAATAAAAACATTTATCAAACATACTTGTTTGAATCAACCATATCATGTAATCCAAGCATATCATCATTAAAATCATCATAAAGGATTTAAACTTAAACCCAAAATCAAATGCTCTTTAAAAAACAAAAATGAGATGGTTTTGATTATTATTCACCTTGCTTTGGATAAGGAACTTGAGATTTGATCTTGCTTAATTCTCCTTGCTTGATTCCTTAGCTTTTAATTGAATTTTCTACTCTTTTCCCCTAGGTAATAGCTGGCTTGAGCTCCTTAGTTTATGTTTTAGGATTTTGAATTTGTGAAATGAAAATGAGAATAAGGGTTTAGGGGTTAAGGGTTATGGTGGACGGCTATTCCCCATATGTTAGCACCAAAATTGGTCACTAACCTCGTAGAAGAAGATTGTGAAGAGATATAAGTGATGAAATCAAATTAAATAGAGAAGACAGTGCTAATCTAAATGCAGAAAGTAAGAACACCAAATTTATAGTGGTTCAGCGTAATTGCCTACGTCCACTTTGAGGTTAAACTTTATTGATCTTCTTTATAGTTGATTACAAATACAATTCGTGAATCAAATGCTTGAATGAAGTTGTTTAAGTAGAGAAGATGAGTCTCGAAAATGGCAGAGTCTTCCCAGTATTCTCTCTCCAAAAAAGGATCCATTTCATTGTGACCCTGCCCCTCTATTTATAGGCAAATATGGGCTGGACTTCCCAAGTGGGCTGGATAGCCGAACGCTCTAGCCCCAGTATAGTGGTCGCTGTATGCCGAACCAGGTACGCCGAATGCTCGGATGCCGAACGATGTGGTTTGAGGTTTGGGAAGTGTAGGATGTTAGACAGTCGAAGCCGAACGCTCTGCTAGACGCCGAGTACTCTTGTTGCCGAGTAGTCTCGATGCCGAGCGCTCTTGTATGCCGAGCAGCCTTGATGCCTAGCACCCTTGTATGTCGAGTAGTCTCGATGCCGAGCGCTCTTGTATGCCGAGCAGCCTTGATGCCGAGCACCCTTGTATGCCGAACGCTAGCGCCGAGCATTGGTTGCCGCCGAGTGCCAGTTGACGCCGAGTTCCATTGGGATGCCGAGTGCTACGCCGAGTACTCCTGGATGTCAAGCGCTTCGCCGAACACTCCTGGATGCCGGTCACTCTCTGATGCCGGACACTCCCTGATGCCGGACACTCTCTGATGCCGAGTACTACGCCGAGTACCTTGGGATGCCGAGCGCTCTTGATGCCGAGTTCTCCTATCACCGAGTTCTAATGATGCCGAACGCTAGCGCTGAGCATTGGTTGTTGCCGAGTGCCAGTTGACGCCGAACACTGCTGGATGCCGAACACTATGGATGCTATGTACTTCGCCGAACACTGCTAGATGCCGGACACTATGGATGCTGTGTACTTCGCCGAACACTCCTAGATGCCAAGTGCGTCGCCGAACACTGCTGGATGCCGGACAGTCTGAGATGCCGAGCACTAGTTGCCTGGTCAAATCTCCAGGAAACACTTACCCCCCAAAGTGTATCACGTGGCCGAACATGATGCGCTTTGAATCTGGTCCAATTTTCCTTGATGATGCTTTCTTGAGGAGGCCTGTGACAGAGGTGCGTGACGAACGTGGTTTTGACGCCGAACGGTACGTTCGAAGCCGGACAATGCTCATGTGCCGAATGGTACTTCGTTTCGATGCCGAGCACTCTGGTATTGACCGGTTCTACCGGGTATAGCCTTTTCAACTTCTACCTCCCTCTATATAACCGGGTCCTTCCCGTCCCTTCTCCTTTACCTTTTCGTTTCTGCCATTCTTCCAAGATTTCTAACCTTCTCTAGTCGAACAGATTTACAACTTGAACATTCCTTCCTAAGCTCCTAACTGCAATCTAGGTACCGCTCCTCGTATAACTTGAATAAGTTTCAAATGAGTCAAGTGTGTCCTGTAGGAAGTTTTCGAGTAGGTTGTCCTCATTGCCGAACGATAATGCGAGGCGAGGAGGAAGGATTCGAGGTGTTTGCACATGTGGCTATTGTACTTAGCTCCATCGCGTCAAACCAAAGTCAAAAATGAAGGAAAAGGAAAACGTTGGAGGTTGTAAGGGTGTTGGATGGCATAGCTATGGTTCGGCGTATGTTGTCATGCGCCGAACGATAGAGGCTGCCAAATAGTATTTCGTCTAAATGTGGCCGAACACTCACTAGAACGCCGAACAACAACTTAGCCGAACGAACTAAAACCGAACACTTACTAAAATGCCGAACAATAACTTAGCCGATCAAAACCCAAGCCGAACATTCGTAGATGCCGAACAGTATCTTGGCCGAACGATACGATTGCCGAACAGAACTTAGACCGAACAATTTCAATGCCGAACAACATTCAAATGCCGAACAAACACATACATGCCGAACAGAACTTAGGTCGAACAATTTCAATGCCGAACAACATTCAAATGCCGAACAAACACATGCATGCCGAACAGAACTTAGGTCGAACAATTTCAATGCCGAACAACATTCAAATGCCGAACAAACACATACATGCCGAACACAACTTAGGTCGAACAATTTCAATGCCGAACAACATTCAAATGCCGAACAGTATAAATGTCAGACTACACTTAGGCCGGTCACTTTATAAATCATATGTTTCCTGCATCTGGAACTGTACTCACCTCAAGGCGAGCTTTTTGAGACGGTCAGCGATGACGGTCTTCGAAGGCGACGATTCGAAGCTAATTTTTATATCTTTAAGATCTTTAGATTCTTATCGCTTGTACACAATTGCTTGCACTAGTTGACACACCACGTGGGGGGAAAACTCGTGTTGCTAATTCTAACGTTCAACGTTTTTTAAGTATAGTTTTCTCAAGCACTTAGCCAGGTTCGTTATTTATTGGGGATGTCGAGAAAATCTAGCTCTGCCACCATATCCGACAGGCCTGGGCCGTCATCAAGGCAAGGAGCCGCTGATACTTCCAATCCGTCGACTTCTCCTGCTCGTAACTTGGCACCTGATGCTCTGGAGGCAACAATCTTACTAGACAATCCGATCGATTCACAAGCCTTGAAGATCAACGAAGCTGCTCTGCGACGGATATGCTCCATTCACGGGATTCCTTCTGCCGACGTGTTAGTTCCTTCGAGACACGATCGCCCTCATTTGCCCCCAGTCGGGTACACTACCTGCAACAAGTTCATGTGTTGGATGGGCAGCGTGCCTCCATTCAATTTATTTCTCCGGGATGTACTGCAGTACATAGACATAACTCCGTCGCAGCTGCACCCGAACGGCCATGCATTTCTATACGGGACTTACTTACTTTTCATGGCCGTCTTCTCCAGACCTCCAACCCCCGGTGATATCAGATACATTTATATGTTCAAGAAACAGAAAGACAGTCCTTCCTTTATGTTCCTCGAGCCATACCACAAATGCCAGATCTTGACAGGGGCATGTAGCAAATTCACCTTGTACAAACAGGAATGGTTCTATGTGCGCTGCCCTTCTGGTTTCGCTAGGAGATGGGTTGAAGGCAGTAAGTCTCTCTGCCGAGTAACTATTCGTATTTGATCGGAGTCATGCTTTTCCTAACTCTTCATTTCATCTTTTCAGGTATCAACCCGCGTCCAGAAGGCCGAGGATATTCTGAGGCTGTTGGAGCCATTAGAGCTCTTCCTGCTGAGGATCGAGACATCCGGACTATCATTTCAAATGAATCGCTGTCGGGGTTTGGCTTGCTAGCCCCTGGTCGTCGGATCAGCCTTCCAGAGGGTGTCACCATTCCCAAACATCCGTCTGGTAAAGGGAAAAAACAGGCTGGGTTGTCGTCGCGCCGCACTCCCGATACGCACGAAGAAGGCGAGCGCAAAGAAAACGAAGCTCCTGAGACTCAGGGCGAGAACGTGGGTCCCGCTTGGAATCCAGCAATCGAAGTTCAGGAAATTGAGACATCATCCTCCCCTTCGAAGGGAAAGAAGAAGTTGAAATATACAGTTCAAAAGGAGAAAGTTGGTGGCACCTCAAAAGTTACGCCTACCCCGCCTGAGAAAGAGGCTTCTTCGCAGCATCTGGAAAGTTCCTTGAGGGGTCTATCGAACCTTTCTATTCCCGAAGACATACTTAATTACGGGTTTGATGATCCTGAAGCCCTCAAATTCTCTTTACCCGTGAAAGGCAATGCAGGAGTTCAACTCCCGGCCCAAGGAGATACCACTCCGATTAGCAAAGATAAACGAACAGGTCCGTCGGGGGGAACACTAGGACACACACGCACATGCGCATTCCATAATATACTTCAAGTCTTTTTTCCTATCTCGTGAATTTCCATTAACTCGTTGTTATCTCCATTCTTTGCAGGTGATATGGGGCGTTCTCACAGACTCGATCACCTTCAGGGCTCTTCTATATTTCATCACTCTGGACGAGATTCTGGTTCAGGCAGACGCAGGGACAGAGGCGACTATGAAGATAGGGACAATCGCCCCCGCGAGTCGTCTCACCGCAAGAAGGCACACTCTCAATCTTCCCAGTCCCGTGATCTTCCTCCTCCAACTGAGCCGGATAGAGAGAAATCCTTACAGAAGGGTTATCAGTCTGATGCTCCTCGAGAACAACATTCCAGTTCATCGAGTACAAGTCAAGTTCGAGAGCAACGTAAAAGAACGGAGTTTTCAAAGCCTCCTCCTCCTACTCCTGCGGTGGACCCAACTGTTGCGGAAAAGATGGTCGATCTTAAGGCCAAGTTTCCAAAAATTTGCTTCGATGGTCTGAAGTTCCTCCCGGCCATTCATCATATTCCCGGGCATGTGAAGCAGAGTGCCATTGCCTGCAATAACGACGTCTATGTTCAACATGACGCGTTTGTGCACTTGGTAGAGAAGGTCTCGGAAGTATCTGTTGAGCGTCAACACGAGATTGACCGTCTGAATCTGGAGGCTGACAGCGATAAGAAAATCATCAAACTCCAAGACGAAGAGCTTGCTTCGTATAAGTCAAAGCTAGAAGCCGCTGAACAAAGCGCAAAAAATACTGCCGAGGCAGTTACTCGTTTAGAGGCGGCTCACAAAAAAGAGCTTGACGAAGCAGTCCAGCGCAGCGGTGCCCTCGCCCTAGAAAAAGACTCTGTCCAAAAGGAAAGGGACGCACTCGCCACCCAAGTCAAAGAGCTGAAAGAATTACTCTCCAAGGAGAAGGAGGATAAGGTAGCTGCTCAAGAAGAATTACAACGATACTGTGACGAGATCGTTGCTACCCGACTCCTGAAAACAAAGCTCGATGACGAACTCGCTGGGGTTGAGAAAATGAAGGATGAGGCCCGTGAGGAGGGCAAAAGAGAGGTTGCGGAGGAGATTGATTCTCGCCTCGAGGCGGCCGTGGAAGCCGGCAGGGAAGAGGTCAAAAACATGTTTGACCCGTTAATTGCCGAATATGGAGCCCGCGTCCTTATGCACCGCGACTTAACATTCTTGGGCGAAGGCTACCTTGAATCCCTAGCTGAGGCCTGGGAAACTTTGATAAGGATTAGGAAGATCGAGTCAGGCTCCGAAGAGGTCGATGAGGAGGCCCTGGTGAAGGAGTTCCTTAGGGGAAATGAGCCATCGGACTTATCCGCAGCATTGGCACTTTACAGCAAAGGCTCTCCCCTTCCAAAAGAGAAAGATGGTGAAGCTGGCCCGTCTGGGGTTAATATTACTGCTCTTCATACTGCTGCTCAATCTGCTGCCCAATCGGCCAGTCGGCCGACACTTGATCCATTTGAGCAGCATGTTGGTTATGACCCCGAAGATCCCGGGCTCAGTGCTCATGTGCTATCACTTATCCTGGAGGGTGAAACCCCACGCGCCACCGATAGCCAACCGGGACCTGGTAGGAAATTCTTCTTTCTCTAGAAGTTGAAAGATCCTGTCTTTTTTCGACAGTGGCTACTCGTTCTAACGCTCATTCTTTATGTTTTCGTGCAGGTTGTTCTGACGCCGAGCAAACTCCGAGGAGCGATGACGCCAAGGAGGAGGCAAGGAAAACAAGTGATGCTGTCCATGCGGGAGTACTCCCTGGTCTCGATGCTCAGGTGATCGGGGCGCTGGATGATGATAAGCTTGACGCTTCTTCTCCTGCCGAAGGGGACGATGAAATTGAAATCACCGGCGCCACTGAGCATACCTCGCATATGAGCATGAAGGACCGTCTTACCGAAGAGGAGAAGAAAAAGGCTGAGGTCAAAGTTGAGCCTGGAATCCTGGAACTTACCGACCCGCGGAACAGACCTTTGAAAATCATCCTCCCGGGCAGGTCCAAACCGCTAGATGTTCCGTCTCCTACTCCTGACTCTGCCTCCTTAGCAAGCAAGAAGTCCAAGAAAAGGCACGAGGGAGAGGAGTCATCGGAAAAGACGAAGGAAGACAAGAAGAAGAAATCGAAGAAATGATCGATATACTCGTTCAACGAGCTTCTTGCTTAAGTCTTGTAATCGCTTTTATCTTCCGTAGCTTGTAGTTTGTATAGACAGGTCTGGATTTTGTAGGAGCGATCATGTAATCCCATTTTGAACTTATCAAATAAAGTTTAGTTTCTTTTTGTTTGAATGATTCCCTTGTCTTTCTTCGGTTTGCTGACTAATTGTAGCCATAACTCAAGTTCTTATGAGTTGCATCATCTCCCGGTTCATTCTCGTGTTGTTCAAACATTTTCTAGACATGGCGTGCTTCTCGTACCACATCTCTCGAGTACTTGGACTTTCCGCTGACTCTAGTCCGCGCTCTGGGGACTTAGAGTACTCCGCTCCGCACTCTGGGGATTCAGAGATTTGAAGTCGTTTATACTCTAGTCCGCACTCTGGGGACTTAGAGTACTCCGCTCTGCACTCTGGGGATTCAGAGATTTGAAGTCGTTTATACTCTAGTCCGCGCTCTGGGGACTTAGAGTACTCCGCTCCGCACTCTGGGGATCCGGAGATTTGAAATCGTTTATACTCTAGTCCGCACTCTGGGGACTTAGAGTATTCCGATCCGCGCTCTGGGGATTCGGAGATTTGGAATCGTTTATACTCTAGTCCGCGCTCTGGGGACTTAGAGTACTCCGATCCGTGCTCTGGGGATTCAGAGATTTGGAATCGTTTATACTCTAGTCCGCGCTCTGGGGACTTAGAGTACTCCGATCCGCGCTCTGGGGATTCGGAGATTTGGAATTGTTTATACTCTAGTCCGCGCTCTGGGGACTTAGAGTACTCCGATCCGCGCTCTGGGGATTCGGAGATTTGGAATTGTTTATACTCTAGTCCGCGCTCTGGGGACTTAGAGTACTCCGATCCACGATCTGGGGATTCGGAGATTTGGAATCGTTTATACTCTAGTCCGCGCTCTGGGGACTTAGAGTACTCCGATCCGCGCTCTGGGGATTCGGAGATTTGGAATCGTTTATACTCTAGTCCGCGCTTTGGGGACTTAGAGTACTCCAGTCCGCATTCTGGGGACTTGGAGGTTTAAGTTGAGAGCAGTCGTATTTCCACTCTTTAATTTGTATTCATCTACTGTATCGAGGCTAATGTCGTCGAATGAACAATCGAACCACGTTTGCTCACGGAATAAGATTCTGCCCCCCAGGATTAGGGACGAAATTTGAAAAATGGATGATCGATTCTCGTCCGCATGGTGATTATAGCTCTTCCAATCAAGTCAAGGAAGGAGGTATATGACAGATGGTTGAATCACATCCATGTTGGGTTAGATAGCCAAATCTCTTACAATTTGCTCCGTATCTCCTTCTAGAAAATAAGGATAATAGATTGTTGAGTAGACAAAGTAAGTTGCATATGTTCCAAGGTGCAGTCGTGTCCATATATTGACAGTGATGGTTAGCGAGTACGCAGTCTACCATAGCTACTTCAAGTTGGGCTTTCGAACAACCTTTCGTGTTCAGGGTAGGATTTGATGTGTAGATGATCAAATCACGTCCACTTTTGACGGATCCCAGCGTCACTGAGCTTCATGAGGGGTATCTGTATTTTGTCGAACTTTGTTCTATGACTCGATTGGAGTGGATGATCGGGCCATATTCATTCCAAGCAGTTTAGGTCTCCAAGTCAAATGTGGAGGTTGATGGATGGATGGTCGGTTGTTCGAATCGATCATAAGTTGATCATACGAACTCAGATCGTCTTGAAACTTTGGCTTCCCTGGCTTTGATTGTTATGTCTTGTTAATCGTGGCTCGATCCAGACTCGGACAAAATCCATCGACATCCATAGTGAGCCTTTGTGTAACCGATCTCCAAGACGAACTGTCACTGGTTTCTAATCAAGTTCTTGGTGTCACGGCCTTGCCAAAAGGCGGGATAACATTTGCCCCCCAAAGGACGTCTTGTGTAAACATGACGTGCTTTGAAAAACCGCAGTCTTTCATGCTGAATATTTCCGTTCAGTTGATTGCTTGACAGTCGTCTCTCAATCGTTTCGTTGCAATCTTCTTTTAGACAAATGTTCAACTAGCATGCTTTGCTTTGGTTCTGCCCCCAGTTCTGGGGATGAGTATGGAGTTGATGTATGTTTATACTCCGTCTCGCACTCTGGGAGTACGGAGTTGAGTAGATGTTTATACTCCGTCTTGCACTCTGGGAATACGGAGTTGATTAATGTTTATACTCCGTCTCGCACTCTGGGAGTACGGAGTTGATTAACGTTTATACTCCGTCTCGCACTCTGGGAGTACGGAGTTCAGTAGATGTTTATACTCCGTCTCACACTCTGGGAGTACGGAGTTGATTAATGTTTATACTCTGTCTCGCACTCTGGGAGTACGGAGTTGATTAATGTTTATACTCCGTCTCGCACTCTGGGAGTACGGAGTTAAGTAGATGTTTATACTCCGTCTCGCACTCTGGGAGTACGGAGTTGATTAATGTTTATACTCCGTCTCGCACTCTAGGAGTACGGAGTTGATTAATGTTTATACTCCGTCTCGCACTCTGGGAGTACGGAGTTAAGTAGATGTTTATACTCCGTCTCGCACTCTGGGAGTACGGAGTTGATTAATGTTTATACTCCGTCTCGCACTCTGGGAGTACGGAGTTGATTAATGTTTATACTCCGTCTCGCACTCTGGGAGTACGGAGTTAAGTAGATGTTTATACTCCGTCTCGCACTCTGGGAGTACGGAGTTGATTAATGTTTATACTCCGTCTCGCACTCTGGGAGTACGGAGTTGATTAATGTTTATACTCCGTCTCGCACTCTGGGAGTACGGAGTTAAGTAGATGTTTATACTCCGTCTCGCACTCTGGGAGTACGGAGTTGATTAATGTTTATACTCCGTCTCGCACTCTGGGAGTACGGAGTTGATTAATGTTTATACTCCATCTCGCACTCTGGGAGTACGGAGTTAAGTAGATGTTTATACTCCGTCTCGCACTTTGGGAGTACGAAGTTGATTAATGTTTATACTCCGTCTCGCACTCTGGGAGTACGGAGTTGATTAATGTTTATACTCCGTCTCGCACTCTGGGAGTACGGAGTTAAGTAGATGTTTATACTCCGAGTTGGACCTTTCCTGAGCTGTCTCCAGACTACTTCACAGCAATGTTGCTTTTTATTGACTCCTGGACAGGCCCTGGCGCCTTATCTCGTCGTACCCACCTAGCTTCCTCTCTTCTTATGAACTGGTGTGCCTTAGAGTAGAAACGTTCTAGCGTAGCCGGAGGTTTTCCTGCTAGCCAGTCTCCAAACTCAGAGTCTGGATCCACACCTCTCATTACAGCCATCAGAATTGCATGGTCATTGGGATTACTGACTTCAGTTGCTGCTATGTGGAACCTTTGTAAATATTCCTTCAACGACTCCTCGGGATTTTGGGTTACACTTGACAGAGACATCACGTCCTTTGGGCGCGTAGTGTGTATCCTGAACTGCTCAATAAACTTCTTTGCCAACTCCTCGAAATTTGATACGGATCGTGGAGGAAGTCGGGTGAACCACATAGTAGCGATCCCAGATAGAGTGATCGGAAAGCACCTACACTTGGTGGCATCATTCGCTCTAGCTGAATCCATCATCCATTCATACCTCATGACGTGCTGTCTGGGGTCAGTCTTCCCTTCATATGCAGGGATAGTAGGCATACTAAACTTCCTGGGGTATGCCGCTTGCAACACAACATCTGTGAACGGAGTATGACCTCTTGACACTCCCCAATCATCATTCGATAACCCCTGATTTTCTTTCATCAACTGCCTGATCATGGATGTCAAATCTGGTGTCTGTATGGAAGGCGGAAGGTTAGTGTCTGTTCTACGTGCCTGACCATGCAGGTGCCTCCTCTCCTGGCGACCTGCCAATCGTTCGTCCTGAGGTCCGACATCGTTAGCGTTTTGATGATCTGGACCTCCATCCTCCATTTGTACTCCGGTCCTGAAGTTCCCAGCTCTTGCTTGGTTACGGTCTCCAGTCATTTGAACATCAGCTTCTGCTCGTGCAGCTTCAGTCTTACGTCGTCTGCGCCTGGGAGGTTCATCAGAGGAAGTTGAGCTGTCAGATGAAGAGTAAGGAGCGGGATTGCCCCCAGCATTCTGTTGCTGCTGTTGAGTGAGTTGTGCCATCAGGTTGGCGTTAGCTTGCATCTGCTCTCCTAGTTGTCTCCTGCTTTCCCTGAGTTCTCTCATCAAGTCATTGAACTCTATTCTGGTGACAACTGGAGTCTGTTCTTGAGCGGCAATTCCTGCACTCGGAATCGCTAGTTGATTGCTAGGTCCTGCTTGTTGCACACTAGCAGTTTCGTGGGCATCCGCATTATGAGAAGCTGACCTGGTACATGGTCTTGCCATTGTAGAGCTATTGGTATGAAATCTGAGTAGAATAAACAGATGTCCTATCAGTGAGTCGGATCTTCCTTGGGGGATTTGTTCAATCCAGTAGCTTCAAAGCAGATCCTTGAGGTCTGAGAATTCGATTCCCAGTGAAAGCACCAAAGTGTTAGCACCAAAATTGGTCACTAACCTCGTAGAAGAAGATTGTGAAGAGATATAAGTGATGAAATCAAATTAAATAGAGAAGACAGTGCTAATCTAAATGCAGAAAGTAAGAACACCAAATTTATAGTGGTTCAACGTAATTGCCTACGTCCACTTTGAGGTTAAACTTTATTGATCTTCTTTATAGTTGATTACAAATACAATTCGTGAATCAAATGCTTGAATGAAGTTGTTTAAGTAGAGAAGATGAGTCTCGAAAATGGCAGAGTCTTCCCAGTATTCTCTCTCCAAAAAAGGATCCATTTCACTGTGACCCTGCCCCTCTATTTATAGGCAAATATGGGCTGGATAGCCGAACGCTCTAGCCCCAGTACAGTGGTCGCTGTATGCCGAACCAGGTACGCCGAACGCTCGGATGCCGAACGACGTGGTTTGAGGTTTGGGAAGTGTAGGATGTTAGACAGTCGAAGCCGAACGCTCTGCTAGACGCCGAGTACTCTTGTTGCCGAGTAGTCTCGATGCCGAGCGCTCTTGTATGCCGAGCAGCCTTGATGCCTAGCACCCTTGTATGTCGAGTAGTCTCGATGCCGAGCGCTCTTGTATGCCGAGCAACCTTGATGCCGAGCACCCTTGTATGCCGAACGCTAGCGCCGAGCATTGGTTGCCGCCGAGTGCCAGTTGACGCTGAGTTCCATTGGGATGCCGAGTGCTACGCCGAGTACTCCTGGATGTCAAGCGCTTCGCCGAACACTCCTGGATGCCGGTCACTCTCTGATGCCGGACACTCTCTGATGCCGGTCACTCTCTGATGCCAGACACTCCCTGATGCCGGTCACTCTCTGATGCCAGACACTCTCTGATGCCGAGTACTACGCCGAGTACCTTGGGATGCCGAGCGCTCTTGATGCCGAGTTCTCCTATCACCGAGTTCTAATGATGCCGAACGCTAGCGCTGAGCATTGGTTGTCGCCGAGTGCCAGTTGACGCCGAACACTGCTGGATGCCGGACACTATGGATGCTGTGTACTTCGCCGAACACTGCTGGATGCCGGACACTATGGATGCTGTGTACTTCGCCGAACACTCCTAGATGCCAAGTGCGTCGCCGAACACTGCTGGATGCCGGACAGTCTGAGATGCCGAGCACTAGTTGCATGGTCAAATCTCCAGGAAACACCATAATACCCTTGCCTTATTATCTTATTAGTTAACTCATAAAATCCTTTCCATAACCCATTCCTTTAATTTTATTTAGTTAAGCATGGCCTCTATTTTAAGTTTTCAAATCTCAATCTCCTTATCTTTCTAATCTTTACATTATTCTATTTAAATATCTAATTAAATCTCCCGAATAATGTTATTAAAATTAGGGGTGTTACAAGCTTCCTACCATAAAGAATTTCGTCCTTGAAATTCAGTGAGGACTAAATACTAAACATAACAATCATCTGTAACATATCCTAACTACCATACTACCCTCCCTGACCAGTAACATTCTATATAAAGCAAATATAGAACATACCCCCACAACAGATTAGGATAAGTATCTCTAATCTTGTCTTATGTCTCCCAAGTATAGTCCTTTTCATTGTCGCTCCACTAAACTTTCACCAACTTGACTGTCTTGTTTCTTAACCTCCTCTCATCTCTCGCTACAACCCGAACTGGTTGTCTAACAAAAGTCAAATTCGGTTCTACTATCAAATCTTCTAGCTCTGTCAAAGGAATAGTAGTCTCTGGATCATGCACATACTTGCAAAGTTGAGATACATGAAACATATTATGGACACGTTCCATACTGCTTGGCAACTCTACTCTGTATACGAACTTTCCCATCCTCACTATAATTGGGAACATACCAACATATTTCGGTGCCAGTTTACCTGACTTTTCGAATCGTACCACATGGTGAATCGGTGATACCTTAATGAAAACTATATCTCTAACTGAGAATTCTAGATTTTTACGACTCTTATCTGTGTAACTCTTCTATCTAGACTGAGCTTCCTTCATCCTTTCTCGGATCAACTCAATCTTCTCTGTCGCCTCTCTAACCAGATCTGGACCCAAGACTAATCTGTCTTCAGTCTCCAACCAACATGCTGGTGATTTGCATGGCCTTCCATACAAATCTTCAAAGGGTGCCATTCCTATACTAATCCGATAACTGTTATTACAGGAAAACTCGACTAAGTGTAGGTGATCTTCCCAAGTTCCACCGAAGTCTAACACATTAGCTCTTAACAAATCCTCGTGTACCTTATTTACTCTCTCTGTCTGCCCATCAGTCTGAGGGTGATACACAGTACTCATCTTGAGCTTTGTACCTAACATCTCCTGTAGACTCTTCCAAAATTCACTAGTAAACAAAGTATCTCTGTCACTGACTATACTACTGGGTATTCCATGTAGTCTATCAATGTTCTTCATGAACAAAGTAGCTAAAACAGATGCCGTCCTGGTTGACTTAACTAGAATGAAATGGGCACTCTTGGTCAACCTGTCCACTATGACCCATATACTCTCATTTCCTTTATCCGACCTTGGAAACCCGTCTATAAAATCCATGGATATTGAATCCCATTTCCAAACTGGAATCTCAAAAGGTTGAACCAATCCACTCGGCTTCTGATGTTCGGCCTTCACTTGTTGATAGTTTGCACACCGCCTAACCCACAAGCCAACATCCTTCTTCATACCTTCCCAGCAGAAGCTCCTCTTCATATATGGATACATCTTTGTTCCTCCAGGATGAATTGTAAATTTGGATCGATAACATTCCCCAAGAACTTCTTCCTCAAGTCCTCAACATTCGAAACGCACAACCGTCACTTCTTTCTCAACCATCCCCTCTAGTCAAGATTAAAATCCTTTATATCATCGATCTCTGACCCAACCTCAGCCTTCTAATCTTCTCGTCTAATAGTTGATCCTCTTTCTACTTAGAAGCAATCCTCTCGATTAATACTGGTCGAACTTACAAATAGGATAACATGGCGGTGCTCTAACCAAAACCAGTAGTCGATCTTAACTACACACTACAAGTAGTCAAGGATTCTAAATCTTTCCATTCTGCCAACATACTGAACACCACATTCTGATGACTTCTGCTAAGAGCATCTACTACTTTATTTCCTTTCCCAGGTGTGTACTCTATACCAAAATCATAAGCTGCTAAAAACTCCAGCCACCTCTACTGTCTCCTATTCAACTCCTTGTAAGAGAATAAATATCTTAAGGACTTATGATCCATGTATAGCTCAAATCTCTCTCCTAAGAGATAATGTCTCCATATTTTCAATGCAAAGATCGCCACAGCCAACTCCAAATCATGAGTAGGATATCTCACCACATGCGGTCTAAGCTGTCGTGAAGCATAGGCGATGACTTTACCCTTCTGCATCAACACAGCTCCTAATTCGGTTCCGCATGCATCGGTATACACACCAACCCTTAGTTTCCGTTTGTAACCACTGACACAGGTGCGCTGGTCAACAAATGCTTTAACTTAAGGAATGCTTCCTCACATTTGTCAGACTAAATAAACTTCACATCTTTCCTAGTTAACTTAGTCAAAGGTGCTGCTAGCCATGAGAAATCCTTAATGAATCTCCAGTAATAGCCAACAAGTCCAAGAAAACTTCTAATCTCAGTCACCAGCTTTGGCCTTTTCCAGTTATTAACAGCTTCGATCTTATCTGAATCGACTGATAAACCCTTCTCTGAAACCACGTGACCAAAAAACTTAACCTCTTTCTTCCAAAAATGACACTTGGAAAACTTTGCTTTCAGCTGATGCTGCCTCAGCATCTCAAGCACTACTCTTAGATGATCTTCATGCTCTCTTTCATCTTTAGAGCATACTAAAATGTCATCTATAAATACCAACATGAACCTATCCAAGTACTCTCGGAAAACTCGGTTCATCAAACCTACGAAGAAAGCTGGTGCATTCGTTAACCCGAATGGCATTACTAACCACTCGTACGAACCATACCTAGTCTGAAACACTGTCAATGGAACATAGTCCTCTGCCACCCCACACCGATGGAAACCTGTCGCCAAATTCAATTGGTAAAATACTCTGGCTCCACACAACTGATCAATTATATCATCGATTATCGACAAAGGATACTTATTCTTCATCATCCTCCTGTTTAACTTACGATAGTCGATGCAAATCCTTAACGACCCATCCGATTTCTTTACGAACACCGTGGCCGGACCCCAAGGCGAACTACTTGGTTTAATGAAATTTTTCCCTTCAAGATCCACTAGCTGGACCTTCAATTCATTCTTATCGGTTGGTGTCATCCTGCTAGGTGGTCTACTTACAGGTTCTGCTCCTGGCATAAGATCTATCCAAAACTCAATGGCTCATTTTGGTGGTAATCCTGTAACCGGCTCAAAAACATCTGCAAATTCTCTTGCTACATGAACCTGACTTAACTCCACTTCCATAGCACTCAACAGAGTACAAGCACTCCGGTCAGAATCCTCCATTAAGAATATAATTTGGTTATGGCTATCAGGTTGTCTCAGCGATATTTCCCTATCTCGGCAAAATATCCTAGCCTCATATCTACCCAACCAATCCATACCAAAATGATCCTGAAATCTACGAAATCAAAAACATACAAACCACATGCAAACTTATGACCTAACAAATCAAGTTCTAACTGGTCACTTCTCATTCCCAGAGTTGCATACCCTCCTATCGGATTCACAACCCTTAAGCAAGTAACAAGGTATGTGGGTTCTAAACATAATCTATCAACCAAACACTTAGATGTAAATGAATATGATGCACCGGTATCAAATAGTACCCTAACCGGTATACTTTGAATCAAAAGCGTACCTTCCATCATAGTCTTTCCCTTCTCAGCAGCCGTTGGTCTAAAAGAAGATGGTTCCAACGCAAAGACCTTCCCATGTCCGCCCTGACTGGTTCTGGACACTAATTCTTATAATGCCCAATCTAGTCACAGTTGAAGCACTTCATTCCCTTCTTATCTGTGGCCTTCTTCCCCTTGCCAGTTCAGCATTCATGAACATAATGACCCTTCTTATCACACTTAAAGTAAACCCGATTAGCCTTTGCCTTCCTGGCAGCTGCTCCCTTCAGGGTTCCCTTCTTCTTAAAGAACTTACTCTTCTTGCCAAGATAACTCTGGGTTTCAATCTGCTTCTCCTTCCCATAAATAGCAAGCATCTCCTCATGTCGGATGACCATTTCCATAATAACATTACAAGGATCACGAATATGTGGCAAAGTCACACTAGTAATCTCAGGTTTCAGTCCTCGAATAAACTTCTCATTCCTCTTGATGACGGTGTCAATGGTAGAATATCCATATCTGGATAACTCATCAAACTTCGTGACATACTCAATCACCTACATCTCGGCTTGCACCAAGTCCATGAACTTCCTCAACAAGGCTGACTTGGCAACTTCAGACAAAAACCTTTCCTCGAGTCTCCTACGGAATTCCGCCCAAGTCAAATCTTCCTCCGGAAATCCGATAGTAACACTATTACACCAATGAAGCGTTGTTCCCTACAACTGCCAAGAGGCTAGTCTCCTCTTTTGCTCATCATTCAAACCCAACTCATCAAAGACTCTCTCACAGTGCAAAATCCAATTCTCAACTTCTATAGAGTCTTCAGTACCCAAAAATGGCTTCCCACCAAGATTGGTATAATCTCTGCTCAACTTAGCATAGTTTTTTCCAATTGGATCCACGGGATTAGCTCCTCCAACATTCCCAGCTACTCCAGCAACTGCACCAGCTTGCATCAGATTGACGAAGAACTGATACACCATCCCCATATCTAATGGCGGATTTCTAGCACCTATGTTGGCATCTGCATTTTGATTAGCATTTGCCTGTTGACTTGGGTTCCTCCTAGTATTAGGTCGAGCATTTCCATTAGTTGTAATGCTTCCTCCACCGAGATTTCCTCTTCCGTTTCCTGCCTCCATATCTTCCTTTCTCGTAAATCTACATACGAGCCTTAGTAAGATACAAAAGAACGGTCTAAGAGAGAGGGGAATATGTACTTCTATATATATATGTATATGTATACATCAAGTACAAGTACGTTACTATATCGTTAACCTATACCCCAATCTTATTTTTTGATTCATTGGATTATGTTTTGAAAAATCTTTTTAAGTTTGAAATTTCTTTTAAGTTTCCATAAACTTGTGCTCTGATACCAACTTGTGTCATTCCTCACTTGGAGGCCCAAAAGTAACAGTTACGGATGCTGCAGTCATCCATAGTTATTAATCCTTGGTGACCAAATACGGTAATTTTAGATACATTGATACAACAGAAACACATGGATATGGAATTTTTTTAAAAACTATTAAACAAATTTCTCATTCCATTTCAAATTCATTACATAATCCCAAATTTGAGAACTACGTTCAAAGAAAATATAACTATTACAACATACGCCAAGAGCGATATATGAAGATGCCTTCTTGGATGATCAAAGTATATATAGGCAATTAAACAACTTTGCATTTACATCAAAACACAGTGGAATCAAATAGAAAATAACTCCTCATTAGCTAGCTTGCCTCCTACATGTCTCCAGAAGATTATTTGTCTAAAGAAGAACCTGAAAATCCTCTACTCTCAAACTACTCAAAATCAATTGAGCACCCGAGAGTTTAAGGGGAAAACATAAACTTCGAGCCAGAAATAAAGCTATGATATGAATAATAACCTACCATCTCGAACCTTTTAGATATCTAGTGAGACCATGCTGCTTAGCGGAACTAGTTTTTCCCTCACTAGTATCTTACCCAAAAATTTATAATAACCATATACTGTGCTCCTACAACCTACATCCACAATGTTTAAAAACATAGTAATTTAAAATATCATGATGATACGCAAACAAGCAAAATATCTTGGATTTCCCATTCCCATTTTTTTGACTGTCTGTCACAGTTATAGTTTCTAAGGTCACTATTAACCTATTAGTTTTCATGGGCTAACTAATAATATATTTAGAGTTTAAGAACTATTTGTCCCACTTCGTAGTTTTCATGGGATCACTAAGAACCTATTAAAGCGTATGGACTATCTGTCCGGTGTTATAGTTTTCATGGGATCACTAGGAACCTATTAGCCCCTGCCAATAAATTCATTAAATTTTTTCTTAGGTTCTCTCTGAACCTATTGGTATCTCCAATAACTCCCCTTATATCATAGTTTTCATGGGTTGACTATTAACCTATTGACTCCGGTCAATAACTTTATCCGAATATAGTTTGCATGGGATCACTAATAAACCGTTGGCCACTGCCAATAACTCTCTTTAAACATAGTTTTCATGGGTTTACTATGAACCTGTCTAAACTGACAACTTCTTAATTAGTCTTTGGGCATCCTATGTTCTGGTCTACCTGACCTCCAGAATGCAGCTCTATTCATTCAGGAGTTTACTTAATTTATATTCACTACTGGGTCAACCTAGTGGGTTATTCTGCCCTTACTCCCTAAAATGCAATTATGAGTCCATTACATAGTGAATATATTTATAGATGAAGCATATACAAAAATAATACCAACATTTTTGGTTTAATATCCTTGAAATCATTTCCACCTGAAATATAGTTAATCCCTTTAACTCATTATATTTATCAAGGCAAGCTTCTTCAAAAACCCCAAATTTAAAAGCCATTTTAAAGCTCTTTTATAGCGCCTTGGGTTTTTCCTTTAAAAATTGAGATTGGGTTCTCTGTTTTGAAAACTCCTTAGAACTTTACTTTCGAAACCATTAGAATACCTCTTTCGGAAGCATTCAAATCTTATCTTCAAAACACTAAGCATAGGCCTTTCGAAACCATCAAAACATTCCTTCCGAAAGTATTAAAGCATCACTTTTCAATTTATAGAAGCATAGCTTCGCAACCATTTGAAAGCACCCTTTTCGAAACCATTGGATTTAATCTTAAATATAGCTTTTGGGTCAAAGTGAACATAAGCGAAAGTACCCCTTTCGAAACCATTTACCCTCAAGTAAAAAAGTTAGGGAAAACAGATGGCTTCAGAACCATCCTTTCGAAAGTATTAGTCTTGAAGTAAAACAATTGGAATGATAGCTTCAAAACACCTTTCAAAGCCATTGCCTTCGAAACCTTTGGTATAGTTTGCTACTGGAGCCCTTTCGAAAGCATTGGGAAGCGGCTTTTATATTTATAAAGCAAAAGCTTACCTTTCGAACTCGCTGATAACTTCAACCTACTTGAAAGGCTTAAAATCGAGAGCATTGTTTGGACTAGGTTCAAACTACCCTTTTGAAAGCTTCATTTTTAAAACATAAAACATGGCAACTCATTCGAAAGCTACCCTTTTTAAAACCAAAAGACGACAACCCCTTTGAAAGCTATATTGAGGTAATCTAACCCTTTCGAAAGCATTTTTTAAAAAGAAAGGAAAGCGGCATTACTTTGGAAAGCAAAACAAAGGCTTCGACCCCTTCGAAAGCATGGTTTCGACTCTATACCTACCACCTTTTTCCAATCCACTATGTACCAAAGCATTGATACCTTGTGTATTGGTTTCGACTTGGTTGGAGGCGGAAGTATGGGTTTAAAGTTTGATACTAGAAGTGTTGAAACCATAAATCTATGCAAAACTGTTTTGTTGCCTTTTTAGGTAAATGCTTTTCAACTAACTTGCCTATTTGTGAAAATATGATTGGTTGCCATAAACTTTAACAAAATCTTTTCTAAAAGACTACCAAATTTATCCATAAATTTATTAAAATAATTAACAAAGAAGCCATTCTCTTAAACAAAACAATTAAAACATTTAGACCCTGCAACTTAAATAATTTATTACATAGTAAATTACTTAGGAAAAATTCCCAAAAATCATCAAAATTCACTTTTAATATGTTATCTAACATATAAATTTCGAACCCAAAATCCTTTATATAATAGCCGAAATAAAATTTTAAACCCAATTATCTATTCTTCCTACAAACATTCATAATAAATTATCCATAGCTTGGATACTCACGAAAATTTAAACCCATCTCCAAAATAATGTTTTACATAACATATTAAATCCTCATGGCATTCAAAACCCAATATAAACGATTTTAGCCTTAAAAATCGAATAAAAACATTTATCAAACATACTTGTTTGAATCAACAAAATCATGTAATCCAAGCATATCATCATTAAAATCATCATAAAGGATTTAAACTTAAACTCGACATCAAATGCTCTTTAAAAAAACGAAAATGAGATGGTTTTGATTATTATTCACCTTGCTTTGAATAAGGAACTTGAGATTAGATCTTGGTTAATTCTCCTTGCTTGATTCCTTAGATTTTAATTGAATTTTCTCCTCTTTTCCCCTAGGTGATGGTCGGCTTGAGCTCCTTAGTTTATGTTTTAGGATTTTGGACTTGTGAAATGAAAATAGGAATAAGGGTTTGGGGTTAAGGGTTATGGTGGACGGCTATTCCCCATAATACCCTTGCCTTATTATTTTATTAGTTAACTCATAAAATCATTTCCATAACTCATTCCTTTAATTTTATTTAGTTAAGCACGACTTCTATTTTACATTTTCAAATCTCAATCTTCTTATCTCTCTAATCTTTATATCATTCTATTTAATTTATCTAATTAAATCTTCTGATTAATGTTATTAAAATTAGGGGTGTTACATTTGGATATGAAAATAGCTAGTAGCCAAAATCGAATTTTAAAAATATATTTATGTATGACGTATTGTTTAATGTTGTAGGAAATTGGCTATTGTATAATAAAATGATAAAAAAGTTTTAAATTATATGAAATAATGTTGTAAAAATGATGTATGAGTACTTCTAGAAATAATTGAAGCTAATTCAAATCTAACTATATTTTGGGTAATTAATATTGAATTGGTTAAGCTAGAAAGGATTGTATTTTAGGAGCTTAAATATTTTTTTTAAAGCATTGAAAAGAAATTAGCTTTGGAAATTAAAACATTATCAACTGTTTTATTGGGAGACTTACGAATGGATATGACATAAATCTGGGTTATGGTTTTCTATGAATAAGTTGACATGGAATGCCTAAATTAAAAAAAAGTTGAAATTTTAATTTAAGTAGAATTTAAAGGATTTGATATGAAAAAAATGAAGTTAGAAGTCAAATATTTTAATTTAAAGTTTTAATTGGAAAAAACTGTTGGTTATATTTTCATTGAAATTTTGATTAGTGTTAGAAAAGAATTACACGACCAATAGATTCTGAATTAGTTAAAGTGAACTAGCTAGAATAGTCAATATGCTAGTGTGCTAAGGAATTTCTAGTAATGAATGTAATGGATTTGTGAAGTGCTTGAAGATTTTGGTGAAGGGAAAATTAGCATAGAGATTTGGTGGCCTTTTCAATCGATGTTTGAGTTGGAAGGGTAGAGTATCAAATTGAATTTACTCAAATATGGTTTAAGTTATGAGAGCTTAGTGCAAGATGACTTGAGAGATGGGATTTGGCTAAAATTTATTGAATATCGAAGTTAGACAATGGTAAGGCAAAATATTTTTTCATAAAATTATAGAGAAGAAAAGTTAAATTGGATGACTATATGTTAATGTTAAGGAAGGGGATACACTCACATAAGATATTGTAAAGCATGATAGCGCAGTTGAGTGTGAAGTTTTTTCTTGAAGGTTGAATAAAATAAGATAGTTGTTTAAGACAGTCAACGATAGAGGTCGGCTATATTTGTTTCAGAAAGTTTCGTTATACAGATGTATCAGTTACTGTCATGACATTTGTTTGTTTTGGTTTAAGGTACACCCACATATTGGTTGTTATGGATTATTGTTGTGCGATGTTATACTTGAGTATATTTCCCTTTAATTATGATTACGTATAGAGTACCCAAAGAGGGAAAATCGCTTTTATTTGGGTCGTGGTTTAACATTTGGGTTCGTACCATTTGGATATGATCTTGATATCATGTGCGAGTAGTTGAATATGATAGGTGCTCAATGTCATGTCCATTATGTTGGGACATCGATCCATACATTGATTTTCATATATGAAGTTAGTGGAGTTTATGGAAGCTATGTTATCTGGTGACTAGGCATTATATTTTTTAGTTGTGGGGGAGGGGAGCACTCCTAGACGGAGAGAGACGCCGCTTACACTGGTATGGCAGACACCACTTGATAAAAGATAGAAAATGGAAGAATTCAACCTTTGATGGTTGGTACGATCCTTATGCAGAAGACATGTGCAATCTCTATAACTTGGTTGATAAAAGCAGTAATATGAGGGAGTGAGCATGCACTAAGGTGACGCATGACATGAACCCAAACTGAGACTATGAATTAACTTCTCAAGGGAATCTACTTGGTTACTGGAGGGGGTATTGGAACATAAGGCATGAAAGGAGCTTGTAGAGGAGAAGACAGGTGGAAAAAAGTTAAGAGCTTTCAGGGGTAGGGGTCCTCCTTCTTGCATTAAAATGTTGATTTTATTTTTCTTTAACCTCAGAATGAGACTAATGCACCATGAAGAGCAAAGATCACTTGCTAATCACTAGGGTTAAGGTGGATGACACAAGATGTAAGTGGTTAGGCAAAACTACCCACATACGGAATGAAGTTATCTTATTATATGACTATTTTACAATTAAAACGAATTACAAGAGAATAATAAGAAAAGGAAACCGATTAAGACTAATGGAGCTGCTAATCTTAAGGGCTTGTTGAGTAAAGAGCTCTAGGTTGAGTGTGGTGACTGGAATTCCTATGCATTCCAATCAACCTTGGCATGGCTATGCAATCTCTGCCCAATTAACCCACTCCGTTGATGTGGCAACACATGGGGTGTTTTAGTAGCTAAAAGTAATGCTTGGGTAACTAAGAATGTGCTGCAAAACAGGCAGGAAGCACGTCTAGCCGTTGTTCTAGCTGAATGAACTTGATGAGAGATAATTGGCTAAAAGGAAGGAATGTGTGGCTAAGATAAATGTCAATACGAGAACCGTACTAAGTGCATGCCTTATCTTGCTTTGCATTTAATGCATTTTTACTATGGCGGTATGTTATGGGAAATAGAATATGCTTCTTTTTAAGAGTAGATACACCTGGTTGTACCATTTATAGCTTTACTCCTGCATGCCTAGGTGGTAAGACGGGCCGAGTTGGTCTTCTAGTCATTAAGACCATGAAGAGGCTATTGAAATGTTGAGAGCTAAGGGTGTGCCGAGCCTAGCGAGGGATGACAAGAACAGCTACGGGATGCGGGGGGCTGTACTAAAACTGGACCAGTGACGGGTCATGCTGAAGTTGGTCTTGAGCTGTGCCGGTCGACAAATAGCTAGGAAAGATGCTTAAGCATGTAGACTGACTAGGTGTCGTATTGAAAGCGGGCCTACATGAGAGAGTCGGTAGTAAGCGAAATGAGTCGAAGCAAACCGGGCTGAGTTATGCTTATTCCTCGCTTTGATTGGCGAGCTGGCTGTTGGAATTGTTGCGGGGTGCCTTGACTGATAACAGGCTTGATGTTCAATTGAGTAGTAAGGTCGATGCGGGCTTAGCCTGGATTTTTATCGGTGTTGAACCAAAATATGATCTAACACCCCAGAAGCTACTTGTGATAAGTTAACCCTAATTGATTTAATCATGTATGAAGGGCCAATTTATCATTTGGGATCTAATGTGTGATTGAATTGTTAAAGAGTGGATTCATGGAGTCATAAACTCCTTTATAGATCAGCTTCCTTAAGTTCATAGGACTTATGGACACTTTTTCCTATAACCATCTCGGATGGAGGTGAAAGGGCGTTCATATGGGTATAGATCACCTCAAGGCTCCAACACCCCAATGGATTCTATGACACAATATATGTTCATAGAGAGTTAAGGAGATAAGCATAAGTCTTGTGCAATAGTCATTTAGCATGCTAATGGCCGTTTAGATCATTCTTATGCTCGAAGTCAATATTCATATATATATATATATATATATGTTCATCCATTCCCACAAATATTCGAAGAAGCATAAGTGGGGAGATCATAAATGATCAAGCTCATATCTTTGATTTTATTAAGTGCAAAATGGTTACAAATTGGCAGGTTTTTTCCCTAAATCGATTTAGGGTTATAAGAGTATGAGATTAGAAAGAAGAATGGAATGGAAAAACTCCCTCCAAAACGTGACCCCTAGGGTCCTATTTATAGATGTGAATCCAGGTCCTTCTGCCTCCATCCTTCCGTTGTCGTCAGAAGGAAAGCCTTTATTGCCTTTCGCCATTCTTCTAGCTCCACCTCCTTCCCTGTCAGTGGAAATCCTTTCATTCCGTTGATGTTAGTGCTGAAGCATCTTTATTCTTCTTGTACAATGCTTCCATCACACTTAAATGTATGCTTTCATCACTATCAAAAGGAATGTCTTTAAGGATATTGGCTAAGCATTCCTTCAATGCCACTTTTATATGTAAAATAGGCACTTCTTACACCACCGAAAGGAACTATTTTGAAAAGCGGAGGGGAACTGATGTGGCACTATGTTGTTAAAGGCACATTGAATCCCTTCGTTGTTGAGCCATAGTAGCATCACAGGTGGAGTATTCTTTGAAGAATTACGGAGGGCTTATAAGGAGTGTGAAGGAAGGACGATACTTGCTTATGGAAGGATGGCTGTTTCGAAGGTTTAATGATTGCGGTAGGGAAGACTTTGGCAACACTTGTGGAAGGGAATCTTTCAACACTTGCGGAGGGGATGGCTTCGGTAGAATACTTGACTCTTGCGGGAGCATCTCCTTTGATGCTCACGGATGCATTTCCTTTGATGCTTGCGGAAGCATCTTTTCAACCTTGATGGAAGCATCTCCTTTCATGCTTGCGGAGGAATATCCTTTGATGCTTGTGAAAGCATCTTTTCAACCATGACAAAAGCATTTCCTTCGATGCTTGTGGAGGCACCTCTTCAACCCTAACGGAAGCATCTTCGTCGAAGCCTATAGAAGGAACCAACTTTTGTATTATAGCTTTTTCTTTCATACTTTTACTCTTAAGAGGAGTTTGTGGATAACATTTAGTCCCCCATATGAAAGAAGCTTTTTTCTTTAGGACAAAATCCAAGAATTTCTTTGCTATTTTCCTACAAAACACAATGCGAATAATATTTCTTGTTATTAGTTTGGAATCTATATAAAAATGTGTTTAGTAATTTCACTAGAAGTTCCTGATAATAGAAGTCTGAAAACCCAAATCCGATAATAATATAAGTCCAAAAATCCAAATATGAGAATAATAGAATTTTACAGATCATAATTCTGAAATAATAGTAGATAACCAGTAACCCACAACTGAAAGTAATAATAGAAGACTGGAAATTCATATATGGTGATAGAAGCTCAGAAATCATCATCTGTATATGATAGTAGAAAACCAGAGATTTGGATCAGGAGATAATAATAGAAGTCTGGAAACCCCTTTTCGAAGGTAATAATAGAAGACCAAAAATACACATCTGGTAATAATAAAAGACCAGAAATCCATATCTGGCAATAATAGAAGAAGTCCAGGAAATAATATCCAATTAATAGAAGATTTGAAATTCATATCTGACAATAATAGAAGAAGTCCATAAAACCATACCGGGATATTAGAAGACCAGAAATCCATATATGTAAATAATAGAAGAAGTTCTGGAATCATCATCCGGAAAAAAATAGAAGTCCAGAAGTTCTTATCTAAAATTAATAGAAGAAGACCGAAAATCCTTATCCAGTAATAATAGAGGTCCATAAATCTTTTATCTGGATATAATAATAGAAGACCGAAAATCCCCTCTAGCAATAATAAAAGAAGTCCAGAAATCATTATCTGAAAATAATAAGAGAATCTAGGAATCATCATTTGGAAATAATAAGAAATCTTTTATCTTGTGCCACCCTTCGAGCTTTGAATGTTGGATGTCTTAATTTTCTGATTTGCACCACCCTCTGTGTATTGGATGTCTTAATCCTTTATTTTGTGCTACTCTTTGGGCGTTGGATGTCTTAATTAGGGATGGCAATGGGGCGGGTTGGGGCAGGTTTTTTATGCCCCACACCCGCCCCAGGTTTTTTAAACCCTGCCCCATAGACCCGATGCAAGTCTGAACTTTCGCCCCGTACCCGAAACCTATACGGATCAGGGTAGACCCATCCCGCCCCAAGACCCGGTGAAGCATTACATATTCATTCAGAATAATGTAAAATGTACGTATATTTATTTATTTTATTTGTAAGAGGGGTTGTCACTAAGTGATAAAATAAATATAAATATCATTGTGTTTACAATGATAAGTAAGGTAATAAAAATAAGGTGTATGATAACGGTTCAAGAAAAACATGCATACTTTATTATATAATTATTAGTGATGCAACTTAATATCATAAAAATTATATAACTTATTAAATGGAACATTAGAAAATCCACGTTACAGCCACTTATGTATAAAAGGATTAACAAATCATCGTTATCATAATAAAGCGATTTTATGAAATCTCAGTAGTGTGGGTCGGGTTGGGGCAGGTCGGCCAAGCCCCAACCCGACCCTAGACCCGGAGATCTTAAGAACGGGTCATGGGTCTACCCGTCCCGATGGCCCAATGGGGCGGGTCTTGGTGGGTCAAAGTAGGGGCGGGTCTATCGTGTTTAGACCCTAGACCCACCCCATTGCCATCCCTAGTCTTAATCCTTTGATTTGTGCCACACTACGGGCTTTGGATGTCTTAATCCTTTGATTTTACCCCTTAGTACCATCTAAGGTGATGCATCAGGTCGTCCGGTGTGTTTGGTTAGCTTTCATCAAGCAGGACCAAAGACTTATCCCACCTCCCTCTAAAAGGTGCTTCAAATAGGCCTTATAGGAAGGAATGAAGGCTGGTTCGGTACTTTGACCCAGCAATCTTAGGCGGAGACCAAAGGCTTACTTCATCCTCATTCTAGGAGGTGCTTCAAACATGAATTATAGGCGGAAATAAAGTCTGGTTGGTGCTTTGACCCTGCTGTTTTAGGCGGTGACCGAAGGCTTACTCCGTCATCCCTTTAGGAGGTGCCTTGATGTAACGACCCGCCTTTTTGAACACCAGAAGTCGACACTAATACATCCATGGTATTCACATGCCGAACAACTAAGTGCCGGAAAGATAGATTGTTAATGGAAAGAAAGGAGATAGAAGATAAAAAGAAACTAAACAATAATAGAATCTCACAGCGCAATGGAATAACATATATTAATCAACATAATTCTTTACAAAGTCATTTCAAAAATGATACATCAGAGTCATATTAATACAATTCTACCCTTGGATAGTTATAACAGTCTGTCCCTACCTAACTGATACAAGATACATATAATACAGCGGAAACAAGATAATAACTAGCTATCGATGAAGCCTCCTACTCCAAGCTCCTCCAAAATGCATCTATGGAAAAACCTGAACTACTTGACTGCCTATAAAAATTTGAGCACCCAAGAGTTTTATGAAAGAAAATAAAACTCCGGGTCAACCATGGGTCTGGTGTGAGTAAACTCAAACAACTGAATTATTATGTTTAAAACCCTTTTAAAATCAAAGGTATCTCGTAAGACCATGCTGCCCATAACAGGTTTTTACCTTACGATAACCAAACCATTTCATATGAAATTCTCTGATATTATAATAGTGTCTAAGATAAAAATATTTATTAATCACAGCCGAAATTGTTACATTAATTAAATTCCATCATAATAGGTATACAACTAAGACCGTAAAGGCTCGTATTGGAGAATGGATTCCATACAATGACTGGACTACTGGGGTACCGCCCATCACGGTGCATCTCTAGATAAAATAAAATCGAGGACCTCGCTGGGATCCCCTTCCAACACAGAACCGACCTCCTACTTGACTAGTAGTACCGAATATGATCACCCCTTAGTTAATGGGCCCCGAAGCATACAAATGGGAGATAATATCGACCCTACATAGGGATGATCATACCCTAATTGGCAGCGACCCACTCAGCCCTATTGCATCTTTCCTATTTTAGTCATTCCCGTTTGATGAGGCTTGAGGCTACATTTTAACTTTTATATAACACTTCCCACTTGGAATGCTAACAGTGCCCTCCAGGCAATAATCCAATGCTAGTATTCATCCATACAAGTTCACTCTAGAATTGAACAAAACCGAAGGCACTACTTCTATTACATCCTTTTTAGGGAATCCCTCCTAGGTTAATAGCAAATAGCCCTTGCACTTCAAAGCTCTATCGTCAATTCCATATTCTTCAAGATGTCTTCAAGTCGAAACGCTTAAGTTGGATCGAAGTGGTTTCCGGATAACCTATCCGATCTCGATCTATTCGAAACAATTTTCGATAATTTCAGGTAAACTCAACCCCGGTTCTTTAGAAAATAAATAGACAAAGATAAGAGTGGAGCTCACCTTCTAACCATTTGTGGACGGATTTCCTTATCATCTATCCTAGAAGAACGAAACGAGATTTATACGCACAGTACAACATCATTGGGAATGACTGTGCCATATAACTTAAGTGTTTCTCCTAGATATTTCCAAAGTTATAATTTTGGTCCAGATTTGATAGTCGGTTATTTAACTATCAAATAAACAATCATTCAAACATTGATTTAATTCCATATGGAATCCACTAAGCCTTATTTAATTATTCTTTAATTAATTAAAATCACTTTATATACATTCGATCAAAAGATCTTTACAAAACACTATTCCCAAACACCTTACATCCATTTTATACTTGGAAAAATATTTATGTACTTATCTCGGCGGTATAAGTATATTATCAAAACATTTGGAAAATTCCTCCTTTCAAATTTCTTTTTGAAAACATTACTTGCTATAAACCGATCCACTTATCCTTTATAAAAATTCCCTTTTTAACCTCCCTGCACATTTAAATACTTTCATAAATATCCAAAATCAATTTATAAAAAAGTCTACAAGTCAATTTATAAAACATTTCCCCATTTAAATTCTTTTGATAAATCTTCTTTTAGAAAAATCTTTTACAAAATATCTTTTGCAACTCATCCTTTTAAATCACTTTAAATAAACCTTTTTACTTAGTAAAACCCAATTTTATAAACAAGTTATTATTTATAAATATCGTTACAAAATAATAATATAACTTGAAAAATCATTTATAAACCTTAAACCCTAAAATTGATTAAAGAATTGAAGTTAATTCAAAATCATACTTTATAAATTTAAAAAGAGGCTTAGTAAACCCAATGACACTAATTTAAGTTACCATTTAGTTTCAATTTAATTCCAAGTCACTTATCAATTATTTACATAGGCCAACATACATGTAAATCAAATCCATTATCAAATCATGGAATAACATATCAATACAACTCACTAGCATATACATGATAGCAGGATGGTGATTTGTCCTATTAAATAGTTGTCTAAAACAATTCAATCAATTTATAGCAGAACAAGAATTTATTCTGCTAAAACACATGTCCACATAAACAACAATATCATTATAGCAGAACATGGATTTATTCTTCTATCGGATGTCCAACAATCAAACAATAGCAGGATGAAGATTTATTCTACTAACACATGTCCACAAAAACAAACCATTTACATAACTCATTCACAATTGTTTGTCTACCTAATGGTATCGACATTTGAATCCTTTATGCTTAAAATCATCCTTTGAAAAGAAGTACCTTTAAAATAATTTAATTCTCGAAAACAAAGGATTTAAAACTTAAACTCCCTTTTAAAATGATTAACTACAAGTTAAACTCTTTATAAAATCATAATTAATCTTTATTAAACTTTAACATAATTTAATTATAAATTAATAAACAATTAAACCTTTAATAAATAATTTATATATAAATTAAACCCTTAATTAATCCTTTATTAATTATTAAATAATAATTTAAAACCTTTATTAATAATGAACTATTAATCGATCTCAATTAATTAATTAACCTTTTCATTAAAACTTAAATAATAAATTAAACCTTTAATAAATAATCATTTTAAATTAAATCCTTAATTAATTTATAATTAAAATAATTAAACACTTGATTAATAATCAACTAATAATTAACCCTATATTTAAATAACAATTAATTAAAAATTAGTTATATACTTAACTCATAATTAAATAAAATTTATCTAGCTTAATTAATAATTAATTTAAAATTTATCTTACTTTTAAATACTTAATTAATGATTAATTAAGAACTAATCTCCACTTAATTATAATTGTTAAACCTTGCTTAAATACTTAATTAATCATTAATTATTTTAAAAAAATTAATTAATTAAAATTTAATTATTAAATCCTTAATTAAATTTTTTAAACATCATTATTGGGTTTATAAAAAATTACAAAACTTTCAAAGGAGAAAAAACTTAGACTTTCAAAAATTGAATTTTTATCGAAACTGCATCCATAGCGACTATCACTATGGATGTCATTACTTGGAATTGTTTTCTTACTTTCATCTTTGATAACCTATCACTTGAAAGCTTTCTAACTTTTTGGAAACATAGAGTAAGTGTTTTTGAAACTAAACAAAGTTTCTAACTTTAACAAAATAGTTTTTGATCTTTAAAACCAAAGCTCGTATTTTCACACAAAGATTCTTCGTCGATAAACCAATCAAAGTGCTAACTTTTCTTAGAAACTAACACATAATCATGTCATAACAATGTACACTTGAAACAAACCAGAACATAAGTAAGATCACAACATATAACCAAAGTTTACAACTTTCCAAACAACACCATATTTAACTTCAATCTCAAATCCAACTTTTCAACTCATATCAACAACCTATAAGCATATTCAACCATAACATATCTAACCAATTCAAGTCACAGATCATACACAATTCATATAACATATAGAAGCTAAAACTTGAATTTCTAAAAAGCAAAAGTTTACTCACCAAATATTTTAGAAACTTTATAGAACTTGTAAAGCTTAGAAAACCACACAAAAGTCACTTGAAAATAGATCATTTTCTCCTCGATTTTTGGCTATCTTACTTTTAGAATTTGGACAAGTGATAAAAAGAAAAGTTTTAGTAAATTCTTTTCTCTACAATTTAAAAAAAATAATCACTCATTTTTGATTTTTTTTGAGGGAGATATGGTCAAAAGAAGGAGTAGTGTTTTCGGCCTTGATAATATAGGTTTGAAAATGAGTCAGAAAGAAATGCAATTTTGACCCAAAAATATTGAAAATTTGAAAAAGTGGTGTAAATAAATTTTTAGCCACTAGAATTAGATGTGGTTTGAAAAAAGAAAATCTTGATTCTAAGTATTGTAGAGGAAGTTATGGCTGAATGAAGTGGGAGGAAAATGGAGAAGTTTTTACAATGAAAAGGAGGAGATTAAACAAATTTGAAATCAACTTAAAAGTTTAAACTTGGATTTTTAAAAACTTAAAATTATGAATGGAAGCCATTAAAAGGTTTCATGAAGCTTTTAGGAAGATGAGAGAATAGGAAATGAAAATAAAATGAGAAAAAAAGTGAAAATTTAGTTTTATATGAAATAGAAATAGCAAATTACCATTTTACCCTCATGTACTTTGCCCTCCACAAATGCATGCTACGTCACACCCTCTCCTCCACCTCACCCATTTCAGCCCACACATAGCCACCCTCCCATCAAATCAAAGCCAACATGCATAAGTACTCTAATGTACTTATGTCTCCTAATGATGTGACATTCTTTTTTTTTTGAACTTAACATACTAAGGTATAGATGCATACATACACATACACTAATACACATATATATACATATACTAACTTATCTATAAGTGTGAATTCTTATGACAAAGAGTTCATAACGTTTTCGATAACTTTCAGCCGATGAAAGGTCGAAAATTCGGAAAATGAATTCCGGTCGCATTTTCAATCTTTCTTCAAACTAATTATTTTTGTAAACAAATTTAGAAAACTATTACACCATCATTATTTATTATTAAAAAGATTTTTATTTTCATTATAATATCTATTATTTGAATATTTAAAATTAATTAAATATTCGCAAATCAAAGCGGTGAATTCCAGGTCGTTATACTTGACCTGGCCACGTAGGCGCGATCAAGGGCTTGCAAATGCTTTAGTCTGGCCATTTCTGGCATGACTAAAGGCTTACTCTGACCTCTCTCTAGAAGACGCATTGGCCTCTTGACACGGACAAAGGCTTTCTACCATATTAGGTAGTTTCCAAATTTAAGGAGAATCTTACTCCTAACCATGTAGATACGCTTAAAGATTGTCCCTTTATTCATCCACCATTGGATAGTACGGTCGCAAATGCTTTGCATTCCATGTTCAAGGGACCATGTTGCCATCAAGTCGGCATAGACGATAAGCTCCTAGAGGAATCATTTTTTGTATAATTACGGGACCTTCCCAATTTTTTCCAAGCGGTCTATCTATTGGTTCTTAGTATTTGCCATTACTCTTCGGAGGACTAGGCCTCCTTCTTGAAATGACCTTGTTCTTACTTTCGAGTTGTAATACCTTAATATCCTCTGTTGATATAGTTCAGATTGTTGCTTCGTCACTAAGTTCATGTACTAAATCCAAAGATTCTTTCTTCAATTCTTAATTCGAATCAAATGCACATGCAATTCTCTAAAGCGAAGGTATCTCGACTTCAACTAGCAGCATTGCCTCACATCCATATGATAAGGAATAGGGAGTATGACCCATTGCAGTTTTGGTGGACATTCTGTATGCCCATAGCACAAGTGGCAACTCTTCCACCGAATCTCCTTTGGCTTTGTTTAAGCGCTTTTTTAGAATAGTTTTGATAGTCTTATTGGTTGCTTCAATGGCTCTGTTAGCTCTTGGATGTGCTACATAAGAGAAACTCTTAATAATTCTGTTCCTTCTATAGAATCGGGCGAGCTCTTCACTCTCGAATTGCGTTCCATTGTCGGATATGCTTTTATATGGAATTCCAAATCTTGTGACAATGTTCTTGATCATGAATTTGAGTACCTTCCCTGAAGTGATATTCAGAAGTGGCTCTGCTTCCACCCACTTAGTAAATTAGTCAATGACAATCGCTTCATAGTTTTCCCCTCCCTTGGATATTGGTAAAGGTCCTATCAAATCAATTTCCCCACACATCAAAGGGCCATGGACTTGAAACCGTAGTTAATTGGCTTGATGGTAAACGAGGAATTTTGGCATACTTTTGGCATCTTCCACATCCCTTTACATAATCCGTATCTTGATTGGTCATTTGGAGCCAATAGAAGTCTTGTCTCATAACCTTCTTAGCCAATTTTATACCATTGGAGTGGTCTCCGCACAACCCCTCATGTGCTTCCTTTCATAGTCTCCATCTGTTTTCTAGATTCACACACCTTAAGTAAGGAAGGGCATATCCTTTCTTATAAAGTATTTCGTCCATCATAGTGAAGGTTGGGGCTTGAT
Source organism: Allium fistulosum (assembly GCA_030737815.1). Lineage (NCBI taxonomy): Eukaryota > Viridiplantae > Streptophyta > Magnoliopsida > Asparagales > Amaryllidaceae > Allium > Allium fistulosum. Next base: position 583,607,482 of record CM060906.1, on the reverse strand, counting down.
GTTTGATTTTTGTAGCCTCTGTCTTATTAGTTGGCAGTGTTCCATTAACAAGATATTCCACTATTGGTGTCATCCAATTATTTTTGTAGCGGTCATTTTGCTTCTGAATCAGTGAATTCTTCCTAAAGATTTTCATTCTCAGTTTCTTTCTATTTTCCTTCATGCATTATAGCTTGAGATCTGGTTAATACTAGTAACTCACTTCCTGGCACAGATACCTTATTTCGATACTAGAATTTGCTTGATAACCCACTGGTATAATCCGGGTTTCCGGTGCTCCCCTTGAACTGGCCAGTTTTTCCAATGAATCTGCTAGTGAATTCTTTCCTCTTGGGACTTGATGTATTGAGAAATCTTCAAATTGAGTCAAAAAATTAGTACATTCTTCATATACTGAACTAATTTGGCATCTTTAGTCTGATATGTCTACTTTAGTTGGTTTACCATTAAATGAGAGTCACTTAAGATTTCAATCCTTGGAATTTTAAGCTGCAAAGCTAGAGTAAGTCATGCTACCATTGATTCATATTCTACCACATTATTTACCTAAGAAACCTAGTTTCATGGTGTAGTGCAAGCGGTGCCCGCCTGGTGTTTTTATAACATACCCTGCTCCAGCACCTTGTTCATTTGATGCCCCGTCCACGAATAATTTCTATTTGGGCTTTTGATCCTTTTCTTTCTTTGACAGCTCTTTGATAAGGCTCGTTCATTCATTGACAAAATTGGCTAAAGCTTGTCATTTAATTGCCGCCTATGGTTGGAATTCAATGTCATATTGGTTAAGTTCTAATCCCTATTTCACTAACCTTTTTGAAGTTTTTAGCTTACTGAAGACTTGCTTAAGTTGAAAGTTGGTTAACACCTTGATCAGATGTGCCTAAAAGAAGGCTCTCAGTTTTCATGGTGTGAGTATCAAGTAATAAGCCAACTTTTGTATGACTGGACATCTGACTTCAGCATCCTTCAATCTTCTGCTCACACAATAAGTGGGAAGTTGAATTCAGTTATCCTCTATGATTAGTATTGAGCCGACTACATGCTCAGAAACTGCCAAATATAGGTACAAGTTTCCCCTCCCACGGGACTGGATAATATCGGTGGCTTTTCGAGATGGTCTTTCGGTTCTTTGAAGGCTTTCTGACAATCTTCTCCCCATTCAAAATTCTTTTTCTTCTTAATTACATCAAATAATGGAATGCACTTATCAATACCTTTGGAGATAAACCTACTCAATGCTGCTACCCTTCCATTTAAATTCATTACGTCTTTGCTAGTTTCAGGCTCAGCCATGTCCTTTATAGCTTGAATTAGGTCGGGCCCGTCGGAGTTGGCTTCAATTTCTCGAGCGCCAACAATATACCCCAAAAATTTCCCAAACTGAACTCCGAAAGAGTATTTTTGTGGATTAAGTTTCATCTGATGTCTCCGCAACACTACAAACATTTCTTTAAGATCTCTCAAATAATTGCCTTCCTCTTGAAACTTTACTAACATGTTGTCTACATAAACTTCCATATTCTGGCTGATCTGTTTTTAAATATTCAATTCACTAGTCTTTGATAAGTGGCGCCCACGTTCTTCAACCCAAAGGGCATCATCCTGTAACAATAGGTTCCCCAATCTATGATAAAGCTTGTATTCTCTTCGTCTGGCTAGAACATGGGAATTTAATTATATCCTGAATAAGAAACCATGAAAGACATAAGCTTATGTCCGCTGGTTGCATCAACTAAGTGAACTATTCGGGGCAATGGATAAGAATCTTTCGGACATGCTTTGTTTAAGTCGGCGAGTCAACACAAGCCCTCCATTTACCATTCGACTTCTTAACCAGCACTGGATTAGCTAGCCATCTCGGATAGAATACTTCTCTAATGAATCCGTTTTCAAGCAACTTCCTAACCTCTTCGTTCTAGGCATCATATCAAATTTTTTCAAACTGTCTTTTCTTTTGCCGGACATGAGTTATACTCGGATCATTGTTCAAAGCGTGGCACATAACTGCTGGGTCGATACTGATCATGTCTAATGAGTCCATGCAAAAACATCCTTGCTGGCCTGAAGGAATCGAATCAATTCCGCTTTAAGGTTTTCTTCTAATTATTTCCCAATTTTAACCTTCTTTGTCGGATCAGCTGGATCCACACATATTTCCTCAAGATCTTCAATAGGCTTTATTCTCTCCATTTCTCCGCGGCAGTCTAAATCAGTGACAATTTCTTCATTATCCACTTCCTCCTCAACCAAATTAGTATCTCTTCCTTTTCCTTTCAGATGAATTGTACTTCTTAAGTTTATGTTTAGTTACGTTACCCGGTCTTGCTTTCGCTTTGGATGGTAGATGTAAAAATCCCCCATCCAAAGGCTAAAAAATAGTAGAAGAATCATAATAAGAAGCATGTTCCCTTTGGAATTGTTCCAGGGTAGCAAAGTACATTTCGAGCTGAATTACTCCCCCTTAATAGTTCCCCAACCCCTCTTGGTTAAGAACTTCACCATTAAATATTTGGGTGAGACAAAAGCATCCACTTCGTCCAGAGAAGGACGACCAAAGAAAGCATTGTACTATAAAGACTGATTGATGACCACGAATAGTGTCTCGACAGTCCTGTAGTATGGAGGCAAGCCTATCTATACTAGTAACTTCAATTGTCCTGCTGGAGTTGACCCCATTTTTGTTAAACCCAAAGATATGCTCAAGACTTGGCTCTAGCTTTTCTTCAAGGATTCTCATTTGATCGAAAGCATGTTTGAAGATGACATTGACAGCGTTTCCAGTGTATAGGAGGATCTTGGTAACTATGGAGAATCTGATTTGAGTAGTGTTCATAAGTGAGTCATTATAAGGGTGTTTGATTCCCTTCAGCTCTCGTGGGGGTGATGATGAGATTAGGCATTTAAATGTTATATCGATGGTTTTTGAGTGAGGGCTCCTCTTGAATAGAAAACACTCCCGCTTTAGCTTCTCTGATATACCTGTTTCTAGCTTCTTTGCTGCTTCTGGCCAGATGTAGTATTCCATGGATCAGATCAATTCTGTTAAGAGGCAGGCTTAGATTTAGCCGATCTTCCTCTTCTAGGATGTCCACATCATTGTTAGAAAGTTTTTGTGGCCAGTTGTCAATTCATGGAAACTTTTGTCTATCCTTGATGAATTCTTTCAAATGTCCTTCACGAATCACATTCTGAATTATACCGCCCAACACACGACACTCATTCATCTTATGGCCATTCGCCTTATGATAGGCGCAATATTCACCTTCTTTTTTCTACTCGAGAAAGGTCTTGGCTTTGAATGAAGTTGAGAAACTAATCTTCTCCTTAGTCATAGCATAGATGTTGGATAAAGGCTTAATCAGGGCAATAGAGTTGGCATTTGAGTTATCTTCCTACCTTGACCTCTTATGACCGTGATCGAAACTAGCTCTCCCCACCTTTCTCTTAGGCCGTGTCTTTCTCCTAGCATGGTACATTTCATCCATTCGAACGAATTTGTCAGCCTGAAAGTAAAAGTGTTGAAGGTCCTTACATCCATGGATGTAAAGCTCTTTCCAGAATGGTGCATGTTAAATTAATCCAGAATACACCACAATTAGCTTATCCTTGTCATTCATGTCCTTGGCCTTTAGTGCTTTCATATTAAATCTTTTGAGGTAGTCTCTTGGTAGCTCCCCCGGTTTTGTCTTATGTTTGCCAGCACAGTATAATCAATGGTCGGATCCTTACAGATACAGAATTGGGTAGAGAATGTATAAGAGAACTGCTTCCAAGAGTAGATAGTTTTCTCACGGTACCGGCGGTACCATTTAACAGTTGCTCCTTGAAGCGTCATAGGAAAGAGTCTGCATCGAACCGCACTGGATGCATTATACAGGTCCATCTGGCTCTCAAACGCCATTAGATGATCGTCAGGGTCCGTGGTTCTGTTATATCTCAAAGACGTAATCTTGACATGCGTTGGGATTCTTGGTAACATAATCTCATCAATGAATGGAGCTTCTCGTTGATTATCATTAGCTCTTTCATCCAAGGTTCTCTTTCCCTGATCATTAAACATATCTTTGGCTATTTTCTCCACCATGTCCTTTAAGTAAGCTTCTTCATTATGATAATTATGTCTAGCTGGTTGGTACTATCTGGAGGTTGAGCTTCCAGACCGTTCCTTATACTTGTCATCGGCTCGTCCTTGGTAATTCAGCTTAGAAGGTTGATTATCTTTCTTCTTCTATGAGTTGAGTTGAGCTTGCTTTTTCCTTTGAGTAGAGAGGTGTTTAAGTTTCTTCTTGGTGAGTTCACTTCTTCTCCAACAGTTGGTCCAATAATTTTGGACGACTTTTGAGTGAGCACGCTTCCAATAGCCCTTTCACATCCATTAACTGTTATTCTAAGCTCTTTATTTTAGCTTCATTGCAAATGAGTTGTGCCCGTTGCGATAGTTGACCGAGCTCTGCTCCGAGCTTGTAATGTTGAAATTAAGAGTCACATTTTCCTCCAAATTTGTTGTATGCATGACTACTTCGTTTGGAGCACTGAATTTTTTAGTCTCGCCATTTTCCTACAACAAAACTTTACATAATTAGTTTCTAGACAAGGAAATAATGAGTTGCAGGCTCGAACCCTCTTCCAGCGCCAAAAATATTAAATCAAAATATGATTTAACACCCCAGATGCTATTTGTGATAAATTAACCCTTAATTGATTTGATCATGTATGAAGGGCCAGTTTATCATTTGTGATCCAATGTGTGATTAAATTGTTAAAAAGTGGATTCAAGGCATCATAGACTCCTTTATTGATCGACCTCCTTAAGTTCATAGGACTTAAGGACACTTTGTCCCTATAACCACACAAGATGAAGGCCAAAGGGCGCTTATGTGGGTATAGACCACCTTAAGGCTCCAACATCCAAATGGATTCTGTAACATGATATATGTTCATAGAGAGCTAAGGAGATAAGCATAAGTCTTGTGCAATGGTCATTAGGCATGCTAATGACCATGTAGATCATTCTTATGCTCGAAGTTAATATATATATGTATATATGTATATGTATTTGTATATATGTATATGTATATGTACATATATATATATATATGTACATATACATATATATGTACATATACATATATGTGTACATATATATATGTGTACATATATATGTATATGTACATATATGTATATATATATATGTATGTATGTGTGTGTTCATCCATTCCCACAATATTCGAAGAAGCATAAGTGGGGGATCATAAATGATCAAGCTCAAATCCTTGATTTTATTAAGTGCAAAATGGTTACAAATTGGTAGGATTTTTCCCCAAATCAATTTAGGGTTACAAGAGTATGAGATTAGAAAAGAAGAATGGAATGGAAAAACTCCCTCAAGGTCCTATTTATAGATGTGGGTCCAGGTCCTTCCACCTCTATCCTTCCGTCATCGTTGGAAGGAATGCCTTCATTGCCTATCGTCATTCTTCTAGCTCTGCCTTCTTCATTGTCAATGGCAATCCTTTCGTTCCATTGATGTTGGTGCTGAATCGTCTTTATTTTTCTTGTACAATGCTTCCGCCACACTTAAATGGATGCTTTCATCACCGTCGGAAGCAATGTCTTTAAGGATATTGGCTAATAATTCCTTCAATGCCGCTTTTATATGTGAACTAGGCGCTTTCGACACCATCGGAAGGAACTCTTTTGAGAAGCAGAAGGGAAATGATGTGGCACCCTTCGTTGTTGTTGAGCCATGGCGGTGCCACATGTGGAGTATTCTTTGAAGAATTGCGGAGGACTTGTAAGGAATGTGACGGAAGGACGATATTTCCTTTTGGAAGGATGACTGTTTCGAAGGTTTAATGATTGGGGCAAGGAAGACTCTAGCAACACTCGTGGAATGGAATCTTTCAACACTTGCGGAAGGGATGACTTTGGTAGAAGAATCGACTCTTGCGGAAGCATCTCCTTTGATGCTTGCGGAAGCATCTCTTCAACCTTGACAGAAGCATCTCCTTCGATGCTTGCGGAGACATCTATTTTGATGTTTGCAGATGCATCTCTTCAACCTTGACGGAAGCATCTCCTTTGATGCTTGCGGAGGCATCTCCTTTGATGCTTGTGAAAGTATCTCTTCAACCTTGACGAAAGCATCTCCTTCGATGCTTGCGGAGGCGTCTCTTCAACCCTAACGGGAGCATCTTCTTCAACGCATGGAGAAGGAACCAACTTTCGTATTATAGCTTCTTCTTTCATACTTTTACTCTTAAGAGGATTTTGTGGATTACAGTCGGTATTAAGTGTTGAGTTAGGCTTGTCTAATTATTTTTGTACTTTTTTATTGCAGCATGTATCAATATGTTTTGATTATTACGAGTACGTCGTGTTGTATCGAATGACATTGTGTATTTTCGTATCCAAGTGTATCGCTTCAGATGAATGTATTAATATATTACGATTTCAACTTGTAGTATTAATAAAATTGATTAAAGGGGGAATTAATTTAAATGACAAAAATTTGTATATTTTTAGACTCAAGGACACAACCTCAATATTTTAACCACAAGGACAAACATTCTGCTAAAAAAATTTCATAAGGACAAACATTCTTCCAAAATTATTCATAAGGACAAACATTCTTCTAAAACTGCTACCAAACTAAAAACTGATACCGATAATTAAAAACTGATACCTAAAAACTGCTACCGATAACTAAAAACTGATATCTAAAAACTGCCATCAATAACTAAAAACTGATACCTAAAAAAGTTGTCCTTCAGACTAAAATACTGAATGTTTGTCCTTGAGGCTAAAATGCTGAAAATTTTTGTCCTTAACAATAATTTCCTGTTGATTAAAATATATAATTTCAGCATATATTATATTACTGATTGCATGAACGATATAATGAATGCCGTATAAAATCTTAAACGTTTTTTAGAAAACTCCTTACTTTAAACGGTTTTTTGAAAACCCTTTGGGATCTAAATGATTTTCAAAAAACCGTTTATAGTATTGAGGGCTAAAAAAGTGTGAGGAATTCTCACCTTTTCTTTTTCCCTTTCACGCTCATACTCCAACCACCATTGGAGATACTCCTGGAATGCTCTAAAATGCTTGAAATCCATAAAAACAAAAATGTTTTTATAGGGGTGGGCATAAACCGCATCGCTATACGGAAACCGCCCACACTGGACTGCAAAAACGATGCGGAACCCCGCACCGAATCTTCTAACCGAAGCAGATACCCCAAACCGGACCGATCCGCATCGATACGGTTCGGTTGCGGTTTGGACGATTGAACCAACCATATTAAACCGGACCGAACCGAAAATTTACATTAGTAATCTTATGATAAAAATATAAGAAACGCTTATCTTATTTTAGATTCTAACGATGTACATTCTATTTTTAGCGTATGTTGTTGTTATATTAATAATAATCGCTATCATAAAGGAAGAAGCTATAGTTTTGATATAATATTTTTCATCTCATTTTTTTGGATAAATGCTAATTATAATCGTAGTCATTTCCTTAATGATTATGCATTGGTTAACGTTGATGTTTGGTTAATCTACCAAAAAAATCTCACTTGTAGGTAAATGTCAAATTGAAATATTCATACAATTAAAAACTAATCTTTCATTTCAGTATAACATTGTGTTATTAACCTTTAAGTGTAAAAGTTTCACATATTTGCCTTCTGTTGATGAAAGTAATTCTCCTTTTTAATATTAAATATGGATTCATACCGGACCGGACCGAAACCAAATCGTATTACATTCAAACCGGACCGAAAGCGAACCGTTTAAAAGATTAGTATAATAGTTTGTATTTTTGATTAACCGTTTGATGCGGTGCGGACTCCAAACCGCACCAAACCGACCCGCGCCCACTCCTAGTTTTTTAAAAAAATTAATGTATAACGTACTGTAATAATAAAATGATTTCATAAAATATGATGTACTATTATATTGAAAGTAATGATGTTAATACTGAGTTTGGTCCTTTGGGGAATTCATAAAAACAGGCTCTGAACGCCCATCAAACCGTCTTGTCCAATCTGGCTACAGGCAGCCCTACATGTCAGCCCTACGTGACCAACATTTAAAGAAGATAATTGCCTGAAGCACCACCGAAGTAAAGGTTCTGCATTATCTACTGATCAACAGTTGCAGCATATGCATGCACACTCTTAATAATTTCATGGCCCTTTCTCTCTTTGGACTTTTCGATCCAAACACTTTCTACTTCCAATATTGCCTATTAGCTACCAGTTCTTTTCACATTATTGCAAATTTTGGCAAACAGTCACATGATTGGTTATCAACATCAAAATTATTGCCAATGTATCTTTCACATAAAAGCAATTCCCACTTGTACATCATTGATCATCTTCATACCTCAAAACCAAATACCGGTCACAAGTTAGAAACCGCTTTTATAAATACCATTTCATGAAGCAATTAAAAACCAAAGTATACCCCAAATGATACGATTAATGTAAATAGAACACTGAACATAGAGCATATCATATTCAATTCAGAAATTCGTATCTTCTTATGATAAACATCACATCCATTTTACAAAATTTATGATAGATTTCCATGTGAACGCCATAGGAAAGAGACATTCATTGTATCAATAATCAAGAAACACTTCAAAAACACCGATCTTTGGAACAAAATAACAAAAGAAATGAGAGTGTATACACTGATCATCCAAGGCTGCTCAAGATTAACATACACAGCTCTTTCTATCAAAAGATAATCATATTGTATACCTCATTATACTCGTTTGTTCATCATTGATCGATGATTATTGACTAACAGCTAAATGAGCATCTCCTCATCAAACAAAGAACCAAAACAGTCATCGAAAGCATTACTTTCGTCTTTCTCGGCTTCTTCGTCAGATGAAATCTCTTCATCACGGCATTTCAAGCTACAGAATGCTTTCTTCTCTCCTCTAAAATGCAACAAAAAAGACATACTTTATCACTGTACATTATCAGATAAGATTAACGACAATGCAATGTAATATGGTCAATAAAAATACAAACTTATGCATAAATGCAACACCGCCTTCCTCCAATTTCTTCTTGCAAATCATACAATAGTTTGAAGAGCTGTTAGTAGACATAAATGCATCATCATTCATGCTTTTCTTACAATCTAAAGATCGGATGGTCTCTGAATCCAAAACACAATCTCCAAAAATATGAACTGTTTTTGGATTAGGACCGTGAGAAATGATGCAAGTATACTCTTCAAATAACTCTATCCCACTTGTAGGAATTGGTAAAGAGTTTGATGCATTTTGAACTAAAGGGAGGGACCCCGATAACTTATTTTGCAACTCATTAACTTCAAAATTCGATTTTGATTCGTCAACAAATGAACCTATGTCAAAATTTGGATGATCAAGTTGGGTTTTTGAGGGTAAAGATTTGGGAGAAATTAGTAACACATTATCATCATTAAACGTATTCAAATGAGACTTTGAAATTCGCATTTTCAATCCTAGTAAAACATTATCATCGCTCTCATCATTGAGAGCATCAACTAAGCCAAGGCCAACTCTATTAGTTACCCAGCTCTTTGGGGACCTTGGAGAATTAATCACTGAACTTCCTAAATTGGAAAAAGATTTATAGGCTAAAGGAGAAGTTGGGCTGCTTGCAAAATGGGAATCTAATCCTTTTGTTCTTAAACCTACTAGAAGGGAACTTATTGTGTTTTTAACGACATTATCTGAAACAAAATCAGACATTAATTGGCTACTAATTTGATCTTTCTGAAATGGCTTGCCAGTCTTCTTCAGCATTGTTGACATTCCTGCATCGAAAAAAGAATTAATTTTACTCGGAATATACAGAGAATTAACTAAAATTAATGCATCAGTAATTGTTGTTTACATACTCAAGAGTGTATTTTTGTACGATAAACTTCATGCAAGCTAAAATTAGTTGGATTGAGAGCTTTTACCCAAATGTTGTGAGGCAAAGCATTGAATTAAATAAGAACACCAAATCAAAAAGGAATACGTACTTTAATAGAAATAATAAATGGAACGAAACAAGTTACCAAAAAAGTTGCGATTTTGAACACACTTGTGAATATGCAGATGAAATTATTATATGCACGAGTAAATCAAGGATTGGGGTCATACCCACAATCAAAGTTAATTTTTAATCATTCTCAAACATTAAAAAAAAAATGCGAACTTGACTGCCTAGGATTGATTTCAGATCGATTTTATTCAAACAAAAGTTTGAGAAAAGGAGAAATTGAAATGGATTAGATTATTCATGGATGAAGAAGCGTATAAACGAAGAAACAACGAAGGAAAGAATCTGAAGAAGGCAAATGCATGAGAAAAGGGGAATAAAAATCCGACCTTTTTCTTTTTCTTGGACTGCTGCAAATTTTGGTTTTCACTTTATTTCTGCTTTCAGAGACTGAGATGAGAAAGTGTAGTGAAAATAAGATGACAAATACTTATGCGAGAAATTGAAGCTTGGCGGATACAAAAGTGGGGGTGAACTTAAGCGGATGAATACGCTCCAGTTTATGGTCATGTGCGTTGTTATGAGTTGTTCTAAGTTGATGTTTAGGTCCCGTTCATAAAACTAGCGTGAACAAAATCACGCTCGTTTGAACCATGACCACTTCCTCTCCAATTGAATATGTTCGTAATTTCAACTTAATTTAGTGCCAACTTCCTTTAATATTTCTAGGATAACTTGTTTTACACTCGTTCATGGAAACATTCCCTTTAATTTCTTTTAAGGCATTCATTTTATGATCAAAGTGAAAATATTTCATTTGAATATCAATACCCATATCAACACGAGAACCAAAGTAAGATCACCCATCCGCTACCTATACGACGGTGCTTAAGCCTTACATTCGAGTCGGTTCATTTGCACTATCAATACGAGAATACTCACTCCGCCTATTTGCAATTCGCATTTATGTGAATACACTTGCTCCAAAATGGAATTAGATTCCAAAGACTTTGATGATAGACGGCCTGTTTCGACGGCCTTTGATCGATTGTAGGCAAATCTCCACAACCATATACGGATTCCACTCCAGTTGAGATCTTGTAACGCAAGAGACTCTAGGCGCATCAATTATCGGATGCACCGAGAGTTGATTCGAGTTAAGCTCACATAAGTTCAAATAGTCAGGAACGTAATAACCCGCGCTATTGGACATGTCGATTCAACGCTTAAAAGTGACATTTAAATACGCGTCGTGTCAAGAAGGACAAGTCGTTAGGTTGAGATGGTTTATATGGTACAAAGATAATCATAAATTCTAACCAACCTACCAATTCAGATCTCGGAGCGAAGGAAAAAATATGAATAACTGAAAAAAATCAAAATATCTTTGCTTAAACAATAGCAACTAATACACGAAACAAACTAGGAAAAGTTCCTGTTACCAATTGAAATAATAAATAAGTATCTAACCGACTAATACAATAACATACGTACTGACTGATTATATATAGAGTAACTCTAAAGCGCATGATCACCTCCCTACATATCTTACTCTCATCACACCGCCCTATTATCCTATCTTCATGTAAGCTAGATAGTTAATATCGATATTAGGCACATATCGGTCAAATATCGATATGTAAATTTTAAAAAATCGTGATAATATCAAATAATATCGCTAATATATCGGGCATGTCTATAGCATGCGATAAATGATATTGTATTATGTTATAATGGTATAATTATATAATTTTTCTAAATATTTGGTTCTATATTGCTAAATTAAGACATATTACAATATGGCTACATGGATATCCTATTAAATACAAGTTATAAAAATAAGTTCATAAAAACCAAGAAATTTTCATAATGTGCGTTTTATTATATTCGTTTTTATACTATATTCTTCATTTCTTCATCCATCTAATCATCTTTATTATTTTTAAATTACATATTCATAATTTCTTCATTTTCATTTTCACTTAAACTATCTAATAAGTGTTGTTGGTTAGATACAAATTTTTAGTTCTAGCATCTTTTTTATTTATGCAAATATAAAAATTTATTGTTGTTCAACTTTTAGTTCTCAGTACATGATAATAACAAATACAAAGAATGATCCTTCATAAGCTAACTTGTTGATTACAATTAATAAACAAAAATAACCACTAAAAAGAGAAGTAGTTCTTTCACAATTTTGTTTTTAATGATAAGTGTTCACATAAAATAAACATATAAAATAATGAAATATGTAGAGTTTTCTTTATTGAAAGACTAATGAACAAACAAATATAATATGATTAAAATGGAAAAATTATAGCATTTTGGTTCCAAATATAATCTACATATTATCATTCACATATACTAAAATCAAACTTTAAGAACGTGAAGATATTTATTTGCCGTTTCATTCTCACAACATTTATATAATGACTAATATTCATTAAAACAACGGGTATCGTATACTAAATATTGTAGCGATATATCGGTTAATATTAGACGATATATCGATAACGATATTTTAAGTAATATTTTGAAAAAAATATAGATTAAGGAGCGATATGAGATTATCGTCAAGATGTCAATGATATTATCCAATATTAACTACTTAGCTTGTAAGTAGGTATAAAGAGAAAATAATAGAAGGGGTCAGACATAGTTTGGTGAGTAAGAAACATCACTAGTGGCATGGTGTTAATAGGTAGATAAATTATCATTTATAGTCTACACATCTTAAATGTGTTTATTTGCATATTCACGTATACATCAAACAAATTAGCAAATTGTGAAAATATAGGGTAACAACCTATAATATGCCTAGAATTTGATAACTGCCCACATGGATTCCATCAAAGGTTGGACATCTTAAAACTGGCTAAACCTAATAACACCTCCGATATACAGTCTCAGAGATATACCATATATACAATACAATACATCGAGTGTGCAATCCTGATTGGATGCCGCCTAACGATACATTGAGAAAACCATCTCGATGGTACCGCTAACGTAATATAATACAACGGGTATACAATCTTGATGGTATACTAGCATGTTGTACTCTCCATATCACTCAACCATTAGCATATAAGGATCGAACACCAAATCGATTCCCCTGTAGATACATCGGGTGAATAATGTAAATCCCATTAATACGGAAATCTTCATTCTTTCTGTAACGACCCAGAATTTTAGTCATTTGAATTTAGAATGTTAAATTGATTTTAAATATTGAAAATTAAATTTTATAAGTTGAATAACTTGAATTTCAAATATAGCGGTTTATTTGGTAAATAAATTGTTGAATTTAATATTTGAAATTGTTCAAGTAATTGAATCTTGAATTTTAATATGAATAAAAATGATTTTGAAAGTTGATTTAAATCCTATTTAGATAAGTATGAAGATGATAAACTTTTAATTTAGATTTAAAAGTGATTAATTTGGTTTTTATAATAATTCGTTTTAATTAACGTGTAAAAATAGCTATCGGGGGCACTGTCTCGGATTTCGATGAAACTAGTTTCATTGAATCTGTAATAGTGAGTTATTGTATGTCATCAAATTTCATGGTAATTGAACGTATTATTTGATCGTACGAGGTCGAAACGCTTAGAAATTAATATAATATAATTGGGTTTGAAAAGCTATCTTCTGTATATGGTCGATTTATGTCTTGAGACTAGTTCCAATGTGTTCGGAATAGGAGTACTACATATAGAACGCCAGTAAACACGCCTTCATTGGGGTTCGATATTTTTGGGTGCTTAGAACCAGATATTTTATAATTAATATAATATGGACCATCACTATTCTCACTATACCAAACCAATACCAGGCTATACCCTTGAGCACGTTCAAAGCCATAACCCTCTTCCTTATAATCGCGTTTATATCAGAAAATCATTCACCAATTTCAAATTTAAACCACCTAACATCCAACGGCCAAGGGTCATCGGCGCCACTAGAGGCGACAATAGGCCGAGGTCCAAACTAGTGAAATGTCGATGACGATGAGGGGAACTTGTTCAACGGTGAATCTTGCCGGTGATGGATGGAGATGGCCGTAAAGTGGTCATGAAGGCAGTAGCGATTCTTGGGGTTTTGTAGCGATTTGGCACATCGATTATGGAATTGGAGGATTGCGTTGATTTAGGAGGGACGTTTAGCATCTCCGGTGAAGTTCTGGAGGCGGGCGGCGCTAGGATGGTCATCGCAACCATGATGGGTCCACGCAGGCTGTTGGTGGACGCAATGAGGAGGAGGGGTTCGAAGGTACCGGAAGGTGGAGATTTGGATGGTCAGGCCAATGGCGGAGTTGGAGGCGAAGTTCGTCGACCGGAGAGGGAGGATAGGTGGAGGATCCATCGGCTTTGGTAAAGAGGGCTGCTGTGTGAAGTAGGGAAGATGATTTGTAAATATAAAGGGTAATTAATTAAGATACTAGTGATTAGTGAATTTAAATATATTATTCTAAACAAAATCTTGTAAATTGAATAACTAAATTCGTTTTAGGTCGGAATTGAACACGGTCAGTCATGTTTGGATCGTATTGACGGAATTGACGATATGGAATTAATTTGGTAACAATTGGAGCTTGTAGGAATTTTTGCTAATTTAGACGGAATCTAGAACATTTTGATGACAACGGAAATTTCGATGAGTTAAACTCGCTTTTTTGTCTAACCGGTAATATTATATAGTTGATAAAAATTGTTGATTGAATGTGTGGATGATTTACTGTTTTATCAGTTGGTTTGGATTTATTCCCACGCTTGGAGCGGATGACCTTTTATATATACCCGCCTAGTAGCGGATTACCCATATTATATAATTATATATCGTCTGTGATGCAGGGGGACAAGTTGGAGGGATCCAATAGGATTCCTCGCTATTGTTGATTTATTTCCAATAAAATTCCCGTTATATGAATTATTCGATATGAAACCTGATTTATGGACACTATTAGTTATGACATTGTTTATGTGCAAAAATGAAAAACTTGTAGGGATAGAAAATCAATATCGATATCGGTTAAGTGTTGGATGGCTATTGACCTCAAAATTAGTATGCCGTTTAAATTGGAATTGGTTTTGAGACAGGAATGATTTTAATTCGAAATTCGGTTTCGGAAATATTTGTTTCTAAAGGATTTAATTTCTATTTTACTCCAACCTTTTCGTCTATCTTGTTCTAAGTTATTTATTTATATTTAATATTCTTTTAAAAGTTATTTATATTTAATATTGTTTTTAAAAGTTATTTATATTTAATATTGTTTTAAAAAGTCATCTATTTTTATTATGTTTTAAAAAGTTATTTATTTATATTTAATATTGTTTTAAAGATACTTATTTGTAATTAATATTGTTTTAGGATTATTTATCAAAATGTTAATATTTTGAGGATTAATTATTTAATTAATTAATATGGTTTGAAATTAATAATGATGATTTATTAATACTGTTTTGGAAATTAATTATTATTATTTATAATAAGGTTGAAAATTAATTATTAGAGTTTTATTAATAACGTCTTTGAAATTATTAATTATTATTCTAAGATGTTTTAAGGTTGGTAAATATTTATTTATTTTTTTGGTCATAAGGTTTATTATTTATAACTATTATTATAAAATAGTGTTTGAAGTAAATGATTATTATTATTTGTAAATGTTCGAGATTAATAAATAGAGTTTAATAAACAAGATTTGAGTTTTAAGAAGGAAGTTTCTTAGAATGATTTGGAGACTTAAAGGGATATTATTTACAAGATGAAAAGAGTTTATAAATGATTTTAGATATTTATAAAAGAATTTTAGAAATGAGTTTATGAACTTATAAGAAGAGTTTTATAAATAGTTTTATGGAATTATAACGAGTTTATAATTTTTTTGAAATTTATAAAAGAGTTTATAATTGGAAATGGAGGTTGGGTTTTATAAGGGGTTTCTATATAGAGTTTATAAATGGTTCCAAAGATTAAAAATGTTTTATAAATGGTTTTTGAGATTTACAAGGGATTTATAAATGATTTTTGAAGTGTATAGAAAGGGAATCTTTCTCTGTATATTATACTGTTATGATAAGTATATGGATATTTTCCAAGTATTGAAAATATTGGGATTTGTGGATATATCTTTGTAAAGGTATTTTTATACAAGTAATTTACGAAGTGATTTTAATTTATGAAAAGATTAGTTAAGGAGGCTAATAGTTTCTTATGTGCTTAACCAATGTTTGTTTTCTACTATGGAATTAAATTCCTGATTTGAATGTGCGTTTGTTTTCATAGTTAAATAACCGACTATCAAATATGGATCCAAAACGTAACTTTGGAAATATCTAGGAGAAACACGTTAGTTATAGGTTATAGTCATCTCCGATTATGTTGTACTATGCGTATAAATCTCATTTCATTCTCCTAGGACAAATGATAAGGAAATCTGTCTACTAATTGTTAGAAGGTGATTGCTGTAGGATCGATTTCACCCTAGAGGGGGGGGGTGAATGGGGTGATACTAATAATAATAAAAATTAATACAGAAATAAATATATAATAATTACAGCACAGATAATAGCAGAATAATAAAAGCAAAAATAGATCAACACAGATTTATCCAACTTCGACAAAACCATGCCTACGTGCTGCCCCCAAGGTTTCTACTAGAAATTAAGTAGCCAGACGCTTACACACGTAAACTTGTGACACCCGCTAACGACTAACCTAACTCTACGCTCAAAACCATGCCACAACTCAGCCACTGAGTTACGAATTCTCAAACTACGCCCCGTAGTTTGTACCTAGTCACACGACTAGAATATTACCCAATTTTAAAAGGATTTCAAAATAAAAACTAAAACTAAAACAATTAAAAACCTTAATTAAAAAAATAAGCCCAAATAAAAAGACGAGGAGACCGGCCCAATTTATAATAAAAGAAGGTGTCTCCCATCTTTTTTATTATCCGTCGCTTTGTTTCTTCTCGTTCTTCTTCACAAAATTTAGGGTTTCTGATTTGAAGTCGCCGCCTTGAATAAATTGAGCTCGAATCGAATACTGGTATGCTCTGAATTCACAAATATGAGTCGATGCTTCTTCAAGATTCTTGCGTACATGCGGTTGCTTTGAGTTTGAATGATAATTTGGTACGTGATATTCGCCCCTTTTTGATTTTCGAATATATTCAACTTTAAGCACTGATTAATTGCTTGGGCTCGAACTCAATAATGCCAATGATGATTTTTGGATCTAAATTTATAGGGTTCGAACACCCTAAATTTTCGTTCGTATTATTCTGTTTGAACATGTCACGTTGCTATGCTTGGTCATTGATTTTCGATTGGATGCTTGTGATAATCTAACTTGTTCATCTCTGATAAATTTCGAATTTTCTTTGAATCGAATCCTGTGACTTCGGTTATTTGAATATTTCGTATTTGTGATGCTTGTTCATCAAGCTCTTTCAATTTTCAAATATTTTTGACTTTTGTTGAATTTGTTCATCTCGGCCTTGACTTGGTTTGAAACTGCTATGTTAATATTGATATAATCCACGACTTTGTTACTCTAACTGCTATTGTGTGATCCTCTGCACTTGAATTTGGTTCTGGTCTAGTTGTCATGTTAGAACTGATTCATTCCTAAATACTTGCTTACTTCAGTGTGCGGTCTTGTTTCATATTGGTGATGACTAGTTTGTTGGTAGCTTTTCACGTGTGAGTTTCTGAAACTATATACATGTATACATATATATGCATATATGTATAAATGTGTACATGACACTGGTCTCTGTTGAGTTCATTTGGAGTTGTGAGCACTTTGTTGTGGCTTCATGCCTTGACTCTATTGAAGTTTGGTTGACCTGCTTTCCTCTGGTTATTATAGTCTAGTTCATCACTGTTTGATGCTCTTACTTGTTCTTGCATTTGTGTTCATCATGTGCTCATTTGTGTGTGTACTGGGTTGTATATTTGTGTGTTGAATGTGTAGTTGATCATGCTGCAGACATTGTGTTGTGTGACCATATCTATTTTGGTCTGGCTTCTTTCATGACCTTGTTGTATGTTGAAGTCTGACTGTGTTTGGTCTTGCATATTTGTACATATCTTCATACTTGTATTCTCTGGCATCAATTCTATATGTTGCATCACTGTGCTTGTGCTGTTTTTGATATGTATACATGTGTGTCACCTTGGAGTCTGGTTGGTATGGTCGAGTGATACAGTCTGGTTCATTGAACATTGTAAAGTGGTGTTGGTTAACACTATTTTGATTGAGGCTGTTGTCATTTGTGTTTCATGTACTGCCTTGTATTTGCTGTTTCCTTTTGAGTTGCAGTCTTATGCATTGATGTTTGATCTGTAGCTTGTTGCATTGAGTCTAATATTGTCAGGGTTGAAATGTAAGCTGCTTCATCTTTCCTTTTGTTCACTGCCTGGTCTGCACTTGAAACATTGTACATACGATGGTCTGGGTTCATTGATGTGTTGAGTCTTCATGTTTCTTTGCACCAGACCATGTTTGTTGAGCATGTTCATGTTACATTGTTAAAACTGATCTTGTTTATTGTTGAGTGCATTGAATGCTCTGATACTAGTTTGAATCCATGTTGTATGCATTCATGTTCCAGTTGCATTGATTTGGACATGTTGTTTTGGTGAGACTCGAGCTCTGTTGCATAAGTATGGAACTGTTCATGTATGGTTTTTACTTCAATTCATGTTGGCTGACCATTGACTCACGTACTTGACCGTCCTATTTTAGTTTTGTATTGCACCTGAGTTGAATACACCATTTGGTAAGGTTTGACCTTGTGCTCACTTATCCCTGCAGTTTTATCAAGTGTATATCGGTGTGCACGGCCTTGTGGCATGTACAGTGATACACTATGCATGTCACAAGTTGTTCATGTATGATGAATTAAAAAGAAATGATGACGAACAACCTAAATAACTGTGGCAAATAATATTTTCAAAAACATACATTTTATTTACACTGCAAAAATAATTCCTTTTCAATTTTACTGTGTCAGTGTTTATTTTTGCAGATAATTCAGATGCTGGATACAAACTGGAATGGAGTTGAAGAACAAATACGAGTGAATTAATGATATGTAGTGAGATGATAAATTGTAAAATGAAATTTGTGATGTAATCGAAATTGTAATGTAATTGAAATTGAATTGTAATTGAAATTGTGTAAATGTAGCAAGAGCTGAAGTTTGTACTATTTAAATTTGTAATATTATATTTGTTTGAATAAAATATTTGTTTCAATTTGAATTCTGTGTTATTTATTTTATCCAACAAATATTTATTTAATTATGTGAAAAATAAAATAGTACAATATCAAATACATTTAAACGAATATATATATATATGTGTGTGTGTGTGTGTTTATTATCATCAAACAAAAATCATAGGCTATTGTATTCTACAATCTCCCCCTTTTGATGATAACAAACATATATTAAGATTTTGACTCTATTAAATGTATTTGACCTTGATGAATTCCATTTGCTCTCCATATTTGAATGCTCCCCCTACATCAAAACTCCCCCTTCATATATGCATGAAAATAAATAAAAAATATGCAAATGAACCTAGATAGGAATATGGAAATAAAAAATACGACTTGACTTATTTGCCAAAATTTTAACTTCTTTCTCCCACTTTTGTTATCAGCAAAAGAGTAATAGTGTTAGAAAAATAGAGATAAAGTGACAGACATTAATACAACATTGATACCCAATAGAGTATAAATATTCAATTTCAATAAAAAAATCAAACAAAAATCATAAATACTCTGTTAAGTGCATATTCCACTTTAGAGTCATAGGGGTGATATCGACAATATAAAACCATATAGTTGTATCTATTTGTGGTATATTTATGACTGGAATTTGAATACTTACTAACCATGCATAACTGTTAGGACTTTTAAATGAGATTAGTATTACTCCCAATTTTGTTTTTAAAAAAATGAATTTCATGCACCTTCTGACCACGCATAACCGTGAGGATTTTAAATGGGATTAGAATCAACTCGTCTATTTAATAACCAATTTTGATATGTGTTCCATACATGCATAACCATGAGGATTTTTAACTGAGCATGAAAGCACATAAACAAATATTCCAAGTAATTCACCCATGCATAACCGTGAGGACTTTTAAATGAGAGTGAATACTTTGGATGTATTATTGCTAAAAAATAAAATAAAAAAGAATAATTTCCTGTTTAAAATACCACATTTTTACATACTATATTGGATTTTAATGAGTGATGGTCGTTAGAAATATGATTGAAATAGAGATGGTCGTGGAAATTTTTACCAACAAAAGTTATTATAAATCTTGTTTAAATTTTTAAAGAAATTTAATAAATATACCGTCTCAAGTCATAATATATGATTAATATCAACACTCATCACATTTTTCAGTCTCTATTTATCTTTTCGATAATTAGTAGGGAGTCGGATTAGTTAATATAGTCATTTAAGATCAAATCCAAAAATAAATATAAAATCAAATTTCTAAAATGTCTAATCTGAAACGAAGTCAACAAATATTATTTTCCGAAATGGGTTAAAGTGATGCAACTAATGAATGTCTCAACACAAAACACATTCCACTAGTACTTTTTTTATCAACTAGGCTACCAGTGTAATCTACATCTGAATTCCCCTTTGACTCAAAGTTATCATTAGATAGATATCATAGACCAAACCGTGAAGTGTGCAACAAATACCTTATAATCATTTTACAGCATTTAAAATGAGATTCATTTGGATGTGACTGAAACCGTGTACACTGTAAGTAAAGAACACAATGCCTAGAAGTAGTAAGATGAAGAAGTGATCAACCATACCTTGATGTTTCTTTTTGATCAACTACCTTACCTTTTTCATCCTTGTCAAATTTAACTTTGATGCTCAATTTTTTTTTCAGTTGATCACCGGCTGATTGAAATCAAATTATGGTGCAGATTTTCAATATATAATACATTGTTTGACCCATTTTGACTCTGCCACCTTTGTAATTCTCTAGGCTAAGGAAACTTTGATTTGTCGTCCGTCGATTGCCTAGAACAGCCAGAATCTAGGTACCACTCTTGTTGTTCCTTAGCCCGCCACCCTATCTACACGAGAAAATATTTTTGTGACCTATTTATTTTTATAGGTCCATGATTGTTGGTCACAAATGATTTTGAAAAATATGTTTGTGTAGACTCAAGACAATCTATATTTGTTCCTTTCGGCACCCAATTTGTTTAATTCTAAGGGATTTTACATTCGTGCCTTTTGGAACCCAAATTGGTATGGTTTTTGTGTGTTTGGGTCTATACCAGCAATTATTGTGATTGTGTCCAATTTTTCTACAAATTGTGCACTCAGACTTGACATGATTAGTTTTACTTCTCACACGTTCAGATTGAGTATACCTAAGTCCTTCTCTAACAGTATTAACAGTTTGTTTCCCTAATAACATATTTAGCGATCTTTCTCCTTTAGAAAATTTCCCTAAACTTGTAGACAATTGGTGGACTTGTGACTTGAGTGATTCATTTTCA
Organism: Allium fistulosum; assembly: GCA_030737815.1. NCBI lineage: Eukaryota > Viridiplantae > Streptophyta > Magnoliopsida > Asparagales > Amaryllidaceae > Allium > Allium fistulosum. The sequence goes on along the minus strand of CM060906.1, from coordinate 583,585,905 downwards.
TTCAATAACAGAGTGCACTTTTTAATAGAATTTTCTCTTTTAGTATTTTCACTTTCTTTCAAAAATAGAATTTCATTTTCAAGTGATTTAATTTTAATTTCTGATTTTTTAGTTTCTTCTTCGAATGATGGACACTTATCACACTTAGGGTTCTTATTTCGATTGTTTTTAACCAATTGATTAAGCTATTTATTTAACTCTATTAAACTATCTCTTTGTGATTCAATTTTAGCATACCTCTCACTATGTCGTTCAAAACAGCCATTTAATTCGTGAAAATATATAAGTAACTCTGAGTGAGTAAGTTTTAATACTTCACTTGGCTCGTCATCATTGCTATCAGTTGTATCACCTCGAAGACACATATCTGCTTTTTCACTCTCACTGCTTGTGCTTTTATTATCATCATCACTTTTATTCCAAGTGGCTGCAAAACTTCTCCTTTTCGATTTCTTTCCTTGGCCGAGTCGATTTTGAGGACAATTGGGCTTGATGTGACCGGGTTTATTGCACTTGTGACAAATGATCTCTTGCTCTTCTGAGTTGTCTAGTACTTTGACTATTCTGCTTTTCAATTGTTGATTTAGAGCTAGATTTCCATACTTATGATTCCACCTTTTGAATTTCTTTATTATCAGCGCCAGTTCTGCTGCACCATCATCATCATCATCATCTTCACTTTCAGTTGTTCCTCTGAGAACTATTGATTTCTTTCGAGTATCACCTCCTTCACGTTCTTCCTTGAATTTCATTTCTAGCTCATAAGTGGTGAGATTCCCAACGAGTTCTTCAACTTTAACTTATTTCAATTCCTTTGATTCTTGAATGGCAATAACTTTTGCTTCAAAATTTCATGGAAGAATTCTAAGGATTTTTCGAACTATTTCCAGCTCTGTGTATGGCTTTCCAAGTGATTTTGATTTGTATACTAGATTAGAAAGTCATCTATACATTTCTTTGACACTTTCATCCTTGTCCATTGTGAAGTTTTCGTATTCGCTACTAAGCATGGCAAGACGAGATTCTTTGACTTGGAAAGTTCCTTCGTGAGTTACTTCAAGTGTGTGCCAAATTTCCTGCGCAGTTAGACAATGTGAGACACGATTAAATTCAATTTGATCTAATGAACATATAATAGAATTCATGGCTTTAGCATTAGCATTTTGCAGTTTATTTTCAAGATCGGTCCATTGATCCATAGGTTTTTCTATTTCTTGATTATCTACAATTATTGTTGGTGTCCTACATCCTATTTCAATAATATTCCACGCTTCTATAGTTTTCAGAAAGATTTTCATTCTATTTTTCCAATAAGTATATTCACCATTGAACACGGGTGGTCTAACTATGGACTGACCCTCAGCAAAAGCATTATTAAAAGAAGCCATTTAAAAAATCAAATTTTTAATTGAAAAATTGGTTTTTGTTCCTAGCTCTAATACCACTTGTAGGATCAATTTCAACCTAGTGGGGGGGTTAATATGGTGATACTAATAATAATAAATATTAATGCGGAAATAAATATATAATAATTGTAGCACAGATAATAGCAGAATAATAAAAGAAGAAATAGAACAACACAGATTTACCCAGCTTCGGCAAAACCCTGCCTACGTGCCGCCCCAAGGTTTCTACTAGAAATTAAGTAGTCAGACGCTTACACACGTAAACTTGCGACACCCGTAATGACTAACCTAACTCTACGCTCAAAACCCTGCCACAACTCAACCACTGAATTGCGAATTCTCAAACTACGCCCCATAGTTTGTACCTAGTCACACCACTAGAATATTACACAATTTTAAAGGAATTCAAAATAAAAACTAAAACTAAAACAATTAAAACCCTTAATTAAAAAAATAAGCCCAAATAAAAAGATAAGGAGACCGGCCCAATTTATAATAAAAGAAGATGTCTCCCCTCTTTTGTATTATCGGCCGCTTTGTTTCTTCTCGTTCTTCTTCACAAAATTTAGGGTTTTTGATTTGAAGTCGCCACCTTGAATAAATTGAGCTTGAATCGAATATTGGTATGCTCTGAATTCACAAATATGAGTCGATGCTTCTTCAAGATTCTTGCGTACATGCGGTTGCTTTGAGTTCGAATGATAATTTGGTACGTGATATTCGCCTCTTTTTGATTTTCGAATATATTCGACTTTAAGCACTAATTAATTGCTTGGGCTCGAACTCAATAATGCCAATGATGATTTTTGGGTCTAAATTTATAGGGTTAGAACACCCAAAATTTTCGTTCGTATTATTCTGTTTGAACATGTCACGTTGCTATGCTTGGTCATTGATTTTCGATTGGATGCTTGTGATAATCTAACTTGTTCATCTTCGATAAATTTTGAATTTTTTTTGAATCGATTCCTGTGACTTCGGTTATTTGAATATTTCATATTTGTGATGCTTGTTCATCAAGCTCTTTCCATTCTCAAATATTTTTGACTTTTGTTGAATTTGTTCATCTCGGCCTTGACTTGGTTTGAAATTGCAATGTTAATATTGATATAATCCACGGCTTTGTTACTCTAACTGCTATTGTGTGATCTTTTGCACTTGAATTTGCTTCTGGTCTAGTTGTCATGTTAGAACTGATTCATTCCTAAATGCTTGCTTAATTCAGTGTGCAGTCTTGTTTCATATTGGTGATGACTAGTTTGTTGGTAGCTTTTCACATGTGAGTTTCTGAAACTATATACATGTATACATATATATGCATATATGTATAAATGTGTACATGACACTGGTCTCTGTTGAGTTCATTTGGAGTTGTGAGCACTTTGTTGTGGCTTCATGCCTTGACTCTATTGAAGTTTGGTTGACCTGCTTTCCTCTGGTTATTATAGTCTGGTTCATCACTGTTTGATGCTCTTACTTGTTCTTGCATTTGTGTTCATAATGTGCTCATTTGTGTGTGTACTGGGCTGTATATTTATGTGTTGAATGTGTAGTTGATCATGCTGTAGACATTGTGTTGTGTGACCATATCTATTTTGGTCTGGCTTCTTTGATGACTTTGTTGTATGTTGAAGTCTGACTGTGTTTGGTCTTGCATATTTGTACATATCTTCATACTTGTATTCTCTGGCATCAATTCTTTATGTTGCATCACTGTGCTTGTGTTGTTTTTGATATGTATACATGTGTGTCACCTTGGAGTCTGGTTGGTATGGTCGAGTGATACTGTCTGGTTGATTGAACATTGTAAAGTGGTGTCGGTTAACACTATTTTGATTGAGGCTGTTGTCATTTGTGTTTCATGTACTGCCTTGTATTTGTTGTCTCCTTTTGAGTTGCAGTCTTCTACATTGATGTTTGATCTGTAGCTTGTTGCATTGAGTCTAATATTGTTAGGGTCGAAATGTAAGCTGCTTCGTCTTTCCTTTTGTTCACTGCCTGGTCTGCACTTTATATTTTGTACATATGATGGTCTGGGTTCATTGATGTGTTGAGTCTTCATGTTTCTTTGCACTAGACGATGTTTGTTGAGCATGTTCATGTTACATTGTTAAAACTGATCTTGTTTATTGTTGTGTGCATTGAATGCTCTGATACTAGTTTGAATCCATGTTGTATGCATTCATGTTCCAATTGCATTGACCTGGACATGTTGTTTTGGTGAGACTCGAGCTCTGTTGCATAAGTATGGAACTGTTCATGTATGGTTTGGACTTCAATTCATGTTGGCTGACCATTGACTCTCGTACTTGACCGTCCTATTTTAGTTTTGTATTGCACCTAAGTTGAATCCACCATTTGGTTGGGTTTGACCTTGTGCTCACCTGTCCCTGCAGTTTTATCAAGTGTATATCGATGTGCACGGCCTTGTGGAATGTACAGTGATACACTGTGCATGTCACAAGTTGTTCGTGTATGATGAATTCAAAAGAAATGATGATGAACAACCCAAATAATTGAGGCAAACAATATTTTCAAAAACATACATTTTATTTACACTGCAAAAATATTTCCTTTTCAATTTTACCATGTCAGTGTTTATTTTTGTAGATAATTCAGATGCTATATACAAACTAGAATGGAGTTGAAGAACAAATACGAGTGAATGAGTGATATGTAGTGAGATGATAAATTGTAAAATGAAATTTGTGATGTAATCGAAATTGTAATATAATCGAAATTGAATTGTAATTGAAATTGTGTAAATGTAGTGAGAGCTGAAGTTTATACTATTTAAATTTGTAATATTATATTTGTTTGAATAAAATATTTGTTTGGATTTTTTGTTATTTATTTTTTCCAACAAATATTTATTTAATTATGTGAAAAATAAAATAGTACAATATCAAATACATTCAAATGAATATATATATATACGTTTATTATCATCAAACAAAAATCATAGGCTATTGTATTCTACAATCTTCCCCTTTTGAGGATAGCAAACATATATTAAGACTTTGACTCTTTTAAATGTATTTGAACTTGATGGATTCTATTTTCTCCCCATATTCGAATGCTCCCCCTACATCAAAGCTCCCCCTTAATATATGCATGAAAATAAATAAAAAATATGCAAATGAACCTAAATGGGAATATGCAAATAAAAAATATGACTTGACTTATTTGCCAAAAGTTTAACTTCTCTCTCCACCTTTTGTTATCAACAAAAGAGTAATAGTGTTAGAAAAATAGAGATAAAGTGATAGACATTAATAAAATATTAATACCCAATAGAGTATAAATATTCAATTTCAATAAAAAATCAAACAAAAATCATAAATACTCTGTTAAGCACATATTCCACTTTAGAGTGATAGGGGTGATGTCGGCAATATAAAACCATATAGTTGTATCTATTTGTGGTATATTTATGACAAGAATTTGAATACTTACTAACCATGCATAACCGTTAGGACTTTTAAATGAGATTAGTAGTATTCTCAATTTTTTTTAAAAAAAGAGTTCCAAGTATCTTCTAACCACGCATAACCATGAGGATTTTTAAATGGGATTAGAATCAACTCGTCTATTTAATAACTAATTTTGATATGTGTTCCATACATGCATAACCGTGAGGACTTTTAACTGAGCATGAAAGCACATAAATAAATATTCCAAGTAATTCACCCATGCATAATCGTGAGGACTTTTAAATGAGAGTGAATACTTTGGATGTTTTATTGCTAAAAAATAAAATAAAAACGAATAATTTCCTATTTAAAATACCACATTTTGACATACTATATTGGATTTTAATGAGTGATGGTCGTTAGAAATATGATAGAAATAGAGATGGTCATGGAAATTTTTACCAACAAAAGTTATTATAAATCTTGTTTAAATTTTTAAAGAAATTTACTAAATATACTGTCTCTTGTCAGAATATATGATTAATATCAACACTCATCACATTTTTCAGTCACTGTTTATCTTTTCGATAATCAGTAGGCAGTCAGATTAGTTAATGTAGTCATTTAAGATCAAATCCAAAAATAAATATAAAATCAAATTTCTATAATGGCTAATATGAAACGAAGTCAAAAAATATTATTTTCCGAAAGGAGTTAAAGTGATGCACCTAATGAATGTCTCAACACAAAACACATTCCACTAGTACTTTTTCTATCAACTAGGCTAACGGTGTAATCTACATCTGAATTCCCCTTTGACTCAAAGTTATCATTAGATAGATATCATAGACCAAACCGTGAAGTGTGCAACAAATACCTTATAATCATTTTACAACATTTAAAATGAGATTCATTTGGATGTGACTGAAACCGTGTACACTGTAAGCAAAGAACACAATGTCTAGAAGTAGTAAGATGAAGAAGTGATCAATTATACCTTGATGTTTCTTTTTGATCAACTACCTTACCTTTTTCATCCTTGTCAAATTTAACTGTTGTAACAACTCGTAAATTTTATTTATTTTATTAATTTAATTAATTGAATCTTTGTGAAATATAAATAATTGAATTTGGAAATAAAAATTAAATATTTGGAATACGTCTATTTAAACATAGCAACTGGTAAATTTTCATCAAATACTATTGAAGTTTATTTTCTTGTGAAATTTTATTTCAATTCAAATATGTTGAAATTGATGATAATAAAATGTTTTCCAAACCTGAATATTTTTCTATAGAAAAATGTAAATCATCTTCTGAGTGAGACGTCATATTTCGTTTCTTCAAATTTGGACTTCTATTGCTCCGTTTATCTTATTTCTGTCAAATTAGCAGCATTTTTCAGTACTGATTATCGACTTTTGATAGGATGATCGTATCATTTATATCTGTGTATCGTTTTGATCGTTTCGTCGTGCCGACGTCTGCAGTATATTCGTTTGTGTGTTTTGGAGTCTGAAAGACGGTGAAATCTACGGAACGATTTCCGTATCGGTTCCGCAATGTGGCTTTTGGATTTTTGCGTGACCATTCATTTCTCATCCTGTATAATCAAATAGCCATTGCATTTAATATTTTCTGAATTCAACACGTTGCCTTTTGCTATTCATACTGGTTCCAATTTATGGTTCATTTCCTTTCATTCTCTGGTTTCGTTCTGTTCTTGGAAAATATATTAATTTTATTCTATCACTAGAGTTCTTTTGCCTGCTTATTCGCAACCCCATCCTCCTTTGTTTTTTTTTCGTCCATCACCCCACTTGTGTGCCAACCACCATCCCGTGCAGCAATCCCACCAAGCACCTCCCTCACTTTTGACCTCGCCGAACCCATCATGCCGCCTGTCCCATCAAAGCACCCAAAACCCGATCCAGTAAAACCCAGCTCTTCATTTGCTTGTTCCTCCAACCAGCAGCTAGTGCGCAGTCTTCCCTTGTTCGCCTCCTCTGACCCAAGCATCCATCAACCTCGGCCTCTCACTCTTCCACCTTGACCATTCTTTCCCTTCAGCTGCCGTGCTTGCAACCCATCTCGCTCATCTAGTTCTTCTTCGTGTTATATATGTACTCGGTGCACACTTTTTATTTTTCATGTATGTTTATATATATATATATATTATGCTGCTGTATAACTCGATTTCTATATATTATATGACAAATAGAAGTTATAACTTTATGCTAGTTATATAGAGTTTTATAATATTTTAGTTGCACGGGTATAATAAAGGCTGTAAGATATTTGTTCATGTAAGTATATACCTGTATGTTTGTTTATATTTGTTGAAATATATCTATAGAGTTTGTAAATATAATATGTAGTATATTATGAAGTATTGGTAAGCAGCAAATTGTTATTTGTTGTTTTTAAAAATTCTTATTTTATATGTATTATATATACACATTGTATATATATATATATATTTTTCTATTTTCTGTTTGTATTGATTATATTATATACGTTGGTTGTTTATATTACTTTATGAAATCATATGTTATACAAGTCTTATGTTGACAGTGTCTAATACAGTTGCAGCTTTAAAGTATATATTACATTACAATATATATATATATATTTAAGTGGTGTTTTAAAAATATATTATATGTATTTGCATGTACATATACAAAGTCTGAACCGTTTATATTTTTGCTATATGGTATGTTTTGTTTACATTTTGAAAGGGGTTTTTATGATTTATACTTTAGCATATATATAAGTTGCCTGTACAAATTTTTGTTATATATATGAAGCCTGTTGTTATAAATTTTTGTAGGTTTGTATATGTATAAAGGTTAGAATATAGATTTTATATGCATGTTTCTTTGTTCCCTTTATTTTAGTAGCAATTTGTTTAGAGTTTAAGTATGTGTGTGTGTATATATATATTACGGTTTTGTATATGTGTTTAACACATGAGTTTACATTAGCTGATGTATACAATCTGTTGGGTTTAAATATACATTATTGTAAACTAAGTTTATACCGGTCCCGTTTATATATATAATGTTGTAAAAGTTTTTTTGTGTATAAGTTAGCTTGTTAGTATATATATTGCTTTTGTTAGCTGTATATAAAGTCATTGTAGTATAGTGTTTATAATCTATGAAAATATATATTTTAATAATATACAATACAAGTTATAAATAATCTGGTTGTAGTATATGTAGGTTTATGGAACTATATATATACATTTGATTGTTTAAATATATATATATATATATATTGTTTTAAAATATATAACATGTAGGTAAGTTTGCATATAGGTTTGTATACATTAGTTTATTGTAAGTATATGTGAATTTGAGTTTTCCAATATATATATATATAGATATAGATACTTTATGTGTTGGGATTTAATATAGATTTGAAATTTTCTGTATATATATCTTATTTTTAAACGTGTATTTTAAAAGTTTGGTTTTAAGGAAATTTATAACGTATATTTGTTTCAGTCATATCAAGATGGTTCTAATTCGTTTATCAATTTATCAGCTTGTCCATCGAATTCGTGCCAATCTTGCTTTGTTTGGAATTCGTGCCTAGATTCGTAACTCGTTTCCATTGTCCACTATCTCTAGCCTCGAAAGGTGAGCAATCGCTCACGATTTACGTTCTTATATTTATTAAATTTGATTTCAATTGAAACGACAATTGAAATATGCCGCTGTTAGTTATTTATATTGCTATATATATGCCATTATCTGTATCTGTTCACCTGTGACATCTGACACCATTATCTGTTATTTATATTGATGATATATAACTATTATGTTATTATCATATCTGTTATCACTCTGCAAGTTCCCTGTTAGTATAGAATTCACTATGGGTTGAAATGATACATACCCAAAAGATCAGTAGAATATGAGAAAATCGTTATAGGTTGAAATGATAAACCCAAGCGATTTTCATTGACATTGAATTAGGGATTACAGGTTGAAAGGATATATACCCGTATATATTTAAATTGCGGATTGAAATGATAAATATCTGTATCACTTGACCATAGGATAGGAAATTATATACAGACACCGTTGGTCTATATATAAATACTTTAAAAATGATTTCTATGGTTTTGAAAAGAAATATATGGTTTTAATAAATATTGAATTTTTAAAGATTTATTAAAGTTGATTTAATAAAGTTGATATATAATATGTTTAAGTATTTATTTAAAATGTATATTTTCAAATATAGAATTTATAATGGTTCAGGTTGGAAAGATAATTTGAAATTGATTTGAGATTTATATTTATTTAGGAATTGTACTTAAATAAGTTTGATTTGAAATGTATTAAATTTGAAATTTAAAGATATGATTTTATAACTTGAATTTGATTAAAAGTGATTTAAAGGAATATTTCAACTTATATAAATTTAAATGAGATATTTTGTTTGTTTAAATTTGTAAATTGAAGTTGTATTTAGATGATTATTGAAGTGATTAAGTTAATATTTCAAAACTAAATAATTGTAAAGTGAACTTGATATATATATAAAATTATCGAATTTAGTTTTGAAATGTTGAATATTTAAAGCATTGAAATATATTGAAATTGAAATGGTTTATTTGTGGTTTAAATCGGTATTTGAAATCGATATAATTTGAAATGTTTAATTGAATTGAAATTGAAATTGATGATTTGAGATTTGATTAAATTTGAATTTGGAATTCGAATTGATTGAATTGATTTGTGAAAGTTGAGGAAACTATTTTATTATATAAGGTAATTTTAAATTATATTTAAAACTATTTATATATTTTACTTTATAAATTATTTTCATATAAACTATTTTTAATATAAACTATTTTGAATATAAGCTATTTTAATATAAACTATTTAACTTATAACTATTTTATATAAACTGTTTTATTTTATACACTATTTATTTTATATAATATTATTAATATCAAAACTGTTTAAAGGAAAGTGTTATGAATTTCAAGGTTTTGATTTCCAAGTGTTTTGATTTTAAAAGACTTATGATTTCGAAAACGTTATAACTTTGGAAAGTGATGTGAATTTTGGAAATGGATTTATTTGAAGTGAAAATGATATCGTTCGATATGGTTTTAAATGGAAATGATATTTTGGTTTTGAAGTATAAACTATTTTGAAATGACCGCGGTGTTATAATAACGTTTGGTTGTTAAAGAGACCGGGATCGGATATGGACATACTCTTTGTCGATACCGAAAACCACTTTAACAACTGTGTACGCGGTGGAGATTCCAGAATGAAGTAGGATGGTGGCGACGATCCTATGTGAGGTATATACATGGACCCGACTCCCGTGAGTTGGCATAAGGTGGCTAAAACAGGAGCAATCGATGGGCTAATGAGGTAGCACCTCTGATCGGACACACTCCATCGTATGCCATTCTATTACTTTGTGATCGATTTGGTGCGCACCCTTGATTCGGGAGTGTGGCTCGAGGTGGGCGATTGCTGATGCTCTGCGTTACCACCGGCCCGGAAGTGTAATTGGTATACCTACCCTGGCATTGCCTAGTTGTGCCGTGTCACCTACCATAGCGTGCTTTACTACGAGTTTGTTTTGTACCATACCTATGGAGTGCCCTTTGACGACGCCCATTTCGGGGGAGATTACGGTACTGTATAGACTATGGGAATATATAAAATGTGTTAAGGTGGAAAATGTAAAGCCTTAACGCTATTTTAATAGTTTACTTTACTATTGACATATTATAATAGTGTATTACTACATAATAGATAGTTTAACAGATCCTTAGAGGATGGTTATCCGAAACATCCTTTAAGTTACGTGTATTTCAGTTGATATTTCACTTGAGTTGGATTTATTGATATAAGAATGTTAATCCTAACTCGAGTGTTTTGTGTTTTGCTTTACGCTCGGGTCAGACTGAGTGATACAGTATTCGAGACTCACCTTTGGAGTTGGAGCTTCGCTTGGAGATCCAGCTATCTATCCAGCTTTCAGTTAGTCGGTTGATTCCAGTGATGTATTCAGATTTTGTATTTGACTATTTTATTGAGACATCTATGTATTCGAAGACTTCTGTTGTATCTTGTTTAATTCTGTTATATATATATAGTAGCTTCATGAACTACTATTCTTTTGTTTCCACTGCATTATTTTATATTACTTAGTGTCTGTGATTCTGTGATTATTTATTTACTATATATGCTGAGTTTTGCCAAATTTAAATTAACAATCTGATATTTTAGCAATTCAAATCCGACATGTATGGATGCGAATGGTTGAAAATTTCAGGTCGTTACAACTGTGATGCTCAATTTTTTTTAGTTGATCACTGGCTGATTGAAATCAAATTATGGTGTAGATTTTCAATATATAATAAATTGTTTGATCCATTTTGACTCTGCCACCTTTGTAATTCTCTAGGCTAAGGAAACTTTGATTTGTCGCCCGTCGTGTGCCTAGAACAGCCAGAATCTAGGTACCACTCTTGTTGTTCCTTAGCCCACCACCATATCTACACAAGAAAAGATTTTTGTGACCTATTTGCTTTTATAGATCCATGATTGTTAGTCACAAATGAGTTTGAAAAATATGTTCGTGTAGACCCAAGGCAATCTATATTTGTTCCTTTCGGCACCCAGATTTGTTTAATTCTACGGGATTTTACATTCATGCCTTTTGGAACCCAAATTGGTATGGTTTTTGTGTGTTTGGGTATATACCAGCAATTGTTGTGATTGTGTCCAATTTTTCTTCAAATTGTGCACTCGGATTTGACATGATTAGTTTTACTTCTAACACGTTCAGATTGAGTATACCAAGTCCTTGACTAACAATATTAACAGTTTGTTTCCCCAATAACATATTTAGCGATCTTTCTCCTTTGAAAAATTTCCCTAAAGTTGTAGACAATTGTTGGACTTGTGACTTGAGCCATTCATTTTCATTCAATAACAGAGTGCACCTTATAATAGAATTTTCTCTTCTAGTATTTTCACTTTCTTTCAAAATCAGAATTTCATTTTCAAGTGATTTAATTTTAATTTTTGATTTTTTAATTTCTTCTTCGAATGAAGGACACTTATCACACTTAGGGTTCTTATTTCGATAGTTTTTAACTAATTGATTTAGTTGTTTATTTAGTTATATTAAACTATCTCTTTGTGATTCAATTTTAGCGTACTTCTCCCTAAGTCGTTCAAAACAGCCATTTACTTCGTGAAAATATATAAGTATCTCTGAGTGAGTAAGTCTTTCAAAATAGCCAATCACACAGTCGTTCAAAACAGCCATTTACTTTGTCAATACAACATACTTCTCCTTAAGTGGCTTCTTTGATGACCTTGTTGTATGTTGAAGTCTGACTATGTTTGGTCTTGCATATTTGTACATATCTTCATACTTGTATTCTCTGACATCAATTCTATATGTTGCATCACTGTGCTTGTGTTGTTTCTAATATGTATACATGCGTGTCAACTTAGAGTCTAGATGGTATGGTCGAGTGATACTGTCTGGTTGGCTGAACATTGTAAAGTGGTGTTGGTTTCCACTATTTTGATTGAGGCTGTTGTCATCTGTGTTTCATGTACTGCCCTGTATTTGCAGTCTCCTTTTGAGTTGCAATCTTATGCATTGATGTTTGATCTGTAGCCTTTTGCATTGAGTCTAATATTGTCAGGGTCGAAATGTAAGCTGCTTTGTCTTTCGTTTTGTTCACTGCCTGGTCTGCACTTGATACTTTGTACATATGATGGTATGGGTTCATTGATGTGTCGAGTCTTCATGTTTCTTTGCACCAGGCCATGTTTGTTGAGCATGTTCATGTTACATTGTTAAAACTGAGCTTGTTTATTGTTGTGTGGATTGAATGCTCTAATACTAGTTTGAATCCATGTTGTATGCATTCATCTTCCAGTTGCATTGATCTGGACATGTTGTTTTGGTGAGACTCGAGCTCTGTTGTATAAGAATAGAACTGTTCATGTATGGTCTGGACTTAAATTCATGTTGGCTGACCATTGACTCTCGTACTTGACCGTCCTATTTTAGTTTTGTATTGCACCTGAGTTGAATCCACCATTTGGTTGGATTTGACCTTGTGCTCACCTGTCCCTGCAGTTTTATCAAGTGTATATCGGTGTGCACGGCCTTGTGGCATGTACAGTGATACACTGTGCATGTCACAAGTTGTTCGTGTATGATGAATTCTAAAGAAATGACGACGAACAACCCAAATAACAGAGGCAAATAATATTTTCAAAAACATACATTTTATTTTACACTGCAAAAATATTTCCTTTTCAATTTTACCGTGTCAGTGTTTATTTTTGCAGATAATTCAGATGCTGGATACAAAATGAAATGGAGTTGAAGAACAAATACGAGTGAATGAGTGATATGTAGTGAGATGATAAATTGTAAAATGAAATTTGTGATGTAATCAAAATTGTAATGTAATTGAAATTGTGTAAATGTAGTGAGAGTAGAAGTTTGTACTGTTTAAATTTGTAATATTATATTTGTTTGAATAAAATATTTGTTTTAATTTGAAATCTGTGTTATTTATTTTATCCAACAAATATTTATTTAATTATGTGAAAAATAAAATAGTACAATATCAAATACATTTAAACGAATATATATGTTTATTATCATCAAAAAAAAATCATAGGCTGTTGTATTCTACAATCTCCGCTCTTATCTTTGATTGTTTATTTGCTAAAGAACCGGGGTTGAGTTTACAAAAAACCATCGAATGTTGTTTCGAAGAGACCGGGATTGGATATGTCATCTGAAATCCACTTCGATCCAACTCAAGTGTTTCGAAGTGAAGGCATCTTTAAGATGACGAAATTGAAGACGGTGCTCAAATGTTTCGTTCAGTCCTAGAACGAACTTGTATGGATGAATGTTGGCATTGCATTGCTGCCTGGAGGCAGTGTTAGCATTCCAAATGGGAAGTGTTATATAAAAGGTAAAATGTAGCCTCAAGCCTCATCAACCGGGAATGACTAAAAAAGGGGAGATACAACAGGGCTAAGTGGGTCGCTCCCAAGTAAGGTATGATCATTCCTATCTAGAGTCGATTTATCTCTCATTTGTATGCTTCGGGGCCCATTAATGGAAGGGTGATCATATTCGATACTACCCAGTAAAGGTTAGGTCCGTTCTGTGTTGGCAGGGGTCGATAGGTTCGACCTCAGTGTTATTTTATCTAGAGATGCACCATGACGGGTGGTACCCCTGTCATTGTATGGAATCCATTCTTCAATTCGAGCCTTTAAGATTTTATTTATATACCTATTATGCTGGAATTGAATTAATATAACAATTTCATTTATGATTAATAAGTATTTGTACCTTAGACACTATTATAATATCAGAGAGTTTCATATAAAATGGTTGGTTATTGTAAGGTGAAAACCCGTTTGTGTTTATGTGCGGCGTGGTCTGACGAAATACTTTTGATTTCAAAGGTTTTTTTATAACTTTAAAATCCAGTTGGGTGTTTTTTCCCATGCTAGTTTTTTTTCCAGAGTGACTCGGGTGTTATTTAATTATAATGCTCGAGGCAGACCGAGCATATTAAAAATTTAGTTTACATGTTTTGGAGCTTTAGCAGGCGAGCTGGAGGTCCAGAGACGTATTCACGTAAATGGTTATTTTCCACTGCATTCGTAGTTGTATTTATCAGCAATTGTGAAGATACGATGTTATAACTGCCTGGGCTGAAATAGGCTAGTATACTCTGGTTAATGTCTGTGTGTGTGTGTGTATATTACAGTTTGGTTTTGTGTAAAGATTTGCTGTATATTATAGATTATTTGTTCCGCTGTGAGGTTCTATGTCATTTAGTTTTCTTCTTACCTTCCTTCTTCTTCTTTCTCTCTAACTATCCGCCTTTTCGTTCAATTTGAGTGGGTCATGTATGATTTATTGTCTGCCTAAACTATACGAAAAAGTGGGTCGTTACACTTCCAATGATTCATATACTGAAATATGCAATCATGACACTAATAATAGCAATAAGAGTAATCTAATTGTCATATAGTCGCACTCCATGTTGAGTGCCATGTCATACTACATCGTAATTCTATGTGAACTCTAGAACTTCAACAAAGTGGAAAATGAATTTTGGAAGCTATCCTGCTTGGCCTGGAATGGGTCCAAGTTCAAACTGCACAACTTATAGGCAGTAAGTCGTACAATAAAGCATACGACATCATCCAATTTCTTTAATAATTAAGCAAATAAAACAGGGAAAATGTACTGGAAAAGAGTGAGGGATAGGAAGCTCTAGTCTTGTCCTCTAGCTCCCAAATACTCTCAATAGGATCATTTCCCCATTAAACTCTAACTAGTTTAACTACTTTATTTTAATGTTACTTTGTCTCATGCTCAATAATGCATATAGGCTCACAACGGACAAGTGTCTCCCTCTTCACTTCAACCTCCTCTAACTTACATAGCTCAGCCATGGTAAATGGACCATGTAATTGTTTTTGCAATTGTGACACATAGAAAACATCATGAACTCCCGTTAATTTTTCAAGAAATTTCATCCTATATGCCAACTTCTATACTCTTCCAAATATCAAAAAAGCCCCTACAAGTTTCGATTCCAACTGTCTCAAATTACCAAACCGCATAACATGTCTTAATAGTGAAACTTTTAGAAAAACCATGTCGTATACTTCGAACTCTAGCTCCGTGCATCTCATGTCAACATACAATTTTTACCTATCTTGTGCAGCTTCATTCTCTTATAGATCAAATATATTTTCTCTGTAGTCCCTTTTATCATGTTTGGCCCAAGAAAAATCCCATCCATAGTGTCCCACTAATAAGATGGTAATCTACAAGTTCTTCAATACAATGCATCAAATGTGCCATTCCAATTCTTACCTTATAATTATCATTATAAACAAACTCTACTAACGACAAGTGGTCTTCCAAGACACCTAGAAAGTCCAAAATAACATCCATAATAAATGTTCCAACACGTTATTCACCAGTCTATTTGTCCATCCATCTATAGGTATTAGGCTGTACTCAAATTCAGTTTAGTGTCTAAAGCCTACTGAAGATTCTTCCAAAGTTCGTTGGTAAAAAGCGAATCTTAGTCAACCAGAATACTGGAAGGAACCACATGCAATCGAACAACCTCTCTCATATATAAGGTCATCAAAGGTGCGGAAATCGAAATAAAATGAGCGCCTTTGGTAAGTCGATCGACAATAACCTAAATACTCTCAATTCCCCTTCTGCTCCTAGGTAGTCCATCAACAAGATCCATAAAGATGCTAGCTCATTTCCACTATGGAATATAAAAAGTTGTAATAATCCACCAGGCTTTTTTCGCTCCTCCTTTACCCTTTGACATGTCAAACACTTCAAAACAAACTCTATCGCTTGTCTCTTCATACCCAACCAATAAAATACCCTCTTGATATCTCGATACATTTTGTCACCATCACGACGAATACTCATCTTAGAACGATAAGGCTGATATGGTACCAAATCAATCAACTATGTGATTAAAAGAACACATAACCTACCACCACTATGAAACCACCCTTAGAATTAATAAATAATGGTCTGAATGTCTCAAATGCACACCTTCATTTATCTTCTCAAAAATAACCTACAACTTCGTGTCTTAATTCTGACTCAATCCAATATGGTTCATAAGTGACAGTTGAATATCTAAAGCTACTAATAACCCTAGTGCTAGATTTGAAAAAGTTTAGAAACCAAATGCAGGAGTAAACTCCAAGTGTTTCCACTCCAAAATCATAGAGCTTCATATTATGTGTCTCCGACTCAAGGCATATACTACAACATTGCATTTACCTAAAGCATATGAGATATTGAAATCATATGATGCCAAGAACTCCATCCACTTCTACTGCCTCAAATTTGATCCTTTTTGGGAGAATAATTAAATTTGGTATTTATGATATGTAAACAACTCAAATCATTAACCTAAAAAGTAATGCCTTTAAAATTTGAGAGCGAAAACAATAACTGCCAATTCGAGATCATGAATTGGATAATTTTTCTCATATACTTCCAACTGCCAAATTGCATAGCAAACAACTAACCCTCTTGCATCAAAATAGCGCCAAGCCTTGGTAAGTTCAAATGACATGAGTAACTACCCATAAAGTTTGTAGATATATGAAAAGCTATCTTTTGAATACTGTCCTCGGCTACATGCACCTAGTTTAATCTAGTAGCCAAGTCCAGTTGAGAAATATCTTGCTCCAACTAATTGATCGAACAAATCACAAATATGCGGTAGTGGATAACATTTTTCTCTCGTTAGCTTGTTCAGTTCACTACAGTCGATGCAAAGCCTTAAAGATCCATCTGCTTTGGTTGCAAAGACAATAGGTGCCCCCCATTTTGAAACACAACTCTGAATAAACCCTTCTCTGGTAATATATTCATCTGTTTATTGAGCTCACTTCTTTCTCTTAGAGCCATATGCTTTATGGTAAGGCAACGGGTCTAGCATCATTTTCTAAATAATTCGGAAGTTCAGCGTGCTATGAGGAGGAAGATTAGAAACTTCGATAAAAGTCCAGAACTATAGGAATAAAGGCTAACCCAACGTGCAACAGGTCTAGGAAATACAAATAACTCAGCATAATAGAACTGTTGAGATTGTAGTAAACATCCAGGCTGCTTCCACTACAGGTACCCAAGAGAATAACCTTCCAATCATAATGCAACACTGCTTCATATGTAGAAATTCAGTCCATTTCAAGAATCGAACCAAAACCCAAAAATCCTAATATGAATGCACACAATTAAATTTGATACCCAATATATATAACTTCAAACCCTTACAAATCATGGATAAATACATTGGTCCCCCAGGATTCGATAATATAATAGGGTCTATGACTATACTAGTCTCTGAATGCAATTCATCTACTAGCTTACTCGAAATAAATAAGTGAGATGTACCAACATCAAATAAATTGTGGATGGATAAATTAAAAACAGTTAACACACTTTCCATGATGATTTTCTTTGCATTATCAACAATTAGGGCCGCACTTGAGCTAGGGAAACCATCAAGTGCATAAGATGGAATCACTTGAGTATAAGTCTTAGGCAATGTTAGACACTTCCTATATATATGTCTGGGTTGGTTGAAGTTAAAGCATTTGATCTTTGCAACATTCACTCTGCAGTCCTTTGCTATATGTCTACTCATATTGCACCTTCTACGATCATAGTTTCTTTATTTTGCCTTTAGCTCCTACTTCACCGTTGTGTTTATTCTGCCAAACTAGCTTCCTTCTACCTTTTTAGGCTCTTCTTTAGCAACTGAATTCAGTAACGCCATCTCTACCAAGCTCTTAAAAGTAGCTCCATTAGGTACATGGCTCAAAAGAAATCCCTCAAAAATTTGTTTAACACCTTAGAAAATTTTGTTATCTTCTTCACTGGTGTATTAACGAGTTTTAGGCTATACTTCGTTGCCAGTTGAACTCATTAACAGACTCTTTGGAAATACGGTCTCCTTGCTCTAAGTGAATGTGCTTCTCCAAATCCACTTCGCATCTAACCTCCGATATAAATTTAACCTCAAAAAGCCTCCTAAAATCAATCCACGTAATCTTAGTCTTCTCTGTCTCTTCAGCTAATATCCGACCAATGCAAGGCCTCCTCACATAAGTGTCATAAAGCCACCTACCTCTTTTTTGCATCATCTATGCCCTTCATAGAAAATATTCTACCACAATTTCTCAACCATGCATGAGTCTCAACAGATGGTTTATTCCCCAAGTAATTATTTCCATCCAACTCTGGAGATCTTGACACAGTTTAGGAAAATCTAAAGCTAACAAAGTAACAGGAATTACCTTATGCGCCTGAGCCATGGGTCCTCCACTAGGGTTAATTTCAGCCTAGTCTCTTGCTTGAAGATACAAGCGAAACCATATTGGAATGTTCACGCCTGGAACCTTAGTTGCTGCCTCACCAGATTCCAATTTGATAGCTCATTATTACTTATCTGAAAACATGGATTATTAGCAACTTTCCTCAAATGATAATAAGCATTATTGGAATTTCATGTGTGTGTATCCATGCTATATATATATGTATGTGTGTGTGAACTTTATAAATATACAAGTGCTCTCTCTTAATACACTTCTAATCCCAGAGGAATTCTAAACCTAATCTCTAATACTAGTCGCACTTCCAAATACACTAATTCAACGTCTAAAGCAATGTTCAAATTCACGTCATGCCAAAAAGGATAGATCATTAGGTTGAGATAGTTTGTATGGTACATATATAAACATAAATTCTAAACAATCTATATATTTAGATCTTACAACGGAAGGAATAAAGAGGGAATAATGCCCTATTTTACCTGTATGGTCATCTCCTTCACGTACCTCACTCTTTTCATAATGCCCTATTCAACCTGTAAGTAGGTATAAAGAGGGAATAATAGAGTGGGTCAAACATAGTCTAGTGTATAAGAAATATCACTAGTTGTATGGTGTTAATAGGCAGATAAATTAGTGTTTATAATCTACACAACCTAAAATGTGCTATCTGCAAATGAACACCTATACCTAGCAAATTATCCAACTGATAAAATATAGGATAATAACCTATAATATGCTTAGAATATGATAATAGGCCATATGGATTCCATCCTAAGGTTGATTATACTGAAATTGGGTAAACGTTATAATACCTCGAGTATACAATCTCGAAGATATACCACATATACAATATAATACAATAAATCGAATATACAATCTTGATGGTTCACCACCTAATGATACATTGAGTAAACAATCTCGATGGTAAATCTCATATACAATATAATACATCAGGTATACAACCTCGATGGTACTCTAACTTGTCATACGCTCCATTTCATTCAACTATTAACATACAAGGATCAAACAATAAATTGATTCCCCTGTAGGTACATCGGCCGAACAATGTAAGTCCTATTAATTGGATATCTCCATTCTCCTAGCGATTCACATACTAAAATATACAACTATGGAAACTAGCAATAATAACAAGAGCAATCTAATTGTGATACAATCGAACACCGTGTTGAGTGCAACATTGTACACCATTGTAATACTACATAAACCCTAGAGCATCAACAAAGCAGGTAGTGAATCTCGAAGCTATCATACTTGGCCTGGAACAAGTCCAAATTGCACAACCTAAATATAGTCAGTCGAGTGTTGAACATTAGTCAGTTGATCATTCACCTGTTGGTATTTTTCTATCAACAGTACACCGGTCAACTAAAGGAACTTCATCAGTCGACTCCTTGAACATTTATTTGATCGATGACTTCTGATTAGTCAATTATTCACTTGTATAAAAAAATTATTTAGCCGACCATCGGTCGACTGATTAAACATCATCGGTTGACTGTTTGATTGTCCAGTCGATCAATGACGTAAATCAGTCTACTCTTTACCCTAGAAGTACACCAATTCTCCTCCGGTTGGATTTGGATTTTCTCAGGGTTTTTATGAAGCCAACTTGACAATCATTCAAGCACGGTTAGTCGGTCATTTGCCCAAGATTGAGGTTTTTCAACATTTTTAACTTTTCGTTTTTATCTGGTTCTAATAATTGTTCATTCTATCTTCTTTCCAACATCAAGTATAAATTTTTAACTCATTATAATCTTATTTTTAAACAATTATTCATATCTAATTACAACTTTTAATATGTTCAAACGATTGTTTATTCCTTTATTCTAGTTAGACTCAATTTTTGGTGTAATCAATCAAATTGATCATATAATATATTCAATGATCAATACATATATATAATTAAGTTTTGTTCATCATAAATTAATCCATGTCTATCAGATCTGTATAGTTTTAAGGTGACTGTCATTCAATCTTCCTATCCCTCAATTCATATCAATTTTTAATATCTAAGTGGTGTTCTAAGGTTCCCTGAATTACCTAATTCATATAAATCATAATATTAAAATATCAAATCAGTTTTTAAATCATATTTCAAAATCAAAATAGATGTGTAAATGAAATTTAGTGTGTATATAGCAACGTAGACATTTTATATGTACTCTCACTCAATTAGATTTACTAAACTTGATAGAATTTGCTTGACGGCTCTTCCTATTTAATTGAACTGATGATTCCCTTCTTTAATTTTAATTGGTATGATCTCTGAATGACTCATCATTTTGTATTGATTTTGATATTAATTTTGAGAAGTTGGTGTAGATTTAAAGAAGTAGTGGATTTTTAGGTTTAGGGTTGAGCGAAATAAAATGAAGAGAAATAAGATCAGGATGAGTTTGTATTACATCTCCTCCTAATTATACATAAATCCTGAAATTCTCCCTCAGCTCACATGGGTTTTTAAACCGCTTTGGCCCAAAATGCATGTTATGGTAAACAACTCGTATCTCCTTAATTTAAAGTCCATTTCTGACATTTTATATATGAATTTAGAGTATCAAAATCTACTTGATGCAATGGAATACTCGTATTTTCCAAATTCCTTCATTTGCAAATTTTCGTTTTTGGTTTTTGCGTAAAACTAATAAATAACCTTATTAACTAAGTAATTGTTTTTATTAAAATTATGGGGTGTTAAAAGAACCTTCATCAGTATGAGTTAGACGTATTGTTTCTTACCAAATCATGATCATTGGTAGCGAACATCATTGAGACTACATATGGTCGATTTTTAACATTCAAAAAAGTCGTTGGCATCTCATGTAACATCCCGTATTTTTAATAAAAATAAATAATTAATTAAAAGGGCGTTTTGATAATTTTACATAAGGCCGAAACAAATGAAGGAATTTAGAAAATTTCACTATTTCGTTGTGTTAAGTAGATTTTTCTAAGCTTAATTCATTTCTAAAACATACGAAATAGATACTAGATGAAGGAGATACATACCATTTACTGTAGCATACATTTCAGGTTTTGCGTCTATTTTGAAATTTAATTTTAAGAACTGATTATAGGAATAAATCAAATATTAATTAGTAAGTATAAATCTTGTTTGTATACAGAAAATATATGGATATGTTTGAATTATTTTAAAAAGAGTGCAACTGTTTTAATGTGCATTAAAAAAATGGGAAAGAATTAATTTCCATGTTATTGGAATTTATTGCGATAACTAAAAAGTATATGTTATGTATATTAGGAAGGGAGTATAACAATATATTTATAAAAGAATGCATTTAATGCAAGAAACGTTATATATTTTGAAAAGAGGAGGTAACCATATATTTATGAAAAGAAAGCATTTCTTAAAGAAATGGTAAGGTGTGCTATCCCTTTATTAATAAAGAATAAGGGTAAATTTAATTTTTGAATTTGGAAAGAATAATACTAATTAATTATAAATTGGTTACACAATTACAAATAAAGAGTAAGGTTCCTGATTAATGTCAACATACATACATACATACATACATACATACATACATACATACATACATACATACATACATACATATATATATATGTTTGAATAATAATTCATAATTCCTTATATATTTGTAAATGATATTAGTTGATTTGAATTATAATTAATGACATTCATTGTGAAAAGATAAACGTTATTTTCTTTTAAATGGAAAGAGATTTTGTATATATGTAAGGTTAAGGGGATACGAATAAAGAAATAATTTTTCTAAGACCTAGACTTCACCTATAAATATAAACCTTAGCCTCACTCCTTTCATTCTAACCCTAGCCGCCGCCTCTCAAATTATGTATGTTCTTTTCTTCTCCTTCCTCCTCCAAACATCTTAACCTAAACACCATTTTCCTAAATCTTTTCTCTAATTTCTAAGTTAAAAATAAAAAAAATCAAATTAAAAGGGGGAGAGAGGAGCAAACAAATTAAGTGGTAGAGTATCCAAATTGAAAGCAAGAGGAAACAAAATCAATAGCAACAAGCTAGGTAAAGGGAGAGAAGCACCAAATCAAATCGAGTTTAAAAAAGGGAAATATTTTCAAAAAGAATTTCCAGGCGAGTGGATTGATTACAACATGTTATGATGTAAAACAGGTTGTTAAATTTCCTTTATATATCAACCTAAATTAAAAATATGGTTTTTGAATTTGAATTAATAATTTCAACTATAAATATATTTGAATTGATAATTTCAGTTATGAATCTATATGAACAGAAATGAGCGAAAATCCTAAGTGATAAATTAATAAAATAATTATTGAAAATATATAGAAGGGTAAACTTGTGGAATTCACCACTAATTCTATAGACCCGATTTTATATGATAAGTTTGGTTTGATTTCGATAAATAAAAATTAATTGAACACACCCTTAGGATTTACCTTGAATTAATTTTACCAATCTTGAAATATACATAGATTATTAACTGAAATACACTTGGTAATTGGTTGAAATGTCATATGCAATCGTTGAGATAAACTAGCTGAAATACTGTGTAAACATAAGTAGAAATTGTGCCTAAAACGCCATTAAAATGAGTCCTTACATCTATACTTTTTTAAAGGCAAGCAGGGTTAAATGGTCCCCTACCATCTTTATTATAAAAGAAATACACAAAAAAGGATAACAAAAAGTGAAAATAGAAAAAAAGTAAAAAAGAATGAAAAAAAACTAAAATTAACAAAAGGACATAGGTTCAAAAATCATCCATAATACGCCATCTAGAGAGCAAATTAAGGATTATATATGTCCTATGTCTTTAAAGAGTTGTTCTGATGCTTTCTAAATAATCTGAAGCAGCCAATGCTCAGTATTTGCAGTGGCATTAAATATCCGACTATTTCTTTCCTGGCATATTTGTCGCATGAAAATTTTGAGCCCTATAATTAACATTATTGAGTCGCGGTCCTTTCGTTGTATTCTATCATATATCCACTTCCATTATTGCTCAGCCTGGTACAAATTAAAGAAGTAATGTCCGTTATCCAGGATTTTACTCCATATACATATGATGATCGAGCATTCAAAAAAGATATGGGTCCTTGTTTCAAAATGCAAGTCACATAAAACATAATTGGGATCAACATTCATACCTCTGGCTAACTAGTGTAGGCATTGTGCATAACCTTCCATAGCATAAAGTTGTGCTTATATGAGTTATACTTGTTCCAAGTCCTTACAAACCAAGTATCATCATGCGGGGCTTTTGCGTTCATAAGTTCATGGTATATCAAATTAATGGAGTGTTCAGAGTCCCTCTCTCCCCAAGTTAGATTGTTGTTCCTACCATGACTTTGGTGTTGCTCTAGGGTACTCCAAAGCCTTCTAATTTGAGTGTTGCTAGAGTAAAGGAGTAAAATTCTTGATCCTTGCAAGTAGCTACAAGCTAGAGCATTATTAGGTATTCTAATTTGCATCCTTTGATTATGCGTTAACACCTCATGAAGAATGAGACCTTTGGAGACCTAAGGTGTGTGCCAAAAACTATGGTTGTTATCCATACCAACATTGTATTTAATGAGAGGAAGTAAAAGCTTCTTGAGATTTAATAAGCTTCCTAAAACCAAGCTTGAAGTAAACGGTGCCGTCATAGTCCAGAAATGCTTATTCCTTAAGTGATGTGTATGTTTCCATGTATTTTAGAGAGAGGCATGGTCAGATAATAGAGAGTTAAAAGTTTTGAGGCTGTAGATATGTTCCACAGTCTTAGGTGCAGTATTCCAAGCCCACCTTTGTGTATGGGTAAGTTAATATGAGTGAAACCAATATGTGTAGGTTTTTTTCGAGAAGCAATTGCGAGACCAAAGGTAATGATTCAAGGCTTTATTTAGCATAGAAATCAATTTGAGTGGAAGAATAAAAGTTCTGGAGAAGTATGATACCATAGAAGTAGGATACATAGCTTATAATCGTAAGTATGATACCATATCAATACAGAGCTTAATTTTAGCACCGCTTATCATCCTCAGTCCGATGGACAAACTGAGCGTGTGAATCAAACTCTTGAAGATCTTCTTCATGCATGTGTTCTTGATTTTGAGGGAAGTTGGGAAGATCATATTTCTCTTGTTGAGTTTTCCTATAATAATAGCTTCCAATCTAGTATTGGTATGGCTCCTTTCGAGGCACTCTACGGAAGGCCATGCCAATCTCCTTCGTGTTGGCTTGAAGCCAGTGAGAAGCTAGTTTTAGGTCTAGATTTTATTCGTGATGCCACAGAAAAGATTGACCTTATTCTTCATAGGATGAAAGAAGCTCAAAGTAGACAAAAATCCTGTGCCGATAACCGAAGGAGGAAATTAGAATTTTCAGTGGGAGATTTTGTGTTTATTCGTGTTTCACCTATGAATGGTGTTGTGCATTTCAGTCGATCGGGAAAATTAGCACCTCGATATATTGTTCCATTTCCCATCACCGAGCGCATCGGTTCCGTGGCTTATCGCCTTTTATTACCGGCTCAGTTTTCTGCTATTCACGACGTATTCCTTGTCTCTCAACTACGGAAATGCCTTAGGAATTCCGATTCTATTCTTGAGCCCGTAGTTATTAAAGAAATTGTAGTTTCGCCTAATTTGACTTATGAGCAACATCCTATTCGCATCATTGCTACGGAGGTTAAACGCCTTCGAAATAAAGATGTTCCTCTTGTGAAAGTTCAATGGTCCACAAATCCTAAGGATTTCTCTTGGGAATCCAGAGAATTCATCGAGCGAACACATCCGGACTTACTCTCTCGTGCTCCTTAAGGTGAACTTCTTATTTCAAATTTTCTTTTGTGTTGATATGCTTTTATGGTTGTTACCTTTTGTTTTCTTCTTAAGAATTGCGAGGACGCAATTTCTTTAAGAAGGGAAGTCTGTAACAACCCGCAGATGGCATTATTGTATACTTGTCACAACCCACAGAGGACGCAATTTTGTTGTTATCTGATATATACTTGTCACAGATGGCATTATTGTTATTATACGTTTTTGTGATATCTCTTATCCTATCTCATTTTATCTGATATTTATAGCTAGACTGATCCGTTTATTATTTTCTTCTTAAATAATACTCGGGTCAGACCGATGTATTTCGGATGCTTCTACTTGACATTTTATCAGGGACCATCATCTGACTTTTAGCTAACTACTTTAGCATAGTAGTTTTTGTTAGTATACATTTGAGATAGAGACTCCTTGTTGTATACATATTATTTTGTCTAGCACTTGTACCTATTCCTTTGTGATGTAGTGGATCTTGTATAACCATTATTTTAATGTACACTTCTATGTGTTATATTCATATATGTTTCCGCCTTTGTGATATGAATATCTGTGACTGATTTGTGTTATTTTTATTTCTATATTTGTTTCCGAAGTCCACATAGCCACTGTGTGGTAGCTTTGTGTTTGTATTTGATATGTCATATTTCCTCTTGAAATGAAATGTAAGTTATATTATCTGACATATCGGTACTCGCACAAATCAACTACACAGATGGTCGCTCGTCAACAGCCTTATTCTTCGTGCTAGTCGACGGTATTACCCCGTAGTGTCCTTGGCTAGTGTGAGTATAGAGGCAGGGCATCACAGCTTGGTATTAGAGCCAAACTTCGGAACAATGTAGAATAATCTAGCAAGGATCATTGTCCTAAGTCGTTCTTAGGAATCGTGCCATAGGGTTTAATTTGAGTCTTCGTACCGTTTTATCATATTTCCTTTTATTATGCCTTGTTTTATCAATCAAGTTTGTTTGGTATTCATTCTATGAATAACCTTTTTCCTCTTCTTTCTTTCTTAAAGAAGGGAAATGGTTAGACCAGGTTGTCCCAGCGCCGGTCAATCCAGTGCTACTCCTCAGGACGGAGTATTTATGTCTGCTCAGCAACTTCTAGATCTTGTAAAGAATGCTCAAGCTATTGGACCCATTCCAGAGCCTACTCGTCCTAAATCTGGGTTTGCACGCTTATGCAGTGATTACACCAACTTGGGTGGATGGCCTTTCAAGGGTTCTGAAAGCGTTATAGAAGTCCAAGCTTGGCTTAGAACATGCGATCGCATCTTTTCCCGCATGAATCTTATTGATCTACATCGAGTCCAAGTGGATTCTAGCATGCTCCAGGAGAGAGCATTAGATTGGTATGAGCTTCTGATCTCGGAAATTATTGAAGCGGATCTTACTTGGGATCAATTCCGGGAAAGGTTCGAGTTAAAATTTGTGCTAGAAGCTGAAAAAGTATCTTTAGCTCGACGCTTTATTGACCTTGTTCAAGGTGAATCTTCTGTGACGGATTACGTAGCATCTTTCGAATCTCTATCTAAATATGGTGTCGAGTATATTAATACCCCTTTGAAGAAAAATCAGAGATTTGTCTATGGGTTGAATAAGAACCTCAAAAAGCCATTACTTCTGAAACTAGAAGTTTCTTTCGATCAGCTTGTTGATATCGCTCTTCGACTCGAAGAGGCCGATAAAGAAAGTGATGTTGAAGTTGTGGGGGCCAAACAAAACATCAATAAGAAGAGGCCTTTTAAGTTCAAGCCTTATCCCAACAAGAAAGGGAAGCAAGAAACTTCGGTAGCAAAGAATCCTATCTCTAGTCGTGGAGAATGTTACAATTGTGGTTCTAAGGACCATTATGCAAACAAGTGTTCAAAGCCTCTTACTTGTCGCTATTGCAAAAGTTCGGGTCATACTATATCTTCATGTCCAAAACTTCAAAGCAAGAAGGAAGGCAAGCTAAATTTTGTGCAAGCCCCTACTAACACTTCTCTTGGTCAAGGTATTTCTCATTCTATCCTTGATGGCATTAATATTTCGTGATCTTCCTATTCGAATTCTTTTTTAAACGGGTGCATCTCACTCTTTTATATCAAAAGAACTTGTTGATGCTTTGACTTTGAATGTTATTGGCTTGATGACTTCATTGAGAATTGCGAATCCGATTGGTGGATCCGCAACACTCAGTTTACTGTGTAAAGATGTCATTTCCCTCATTCACATTGTTTGTGAATTTCCCGACATATTTGAGCCCGTATTAGGATTACCACCTAAGCGAGCAATTGAGTTCAGAATTAATCTAATCCCTGGAGCTCTACCTATCACTCGTCCTCCTTATCGTATGTCCAATAAGGAAAATGAGGAGATGCGTAAACTATTATCCGAATTTGAAGCAAAACAGTTTGTTCGTTCTAGTTCCTCTCCATGGGGAGCTTCGGCTATTTTTGTAAAGAAATCCGATGGTACACATAGGCTTTGCGTTGATTACCGCAAGCTTAATGATCTCACCATCAAGAATAAATATCCTTTACCTCGGATTGACGATCTATTCGATCAACTTAGTGGTGCTAGAATCTTTTCACAGTTAGACATAGCAACCGGTTTTGATCAGCTCCGTATTGCAGAGGATAACATTCCTTTGACATCGTTCCGTACTCGTTATGGATCTTATGAATGGCTTGTTATGCCATTTGGTTTGACGAATGCTCCAGCTTATTTCGTTGACCTTATGAATCGAGTTTTCAAACACTTCCTCGATCGATTTGTTCTCATCTTTATCAATGATATTCTAGTTTATTCTAAAACCGAGGAAGAGCATGAAAATGATCTTCAGATTGTGTTGGAAACTCTTAGGAGCAACCAATTGAAAGCAAAATTTTCTAAATGCCACTTTTGGCAATCTCGTGTGAAATTTTTAGGGCATATTATTTCTGAATCCGGAATTTCCGTGGATCCTTCAAAGATTGAAGCGATTCAAAATCGGAAGAGACCGGAGAGTGTGACGGAAATTCATAGCTTTCTCGGATTGGCGGGCTATTACCGTCGGTTCGTAAAAGACTTTTCTAAAATTTCCGTACCTCTTACTAATTTGACAAAGAAGGGAGTTAAATACATTTGGTCAGGCAAATGTGAAGTTGTGTTTCAAAAATTAAAAGAACTCCTTTCCGATGCTTCTATTCTCGTGATTCCCTAAGGGAACCAAGACTTTATTGTTTATACTGATGCTAGTCGTGTTGGTTTGGGTGCCATTCTCATGCAAAGGGAACGTGTTATCACTTATGCTTCTAGGCAATTAAAGCCTACCGAGACTAGATATTCCACTCATGATTTGGAGCTCGCAGCTATTGTTTTCGCTCTTAGAATTTGGCGTCATTATCTTTTGGGAGAGAAATTTGTTCTCTACACCGATCATAAATCTTTGAAGTATTTATTTTCTCAAAAGGAACTTAATTTGCGTCAACAACGTTGGCTCGAGTTCCTTGCATCTTATGATCTTGATATTCTCTATACTCCCGGAAAGGGAAATCGTGTTGCCGATGCCCTTAGTCGTAAGCAACAAGCGGTTGTTTCCATAATGATATCCGAATGGAATGATCTCGAGACTTTATCCACTTGTGAGATTCGATATCGTGAATCCAATTCATGTTCATCTCTTGTTCTATGTAGCCTTGAGGCTCATCCTTCTCTTTTAGACCGCATTCTTGAAGCTCAAAAGCATGATCCCGAATTGGTTCTTCTTAGCCAAAGTTGTAGGGATAAAATTGATATTGAAGGTTTGAAAGACTTTGATATTGATGCTCGTGGCGACATTCGTAAATTTGGTAGACTTATTGTGCCAAATATTATTGATCTTCGTAAAAACATTTTAGAAGATTCTCATCGTTCTAAATTTACCATTCATCCCGGTAGTAGTAAAATGTACGCGGACATGAAGTGACTTTATTATTAGGATGGAATGAAATCTGATATTGCTAACTTTATTAAGCGTTGCATGACTTTCCAACTCGTGAAGGCCGAGCATCAAAGGCCCGGTGGGTTATTGCAACCTTTGGACATTCCCGTTTGGAAGTGGGATCAAGTCTCCTTGGACTTTATTGACGGTCTTCCCCGTTCTCGTTCGGGCCATGATAGCCTATGGGTGATAGTAGATAGACTTACAAAATCCGCCCATTTTCTTCCCGTTCGGTCCAATCAGACCGTACCTATTTTGGCTAAACTCTATGTCAAGGAAATTATTAAATTGCATGGAGTTCCTACTTCTATTGTTAGCGATTGTAATCCATTGTTTACTAGTGGATTTTGGAAGGGTCTTCAAAAAGCTTTGGGAACGAAGCTTAATTTTAGCACCGCTTATCATCCTCAGTCCAATGGACAAACCGAGCGTGTGAATGAAACACTTGAAGATCTTCTTCGTGCATGTGTTCTTGATTTTGGTGGAAGTTGGGAAGAACATATTTCTCTTGTTGAGTTTTCCTATAATAATAGCTTCCAATCTAGTATTGGTATGGCTTCTTTCGAGGCACTCTACGGAAGGCCATGCCGATCTCCTTCGTGTTGGCTTGAAGCCGGTGAGAAGATGGTTTTAGGTCCAGATTTTATTCGTGATGCCACAGAAAAGATTGACCTTATTCGTCATAGGATGAAAGAAGCGCAAAGTAGAAAAAAATCCTATGCCGATAACCGAAGGAGGAAACTAGAATTTTCTGTGGGAGATTTTGTGTTTATTCGTGTTTCACCTATAAAGGGTGTTGTGCGTTTCAGTCGATCGAGAAAATTAGCACCTCGATATATTGGTCCATTTCCCATCACTGAACGCATTGATTCTGTGGCTTATCGCCTTTTATTATCAGCTCAGTTTTCTACTATTCATGACGTATTCCACATCTCTCAACTACGGAAATGCCTTAGGAATTCCGATTCTATTCTTGAGCCCGGTGTTATTAAATAAATTGAAGTTTCTCCTAATTTGACTTATGAGCAACATCCTATTCGTATCGTTGCTACGGAGGTTAAACGCCTTCGAAATAAAGATGTTTCTCTTGTTAAAGTTCAATGGTCCACAGATCCTAAGGATTGCTCTTGGGAATCCAGAGAATTTATCGAGCGAACACATCCGGACTTACTCTCTCGTGCTCCTTAAGGTGGACTTCTTATTTCAAATTAAATTTTGTGTTGATATGCTTTTATGGTTGTTACCCTTTGTTTTCTTCTTAATAATTGCGAGGACGCAATTTCTTTAAGGAGGGATGTTTGTAACAACCCGCATATTTTAAGATTATATATTTAAATGTTTTATTTAAATATAGCATCGTTAATCAGATTAAAGTCCAAAATGTTACTTTTTGTAAACAGTCGAACTGGGACACGAGACCACTTCCATTGAGTCCAAAATGGCGTTTACAACTTTTTTGAGTATAAACTTCTATATGTTTGGGGTTGAGTAGAATTTTGGTATTTTTTTCTATTGGGCTTTGGGTTTGGATTTCAGCCCATTAACCTAACATAATACCCTAACTCCACCCCCTCTCCTCTTCATACATTCTCATTTCCTAATACTCTCTAACTAAAGTAAAAATGGGTGAAGAGATTGGAAATTAGAATTCCAAAACCTTAGTTTGTTTAGGAAATACAAATTCAAGTCCAAAATCTAAGAGAAGCTTAGGTAAGCATCCTCTTCTTCTTCTCCATCTCAATCTCTCTTCAATTTATAGAAATTCCTATAACCTAACTTAGGAAAAACTTCACCTTTGACAATAGATTGAAGATTCTAGAGGTATATTGAAGAGGAATTGGCCTTTCCTTTGATTTAGAGCTTCTCGTTTGTTGTTTTTGGGTTTAAAGGTGAGTTCTTTAACTCACATCTACATCTATAACTTTCATTGTTGTTAGGTATGAATTCATAACATTTGTGCATGTTCATTTGCTTTTGATTTGAATTGATTTGGTGAATTTTCCATATTTTGGTGTTTTGGTCCAATTTTATGAAAATCCTACTATGTATGTTTGGACATGATATTTGGGGTGCATCGAAGAGCCTATAAGGCTGGGTTGTCGCTTGGCATAAATCCCTAGTCGTCATTGCTCGTCGATCGCTTCCAAAAGTAATTGGCCATCATTGGCCTAATCTTTGCCTGAGCTTCAGCTCAGACGTCTGGTATAAGGATAAGACGTTTGAGGCTGAGGAATAAATATTCCAGACGTTCAGCTCAAACGTCTGACCTTGCTTTCCAGACGTCTGGGAGATCCAGACGTCTAAGCTTACTTGCCAAACGTCTAGGTGATCTGGAATAGAATTTCCAGTACCTCAGTTCAGACGTCTGATTTACTGGGTCAGACGTCTGGTTACGGTTTAGACGTCTGCCTTGTAAATTTCAGACGTCTGGAATCTTTCTGGATTATTTCCAGAGAACAAATCCAGACGTCTGGATTCTAAACCAAACGTCTGGATTCTAAACCAGACGTCTGGAACTGTTCATTTTGCCTATTTTAGGCTGTTTTGTGTGGATTTCCAATTTTAATCGGTTTTTGTTGATCCAGATAGTTGTTATCACTTGTTATCGACTTTGATGACTTCTTTCTTTGGTTTTTTTGAATATTTGTTTGACGGATTTGATATCGA
Source organism: Allium fistulosum (assembly GCA_030737815.1). NCBI lineage: Eukaryota > Viridiplantae > Streptophyta > Magnoliopsida > Asparagales > Amaryllidaceae > Allium > Allium fistulosum. The sequence goes on along the minus strand of CM060906.1, from coordinate 583,553,697 downwards.
TTTTTATGGATTTAATTCACATTTTCGTATGTGAATTTTTGGTGATTGATTGTTTCTACAATCATTTCTGTGATTTGTCACTTTAAAATACAAAGGTTTCTATACAAGTAGTAAATACTAAAACTCTTTCACAAAAACGATTTCAACACTACTTTTAAATACAAAGCTCGTTTTTAAAACCGTTTTCCAATCTATTAGTATATACAAACCTTTACCTCATTCGTATGAGAAATCTAACTAAACGGCTTAGCAAAACAAGTGGTATGAAACGCTTGTGTTTACTTCGTCGGTTAATTCTTGGACTTGTTCGATTGAACTCTCGTGACAATTTTTGAGTGGAAATCTACAATTTGTTCGTAAATATTTAAGTTAAGCTAGTGGTTATGGGACATGAAGCTAAACTCATATATTTACTAGCTTAGTGTAATTAACACTTCTTATTGACCAATGGTGATCATTTCGTGATTTAGACTAGCGATGTGCGATGTCTCTTTGTTTGTGTGGGGACTAAAAACCCCGTTTGTGGAACTTCGGTTCAATTTGGTGGGATAGCGACCCATGGTCTTCGGGCCGTTTGTGGAGCTTCGGCCCAAACTTGATGGTTAGCGACCATGGAATAGCGTTCCATTTGTGATATACGTGTTGGTGAGTTTTCATGCTCCCGTTTGTGATAGGCCTCCCCCTTTGTGATTTCTATATTTCTGGTGGTTGATTTCTAGAATTTGTGTTTCACCAATTTTCGTGGATTGCATTGATAAGCTCTATCAATATTTGTGTTTTGGTGAATAATTTAAAGAATATGACATTCTTTTGGTGTTTGAGAATATTTGAGATATTGTATGATTTTTGTTGTTATCTGATGTATACTTGTCACAGTATGGCATTATTGTTATTATACGTTTTTGTGATATCTCTTATGCTATCTCATTTTATCTGATATTTATAGCTAGACTGATCCGTTTATTATTTTCTTCTTAAATAATACTCGGGTCAGACCGAGGTATTTCAGGTGCTTCTACTTGACATCTTATCAGGGACCATCATCTGACTTTTGGCTAACTACTTTAGCATAGTAATTTTTGTTAGTATACATTTGAGATAGAGACTCCTTGTTGTATACATATTCTTTTGTCTAGCACTTGTACCTATTCCTTTGTGATGTAGTGGATCTTGTATGACCACTATTTTGATGTACACTTCTATGTGTTATATTCATATCTGTTTCCGCCTTTGTGATATGAATATCTGTGACTGATTTGTGTTATTTTTATTTCTATATTTGTTTCCAAAGTCCACATAGCCACTGTGTTGTAGCTTTTTTGTTTGTATTTGATATGTCAGATTTCCTCTTGAAATGAAATGTAAGTTATATTATCTGACATATCGGTACTCGCACAAAGCAACTACTCAGATGGTCGCTCCTCAACACCCTTATTCTTCGTGCTAGTCGACGGCATTACCCCGTAGTGTCCTTGGCTAGTGTGAGTATAGAGGTGGGGCGTCACATATGACGATATAGGGTCCCCTTGTCGCAATCCATATATTGATTTGAAATAACCTATGATCTTGCAATTTAACATTATGGAGTAAATAGGAGTTGAGATACACGTATATATCCAAGCAATGAAGGGTTCAGGGGAGTTCATTTTATAAAGCACAACAAGAATGAAGTTCCAGCTAATATTGTCAAAAGCCTTTTGTATATTGAGTTTTAGAAGGCATCTAGGGGAGATGTTTTTGTGTTGTATCTCTTGACTTACTCTGAGTGATAAGAATATTATCGGTGATGTTCCTTCTAGGTAGAAAGGCTGTTTGATTAGGGGCGATAACTCTATCAAGGGTTGGTTTCATCCTTGTAGCAAGAATCTTGGTTATGGTTTTATATATGATTGAGCAATAAGAAATGGGTTTGAAATGCATGATAGTGGTGGGGTTTTCAATTTTAGGTATCATGGCTAGGTTTGTTGCATTGATTCCTCTAAGCGTGGTGTTAGTATTGTAGAAGTGATGTATAGCTTTGATGTAGGTTTTGGGCACTATAGGCCAGCATCACTTAATAAAGTGTACACTGAAACCATCAGGGCCTTCTGTGCTAGCAGACTTCAAAATGTGTACAGTAGTAGTGATTTCATCAGCAGTAACTCTAGCAGTTAGTCCCATTTTCTCTTCAAGGCTGATGGATGGTAGGTTGGATAGTAGGGTGTGGTAATGATTAGACTGTGGAGAGACCTTGTTGAATGTGAATGTAAAGTAATCAAGTAGTGCATTGTGTATCTCTTCAGGTTTAGTGTGAGTTACCTATTGCAGGTCTTGAACAAAGTTAATATGTGCTTTAGAATGATGCAGCTTCAAGGTTGTGTGGAAGAATGAATTATTCCTATCGCGTTTGAAGAAGTTCTCCTTACCAAGCTTGTTTCTAATCATTTTTATTTCAATATTTAAAGCATCCGCTAGCAATTTTGGTATATCATGTTCCTTAGTATAGTGTGTGAGGTTGAGGGGATCATCCATCATATCCTTCTGTATGTTGTGCAGTTATTGTCTGCTTTCATCCGAGGCTTTATTTCCATGACCAAACTAAGCTCTGGCCCATTCCTTTAGTTTTTTTGGTGTTCTTCAACCTGGTTTGTAAGATGTACAGTGGATTGCCATACACATGTATGCTCATACTTGTTAAAAATTGTCAAGAAAATCATGCTAGTTAGTCCAGATGTTAAAAAATTTATAAGAGGGTTTCCTTTTAAATAGTTTTCCCTGGAGAGATAGGATTAATGGGCTATGGTCAGATAGGACAGGTGATGGAATATTGACATGTAGGTTTGGCCAAAGGTTAATGGCTTTAATATTGTCATAGGTGTGATCTAGTTTACAGAGAGTTCTCGGGCCAGATTTGCTTTTGTTGTTCCATATGTATGGAAGACCAGAGTAGTTGATAGCATATAGTGAGGCATTGAATAAGGTTTGGTCTGGAGGGGTTATGTTAGATAGGGAGAGAAGGTTTCCTCCTGATTTATGAGTGGATTATGACATACAATTGAAGTCACCCATGCAGATCCATGGACCGAGGTTGGGTTTAAGGGCAGGAATGGTGTCATGTAGGTGAACTCTTCTTTCCTTTTGATTAAATGCATATATAAAGGTTAAGTGGAATATTGTGGAGGTAGGGATATGTATAGTTTGAAGATGTACATACTGTGGGTTAGTGATCGGCGATTTTTGATGTGAATAAAAACCGTGATTTTTATTTTGCCGCAAGCGCACGACGTCTGTTGTAGTGTTGTGCGAATACGGGTCGAATCCATAAGGAGTTATTAATTATTAATACTTATCTAACTTCTATGCGAGTTAAACGATTTGAGAAGATAAATCTGTTAAATTTCAAACAGGAAATTACAAGAAAGGAAAGGAAAATGCTCTAACAAAAAAAAGAAAATAAGGAAATATAAATAAGAACTTACCTTAATTTAATAGATTATGCAGAGAATTTGAAAATTGAGATCTATTGATCTCTTGGCAAATCAATAGATCTCATATAGAATAAAAACTATGAAGCAGAAACTGAACAAAAATTAGAAGAGAATAAAATAAAATAAGAACAAAGGAATAAATAAGTTTTGATTAATTTATTTATTAAATTGAAAAGTTCAAAGAGATTACAAGAGTTGGAAGTCCTAAATACAAAACCCTAGAAATAGAATTGAAAGTAATTGCCAAGATGATCTCAAATGTTTCTAGGGGGAGGTATTTATAGAGATCTCTACATCCAAATCTAAAAACATAAATGTTCTAGAACTTTTTGACTTGGTCCATCTCTAGAAACTTCTGTATTGTGGGTGTTCCATATTATTCTAGAAACCTCTTTCTCCAACATGCTCCAGAAGCCTCTTGATTTGGTGTGTTCTAGAAGTGTCTTTGTAGGAGATGTGAATGGCTAAAAAATGCGTGCTACATGGGATTTGAACCAATGACCTTCTTGTAAATGTAGATCCTCAAACCTATTGAGGTATAATAGTTTTTTTTGCAAAAAAAGACATTTTTTCTTATCATAGAGTCTTGATGTTAAACCAGTGTTTTTAAACCATCTCTCCGATAAGTTCTTCATTTTATAACAATTAAGAACCTGCAATAAAACACAACAAAAGGACCATGTAATACCGCCTTATAGATATTAAAATGTGTAACTATGTAGTTTAAAATATTCAATATTTGATATTCATCAAATAACCCCACACTAGAACCTTTATTCGTCCTCGAATAAAATCCAACTATATTTGTTAGCCACACTCTCGTTGGGAAACACGGTTGCATTTAGCGTATACAACAAGCCATTAAACCCAAGGGTGTCCCTAGTAGGACGAGTTGTGTCTCGTGAGGGTTTTCAGCAGATACTACCCACAAAATCCAGATGCCGGATGTTATGATTCTAATGTAGCTATATGAATGCAAAAGGTTATGAAAAATGACAAATCGATTTATTTTTGAATAGTCACAACTTTGCAATGTATACATGTTTTAGTCAAAATCTAGAAATTCGAGTTCATCACCTAGTCACAAACTTTAACAAAAATCAAGTTCCCATCACACTCGACTCTAGCTTGCTAGTTGTTTCAATTAAAAACATAATGCAACTATGAAATTAATTTTTAATTTAATTGTTAAAGTTTACAAAGTGATATTTCTATTTCCACTTGTATAATAAGTTCAAATCAATAAAACCATAGAGAATGCCTTAAATTCAACCATTTACCCTCTTTTTATTTCTTTATTATTATTATTTATATGCATACACCTAACCCATGGACCAAGATATACCACCCATACACTACCTTTTAAGCTTACATGAGAATGGAATAGAGCTTGGCGAATGGTGCAAACCGACTGTGACAATGTCAGTATATGTCGGTGATCCTTAGGTGTCCAACTCATAAAATAAGACCAAGGTATACCACACATTCACTGCCTTTTAGCCTTACATGAGAGTGGGACAGAACTTGGCAGGTGTGCACACCAATGCTAGATGTACTAGCAATGTTGGATACCCTTGTTTTTTAAGAGAGAGAGTAATGCAAAATCATCTTAGCACCTCTTTATTATAGAGACTTGAAAATCATTAATGCATGTGCTTTAGACATCCCGCTTATAAACAATAATAACAAATTCCAACAAACTTCATAGCCGTTACCTATGAGTCAACCCATAAACTAGCTTACTATTATCATTTGTAATTTAAACTTTTCATTTTATTTTCCATTTGAACTAATGATTCACAAAAACTTTCCTTAAAATGACTAATACAGTGCACCTACTTTATCAGGTCTATTCAAAATAAACTAACTTGAAATAATTTTTTTCTTTTTAAAAAAAATGTTATGTCCTAAATGCATATGCCTCAAAGAAATGCGAACCTATATGCAAATTAAATGAAATTTGGAAAAAAAGAAATGCAAAATTAAAAAAATGCAAAAGTTTTGGAAAAACACGTTCAAATTTGAAAAAAAAATGAATGCAACACGAGTCTTCCCCCACATTTAGATTTAACAACGTCCTCACAATTCAGAACAATTTTCTAAACTTGAACGACGGTACCCACAAGTGGATGCAATGCAAAATGATTTGTAATATAAAATGCATTTTAACGATATGCATAAATGGATTATATATGAAATAATGCATGTGTTTACGATAAATACGATGCAGAGATTGCCACCATCTAATTCGTTTGCACTTGGTTTTAAAGTTATGTTTCCCCCTTAGACTACGCTTTGGTATGTTTCCTAATAAGAAAATTCATTTTACCAACAAATCATTTTTATACCTAGATTTATAATCAATTAAGTTGATATCTAGGTGTCTTGAAAGTAGAAAATTTTCCACTCAAGCTTTGTGCACAATGTGGCTCATGTACTCAACAAATTTATCTGTGTAATCCTTCAAAAATAGATGATCGTGCATAAGTATAGTTAAAACTGTATAAGCACTGTGTTGACTGTCTACTAATAATTTATATGGCTTAGGTTCTTCATTTCCAAGAGGTGATTCAAGATTATGTTCAATATCAAGTGTCTCGTTTGTTGGCGTTTCAACATTCTCATTAAGTTCTAGATCAAGCTTTGGTTCACCTTTACCACTAGTTTCATTAGTTAAACTTTCAATTTCACATATAAAAGTTTCATGTTTTTCCTTGACTATGATTTTTTCAAAATTAAAATTCTCAAATTCAGAGTAGTAATTTAAATTTAACTCATTTTTATATGACAATTCATTCTCGAACAGTCTGAAAAATTTGTGTTCACTACATTCGTCTTCTTTAACTGAATCAGCAATAACTTTATAATCTTTGAAATTTTCAACCTAAAAAGTCATTGTTTTCATCTTGTTCGTGTCAAGCAAAGAAAGACCAAAATTCAAACTTAAATCATTTTCTTTAAAAGAATTGACATTTCAATCAGTCTGTGAATTTTGAACTATTTCATTAAGGTTATCGTTTTCATTTCCAAAAGTAGTTATTTAGAAATTATGATTGTAAGATCTGGATTATCATTTGATTCATTGCTTGTTTTGATTTTAAATTGTTAATCGTATTGTTTCAAGATAATTTCAAGTAATTTGACAATTTCTGTATATTTTTCTTGGTAAGAGCTAGTTTCAAAACTACAATCGAAATCATTTTTGTGATCAAAATTATTTCCAAATTCATTTTCATTTTCATTTTCATGCGTAAAATTTTCTTGATATGAGTTATTTTTAAAATTATAATCCAAGTTATTTTCATCATCAAAATTATTTCTAAACTTATTTTCATTTTCATTTTCAAGTAAAATATTTCGGTCTGGAGAAACATTTTGACAAAGGAAATTTTTTTGAAAATTATTTTACATTGAGAGTCGGATTCATAACCAAAATCATTAAAGTTAGATGAAAAATTAGAATTATGGTTATTTTCAAAATCACAACTTGAATTATTTTGAAAATATTGTTCACAGTGGGAATCATTTTCAAAATTATTTATTGTACCCATATTGATCTTGAGGAAATTTACTTTTTGATTCGTTGGATATTCTAGTTTTCTTTCTTTTCTTAATAAATTCATGGCAAGTTTTGACCAAGAGTTCTATATGACTTTTTTCATCATACTCCAAATCTTCTAGTTGAAATGATTCTGACGGCTTTTTATAAAAAAGCTTATTATAATCCAAATCATCCCACCTATCAAAATTATCTCTATATTGATTTTCATTTCCATTTTCATAAAAAAAATATCGATATAGAAAATCATTTTGAAAACAAAAATTATCATTTTGGTAATGAAGATCATTTCGATGCTGGGAATCAGGTCCATAACCAAAATTGTTAAAATTAGAAGAAAATTATAATTTTGGTCATTTTTAAAATTTTGATTTGGATTATTATGAAAATTTTGCGTGCTTTGAAAACTGTTTGTACTATAACCAAAGTCTCTTTCCCTATCAAAATCATTTTCAAAGAGATTTTCATACCCGTATCGATTATGAGAAAATTTATTTTCGAATTAAAAATTAATTTGATGTGAATTTGTCGCATAATAAAAATTATTAAAATTTAGATTAAATCGGTAATTTCGATTAGTTTTCAATTTTGAATTTGATTATTATTGCCATAAAGTAACCCTCTTAAAGTTTTTTTTTGGATAATTGTTCGATGAAAATAAAGTACCTATTTTTCAAAAATAATAATAATTGTTCGATGAAAATTCCATACTCTAATTTCCAGATATATTTTCATGCTTTAAATGACAATGTAACACCAACACAGAAATATAAATATAATCGGAATAAAAGTAAACACTTACAGAGTTAGCCTGCCATCCTGATTTGCCTTGACTGCTCGATCGTGAAGTTTGTTGACACTGCTCGATCATGAAGTGCTTACGGTAGTCTTCAATATTCATCCTCCTTCCTTCCTTTATTTCTTTCTTGTTTTTTTTGTAAACAAAAAATGAAATGAAAAAATAGTAATAGCAATGTTTTCTTGACAGAAACTATGTAAATTGGAAAAAAAATGTTTTTTTTTGGTTGGTGGGTTTTTTGGCGTTAACTGAGATGTAGTCGGTGGAAGAGGGAGGTGTTTGGTAGTGTTACTTGAGGAACTTGTCTACCGTCGTGGACGAGTTCGACGAGACAAGGTTGGGTGTGTTTTGGTTTGGGAGTGCTGGTAAATTTAGAGTTTGGTTGAAGGAGATGGCAGAGGCTGAAATGGTTGCAGATGGGTGATGTTGCGGTTGTCTGAACAGTGAAGAAAAGAAAGAAATAAGAGAAAAAAATGTATTTTTTGTAGAAAATATGTAATTTGAATAGTAAAAAATAAAAATTGTTTGCCCTTTTTTGTTTTGTTATGTTTTTTATTTAAACTATGTAAGCACAAAAAGGGAAAAAACAACTATTTTTAAAAAAAGAGTAAACTAAAGAATGGAAGAACAAAAACCTACAAATTTGAATTAAATAAGAAAACAAATCAAAATAAGGAACCAAATTAAAGGGAAAAAACTTTTTTTGTTGAAAAAAAAATCAAAAGAAAACAAGCAAAATAAAAGGAAAAAAACTAACACGAATAGAATACTAAATAAACAATAGAGACTAATTAACTCCCCGACAACGACACCAAAAACTTTTTCGATGATTTTTGATATGAACAAAAACGGCGATTTTTATTTTACCACAAGCGCACGACATCTGTTGTATTGTTTTGCTAATGCGGGTCAAATCCACAAGAAATTATTAATTACTATTGCTTATCTAACTTCTAGGCGAGTTAGATGATTTGAGAAGTTAAATCTGCTAAATTTCAAACTGAAAATTGGAAGAAAGGAAAGGAAAACGCTCTAAAAAAAGAAAACAAGGTAATATAAATAAGAACTTACCTTAATTTAATAGATCGTGCAGAGAATTTGAAAAGATGAGATCTATTGATCTCTTGGTAAATCAATAGAACTCATATAGAATAAAACTATGAAGCAGAAACTAAACAAAAATTGAAAGAGAATAAATAGAATATGAACAAAGGAACAAATAAGTTTTGGTTAATTTATTTGTTAAATAGAAAAGTTGAAAGAAATTATAAGAGTTGGAAGTCCTAAATACAAAATCCTAGAAATAATTGAAAGTAACTGCCAAGATGATCTCAAATTTTCTATGTGGAGGTATTTACAGAGATCTCTACATCCAAATCTAAAAACATGAATCTTTTAGAACTTTTTGACTTGGTCCATCTCTAGATGGCCAACATGCTCCAGAAGCCTCTTGATTTGGTCAAGTGTCTTTCTAGGAGATGTGTGAACTGTTTGCTACGTGGGATTTGAACCAATGACCTCCTAGTAAATGCAGATCCTCAAACTAGTTGAGCTACAATAGTTTTTGTGCAAAAAAAGATATTTTTTTCTTATCACAATGTCTTGAAGTTAAACCAGTGTTTTTGAACCATCTCTCCAATTATTTCTTCATTTTCTAACAATCAAGAACCTGCAATAAAACATAACAAAAGGACCAAGCAATACCGCCTTATGGATATTAAACTGTGTAACTATGTAGTTTAAAATATTCAATATTTGATATTCATCGGTCAATATAGGTAGGGATGATGTTGTATATAAGAGGGTTCCGCATGATCATGATTTTGCCATTAGGATTACTTTTCTGATTATCTATGTACTTCCAGTTAGGATCGTTGTAAGCAGCTGCTTATTTGACTAGGGAGGAATCTGTGTTCAAGGATGGCAAGCAGACCTAGCTTATTGGTGTATATAGTATTCTTGATTCCATCTTATTTACTTTACAAGTGTGCACCTCATATATTTCAGGTTGCATTATGGTCCATCATTGATATTTCTTGGTTTTGGTTTTGGCCTTGCTCTTTGAGCTCCGCCTAGTGTCTCCTCTTGTTTGGACTTTATCAAATATTGGTGTATTGATTACATTTTCAGTGAAAAGCAAGTTGAGCTCATATTCTTTTGGAGAATCAGAGAGTATATCTTCATGCGTGCCTTGGATAATACTGTTCTTCTTCTTATTCGTTTTCCTTCTAGATTTGGTCTCTGTAGTTGGTACAGTGATGTTAATGTTATGGGAGATGGGAAAGAGTGAAGGTTAAGTTAAAGGAGCGGGTATGATAGGTGTTAGGGTAGTGTGGGAAGTGCCAGCGAGTAGTTGGTTGAGATGAGGTGGAAGATGGATGTGGTGGTAGTGGGAGACAGCTGCTTTGAGGTGGTAAGGGGAGGTGTCAAATGTAGTAGAATCAAGTGGTAGATTAGATAGGCTAGGACCGATATAAGTAGGGAAAGTTGTATTGGTAGATTGTAAGACGTTAGTTTATTTCTCATGCAAATCAGAAAGGAGTGGAAATTTATTATAGGATGCATGTTGGTTAGGCGAGTCTACATCAATGTTAGTCTTATGGTGGTTGTAGTTAGATTGAGGAAGAGCATTGGGAGGTGTAAGTAGGGAAGTAAGGTCAGGTGTATCAGTGGAGTGTGATATTTGGTTAGGAGATAAATTTGCATGCATGCACATATCAACTTGTGCCAATAAATGCATTGTGGTATCTGGGCTTATAGATGTTCCTTCCGTGGTGATAGGATCTTGGATTGCATTGGTTGATGAAGAGGAATTATTAATGACAACTGCTAAGTTATCAGTGCTTTTGTTGTTAATTGCAAGATCTTTGGTGTGCACATTTCCAAGTGTATATGTATCACATAGTATAACTGTTTTATAAATCAGGTTGGTTGTGTAGTGGCATGCTAACAATAGCAGACACATTTTCTTGTACAGGGGTCTACTTGATCCGTTTCATTTGTCTTCTACATTGTCTAAACACCATAATGGTTTTGATCCTTTCCTATATACCTGTTTGTACCATCACTTCCTTAGCTTGTCGAGTTACCTAAGTATCAGTATGCTGTTGGACCTAAGTAGTTGGTGTAAAACAGTCCACTGTCTTATGACCAAACACTTTGCAAATTAACAGTACATATGTTCGGTTTCCAATCGTAATAACATTCAGTATTAGAGTGCACATCCCCTTCACCGCAGTGTATAAACTCAGGTAGCTCCTTGTCCGGTCCTATTTCAACGAGACATTTTGCGTATTCAAATTTGGTTAACTTTTCCATTGCTTCATTCATGCACAGTAGTTTTCCAACATGACATAAGATTTAATTGATACCAACAAGTGTCCATGCCATCAAGGGGACTTTATGAAAATGAATCCATATAGGAACCCTTTTAATTGCCGAGTGAATATTGGAAAAAGTAGGTTCCCGTGGCTTAATAATAAACATCTTACCTCTTACCTCTTACAGAAAGTGGATCAGCCTTTAAGACTTTTTTATCCTCATTACATGTAAATTCAAAAAAGAAGTTGATTGAATCAAACTTAACTTTGTAAGCCAGTTTCCAATGTCTGTTTAAGTGATTGATGACTGCATTGTAAGATAGGTTGCCATCGAGGAAGAATCTGATCAAATGGTCTGACCAGTAGTGAATACTAGCAGCGATCACCTCAGATGGAATAGAAAGTGGTTTCCCAGTATAGTCAAGCTTGTAATCCCAAGGGGTGAACACGCCAACATTCCTGGGTTTAGATTTGAGAAGGGAGGACTAAGTGGAAGTGAAAGAGTTAGTAGGTCTATGTGGATTAGGCGGGTCTGGTGGAACCTTTGGTCTTTGGGGAGAGTGGAGAGGCAAGGTGGTGTTGTTAGAAGGTTGGGTGTCAGATAGGCTGAGTGGTATGGTGACAGTATGGATGAGAGAGGAGAGGACCGGTTGGCCAATAGGTAGGGTGTCAGAGTGATTACTATGTAGTGGTAGGATAGAAATATGAGCTAGAAACCCTTACATCTATACTTGATCAGTAGGTAGGGAGTCAGAGTGGTTAATATTAGTGATGGGATAGAAATATGAGCTAGAAACCCTTACATTTATACTTAAATCCATGAAGAACATGACTAAAACAGTAAGAAATCAGAGCTACAAATATGAATTCAAAAGTCTGAATTCATGACTAGATGTCTGAATTTCAATAAATGCAAAATAGAAAGAAATCAGATCAAATTTGATATAATTCAAACATTTGGATATATGTTCAAACGTCTAGAATCAAAGTCAGATGCCTGAATATACGATTAGATGTATGAATATCTATAGCCGATTTTTCCTTTAGTGGTTCAAAAATCTGAGTTAAAAGTTAAACGTTTGAATGTCTGGAAATAAGCCCAGGTCGAATATGGACATAGTGCAAGCCAAGTAAGGAGGATCGGAAGAACTTGTTACCAATTATTCGAATTTAAGGAGTCTACGGAACTGATGGGAGTCGTGCAATAAGATGAAACTGAATCACATTCGGTGACTTCCTAGGTTCGCACTTCATGACGTTATAAGGCATGGAACTTGACATGACTTGTAGTTATATGACGATTAAATGCTTTGGAGCATACAGGCCCTAAAGAGGAGGTTACTCGATGCTATTGGGCCATGTAGGCCTAGGCATTCTTACATATGCTCAGTGCAGTGCATAATTACGGGCATTATGGGAGGTTACTCAATGCCTTTGGGGAAAGTGGGCTTAAGCATTGTGATGTATACCCGGTGCGGTGCATATAGAATAGGTTGTCGGGCGCTAATGGGATGTTACTCAATGCTTTTGGGTGGGCTAGGCATTTTGACGTATACCTGGTGTTGTGCATAGGACAACGAATGTTAACTCAATGCTTTCTAGGCAATGTGGCCCTAGGCATTGTGAGGTATACTCGATATGGTATGTAGACTATTAGGATCATATTCTTGGGGTACATATTCGAGCTTGTCTACTCAGTGTATTCGTTTGGTGGTTCATTATTGAGGCTATTATTCGATGTTAATTGCACTTAGGATGATTGTTACACTAGGTATCAGGTTTTTGCACTTTAGTATGTAGATTACCAATTATATACATATATATAGTCCACAAACACAAATGAACACCCTAGGTTATGTAGATTATAAATGAAAGCTAATTACTTGTGAACACCATACACTAATGATACAATTAGTTCACCGGACTTTGCTTGATCACCTCCATTTCTACCTTTTTTCTATAGGAGGACATGGCAGTAGGTAAGTTGATTTCGAAAAGGTACGTGGAGAAGGAAACATGACATGTGGAGATTTATCTATTCATAGCCATTCTTCTAACTACCTTGTTTTATCTATTAGACAAACTTTTACTATTGTTATTTGGAGATTCTATTTAATTAGATATTGTATGTACCATATTTATTTTGGAACCATATTACTTTGGGTTATTTTTCAGTACTTATGTTTATTTCCTTTCGAGGTGTGATCTAAAAGTGTAGAATGTTCAAAAAATATACCTGATTTTGTATCATACAAATCATAAAAAACCTAACGATGCTTATTTCTTGGGATGATGCGAGTTCAAACGTTGTTTTAGACACTGAATTGATGTGTCTGGAGTCCATGTTGTTACAACGGGTATCAATGCTTAGATTAAGCGATACCTACAAAATTAGGGCATATGAGAGATTTTTTTAATATTCTATCATATATATATATATATATATATATATATTATTATACACCACACCCTATGTATTTTGACTTATAAGGTAGTTGTTGGCTTGTCTCTTATATAAGCAAAAAAATGTGAGTTAAAATAAATTAAAGAGTACACAATTTGGTGAAACATAATCCATTATATTTTTATAATTTACTCCACGAAGAGATGCTAATGGAGGTTCCCAACACCAAATAGCAGTAGAGGATAAGTTACGGGTATAGAGACGAAGAAAAAAAGAGCAGTACCCTTAGACCCATACAACTTAAGTGTAATGTGGATAAGGCGAAATAAAGGCATAAAAGGACTCCTAATGGTTAGAGTAAACCTTGATTCAAGGAAATAGTGGCAGAAACCCTATTCGGTTTGAATTGAATTGCTAGAGTGTTCCTATTAGAGTTGAACACTACATTAGAGGATAGACTTGAGTTAACTTTTTGAAAAAGAGGATCTAGAACCCTATGCATTTAAAGCATTGTCAGATTTCATGATGTAGCTGAGCTTGTGTAAATTAGGTTGTTTTCATACACCCCAATTTAAGCGTTAAACCATTGGAAAAGCTTTCTAAAAGGTTAGAAACATTATATGGATGATATTTTTTTTAAAGAAAGTAAATTAGTTTATGATTTTCTATGAAATGTTCAGAAAATCTTTATGAAAAAATTAAAATGTAGAATTGAAAGAATTTTTGAAATGAGTTAGAAACATCAGTGTTTGGCATTTTTGGAAAAGTACAGAAGTTGACGTTTGAACTACTAACTCTCTATTTTAAGCTTCAAATATGGGAAATTTAATAAAATAATAATTTTCCACAACTATTTTAAAATCTTTTATTTTGTAAAAAGTTTGTTGTCAGACACATTGTTGCACTTATCTTTGGATGTGTAATTTTCTTTTGACAATGTGACTTTTGGAAGTTAAATTGAAAAGTATGTTAAATCTACCTTTATGACTATCTTTATTTTATAAATATTTCTGTCAAAATTTGAAGCAAAAAGGCAAAGTGTTGCAATACTCTTTTTTGAAAATTCCTTATTTATAAAAGTAAAAGTTTTAAAAGGTACATTTTGCATGTCTGTTTTCTTTGTTACATTGAACCATTTTGGATAAAATTAAAAATAAAAAAATGTCATGATTTTTTGTCAAAAGGAAACATTTGTTAAAAATTAACAAAGGATTTTATGGTATTTGAAGCTTACTAATTTGTGGAATATAAGATTATAAATCAAAGACTTTTTATTTAAAAAGAAAAATGAAAGCGTAATGATGATTATCACTTTAACTCAAAAATTTAGATTGGAGAGGTAAATAGAATTACACAGCCTACAAAGATTAAACCAATAATGCTAACTATCTAGACTAGTCAATATGCCAGTGTGCTAAGTACTTGCTAATATTATTATTACAATATTGTGAAGCATTAGAAGATTTAGGGTGAAGAAAGAAATTCAAATAGGGATTTTGTAGTCTTTTCAATTGATGTTCGAATTGGAAGCTTACAGTACCAAATTAAATTTTCCGTAATAATGAAGAGTAAACACCTTTGTGTTTTTCTACCCAAATATTATTTGAGTTGTCTAAACATAGCATAAGACGGTTTGGAAGGTGTGAATTGGCTAAGGATTGGCGTGTGCCAAAGAATGCTACGGACGCAAGAAGTTTCCTTGGTTTGGCTAGGTACCTTAAGAAGTTCATCGAAGACTGCGCTTCTGACCCTCGTTACTAAGAAGAATTTAGTTTCCTAGAGGAGCTTAAAATGTGAGCATCATTTTATTATTCTAAAGGGGTTATTGACTAGTACACCCATTTTAGTACTCCCTGATGGTTTGAAGGCGTTTGTTGTATATACTGATGTAGAAGAGTAGTGTTGTTGTTATGCTAATCGATAGTTGAAAGTACCCGAAAAGAGTTACCCAACCCATAATCTTGAGATGACAGCTATTGTTTTTGCTCTCATGTCTTAGAGGTAATTTGAGTTGTCTTGACCATTGAATGTTTAAAGCAAATGATGAGAAGTTAATTTTAGAAGAAAAAAAATCATTGGTGGTTTTGTACAAAGGGATAGTAAAATTTGGAATTTTAGATTGAAAAGACACCCTAGAGTAAGTTGGAGTTAAGATTGCATGACGGAATGGTAGAAGCATGGAATTTAGAGAATCAAGAAAAAGATATCAAAATTTGCACACATTAATAATGTAGAAGCGATTTTCATGGAAAATGAGATTTAGAGATTTGGCTAAGGTTTTGTGAAGATGGTAATAGGATTATTTTCAATTATCCCTTACATTAGAAGAAAACTATATCTATATATATCATGAAGTATTGACTTCAGAATATATAGTTTGTGTTGCATAATAGGTGTTAACCCAAAAAATGGATCAACGTCTTGGATTGAGTGTGAAAGCACCAACCCTATTTATTAAGGCAAAATAGAAAAACAATAGTAGATCGTAGAAAAAGTAAAGAGACAAGAGGTTTTTATAGTGGTTCGACTATTAACGAAGCCTACGTCCACTTTATAGCTTTGATTGATCAACTTCTATTACAAAGGAGTTTGGATTACAATGTAATTCTTCTTTCCTATGTTAGGTCAAGCCACCATTGTTAGAGACAACCGAAAGGATCTCAGTTGTCCCTTAATGTGACGCAGCGGATAATTCAAAAACACAATGTAGATCGTTGAAAGTAGCAGTCGATGGATTGATGAATGCTGAAATGCCCGAATTCGTTGATCCGAAGATACCGAACTCTAGCTATCTCGAACTCGTTGATCGCGCACGATACCGGGTTCAAAGATCTTCAATTCTTCAAGCGTTGATCAAGCGCACTTGATTCCGCGAATCGGCTTCTACAATCGTTGAATCGAGCGCACTCGATTATCCGAAAGAGGAGATAGGAGATTACACTCAACTACCAATTTGAATGAAAGCACAAAGCAATCAAAAGAGAATTTTATTCAATATTCAACAACCTTTACAAAATGACCATACACGCCTATTTATAGGCTACAACTCAACACCACAGAAAAACTTCAAAATATTACAAGTACTTAGGTCAAAAACGACCTACGACCTAACATGGCGCGACCTAAGAACAGACACGGCTTAGTATAGGTCGGCATCGACCTAACATATTACAATGCAACCAACATACAAGAAAACATACGACTTAAGAAACATAGCTTTCGTATCTAACAGCGACCTAAGGAAGCAACGGTCCAGATTAAGTCGGCAATAGGATCTATGGCAACAAGTCTTCAGCGACTTAAAAGCATGCGCATCTTAGATCATCGTTTTAAAGAAATCAAAGGCCTCCAGAGCTTTGCGACCTAAGAATGAACGGCATCCCTTCGTTTGCGACCTAACAGAAGCGGCTTCAGAAATTCTTCGCGACCTAAGTCTCCACGACCTAAGACTTTGCGACCTAAGCCTTCGCGACCTAACTTAGCTCGTTCCGTTTCCTTGCGACTTAACCTAGGTCGTAACTCGTTAGGTCGTACCACTTTTCTCTTCAGATTGTTAGGTCGTTGGTGCGACTTAAAGGATTCGTTAGGTCGCTCGCGACCTAATACTTCAGCTCCCCGCCAATCTTCACATACTGCTAACTCGTTAGTCTCTTCGTTAGCTCGTAGTACTTCGCTAGGTCGTTGCCGGTCTTCAGTAGGTCGTTGATACGACCTAAAGGTCTTGTTAGGTCGTTCGCGACCTAGCCCTTTACCAGTTTGTGCTTCAACAACCAGTAACGACTTAGAGGTTTTGTTAGGTCGTATGCGACCTAACTCTTCTTCCTTCTGAGCATCCTTCTGGGCTGCATCATCCTTCCCAGGTTGAGAAAAATTCGACCTCGAATTTGTACTCTCTTCTTCCATAACAACTTCATCCCCGTGATATGGTACGAGATGTTTAACATTGAACACGTCAGACGTGTACACATCATCTAATAGTTTCAATTTGTAAGCATTTTCATTAATTCGCTTCACAACTTCCACCGGACCAATTTCCGTGCTTTCAATTTATTGTAAGTGCCCACTTGAAAATGATCTTTTGTTAACACTGCATAAACTAAATCACCTTCGTTAAATTCAACACTTCTTCGTTTCAAATCTGCAGCTTGTTTATACTTCTCATTTGCTTTCTCCAATCGTTCTTGAACGATTTTATGACATTCCGTCAACCCCTCAACAAAATCAGCAGCTTTCTTAACTGTCTTCTTTGATTGTGGTATCACCGTTAAATCCAGCGGTCCTTTCGGTAAGCTTGAATAGACAATCTGGAATGGACTGAACCCAGTACTTCGATTCACAGCATGATTATGGGCAAATTCTGCCTGGCATAACTTCACATCCCAACTCTTCAGATTATCTTGAACAAGACACCTCAACAAGTTTCCCAATGATCGATTAACCACCTCCGTTTGTCCATCAGTTTGCGGGTGATAAGCACTACTAAATTTCAGCTTCGTTCCTACCATTTTCCACAGACTCAACCAAAAGTGACTCAGAAATCGAGTATCTCTATCCGACACAATAGATTCTGGCAATCCATGAAGTCGATAAATCTCCTTGAAAAATAACTGAGCAACATGAATAGCATCTGCCATCTTTTTACAAGCAATAAAATGTGCCATCTTCGAAAATCTGTCCACCACCACATATATGGAATCGTTACCACGCTGTGTCCTTGGTAATCCCAACACGAAGTCCATACTCACATCAACCCATGGTTTAGTTGGTACCGGTAACGGCATATATAAACCCGCATTAGTCGCAGTTCCTTTCGAAACTTGACAGATATGACATCTCTCAACAAACCTCTCCACTTCTTTCCTCATCGATGGCCAAAAGTAGGATTGTGAAATTAACTGTAAGGTACGGTCTCTTCCAACATGCCCTTCTTCATGTAATTCCTTGATAATTTTCATTCTCAGACTACCCTCCGGTATGCACAAACGATTCCCTTTGAACAGAAAACCATTTACCATCATGAAATCATCCGTCTCTCCCTCCTTGACTTTATCAACAAATTTTGTAAAGTAAGGATCATTAGTAAATAAGTCTGGCAACATTTCAAACCCCGTCACTTCAACCTTTAGTGTAGTCAACAAATGACTCCTCCTACTCAAAGCATCAGCCACTCGATTCGCCACCCCTGACTTGTGTTTAACAACGAAAGTAAACTGTTGCAGATATGCAATCCACGATGCATGTCTCGCTGAAATTTTGTCTTGCCCTTGCAAATGCTTCAATGCTTCATGATCAGTGTAAAGAACAAACTCCTTCTGAAATAGATAATGTCTCCAGTGTTTAATAGATTGCACAACAGCATAGAACTCCACATCATATGTACTGTATCGCATCTTCGCTCCTGACAACTTCTCACTGAAATATGCAATAGGACGCCCCTTCTGACTCAACACCCCTCCAATCCCAACCTTGGATGCATCAGTATGTAGTTCAAACACCAACTGAAAATCAGGTAGCACCAGAATTGGTGCAGATGTCAGCAATTCTTTGATCTTCCCAAAAGCACTCCCTGCTTCCTCTGTCCATGCAAACTGTTTACCTTTCATGCAATCTGTAACAGGTGCCATCACACTACTAAAGTGTGGAATAAACCTTCGATAAAATGAAGCCAACCCATGAAAACTACGAACTTCCGTTATCGTCTTGGGTTGTGGCCAATCTCTAATTGCTTCAACTTTACTTTGGTCAACCTGTATTCCTTTCTCTGAAACAACATACCCCAGAAATAAAACACTGTGCGTCATGAACACGCATTTCTTCGTAGCAGCATAAAATTGTTCTTGTCTCAGTACCATCAGCACTTCTCTAAGATGATTCAAATGTTCCTCTGGACTTCCACTATATATCAGAATATCATCAAAATATACCACCACAAATTTCCCAATGAATGGTCTAAAAATTTGATTCATCACCCTCATGAAAGTACTCGGTGCATTCGATAGACCAAACGGCATTACCAGCCATTCATATAATCCTTCCCTCGTCTTGAATGCTGTCTTCCATTCATCCCCTGGTCTAATGCGAATCTGATGATAACCGCTCTTCAAGTCAATCTTAGAAAAGACAGTAGCTCCGCTTATCTGATCCAACAAGTCATCCAACCTCGGCATTGGAAATCTATATCTCACGGTAATCTTATTCAATGCTCGACTGTCAGTGCACATCCTCCACGTCCCATCCTTCTTGGGTACCAATAAAGCTGGTACAGCACAAGGACTCAGACTCTCCTGCACTCGCCCCTGCTCAAGCAATTCCTCTACCTGCCTCCGCAATTCTTCATGTTCCTTCGGACTCATTCGATAATGTGGTCGGTGTGGCAATACAGCACCTGGAACAAGATCTATCTGATGTTGTATATCCCTCAATGGTGGCAATTCCGTTGGTAACTCCTCTGGAAATACATCGTCCAATTCTTTCAAAACCGGTTTAACTTCTTCTGGAATTTCAACCACTTCCTGACTCTCCCGTCCAATCAACAAAAACACTTCAGGTTCCTCCTCTACTTCCTTCACAAACTCCTTCAACGATAACAAAGTTTTAAGCTCTTCAATTTCCTCCAGCTTACTCTCCTTCTGTTGTTGTTTCTTCGAAACTAGAGTAATCTTTGTGCCTTCAAACATGAAACTGTAACTGTTGGTACGCCCATCATGTTGCACAGCTCGATCATACTGCCACGGTCTTCCCAGCAACAAATGACAAACGTCCATATCTACGACATCACACCAGATTTCATCTTTGTATTTCTTTCCAATTGAAAACTTCACACAAGCTCTACGTCCAACTTTCACTTCACCTCCCTTCCTCAACCAAGCTAACTTGTACGGTTTAGGATGTTTCTCGGTTTTCAATTCCAACTTCTTCATCGCTTCTGTAGAGATAATGTTATCACAACTCCCAGCATCAATAACAAATTTACAAACTCTTCCCAGAATAGTGCATGTAGATTGAAAGATATTGTTCCTCAACCAACTACTTTCCTCCTCTTGCTTCGGTGTTAAACAACTTCTCCTCATCATTAACGCGTACCCATCATCTCCTGACAGTAAGTCTTCCTCCTCAACTGGTAAAGAATTAGAGCATTCAGCTTCTTCATCCTCATCCTCAACTTCTGCAATCATGGTTCTCTTCTTTGGCTTTGGACACTCACTGCTTTTATGACCCAATTCCTGACAATTGTAACATTTGAAACCATTGCTAACCCTTGTCTTCTCAACCTCCTTCACTACTGGTCTACTGATAGGTTTAGAAACATTAGAACTTCCACCAACACCCTTCACTTGATTGTTAGAATTAGTAAACACACCACTTCCTCGTCTCCCTTGTTTTTCCCAAGCCAACGCTTTCTGATGTGCTTCTGCCACAGATCTTGGATCGAACATATTAACCATATCCTGGATCTGCATTCGTAGTCCCCCAACAAATCTAGCTGTCAGTTGTTCTTCCTTCTCCATAATATCATTTCGAGCGATCAGTTGGTAAAATTCATCAGCATAGTCATTAACTGTCTTCGTGCCCTGCCTCAAGTTCTGCAAACGTTGATACATCAAAGATTGATAATTGTATGGTAAGAACGTTGCTTTCATCAATTTCTTCATCTTCTCCCAAGATTCAACTTTTGACTTCCCCATTCGTTCACGTGTAAGCTTGGTTTGCTGCCACCATGCCAAAGCTCTTCCCCTCAGCCTCGTAGCAACCAACTTCACTCTACGATGTTCTGGCACTTCTTTGAAATCAAAAATTTCTTCAACATTAGCTACCCAATCTAGAAACTCCTCCGCTTGCATACCACCCTTGAATTCAGGAATTTCTGTCTTCATCCCTGACTCCCACTTGTGATCATACTCAGAGTAATTTCTTCCTTGTCCTCTTCCTTGAATACTACCACTGTTGGGTAGATTCTCACCACCGGTCCAAAGCTTCGCCGATCCAACCTGCTTCGCATGCAACGACCCTGCCGAACCAACTCATCCCCATGCTCTGCCGAACCAACTCACCTCCCATGCTTCGCCGAACCAGCTCACCTCCCATGCTTCGCCGAACCAGCTCACCTCCCATGCTTCGCCGAACCAGCTCACCTCCCATGCTTCGCCGAACCAGCTCACCTCCCATGCTTCGCCGAACCAGCTCACCTCCCATGCTTTGCCGAACCAGCTCACCTCCCATGCTTCGCCGAACCAACTCACCTCATGCTTCGCCGAACCAACTCACCTCCCATGCTTCGCCGAACCAGCTCACCTCCCATTCTTCGCCGAACCAACTCATCCCCATGCTTCGCCGAACCAACTCACCTCCTACCACCGAACCAAACGCTGCCGGACCAAGACGTGCCAGGCCAGATCACATCAGCCCAGGCCCACCAGCAGCTATATACATCCTAGACCCCTACCCCCAACCTCACTCTATAAATAGAGGGGCAGGGGTACAACAATGGGGGACAAGTTTGAGAGCTCAAGCACGGAGAGAACTTTCAAACAACTTTCTTTTACTTGTATCAAAGCTTTGTACTTGTAATCAAAACAAGAGAAGAGAAATAACATATAAAGTGGACGTAGGCACATTCTGGCTGAACCACTATAAATCTGCGTGTCTTTTTACAGTTTAGCCCCTGCTTTTCATATATTTGCATAAATCACCCAAATCACTAAGAACAACATAAGATCTACTAAATCATACAACTTTGAGGTGTTTGTCCATTTTTTGTGCAAACATTTTTGGTGCTTTCATTGAGAGCTAGAAGCTCGAAGCTTCAGCTTCATCCACTTAACAGTTTTCCTAACAGCATCGTTCGCCACTTGGAAAACATGCCTCCCAAATAGAGAAAAGATGTTAACAAAGGAAAAAACATCGCATCCAGCAGTCTTCCAGATCCAGCTGTCACGGATCAAGTAAATCGTCCTCCTCCAGCAGCAGTAACAAATGAAGGACAGGCTAACCCAACCACTCCTACCACAGAACAGCCTGCAGCAATTACTAGAGCAGATCTGGACAGAGTTGTGGTTGAAGTAACTAACCGTTTCACGTCCCAACAGGAAGCCTTGGTGGACCATCTCATGTCACGCTTAAGGGACGCTGAAGAATCCAACCGCAACACTGAATCATGGGGCGAGTCCCAGTCTGGAGGATCTCAGAGACAACAAAGATCTTCCTTCTTCGAAGGAGCTAACGGCAGAAGTAGCCATGGTAGGAGCCGAGACCGAGCACAGCCCGAAGTTAGGCCTGAGGAAACGTTTGGTACCGAACCCAACGGGGGAGGTACCGGGCGAAGGTCAACTGTAGCTGAGCCTGTCATGCTGCCTAACCACAGAAACGCCAATGAACGGGGCCGAGCTAGAGTCCAGCCCGAAGTTGGACCCGAGGAAGTGCTTAGATCAGAACCCAGCAGGGGGAGATCAAGGCAAGGGCCAACTGTAGCTGACCCGAGCATGCTCCCAGAAGACCAAAGGCAGCCACTGGAAAATATGAGGAATGATAGACGATACCATCCCTACAGGTCATCTGGACGGAATCAATCCCACAGAACAGAACCAAACTCGTTTCTATCTGCTCCAAATTCTGATGAAAGGATGGCGCGCTTATTCAGAGAGTGCGTCCAACGGGAGCAAAGAGATCGAGGGATAGGCACTAGGGCGACCAGCCCTTTCGCCCGCAACATTGAAATTGCTATCACCCCCCGAGAATGGAAGATGCCAACAATGGAACCTTACAAAGGAACCTCCGACCCCGTTGTACACTTGCAGAGATACACACAACATATGCTCATGAGTGGAGCGACAGAGGGAGTACTATGCAAATGCTTTCCACTCTTCTTAGCAGACCTCGCTACCTCCTGGTTCTGTCATCTACCTCAGGGATCCATCAGCTCATGGGAAATGTTGAAAGAAAAGTTCATCAGCCAGTTCCGCATTCATGTGGAACAACCTAAGGATGCTTATTCCCTATCCAGTATCAAGCAGAAACCTGGAGAGAAGCTGCAGCAATACCTAACCCGATTCAATGCCGCAACGGCCACAGTCCAAGATGCCGACGAGAAGCTTATCTTAATGGCCCTCTGTAGTGGTGTGCATCCGGATACTAAATTTTCTAGAAGATTGACAAAAGAAAAACCAGCTACTTTACCCGATTTTTTCTATGAGGCCGGGAAATATATGAGGCTTGAAGACGCTGCCACTAAAGGGCAGTCGGGGTGACAAAATAAGGCAGCTTACGGCAGCACGTCCGCTGTAGCAAAGGACGTTCGAAGGGATGCTTCTAGAGACAATGCTGGGGGCAAGAAGGGAGAAAAGTGCTTGTATCGGCCAGGACCGAGATTTGACGCTTATACTCCTTTAAATGAAACGATCGAAAACATCTCCCGGGACACTCAAGAGGAAGTTAGATACAAACGCCCACCGCACAAGAAGAAACCAGATATCCTAAACTTGAGAAGCTAGCCTATTGCCTACTAATCACATCACGGAAACTGCGTCACTATTTCCGATCTCATTCCATCAGAGTTCTGACCGATCAACCACTAAGGCAGGTACTCCATCGTCTCGATGCTTCTGGGCGACTACTTAAATGGTGCATTCAACTAAGTCAATATGATATCACCTACCATCCTCGCACCGCCATCAACGAACAAGGCTCGGGGGCAGGTGTGGTAATAATCACTCCCAAGGGAAATGAACTACACTATGCTATAAGGTCAGGATTCACTGCCACCAACAACGATGCAGAGTATGAAGTAGTGATAGCTGGATTAGAACTTGCCTTAGAAATCGGAGCCAATTCTTTGTGTCTTCATAGCAATTCTCAAATTATTGTAAATCAAATACTAGTAGGATTCCAGGCTCGAGAAGAACGACTCATAGCATATTTAAAGAAGACCAAGTTGCTTCTCAATTGATGGGATCACTATTTAATCAAACACATCCCTCAGGAAGCAGAACCCCTAAATAAAGTATTTTTAGCAAAAGTTATTAACTTCTTGATCAAAAAATGTTCTATGCAGGTACGGAGTTCCATTCAAAATCATATCGGACAATGGACTTCAGTTTGACAGCGAGGAGTTCGCCAACTGGTGCCAAGAGCATGGAATTCACAAAAGCTTCTCATTCATAGCTTATTCCCAGGCAAACGGAAAAGTCAAAGCCGTCAACAAAGTTCTCAAAACTCTAATAAAAAAGAAACTCGAAAAGTCAAAGGGCGCTTGGGTGGATGAACCTCCTACGGCACTATTGGCCAATCGCACGTCTTTCAGAACATCAACGGGGCATACTCCTTTTCTCTTTGGCATACGGATCGGAGGCTATGCTCCCAATTGAAACTATAGTGCCTTCCCATCGTAGGATCCACTACAACCCAGAAGAGAACGAAGTGTTCCTCCTCATGTCTCTGGATCTAATTGAGGAAAGAAGAAATGATGCAGCCCCCCAGGGCAGCAGCTCACAAGCAAAAAGTGGCAACGCAATACAACTCCAAAGTCAAGCATCGTAGCTTACAGAAAGGAGATCTTATCCTCAAGCGAATCTTCCCGCGCCCCGGAGCGCTAGATCCAATCTGGGATGGACCATATGTAATTCATAAAGATCTTCGCAATGGAGCTTATATTTTGTCAACAGTGGACGGGGAGGTGTTCCAGAGGGCATGGAACATCCAACACCTTCGTCGATACTTTTCTTAACTCATACTGCCCATATGAAGTGAATTAACAAAGAGAATCAGTGGACGTAGGCATTTTCGTGTCGAACCACTTTAAAAAACTTGTCTCTTTTTAACTTGTTCCTTCATATCTTGGCTGCTTGTTAACTGTATCCTTTTCTGTTGAACAAAATCCTGTGCAAATAGCATTTTCATTCAAGGCGCTCCGCAGCGCAACCTCTCCTGGACAAAACCTAACAGGTACTATGCGAATCTATGCCCTCGCCAATGAGACACTTTCGCTCCGGCATCCCTCTGCTGCGGGTTAACTCATTGCTCGCGACGGCCCTTAAAGCCAACTATAATGAGCCGATTATAAGCCACCGAGAAGGCCGACTATAGCCGAGGCAGCTCATTACGGCGTTAGGCTCGCCGGCAACTGTGAACCGACTATAAGCCCCAACATAAGGTGTGGCCAGCCAGGGGCAGTTCACAGTTGACGATCGGCACCCACGCTAGCCGGCCACAGTAAATCGAATAATACCCACGATTACGGGCCATAATGGCCCGGGTAGTTACTGTGCGCGATCTCGGCTCCGATGTGTCTTAAGTGCGGCTGTGGTAAAAAAGAATTAACTCCCCGCGGAGGCGTAAGATGGGTGACAAATGTCTCCAAGACCCACAGCTAGGGAAAGTGACTACAAAACCCGTTTGCCACGAACTTAAGCACATCGAAGGCCTTCCGTGATTGGAAGTTTTACTATTTCACCTATTTCAATTTTACTTAAAAAGCTTTATAACAACCCCTAAAGTACAGGATACAGAGTAGGAGATACTCGCCAATGGGTGCAGGGACTCACAATCGGATGGAAGGGCATTCAACTGCTTTCCATGCTCGGTCATACAAGATACTCAAAACTGCCATCTACAATTAGAGCATGAAAGGCGGTATTTTCTTCTTTTGTGTACAAATACATGACTATAATTTGTTCGCACCACACGCTAACATTGCAAGTCATGAAATTATGTCTTAAACCAGAACCCGACATCAAACACAATTTAATTACAAGAATATACATAGCTATATTTCTCATACGACATGTCAAAATAACAACAAACATTCGGAAGACGACAAAATCAGCTTAAGTTAAAGAATTACACATCAAGAATAGAGTTATTTATTACAAGTAGCAAAATAATTACAACTTAAAAGTTACTCTATTGTTTTAAGACTAACGTATACGGCCATGTCAAGTCTACAAAAAGAATTTTCCAGGTCTGATCAAGGGGCCGGCTGCATTGGAGTTTTATCCTTGTCCTGTTGACCACCTGTCCAGTCAGAGAAAGGACTCATTAGTGATAAGCAACCAAAGTTAATGAAGAGACTAAAAAGGAAGACTTACCAGCACCTGCTTCTTGACTATCCTGATCGTCATCCTCAACTTGCACACCTGCCTCCTCAGCAGCAAGCAACCGCATACCCTCCTTCACCGCCATCTTCTCCTCCTTGGCAAACTGGGCAGTGACCACATCCATGCTGAAAGCCACACCACCATCTCTATCCGCATCAGCCTTAGCCTCCTCCAGATCCCGAAGATAGATCTTGGCCATGACTCTAGGATAATCATCCATCCAGGATAGGTTGCCCTGCTTCCAGGTTCGGAAGTACATGTCCTGGAGCATTTCGTCCATCATCCCCTCATTCTCCTCAAACTCCCTCATCCGGGCCTCGGAAGCCGACAGCCTTCCAACAGCAGCTTCTCTCTCCAAACGGTATCTCGAGCAGTCAACCTGAAGGGATTTCCGCATCGCCTCCATCTCCTCCTTCAGCCTAACCTGAGCGAGCTCTACGGCTTCAAGCTTCCCCGACAGCTCCTCTACCCGCTCAAGATCCGCCCTCCGAACCTCATCCACTGTCGAGATGGCCATATTTATCTGTTCCTTGCAGGCGGCCTCCATCTTCCGCAGTTCTGCCTTACTAGCCTCCTCCATAGCCTTCCCAACCATCTCCACCCTCACCTCTTTCCTCCTCTATGTCTTCCTCCTCCTGGGTAAGTGGACAATTGCTGGGGGAGGGACCATCCGACTTCTTTAGTTTCTTACCTCCGACGGCTGGAGGTTTTGTGAAAGGTTTCCTCTTGCTACTCTCTACCGTAACACCTTCCTTAGTCTGAGCAGCCGCCCTCTCCTCCGCCGTTTCCCTCAGCTTGACTACTGACTGCTGTGGAAGGATTAAGTTATACTCCAGAAGGATCGCATTTCTGATCAGGAAGGCAGATGATCTATATTTCCCGAGAATAGCTTCTATCTCAGCCGCCGTCTGAACCAGGCGGTCAGTCTCCACAACCGCAAAGCCACCTGTCGCTAGCAAAAATGAGAAAGTATGAGAAGAAGCATCGCAATCGTAATGGAAATTATAAGTAAAAGCATCAACTTACGTCCAGAAGTAAAGCGCCGAATTGAAACGGAGTCGTCCCTGACAAAGAACCATTCCTTCTTGAACATGCTGAATTTGGAATACAGATCCAAGACCGGCTTGAAAGTCACAGCTGACTCCAAGCTAATGTATGGGGACCCCTTCTTATAGCCCCTCAGATTATATAGATACCGGATCTCTCGATTGGAAGGAGCACGACCATACTTCCTCTGGAAAATGACGAAGAGGCTCACCAGTATAGCATAGGAGTTGGGTTGAAGCTGGAATGGGGCCACCTTTAGATACGTGAGGAAACTGGCTATCCAAGCGTTAAGAGGAGGAATGGCACCACACATGCAGTGGTATCTGCTGTAGGCGAAGTACCCTTCAGGAGGGTCATACGGCATAACGTCTCTCCCAGGCAATAGCAAGTGCGCCCTATCGATTCCAAAGGATCGGGAAATGACATCAAGCTGCTCCTCCTTGAGGGAGCTAGGAAAGCAATCGGGCAGGGAGTTCAGAAGTTCCTGAGGGCCGTACTCGTCCACTAGCGATCTCGGGGTTGGTCCGTGACGTTCTTGATTCGGCTGAGCTGGGGGCACGGCGGAGGAACCTCCTTCGCCCCCGGATTTCTTTTTGTCTGATCGAGTTTCCGCTTTACGAGACATTATCTGCAAACACAAAGAAGAACGTCGTTAGAATAGAGGAAGTAAAGGAGCAAGTGTCTGCAGTCTGAAATTTAAAGTGAAAAAATCAAGTTTATCAAGTTCATTCGGCACCCAGAGTGAACGTTCATTCGGCACCTAGAATCAAGTTCATTCGGCATCCAGAGTGAATGTTCATTCGGCACCCAGGGTAAAGTTCATTCGGCACCCAGAGTAAATGATCATTCGGCACTTAGAGTACGTAAATTCGTTCGGCAGTACTTGATTCGGTATTCTGAAGCAATTCGTCAGAGAGCTTGATTCGGTAGAAACGTTTGGTTCGGCTATCTTGAATTGGAAGGGAATAACGAGAGTATACAGCCCCTACTTATAGGCAAACATAGGATGCCGGACCAGTTGGATCGGCGCTCAGCGACCGAATAAGAGGAAACAAAGTAGGCCATACGCCAGCATATACCCCACTTTGGGGGGCAAATGTTGGGTAGATTCTCACCACCGGTCCAAAGCTTCGCCGATCCAACCTGCTTCGCATGCAACGACCCTGCCGAACCAACTCATCCCCATGCTCTGCCGAACCAACTCACCTCCCATGCTTCGCCGAACCAGCTCACCTCCCATGCTTCGCCGAACCAGCTCACCTCCCATGCTTCGCCGAACCAACTCACCTCCCATGCTTCGCCGAACCAGCTCACCTCCCATGCTTCGCCGAACCAACTCACCTCCCATGCTTCGCCGAACCACCTCACCTCCCATGCTTCGCCGAACCAGCTCACCTCCCATGCTTCGCCGAACCAACTCACCTCATGCTTCGCCGAACCAACTCACCTCCCATGCTTCGCCGAACCAGCTCACCTCCCATGCTTCGCCGAACTAACTCATCCCCATGCTTCGCCGAACCAACTCACCTCCTACCACCGAACCAAACGCTGCCGGACCAAGACGTGCCAGGCCAGATCACATCAGCCCAGGCCCACCAGCAGCTATATACATCCTAGACCCCTACCCCCAACCTCACTCTATAAATAGAGGGGCAGGGGTACAACAATGGGGGACAAGTTTGAGAGCTCAAGCACGGAGAGAACTTTCAAACAACTTTCTTTTACTTGTATCAAAGCTTTGTACTTGTAATCAAAACAAGAGAAGAGAAATAACATATAAAGTGGACGTAGGCACATTCTGGCTGAACCACTATAAATCTGCGTGTCTTTTTACAGTTTAGCCCCTGCTTTTCATATATTTGCATAAATCACCCAAATCACTAAGAACAACATAAGATCTACTAAATCATACAACTTTGAGGTGTTTGTCCATTTTTTGTGCAAACAACCACCATCATACTCCTCTTCAAAATCAGATGCATAACGATGTCGATTCTGACCACCAACATCTCTACTCCCTTCACGTCTACCACCATCCCTTCTATCTACATTCCTCCTTTCACGATCATTCACGTTCCTCCCACGCCCTTGATCATTTTCAACACTTCTGTCTCGATTGGAATGTGGCGAGACTCTACTACCCCCATGGTTAGATTCTGGTGAAACCCTTCTCCGATTTTGATTCATTTCTGTCATAAGCTTCTCTAATCGACCAATTCCTTCGTTAAGCTTTTCACTAAAATTTTCGTTGATTCTTTACTCCATCTCATCAGCTTCTTCTCTTCGATACAAAGCTTCAACGTTTTGATGTCGATTGGCTCTCCTTGGTGGCATGGTTGAAAACTTCACAAATTCTAAAACACTTCAAATTCAAACACTTTTCGAACTTTGATCCAAAATGAAACGGATCGAAATCTTCCACTTTGTTGCAAATCTCGATGAACACGATGAACACGACTTCTCCAAATCTCAAATCTAAACTTCAAACTTCAAAAGTATGCACGACCCACTTCTTCAAACTCTCGGCCGTGAGGATTAACTTCAAATCTTCAAATGAATAGGCTCCAAGGCTCGATCTAACTATGATTGGTTAGAACAAGCTCTGATACCAAACTGACGCAGCGGATAATTCAAAAACACAATGTAGATCGTTGAAAGTAGCAGTCGATGGATTGATGAATGCTGAAATGCCCGAATTCGTTGATCCGAAGATACCGAACTCTAGCTATCTCGAACTCGTTGATCGCGCACGATACCGGGTTCAAAGATCTTCAATTCTTCAAGCGTTGATCAAGCGCACTTGATTCCGCGAATCGGCTTCTACAATCGTTGAATCGAGCGTACTCGATTATCCGAAAGAGGAGATAGGAGATTACACTCAACTACCAATTTGAATGAAAGCACAAAGCAATCAAAAGAGAATTTTATTCAATATTCAACAACCTTTACAAAATGACCATACACGCCTATTTATAGGCTACAACTCAACACCACAGAAAAACTTCAAAATATTACAAGTACTTAGGTCGAAAACGACCTACGACCTAACATGGCGCGACCTAAGAACAGACACGGCTTAGTATAGGTCGGCAGCGACCTAACATATTACAATGCAACCAACATACAAGAAAACATACGACTTAAGAAACATAGCTTTCGTATCTAACAGCGACCTAAGGAAGCAACGGTCCAGATTAAGTCGGCAATAGGATCTATGGCAACAAGTCTTCAGCGACTTAAAAGCATGCTCATCTTAGATCATCGTTTTAAAGAAATCAAAGGCCTCCAGAGCTTTGCGACCTAAGAATGAACGGCATCCCTTCGTTTGCGACCTAACAGAAGCGGCTTCAGAAATTCTTCGCGACCTAAGTCTCCACGACCTAAGACTTTGCGACCTAAGCCTTCGCGACCTAACTTAGCTCGTTCCGTTTCCTTGCGACTTAACCTAGGTCGTAACTCGTTAGGTCGTACCACTTTTCTCTTCAGATTGTTAGGTCGTTGGTGCGACTTAAAGGATTCGTTAGGTCGCTCGCGACCTAATACTTCAGCTCCCCGCCAATCTTCACATACTGCTAACTCGTTAGTCTCTTCGTTAGCTCGTAGTACTTCGCTAGGTCGTTGCCGGTCTTCAGTAGGTCGTTGATACGACCTAAAGGTCTTGTTAGGTCGTTCGCGACCTAGCCCTTTACCAGTTTGTGCTTCAACAACCAGTAACGACTTAGAGGTTTTGTTAGGTCGTATGCGACCTAACTCTTCTTCCTTCTGAGCATCCTTCTGGGCTGCATCATAATGGTTATTGTGAGGAAGAAGAAGGATGAAGAAATAATGGCAAAGTTTCAGCAGAGATCAGAGCAGACCCCCTTTTCTGTTGCAGATGAGATAGTATTTATAGGGTTTGGAAAGCTCTTGGGCCATGAATTGCTTTATGAGAAGTCTACAATTTCCATGTAGAGAGAGCTTGGAAAGTTTTGAGCCAAAATTGGCCATCTTTTTGGATCAAACAGAGAGTGCCCAGTTGCAGATTTGTGTGTTGTCCTGTAAGCCCATAGTGCGAGTGGAAGTTTATCAACCCAATTTCCTTTAGCTTTAGTTACCCTCTTTTTGATGGTGAACTTAATGATCTTGTTTACTGCTTCCACTTGCCCGTTTTTCTATGGGTGTGCAACAGCGGAAAAGCTTTTCTCGATTCGAAAGCGTTTGTAAAAGTCTTTAAACTCAGCGCTCTTGAATTGAGTTCCATTATCCGTAATGATCTTCTGTGGCACTTCAAACCTGCAAATAGTGCTTTTAGTGACAAAGTTAATAACTTTCATTGTGGTAATAGTATCCAGCGGTTCTGCTTCAGCCCGTTTGGTAAAATAGTCAACAACAATGATAGCATATTTGGCTCCTCCTTTGGCTATTGGTAATACACCAATCAAATCGATTCCCCAAATTTCGAATGGCCACTAGCTGACCATCTGTGTTAGCTCTGTTGAAGGAGTTCTTTTGATCTTGTCGAACATTTGGCATTGGTCGCACCGTTTGGCATACTCTGCTGCATCGTGGTTTACTGTTGGCCAAAGATACCCATATCGGTGGACTTTCTTTGCAAGGGTTTGCCCTCCCCGGTGTGACCTCCGCAGTCGCCTTCATGAATTTACCTGAGGAATCTTCGAGCTTCATCGTTGGTCACACATCTAAGCAAGGGAGTAGAGAATCCCCTTCAGTAGAGTATCACATCCTATACAACGAACCATGTTGCCTTTCGAAGGAGCTTATTTTGTTGATTCCTGTCTATGGGGAGTGTTCCTCTGAGCAGTTAGCATTTCAACTGGGACCAGTCCCAATGACTAAGCTTCTCCGAAGCTGGCTAGTTTGGGTAGATAGTCTGCCTTTGTGTTTTATTCCTTTGGGACATGAGTTATGGTGTAATGTTCGATGTCATTCAGCATTTCCTGCACTTTAGATTGATACGGGGCGAGGTTCTCTCCTCGGGCCTAATATTCGCCTTTCACCTGATAGCCGACTAACTAGGAGTCATTATAGATGTGTACGGACTTTATCCCGAGTTCCTTCACAACTTTCAGCCCTGCTATCAATGCTTCATATTCCACTTCATTGTTTGTTGTAGGGAATTCCAAGCGCAAGGCATAGTAAACGGATCGTCCTTCGAGAGTTTTGAGTATGACTCCTACACTTGAGCAGAAGTTGTTAGATGCACCATTGATGAACAATTTCCAATGTGTCTCAACTTTCAAAGTAATTTCTTCCTCGTTATTTGATATTGTAAACTCGACAATGAAGTCTACCAACGCCTACCCATTGATCGCCCTTCGAGGATGGTATGCGATTTCATATTGACTTAATTCAATGTTGCATTGGATAAGCCGTCCAGAGGTCTCGGGGGCGGTATAACACTTGCTTCAAGGGTTGATCTGTTAGTACTTTGAGCGGGTGTGCAAGGAAGTATGTTCGTAGTTTTTTGGAAGCGGTCAAGAGGCAATATGCTAGTTTTTCCAATTTTGGATAGTTCTTCTCGGCTCAAATGAATCGTTTGCTGATGTAATATACGGGTCACTGAATCTTAGCTTCTTTTCATATGAGTGTAGTGCTTAATGCATGGGGCGACACTGCTAAGTTGATATGGCTTGGATAGGATTAGCGAAGTTTCCATATGTCACAACAACTCTTCAAAGGTAGTTTGACAAGCCTGATTCCATTTGAAGTTCTTATTTCCCTTCTTTTGCGCATCAAAGAACGGTATACATTTTTCGGTTGCTTTAGAGATGAACCGGCTTAGTGCTGCAATGTAAAGACCCGATATTTTGGATAATTCGCATCCGCACATGTCGGACTTGAATAATTCAAAATACCGAATTGTTAATTTAAATTTGGCAAAGCTGAGCATATACAGTAAATAAATAATCACAGATCACAGACACAGAGTAATAATTACAGCGGAAATAAAAGAGATAGTAGTTCATGAAGCTACTATATAAATATATAAGTTACATCAGAGTTAAACCAGATACAACGGAAGAGTAACACGATACATCAGATAAAAATCAGAATACATCACTGGAATCATCGAATACTGAAAGCAGAATAGATGGCTGGATCTTCAAGCAAAGCTCCAACTCCAAAGGTGAGTCTCGAATACTGGTACACTCAGTCTGACCCGTGCGTAAAGCAAAACACAAAACACTCGAGTCAGGATTAACATTCTTATATCAATAAATCCAACTCAAGTGAAATAGCAACTGAAATACAAGTAACTCAAAGGATATTTGGAATAACCATCCTTTAAGGATCCGTTAAACTATCTACTATGTAGTAGTGTACGATAAGTAGATAATGCCTATCAGTAATATAAAGTATCAAAAATAGTGTTAAGGC
Organism: Allium fistulosum; assembly: GCA_030737815.1. Taxonomy (NCBI): domain Eukaryota; kingdom Viridiplantae; phylum Streptophyta; class Magnoliopsida; order Asparagales; family Amaryllidaceae; genus Allium; species Allium fistulosum. Next base: position 583,519,635 of record CM060906.1, on the reverse strand, counting down.
GTTACCATTATTCCCCTTAACACATTTTATATAAGCGTTATAATCTATACAGCACTGTAAACTCCACCGTAAACTAGTGGGATATCAGGGAGTACTCCATAGGTATAACACAAAACAAATCGTAGTGGTCGCGTATATAGGGATACAAGTATGACAAGGCACATGAGGCAATACCCAAGGTAGTGAAACTACCGTTTGCCTGATCCGGACTGGTGAGAACGCATCGCCGCAGTGATCGCAACACCGCGAAACAACACTCCCAAATCAAGGGTACACCAATCGACAACAAGTAATGAGTAGTTTTCGAAGAAGTGTGTTCGCTCGAGGTAGCTAGCCCCCATTTGGCCCGGCACGGCTCGTGTTTTAGTCATTTCCAATTTGACACAAGTGTCAAGGCTATCCATTATCGTTCTCTTTCTTTAGTCATCACGTTCATCATTCCAACCACTTCATTCTGGATCACACTCCGCGTATAGTTATTAAAGTGGTTTTCGGTTTAGACAGTGAGTATGTCCCTAACCAATTCCGGTCTCTTTAATAACTTTCGTGATTATTACACCGATTGGTCGTTAATATATTTCAAAGCAAATCAAATTCAATTTCCATTAAAATTTGTAAAGCAACATTTCATTTGTCTTTCTAAAACAATTTCCAAAATTTACGTTTCAAAACTTCCAACTTACATTTCAAAACTCCATAATCAATTTCAATTTTTATTAAAAACAATTCAAATATTTATTCAAGTTCATATATAAATTTCATTCCATAATCATTTAAATTAATTTAAATTTACATTCAAATCAATTTAAATTCATTGATCGATTTCATTTAATATTCGTTAAGTTAAATTTATCATTCAAAACAATCTCTATTTGATTTCCAATTCATTAAATCAATTAATTAAGTTCAACTTCATTATATCAAAACTTCACATTGAATTAAATTATATTCATCAAATCAAATTCTTTAAATTTCAAGTCTTACATTAATTTCAATAAATCACATTTTTTTCTCTTGTTAAAGAAATTCAATTTCACTTATTTACTTACTTAAATAATTTTCCAAAACTTAATTAATAAAGAAATTCAATTTCAATTATTTACGAAGTAAAAATTCACTTATTCAAAAGTTCAATTTCTCTTATCAAAGAATTCAAATTTTTATTTAATTATCAAATCATATTTAATTATTAAATATTTCAAAACTTAATTATTAAATAATTTCAAAGCTTAATAATTTCAAACTTAATTATTAAATCATTTCAAACTTAATCCAATGATAAGTTCCAAATTTAATTGTCAAATAATTAATTTCAAATTAACGATCTTTCAACAACTACTATATCAATATTTGTTTCAGATTTTAAATATTAACATTTCCTTTCATTAAAAATCAAATTCCAACTTCGTTTCAAAATCATATTATTTATTCAAATAAAATCTTCAATTTATTTTTAAATTAAATTTATCGACCAATCGGGTTTTTATTTAATTCTCTATCCTAGGTCAAAGTTCAATTTGGATATTTATCATTTCAACCCGATTCCAATTCAATTCAAAAATCAAAGCATAGCAAAGGGAACTTGCAGTGTGATAACTGGGATGGTGTCAAAGTAAATAAACAAGCAATAACAACAACCAATATCAATCCAATAATCAATTCAAATAATCCCGAAATAACCGTATTAATTCACATTGTTGTTTGTGCGAGTTAATATAATTATTTCTAGAAACTACACTATCATTTCATGTAGATTAAAGATTATTACACTAATTATTCTATGCAATTCTACACTTGACATCAATTATTAAATTCCATACTTCATCAATTAATACAACATAAATTCAAATGGTTCAAGTGTAATTAACCATTTTTCTACGTGTCAATTAATCTAACATTTAGATAAGGTCATATTATGCAAATGTCATCTAATCAAATTTAACATATATCAAATTTAACTATCCTACGTCAATTTGATTTTCAAATTATTTATCATTTACTACATTAATAATTTAACGTCCAATGTCAAAATCAATCAATCAATCATTTAATAACCAAACTGGATTATCATTGTATATATAACAGATAATGGTGTCAGATGTCACAGGTGAACTGATACAGGTAATAGCATATATAACAGTGTAATTAACTAACAACAGCATATTTCAATTGTCGTTTCAATTGAAATTAAATTTAATAAATAAAAGAACATTAATCGTGAGTGATTGCTCACCTTTCGAGGCTAGAGAAAAAAAGACAGTGGGATGAGTTACGGATCCAAGCACGAATTTCAAAGCAAGCACGATGGACGCGATTCAATGAACAAAGCTGATAAATAGGAATAGATGAAATCAAATCAGAATTGGGTCGATGAAGATAGATGGGTATAAGTGAACTCATATATGACTATTTTCATGTAAAAATCACATTCTAAATTCAATCAAATTTAAATTAAATAAATACATATATATATATATTCTTATAAAATGCAAAAATATTTACACATTAAAATCTATGTATACATAAAATCAAAAATCAATATCCGAACATTATTTGAAATTCAATATTGAAACATATAGCATAAAATCCATATACTATATTATAACTTTAAATACAAATGTAAAGTATTATATACGTATAAAATCTACAGATATACATTACATACTTTAGAACATATAAAATTACGTTAAACCCTTAACCATTAAATGAAATCACTACTTTCAACTTGTAAAGTAAACACATTCTTTTATATGAAAGCATTTGTATAGTACATCCTACAACCTATGTAAACGAACAGGCTAGGACTTACATCAAACAAACAGTATACGAAATTTATATCCTACTGTAACCACTATATGTAAACTACAAACCTTACATAAACCAATATATAAACATGTATGCTTATACTCATATCAAAATTTAAGCCAACTTATATATTAAATAAGCACTGTTAAAATCAAGTATGCTATATACATAATATATACAAACTGCCATAACTATAAAATATAAATATGTTAAAACCAACTTTCTTTGATTTAAAACCCCCACTTGTTTTTCAAAAATCACTTTCAAAGCAAATACGTACAGTCTTAGTAAATTTATATTATAAGCTATATATATACACCCCAGTCAACAACTTTATAGTAAATTATATAACATTTTACTGATTACTAAAACAACTCTACACACAGTGACAAGTCATTTCGAAAATACAAAACAATTGATATATATAAAGACAATATTAAATCCTAACACATAAACACCTATACAACAAATCTCTATACATGTTTTATTCAAACCCAGATTCAGGTATACCTGTTTATATATATACAAACAACAATTTACCAATGGCTTATCAGCTGGAAATATACGTGTATATATGTATGTATGTATATATATATATATATAAAACAACATCAAACTAATATAGTTTTCATATATAACTGACATGCTATAACTATATATATATTTTATAAACTAACCCATAATATATAACTTGTATATATACATGTAAAACTGTATAACCTCATCACTGTTATGAAACTCACATCATAGACTTTCCAAAGTATTAATAAAGTTGTGAATACAACATATTATATAAATATAAACATACAAAAAAAATGTTAACAAAACATATTTGATATAAATAAACCCATTGCCGTATATATACACTTAAAACAACACTGTATACTTATTACATAAAGTACGGAAACCGTTTGCAAGCATATGTATAACATGACAATGAGATTATATATTATATAGATTATGATTAAAACTGTTTCAAATATAACATAACTTAAATAATTATTTTAACATATTACGTATAAACCTGATGGTGCAAAATGAAGTCAGAGATGCGAGAAGACAAGCAAGCTGCTCGAGTAGGGCAGTTCGTATGGGAAGCAAAGGCGGGTCGCTGGAGGCTTTGGTGGACGAGGGAGAAAGCATGGCATGCGGTTGCGAGGCAAGGCGGCTGAAACAGCCGGTCAAAGAGGAACGGGCGGCCACGGTTACAAGGCGGAGGAGGTGAGAAGGAGGGTTAAGCGATGCGGGGAAGGGATGGTGCTCGGCAAATAGGGAAAAGGTGGTCGAGGGTTTGGATGCAGTGGAAGTTTCGGGTAGGCCGGGTCGAGTTTGCTGGAGTGGTGATCTGTGGTGACGCCGAGGCGGGTGGGGAGTTGTGTGGCAGGCGAGGCTAGAGAGTGATGGAGGAAGTGAGCGGATGTATTCAGGCTATAGTTATATATATATAAGCTCTCTTTTTTTTTGTGGAGTGGAGAACGGGTCTGAGGTGCTTAAAATGGAAGAGGACATGAGCAAGGTCAGGGATCAAAATATGTAGATCTGGTTGTAAAGAAGACGAACAGTGTTTACTATATACAAACTTTATTATTACATTCTTTCTTTTCAACTGAAGGGGCAATAACAAAGGGGCAGGGAATAATAAAAGTCGAATTATAAAAATTTGGGAATACGGAAAAACAGATAGTTGGTTAGATTCTCCAGGAGGATATACGAATGGACACAAGAACCAAGAGGTTCGAAATAAATACTGATACGGAAAAATCGTTCCGTAAATTTTGCTGTTTCTCGAACTTCGAATTTGACAATCGAATATACCGTAGAGATCAGCATGAGGAGACGATCAAAACGGTATACGGATATCAGTGGTACGATTGAATTTATAAAATTCGAATTTTTCTACTGGCGGAAATGCAAGAAAAACGTAGAAAAATAAGATCGACGGAGCTAAAGAAGTCCGAATTTGGAAAAACGAAAAATGACGTCATGCTCAGAAGACGATTTAGAATTTTTCTATGTAAAAATATTTAGGTTTCGAAAACATTTTATTTTCATCGCTTTTTAACTGATTAAATTGAAGTAAATTTACGCGCGAACTAAACTTTCATATTTTCGGACGAAAATTTACCAGTTGCTATGTTTAACTAGACGCATTCCAAATATCAAATTTATATTTCAAAATTTTATCGTTTGAAATTTCGCAAAATTTCAATTAATTAAATGAATAAAACGACTAAAATTTACGGGTCGTTACATGCAACCTTTCCATTCAAGCTTTGAAACTCTTTCTTGTTCCTTGGGGCCTCGACTTCCCGTAAAGAGATAATTTGTTCAGGATTTGCTTCGATGCCTCTGGTGCTTACAATGAATCCCAAGAACTTTCTAGAAGCTACCCCGAAGTGACATTTAAGTGGATTGAGTTTCATTCTATATTTGAAGAGTATTTCAAACATTTGGAAGTGGTTGTCTAAGTGATTTGAATCTATGCATAATTTAACCAACATATCATCTATATAGACTTCCATAGTCTTCCCGATCTGATGTTTGAACATGGCGTTCACTAGTCGTTGGTAGGTTGCCCCAGTATTCTTTAAACTGAATGGCATCATTTTGTAGCAGTATAATCCCAGATCAATAATGAAACTGGTGTTTTCCTAGTCAGTTTCATGCATCATGATTTGGTTGTACCCCGAGTAAGCGTCCATAAATGATAGCAGTTCATGTCCAATTGTCCCGTCCATAAGTTGGTCGATTTAGGCACAGGAAAGCTGTCTTTTGGGCAAGCTTTGTTTAGGTCCAAGTAGTCGATACAGGTTCGTCATTTTCCATTGGACTTCTTGACCAAGACCGGGTTGGATACCCATTCGGAGTAGGTTGCATCGCGGATAAAACCATTCGCTATAGGCTTATCCACTTCTACTCTCGGTGCTTTGGACCGTTTGGGTCCTAGGCTGCGTCTCTTTTGCTTCACTGGGGTATACTTGGGATCAATATTAAGTGGGCGGCATGCAACCTCCAGCGACACCTCGCACATATTGGAATGTGGCCAAGCGAATACGTCCAGGTTGGCACAAAAAAATTGATTAGTTCCTACCGCATCTTGTTTCCAAGATGTGATCCAATTTTCAGGACCCGAGTTGGGTCATCCATACCGACCGGGATAGGCACCGTCAATTCTGCTGGTGCTGCATGATCATCCCTTGAACTCTTCTTTCTAGGGTCCAAAGCCTTGTTGAATCGGCAATGGTCCCCGAGCCAGGGGTGGCTCTATAGTTGGTGCTCGGAGGTTTACGAATATGATGAGTTCCCCCCACATTCTTCCCTTTTTATTTTCTTCTAGATTTATGCAGTTCTGCAATGTAGCATTCTTTGGCGCACTTTAATCTCCTTTGATCACCCTAACTCCATTGTTGGAAATTTCATGGTTAGACACCACTGAGCTAAAGCAATCCTGAAATCTGGTAAAGCAGGCCGATCTAAGAAAGCACTGTAGGCGGATATTTCATCTACAATCATAAAGGTCTTGATAAGAACGACTCTTCGGTCGTCTTCCCCTAGTTCTATGGGTAAATAAATTTTTTTAACAGGTTTCTTAGGTTCACGGGTGAATCCCTGGATCTTTGCTTAGTAAGAGGATACGTCTTTCATACCTCTTCATCTGATTAAACGTGTGTTTAAACAAGATATTCATAGAGCTACCACTATCCACCAATACTCGTCGGACTATGGCTAGTCTGATTCCTACCGTCACAACCATGGGGTCGAGGGTCAAAGCTTCTTTTCCTTCAGTGTCTCGAATCCGAAACACTATATCATTGTTCAGGGTCCTTTGCTGCTTGGTAGGAGTTCCATCTTCGATTGTTAAGCATGAATCTTTCGAAGCGTGTTTTAGTGAGCTTACGTATCACTCCATTTCTCCCCAACTCTTCTACACAGGATGAGGTCCTCCAGATATTGTTCGGATGATGAGTCTCTGGTCGGTCCGTCTGGATCCCTCTTTGCTGGTTCCAGATTGGTTTCCTCGGTCTACAAGAGCTTGGAGTGCTACAGACTGGTCAAGATTTTGTGGTTTCCTCACATATTTTTGAAGCTTGTTTTCCTGAATCAGCTCTTCAATCGGGTTCTTTAGATCATGACACTCATTCGTGTTGTGACCATGTGTTTCATGGAAGTGCCAGTATTTTCTGGAATGCTTTCGATGTTCAGTTACTTCTTTTTTAGGCGGCTTTCTGTACTCCTCCGTCCCCTATGTTGCAAGTAGTTGTTTTTTGGAGTATCATTGAGTGGGGTATAGTCTTCCGGCCTCAAGCCTTTAAGTCACTTGTTTCCTGTGTTTTGCTTGTTGGAATTCTGGTTCTTCCATTTCTGGTTCCCATCCTTCCCCACATTTTCTACAGCAGTCCCGGAGGTATTTGTGTCTTGGTTAGCTGCCATTCCATTCTGGCCAGCGTTTGTTGATTGTAGGTTAGCAGGTTTTCCTTCAATCTCCTCTGCCTCTTCCAATCTCAAGTACTGGCTCGCCTTTCGGTTAAAGTCCTTCCTGGTGGTAGGTTGTTTCATTTTGATCCATTTTCTGAATTCATTGTCGAGAGGGATAGCGCGGACCTAGACCATGAAGACCATATCTTCATTTAGGTTACCTACTTCAGTCATCACGATGTTGAACCAACTCATGAAAGATTTAAAAGATTCATTTCGTCCCTGGAATAGGCCAGATAAGAACATCACGTCTTTTTGTTGCGCCTTGTGAAGCCTAAACTGATCAAGGAACCTTGTTGCTAACTCATTGAAAGTAGAGATGGATTTAGGTAGGAGCCTGGTGAACCACATGGAAGCGATTCCCTCCAAAAATATTGGAAAACATCAACACCGAACAGCATTTGAAGCATTCGCTCCGTCCATGTACCAACCTAACTTGTAAGAGTGCTGTTTCGGGTCCCTAGTTCCTTCATAAAATGGAATAGTCGGCATAGTGAACTTTTCGAGGTACCATTCATTCAGGATGTCATTGGTGAAGGGAGACTGACTTGGAGCAGATCCCTATTTGTCATCTCTTCTATCCTTACTTTTGTCTATCAAGCGCTTGATCATATCCGCGATATATGCCTCCGATGTCTAGTAGTCCGTAGGTTGGATGTGAATGACTATACCAATGTTTGATTTTGCAAACGATCTTGGTAAGTGGGCTGAAGCCTAGGCTCTCCTGTCTTCTGGAGAACCAATTCCCTTGGAGTTTCGTTGGTTTGCAGTTGGTCTGGTAGGGGCAGTTTGGACCTCTCTGCCGTTATTGAGTGCATTAGTTTTTTCTTCCAACTCGTCATCGTCAAGTTGCTCTCCATCTTCAGAGTCGAAGAGATCCACTACTATATCTTTCCGTAGGCTCTTCGCCCTGCATTCAGGTTCATGGCAGGCTGCTTTGCAGTTGGTGGAGTGCTTGCATTTCCTTCTATAGCGATTCCTACAGGATCACCCATTACTCCTCTTTGCTTCTGCCTTTCGTTTCTCCTGTTTAGGCCAGAAGCGGAAGAGTTCTCCTACTCCGCAGTAGCCATAGGCTCTGGCATGGTTCTTGGAGCAGCTAGTGATTACAAGGTCATAAGTGCATTTAATTTGTCCATAAGAGCTTTTTGGCTGTTCTCCATCTTTTGATTGATTTCATCAACCATTTTATTCAATTTGCCTCTAGTGACAACTTCATAGTGGATAGAAGATCCCGGCACCTGATCTCCTATGTTAGCTCTAGAATTATTTCTACTTAATGGATTATTAGCATCGTTAACCTCAACCTACTTAGGATTGGTTTCTTCTCCAGCTATTACAGCTCCTATGGATCTTCCGAAAGCAGTTCTCTTTCTTCCCGGTGCCATTGATTTTCAGTGGTAGATCTTCTAAGAAGAGATTGAGGATCTAACTTTTGAACTTATCTGATCCAAAGTAGATAGCTAGATCTAAGCCTGAGTTGAATCCTTCTCAGTGAAAGCACCAAAATATGACCAAAAAATGGATCAACACCCTGGATTGAGTGTGAATGCACCAGCCCTGTTTATCAAGGCAAATAAAATAGAAAAAGCAGTAGTAAATCGCATAAAAATTAAAGAGATAAGAGGTTTTTATAGTGGTTCGGTTGTGAATGAAGCCTACGTCCACTTTATAGTTTTGATTGATTAACTGCTGTTACAAGGAGTTGGGATTATAATCCGATTCTTCTTTCCTAAGTTAAATCAAGCCACCATTGTTAGAGACAACCGGAAGGATCTCAGTTGCCCCTTAATGGCTATCGTAAGGAAGAATTAGGGTGAAGAAATAATGGCAGATTTTCAGTAGAGATCAGAGCAGACACCCTTTTCTATTGCAGATGAGATGGTATTTATACAGGTTGGAAAGCTCTTGGGCTGTGAATTTCTTTGTAAGAAATCTATAATCGCCATGTAGAGAGAGCTCAGAAAGTTTGGAGCCAAAATTGGCCATCTTTATGGATCGGTTCCGATCCGATCCAATTGGATCAGTACAAATCCAAATCCTTAGCCAATTTTTGGCTTCGATTTGTTTGATCAAGCTTTTTCCTTCATAGTGATGCTCTCCATACAATTTTATAGCTTGTTGACTTGTTTTGTTGATGATTTTCCTGTGGGTTAGATTGAATTGTATTCTGGATCAAATAAGCCTTCACTTCTTGAACTCGGATGCTTGGAATGTTGCCAAACTTGTTGGGTGAGCTTGTTTGAAGCATAGAATCACAATGAAAAAGGATTGGGGCCAACACGAACTATCAATTTGGATTGATACCAATCTAATTTGATTGGATCAGTGCCGATCCGAAAAGATTGCATATTTTTCATCCAACTTCATGGAGTCCTTTATCTTATATTTTTCTGGGCATTCCGATCAAGTTTCGAGTCATTTTGGTTTAATATGAATGTTCTAACTCTCATTGAATTTTGCTGGATTAAAAACCCAGTTGATAATGGGTACGCACCACTGATGTCTCACTTTATCGATTACTTTTAATGCTGAAATAATTTTGGGTTAATGTTTGCACTTAAACTTAGGATTCATCTAGATTTAGGATTTCTAGTTACTATGTTTGAATAAGTAAATAGAGCAATATTACCTTGCTTAAATGCTTGAATGTTTACTGCTTGTATGTTATAGAACTTAGGACAAAATTATTGTTGACTAGGAATGTGATGCCTTGGCATCATAATTGTTTGAGCATTGAAAGAGGATACCATATGTGAAATATACAGCTTAATTAAATCAAAATTAGAAGAGGAGTTATGCTATATTCATTAGCTTAAACATCACCATATTTTATGTTCTTGGGTGAAAATACGGAATAGTAATAGATTCAAGTTAATAGAAACTAGGAGAGACACCATCCACTCTTGTGTTGTCTTAGCTTAGTATCTAGAAGATGAAGTGATCAGTATACTACTACAATGAATTAAGGCATAATGCGTATGCATCGAGGGTTGCATGTGGCTACACTTCCGTTGGGGCATACTTGTGCTCAAATTATCTGTTATGATGCATGTCGGTATCAGTTTTTTTAGGTTAGTAGCATGGATTGCAAAAGTTTACCTATGCATGTACATTTGTAGTGATTTGGATTGAGTTCATATGCCAATAGTAAAGTCAATGGGGCTGGAAGAATGATCCAGTTGAGAGTACTTGCAATTGTAAAGTGGGGGAGAGAATCCAATCTTTTCATTTTCAACTCTTCAATGGGGGATCTTTCCATTTGCATGTTTGTTAGGATGAATAATTTATTTAGGTAGGGATGAATATATGTCATAATTATTACTGTTAGTTAGGAAATTGGATGGCATGATATGCTTTATTGTGTGGATTATGCTTTGAGACATGACTTGACTCGTTATATATCGTGTAGAATACGTATAGAAATCATCGGTATATCTTAGTTTGTTTTGCATCCATGCATATATGCCATGATCTTGCATTTATATAGGAGTTGTATTAGTATTATGCATTATTCAAATGCTATATTCATGACATATGTTGGTTAATGAATACACATTGTTGTTTGAAAGCATTTTACCATTGCTATATATTATTTAACTACACATATTTTGCCATTGTTGTATATTGCTTCCTGGATTCAGATAATAGTTGGTATCCGTATAGATATTATATCTTGTATCATTGGAAATGTTGGGAAAATGATATGTTTGATATAAACCTATTGGATGCTTTATTTGGATGTCTTGTGCATGGTGTGGTTTGAGTGTATGTATTGCACATACACATGGTTGCTATTATATGGTTGAAGCTGTAAGTGCATTTTCCATCTCTTGGAATTTCGGGCATGAAATTCATTTAAATAGGAAAGAATGTAACACCCCGTATTCTTAATGAAAATAATTGATTAATTCAAACGTGCATTTTGGTAATTTTAAGTTAGGTTAAAAAGTGAATTTTTATAAATGAGGTAATTTTGGAAATATGACTTTTCTGTTGTGTCAAGTAGATTTTTCTAGTCCAAATTTGTATATAAGACATCAAAACCAGACACCGGATGAAGAAGAAATAGACTGTTTACCATAGTGCGCATTTTGGGTTTTACACCTATTTTGAAATTTAAGTTTGAGAATTAATTACAAGAATAAATCAAAATTTAATTAATGAGTATAAATCTTATTTCTATTACCTTAAAAAAGTACAATTGTTTTAATGTGCATTAAAGAAAAGGGGAAATAATTAATTACCATTTTAATGAAATTTATTGTTATAATTAATGAAAATATGTGTTAAATATATTGGAAAACAAATGTAACCGTATATTTATGAAAAGAATGCATTTAATGAAAAAAACATTATATATTTTGATAAGTGAAGATAAAACATATTCATGGAAGGGAAGCATTTCTTAAAGAAATATCAAGATACATTAACCCTTTATTAGTAAAGAATAAGAATAAATCCGATCTTTTAATTTGGGAAGACTAATACCAATCAATTACATATTGATTGCACAATTACTAATAAAGAGTTAGGTTCCTAATTAACGTCAATATATATATTATTAATAAGAAATCTTATCAACACCCCAAAGTTGTTTTTAGGACGAAGTTGGTCCTTTTTGATCTCTTTTGGTTAAGTTGAAGAAAGTAAGATGTGGATAATCCTTTTAGTTCACCCTTTTGAATAGGTTCTTCTTATGTCGGTTTTCCCTTGTTAACCTTTCGATCCGATTGAAACACTTAAATTCCTTTCTTTCTAGCCTTTGGTGTTCACTAGAGTAGTATGGTTATCACTTCGAAAGCCTTCCTTTCGAAGCAGTTGCGAAACACAAATAGATAGCTCTATAAATCTAAGGGTAAGGTTTGACATCGTGGGTTTTGACCCTGTCAAAGGCTAGGTTATTTGATGACTTCGGTTTTGGCTCCGAGGTATAAGGAAAATTCGGTCGGGGTTAAGGTTTCGACCTTATCGAAAGCTAGAGTCTTATGTGCCTTTGGTTTGTATTGGGGATCGAAGGTTAAAGTGGATTGGGGTAGGGTTTCAACCTTGCCAAAAGTTGAAGTCCAGTAGAAGGTGGCCTGGAGTCTATAACTAGAGTTACTTAATACACAGGGGTTTCGATCAAGTCGGAAGAGACCTTTCAACGTGGTCGACACCTAGAAAAACACGATTAGTTATGATAATAAAGCTTCGAAACAACTAAGTAATCAAAAATACAGAGGTATTCTCCTTTCTTAGCTCATAGAAGTCTTTATTACTCAATTTCCCCAATTCAATTTACAAATTAGGGTTACAGCCTTTGGAATTGAGAAAATACAACGTAGAATGAATGAGTTCGGTCTCCAAAATCAGACCCCTTGGGTCTTATTTATAGATGCGAGTCAGCACCTTTCGACCCCTTGCTTTCGACCTGGTCAAAAGATGGCTTCAGAATTATCTTTAGAATGCCTTCGCCTTTGTCGAAAAGTATAGTTGCGCCTTGCTTGCTTTGTAGGAGCTTTCGACTCCATCGATAGGCTTTATCCAGTGGCTTCGAAGGTGTTGCAATACTGATGGTTTAGACTCTGTTAGCTGCTTCTGAACTTTTGCCTGTGACTTGATGCGTAACCCCTCTAGATAATAATGGCTTCGTCCGGTTCGAAAGACTTGATATGGCTTTCGAAAGGGTTGTTCTGGCCAATACATGTTTCTAAGTGGTTTGAGTGAAGGCGAAACCCTTGGTTTCGAAAGGTTTGGCGTGTATATGAAGAGTTGCCATTCCTTATCTTCGAAAGGTGTTGCTCTAACTCATTTGAAAGGTCTTCATGCATATGGAATCATCTGCTTCGAAAGGTGGTCATTGAAGTGGAAGGGTGCTTTTGCCTCTTTCGACCCCTTCGAAAGGTTGTATACTTCTGAACCTTTGTCGTACCATCCCTTCGACTCCTTCGAAAGGTCATGCTGGAGCTTTTTCCTCCTGTTTTTCTTTGCCTTCTGTTCAAAGAGGTCTTGACAAGGTCGATAGGAATTTTGGTAGTAACATTTTCCTTTTCCCCCCTCCCCCCCCCCCCCCCCCCCCGCGAAGGGATGCTCTTGACTTTCCAAGTTAATCATTTCGAAACCCTAAATGCTTCCTGCCTTTTGGTATTCCAGCGTGAATCTGGACCGTTCATTTTAATCTGATCTAACGATCTGCCGACTTTGCTGACTTTTCTTATAAATCACGTTCTCTTCTTCTTCACTTTCACTTACCCCGAAATGTAATTAACTTCAAGAAAAATAAAAATTCTCAAATCCTCCAAATCATTTTTTCCTCAATCAAAGAAGAAACCATATCTAACGTAAGTCAAAATCATTTTGTTCTTCAAATCTCTTTCACTTTTTTTATTTCACGGAGGATTTCGACTTCTTAAATTTCATAATCGAAATTTCAAATTTTGGTTTTGATTTACAGAAAATTGTTCAAGTTTTAATTTAACTAAAAGTATTATTTGATTCGATTTCACTTCGATTTGTTTCTTTCTATTAATTTTTATTTTGATTTTTCCTGATTTCAAATTCTATCGTTATTGTTGTTTTTTAGAAAACTTGGATTTTATCTCAAAGATTTGAAACTTAAATAGTTAATTCATGTTTAAATCTGCTGGTTTAATGGTTTTTAAGTTTTTGGGTTGAAATTAGGTTTGGGAAAGAAAGAAACTTAGTCTAACTTTGCCCAGAAGTTTTGAGATGTACGAACTAAAAATTCAGCACTAGAATTTTACCCTTTTATCCATTAGAAAGGGATTAAGGTGGCAATTTGCTATTTTTGATTTTTCAGCCCCTTTTAATGGGGTCGAAAGGTAATCTAGCGCTCATTAACCTCGTCAAAAGGTTGTTTAGTTCATACGAATCCGACCTCATCAAAGGCAATTTTATGCTTTTGGCTTTAACACCTTTCGAAGACGCTGGTTATACATCATAACCCACATTTTCGAAAGCATAGATTTTGTCTCATGGGTTTCGCAACCATTCATGTAAACTTGTTTTAAGTTTGTTTATGTTTGAGATAGATATACTTTATAAACTGGTTTGAAGAAAGCACACTTTATAAAATTCATGAATCAAGCCAAACGTTTCGACTTAGTCAAACCTGTTGTTCTGATTGAAATTTTGTTTTTAATATGCTTTCGAAACCATGAAACCCCTTTCGATTCTGTCGAAGCCTCTTGTTAGCAATGAGTCGAAACCTCCAATAAACGCCTTCGGTCTTTAACATCACCTTTCTTCAACATCGTCAAAACATCCCAAGTCTTTTTTTATCAATATGACTTTAACTTTGAACCTTTTGACTCGATTAGTATATAAGGTTTCAACAGCATTCACATCCTTTAGAAAAACTTGAGTTATGGGTTTTGACAGTGTCGGAGGGTCTTGTTATCTTGTCTATTGAACATTGGTAGTGTGTACTTTGTTCAAATTTTTATGTTAGCTTTAACTATCCCCTTCTAATAACATAGCTCTCATTGAGCTTTCGACATTGTTGAGAGGTGTTTGTTAAGTGTTAACCTTTATATTCCTTTCGACTCTATCGAAAACTCAATAAGTCACATTTTTAAATTTAACATTCTTTCAAGAATTTGAAGTTTCATGTTTTGTTTGATGTTCAAATTGTTGTAGTAGGTTTCTACTAATCCTTGAAAGAATGTTAACGTCATAACAAATTGTAATTTCTAACTGAAACGTTTTCACCTGGAAGAATCATGAGTTCTCCAAAGAAAGCTGAAGCTATTTCAATGGCTCCCTAATATCCACTCAGAATGAGGTAGATGCCATTCTTAACGACCTTGGGATTACAGGATTGGAAGCAATCCCCCGTAGAAAATGACACAATCAACAACCTACTTGAGGGGTTATTTGCTTATACTGCAATCCACGTCTAGCACGGTGGTTTCCTTCCTTTCCTTGAGTTCTTGCCGAAGTTCTTAGTTCATCTTGGAATTGCTCCAATTCAGCTGTCGCCTAACATATATACTTATCTTTTGTCTCTAGAGTTGATGGCATTAGAGTCTGGCCTTTCCTCCTTGAACATTGAAGTACTTAATCACCTCGTCTAGTTGGTGAAGCTTAGCAACCTTAATAACCAAATCTTCCAGTCCAATCCTCCGAAGAAATTGATCTCTAAGGGAGTAAACAAGTTTAGAGACTAGGAAAGTCAGTTCTTCTTCGTTAGATGCTTCACAAACATTAGTGGCACTTTCTCTACCCCACGTAAGCTCGGATTTTATTATTTTCCTTCTATCTAGTTAGTTTTCTTTACTGATCTACGCTTTTGTCAGATGCCCCTGCTAAAGAACTGAATGAGGAGAATAAAAGAATAGTGGAGTCTTTGATTGCAGCTTCAAGCAAGATTGGAAATAGATTAACGCTGCTAAATCCAACAAATCTTCGAAAGCACTCCCTTCCGCCGGCGGGCCAAAGGATACTTGGCCAACCTCCTTTAGTCCAACACACCTCCCGAAGTAAACGCTTTCTTTCTTTAGGAGATCCATCAAATTTCTCTCCCATGTCACCCATCTATGCTGACCACTCTGGTAAGTTATAAATGTTGCACTTGTTATGTATTGTTGTGTTGTTTTTCCAAATTATTCTACTAACTTATAATCTGTTTGAATTTTTTTCAACTGCTCCTCAGGTAGAAAAACCCGTCAGTGGTCCAGCTTCTCTCTCTCTGACTTCTCGTGCGCCATCCTTTTCCCAATCTCTTGCTAAAACAAAGATGACTGTTAAAAGAAAATTAGTCAAATCAACTGTGGTGGAATCCCCTCTCAACATAGCAAAAGTTGTCAAAGTTCCTGATTCTGAGGAGGAGGAGTCTTTAAATCTTGATAAAGCTTTAGAGAGTCCGATTGTCGAAGCTCCTCACGACCAATCCAAGAAGACTCCTATTGTAGTCGATCCTCTCTCCTACATCGTTGTTTCAAGCTCTCCAGGTGCACTTGAGCAGATGTGAAAGGCTTTGGAGATGACCGCTTTTCAAAAGCACATTCCTCTTGGGCCAACATCTCCTTCATCCTCCATTAATTTTGAAGAGATAGTCCAGTTTATCTTAAGCTCTGCATCCTTTGCCTCCATCCACCCTCCTACCTTTGTTTCTTACTTGGCGGGTCACTATCGCTCTCTAATAGTACAACAACTCTTGGTAAGTTTTTCTTCACTTGACTTTATCTTTACCGTTCTTCTTTAAGTTTCTGACTTATGCTATACTTTTTCTTTCAGATCTCCAAAAGTTGGTTATCTTTGCAAGAGCATGCACCCAAATCTTCTGTTGAATCCTCCAAGCTTCAGTAGGAAATTTTTGCTTTAAAGAATCAAGTCTCTTCCTTGTCTACTGAAAAAGATGAAGCTACGTCCGAACTTGAGCGATTAAAAGCTTCTCTTGCCCAGTCGGATTCTATTATCTTAGAGGAAAGAAAGTTTGCCAACTCCTCGCCAAACGAAAACTTAGCAATGCAAATGACCTTAAAAAATCCGATGAGGAGAAGGTCCAAATGGCGGCAAAGCACGCCTCTTTGAAGGAAAAGTTAGGGAAGAACAAAGCTTCTTTGAAATTGGTAGTTGACACTATCTCTGAAGCAAAACGACATGTGTCACAATTTCTTGATACCACCCTCGATGAGATTATGATGAATTCCTTCGAAGATGCTTTGATGTTCGCTTACGCCGACAACATTGAAAATGCCCCGAATTGAGCTTTCCTTGATGGACCCTGCTCTCATTGATAAGGTTATGTGCAAGATTAAACAAATGGAATAGGGAATTGAAGCTTCTGAAAAGGAGGAGATTGACACCTCTAAAATTCTTTCCTTCGAAGTCGAATCTGACTCCGAAGATGAAGATGATAAAAATGAGGTCGTCGAAGAGGAGGGAGGAGATAATGATGACGATAATGACGATGATGACGATGATGACGGGGATGATAACATCAACAGCAGACAAGAATCATGTGGCAATGGGGGTGGCCACGCTGAAGCTTTTGAGAAAGACGACGATGATAATTCGAAGTCCACTGAAAAAGATTCATCTCCTCATGAATCGATTCTGCATAAGTCTCCTGCACCTTCCAACCCACAAGAAGAGCCTGCTTCTATTGATGTTGAAGTGGCAAAAGAAAGGGAGCATGCTTCTCGAGAATCAATCCCAGTATCTCAGGTATGGGATTCACTGTTTAAACACCTTTCACTTCGAAGAAAATAATAGTGTAAATCTTTATTTAGATAAGGAAGAAGTCTGTCCACCCTTATAAAACTAAGCTGGAAAGAAAACAAGCGAAGATAAATAGTTTATATAGGGAGTTAGACAAGCAATTGAAGGAGCATTATATTTTTTCTGATAAATACCATAGACTCAATAGAAGTGCAGCAGTGTTAGCCTCCTTTCACATCAAGAAGCTGCCCCACGATTAAGGAGAGTGCGCCTCCGTTATGATGGTCTTCTTAAAGAAAATCGAGAATTAATCACCCTCTTTTGGATGTTGATTGAGGAGAGAGACATTTTAGTTAATTTCTTGTACAAGGCCTACTGTAGACAACTTACTGTTGATCTCTCATATTTAGGTGATTTTAGTGGGGGTTTACTTAGGCGTTTACATAAAAGGTACTTGGATGGATTTGGATCTGACCCGCATCCTGGAGCATGTTGGAACTTGCCTCGAGTCAGATCAATTCCCCAAGACCTTCCACTTGAAAAACTCAAGTATTATAAGGACAATTTTTTTAAAGAATTATTTGCTAAATCAATCTTGTATGAACCGGATGAATGATTATGAACATGTAATAATATATTGATTTGTAAATATTTGTTTTAGTCTTGCTTTTTATGCTTTGCCACATTTTATTATGTTATCACAGAGTGACTATTCCTCAAGCCATCTTGTCTTTAGAGATTACCTAAGTCAATATGTTAAATTGAGAAGATTTTATCTCGAAAAGGCATCAATTTTAAAATCTTCAAAATATGCAAGATATTGTTTTCTTAGAGATTTACAAAGACTTTACATGGAACACCCTTGTCTTCGCTTTGACTTTCTTGGTGAAGAAAAGGAGAAAATACTCAAAGAGATTCAGACATTCCACACCAAACTATTATGTGGACGCGATAGTCCTCCTGCCAGAGAGTGGGACTACAGTAAATATCCACTAGTTATTACTCCCGAAGGAGTCAATATTCCTTTTGACTCGACAGTTACCCTTTCTTCTATTCATTAAATAAAGCTAGAAATGTAGTTTCTCAACTTTAGATGTAAAGTAAATATCCAATTATACTCTTTAAGTTTCTTTGTCATTTAAGTTGTAATTTTCTATTGCAATAATAAAGAAATTATTCATTTCGGTTTCGACTTCGTTCTTTGTCTCTTTTTCTTTTTATTTAAATAGGAATTATAGTTACCCATTGCGCCTCACTCATTAGATTCAACGTCTTGCTTCGTCAACCTTAAGGATAAGCTCTTAGCTAACCTTGAAAAGAGCAGACTTCTTAAAGACACTTTACTCGCTCGTTTTCACGGTAGTACTGAGCTTTAAGATGGCACAAAAGATTCTTACTTAAGAAAACCATTGTCAAAAATTTTAAGGATCAAATTGCTAGCTTAGAAGCGGATGTTAATAGTAAGAACGAAATTATTTCCGCTCTGAAGCGTCAAGTAAAATCGAATCCTTCAATTGACTTCGATCACAAAATGTTAGAATTTTTTCAATAGATAAGTGATTTGGGGATGAAATTGAAGGATAGTCAAGCTCGTGCGAGTCATTGGAATTTATTATAGGGGATAATATCTCAAGTATTGGTTTACCAGTCTCCCCTGCTACTTCATCTATTGCTAAAGCTACTAGATCCACTTCCCTTGCAGCTTAGAAATTTCCTACTACAACAAATTCTCCTCCAGGAATAGATAAGAAGGTACTCGGTGAGTGGTGTAGAAAAGTCAAAATTGAAATGATGAAATACTTTGACGAACAGCATAAAGCCAAATATTCACAACGCATAAACGAATATGCTGCTAAAATTTAGAAACTCAAAAGTGCGAATTATCTCCTTTTGAAGCGCGTTGCTGAATTAGAAAGGGAAAACAAGACCCTTAGAGGCGCAAATAGAGCTTTCAATCGCGCTTTGAAGACTAATATCGATGCAATTGATAATGTAGACAGGATAAGGAAGTAAGAGAAGAAACTTAAATAAGTTCTTTGTGTCGCTATTCGTCACATCGTAAATCCCTCGATTGTTGAAAACTTGAGCAAGGCTGCTCAAGATTTATGAAGAATTTATACTTTGAAAATTGTATGTATTTGTTCTATACACTAATAAATAATTTCATTAGATGTGTAAATCATGTAAATTTCATAAGTATCACCTGATTTGTGATTCTTTCCTGTAATGTTATATCTAAAACATTTGTTTGATAGCTTGTACCGCAATGCCTGTATCTGCTAAATCATACATTTTTTGTATTGTTCTAATTTTCCTGAAAAGTACAAAGAAAACAATATTTCCAATTATTAGCTTGAGATTGATATAAAAGTCTATCTATACCATTCGGGTAGATTAACAAATCATTATGTCAATCGTATGGCAATAAATGAACAATAATCGTATTTGACTAAATGTTTTGAAAACCTTCTTTGATCATGATCAACAATAATTAAGAATTTAACTTTAACCATATTGCTGGAATATCTGAAGTCCATTGGTATAAAGTTTTATACTCGACTATGGGTATAAACATTTTAAAGAATCATCCTCCGGTAATAATCAATAGAGAGTTTAATATGATCAAGTAATAGAAGTCGGAAATCATCGTTTGGAAATTTATAATCAAAATCCCATGACCCATATTCAGGTATGAATAAAATATGAAAGTTTAGAAACTCGAAACCCAGATTCGGGTATTAGCGGATGACGTTAGAAGTTAAGAAACTTGAAACCCAGATTCGAGTATTTTGTGGATGATGACCGAAAATTCATGATAGCGATCTTCTTGATAGAAGTTGATAGAAGTCTTTGACCCAGATTTGGGTATTAATAGTGGATAATCATAAATCCGTAATAGAAATCTCAAGCCCAGATTAGGGCATTAAGAAGTGTAATGAAATATAGTCTCAAAACCCAGATTCAGGTATGAGGAATTGAGAGATCTGTAATCAACCCAGATTTGCATATTAATAGATGGAGTTTAGAAATGAGAGACCCGAAACCTAGATTTGGGTAATAAGTGGAGTTATGTTCCACTCTTTAGATTTTGTCTTCTCCAACATGTTTAGACCTGCCTATAGTTGTAATTTGATCAGTTACCTCTTGAGCTTGGACGCCTTAGTCCATAATCCGGTATGCCGCTCCTTAGGCCTGGACATCTTAGCCTTTTGGAGCTATGTCGTTTCTTAGGATTGGACATCTTAGTCTTTTAGAGATATGCCATTTCTTAGGCTTGAGCATCTTAGTATTTTGGAGATATGTCATTTCTCAAGCTTGGACAACTTAGTCCATTGTTTGATGATCCTCTTCTTGGGCTCGGGTGTCTTAGTCCGTTATTGTCTGGTGCTCTTGGTTAGATCATTCTTAGAGGCTGGAACCAAGGACTTACCCAACCTCCCTCCAGGAGGCGCCTTGACCTAACCAGAGGCACGGCCAAGGCCTTGTTCGGTGCTTTAACCTGGCCATAGCATGGCACAGATAAAGGCATACTCTGACCTCCCTCCAGGAGGCGCCCTTCCATGACCATAGCGTGGTACGGACAGGGGCTTGCTCGGTGCCTTAACCTGGTCATAGTGTGGCATGGATAAAGGCTTTCTCCGTTCTTCCTCCAAGAGGCACCTTGACCTGACCAGAGGCGCGGCCAAGGGCTTGTCCAATGCTTTAACCTGGCTATAGCGTTGCGCGGTTAAAGGCTTACTCCGACCTCCCTCCAGGAGGCGCTCTGCCCTAGCCAACCCGGCATGGATAGAGGCTTTGACCATTAAAGGTAGTGTCTAAATGCAAGGAGTATTTCACTCCCAACCATGTGGATTTTTCTTAGAACAGTAATTCTTTATTGATTTACTCATGATCTTTTTACAAATTCGTTGATCTTGCCTTGACGGAAGAAGTTGATTATCATCCCTTCTTGGGCCCTGCAATAGTTAGTTTCATGCCCGTTTATCATGTGATAATGGCAGTAGGATCCCCTAGATTCCTTTCATACTTCGGCTTCTTTTCTTGTGATGGCCAATAATTGAGCTCAACATTGGTTAACAAGTAGACATTTTCTGTGGATGTTGTTAAGTCATATTTTATAGGCAGTCTAGACTTGAAACTTGTTTCTTGAGGATGGTTTTTTTTATTTTTGTTCCTTGGCCTTGTAGTTTCACATTCTTCGATTGCTTTTCTTTTCGACCCCTTTGGAGTTCTCATATTGAAAGTGTTTCTATTGCAGTTTGTTGCCATATATGTGCAAAGGCATTATAGTCAGCCATTATCTCTTCTTCAAAGATTGTGCCTTTGGAATTATGTTGAATAGTTTTCCTCATATGACTGAGCAAATTGTCACTTCAATTTTTCCTTTTTCCTAAGGCAAAAACAGGGGTATGGCCAATATGAAAGGGCTTCAAACTCCATTTCTCTAGATCATATGATTCCACTTTTTTCTAGTTCATAATTCTTTGAGCTTCTAATCTTAGTATTTTCTCTTCATATTGGTTGGAACCTTGATGGTTATTGAGGAGAATCCTATCAAATGTGGTTCGAAAGATCCTTGTTTGGATCTTTTGATTCTAGTTGCCATGATGATGTAGACCAAAGTAGATAAGCTTGAAATTGAGTTGGGTTAGAGACAAGTGGTGTTGGGTGTTTAACCAAGGCGGAGGTTCAAGTCCTCCTTCTAGAGCCAAAATGTTAACAAGAAATCTTGTCAACACCCCAAAGTTGTTTTTAGGACGAAGTTGGTCCTTTTTGATCTCTTTTGGTTAAGTTGAAGAAAGTAAGATGTGGATAATCCTTTTAGTTCACCCTTTTGAATAGGTTCTTATTATGTCAGCTTTCCCTTGTTAACCTTTCGATCCAACCGAAAGACTTAAATTCCTTTCTTTCTAGCCTTTTGTGCTCACTAGAGTAGTATGGTTATCCCTTCGAAAGTCTTCCTTTCAAAGCAGTTGCAAAACACAAATGGATAGCTCTATAAATCTAAGGGTAAGTTTTGACTTCGTGGGTTTCGACCCTGTCGAAGGCTAGGTTATTTGATGACATAGGTTTTGGCTCTGAGATATAAAGAAAATCCGGTTGGGGTTAAGGTTTCGACCTTGTCGAAAGCTGGAGTCTTATGTGCCTTTGGTTTGGATTAGGGATCGAAGGATAAAGTGGATTGGGGTAGGGTTTCGACCTTGTCAAAAGTAGAAGTCCAGTAGAAGGTGGCTTGGAGTCTATAACTGGAGTTACTGGAATACACAAGGGTTTCGATCAAGTCGGAAAATACCTTTCAACGTGGTCGACGCATGGAAAAACACGATTAGTTTTGATAATAAAGCTTTGAAACAACTAAGTAATCAAAAATATAAAGGTCTTCCCCTTTCTCAGCTCAAAGAAGTCATTATTACTCAATTTCCCCAATTTAATTTACATATTAGGGTTACAGCCTTTGGAATTAAGACAATACAAGTGTAGAATGACTGATTTCGGCCCCTAAAATCAGACCCCTTGGGACTTATTTATAGATGCGGGTCAGCACCTTTCGACCCCTTGCTTTCGACCTGGTCGAAAGGTGGCTTCATGATTGTCTTTAGAATGCCTTCGCCTTTGTCGAAAGGTATGGTTGCGCCTTTCTTTCTTTGTAGGAGCTTTTGACTCTGTCGATAGGCTGTATCCAGTGGCTTCGAAGGTGTTGCAATACTGATGGTTTCAACTCTGTTAGTTGGTTCTGAACTTTTTCCTATGACTTGATGCATAACCCTCGGATAATAACGACTTCGTCCAGTTCGAAAGGCTTGGCATGGCTTTCGAAAGGGTTGTTATGGCCAATGCATGTGTCTGAGTGGTTTGAGTTAAGGCAAAACCCTTGGTTTCAAAAGATTTGGCACGTATATGAAGAGTTGCCATTTCCTATCTTCAAAAGGTTTTGCTCTAACTCATTCGAAAGGTCTTTATGCACATGGAATCATCTGTTTTGAAAGGTGGTCACTGAAGCGGAATTTTGCTTTCGACCTCTTCGAAAGGTTGTGATACTTATGAACCTTTGTCGTAGCATCTCTTTGACTCCTTCGAAAGGTCTTGCTGGAGCTTTTTCCTCCTGTTTTTTTGCCTTCTGTTCAAAGAGGTCTCAACAAGGTTGAAAGGAATTTTGGTAGTAATACACACACACACAAATATATATATATATATAATATCAATAAATGGTATTAGTTGATTAGAATTATAATTAATGACATTCATTGGGAAAAGATGAATGCCATTTTATTTTAAAAAGCAAAGTGATTTTGTGTGTGTATTATCAGGGGATATGACTAAAGAAACAGTTATTCGAAGACCTAGACTTCACATATAAATATAAAGCCAAGCCTCACTTCTTTCATTATGACCCTAGCCCCCACCTCTTTAATTATGTACGTTCTATTATTCTCCTTTCTCCTCCAAACTTCTTAACATATACATCAATTTTCTAAATCTCTTCTCTAATTTCTAAATTAAAAAAAAATAAATCAAATTAAAAGGAGAGAGGAGAGAAGTGCAAACAAATCAATGGGCAAAGAATCCAAATTGGAAGTAAGAGGAAACAAAATCAGCAACAACAAGCTAGGCAAAGGGAGAGAAGCGCTAATTCAAACCGGGTTTAAAAAGGGAAATCTCTTGAAAAATCTTTTCCAGCTTAGTTGATTGATTACGACATTCTATGATGTAAAACAAGTTGTTAAAATGTCCTTTATACATCTACCTAATAAAAAAAATGATTTTTGAATATGAATTGATAATTTCAATTAAGAATCTATATGGATATAATAGGGGAAAATTCTAGGTGATAAATTAATAAAATAATTATTCAAAACATAGGTAAGGTTAAACTAGTGGAATTAGCCTCTAATTCTATAGATCCGATTTTTATATGATAAGTGTGGGTTGATTTTGACTTATAAAAGTTAATTGACAATTTTATTAACCTTGAAATATACATAGATTAGTAATTGAAATACTCATGGGTAACTAATTGAAATGTCATATGCAATCATCCAGATAAGCTAGCTAATGTTGTGTGTAAACAAAAATAGGAATTGTACCCAAAACACTATTAAAAAATGAACCTTTACATCTATACTTGAATCCGCAAAGAAGACAAATAAAAAAAGTAAGAAAAAGAGCTAGAAACATGAATTCTGATGTCTGTTCATTTAGACGTCTAAACTCATGACCATGCATTTGAATTTCAAGAAATGCGAAATAAAATGGAATCCTTTTACATATGACATGATTTATACGTATGGATCTATATTTAAACATCTGGAATCGA
The DNA here is from genome assembly GCA_030737815.1 of Allium fistulosum. NCBI lineage: Eukaryota > Viridiplantae > Streptophyta > Magnoliopsida > Asparagales > Amaryllidaceae > Allium > Allium fistulosum. The sequence goes on along the minus strand of CM060906.1, from coordinate 583,494,872 downwards.
AGTCAAATGTCTGAGTATAAGGTCAGATGTCTAAATACCTATAGCCAAATTTTTCTAAATGGGTTTAGAAGTCTGAGTTAAAAGTCAGACGTCCGATGTGGCTGTAAATAATCCCATGACCAACTTGGACCTAGTGCAAGCCAAGTATGGCAGATTGGGGAAAATTGTTCCCACTTCTTTGATTTTGGGGAGTCCGTGGAACTGAAAAAAGTTGTATGATGAGATGGAATAATATCACACTTGGTGACATCCTGGTTTTGCACTTCATAAAGTTATAAGGCATAGCATTCGACATGGCATGTGGTCTTATTACGATAAATTCTTTGGAGCATAAAAGAACTAACGAGGAGGTTACGCGATGCGTTTGGGGTTAGTAACCCTAGGCATTATGATGTATACTCAGTGCGATGCATAGTTACGGGCACTAACGGCAGGTTACTCTATGTTTTTGGGGGCAAATAGGACTGGGCATTATGACGTATACCCAGCGTGGTGCATAGAGAATAGGATATTGGGCTCTAACGAGAGGTTACTAGATGCTTTTGGGGGCAAGTGGGCATATGGATTGTGATGTATACCCAATGTTTTGTGTAGGATAACATACGTTAATTCAATGCTTTTGAGGCAACGTGGGCCTAGGCACTGTGAGGTATACTCGGTAGGATACGTTGACCATTGGGGTCATATACTTGGGGTTCGTATTAGAGACTGTCTACGCAGTGTATTAATTTGGTGGTTCATTATTGAGGTTTTCATTTGATGTTAGATGTGCAAAAGGTGACTAATACACAAATGGACACTCTAGGTCAAGTAGATTATAAATGAAAGCTATACGCTAGTGATAAAATTTATTCACCGGACTTTGCTTAATCCTCTGTTTTCTTCCTCCTTCATATCTACTGCAGAAGGACGGGGTAATAGGTGAGTTGATTTGGAAAAGGTGTGTGGAGAAGGCAAAATGACACATGGAGATTTATTATTTATAGCCATTCTTCTATGTAGCTTCTTTTATCTATTAGTCAGTTTTTTACTATGATGTTATTTGGAGATTATATTTAGTTAGACATTGTATACACCATGGTTATTTTGAGACTTTTTTACTATGGATTATTTTTTAGTACTTATGTTTTATTTCCTTCTGTGTGAAATATGAAAGTGTAGAATGTTCTAAAATTATATTTATCTCTTATCATGCAAATCATCAAAAACCTTAGGATTTGTACCGCTTAGCAGCATGTGAGTTCAAATGCCATTCTGGACATTGAATCGGTGTGTTCGAAGTTGCCGGTTGTTACATCTCAATACCAATGAGTCATATCAAATCAGTAATTATAATCGATGCACAAAGTTAGAACATAAGATAATCAATTCCAAATGCATGTTTATTAATCACCTTAGCAATGTTATCTTTATTACATGATTATGTTTAATACAGAAGATGTACAAATATAAATTATATGAGTAAGGAAACATCATTTAAGAAGAATAACGACAGAGGTTTTACTGATTTCATGCTCTATTAGACACCATTCCATCCGCGGTACACAAAATGCAATCTCCATTCTCAAGGTCATTATTGATAACATATAGTCCTTTCTAAATTTGATCAACTGGCCTTATCTAGGGAAGATTGTAAGGCTCTAACATAATAAATAAGGTTCGAACATTTGGACAATACTACCAAACATACTAATCATTTAGTCATGCTACAATGCATAAGAAAGCATATAGTAAGTTAATTTTTTTTATAAAAATCCAATTTAAAATTCAATGACTCGCATGTTAAGCATTTAGCTTACTCAATCTTTACAAATTTATCACATCGATATGGCTTAACAAGGCCGAAATACAAAGGTAATTTTAATTTCCACTACTTTGCTCCCTTTGGCTGCTCAGTCCTAGTCAAACCTTTCTGCACGGTCTACTCCCGAACAAGAGTACTCTAAGAAACAAAAAATTACTCGGATCAGATATAATGCTTGCTTTGAATAGTTTTCAACTAATCCCCAAACATAAACATATATAAACACATACATACATACACACATGCACACACACACGCACACGCATACACACATATATATAGTTGTAAGGTATGGAGCGTCAACCAAATCACAAAAGCATAGGTGTAAGGCCTGAAGTGACAACTGAAACACAAAAGCATAGTTGTAAGGCCTGAAGTGGCAATCAAAATAGGAAATCTTGGTTGTAAGGCTTGAAATGGCAGTTGAAACACGAAAGCATAGGTGTAAGGTCTGGAGTGGCAATCGAGATACAGAAGTAGGGCATAAGGCCTTACCGGTAGTCGAAAGCTTTGTAATTTTGGTTTTGAAAAGAAAAGAGAATAAGGCCTAAGTGGAAAAATAAATGAACTGGTAATAAAACTTAGTCACGGTATAATAGTATGTGTAAGACACACTTATGATTGAAATGATAATTGTATTTATGATTTAGGTTGATGAATTGTTGTTGTTACATAGTAAGGGGAAAACTCATTCTATGCTTTAGCAACGTTGTCTCACTATATGTCGTATTTACAATAAGTATTATTTATACTAGAATTTATGTCTGTCCATGTTTTTATTATTGTTTTCCTTATAAAATCGTGGGTGCTCTATCGAGCAAGTTGAGTTTATGGTTTTAGGAAGCTTGGTTTTGGTTTATGAATAAAGATTACTGAAAACTAAGTAGGAGACTTAGTTGATAATTATAATTGTTTGAATTCCATTGTATAAGTTTTCATGTTGGTGTCTTTATGTGTCGGACATGACACTATTATTTATATTTTATCCCTACATGGGAACGATTTGGGAATTTGAATATATATATAAAGACAACCCTATTTGCTTAAAATTGTGATACACACACACAGACACTGAACTCACTCTATTGTCGAAAGATAATTCCAAGGTGACTGCATCATATTAGGGTTTCATCCTTATGTGTCGGAATTGGGATGTTATAGCTTGGTATCTGTTATCCAGCCTTTTAGCTAGACAATGTTTGGACGTACTTGATTGGTTGGAGTCGAAGGTTATCAAGGCAGGGAACCGAGAGAAGTAGTCAAAAAGCCTAGGAACCAAGTACAACAAAGATCACAAAGCAAAAGCATGAGCAACCACTGAAGAACAACAACCGAATCCATCAAAGTGATGGATCGGTACCGACCCATAAAACTTCACCCAAATCACCCTGTACCTCTTCTTCTCCCAAGCCATAGTGACTAAAGCCTATTCCAAGCTTCGTAGAATTGAGAATCTAAAATAAAAAACTCCATTCCTTCGCCGATCCAACTTGTTGAGCAAGAAACAAGCCTCTAACAAACCAATCAAGATGGGAAACATGAAGCTAACGACAAGTCGCACCTGAACAAGGTAATGGAAGAAGTCCATAAGGCAATCTTATGGATTGGTTTCGGTCTATACTTATGGATCAGTACCGGTCCATCATATTAGCTGACATGGCCACGTTTTCTCGAAACTTAACTACTGTAGATGTGGGGAACATGGTAGAAATCGTGGAGGAGCAAATCTCAATGACCTACAGCTATGAATAGGAGGTTAAAGGTTCATTTTAAGGGATCTCTTTCGGTTGTTTACTAAATCTCTGTAATTCCTTTGTAATTCAAAGGATTCATTCTGACCCATAAGAATAGAAGTTCTAAATAGCAATATAATCGATATAAAAGCTAAGTGGACGAAGGCATCCGTTGGCCAAACCACTATAAACTCCGTATGTTACATTTTATTTAATTTTTATTTAATTTTCTTTATTTTGTTCCCTACCTAAATCTCTTGGGTCTTTATGCCATATTTTGGTGCTTTCATTGAGAACATTATTCTCAGGACGTTTGCATCATCTACTATTGGATTGTCTAAATCCGAGAGATGGATCTTGTTTTCTTTGCTTTTGATATTTTAAACTACTCAAAATTTTCAAAAATCTACACAAGTTGCTTTCAACCATGACCTCACGACGAGACTGTTCTACCACTTCTAGAGCTACAAGTAATGTTGAAAATGTTAACATTCAACAACAGGAGGAAGTTGCGCAATCAAGAGCTGCCAAGGCCTAGAACTTGACTGATGTGATAACTAGAGTCGAGATGGACCAGATTATGAAACAAATGGAAGATAGGTTATAGGAAAGTTGCAAGGAGATGAATCAGCAGATGTAGGAGAGCCTCAAATTGTTGAATGAGTTAACACAGAATTGCTATAAAAGCACGAGGGATTTGGCACCATCCAATTCAGAATCCAACGGTTCCTTTTCATCGAGCCAGAGGCAGAGACGAAGGAAGTTGAAAATGGTTAGGCAAGAGGCTAGTGCATCGAAACAAAGGCTGGATGTAGTTCGCAACTGAAGCATAAGGATCGATACCGATCCACCCCATTTATCGGTATCGAACCATCTTCCTCTATGATGGCAACTCAGTAAGTCGAAGGGAATGTTGGACGTACTTCTGGTCGTGTTATGGATGATCAGAATACTGGATATCAAACAGTTGCTATCAACCCACTACAAAGGAATCAAACAACTGGATATGTTAAACGAACGATACTCCTAGAGTCAGGAGAACCTAGGTATCATGAATCTACTCGAGAGCATTTGCCAGGCCAAACACTTGGGATGGACCTTGGTTATCACCGTTCAGTAGAACGCGTGGAACCAGAATATTTGTTGAGGTGGTTAGGAAGTTGGTGAGTGAAAATTACTTTTGTAATAATGATGAATGAGGCACTTCTCTTAGTTAGAAGCCATTCACTAAGGAGATACTCGTGAAGAGTACACTCAGAGATTCGTAATGCCAACGATGTCGTTGTACAACAGGAGAACGGATTCGAGACAACACCTGATGAAATATGAATGGCATATGGACTCCGCCAGGGTATCTGATGCTATGTGATTTCATTGTTTTCCGATTTTCCTGGAGGGAGTGGCGAAGATGTGATTCACCCAACATCCACCGAGATTTATATTGTCTTTTGATGAATTGGCAAAGAAATTCATAGAGTAATTCCGTCTATACATCATACATCCCAAGGATGTAATGTCATTATCAGACCTCTTCCAGGGTGCGGGAGAGTCATTGAAAGATTTTCTTAACAATTTCCATATAGCTGTGACGGTAGTGAATAATGCAAAGGAGACATTGTATTGATGACACCGATAAGGGGGATTCATCCCGAAACTGATTTCGAAAGATGGTTGAGAATGGAATCCCCGCCAACGATGGATGTGTTATATATGAAAGCTAATTAGTTCTTGTGCTTGAAAGAGGCAAGTACTATGACCAGGAGGGCCAGTCTTGAGCGGTCGGTGGAGGTTATCCAAAGTAATGTTGTTGTGAAGAAGTCTGGAGGGAGTTCCGAGAATGTTGATGTGAATGTGGAAAATAAAGATGGTGCCAGAGAAGGAAAGGAAGTGGGGCCAGAGATCGAAAGTCTGACAGCAGGAAATGCCCTAGGTTTTTGAAATACGACAACTACACTAAACTGAATAACTCAATCGAGAACATCTACCTTGCGACTCACGGTATTAAGAAATACAAGAAACCTGCTCCAAGGGAGTCAACTGAGAAGAAATCTGGGAAGTATTGTAGATTTCATGAGACACATGGTCATAACACAAACGAGTACACGTACTTACGTGATGTGATCGAAGACTTGATACGAAAATAAAAATGTATTAATTTGTGAAAGCCCTGCAAGATGGCAGACAATGAAGTGCTAACCCCAAAGAATCGTCGTTCCAATAGGGGTAAACTGGTACTACTGATGATGAACCGATGCAGCTTTAGAAGAGATTATTTTTATGGAAGACCACATCCAGTTGAGAAGAGCTGGAATGAAATGGAGAGATATGCCAATGCTTTAAAGCATGCTAAAACTGAGAGTTGTGTTGTTGTCGAAGATGGAGCTCCAACAAAACAACTTAGGACTATGACTGATGACATTGTGTTTTGAAATAGGGATGCCGATGGAGTTGAAGCCCCATAATTGGATCCCTTGGTGATATCGGCAGTGATTGGGCCAACAGTTATAAGAAAGGTGTTGGTTGACTATGGCAGTTCGGTCAATATTGTGTTTAAGAAGGCTTATGATCAGATGATGTTGGATGGCAAGGATCTAAAGCCATGTAGATCTCATAACCAAGGATTTAACGATATGGCAATAGAGCCTATTAGATGTATAAGCTTACTAATGGTATTAGAAGATGGTAACTGCAAGAGAGTGCAGGTTGTGACCTTCGTTGTGTTGGATATTTTTTCTGCTTATAATGCATTTTTTGGCCTACCGGCCCTGGCTGATTTTCGGGCAGCTATTGTCCCATGGTGCCTAATAATGAAATTCTCAATAGAAAATGGAGTGGAGTTGTGCAAGTAAAAAAAAGGCTTGGACATGAATGTTACGTCGTAAAGCTGAAAGAGGCAAGGCGACATAAGAAAGGAAAGGATGTGGAGAAGACTCTCTACATTAAATCTTCAGACGCATAGCGACCATCGTCTGAGCCCTAGCTTGGGCAGTACAATCGTTTCCATAAGGATATGGATCCGAGTAAAGAGCCAGAGGGTGCAAGGGCGGTTCCTGCAGAATTGATGATCAATGTCCCTGTTAGTTAGGATGATGCTACATGGGTCCTGAAGATCGGATCTCAACTTAGGACCAGGATGATGAAAGAATTGACTAGTTTTCTCCAGGCGAACCTGGATGTGTTTGCTTGGACATATTTTGGCATGTATGGAATATTGCTGGAGATAGCGTGCCATGCATTGTATGTGAATCCCAAATGGTTCCTGTGAACTAGAAACGCCATAGCCTAGGTCTAGAGAGTTCCACTGCATTAAAACAATAAGTGGATAATATGAGGAATAATGGCTTCAACTGCGATGCTCCATGCTCGGAATGGGTATCCAACCATGTACTGGTGAAAAAGTCCAGCGGGAAGTGGAGAACACGCATTAACTATTTCGATTTCAATAAAGCATGTCCAAAAGACAGCTTCCCACTCTAGAAAATCCATCAACCAATAGATTCAACCGCTGGACACAAACTGCTATCATTCATGGATGCCTACTCTGGTTACAACCAGATTCCAATACATATCCTAAATCGAGAACATACCAGCTTTATAACTAACCTAGGATTGTATTATTATCTTTTCATGCCTTTCAATTTGAAAAATGCTGGAGGAACTTACCAGAGGCTGGCGAATTCAATGTTTAAGGAACAAATTGGGCATTCAATGGAATTTTATGTGGATGATATGCTTATGAAGTCACGACGATCTACAAGCCATTTGATGATTTTCTAGTGATTTTCATTATGCTCTGAAAGTATGGTATGAAGCTTAATCCGCTGAAGCATTCATTTGGGGTTGCATCCGGGAAATTCTTGGGTTCCATAGTGAACTCGAGAGGAATAGTAGCCAATCCAGTGAAGATTCAGGCATTGAGGGATGTAGAATCCTCGAATTCGATCAAGGAAGTTCAACGTTTAAATGGGAAGGTTGCTGCATTGAGTCACTTCATCTCCATAACCACCAACAAGTGGATCCCTTTCTTCAACATCATCAAGAAAGGGAATGGGAACTTTGCTTAGATATAGGAATGTATAGATGCTTTCTAGGCTCTGGTAGATCACTTGGAAACGCCCCCATCCTATCTACCAGTGTCTGTGCATGCTTTGAGCACCACATTTGTATGTGAGGAGTCCCGAATCCAGAGGCTAGTGTATTACATTAGCAAGCGATTGACAGGGGCAGAGAGGAATTACCCAAAGCTGGAAAAAATGGCATACTACTTTTTGATTGCTTTAAGGAACCTCTGCCCTTATTTCCAAGCTTATTCGATCAAGCTTCTACCGACCAGCCTTTAAGATAGTTCTTACAGCAACCTGAGACTTCTGGTAGGCTTTTGAAATTGAACATTGAATTAGCCAATATGACATTACATATCATCCCCGGAGGGAAATCTAAGGCCAGGCATTGGCAGACTTCATAGCCATGTACACTGCGCGAGATGATACTTTGAAGAGCAGTATAATGTAGAATGCTAAGCGGAAGATGTACACTGATGGTGATTCCAACGAGCATTGTTTTGGGGTAGGGGTTGCATTGATAACCCCAGAGGAATGCTCGATTTGTTATGCCATGAAAATTGATTTCCAGTAACAAACAACGAGGCAGAGTATAAATCTTTAATTGCAGGACTTAAAATTGCGAAGGAAATGGGAGTTTAAACTTTGCACATCTTTTCTGACTCACAACAAGTGGTGTGCTAAGTTAGAAAAGAGTTTCAAATGAAAGAAGCGAGACTAGATCCTTATCCGAACAGGGCCCTTGATTTGCTTAATGATACTGAGTATTACATTATAATACGTATTCCTAGAGAGGAGAATGGGAAATTCGATTCACTGGCCAAAGTTGGCTAGTTCAGGAGATATGCAACTCATGGGTCTGGTTCGGGTGGAAGTATTATCAGCTCCGAGCATCGACCAGATGGATGTAGATTGTATCTCGGAGGCTGAGTCTGAAAAGGAGTCCTAGATGACCCCGATCGAGAATTACTTGCAGAAGGGAACCCTTCCTGACAGAAAGAACAAGCGACGAAGGCTCCTTTGTTTTAGTATGTCGCTAATAATGAAGCCAAGCGAGTCCTCAAGGAAGTGCATGAGGAGGCTTGTGGTGATCACATCAGAGGGCAAACCTTAGCAAAAAATATTCTTTATTATGGGTACTTTTGACTGACTCTCAATCGAGATGCAGCTAGCTACACCCGAAAGTGTAAGTGCCAGAGGTTCGCAAAGATTCCTAGAGCCCCGCTAGTAGAGATTATGCAAATGGTCAGTCTCTGTCCGTTTTCTGTTTGGGGCATTGATATCATTAGCGCGCTGTGAATTTCTAAAGGTGGCGCAAAGTGCCATCGTTGCTATTGATTATTTTACAAAGTGGGCTGAAGCAGAACGACTAGCCACGATCAAGACTAAGAAAGTGATCAACTTGATAGTTAGAAATATCATTTGTTACTTTAAGGTCCCATAAAAAATCATCTCTGATAATGAAACCCAATTCAACAGCACGGAATTCAAAGATTATTGCCACATGCATGACAATAAGAAGAGATTCACAGTGGTAACACACCCACAAATGAATGGATAAGTAGAAGCTGTGAATAAAATTATCAAGTCTATTCTTAAAAATTGGTGGAGAAGGCCAAGGGTAAGTGGATCGACAAATTACCATTAGCACTTTGGGATTACAGAACAACCCACAAGTTCACGACAGACCACTCTCTGTTCACTTTAGCCTACCGATCACAGGCTATAACCTAGTTGAACTCAAAGTGTCATCTTATCGAGTGACTAATTACAATCCCAAAATGAACGAGGAACTCATATTGGAGTCTCTCGACATAATCAATGAGAAGCACAATGAAGCTGACCTGAGAGCAGCTGCACATCGAGAATAGGTCGCCCAATATTACAATACCAAGGTTAGGATTCGAACCTTTGAAATTGGTGATCTCGTTCTTAAGTGAATCTTCCTAGGTCCCATGAAATGTGCTTGAGCTGGGAAGGTTTGTACTCAATTAAGCCCAATCGTGGAGATGGAACATTTAAGCTGGAAACCATAGACGAGATTTCACTTCCTCGAGCGTGGAATAGCGAACACTTGCGATGCTATTTCACTTGATATCCGACTTTATGAATATCTAGTCAAGTTTGATGTAACTAGGCAAAATTTGTCATTTCCTATGAATATAAAATGAAATGATTTCCTAAATCTACGACTCTATTTTTATCTAACTATAAAGTTAGGAACCATAGTAAACATAAATGAATCTATATATGCATAATCCAGTTATACAGGTATCTAGAGTTAGGTACTGAATGAACTTTTATGGTCCATGATCGGACCCTTAAAGTAAACCACCCTCGGCATTCGAAGATAGATGCCAACTAACTCTTTCGACCCCTAACTTGGGGGTAGGAGATTGAACATTCAAGGGAAGAATAAGACAATTCACTCTCACAACTCGTGCCAGGAGTTTGGCTGAGCATCAACACCTTGTTCGGAGAACGGCAAGGTGAAAGATCAATGGCCGATGATAGGAGGGGTCTTGTACGAATTTCGATCAATTCCTGGAGATAGGCGTGACCGAGAGTGAACATCCTAGATGGGGATACTTAAACCACTATCTTAAGTGGTTAACTCCAACTAATGCCTAGAGTTCTGCGTGGTCAGAACATTCATCCTAAAGAAAGATGTCTAAATTGTCATCCAAAGATGAATTGCTTTGATTGAATTCCAGCGTTAGGCACGATCGCACTCAAAACATTATTGAAAAGGATGTTAAAACTACCTTTCTAAGTGATTGAAATTCAACCAAGTTCCAAAATCGAACATGGTCATGTACCGGCACATGAAGATAGATGCCCTAAAGATCGCCCTTCACTCGTCGAAACGACAATAATGTCGATTCCCATCCCTAATTGGATGGGACTAGGCCGGTAAACAAGAAAATGGACTAATAACTTAGTCTAATAGTGATGATAAGAAGTGGTTCGCAAACACATGAATGAGATGGCAAGCGCATTTCTCAAGACTTAAGCAAATTCGTGCAAGAATTGAATAGAACAAAAAGTTTTTATCATCCACTTCATATAAAGCTTGAAGAAAGATGCAAGTTTTATTAACACTGAAACAGAAAACAAAATGCGAGGGCCGAACCCCTAGAAAACTAACCTAAAACAAAACAAGAACTACGGTTGTACTACCAAAAAAGTGGAAACCAAACTAGTGATCATTTCTTGAGCTTCTTTTTCTTTTTCTCTTCCCTGAGAGATTGTGCGCCGGGCCCTCCTGGTTTTTTCTGCTCCTATCGTCGCTTCCTCGGCCCTTAGGTAGGTTGCTATGTAAAGAAATGACTAGTGCACCTTGAGTACTCTAGGGCATGGGAAGAGTAACCAAGACAAAGATAGTCTCGCCAGGTAAAGCTATCGATAGAGGAAGAGGAATGAACTCAATTGGCTCCTTCTTAATCTCCTTAGCCGATAATACTTGAATCTGGAGCAACTCTTGCATGCTATGCCCTAAAGAAGGATCAGAAGTCTCAGTTATAGCAAAATCCTCCTTATCTTGGACTCCAAGAAGGTCACTAGTCATTTCCTCTTCCAAAGCATGAATTATTTGCATACCCCAGACCTGGAGTATCACCAATTGGAAGGCTTGGGATTAACCCAAAAATAGTTACGACCATTGATTCAGTCATTGTTTCTTGTTGACCTGGCTGGGATCCTTCCTTTAGCGGGCTAGCAATCGGGGCTGACCTAAAATTTGAGAAAGATGAAAGGACAGATTAGAAACATCGACTAGTGTTATGCGGATCTTCTCAAATACATGGGAGATCGATAAGATACCTTTGTCATGCTTAGACTAGACATGAGCAAGGGTGCCATCATAATTCCCTTTCAGAATAGGGGACAGAGTGGTTGTCTTTGGGATTCCAGGAGCATTCAGATTATACGGGGGATCCGACGGAGAGATGGAAACAACGAAAATTCTAGAAGTGAGGCTTGTAGTGGGATCTTGAGGTATAGTTCCAAAGTCTTCACCTTGGTCTTTCTTGACCATGGTAGCTAACTCCGGATGCAAAATAAGCTCTTTAGCTCTCAGCGCTTCGATATCATATGGACTCAGAATCTCGTGCTCCCACACTAAAAGTAGAGCTATGGGATAATCTCTTCCAAGCCACTCTAAGTCTCTAAACTTAATTACGTTGGCATTATAGTTGATGATGAGTGGCTCAAATCTGTCCTTGATCCACTTCTCTACGGCCGCAACCGATTCGTCCACGTTTTTGGCACAAGTCAGTGCGTCATCCCTTTCCTTGCATGCATCCAGCAGCTCCTTGCAATAGTTATGATCTTGCATAAGAGCATCATTTTTTTCCTTTTTCTCCTTCTTAAGTTGATCTTTAATGTTCTTGTATTGCACTTTCGACTCTGCCACTTCTCTTGCTAAGCGCTTTATTTCTTCCAACATAAGATGATTTCTATGGTAAGCGGATTCGATCTAGCCTAAATGGTCATTCTTATCTCAGTCAATTATTTCAGTCAAGACTTTGACTTTCTACTTAACCTCTACATGTGCCTTCTTTAAATCAGCAACTTCTATATCAAGATAGCAATTATCTCCTTGTCTTGGTTAGTCGCAAGCTCCAACCAATGAGCTTCAACTTTCACTTACTTAACATATTTAGAAATCATCTCAACCAATCTCTTCTATATGAAATACTGGTCGTAAACATCACCAACATAATCCACAGTTTGGCCTTTAATCTCTGGTGAGATCTCCTTTGGATTGGGCACGAACTTAATGTCGTCAAAACATATCTTCAGAAAGTAAGGCTTTATTTCAGCCATTAAAGTGTTGGACGTGATCTGTTGCTCCATTGTACTGGCTAGAGGCTCAATAGCCTTCTTATCAGCCCTAGGTGACAAGGAAAGTTAGTAGCAACATGCTTCGATGATTGCTCTGATTACTGGTGAGTACGAGAAGGCACCGTTTGCTCTGTAATGTATGGAGCCAAAGTAGGGATACGAGAGACATCCTTAAGCAAAATTTTATTACGTAATTTAAAATATTTGTCCCTGCTCTTGGGAAGATTCGACCTAGATCTATGCATTGAAAATGAATCATGGGAATGAAAACCCTATCTTGGCTACTTCAATCCCAACTTGAGTGCCTGCTAGTGTCTGAATTGTAGTTAGTGCCTTGCGAGCATGTTCGCAAAGTACATCTCGTGTGATGAACCATCTATTCCTCAGGGTAATCGGACATGCTACGATGCTTCATTGTGCCTGCAAGTGAAAAAAGGCAGATTAGCCTTGGCATAATAAAACACGATGTGAAATGAGCAAAGTGCTATGCATGCGTGTGTGCGCATGTGTCCTAGAGTCCCCCCAATGGACCATGAGCTTGGACTTTGCTGACAGGAGTTATCTCCCCTATTTGAATAGAAGGCACGTCATCTTAAAAGAAGATATCGGACTCGACATCCCCGATGCTTATATTGCCAATACCATATGAGACGATTTTATTCGAAATTGGTTCAAAACTGGCATATATGTCCTCGGAGGGAAGGAAAAGTGTCTCTAATGCAACTATAGCCGATGGAGGCAGAGTAGGAGTTTTCTTCATAATAATTCTGATCCTGGGTCTTTTCTTTAGAAGGAATTACTGATCGTTGCCGCCCTCGTCACATGAAGGCTCACGACCCACATCAACATCGTCATGGACAACTCCGCCACCTTCACCCTCTTCAACATGCTCTTGAACTTCCTCAGTCCTAACTATTAGACTTTGAACTGAGGGTACAATCGAGTCCTTGCTACCACCCCGAGACAGGGGGTCATCTTCATCACCATCTGAGGCCGCCAGGATTTGACCAATTCTATGGCCCGCTTTTAACAAGTTATAAATACAAAGGTTCTCATCGGTGAGTAATGTCCTTGCCTCCCAGTCCATATCTGAAACTTCATAAAGCAGCTCGAGAGTCTCTGCTATGGCTGCACTGTTGGGCCTGTTGGGCACATCTAAAAGAATAAAGGAAGACAATCTAAATAAACAAAACTATGAAGTGATTTAAAATGGGAAGAATGAAAGTAAAATTTACGCCTAGATAACCATCGCTGTACGAACCCGGGCGGACCGCACATAAAGAAAAACTTATCCTTGAAGTAACTTAACTTATTCCAAGTGCCAATCACTATTCTATACCCCCTAGACGGCTCCAAAAAAGTGAGAGAAAGATTTCCTTTACGGTGTTTGATACTATACAGGTATCAGACCACTTTGTTACTTTATGCAAGATATAAAGGATGAGGAAAGATAATGAACACACTGTGTAGAAAGGCATAGCTATTGGGGTGTAGCTGAGCTAGAGCCAGCCTCATAAAATGCAGAACATGTAGAGTGAAGTAATTGAATGGTAGGGTGCATCTCGCCAGACACATATATTGATTACACGCGATATATTTGATTGGAGGATGATGTACCCTTTGGTGGCATGTGCGAACCAACACATCTTCGAATAAGATGCCATGTTGTTCACAAATTCTTCTAAGCGATCGCTCTATGATTTATAATGCCATGAAGTCCACGGGATCCTCCAATATTTCTGCATCGTCGAGGGTATCTAGAGCAGCTTCAACTTCGGGACCTTCTACATACTGAAGAGAAACTTCTTGAGGAGGTTATTCAGCTTATTGGTTTGGACCTTGAGGTACATGCAGCAATGGAGTGTGTCATGCTGAAGGGGCTATAGTCGAACTTGACTCGATGAGGTACATGCAACAATGGAGTGTGTCATGCTGAAGGGGCTATAGTCGAACTTGACTCGATGTCGGATTAAGCATACCTAGAAGTCGATGGAGCTGCGGTAAGTGCGGAAAGACACTCAGAACATCTACGATCCATAGCTATCAAATCTCAACATATAAGTGATATTAGAAAGATTAAAATGCTACTACCCTGTGCTACAATGAAAGCCAAGTCTGGCATAATGCAGATTACAGTGTCATGTAGTGTCAATGTCTGATTTTGTGCAATAGTTCCCTTGAAAGTCAGGATATTATCCAAAGTGACCATCATCATTAACCATCCCAACGAACTTTATGTCGTCAATCATGCATCGATAACGCAGCAAAACTCGAGAGAGTTCATTTGGAAAAGTTTTTATTTAAGTAATTTTGCTAAAATCTCTCAGGTATCTCCAAGGAAGTAATTCATCAAGGGTTGGATCGACACCAACTGATCCATACTCTTGGACTGAATTTCCACCCTAATCGCCTCCTTCTCAGTCCTAAGCATGATCGGCCATATGAAGTTCATACAAGCCCACCACCAATGTCAATGCGTACTTAATGCTGCAAACCATAAAGATGGCGATCGATTCAAGTGATGGTTCGGGCTTAAGGGATGGATCAAGTTCGAAATGATGGGTTGAATTCGGTCATGATAAGATAAACAGTGGCTGAAGACTAGAGATCGAAGCGAACAACAGTGGTGATGGCAAGGGACAAGCGGCATAAAACTTCACTTCGGAGGCAAATAATATTAATGCCCGTTAAAGCTCAAAGTATCGAATGCAGAAAATATTGAGGAGGAGATGAATGTTGGACCGGGTCTTTTACCAGCAAACCCAATAATGTAGCCTACAAAATAGGCCGAGTTCTTAAAGTGTTGGATTGGTACCGATCTGTAGCCATGGATCAACCATAAAACAGAAAAAGAAAGGGATGTGCATATGCATGTGCAGAAGTGCTTGTGTCTTCACAAGAATATGCATGTGCATTGGAACTTGGCAAATAGTCTAAGTGTGTGCACGTACATACTCAACACCTAGCAATCAGAATCGAAGATTAGTAGATTCAATCCTGTAAAATCCAGGAAAGGAATTTGCCTAGAACTATTGAAATTGGAATGATGAACTACGAAAGCACATTCCAGTTCTTATAATAACAGACAGGAACCAAGTGAAATGTTGCAACGAACAATCAAAGATGTTATGCTTCACCGAAATGGTTCGAAGAAGGAATGACAACTGTTTGAAGCATGGGTTGCAACCCGTAATGAAAGTCCCAACCTATCTCAATTTAAAGCACATAGTGTTGGAAATAAGATATACTTTGGGGGGCAAGTGTTATCCTGCCTTTTGGCCTGATAATATTTGGACGAACTTGATGGGTCAGACTTGAAGGTTATCAAGGTAGGGAACCCAGAGAAATATCCGACAAGCCTAGGAACAAAGTACAAGTAAGATAACAGAGCAAAAGCTTGAGAAACCACTAAAGAACAATGACCCGAATCCACCAAAGTGATGGATCGGTACCGATCCATCCTTATAGATCAGTATCGACCCATAAAACATCACCCAAATCACCCTATACCTCCATTACTCCCAAGCCATGGTGACGTCAACCTATTCCAAGCTTTATAGGATCGATCACATGTTGTTTGCCTTCAAACATCATGAGTACCTAAAATCAAAAACTCTATTCCTACATCGATCCGACTTATTGAGCTAGAAACAAGCCATTAACAGAGCAATCAAGATAGGAAACATAAAGCGAACGACAAGTCATTCCTGAATAAGGCAATGGAAGAAGTCCATAAGGCAACCTTATGAATCAGTACTGATCCATCATATTTGCTAACATGGCCACGCTTTCTCAAAGCATAACTACTGCTGGACGCGAGGAACATGGTGGAAATCATGAAGGAGAAAATCTCGATGACTTACAACTATAATGGGAGGTTAGGGGGTCATTTTAAGGGATACTTTTCAGTTGTTTACTGAATTCTTCGTAATTCCTTTGTAATCCCGAGGATTCATACTAATCCATAAGAACAGAAGTTGTAAACACCAATATAGTCAATATAAAAGTTAAGTGGACGTAGGCATCAGTTGGCCAAATTACTATAAACTCTGTGTGTTCCGTTTTACTTCATTTTTATTTAATATTCTTTATTTTGTTCCCTACCTAAATCTCTTGAGTATTTGTGCTATATTTTGGTGCAAACAATATCAGAGCCTAGGTCATGTAAAATAGAGCTTGAAATAGTAAATACATAGTAGAAAACCACACCTTAGGAAGGGTATAAGCTGTTATATAACGTATTTGTATCTTTCTATATAGATATATAAGTAGATATATATCCTTTGGTTATTGTTTCATTCGCTTTCTTTGTCTTTGTAATGGAGATTTGCTTAATAGAAAAGCAAGAATGGAAATGAGAAGTGGAAGGACTATGGTAGGGGTAGCAATACAAGAAGAGAAACTGAAAGTACTTAGATGAACGGGAGAAATGAAGGCAATGTGCGACAAAAGGTTAAGAATGAAGCTATTCCACTTGCTAATGCCATAAGTATGGATATTAAAGCATTATTTCAATAGTTTATGGTGCAAAAGATGGGGGAGAATATGTCAAAGGCTATTAAGCCGAGGCATGCAGTAAGGAAGGATTTCATAAAGATGAACCAAGGCTATTGGAACTTTGAAGGCAAGATGTTTTCTAAGAAGGAGCCAACCATCAAAGTGTTTAATTGGTTAAGGGTCTATAAGGGAATCATTTGAAATCTAAGGTTGGATGATGCATATAAGCAAAGGTTGGCTTCGAGGTAGTTGCATGTTGATGCTTTAGACTAGTGGGAGACAGTAGCTATTGAGATCCTTGAAGAGGAGATTACCTATAATGGGTTCAAGGATAGGTTCGAGGCTTAGTTCATTTTTGAGTCTTAAAGAAGTGTGTTGCTTTGGGAGCTTATTGATTTGAAGTAAGGAGATCTTTCGATGGAGGAGTATATCTACAGGATAATGATTTAGCTAAGCATGGTCGAGAGATGATCATGCACCACTGAATATGAATGAGAAATTTATTCGGGGATTGAAGCAGGGATTGGATCATATGGTGATGGCACATTTAGCATCTTCTTTTGAGTTTGTTGTGGACATAGCACGTAGATATGATGTATCAAGAGCAGAGGAGAGTTGAGGGGAAGCCCAGGGGAAAGTAGAGGAAGAGGGTTTCCTTACACTAAAAGAGTAGAAAGGGGCAATAACAAAAGTGAAAAGCTCAATAGGGAGAAGGCCATAAAGATATTTTGGAAGTCATTTTCTATAATAATGGTCAAAAAGTTACTATGCATCAAGTTGTCCACAACCAATTGGACTAGTCATGGTAAAGTGCTTGTTGTGAGAAATCTGACCATAAGAATAAGGACTGCCTAGAGTTAAAGATAAGGTATTTTATTTATAGGGATCGAAGGGATGACATTCATTAAGGAGAAAGGCAAGGGTGTCATTCTTTAAGGTATGACTTTGATTCCTAGTATTTCGATTAGAGTACTATTTGATACCAGTGCTACACATTCATTCATAGCGAAGACTTGGTTGATAGACTTGGCTAGAGGCTACTTATTTAGTCACGTCTATTCATGTAGTAAATCCGATTAGGGAATATGCCACTCTTGGATTTAGGTGCATTGATTTAGAGATTAAGTTAGATGGATGTTAGTATATTTTTGATCCCTATGTGTATTACTTCATGGGCTCTGGAGTATTTTAGGTATGGATTGTCTGGAACGTTATGGCACTAGAATATACATTGTTGAAAGCACTATAACATTGAGTCACCCTAGTCAAAGCACAAGAGTACTTCTAGTTTTAAAGAAGCAGAAACCTAGGAGGAAAGATGTATTGTTTGCTTTAGCTTCGAAAGAGGAAGGTATTAGAGAAGCATGAGTTGTTAGGGATTTCCCTGATGTGTTTGAAACTGTTTGGAGATTGCCACCCCCAAGAGTTGTTGAGTTTTGTATTGATTTGATATCGAAAGTCGAGCCTTTTTGACAACCTCTAATACAATGCCACTAAAAGAGGATGGAGGAGTTGAATAAGAAACTAGTATAGTTAGAAAACAAGAGTTTTGTAAGGCCAAGTAGATCATCGAGGGGAGCTTCAGTTGTGCTTGTGAAAAAGTCCAATGTCTCACTTAGAATATGCATTGGTTATCGAAAGTTGAATGAGAGGAATGTAAAGAATTGATACCCCTTAATGATGATTTGTTTGAACAGTTGAATGGAGCTCAGGTATTCTCACAGCTAGGTTTGGCTTTGGGATTCCATCAGTTGAGATTTGTAGAAGAAAATTTTCCTTTGACTGCTTTTAGAACATGATATGTTTCGTATGAGTTGTTGATAATGCCATTCGAACTAACTAATGTACTTTTTTGTGGACTTGATGAATCAGATCTTTCTAGACCAGTTGGACGGATAAGTGTTGGTGTTTATAGATGATATCTTGGTATACTCGAAGGATAAGAGAGACCATGAGATTCACCCTAAGGCTTTTGTTAGAGAGGTTGGGACAAAATAAGTTAAAAATGAAATTTTCTAAGTTTTTTTTGGAGAAGGGAAGTTAAGTTTTTAGGCCATGTAGTTTCGAGGAAAGGATTGGACGTAGACCCTTCAAAGTTAAGGAGGTGAATAGTTGGAAGCCACCTAAGACAAATATGGAGGTTTAGAATTTCCTACGAATGGTAGGTTACTTTTAGGTAATCATTAAGGATATCTCTCATATAGCAGTGCTAATGACAGACTTACTCGAAAGAATGGGAAGTACATATGAACTAAGGAATGTGAGACGTCATTTCAAAAGTCGAAGCTTTGATTGACAAATGCCCATGTTTTGGTTATACACAGTTGTAATAGAGATATGATTGTTTATACTGTTTCTTTGGGTTCAAAGTTAGGAGCAGTATTGATAGAAAAAGGCAGAGTAATAGACTCTGCTTCTAGGCAGTTGTTAACCCATGAAGTTCGATATTCAAAACATGCCATGGAATTGGTAGCTCTTATTTTGGCACTAAAGATTTGGAGACGTTACCTTTTAGGAAAAGGTTCAAATTGTTTATTGATCATAGGTCTTTAAAGATACTTGTTCTTTCTGAATAATCTGAGTATGAGACAACAAAGATGAATAGAGTTATTGGCCGGGATTGAGTATACACCGAGGAAAGAAAATAAGGTTGTGATGCCTTAAGCCAAAGGCAGCGGAGTTGTGTTTTGGCTATGATAGTGTTAAACCAATTTCCGGTCCAACATCAAAATAATTTAAAATAAATATAATTCAAATAAAATTCCAAATATGTCCGTAATCAAAATAATATGTCCATAATGTCCTAGGTTCAAGTCATCTTTCTTTTATGGGCAAATGATATGAAATTTGAGTACATATGCAATGTTCATTGTGCAACAGTCAATATGCAAAAAATACAAGTCATCTTCTTTGTTCTGGTCTAAAATGTCAAGGATGAAGTCAATATGCAATTTCCTATTTCTAAAGGTCCTTATATTCAAAAATTTAAGTTATTTTCTTCGTCGTCGGCCATTAGAGGAGGTCTCAACCGCTTAAGGGAGCTTAGAAATGTCAATTCCTAAAAAATAATTTTTGCTAAGAAAGAGAAAGGAGAGAGGCTCCCCTTCTTATGTAGGATGATTCTCTATTTATAGTAGTTGGAGAGTGGCATGGCTTGCTTGGATTAATCCATTGATATTGACGTAGAATGGCAACTTGGCAAGGTAGATGGTCTTGATGGTGCCATTTGTCAAAATCTCAGGATTATAGTAGTTCAAATGGACCACTATCTTGGTCATGGTATCAACTAAGTTGGAATGGTTGTATAGGAGTTCCTCAAAGCTTTATAACATAGAATTCCCTTCACATTAGTATACTACATCTTCACATGACTCATTGATGTTCCTTAATGTTGAATGTTGCCCACATCTTCCTTTTTGCATATCTTTGAATTGAGTTATTTAGTGCAGAAATACCATTGCACTACAATAAATAATTTTTATTATGGCATCCTTAACTTCTCCTTTTATTTACTTTTCCTCTCTGATTTAATAGTGTTTTCTTTGAAACTTCCAGTGGCTCTTCTGCATTGATGATAGCTTCACACTTCAACATACGATAGATTATTTCCTCTACGTGCGATAACTTCTTTATCCTTGATTTGTGATAGCATTATTATTACAAATATATGATGGCTTGTAATTCCTTAACTTGCGGTGGCTCTACTTGTGACGGTGTAAACTAGCGACGGCCTTAACATTGTATACTTGCGATAAACTTGTATAATCAACTTGCGATAGGTTTTTATGGCATCAACTTGCGATGGTTGACCCTATTAACTAGCAATGGCTATTGCTTCAAACTGTGATAGCTTATGGTTTCAACTTGCGATGGATTACAACTTCAACTTGCATTGGCTCATAACTTCAACTTGTGATGGCTTATAGCTTCAGCTTGCAATGGCTGTATCTTCAACTTGTGATGGCTTATAGCATTAACTTGCAATGGCCTATAACATTAACTTGTGATGGCTTATAACTTCAACTTGCGATGGCTTATGACATCAACTTGCGATGGCTCTACTTCTTAATATATGATGGCTTATTCTTAATGTTCGATAGCCTTCATTCCTTATTGTTCAATAGTTTTGAAGTGTGATAGCTCCATACTATCAACCTTCGATGGTTTCACTCCTTATCTATATTTTGGATATTTTGGGTTTAACACTTGCCTCCCCCCGACCATATAAAAAAGAGTTTTTCTTATGGTTTAGCTTAGGTAAACTTCTACCTTTGCTTTGCTTCTTCTTTTCTTGAGTTGTTATTCCTTGCTGTCGTATTGTCGTCACCGCTTACTTGTGCTTCTTGACTTACAATAAATTTTGGTCTTAAAAACCATGATTTTCCTACAAAATATTTTATTGAAAATAGTTTCCAAAACATAGAGATTTTTGCAATCTTTTGAATATATTTCCATTTGCAATTATTGGTTTGATTGAAAATGTTCTTTTTGGTGAAAATTTCTCTTAAATTTGTTTAAATATATTTTTCGAAATATGAAATATTCTCATAATTTCGTTTGGAAATCTTTTGATACAAAGTCAGATTATATATCTATTGAAGTTTGATTTTCTAAAATTAGAAATTTTCTCCTTTTAATACCTTTTAAAAATTGTTTTTATTTGAACTAATTAACATTATTGCAAGGCAAAATTTTTTCATAGTCTTGACGGAATGCTCTTTCTCTTTCTTGTTCTAAGTTTGTTTATTCATCATGTCAGGAGTTAGGTGGATCATCCTTCCTTGGATGGTTGCTTTCAAAGACCTTATTTGATCATTACTCTTTGGATAGGTGCTTCTAAGGACCTTATTTAATCATCATTCTTTGGATGGGTGCTTCGACCAGGCTACACGGTGGGACCAAAGGCTTTTCTTCCATCTCCCTTGGATGAGTGCTTTGTCTAGGCCTAGTGGCGGGACAAAAGACTTAATTGACCATCACTCTTTGGATAGATGCTTTGACCAGGACTTCCGATGGGACCGAAGGCGTTAATCCATCTTCCTTGGATGGGTGCTCAAACCAGGCCTAGAGGTGAGACCAAAGCCTTAATTGACCATCACTTTTTGGATGGGTGCTTCAGTTAAGCCCTTCGGCTAAATCGAAGGCTTTTCGTCCATCTTCCTTGGATGGGTGCTTAGGCCAAGCTTTATGGTAGAACAAGGCTTAATTGACCATCACTCTTTGGATGGATGCTTCGGCTAGGCCTTGCGGCAGAATCGAAGGCTTTTCGTCCATCTACCTTCGATAGGTGCTTTGGCTAGGCCTAGCAGGGGAATCAAAGACTTAATTTTCCTCTTTCGGATAAATGGCATGATTCTGCCTAACAAATCTCACTAATCTTGTCAGGATATAAGCTAAGTAAAACATATCACATCTCAATTTAGAGGCTATTTGTTAGAATGAATCTTTTGAAATCCTTTATCTCTTTTCTCAAATTATTGGTATTCCTTAACCTTGTTATTGCATTTCTATTAGGTTTGCTTCACAAATAGAGTTTGGAAGTAAAGATTTTTTTTCTAATGTGGACTTTAGAGGTCACTTGCCTTGTTTTTCATTAATATCATTACCTTTTTGAATACTAAACCATTTTCC
This sequence comes from Allium fistulosum, assembly GCA_030737815.1. Taxonomy (NCBI): domain Eukaryota; kingdom Viridiplantae; phylum Streptophyta; class Magnoliopsida; order Asparagales; family Amaryllidaceae; genus Allium; species Allium fistulosum. Next base: position 583,472,301 of record CM060906.1, on the reverse strand, counting down.
TTGTAACGCTTATTGAATTGTGGTACTTAGAGATTCTCCATTGATATCCCATGGTTTTATAGGCTTTGGCTAGATCTAAGGATTCCTTTGTTGGTATGTATTTTGATTCACTAGCATACATAATTTCTCAGCATGGTGGAATCTTTATACTGATCGGTACATAGCTTCAAATTCTTACAATAATAAGGAACATTATTGCCATTGTTGCGAGCTTTATACCTAATTTTCAAGTAGGAAAAGTTTTCCTCGAACAGATTATTTATTAATCGAAAATGTTGAATGTTAGTGGTAGGAGCTAAATCATTTAGGGTAACAAATGTCCTCGTATCATTAGTTTCTTTGTCAGCTCCATACTACTGGGATACTCTCTATGATATGCTTTGTTGAATCCTTCTTAATACTTCTTTTGAGCTTACCCCTTTCAAATATTTGACCAACCATCCTTTCATTCAGTGCTCAGTTGATTATAATAAAGAAGGGTGTTTACCATCTTAATTTCCTAAATTTATTTCTTTCTCACAACTATGCTCTATTTTCCAAATAACTAATTATCAGTGTTTATATAATTATTCATATACTGATATTCTTAACTATTTATCTGTAATCCTCCTTAAGCTATCTTATTAGCGTTTATCTTTCTAAAACACTCCATTGGAATATTTCCAAGTCAAAATTTCTTGAAGACACGAACGAAGCAAGGGATCAAAATAGTATTTCATCTCTACCGTATAGTGATAGGAGTTCATCATTTAGATTTGAATAAAGAAGTCTAGTAATCCATGTTTCAAAACCAAAGATTGGGGCTTCAATTCTATATTAGAAAAAGATCCACATTTGGTAAAGGAATTCAAGCTTCTATAGATTCATGCCTTTAATCTGTGAAATTTAGGGTATCAAATAACACAGAATCTTACTTATTCAAAAACTTATCAGAATGAGAGAACTAAGATAACACCTTCCTAACACTTATTCTAACAACCCTTGTTAACTAGAGGCTGGGAGTGACATGCTTTTAATAAATGCACTTTCCATCCAAAGGTTCATTGCGATAGATAACTCATCTCTTTTTTTTAAAAATAAAAGATCAGATCTCCTAATCAGACATTCCATTGACAACTAATTTAATAAAGGATGACAATTTTGAACCTTATAATCGAACACAGACCTACATCTTGTAAGGAAATCTTATCATCACATCGACTATGCAAAGATGGATTGTTTCTTTTTTGATGAACAACATTATCACTAAAGGAGCTATACCTTGAACTTCATCATTGAATTTTCCAATAAAAGAATCTAGGAATTTGTAAGTCTTTATTTCACATTAATGAAGTATGAAAATCTATAGATAATTCAATGGCACGTACTTTACTAAAAATCATGATATCCATTTGTACGAGATAAGTACTCCTATTTCGATGATGGGGTTTGTAAATTTTAAGTAGCAATTCATACTCCTTCACATTTCTGCTAGTTTGTCTAGAATGGGAGATATGCGCTTTGATAGTAGGAGTTTCATCATCCAAATAATAAGAAAAAGAAAACTAGAGGTCGATATAATAAAGAAATCTATCATTACTTAATAGGAAGCTCAACTCATGCTTGGGAATAAAAGATTTCATTCTAAGAATTTTGTATGAAGTAGGAGACCATAATAATATGTTCTCTCGAAATCTTGTTAATCGTGATGAAAGAAATACACTACAATTAGTAGGTGTTTTATCATCCATACAATAATAGAGAAAAGCAAAAGTCCATATAATAAAGAAACCCATGATTATATAGAAGAGTGCTCTGATCCAAGCTTCGAAGTGGAAAATCGGTGTTTTATTATAGATAAGAAGAATTGTTTGTTATGATCATAGAGGATCGATAATTTTGAACTTCTATTAGTGAATTAAAGCGTTAAGAAGGATGTCCTGACCTTCATAATTAAATAGTGATCCACATTTGGTAGCGAGAACAAGAATATCGTGGATTTTCCTTTTGATAGCAAGATTCTTAGCCCGAAATAATATTGAGCCTTTGCCTTTTCTCTTCCCATGAATTTTCTTTGAAAGTAAAGGTTTATTCAATAATAATAAAGAAGGTTAGAAAATCATGCGGTAAAGAAATCCATCATAGCTTAGGAAGAAACCGTAATCCATGTTCGAAAATAAGAGACGATGACTCCTTTGCTTCATTATTTAAATCAACAATTCACAGAATGATATTCCAAGTTTCATCATCTACGCACGACAAAAAATCCAAATTTTATAGCTTCACATTCTTACTATTACCTGCAAAGAAACATGGATCCTCGATTAATGAATTAGAAAAAATTATTCATTTATATTCTCAATTTATGATATAAAGGGAACTAAAAACCAAAATTTGATAATGAATGTCTTTCTTGATAAATCTTGCATGGGCGTATATGGTCTATGACTTTTGGGATTTGGTAGACTACATAAGTTCATTATCACCATCATTATTATTTTATTTTAATTTCTTTTAAAACCACCTTTTGTCAAAGCTGTTTTATTACAATATCATTTGTGTTACTTCTTGAAGCAAAAAATTAGTTTTAACATCATTCATTTTTGAAACTCATTTGATCCTCATAATTTATTTCATATTTTAATTTTTGTTTAATTATATCGAATTTTAGGCATTCAAATTTTTGAATTTTTAAATCTATCGTTATTCAATTTTTCAAACTTTAATAAGCAATTTCTCTCAAATACGGACAGATACGAACTAATGGTCTTTACCATTGTTCGTATTTCCTTAAGGCATTTCCAATGATACCAATTTCGTCAAAAACTACCCTTACTTAGATTTTCATGAATATATACGGTCAATCTTGGCCGCTGATTTGCAACTTTCAATCCATCAGCATGTTCCTCAAATTGATTGTATGAGCTCATGAATATCAGTGAGTAGAGCTAATCCATGGAGCACGGTCATCTTAAATTATCATCAATTCGCTAGAAATTGGATCAAAACTCAAAGAATGGGTCACGTTGTTTGATTTTTTTTCTGATGTCCACGTTGAAATCTAGGTTGCAGTGCCACTTGCAATCTGTAAAGGATGTCTTGAGGTTTGATTTGGTGGAAGCTGCTAATTTCTAATTTCATGGTTGTGGTGAATTTGACCTCCATTCATCGCCTTATTTTCAGGTGAAAATCCTAATGGTTCCTAATTTTTGCAGTGTTTGAGGATGACGACAACCAGGCAGAGCATGTGGGAAGGGCTCTCTAGCAAAACCTCTATCGTTGATGAACTTTTTGGTCACCCAATTAGCCATGGATTTAGGGAAATTGGGATGGTCATAAGGTTGATCATGGATGAACTTCAATATTCATTTTTTATTTTTCATCAATTAGCTTCTTGGATTATTGCTATTTAACGACCACCTCTCGCATGGTGATAGCCAGCTATCGCATGTTGATAACCAACTATCGTATGTTGATAGCCACTGTCGCAAGATAAAGATCAACGTTTGAGGAGCTGATGCAAGTTGAGATCGACATTCTAGAAGTTGTCATAAGTTGAGGTGAGTAGGTGAGAGTTATCATAAGTTGAGGCTGGAGAATGCTATCGCAGATTGAAGGGGGATAATGTTGTCATAAGTGGAGGAACGTTTTCAAAAATTAATAACTTTCTCAAATTAACTGAAATCAGAAATTTTTTTGACCATCTTGTTTGCAAAAATATTTCCTATTGTTTAAAATTCTAAAATTTGATTGAATCAAGGGTGTAATGGTCAATTTTCAAAATAGACTTGGATTCAGCTCTTATTGAAAGCACCAAAATGTTTAACCAATTTTTGATCCAACATCAAAATATTTTGAAAAAATATAATACAAATAGAATTTCTAATATGACCGTAATTAAAATTATATATGTCCAAAATTTCCAAGGTTCAAGTCATCTTTCTTTCACATGCAAATGGTATGAAATTCGAGTACATATGTAATATTCATTCTCCAATGGTCAATATGCAAAAAAATACAATTTTTTCCTTTGTTCTAGTCCAAAATTGAAGGATAAAGTCAATATGCAATTTCATATTTCTAAAGGTCCTTATTTTCAAAAGTGTAAGTTATGTTTCTTCTTCGTCGGCCATTAGAGGAGGTCTTAGGCGCTCAAGGAAGCCTAGAAATGTCAAGTTCCAAAAAATGATTAGTGCTAAGGAAGAGAAAGACAAGAGGAACCCCTTCTCATGTGGAGTGGGTCTCTATTTATAATGGTTGGAGAGTGGCATGACTTGCTTGGATTGGTCAATTGAAGTTGACATAGATTGGTGACTTGGCAAGACGGATGTTCTTGGAGGTGCCATTTGTCATAATCTTAGGACCATAGTAGTTCAGGCAGATCATTATCATGACCATGGTATCAACAAAGGTGGCATGGTTGTAGGAGTGCTTTGAAGCTTTATTACATAGAACTTCATTCACATTGATATACTACCTCTTCACATGACTTATTGTTATTCCTTAATGTTGAAAGTTGCCCATATCTTCCTTTTTACATATATTTGAATTAATTTGTTAAATGTGGAAATACTATTTCACTCCAATAATTATTCCTTACCGTAGCATCCTTAACTTCTCCTTTTATTTTATATTCCTCTCTGATTTAATACTGTTTTCTTTTATACTTTTCGTAGCTCTTCTATATTGATGATAGTTTTGCTTTCTAACATACGATTGATTAATTCCTCTATGTGTGATAACTTTTTTTATTCTTGACTTGCAGTAGCATTTATATTACCAACATATAATGGTTTTTAATTCTTCATCATGTGATGGTATCAACTAGCAATAGCTCCGACATTGTCATCTTGCAATAGCCTTGTATAATCAACTTGTGATAGCCTTGTATAATCAACTTGTGATAGATTTTATAGTATCAAATTACGATAGCTTTGACCGTATTAACTCGCAATAGCCCATTGCTTCAAACTACGATAGCTTATTATTTCAACTTGCGATGGCTTACAGCTTCAACTTGCGATGGATTTTAGCATCAAATTGCGATGGTTTTTAGCATCAACTTGCAATAGCTTATAACACTAACTTGCGATGATTCATACCTTCAACTTACGATGGCTTATGACATCAACTTGCGATAGCTCTACTTCTCAATATGTGACGACTTATTCTTAATGTTCGATAGTCTTCATTCCTTAATATGCGATAGTTTTGAAGTATAGTTTTCAAAGTACTATAGTTCCATACTATCAATCTTCTAAAGGCTAGTGCCAAAACTGAATGGTTGAGAGGCTTTAGAATTGACAAAAGAATTTGTGTTTGGAAGAAGCGAAGGTTATATGTTCCAGTACCAGTGACCTTCGGAAGTTGGTTCTAGGTGAATACCATTGTTCAAAGTTTGATACCCATCTAGGATGTACTAAGATGTACCAAGACATGAAGGGAAGCTTCTACTAGGAAGCCATGAGGACAAATGTTGAGGAATGCATCAACAAATGTTTCACATGCCAATAAGTTAAGGTTGAAAAATAGAGACCAAGTGGACTTTTATAGCCTTTGGATGTTCTGATGTGGAAGTGGGACTCGGTTTCTATGGATTTTATAGATGGTTTAGCGAGGTCAGAGGCTAGGAATAAGAGTATATGGGTCATAATGGATAGATTGACTAAGAGCGTTGATTTTATCCAAGTAAATACTACGAGATCGGCAGCAAAGTTAGCTGAGACTTATGTGAAGACTATAGTAAGACTACATGGAATTTTGAGTACTATAGTTAATGACTGAGACCTATTGTTTGCCAGTAAGTTTTTGTGAAGCATACAGAGTGCTTTGGATTTGAATTTTTGTATTCTCATAACTTACCATCCTCAAATAGATGGACAAACCAAGAGAGTCTACCGAGTACTTGAAGATTTCTTACCAGCTTGTGTATTAATGTTCGATGGATATTAAGAAGTTCATTTACAGTTAATGGAGTTTTCATATAATAATAGTTACCAACCTATGTTACCTTTCGAGGCATTACATTGAAGACCTTGTAAGTCACTAGAATGTTGGTGCAAAGTTGGAGATAGGCTTGTATTGGGACCGATTCCTATAAAAGAAGCTTTTGAAAAAATTGAGTTTATTCGGCAAAGGATGTAGGATGCATGGTCGAGACTAAAGATTTATACTGATAGGAGGTTGAAAGATTTGGAGTTTGATCTCAAGGATCAAGTGTTTGTAAGAGTTTCACTGATGAGTGGCACTATTTGGTTCGAAAAAGCTTAGAGGTTAGCTCCAAGGTATGTTGGCTCATTTATGATACTTGAGAGTATTTGTAAGGAAGCTTATAGGGTTGAGTTATTGAGAGTTTTTGCTGAGGTACAAAATGGGTTTCATGTCTCACATTTGAGGAAGTGTGTCCGAGACACATTGCGGTAGTAAGTTCAAGAGCCATGGATGACTTGGTTTTTGAACCAGGCATGACTTATGTGAGAAAGCCCATTCGAATAGTAGACCAAGATGCGAAGGAGCTTCGAAGTAAGGTTTTGAAGCTTGTGTGACTCTGGTGGAGTAATGATCGAGATGCTTATACTTGGGAAATGGAAGATAAAGTCAGGAGAACCTATCCCGAGTTGCTTGTTTAGACTTAGCATGTATGTAATGCTTTTTCTATAAATCCTATATAAGTTACTATGGTTGATGTTTTTTTGTATTAGTAGATGCATTAGTCATTTTCTTGTTACACATTTATGGTGAACTTATGTATTTATGCTAAAGTGGGCGTGAGAATAACGAGAAATCACTATCATACCTTAATTGAATTTCAGGGATGAAATTACTATAAGAGGGAAAGTGTGTAACACTTTGTATTTTTATTAAAAGGTTAATTAAGGAATTAATTTGGGAAGATGTAAAGTGTAACGACCGCCCTAACCCATCGGCACCCAATATACATGTTGTATATGTAGGATGATTGCAAAGGGTTGTAAAGTAAATAAAACCATTACAGAACCTGTCGTATATCTCATGGCACAAGTATAAAATAAAATATTCATCACATATATAAAAACAGGTAAGACAGGAATATAACCATAAGAACCATCATAGATCAGGGGACAAGTTCAATACAGTTATACAAAGCAATACTAGAGTTTATACAACTGATAAATCAACTCAAATATATGTTTAAACAAAATAAGTTAGACTCGATGCGCAACTCCGTGTGCAGTCTGCGCAACTCCATATGCAGTCTACGCAATTCCATCTGCGCAAAAATATAAATATAATAAAAAATTGCTTCCTACTAATCTATCTACGCAACTCCATGTGCCGTCTACACCTGCTATCTAGTCTACTAACTTAAGAGTACCTGAGATAATAAGAAGCAAAGAGTAAAATCTTGAGTCAGACAATCATCTGGTGTGAGTGATAAACAATCTCAAAATACTATGAAAGTCAATACAGTATATAGGACATGGGGTATAGAAAACCATACCTGGCATGTCCCTGCAACGAAAGAGTTAGTACATATAAGTATATGCTAATCTACTATCATCGGCATCATAAGGGTGTACTACAAGTTTACGTATAACATCAAGTGTCTAAATATATAAGTCCACAATACCTACATCCTATGATATCCTTAGAGTGATATGAAAAACATGACAAACATAACATCCATCAAACAAACCTCACAATCACTCATGTGCTTTGGATATATAATAACTCGTATGGCCATTCCTCTACTAGAGATTAATGGAAAAATCTTGGTTTCTCGATACTCGAATCTATGCCACTCCGACGGCTAGAAACTGGACCCCTACATCAACAAGGTCTAGGGTATGGAACCATTAACATGACCTGGGATCCATCAACATTGATCTAAGGGAGCATCCTAGCCTACCCCTAGTTTACAAGCACACTTCGAAACAATTTAAGTATCAATGATCCCTTTGCATGTGTCATGATAGTCGAACACATCATTGTTCTATTTCCATTCAATTCCATAGTACAACACATTCATCTTGTTCCACCCACAAGATCCATTCCACATCGAACTTGTCACTATGGATCATGCTGACTCCATCAACACCGAGTCCCCATTATCTAAATATAACTCCATCAACATCAAGTCACCAAAGAAACACAACTCCATCAACATCAAGTCATCATCACCTAAACACAACTCAACATCGAGTCGTCGTCACCTAAACACAACTCAACATCGAGTCGTCGTCACCTAAACAAAACTCTATCAACATCGAGTCGTCATTATAGGGATACAACTCCATAACCATCGATTTGTAGCCATCAACAAAGTCTCAAAGTCATCACATCGAATCATCGCATCATCGCTTCACCATCGAAATTGCTCATTGTAGAGTAATAATAATGAAATCAAGAGTCGACTGCATGAACGAACCACCGTCTCATGCTCCCCAAATCCTCCACATCTAAGATTAGGTAAATCAGCTGTCACCAATAGTGGTAGGTACCGACCACTCAAGAGTGGTCAATACTGACCACTATGATTATATACTTAGCCCAAAATGGCCAAGTACAAACAAAGTGCAAACATTTATTGTGATGACCCGGAATTTTGGGCAATATAAATTTAATAATCTTTATTAATATTTAAATTGGATTGATAATTTTCCTTTATAAGTTTAATGTAAATTGGTAAATTTAATCTTTTAAAGGCTAATAAATATTTAATTTGGCAATACCTATTTATATCTTTTCTAAAATTTAATATTGGTAAGATTTGTCTTTCAATGCTAATAAAAATATATTCTATCCACAAATTAATTATTTAAAATTAAACAAAATCTTAATAACTTAAAGACAAATCCTTTATTATAATTGATTACTTAATTATCATTAAACCATATTTACAAATAAAACATTTAGAAATCAATTTAAAAGAAGTTTAAACATCTAAATTTTAACCTTTAAATCTTTGAAATCTTTCAACGATTGTTTAAATACATTTTAACATATTATTATTATTATTAAAAAAAATTGATTATCATATCTTAAAAACGTGTATATACATTGTAAATAGAATATATTTTTATTAGCATTGAAAGACAAATCTTACCAATATTAAATTTTAGAAAAGATATAAATAGGTATTGCCAAATTAAATATTTATTAGCCTTTAAAAGATTAAATTTACCAATTTACATTAAAATTATAAAGGAAAATTATCAATCCAATTTAATTATTAATAAAGATTATTAAATTTATATTGCCCAAAATTCTGGGTCATCACATTTATTGTCCATCTTAAAGTCCAAAGCACCTACCCATGTCCATCATCTTCCATCTTCAGATCTATCAGTATGCATCCCAGTACACTTGTACATACTTACCCTATCCATTCAAATTTTTCATTCATCGATACGCACAAAACTATATCTTATAGGATGTTTTCGAACATTGTATCGCTTATCTATCAACATTTCCAACCAATATAAGCCAAAAAGCATACATACAACTTACATAGCATGCTTATAACAAACTTAACATACATACAACTACAACACACCTATTTAAACCAATTTGGGATTTATATCAAAATAGCCCAAATCTAGCGATTTTCAGAAAATAATATGTCCATAAGAACATGTGTGATATCCACTTAAAACCATTTTAAAATACTTTAAATTCATCTATAACATCAATTGTGGGTATAAATTTATTAAAAATCATGTTTTAAAGTTGAAAATCATTTCAAAAGATCATTTTTATGCTACAATGATAACCATAGTATGGTGAGAGACAATATCACTAGCCTCAATAAAAGCTAGCGAATCCTCTGCCTAGTCGTAGAGAATAAGTGTAACGAACCGTAATTTAATCACTAAGAATTTGAATATTTAAAATATTTTTTGATATTTAAATAATGGATTTATAACCCAAATAAACCTCTTTTAAGTAGTAACTAATAATGGTGAAGTTGTTTTAAAAATTTGGTTTACAAAAATAATTAGTTCGAAGAAAAATTGAAAATGTGATCCAAAATTATTTTTCGAATTTTCGACTTTTCATCTCATAAAAGTTGTCGAAAATGTTGTGTGTACATATACATATACTAAATAATATATGTATGGTTAAATTATACATGGTGAAATTTTATTTACTTAAGTAAAAAGGAAAAGTAAGATGTAACATTTCTCAAAAATAAAAAATAATATAAAAAGAGAACAAAAAGGAGGTGTCACATTTCAATGTAACATCTTGGGATGAGGTGATGGACATGATGAAGGGGGGTGGTCCTTGCATGTGGAATGGGTTATGTAGGGGGAGGTGATGATGTGGTAAAAGGAGAATGAAGGGTATGGACCTAAGGGTATTTAAGTAATTTGCATATTCCATTTTGTATAAAAGTAGTTTCTCCTTTTTCCATTCACATTTTCATTTTATTTCTCATTTTCAAACTCCATCATCCTCTTTTCATACTTCCATGGCCTCTTCATGATTTCAAAAATAAAAATCTCATCATTTTCCATTTAAAAATCCTAAACACTAGTTAAAAATACTTCGCTACCCTTCCTACACCTTCTTATTTTCAAAACAAGACCCATCTCCACCATTTTAAATCAAGGCCGAGCCCAAACACTCCTAGGCCAGCCCAAACATCCCTTGGTCGAACCATCTAGGTCCCTTTAGGGCTCCAAAAATCCACCTTTTGCAAGGAGAATCCAAGTTCTAGTGTCGGTTAAAAGTTTGGTTGAAGTTCTTGTCTGTTTATGTGAGTAAATCTCACCTTTTAAAAGAAAGTTTTAACCTTTATTGTTATGGTGAAAATATATGTTAATTACTTGTGTTTATATATATTAAAAATTGATTGATTATTGGCTTGGTTGCCGCTTTAAAAAGTTGACATCTTTGATAGTTAGTAAGTGACATGAGATTAGACGAAAAGTTTAAGTAAATGATATAAGTGATGTTGTCCATGTTATATGAATGTTATTTGCTTTTAGTATATATGTCCATACTTATGCTAAGTGATGCTTAGATGAATAAATGGCATATGAAAGTGTTTATGGAAGTGCTTGTATAACGACTACGCTCTATCGACACTTTGAAAAATAACATCTCCTTTGTAATCTTTTGGTTTACTCTTGTGCTTGGGCTTTTACAAAGTTAATTAATTATTCAAATAATGATGCGATTAAAGTTAATTAATCATTTTAATAATGATATTAAAAATAAATCAATCATTTCAAATAATGATAATTAAGGTTAATTAATTATTTAAATAATAATGGGTTTAAAGTTAATTAATCAGATTAATAATGATATTTAAAGTTAATTAATCATTTTAACTAATGATGTTTAAGGTTAATTAATCATTTAAATAATGATGTATTAAAGTTAATTAATCATTTTATTAATGATAGTTTAAGATTAATTAATCATTTTAATAATGATGTTTTAAAGGTAATTAATCATTTTAACTAATGATGTTTAAGGCTAATTGATCATTTAAATTATGATGTATTAAAGTTAATTAATCATTTTATTAATGATAATTTAAGATTAATTAATCACTTTAAAAATGATGTTTAAGGTTAATTAATCATTTTAACTAATGATACATTAAAGTTAATTAATTCATTTTATAATGATATTTTAAAATTAATCAATCACTTTAATAATGATGTTTTAAGGTTAATAAATCATATTAATAATGATGTTTTAAAATTAATTAATCATATTAATAATGATGTTTTAAAGTTAATTAATCACTTCAATAATGATGTTTAAAGTTAATTAATCATTTTAAATAATGATGTTTGAAGTAATTGATCATGGTTAAAGCTAATTAATTATTTTAAATAAAGACGTTGAAGTAATTAATCATTGATTAAAGTTGACTAATCATTTTTGATAGTGATGTTTAAAATTAATATTTGAAATGTGAAATCCTAGCACTAGTTCGGTTTTAAAAGTTAAAAAGTTTGATTCAATTACAGAAAGGATAAGAAATTTAATTTCCATAAACTATATCTCTTATATGGAAAGGATTTTGTCATACTCTTAGCACTAAACGTCGAGGTATGGAAACTCGTCCCTATCTCAAAAGTTAAAAAAGTCTTCAAGGCAATGCCTAGAGGTAACATTACCTTCACTTGCCCGTCATTTTCAACCAAGAAATAGTACAAGTTTGAAATCGACGAGTAGTGATAAGAATATAAGATTTAATTTCCATATATGACCATTTTGATTATCCCCAATAGTTGACTTATTGACCATCGATTCGGCTTTCTTCTCTGTGTATCGTCAGTATAAGAGGATTTGATGCTTAGTTTGAGCATTAATATCCTTTGTCGGAAATGGCTAAACCCAAAGAGCGAGTGGAAATCAAGGTATGTGGAGTTACTCCTATTAGGGTATTATCACATCTACTTTAGATTGGTTTCAGTTATATACACATTAAGATGTGAAATACTCGGATTACGGTAATGGTTGGTAGGGTCTGGCTTAGACTTGTTTAAGAGCCATCGTAGTTCTCAAGTATATTCTAGATGTATACTTTCGGTAAGGGGGATCCACACTCCTAGTCATTTTTGAAAAATTTCCCTTTCCTTGCATTTGATTCAAACCTTTGAATTTGTTTTCTTAATTACATCAAGAAGTGACAGGAGCTCTTCTCGATGTTTAATTATTTGTGTCCATTCTCTAAGTTTGGATTTTGAACTTGTTTAGGCCTATTCTTTCAAGTTTGGGTTTTGTTTTGAATTTTTTCTATTACTTGTGGTTGAATGTTGTTATTGCGAAGGGAAACCTATTTCGCATTTGGTGACGTGGTCTCACATGTTGTTGTTTATTTCCACCCATGTTTAGAGTTTACTCATACTATACTTATTGTCTGACCCAAGTTTTTTAGTTTTCCTAAACTCTCGGGTGCTTAATTATATTTGAGTAGTCCGAGAGTAGCATGTTTCTTTGGGCTCTTTTGGTGATGATGATGGACGAGCAAGAGGCTCTTATCAATCTAATTATGTATTTCCGCTATTATGTCAATAATATGTGTATTTTGGATCAGTAATTGTAAAGGTAGGGTGTATAACTGCCTAAGCTAATAGTTGTAGTACTTTTGTGTAACTCTGCTAATTCCATGTTAAGGAGTAACCTTATGTACTATATTATTGTTGTATTATATTTAACTGTTCCATTGTGAGATTTTCTATTCTTTTATTTTACCCCACAACGACTCGTCTTTCGGATGCTTGGGCAACAACACATGAACACCAAGGATGTGTTAAGTGTCATTCTCGGGGGTCAGAAAAATAGGTCACCATAATAAGTGTTACGTAAGAAACCGTGTCCAAATTGGACCTTGTATGCAAAAGAAATGGACTATATAAGATATCAATTTATATATTAATTAATTAACCTAATTAACCATCATTAACGTAATTAACTATTTTCACAATTACTTTCTCTCATCTCTCTTGCTATAGCATGCTCACTCATGTACTCCCTACTAGTAACCATTCAAGCACATAAACCATCACACGGCGTCACCCACCACCTAAGGTCGTCGCAGTCTACTTTCCCACCGTCACCTACGTTGGTCACCCGAGACGCCAGGTCATCGTTTCGGCCATGAGAACACCTCCGTCAACACATTTTTTTCGAATTTCCACTGCCTATTGTCGGAGATTACCACCTGCACCTCAATGATGCCGCATCACCGCAACCACCACCTCGGCTAACCCACAACATCAACTTCGACAGTCTTCCCACCCCACGTCCAGGAAAACAACGTATAAACCCATTTTTACATTTCTTTTCAATCTCCTCGCCATAACTACTTCCACCTTTGGCATAGAAAATCTACGTCTTTACAATCCCTATGTCAAAACAAGCAAACATTTTTAAATGCTTTCCCATATAATTAGATCATAAAAAGTTCGCATTGGCGATCTTTCCTTTCAACTCTGATTTCTCCTTTACTAAAGCATGAAACATTACCAATCTAGCACCATTTTGATCCTATCTCTGCTATGAACACAATCATGTCATTTAAAGCCATGTTAGTTCACCTGCAAAATCACTCCGTTCATTGGATTCATAATTTCCAACCACCACGATCAGAGTTGGGTTAAACCGAGACAATGGTTGCATAGGTCTCGGTAAAATAGAGAGACTAAGTTTTGTTTTGGACAAAATAGTGATCATTTTCTCTAGATAGAAGATAAGAAAGTAGTGGGAAGATGGGTTCAAGAAGAAGAAGGAAATAACGTAAATGAAGAAGTGGTATGCAGCTAAACTAAATGGGATAGTAATTATAGGGTATGGGTAAGGTTAGGGTTTGAAAGTCCATTATTTTCTTTTATCTAAATTATGATTCACGTTTTGTGGTCATATGAATTCTAGGAATGTCAGACTATGACAATTCTTTGATGGTGTGACTCATTGAATTTTTTTTTGTCTCAACGCATAAGTTTCGTCAGGATCCAAGACCGTTTCCTAAAAGCTATTTTGGGTGTTTTAAAGCCGTATGGGCTGCCAAAACATCTGATCTTGAAAATTCTTTGACTGCATAACTCATACAATCTTTCTTGACCTAAGGACTTTTTTCATTCAACTAAATTCTCCATTGCATATCGATGCACATATATCTGTATACGTATAACTATAAAAAATGTCAAAAAAATATAAATCAAGCTCAAAATCATCCAATAAAATTACTTAGGTCAAAAAAGTCATTAATCAATATTACATAAAGTTATTGCGTCAAATAATCCAATATGAATTTAAATATAATATTTTACGATCATCCGATACGTAAAATGCAAGTCGTTACACTCTCCCTCTTTTAGGATTTTTCCCTGAAATCCCCAGATCATACAAGGTAAGATCAAACGTAGCTACCCCGCATGTCTAACAACCATAAGCAATAATATTGAGCATCAACCATCAAACACCAAACATGCACGCATAATATCAAATATCAAGAACTAACATCCATGCCTACCGTAGCATGTAGGATATAGACTATATAATATAAAGCATCAAATATGAAAGCTAACGATAGAAATAAAAATCTTACTAAGTGAAGAACTCCGGATAAGTGGTCCCCACACTACTCAGAATCCCATCTCCTTTCGCCTTCGTTTTCACTCCACTGAACCTACACCACTTCACTGTCTTCCTCTTAAGCTATTTTATATCACGTCCTACGATACGAGTATGTCTACGAGATCTCAAAACTTCTGGCTCAATCCCGATATCATCTCGATTATCTGAGGCCATCATTCTCAATGCCTTTTGTAAGCTCTTATAAAAACCCTAGTGAATAAAGGGTCTAAATCACTCATAATGATTTTTGATACACCATGGATTTATGCTATCCAATTTACATATAATTCGACAAATCATGAATGTCATTCTACTAGAAATTACGAGTATAAACCTAGCAACCTTTGTCAATCTATCGATTATGATCCAGATGCTATCGTACCCATCTTCTAGTTTTCGACAATCCATCTATATATGCTCCCTCATCCACTTGGGAACAAACAATCTCATATCCTTATGAAGCTAACCATCTCGGTGGAGTCCACACTACCTTATAAACTCAAGCTTTATTCTACTATTAACCTTAGCAATAACCTCCGTTAGTCTGGTGTGACGCTTCTTACAAGTGTCGTTCCACCCAATCGAAGCAGGTCTAATAGTCAAATTAGCAATCATCTATGGCTCTAGCTCATATCGTGGTCTGAAGTCATGACCACAATAAACTCAAGCTCTGTCCCCTATAGGAACATCGCTCCTAAACTAGCATGTCTTTAACATAAAGCATCAAAGAATACCATTTCATTACCAAGAGTATAAAAAATGTCGAAGTTGTACGAGGCCGATAATTCCAACCATCCTGCTGGCGAAGGTTGAGATCCTTATAGCGGAAGAGATACTTTAATAATGTTGGGTCTGTGAACAACCCGAACCTCTCTCCTAACAAATAGTGTCTCTAAATCTTCAAAGTGAAAACTATCGCTGCCAACTCTAAATCATGAGTCAGATAGTTCCATTTATGCAGTTTTAGTTGTCGACTAGCATATGTGACAAACTTTCTCTTCTACATCAACATCAAACCTAGCTAGTACCACAGGCTCGTGTGTATACTATCAACTCCTCAAACCCACTTGGAATAACTAATACAGGTGCACTCATCAACCTTTATGTCAGACTCATAAACGCATGCTCGCACCTCACATCGCAAACAAAAGTCTGATTTTTCTTTGTTAAATTGGTTAACGTGTTGTTACCTTTGTGAAGTCCTTAATGAAATGCCTATCGTATCCCGCCAGTTCAAATAAACTCCTCACATCCATAGCACTTGTTTCTTTCCCAATCCTAGACTTCTGCAACCTTTGTAGGATCTACATAAATGTCTTGCTCCAAAATTTTATGACCTAAGAATCTCACTTATCTCCTCCAAAAGTGACACATCGAAAACTTTGCCTTTAGTTGGTGTTTCCTTAACACCTTAAGCACAATCCTTAAATGTTTCTTGTGTTCCTCTCCCATCTGTGAATAGAAAAGAATATCGTCATCGAACATAAGCATGAAGTTACTCAACTAATCACCTAACATAGTTCATGAGATCAACAAGTTATGTCGACATATTGGTTAGCTCGAATGGCATAACCAACCACTCGTAAAATCCAAACAGCATACGAAATGATGTAATTAGCACACTCTCCCTAGCTACTCTAAGTTGATGAAACCCCATCACAAGGTCCAATTAAGAGAATATCATCGCACCATAGAGCTGATCGAACAAGTCATGAGAGTGGATACTTGTTCTTCCTCGTCACCTTGTTCAACTCACAGTAATCAACATAGTCTCAAAGAGCCATGCATCTTAGTGGTGAACACTATAGGTGCACACAACTCAGATATACTCTTACGAATGAACCCTTGCCTCATTGGTCATCCACTTGCACCTCTAGTTTCCTCTGCTCTTTGGATGTCATATACCTTAATGGCATGACTACCAGTCTAACGTCTTTGACCAATTAGATACAAAACTCTCCCCATGTGGTGGTAATCTGATCGCCTCCTTAAATATGTCCGGATACTCTCTAGCTATAGGCACGTATGACAACATGTCTTACGGGACCTCCAATGAATATAGAAAGATAACCATCACCTCATCCTCAAATGAGCAGCAAAACTTTACCTTCTACCAATCGTCTGTCCCAGTTGTCACCAATGGCCTCTCATGGTCTGCCAGTATACCTCTTCAGCCAGCTCATTCCTAGAATGATACCGAAGCCAACAAAACTGAAAACAAAACAACCACAAACAAAAGAACATCCATTATTAGATAATACTAGATCTCAACAAACCATGCACAGGTCGACTTATCCCCTAACAAGGTTCATCGTAATCAATGGTCAATCAATTATCTTTAGTTTCAATCTCAGTGTGTTTACCAAATCACAAGATATGAAGGAATTTGAATCCCCCGGTATCAAATAAAAATGTATAGAAACACCATAAATTGAAAGCATACCTTAGATAGTAATGCCCCTCACGTTCTCTTTCACTGATGGAGCACTCGACGAAGTCAGAATGACATTCAATGCATATGCCTTCGTAGTCTGCCCCTGCTTAGTTGGTTCAAGACAATCCTTCTTCAATGGGTATACTTCTCGTGTCATAAAGCCTTTTCAACCAACTCCTTGAAGCTCTTGTCAATTTGAACAATCAATCACTTCCCAAAATAATTGCTCAACCCAATGATAAACTTTTCATTCCTTTTGAGTGGAGTACCAATGAAAGATAGACTGTACTTTGATAGCACATCGAATTCGACCACATACTCCAACATAGACATGTCGCCTTACTTTAAGTCTGTGAACTTCCTAAACAAAACCGACTTCTAAGAAATTGGGATAAATTTCTCCTCATAGCAGACCATGAACTAATCCCAAGTAAATTGATCTTAGGGATTCGCAGCTCTAAGGGCATTCCACCTGTTTATAGCCAGTCCGTAGAGTTATCTAGAGGCCAATCTCTACCGCAAAGCTTCATATAACTCCAAGTTATCAAAGATCCTTTCACAAGTGTTGATCCAATCATGGACCTCCATGGCCAGCTCCATTCTAAGGAACGATTTTCCTCCCAAGTTAGAATAATCTTTATTCAACTTAGCAAAGTTAACCCTAGGCGCTTGCACCTAAGCACCATCGGCATTAGGAAAAACATGGGCATTGTGAACTTTGTTTTGCACCATCCCATCGAACATGTTCTATAATCGGGGTGACAAGCTCGTGATTCTACCCCCTAAACTCCAAAGATGGGGTTCCCTACAGAGTTTCTTGTATGCAGGCTCATTCTTAACCTATAATAAGAATGGTCAGTCTCTTATCAAGAAAAACTACATCAATGGTACTTGTGTATGTAGTGCGACTTATATACTATTATATAGTTTCAGATACCAAAATATATAATATATATGCTCTCTCTTATATGCTTGATCCATCCTAGAGTGATAACTCATACTTTATCTCTGATGCATCCCAGTATCCCTTAGGTTAAGTATGAAATCTAAGCTCTGATACCAAGTATGGCAGCCACCCTACATCTCCAGCACCCAATATACATGTATAGTGTGGTGTAAGATTTCCTAACAGATGTAGGATGGTTGATAGAGGTTATAAAGTAAATAAGATTATCATAGTACATGTCATATATGTCAAGCACAAGTATAAAATATAATAATCATCATGGATATAAAACAAGACAAGACAGAAACATAACCATAAGAACCATCACAAGTCCGAGGACATGATCAATACAATTATACAAACAATACTAGATTTTATACAACTAATAAATAAATCTAAATATCCATCTGTAAATAAAATACTATTAAGGCACTATAGTGTCACACAGTGGAATAAGCAATAAAAATCCAAACAATATAAATATGAGAAAGCATCGCCTATTGCATCCATCTGCATAACTCCATGTGCCATCTACACATACTATCTATTCTATTCATTTAAGAGTACCCCAGATAATAAGGAGCAAAGCATAAAACCCCAATTTAGACAAAAGTCTAGTGCGAGCAATAAACAATCTCAAAGTACTATGAAAGTCGATATACTATATAGTACATAGGGTATAGAAAACCATACCTAACCAATCCCAAAATCCATAGAGTAAGCACATAATAGTAGATGCTAATCTACTGTCATTATCATTATAAAGGTGTATTACAATTATAAGTACAACATCAGGTGCCTAGGTATCCATGTCTGCAATACCTACCTCCCATGACATCCCTAAAGTGATATAAAAACATGGAAAACTTAGCATCCATCGAAAAATCCTCATTATCACTCTATGATTTAGATATACAATAAATCATATGGCCACTTCTCTGCCAAAGATTAATGAAAAATAATCTTGGTTTCTTGGTGCTTGAATCAATGATGGTTAGGAAACTAGACCCCTACATTAATAAGGTCCAGGGTACAGATCCATCGATCTAGGATCTATCAACATCGATACAAGTGAGCATCCTCACCTACCCCTACATAATGAGCACGCTTTGAAACACTTCGAGTATTAATGACCTCTTTGCTTGCATCATCATAGTCAAACACATCCTCCTTCTATGTCCATTCAAATCCATAGTAGAACACATTCCTCATGTTCCACCCACAAGTTTCATTCCGCATCGAACTTGTCACAATGGATCATTATAGTGACTCCATCAACATCGATTCATCATTATCTGAACATAATTCCATCAACATCGAGTCATCATCCTTAGAACAAATCTTCATCAACATCGAGTCATCATCACCAAAACACAATTCTATCAACATCGATTAGTCATCACCTAAACACAACTCCATCAACATCAAGTCATCATCATTGAGACAAAACTCCATCACCATCAAGTCATCATCATCAAAGTCCCAAGTCATCCCGTTGAAGCATCGCGTCATTACTTCATCATTGAAATTGCTCATCATAGAGCAATAACATAAAACTCAAGAGTCTACCTCATGAACATTGTTCTCCCTGAATCCTTCTCATCATCCACATCAAAGATGGGCCAAATCGACAATCATCAATATTGGTATGCACTACCTACTCTAGAGTGGTCGATACCGACCACTTTGGATGTGTACTTGGCCAAAATTACCAAGTACAAACCAAGTGAAAACATCTAGCTTCCATCTTAAAGTTAGAAGCACATGCCCATGTACATCATCCTCTAATTTCAGATCCACTATATGCATCTTAGTGCTCTTCTACATGCTTATCCCATCCATTTGAGTTTCCATTGTGTGTGCATTCATAGATATGCATGAAACTCAATCCTGTAGGATGTTTCCTAACGTTATGTCACATATCTATCAATATTTCCTACCAAAACAAGCATACATACAACTAACATAGCATGCATACAACTAACATATCATAAACATGTACAACACACGTATATCAACTGATTTAGGATTCATATTAAAATAACCGAAATCTAGCGAGTTTCAAAAAATAGCGCGTTCATTAGAAAATGCGTGATATTCATTTAAAAGTACTTTAAAATTCATTTATAAAATTAGGTGTGGGTCTGAGTATATTAAAAATCATGTTTTTTTAAAGTTGAAAATCATTTCAAAACATCATTTTTATACTATAATGACAACTATAATATGGTGAGAGCCAATGCCACTCACCTCAATAAAAGCTACCAAATCCTATGCCAAGTTGTAGAGGACTCCAATACGAGTACATTGCAAGAAACCGCGTCCAAATCAGACCTCTTATGCTAAAGATATGGATGATATATGACATCAATTTATATATTAATTAATTAATTAACCTAATTAACCATAATTAACCTAATTAATTATTTTTAGAATTACCATCTATCGCCACTCTTCCTATAACAGTCTCACTTACATAACTCTCTCATGGCAACCATTCAGGCACGTAAACCACCACATGACGTCACCCACCAACTAACACTGCCACACTCTACCTTCCCCGTAGCCATCTTTGTTGCTCACCCATAGGGTCATGTCGTCATTTCGGCCATGAGATTACCCGCGTCAACCTAATTTTTTAACTTCCCAAGCTTACATCCATGGACCACTACCTGATGCCAGAGGTCGCCACCTGCACCCAACAATGTTGCATCACCGCAGCCGCCACCCTGGCCAACCCGCGATGATGATGTTTTCCCTACCCACGTTCATGAAAACTACGCACTGAACCTATAACACCCCATATTTTGGACATAATATGGGGAAATTAATTAAATCGGTAATTACTTAAACTAACATATAGGATAAAGTAAAGACAAGCCAATTAATGAAGACTGGATGAATTGTCGATGAGGAGTTAGAGATTTATTAAGAATAGGGTAGAATAGAGTTTTAGCCCAAAGCCCAAATTACTATACTCTTACACTCCAACCCCTCATTCATTCTCTCATTTTTTTCCAAAAACTAAAATAAAGTAAACTAAGGAGTATAGGCTGACCATAATTTTAAGGGAAGAGGAAGGAAATCAAACTAAAAGAAGGAGCATTCATCCCTAAGGAAAACGAAAAACTTAAACCAAGTTTAATAAAGTAAAATGGTGACTAATCCTTTTTCTAAAACCTTCAAAACATGGATGGGTAAGGATTATACGATTTTGTGATGTTTTGAATGATGATGAACTAATGTAAGTAATATTTATTCATTTTTGTAACTTGAAGATGATGACTTTATTGTGTTTAGGACAAACCATGAGTCAAACTTTCTCAAATCATTTGAAACTTTTATATAATGTGTAGAATAATATTATCGAGATGATTTTTTAATTTTGGAATTTTTTAAAATTAACTGGAATTAATATAAATTTCTATGTAGGAAAATTACTTAATTTTAGAATTTAATTACTTTAAATATCAAAATAATTATCTTGGCCCGAAAATTTTATGTAAAACAAGATAATTTTGATTTTTGGTGATTTTTTTGGATTTTTCCCATGTATTTTCGAATTATTATGAATTATTTAGTCAAGGATAGAGAAAACTACTAATATGCAATTTGTTAATTGACTAATAAATTCTATAAATAAATCTGTAAATGCTTTGGAGAGCCAATGGGAATTCGACACCTGTTTGGCTTTCGTGCAAAGTAATTATTTGGATTGGTAATAAAATAGCTTTCAGATTAATTATAGAATTGCCATATTAACTTATGATAGCCTAAAGACTCTCAACATGCTTTGCTATGTTTAAGATCAACTTGCGATAGCTAAGTTGGAGTCAGCATTTGATAGCTATATTGGAATCAACTTGTGATGGCTACGTTGGAGTCAACAAGCAATGGCTATGTTTATGATCAACTTGCGATGGGTATGTTGGAGTCAACATGCGATAGCTATGTTTGGGATTAACTTATGATGGCTAAGTTGGAGTCAAAAAGTGACAACTACGTTAGGTTCCATTATATATGTATCAACTTGCGAAAGCTAGGGTAACGTCAACATGCGATAGGCCTAGGGGGTGCCAATTTATGATAGCTCTAAATATTTCAATATTTCCTGAACACTTAACTAGCGATGGCTTCTAGGACTAACCTGCAACAACTAGGGAAACAATAATGTGCAATATTCTAGTATTGACATGGGAGCCAGGTAATGTAAATATGGGATAACTAATAATGCTAAGAAATTGTAAGTTAATGAATCAACTTTTTGTAGCGCTTGGGAAGCCATCTTCCCAAATGATGGACGAGAATTTCATAGTGATATAGTGGCCACAAAAAATAATAAGATAAAGATAGATAACTATTTAAATAATAAAATTAAGATTGAGCTAGATTAAGCTATGTGGTGATAAGTTGGGCCATTAAAAAGAATGAAATGTAAATATGAGGCCTTAATAACGATAGTATGTCCCAACACGACATTATATTTTGTAATGTTGATGGAATGCCTATATGGCTACCTAATGTATAAAATATGACATTATATTTAGTAACATTGATGGAAGGCCTGTGTGGTTACCAATGTCCAAACACGACATTATATTTGGTAACGTTGATCGAAGGCCTATGTGGTTACCAAATGTCTAAGATAGGATATTATATATAGTAATATTAATGGAAGGTCTTAGCGGCTACCAAATGTCTAAGACATGACATTATATTTGGTAACGTCAATGGAAAGCCTTAAAGGCAAACCCTTGTCTGTTCACGATGATATATAGGAATGATGACGTAAGGCTTGCATAGCGTCCAACCGTCTATTCATGAAAAATGCGAGAATGTTAGTACAAGGTCTTTGTGGCAACATAATTATATGTTTCGATAAGATCGGGAGAAAATAAGATGATACACCTAAGTGAAAACCTTATGTGTGAGCTATCGTTATTGAAATGGTAAGAGTAAGGCATAAGTAGCAATTTAAAATGAATTGACTATAGAAACTAGTCAAAATTGCATGTAAGAAATCTCACAGTCATGATGAATTGATGATTTAGGTCTGTTCATGACATGGTGTTATTACATAATATGATGTAATTGATGATGATGATGATGGGGATAGTGAGGGAAAAATGTGTTTCGTGCTTTAGCATGATCTCAAAATATGATTGTTTATTTGGGGTAAAGTATTACTCATATCAGACTTTATATCTCACCTATGTTTTTATTATTTCTCATAAAATACAGATACTCATCAAATAGGTTGAGTTTAGGCTTAGACATGTATCTTTTGGAAAGATGAATAAAGCAGCCAAAGATTAAGAAGAAGGCTTATTTCGTAAGTAAAATTTGTTTTGAAAAATTCCGCTGTGTAACTGTAGCATCCCTCATTTTGAGGTCCAAAACTAAGTGCTACGAATTCTGTAGTCATCCATAGTATTAATTTCTGGTGACAAAATGAGATCAGTTAATTGTATCAATAATATCAAGAGCACATGTGTATGAAAATTTTCAAAACACATTTCATTAATATTCTTTCACATTCATTACACAATCCCATCGATTCCACGTTCAGAGAAAATATAATAAGTACAATTATGTTCGAAGAGCAACATATGAAGATGCCCCTTTGGATGATCATAGTCTAACTACTTGACAGTTATAAATCCTGTCATTACATCCATTCAAACAAAGTAAAACTTCAAACAACATAGCAGAAATAACACCTAATATTGGCTTGCCTCCTGTGTGTCTTTCGAAGCTTATTTGTCTAACCTGAAAACCCAACTCCCGTTCTACTCAAATGAGTACGCAAAATTTTATGCGGAAAAACAAAAACTTCGGATCTGACAAAAAGTTTAGTGTGAATAATAATATACCATCTCGAACTAGAATAGATATCTAGTGAGATCACGCCATAGAATGGAATGGGTTTCCCCTCACTAGTATCTTACAAAATATGTCAATCTGAACATAAAGCATGCACTCGCAACCACAGTAGTTAAAACAAAATATGACGTAATCATATTCTTGCAATATGGATAAATATGACTGGTCTGTTATTAAAGGGCTATGTATTTCCAAGGTTTACTCATCCCATAAAATTGACAGTCTGTCTCAAATCATAGTTTTTCAAGGGTCAGTATGAACCGATTAGTTTTCATAGGACAATTAATAACCATTAGGCTGACTTGAGCCAAAACATAACCAAATATCCCAAAATCTCCAAATATGGTTAGAGAAAATCCACTTAAACAATATAGTGAGCATATAGAGCTACAAGTTCCTTTTTGTGTGTACACACTTATTAGTCTCACTGCTGACAAAGCCCTACGCACTGGAATTGCAGACCTTTACTAACCAGGGGCTAATGGCTAAAGCATAGGGCACGATCCTACACATATCCTACCAAAAAATTTATCTGGTTTTAATTCCATGAGTCATATCTTTTTGATCAGTTCAAGGAATCCTAACAAAATTGATCTGTCCGATCTCCTGGATATAATTCTACTCACTTAGGAGTTTAGTCTGACCATACTCACTACTGGAATAACCTAACTAGTAATTCTGTTCCTAAGTCCAAAGGTGCGATGTTGGGTAATGCAAATGCGAGTTTGATAAATGATAAAATATGTAAATTTATCTGATCAAATGGTAACAAGAACATATGACATCACACACTATAATATGTTCAATAAATTGTCATATCCATAATAAAATTACTTAACATTAAGTAATATTTTTCTATGGCAAAATTCATATAAAATTGGGCTGAAACACTATTTTACTTCCTTGAAAACAGTTACCTTTATAATTGATAAACCAATTGAGATCAGTCTTAACACAAGAAAAACATAGCCCAAATACTTAGCCAAAATCTTATGCCAAAGTACTATCATCTTTACATAGCATATAAAACACTTGCCATCAAAATAAAGATGTCGAGCATCTATAAAACACTAGGTATCAAGCCTCCAAAACATAGCTTTCAACTTTATAAAATATACTACTGTATGACCATCAAAATATAGATGTCGGAAATCTCTAACACATTGGCTATCAACCCACTAATATATATATATATATATATAATCTTTATATAGCTTTTAAAACACCGATAGGAAACAGGGTTTTCGAGCCTTTAGAAAACAAGAGCTCTCGGGCCACTAAAACATAGCAATTAGGTTTTTAAAACATATGGCAATCATCCCATTAAAATACAAGTATTGAATAGATACAAGGAAGCTATCGAGACACTATAAGACAAGGGTGTCGAGTTCTTAAAATCATGTGGTGTCGAGGCTCTAAAACACATAGGGTGTTGACTTTTAAAGATGTTGCTAAGTCTCTAAACCATAGGGTTGTCAAGCCTCAACAAAACATTGGATATCAAAAGCCTACAAAACATTTGGGTATCAAACCCTTACAAAACATTGAGTATCAAACTTTTACGAAACATTGGATCTCGAACCGAGTATCGACCATTCACAAAACTTTGGGTACTGAACCTTTACAATTTATTGGGTGTCGATTCCTTAAGGAAGTGGATACATCACACAGCTACTTGCTATTGCATGCATAAGCCCTAATGGATATTGAACTTCTATGAATATAAGGGTATCGAGACTCTAAGGTATAATGTCGATGGCATTTCTATAAATAACTTAAAAACTTATTTTTTTCCCTTTTAAATTAACACTTTCTACTAACTCATGTTCCATGTCAAATTTTCATTGGATAATATACTTTTCATTTTCTTGGTAGAAATTCTAGTAGGTCGCATTTACCTTCTCCAACCAATTTGCTAAACTATTATAATTAAATCATTAACTAATATTAATTAAAAGTTTTTCTAGAATAATAAATTCATAGAAAATCGTAACCATTAGGGAAAATTCCTCAGGAATCACCAAAAACCCAAATTTTTGTCTTCCATATAAAAAAATTTCGAAATTTAATTATATTTATTAATTAAACCCAAAATACATATTTTCCTCTTAGGAAATTCATAAAATATTCATAAAAACTTGGAAAATTATGAAATTGAAAACCCATCTCCAAAATAATGTCATACACAACATGTTCAAATTCCAAATCAATAGGATATCAAAAACTAAGGTTCTTCCTTTAAAGCCCATTAGAATAATTCCATAAAATTCCAACAATAATCTAATAATGATATCATCAATCCAAGCATGAAATATTATCACATCCAATTCGAAAATCAGTCACAAATCTAAAATAAAACATAAACAAATGTGATGGTAACTATTACTCACCTTAAATTGGACAAGAGATTGGGATTTGATGTAGATTCATGTAACACACCTAGTTTTTGTTTAATATTACTCAGGGAATTTAAATAGATAAATAAAATAAAATAATGTGAGGTGATAAGGAGAATGAAATTTGTTAACTAATATGGGTCAAGCCTTAATCAATCAATTAATAAAATTGATTTTAAAAGAATAGAAAAAGGATTAATGGGAGAGGCATAATGGGAATAACTCCTTATTTAATTACCTAATCCCTTCCTCTTTCATTCATTCTCATTTTTATTTTCTAATCAAAACAAAACATAAGAAGGGGCCAGCCATTTCTTAAGGAAAAAGAAAGAAGAAAGCCAAGGAGTTTAAAGGGGAAAGTTTAGGGGAATTAATCTACATCAATTCTCTATCTCTCTTATTTAGTCTAAGGTGAATAATAGTTAACCATCTGATTTGTATATGTTTATTTTCAGGTTTATGATTGATCTCCGAGTTGGTTGTGATAATATGTCATGCTCGAATTGATTATATCATTAATTGACTGATTGATGATTTATTGGAATTTTTATGGAATAGTTTTAATGGGTTTTAAAGGCAAAAACCTAGTTTTTTATATCTAGTTGACTTAAAATTTGGATATGTAGTGTAAAATATTGTTTAGGAGAAGATTTTTAATTTCATAATTTTCCAAGTTCATGTGAATATTTTATGTATTTCCTAAGAGGAAAAAAGTGTTTGGTTCAGGTTTTAATTATTAAAAATAATTAAATAAATATTATGGTCCCGAAATTTTTATATATATAAGAGGAAGGAAATTTGGATTTTTGATGATTGAAGAATTTTACTTAATGGTCATGATTTTCTGTTAATTTTTTATTCTAAAAAAGTGATTAATTAATATAAGTTAAATATATTAATTATGAGGGTTTGTAAAGATATTTGAGAACGCAGAACATGATCTACTAGCAATTTTTGAAAAGAGTATATAAAGTTACCCAATAAAAATTTGACGGGGGGAAGAGTTAGTGGAAAGTTTTATCTTTAAAAGGAAATAAAACAGTTTTTAACTTAATTACAAAGAGGTCATTGTAGAAATTCGATACCCTTACACTACAAAAATGAATTGAACTAGAGACTGTCGATTTCACTCTTTAATAAAATGTATTGGTCTTTAAATTATATCTAGAGACAACCTAAAGACTGATATTTCGATCATTGAATCTCAACCAAAAAGTATTTGAAACTGAAATTTCAGTCTTAAAGTTTAAAGACTAATAATTTAGTCATAGATATTATTTGTGACTGAACTTTAGAGACTGAAATGCAGTTTCTAATCAGTCTCATTACACACACACCCCCGTAATTTGTGAATAGTATATACCAGCAAAGATGTCACGAGCAATTAAAATATTGTTCAAAGTCCAATTTCAACAAAATAATTGGGTAAATTGAGATTTAACTGTACACAGCGAACATTCAGCATTACACTATTATTTAATAATGGAATACATTAAATACAACTAAGGCAGGAACATAACTATAACAGAGTTAACCCAATACAACAGATAACCCACTAAACATGCGTTGTACGGATTTACAAATCAAATATGTGTGACTCCTTTTCCACTCTTCTTCAATATGAATAATAATCTTCACTTAAAAAATTTGATCTCCTCCCTGTAAAAATAATCATATCTTCTTCTTGAAATCGGAATAAGCTTCGTCGCTACGAGCTACTGTAACAATTGACCCCCGTCACTTGCGTTTCAAGATCTAGAGAGTTCACAGCTTCATCTGAGTTGTTGAGAAAGCAACCACCATGAAGTTGCAGTGATGAACCCAATGCGTTGCTTGAGTTTGGATCTGAGAATCGCCTGAAGGAGATGTTGCTTGGAAGCTCGTCATCGGAAAGGATGACCTAGAGTTTACCGCCGCGTCAACTGTTTTATCATGACCACCGATCTTATTGTCTTGCAATGACTGGAAGATTGTAGCTTGAACTCACTGTTGATAGCTTCGCAAGTCAACGATGAGTGCCCTTCTGTCCACCTAGATTTGGAAGTTTCAAATGCTTGGGATTCTGGTTAATGAGTTGTTGAATGTTCTGACAGTGATATATGTATGCTTAAGTATGCGAGTTAATTTAGGTGGGGAGAAGATAAGTTAGTTTTAGTTTACTAAGTGAAGAAGAAGTTTGTTTTAAATGAAGTGGAGAGAGAATTATGCGTGAGTGGGAAGCTAGAAAACATGGAACTTCATATATTATTTATTTTAAAATCTGAACTGAAATAAGTTAACGTTCAATGTGGATCGTTCATTTTAAGATAAAGTTAACGTGGATCATCAAATTTAACCATTGGATTCAAAAGAATAGAAAAGACTCAACGGTTAGATATTGAAAATTTTCAATACAAATTATTGACTTAAATAAAGACAGAATTTTGATATCTTATCGGTCTTTAATTTTAGCGACTCATTAAAAACTGATTTTCAATATCTAATATTAATAACTAAAGATGGATTTTTTCAGTATTTAACCTGTCTTTAATTAAGGACTGAAAAATTTCAGTTTTTAGTTGTCAGTCTCTAATCGATTATTTTTTTGTAGTGTTGCTTCATTGACACTCGACAACTATAAAGGTTGGTACATGGAAATACTACTCAATAGTTATATGAGGTATCGACTTTAGAGACTCGATAACTATAAAGACCGATGCATGTGACAGTTATTCGATAGCTATGTGATGTATCAATTTTATAGAAACTCGATACTTTATGTTTTTAGGGTTTGACATCTCTTTGGAGGTATAAGCTCGACAACCTTAAGGTTTAGAAACTCAACACCATTCTTTTTAAAGTTCAACACTTCAAGTTTTCAGAGGCTCAACACCTTCGAGTGTAAAGGCTCGGCATCCCTAAGTGTTTTAAACTCGAAACCTCATGTCATTTGTTGACTCGATACCTATGTTTTCTAGCGGCATGATAGCCATTTTTTTATAAAATCGATAGCCATCTTTTTATTGGTTCGACAACTATGTTTTAACCCCATTAAAGTCAATCTTTTACAAACTCAATAACTATGTTTTAGAGGCTCAACATGGAGAGTCTACAACCCTGTTTTAGGAGCATAGCAGTCGTATCTTTTATAAACAAATAGCTTTGTTTTAGATGCTCGATAGCCAAGTTTTCTAGAGGCTCGATAGCCTTATTTTGATAATGAATGTTTAAAGCTATGTAAAAATGATAGTGCTTTGGCACAAGATTTTGGTTAAGTGTTTGGGCTATGTTATCTTTGTTGTAATGAATGGTTTTAAGTGGTTAATCGCTCGTAAAGATAAATGTTTCCAAGGAAATGAAACGGTGTTTTGTCCCCAATTTTATATGGATTTTCCAAAGGAAATTATTACTTAAACCTAAGTAATTTTGTTATGGGTATGACTATTGATTGAACATATTTTGATGGATGATGTTATATGTTCTTGTTATCAATTAAATTTGAATGTTTTTATCATTTTCATACTTATATCTCCATCACCCATAATTGCACCTTGGCATTTAGGGATAAAATTACCGGTTAGGTTGTTCTAGTAGTGAGTATGGTCAGACTAGACTCCTGAGTGAGTAAAATTGCATCTATAAGATCATATAGATCAACCGTGTTAGGATGTCTCAAACTGATCAAAATGATATGACTCATGGATTTAAAACCAGATAAGATTTTATATGGGACTAGTGTAGAATCGCGCCCTATGCTTCAGCCGTTAGCCCCCGATTGGTAAAGGTTCACGATTCCAGTCCTTTAGGTTTTTGTCTGTAATGAGACTAAAAGGATGTGTATGCACAGAAAGGAACTCGTAGCTCTATATGCTCACAAGAAAAGTTATTGGTTGGCCTGCAAAACTATTAGGTTCATAGTGACCATTGGAAAACTATGATTCAAACAGATAGTCCAGTTCCCTCCTAACCGTGTTGAAGACCTCCAAACCTTATTTGGTGATTTTCGTATATCTGGTTATGTTTCGGCCCAAGTTGGGCTGATAGGTTATTAGTTGGCCTGTGAAAACTAATAGGTTCATAGTGACCCTAGGAAAACTATGACTTAAGACAAACAATCAACTTTATGGGTTGGGTAGACTTTGGGACAAACCAGTCATACTTACCCATATAGCTACATATGATCATATTATGTTTTTCTAACCATTATGGTTACAGGTGCATGATTTATGATTGACATGTTTTGATAAGATACTAGTGAGGTAAAAAATCATTCCTCTCAATGGTGTGGTCCCACTAGATATCTATTTTGGTTTGAGATGAATTATTATTCACACCCGACATTTTGTCTAACTTGAAGTTTTTGTTTTCTCCTTAAAATCTCAAGTGCTCACTTGAGTAAGCCAGAAGTAGGGTTTTCAGGTTAAGACGGATAAGCTTTTGAAGACATACAAGAGGCAAGCTAATATTAGAAGTTTATTTCTGCCGTATTATTTAAAGTTTAAGCTTTTTTTGAATTGATGTAATAACAGAAATTGTAACTGTCAAGTAGTTAGACTCTGATCATCCAAGGTGGCATCTTCATATGTCGCTCTTGGATTATAATTGTATTTATTATATTTTCTCTGAACGTGGAACCGATGAGATTATGTAATGAATGAAATTTTTTATTAATGAAATTTGTTTTGAAAATTTTCATATTCATGTGATCTTGATGTTATAGATATAATTAACTGATCTCATTTTGTCAACGGGAAATAATACAATGGATGACTATAGCATCGACAACACTTATTTTCAAATCTCAAAATGAGGGATGTTACAATTTGGTATCAGAGTATAGGTTTATGTAAAACTTAAAAGATTTTGAAAACATAATTCAAATAAATCAAAGAATAAGATTTGAATATGGGATAGTGCTATAGTAACACACTTGTTATTTATATATATATAAGTATATATTATCTCTCTATTCTCTTTTCTCTCTTAGACCATTCTTCTGTATTTTACGAAGACACGTACGTAGGTTATGAGAAAGCAAGATATGGAAGTAAGAAATGGAAGAGTGAATCTAGGTTGAGAAAGCACCACAACTAATGAAAATGTTCAGTCCAATACTACGTGGAATCCTAATCGACAAGGAAATGTTAATCAAACGCAAATGCTAACCCAAACGCAAATGCTAATGTAGATGCTGGAACCCTACTAGTAGTAATGGGGGCTATGCATCAGTTTTTCATGAATATGATGCAAGTTGGAGCTGCAGCTAGTTCGGCTGGAGGGAACACATATAGTCTGGGAGGTGCTAATCCTAAGGTACCCACTCATAACAATTTTGACAAGTTGAGCCGTGATAATTCCAGTCTTGGAGGAAAGAATTTTCATGGAACAGAAAGTGCAATTGAGATTGAGAATTAGCTTTAGCACTGTGAAAGGATCTTTGTTGACTTAGACTTAAATGATAAGCAGAAGAGGGGTTAGCTTTTAGATAGTTGCAAGGAGCAGCACTCTATTGGTGGAACAGTTTGACTGTAGGAATACTAGATGAGAATCTGACTTGGGATGAATTTAGGAGATTTGAGGAAAGGTTTATGTCCAAGATAGTTAAACCAACTTTGCTTAAGAAGTTCGCCGAATTGGAGCAGGGAGAGATATCTATACTGGGTTATGCAATTAAATTTGATGAGTTCGTTGGATACGGATATGGTACTATTGATACTGTGATAAAAAGGAACAAGAAGTTCATTCGTGGATTGAAACCAGAGCTAGTAAGGGAAACTATGCCACATCTCAGAGATCCATGTGATGTGGTAGTAGAGATTGCATTAAGGAATGGGGAAATGCTTTCGATATTTGGAAGTAACAAGTTTGTGGAGACTCGAGGTTTTCAAGGCAAGAAAAGGAGATTCTTTAATAAGAAGGGAGCTCAGAAGGGTGGAGCTGCCAAGAAAGGGAAGGCTAATGTTGTTTGCTATAAGTGTGATAAGGAAGGGCACTTCGCTAATAAGTGTCGATCTGGTGATGGAAAGAAGGTTGTGGGAAAGAAGGGTGTGAAGTATTACAACTGCAACCAGATGGAACATTACAAGAATGAATGTCCAGTACCGGCCAAAGGTGATAAAGGAAAAGTCTTTATTCTAGAACCATCAGCTTTTGGACCGACCGCAAAAGAGAAAGGAAAGTCTATTAGGGAGGTATGCTTTTGATTCATGGCATACATGTTAAATTATTATTTGATACTGGCGCATCGCATTCTTCTATCTCGTAATGTTCGGTAGATAAGTTAAATTTAGAACCATCATACCTTATTACATCCTTAAGGGTTATGAATCCAATAGGAGGTTATGCAACTCTTGGGATGAGATGTGACCATTTAGAATTTGAGATGTTAGGTCATGCATTTATCTGCAATTTCCATATGTTTGATTTTGTAGGTTTTGGGATTATTCTAGGCATGGATTGGTTAAGTAGATATGATGCTATGATATTTTTCCAAGACAGGAAGATATCACTAAGACTTCCTAATGATCGTGATCCAATTATATACTCTGTAGAAAATTCAAGGTTAGATGTATGTGCTTTATTGGATGCAATGGAAGTAGAAGACGAGGTGAATCGAATTTGCATTGTAAGGGAGTATACAAATGTTTTTGAGCCTATTAAGATTACCACCAAAATAAGCTATTGAGTTTCGAATAGATCTTCTAATTAGAGCTAAACCTAAAGGTGCATCTAGTGGAATTAGAAGGGAAATTTTTTATTAGACCAAGCGGTTCGCCTTGAAGAGCGGCCGCGGTGTTCGTAAAGAAACTAGACTGGTTGTTGAGGATGTGTATTGATTATCGTAAGTTAAATGAAAAGACGATAAATAATTAGTATCCTTTACCGATAATAGATGATTTGTTTGATCAGCTGAGTGGAGCCAAGATATTTTTCCAATTGGATCTAGCGACAAGGTTCCATCAATTGAGAGTGGCGAGGACAACATTACATTAATGGCATTTCAAAAAAATAGGGTTCATATGAATGGTTAGTCGTGCACTTTGGATTAACCAACGCGCTTGCTTTCTTTGTGAAATTGACAAACCAGATCTTCCAAGAGTATTTGGATAGATTCATGTTAGTGGGTATAGATGACATTCTGATATATTCTAAGAATGAATGAGATCATGAGTTTCATCTTAAAATAGTGCTAGAAAAAAAGAGGTAACATCAGCTACAGGCGAAGTTTTCAAAATGTCATTTTTTGAAGAAAGAAGTGAAGTTCCTTGGCCATGTAGTTTCAGAAAAAAAGGTTATCAGTAGATCCAGCTAAGACTGAAGTTGTTAATAATTAGACAAGACCCGAGATTGTGACCGAGATAATAAGTTTTCTGGGGTTAGTTGGCTATTACCGGAGATTTATCAAGAATTTCTCTAGTATAGCAGCACCTATGACTAAACTAACAATGAAGGACGTAAAGTATGTTTGGATCGATAAATGTGAAGAAGCATTCTTAAAGCTGAAACATTTATTGACCAATGCGTCCGTATTAGTTTTTCCAAATGAAAATCAAGATTTAGTGGTGTATGTTGATACATGTGGGACAGAGTTAGGAGTCGTGTTAATTTAAAGAGGTAAAGTAATTGCCTTTGTTTCTCGAAAGCTTTGACCACATGAAGTTAGATATCTGACTTATTATTTAGAGTTAGCAGTAGTGATCTTTGCTTTGAAAGTGTGGAGACACTATCTTTTGGGAGAACGATTCGAGTTATTTACGGATCATAAGTCTTTGAAATATTTATTCTCTCAAAAGGAGTTGAATATGAGACAACAAATGTGACTAGAGTTTTTGGCGGCTTATGATTTTGGTATTGAGTATATGCTAGGGAGAGGAAATAAAGTTGCGAATGCACTTAGCAAGAAACATCAGAGTTGGAGTTAGTTATGTTAGCAGAATGGAAAGATTTAGAGGCATTGACTACTTGTGGTGTGCGGTTAAGGTCAATGGTTAGTTTTAGTTGGAATACCGCAATGTTATCTTGTTTGGAAGTTCGACCGGTAATTATCAAAAGAATTGCTATCAAACAGAGAGACGATCCATTGCTAGTTGAACATAATAGAAGACTTAAAGAGGGAACTAAGGTTAATGATTTAAAAGGTTTTAGTGTTGACCAGAATGGATGATTGTGAAAGAAGGGACAGTTTTGTGTTCCAGATGTTTGTAACCTAAGAAAGGAAGTTCTTAGGGAGTGTCATCAATTGAAGTTTACTATTCATCCTAGAGGAACGAAAATGTATAAGGATATGAAAATGAGTTTATTTTGGGAAGGAATGAAAAGAGATGCAGGCTTATGGGTAAAACAATGCTTCAATTGTCAACAAGTAAAAGCCAAGCGTCATAGGCCCAGTGGATTGCTTCAACCATTAGAAGTACCAATTTGGAAATGAGATTCTGTATCCATGGATTTTATTGATAGGTTGCCAAGGTCAAATTGGAAAAATGAAAGTATTTGGGTCATGATAGATAGCCTGACCAAGAGTGCACACTTTATTCTCGTTAAATCGACAAGGACGACACCTACTCTGGCAAAGTAGTTTATGAAGAATATTATAAGACTACATGGGATTCCTAATAGTGTAGTCGATGACAGAGATACTTTGTTCACTAGTGAATTCTGGAAGAGTCTGCAAAAAGTGTTAGGTACCAAGCTGAAGATGAGTACCGCTTACCATCCACAAATAAATTGGCATATGGAAAGAGTTAACAAAGTTTTTGAAGATTTGTTAAAGGCTTGTGTACTAAACGTTGGAGGGTCATGGGAAGATCATGTGCACTTAGTTGAGTTTTCCTATAATAATACTTAACAAACTAGTAGAGGAATGTTTCCTTTCGAAGCTCTTTACGGAAGGTCGTGCAAATCACCAGCAAGTTGGTTAAAGACCAAAGATATATTGATTCTTGGTCCAAATATGGTGAGAGAAGCTAGAGAAAAGATTGAGTTGATCCAAGCAAGGATGAATGAAGCTCCGTCTAGGTAGAAAAGTTACACAGATAAGAGGTGTAAAGATCTAGAGTTCTCGGTTGGAGACCATATTTTTGTTAAAGTATTACCAATGAAGAGTGTAGTACGGTTTGGAAAGTCAGGGAAATTGGCATCAAGATATGTTGGTACGTTTCCTATCATAGAAAAGATCAAAAAATCTGCTTATCGGATGGAGTTACCGTATAGTTTGGTAGGAGTCCATAATGTTTTTCATATTTCTCATTTGACAAAGTGTGTGCATAATCTAGAGACTACTATTGCACTGACTAAATTGGAAGATCAAGTGGTGGAGCCAGATATGACTTTTGTTAAACAAATAGTTCGTGTTATAGCAAGAGATGAGACGAAATTTAGAAATAAGACAGTCAAGTTAGTGAAAGTCCAATGGAGTAACAATGAGAAAAACCGTACTTGCGAGACAGAAGACAAGATTAGAGATACTAATCCTGAGTTGTTTTGATGGTATATTTGATATATGTCAAATAGACTTTTTGCTAGCAGGATATGCTAGTATTATTCTTATGTGTTTGATTTTCGAATTGGTTGTGATAATATGACATGCTTGGATTGATTATATAAATAATTGAGTGAATGATGATTTAGTGGAATTTTTATGAAATTGTTTTAATGGGTTTTAAAGGCAAAAACCTAGTTTTTGTTCTCCAACTGACTAGAAATTTAGATATGTTGTGTAAAACATTTTGGAGATGATTTTTCTATTTCATAATTTTTCATGTTCATATGAATATTTTATAAATTTTCTAAAAGGGAAAACGTGTTTATTTCGAGCCTTAATTATTAAAATTAATTAAATTCTGGTCCCGAAATTTTTATATAGGAAAGAAGAAGGAAATTCGGATTTTTGGAGAATTTTTCTTAATGGTAGTGATTTTTTGTGATTTTATAATTCTAGAAAAGTATTTAATTAATATAAATTAAACATATTAATTATAAGGGTTTGTAAATATATTTGAGAAGGTAGAACGTAATCTACCAACAATTTCTGAAAAGAATATGTAAATAATTTGTTATCCAATAATAATTTGACATGGGGCAAGAGTTAGTGAAATGTTTTATCTTTAAAAGGAAATAAAATAGTTTTTAACTTAATTAAAGAAAGGCCATTATAGTGATTCGATACCCCTACTTCATTGATACTCGACAACTATTGTCACGACCGAGATTTTCAACCTCTGAAAATCGACATCAATAGGTTCACTGTATTACATGTCGAGCAATCGAATGCCGGAAATACCAGATCGTTAGAGAAAAGAATAAAGAGGTAGAAGAAGAAAATAGAAATAACAATACAGAATCTCACAATCAGAGTGGAACAATATATTATAGATAATAACATGACCCTATACAAAATGAAACTACAACT
This sequence comes from Allium fistulosum, assembly GCA_030737815.1. Lineage (NCBI taxonomy): Eukaryota > Viridiplantae > Streptophyta > Magnoliopsida > Asparagales > Amaryllidaceae > Allium > Allium fistulosum. The sequence continues at coordinate 583,435,192 of CM060906.1, read as the reverse complement.
GTTATTTATATATTACATCATCAGAGTACAATACATCAATAACACAATACCAGACATTTATAATAACTTGTCCTCTCAAATGCTGAATATACAGCCTACAACACACAGCGGAATAAAAACCAAGTACGTGTGATATGTCTTGTCATCCAGCTCGTCTCCTGAGCTCCGTAGCATCCTATCTTGTATCTGTAATACTCGGTCTGACCCGAGCATTATAATAAAATAACACCCGAGTCAGTCTGGAAAACCAGCGTGAGAAAACACACTCAATTTGAATTATTAAAGTTTTCAAAATCCTTTGAAAATCAAAAGTATCTCGTAAGACCATGCCACACATAAACATGACGGGTTTTTACCTTACGATAACCAAAACATTTCATATCAAATCCTCTGATATTATAATAGTGTCTAAGCACAAATACTTATTCAAATAGTTGAAATTGTTACATTAATTAAAGTGGAAATTAGCCACAAGGGCCTCTTTAGCAAGTGGGATTAGTTTCTAGGACACACAACTGAAATAATTACTTTCAAGGACAAAACGTAAAATTATTAGTTTCTAGGGCCTAAAAACCTATAAAATTATGTCCTTGAAAGTAATTGGACTGCTGACTTTGTCCTTGAAAGTAATTATTCTGTGATTTTGGCCTTGAAAGTAATTTCTTTGAATGTGTGTCCTAGAAACTAATTGGACTGCAAAGTTTGTCCTTCTGGTGAAATGCCCCTTAATTAAATTCCTGCTTACTAGGCTCTACAATCAAAACCGTAATGGGCACGTATTGGAGAATGGATTCCATATGAATGACTAGGCACTAGGGTACCACCTGTCACAGTACACGCCTAGAAACAGCGTACCGTGGACCACGACGGGATGCCTTGCAACACAAGATCGGACTATCCCTAACTTGGATAGACTGAATATGCTATCACCCCGGGTGTTCCCACCCTCTTTCGAGCTTCTTCCATATATCGTAGTAATAAAATAATATCCATGGGTATCTAGAAAGGTGATAAACATACCCTAATTGGGTGCGACCCACTTAGCCTTGCTGCATCTCCTCTGATTTTCCGTCATTCTCGGTTGATGAGGCTAGAGGCTACGATTACCTTTTTAAGGAATTTTTCACTTAGAATGCTCATTGTCCTCCAATGACAATGTACTAATAACATTCATCCATACAAGTCTGTTCTAGGTCCGAACCGAATCGAAGGCACTATTCCTACTACATCCATTTTAGAACAATCCTCGGGATTAGTATCGATTAGCCCTTGCACTTCAATGCTCCATCTTCGACTTCATGCTCTTGATTTCACTGCGAAAACGTACTCGTTGGATCGAAGTGGTTTTCTGATAACTTATTTGATCCCGGTCTCTTCGAAACAACATTCGATATTTTCGGTAAACTCAACCTCGGTTCTTTTAGGAAATAAATAGACGAAAATAAGATCGATGATCACCTCCTAACCGTTAGTGGACAGATTTCCTTATCAACGTCCTAGAAGAATGAAACGAGTTTATATGTACAGTATAGCACCTCGAACGGTAACTGTACCATATAACCCCCGTATTTCTCTTAGGTATTCCCAAAGTTATATCTTGGGTCCACAGTTATTTAACTATCAAATAAACAATCATTCAACCAAATATTTTCTTTTCCACTGAAAACGCTAAATCTCTTTTTAATTTAATTTTAATAAATTAAATCTCTTTATCCAGAATATATACTTATCTTATCGAATTTAGTGAATTCACAAACTATCTTTCCAAAATTATTTGAAACCCTTTTTAAAAATAATGTGGAAAGTACCACTACGGTATCAAACCATGGATTCACAGCTCAATGTTTACGTCTCTATCCCAAAGAAATCCAAGACTTAACTGTAGGCACTCACTGCCTCCGATTTCGCCATGCGGGTATACCATTACTTCCTGAAAACTTTATTTAAAAATTTTCAAAACAATACTTATAAAATTTCTATAATAATTTTCCAAGTTAATTTTAGGCAATTACTCTTTAAAATAAAAGTTATTATAAAATAATATTAATATAGAATAATCTATCTCTTAAAATAATAATACTGATAAATTCTTAAATGATAATTAACTTAATGTCAACCATTTATAAAACTACTTAAGTAATACTTAAATATACTTTTAACAATTTCAAACAACTAAATAATTAATTTTCTAAATTATCTTAAACACTTTTAAATTTTCTAGTTAATACTTAAAAAACCTTCCTTTTTAAAATAACTGAATTTCTCGATAAAAATATATTTTCCAATTCCAATATAACCAGTCTAACATTTATAAATATCTTCAATTTATTCCCAATTTGATTTACATCCCAATTCCGTAAATTCCCTTTCCACATTTCTAAAATAAATCTACCATTTATTTTTAAACCGATTTACCCATCTCCTTACAAATCCTCACCGTGAATTTATAACTTCAATTTATCCACTGATAATCACTTTACTTTATTTATAAACCTTGTTTATAAATTCCATATTCTCATTTAAATCTGTTTCACAATACTAAATCGATTTCTAAATTAAATTCCATTTATAAAATTAATTTCCTGAATAACTCTACTATATCCCAAACCCAACTAAATTCAGATTTCACTTCCTTTCTATAATTTAAAATCTTATTTAAATCGGGAACATAAAATTCATGTTTTATTTTCAAATTTCCTTTTTATTTTCCCATCCAATTTTAAATCTTGATTTCAAAAATAAATCCTTTTATACTTAAACAATATCACTTAAGTTCTATTATTAAAAAATCCTTTTGTTTACATTATTCAAAAATCTCTATTTTTCTATATTCCGAAATTACCAAGTACAAATTTTAAACTCAATCTATTTATTTTTCCCAAATTCATTTCCTTTAATAAATCCAAATTTCACTATAAATATTTTTCTTTCAATTTTCCATTTTTATTCTCTTTTTAAAATTCAATATTCATATTTCTAGTATTTTAAAATGCCAAAAATATAACCAGTAATGCCATCACATCCAATAAATTCAAATTCCACTATAATCTATCATAGATTCTTCAAACAAATCATATTACTGAATGTGAAAATAATTTCAACATTTTTGAGGAATCCAGTTGGATCCCTCCAACCTGTTTTCCTGAATCCACATATGTTAGCACAATATAAAAATACTAATCCCACTTCGAGGGGGATATCTCGATATATAGGGTCATCCGCTATTATGCGGGGCGCATAGGGTTTCATCCGCTATATATCTGTGGGAATATCAATCACTCCAATATATATACTACTCTATATAATATCACATCCAACAGATAATAATTCATCAATTCTACCAATCAATCAACAATTAATTTTAACTATTTAAAATTAATTGCAGTAAATCCAAAATTGAGTGAGATTAACTCACCTTGATTTTTTTTCCTTTCCGAACATTCAGGTTTTGATAATCAAAAATCCCGACTGACTTCAAAAATCTCCAAACCAATTTATTTTCGAAACCTACTTCATTACGAATCCAACGCCACCCTCTTGTAAATTTTTTTACCTCGTATGTATAAATTATGATATTTATAAGTTAACGAGATATAATATAAATAAATAATCCCTTAATTATACATTAACTTAATTACCCTAGCTTAACATCCAAACCTTCTTCCTCAATACGATCTGCCGCCCAACCCTGAATGCTTGCTCCAGATAGCTGATCTTCCATCCATCCTAACTCCATCTTCTCACCATAGAACAACATGAAATCACCTCCATTCATCACGTCGAAGGACCACAAACCCAATGACACTCTCGAACCAACATTGCAACCCCATAGAAATTCATGATTCTGGCCTTCTTCCACCACCATACTATATGTCGCAACCTCCTATACCTAACATACAGAACACACATCTGCCCTTCCTCGTACACGCACAAGCAACCGCGACTACCCCGACCATCGAACTCACCTCCGCAACTCCATCACAAATCGCGACACCTCCCACTCGCGCACGCAGATGCTATCGCGACTCCTTTCTCCTCAATTCCACCTGAATAGTCGCCACGCGCGCGTGAAGAAAACTCGCCAATCCAAGGTCTCAACGATTTTCAATCACCTAAACACTCGCGACTTCCATCCCCCCATCTGTCGCTCGTCGTCGACTATCCTGAGTAATTCGTTTTCGAGGAAAACGAACGATTTTTTTCTTTTTCGGCTTCAAACTGTAAAGAGGAAAGAAGGGGAAAAACTTCTCGATTCGTTCACAGGGAAAAAGAAACTAGCTCGCTATTTAACTGTATAAAGTTAAAAAAACGTTTTATTACTTTTTTTTTTGAATGTACAGTTGCATTTTAAAAAGAAAAAGGTGGGAAGAAATTGATGGAAAGGAAAGTAACGTGTGTGGATAGGTAAATAGTGTTTTGAAAGAAGAATAAAAGCAGATGTGAAGATATTTGTCGAATCAATTATATATATATATATATATATGTTACAAAATATCACAATTTCATGGTTAAAAATCTCGACCTCCTATCGAGGCGTGCCCCTAGGCGTTTATAATACTATACCCCTATTCTGAACGCAGTGGAAAAGGTTTCGAGTCCTAATTCGATCGTATGGAGAAGATAACTTTTTGGACCCAATTATTATATTGAATTTTCAATATAAATTTTAGCATGTTTCTATCCCGTACGGCCAAACGATAGCTCCAAACGCTACGAAATTTGAAATTCGATAATAATACACTATTATGGATCCAATGGAACTGGATTTTTAGAAATCCGAGGCTGTGCCTTGGAAGGCTATTTTTACTCGTTAATTCAAACGATGTATTTTTAAAACTGAACAAATCATTTTTAAATTCAATTTAAAAAGTTTTTTATCTTCCTTATTATAAATACAAATTTTATAAGCCTTTAAATTATTTTTAACAAGCTTAAAACTCATGATTCACTATTTTAACCAATTTCCAATTATTAAATTCAATAATTAAATTATCCAATAAATAGTTATATTTGAAATTCAAGTTAAAATTTAACTTTTAAATATTTAAAATCGATTAAATATTCCAATTTCAAATAACCAAAAATTCTAGGTCATTACATTCCTCCCCCCTTATAAGAATTTCGTCCTCGAAATTTCTAGGTAAGAAGAATGGTCCAAAACCCGTTAACTATTTTTCCCAAAACCAATCAGTTTAAACAACTTTCCAAATCAATTTATTGTAAACACAATATGACCTTTACTAATTTCCAAATTCATCCATAGATTACAACCAATATTAGCCCCTCAATCATTCAAATCATAATTTAAAACCAAATTTTAAATTATCAAAATTTTCTTTAAAATTTTTCTAACTTCTTAAATTTTCGAAAAATTCCGCCAGCGTCTCCTTTGCTCGGCTAGACCTGAAAAACTACAAAATGCCTCTACGGCCCCAAATCATCAAAAGAAAACAAAAGCCAAGTGGCTTAATCAGAAAATCATCAATTTCAAACACAATTTAAACAAGTACATTTTTGTCGGGCAATCAATTTTTTTTTACTTCTGAAATCAAAGGCATCAATTTAGCTTTTGCTTTTAAAGACTTGCATATTACTTACCAATAATATCCGATCATACAATTCAAAATCTTTTTATTCAGCATTTTCAATATCCAATATTTATTTCACCAAAACTCGTACGATGTACATATATCATCCGTACGCAATATCTAATCTGATCACTCACTTGATCACACAATTTCACTTACGAACTAGTATCGTTCACACGACTCTCTAGTGCGGACTCAGATCTGGTTTCTTGATTAGAAACCTTCATTCACCTTGCATAGCCATATACTATGATAGAGAATTCCAGAATCAATCAAAAATCCATATCCAGGGTTCGCCGTCGAAAATCGAGTGAAAAATCCTAACTCGATCGATATAAATTATCTCGAAATTATGTGCTCGAATCTGGATCGAATCGTTATGCGAATAAAATAATATACGTACAACTTACGTATTTATTTCCAATTAATTTATTAGGTATATCCATTTTCTCATTCACATTTATGCCATTTACCTTTGTACTTAGTATCTTTCCCAATACCAATGTTACTTAAGAAATTCACTATCAATTTCTTAAGTCTTCATCGCTTTGGTTTATATCCATCTCTGTTTAAATTAAATTTTCAATTCCATTTGAACTCAATTTATCTCCAAATCTTTAAATATTGAATTTTATCAACCGTATCTCAAACCATATTTAATCCACTAATTATTTTAATTAGTTCCATCTACTAATTTATTTACAATCTAATTCAATTTCAAATCCATTTAACTTACTAATTTTATTTCAATCTCAACAAATTCCATTTTCAAAACTTATTTCATTTAGCCCACTTAGGCTAAATTTTCAAAAATTCACCTTATACTTAACACAAAGTTAAGTTTAATCCCATTCCAACATCAAATTTCAAATTTAATAAGTTTTCAAACTTATTTATATTCCATAAAACATTTTAGATCAAACTCCAGAGTTTAAACAATTATTCAATATTCAAAGATCATTTTTGAAATCATATATATCCAAAATCCTTTGGTATATCAAATTATTCTTTAAATTTCAAAACCAAAACTAGTTTTTCCAAAACAAAATACCAATGGAAAATCATTAAGGTAGCAATTCCTCCCTTGGAAACTCGAAAATGAACATCGATGATGTCGCGATTATCATCGGAATTATTTTCCAGCGACCGAAGTGAGTTCAGTGCTCTTATTTCCTTTTTAAAACCATTTTAAATATTTTTATTCCAAATCCCAATAGATTTCATTTCCAATTCAAAAATATCTCCAAATAATATCACTTTTTATTTTTCCGAGACTTGAAAAATATTTTCAAAACCAACGAAAATTAAATTCTGAAATTTCCAAATTTCCATCTTTTAATCACTACAAGAAAATCTGGCTTTAGTAGCACTTATTGGCAGCGTTTCAAAGATAAGTGCAACCATTATTATTTTCCACTTTACTTTTTGGTATATGCAACGCTGCTAAAATTTTCAGCCCTTCCCGCCATTAGTAAAATACTTCTATGTTTTTTCATTTTTCACCTTTCTTTCTCTACCATTTTCCCCTTCACTTTACAAAATTCTAATTGCTCCTCCCCGTCAATATTAAACCAGGCCCAACGTTTCCTCCATCGCTATCGTCTGGCCACTCCTTTCCATCAATTCACTCATCTCCCCATAGTAGATCGAACCTACTTCAATCTACTACCGTTTGTTTGAGTTTCTACATGAACCCTCAATCGGTTTGGATTTTATTTATGTATTTTGTGGTTATGCATAGATTTTATGTAGCTCAATATGGATTTTATATATGGATTTCTACACAAACCCTGATTTCAGAAACCCTAATTTGTGCATAAATACTAATTTTATATATGGATTTTATACAGATAGATATGGATTTTATATGTGGATTTATGCATAAAAGTTTCTGTTGAAGTTTGAAAATAACATAACAGGCATTGGGAGTTCCGATTTCAAGGCTTGTACAAGCAGCTGATTCTGAATTCTGTTTCTGTAATGCTATATTTGTTACATCTTTTATGGCTACTTTTGTGTTTTTTTCTAGGTATACAAGTGATTGATTGACAAAATATGTAGATATGTTTGTCAGAGGGTTTGGGTGCACTAGTTGGATCTATTGTTATTGGTTAAGAAAGCTTTATTGCCAAGGTAATACATTTGAGTCTCAAGGCAATGATATTTGCGATTTGAAGGTTCAAGGGCTTTTTGATGTTTGCAGGTTCCTTAAAATTTTAGAACCATGGACTGCAAGAACTAATAGGAATAAATTTATTTAATTTATTGCATGTTTATGTACTTAGTTTTGTGGCTGACCCCATGTTTTCTAATTTAAACTGTAAAAACATATACTCCATAACTGTAGTTTCTGAAGATATAAATAGCAAGCTATGTTGTCTCGGTGTATTGATTTCAAAAATCCATGAAAACTATAGGCATGTCATTTATTTAATAAACTAACTATTTGGACCAATTTTTATTAGAAACCAAAATTGAATTCTTTTTTCTGTTGACATTTTATTTGTACTATTTTCATCATATTATAAAATGCTTTTCAATGGCAAGAAGTGGGATGAATAAGTACAGATGATGAAGTTGATTGGCTACATTTTAGTATGGTCATTTAAGGTAATAAGTATGTTTATAAAAGTTTTTGTAGCAATGGTTACAAATACGATTAACGTCTACTAATTCTTTTCACTATTTGAATTCTTACAGTTCCTTTTAAGTTTCTAAGCTTTTTTAAAAAAGGTTTATAGCTTTAAATTAATTTTTTTGGTATATTCCTGAACAAAATGCATTTGGTTACTATTCATTTATGTTTTAAATTTACTAGCTATTCATTTTTCCTTCTCAAAAATAGATCCACATGAGCTTATTTTAGTCGTCGTGGACTGTTGAGTGAATTTAGTTTATATATAACTATCCTAATATTCTTTTAGTAGTTAGATCATAGAGGTACCAATAGTTGGTTGATAGTACAGTTCAAAATTGTGCAATAGGCAAAACATATAACTGATGGAAATGGTGGATCAAATGAATGTACTATGCAACTGACGCCAGTTATGCCACTTTTCTTCTGCTATTTAATCAGACTAAACCTGCCATACATGCCAACTTCTCCTGCAGCAAATATTTAAAAAACACCTTTGCTTCATAAATTATCTGCTTGTTATTTTAGTCCCCTTACACTCTTCTTATTTGTACTTTTACTTTTAAACCAGTTTTCTCATTTTAACGTATTTACTACTGTATTTTCTCTTTAAGAACAATGAATGAGAATGTTATACTATTATCCAACTTGGTGTACGGAATATATTGGACTACACTATTAGAGTTACACTTGCTTAGTTATGGATGTTGGTCCATATGCTAATTTGTATTTGTCCATATGTTGATTTAATGCATTTGTTATTTGATTATTTGTACCAAAACTTCATAGTCATTGTTCCATTTTCATTAAAATATTTGCTTAAGATGTGAATTCTACATCAAATTTTATAGTAAGGATGGGTAATTAATATCTGGTAACAATGGGATAAAAACAACAAAAAGAAATTACAAGTTATGCTACCTCTTCCAAAATAGAGATGCATTCTGATGGGAAGTGTGACGTTGACGGTTATGTTCTCATACAGTTGTATGATTCACTAATACCTTAGTAGCTTTCTTATACCGTTCCTCCCAATTGATATTTGATTACTTAGTATTATACTTTTTGTAAAAAGTTGGTCTTATATAAAGGATGTTTGAAGTGGTCAATTACCATTACTGCATTTAAGTGGATCCTCTATGCATTTTTGCTATGAACTATAACTCAACTTCTTTACATCTCTTAAGTTCAGTTGTGTTTATTTTATAACTACTTTTTTGAATCTCTAGTGTTTGATGTTTTTAGTTTAAATTTCCAGTTAGTTTATGTACAACCTTTTACATTTGTCGATTGAATAGTCTAATTTTATTTCAATACATAAACTTTACAAGCAAATGGTGTTCAACCATAGTCTAGAAGAGTTGGGAAAGATGATGTTGACTGGGTTGATATGGCTAACTCTTACATTTGCAATTGTTGATGGTTCTCAGCCCGGTATGGTATTGTATACCACTTGGGTTGTCAACCGACTACTGTGAATTTTTGGAATTTAAAATATAATTATATATTTACATAAGTTTGACCATTGTATGCTCTAGAAATTGTCCTTTTGGTTATAATATCATGACTAACTCACTCTAACTAAATTCCATTACCACTACCTTATGCTTTTACTACATCTAAGTTGAGCGGTGATTTTTGATGAAATAACCAAGAAACTTGGTTGAGTAATGTTTTTTGGCACATGTCGATCAACACGAGTCTTTTTAAAAGTTCTACAAAATTATCGATCTAGTAAATATTAAATTATTATTATTATTATTATTATTATGCATCATGTGTGCTTTATTGTTGGACACTAGCTATGGAAGAACTTCAAATCATTAGTGACACATAACTTTAGTAATTAGTTAGTGTTCTATTTTAGGTCGGATAATTATAGTGACTTATTATCAACATGGTTGCATTGTTTGTAGTTTATATCAAATACTAATGATATAGCTTCATGGTTGGAATATGGGTTCGTCCAATGTTCACTATTTGATGAATTTAGGCATGTTCATTTATTGAGTTGGGTACTATCAAAAATGGTTTTTCTAGATCTGGATCTGTTAACTTTTATTGGTTGCAGATCTAACCATTTATCTGATGGATGTACACCGTATAGATTCTTACCCATTAACATCACAAATTCACAAGGTCCACACCATATCCTCTTGAAGTATCACGTATTTTATCCGGTGTTAAATCATAACTAGTGTTTGAACTATTATATATGAAGTGAGGTGGAGGATGTGGTTTGTTGCTTTAGATTGGTGTAGGTGAATGTGTGGGCTGAGCTCGTGGTGGCTGTTTGTGGTTCGGGGAGTTGGTGATGGGTGTTTTCAGGTGGTGGTTGTTGGTGGTCGAGCAGTTTTGATTATGGCTTGTTGAAGGTGGCAGGGAGTGGTGATGGTTTTGGCTTGCTATTTGTTATTATAGAGGAGGGGTTTTTCAAGCGACAGTGAACCAAAACCAAGGCAGTAAGTTGGTTGCAGAGGGATTGAAGGTGGTTGAATTGATTGATAGGTGAATGTTGTTTTGGTGAAGTAGTGTAGATTGAGGTTTTGTGTTTTGGTGAGGCTATGATTTTGGATTCTTGAAGGTGTTTGGGTAGTGGTGGGATGGTTCTGTGATTGTAGGTTGGGTAACGATTAAGAAGGTTATAAAGGTGGCAGGAAGTGATTGTTTGCAGTGGAACAACCACTTCTATGATATTTAAAGCTTAGTGAATGATCTTTATTTTTATTTCATCATCAGCGCATGTTTGTGCACATAGTGCATATCACCAGTTGTTTTTGTAATACGCTAGTATTATCTGTTAACTTCTATGGTTTTGGTATAGGATTACAAAGTTTTTTTTTGTATCACAAGGTGATAACTACCTATGCAGTGAGGTAATATTAAAGCCTTTATATTTAATAAAATATGAATTTGTGCATCAATATGCTAGCTAAGCCTCATTTTAATTTGAGCGATGGGTACTGCTGCCATACTTGATAATGCAATCTTTGTCAAAAATGCCTTTTACTGCCTGACATGGTTGTAGTGATTCAAATATACGTAGTTTCCTAAAAGTTGCATCTTAGCGGACCAGATTGGTCAGTCTTTTGTTTTTTTCCATTACGCCTTTTCCTCTTCAGGCCGCTTAATTTAGTTATAGCATCATAAGTTAATTACTTCCATCAACCAAAAATTAACTTACAGCTAATTTGTTTGCCTTAACTAGATTACACGGTAAAGGATCTCACACAAAACCCAAAAATGAAAGGATATAATGCCTACGGCAGCGGTGAGATGATGACCTTCTATCAAATTCAACTGCAATTAATTACTCATCAGGAAACATGCAATGTGGTACGTTGTCTGTGACAAATTTTAAAAGAACTTTCAAAGAAGAACCACATAACACTATAGTATCTTACATAAGATATCTGTGTATATGCATGAAATTCAAACTGAAGGCATTGGGTGGAGATTGAGGAGGTGTAGGTTGTTTTGATCTTCACGGTGAAGTGTAGTGAAGTGATGTTTTAGGTGAAGTGAAGCGGTGGTTGGGATATATCTTCTTTCTCAGCTTATATCCTTACCCACTAGAGCCCCTAACAGCTTTCTGCAACCTTCAACCACCTTCTTCGATGATCCACCGGCCTGCCCTAATGAACTTCACCTGAAATGAGTGTTTTCACCCTTCTCTGCTTAGGAACAGTGCCTTACATCCTCCACAATCATGGCTATCAAGCTTTGGTTATTAATTGGATAGATGGAAGAGACATATGATGGTATGTATGTGTTTTTCCTCTATATCAACTTATTTTACATATATTGGTTTGTTAGTAGAGAACTATATTTATCAAGGTATGTGCTTGGCTTAAGAAAACTCATCTGCTTTGACTAGAGAGGAAACTAAATGGACAGACAGAAGAGACATATGGTGGCAGGTAGGTATTTTCCTCTTTATCAACTTATTTCTCATATGTTGGTTTGATAGTAGAGACAAACTAGCCTAGATTGTAGGAGCAACTTTATCATCCAAATGCTCTCCCCAAACTATTCTTGCCCGATTAAGCACTGAAGTCAAATTATAAAAGTACTCATATAAGTTGATATGTTTTGATTTTTATAATCATTGCAATTTATCTGTCACTGTTAACCAAAATTGTGTCTGATTTCCCATTGGGTTGGGAGGAAAATATTTGCCTCTTTTGCTTTTGAGAGTAATGTTGGGATGATACATTCAAACAACAAGTTCCTTAGAGTTCACACATTGGAACTTTTAATATATTACAAGGTACATTATAGCTATTAAGATTACTATAGATAAGATTAGTCGCTTATCAATCTATCCTCACAAATATATTGTAATGCTAATTGCTTGTAGTTAACAACTTAAGGACACATGTTCATTTAATCAAACTAGTATAAGTACAATAAAATAACTCTACGTTTTCTATGCATCGTTTTTATGTCAACTTGACTGTGATTCTACACTTTGTAATATGCACTTTGCATCGTTTTTATGTTAAAGTCTATACAGTGTATGTCGTATTTTTTTTTGATATTGATATTTTATATTAGAAAAAATGTAGTGATGGGTAGGACCGTTCATAGGAGTAGTAATTGCAGCAGCTTATCAATAGTACATCTTGAGAAATTGATTTAGGTTATCACCATTTATTCATCATTAAATTGGTTTTGCAAGGTCAAGTGATATTTATTGTTATCTTTGAAAACATGGTTAGTAGCTTCTTCTCATACACATTTTTTAACAAGTAAATATATTTCGTCTAACATAGTCGAATTTCGTCTAACATAGTCGAATTAACCAAGTTTATGAAAATTAAAAAAATTCATAATAATAATACGTTAACTAAGTTTTAATAATAATAATAATAAATTAACTAAGTTAACCAAGTTAAAAAAATTCGGACCCTGCTCCGGAATTTATAGGGTATACAAGTTGTTAGCTCCCTGCCTGTATTCAAAAGTTTCTCACCATGTCATCATTGTTATATTTTGTGCAAAAGAAGCATCTATCATTGTTCACATAAAGTTTTTTCCCTTCTTTTTTTAAGTTGTAAGAACTAAGAAGTACTATTTTCTTAAACAACTGTACAATATACTCACCAACCTTCTTCTTTTCATAATTTTTCATGCTTATTTAACCTCTTTTTATTTACCCAGTTTGATGAAAGAATCATTGATGTTGTCATGAATAAAATTTTCAAGAATTATCAAAATTTAGTCTTTCTTATTTTTATCTTCATATTATGGTTAAGTAGTTCTTTTTGTTACCTATTAAAATTTTAACCTTCAAATTTTCCATTTATCTCTTACTCTTCTTTCAATTCAATTTTATGTGTAATATTGATTAACAGTTCTTTGCACTGATATTATAGCATTTTGAATTGTACAGTGAATGTGTTTTGGAAGTCGAGGATGAACATGGGTTTCCAGGCGATAAGTGGAGACGGGTTTAAGATATCGGTGCCTTCGAAATGGAACCTGAGTAAAGAGAAAGAGTACTCATGTCTTTGTGTGATATCTGGTCCCTGTGTTGCGTGTTCAGTGATGTTTGCGAAGCTGCTATCGAATGGTTTAGTTGCACTGTAGGATGATGGCAGGTTGCTTGTAGAAGTGTGCAGGGTAGTGGAGTATGTGGAAGTATGTGCACAGACAAGTTTGATGTTTAAGTGGAAGTATGGAGTCAATTTTATGAATGAAGTTGTATTGGTTGCCCTTGGCAGCAGCGATAGGGGATGCCAGAGGAAGGTAAGTTGCAGTGGTTACTATTGTAAGTGTTTTGGTTGATTGTTTTGTTGAAATTGTGAAGTGTGTGATGTGAATGATGCTGTCAAGTGGAAGTTGTTGCTTAAGTGTGCAGAGAGATGAATGCTAGCTAAAATGGTGTAGTTGTATATTTGATGATGGAGTAGTATGTATGTCAGATGGTTGTCAGCAAAGATGATGTTGGAGTTTGGTTGGTGAGTAATGTTGTCTGCAGTTGTAAGGTTAAACAAGTTGCTATATGTGCAGAGGGGTTTGTAGAAGTTACAGGTAGAAAATTGTATGCAGTGTGGATGTGGTCTTGTGGTAAAATGGTCTGTGTTGATGTTTGTGGAGTGGCAGAGGATGTGTGATGAAGTTATTGAGATGTAGATTTTGAGGCAGTCAGGCGATTTTGGAGGTGAGTTGCAGAGGCAGTTCAGTTGTATGTGTAGGATGAGTGTTTGATGCAGTTTGAAAAATGGAAATGGAAGGGTAATATATGTTATGAGGTAGTCAGAGAAGTGAATGGTAGTAATGAAAGTTGAACTGTGTTTGTTTGTATGGGGAAGACAGTGGGTGATGTTTTGTTTTCAGCGGCGTCGATGGTTGGACAGGGGATTTGTTGGCAGAAGAAGGTGTGGTTTGGTCAGAGGGGAGTTGAAGGTAGATGCAGTGATGTTTGTTGATGTGTAGAAGGTGGTGGGTGATGTAATGTACTGTGGAGTTGAATTTTATGTATTTGTGGTCTGTGGCAGTGGTTTTGTGGTCTGATGGAAAGACTGAAATGTCAAGAAGGATCAAGGCACTGGTGACTGTGCACTGGTGATTGTTCAGAGGAATATTAGTGGTTCAGGGAAGAAACGTGGAGTGACTTGAAAGGAAGAAAATGGATGAGTGATTGTTTGTATTGGGAGTTGAATATCAGTTGAGGCACTGTAGCAGAGAGGAGTGCACAAGAGTTTTGAAAACATAGAGGTAAAAGTTTGGGTAAATTTTGTAGTTAATGACGCATTGCTATGGCGACCTACATCTGAGTGTACGTACATGGAAGATGCCTTTGGTACTACGATAGCTTGGCCAGCAGCATATGTCATTGGAGAATCAAGTTCCAGTAAGTATTATTTTTCAGTACATCATATCTCAACATTAAGTTTTAGTTCTGTTTATTCGGGTATTAAAAAAAAAATCTGTATCACAACATTTAAGTTTTTATTAAATGTTGGATCATATATTACATTATAAATTTACCATACAATGAACCTTTATTTAATATTAAAGGTAAAGCAAAGTGCTATAGTTATGCCTTACATCCTATTACTATAAAGTCTTGCTACATCCTAGATTAAAAATCTCTCAAACATATAAATGCACATATCAGATTGCAAGCCTGTAGCTAGGCATAAGTCATATAGAACTAAAATGGATTTCTACTAAAACAGGTGTAATATAATATGCAATAATCAGTTGAACTAAGTTATAGATCCAATAACATGCATTCTTGAGGCCTATCTATATTACATAAAAATTATGAGTACAGGCCACCTTTGTCAAGCCATGGTGTAAAACTATATACATGTTGAATTATATTGACAATAGTGTCTACATGTATTCAAGTACTTCAAGTGTTTCTCCCTTATTTAAAATGTCATGGAAGTTGTGTTAATTTACCATCCTATATGCTGAAATTATTATGTCAGTCTGTATTAACAATGACATTTCAGCTATAACTAAAACTATAACACAATGCTTAACTGTTTAATGTAATGGTAGAAAGCAATTTTGGATAGGGAGAAACCCGGTTCATATTTGCTGACAGTCTATGGTAATTTGCAAGCTAAGATGCTGTGAATTAAAAAGATATAATGTCAATATAATTAGCGAACATGTAGAAAGAGGGATAAGGCAAGTCACAGTGGAAGTATCATATTTGCTGACAGTCTATGGTTCATATTTGCTGACAGTCTATGGCTCATATTTGCTGACAGTCTATTGTTGATTGTTAAACTCGTTTGTAGGTTATTAGCTATTTCGAAGCGAAGACTGTCGACAACAAAGAACTATTGGTAATCAAGCAACGAACATGAATTTAATTGTTATATATGTTGTCGTATTTTGTTAGTACCATTTGTGGAAACTTGTCTGTGAATGCTGGTAGTATATGACTTATTTTGTTGAAAAACTACTATCGAATTGATTATGGATATTATATTTGATTGTGAGATTAGCATGTTTTTGCAATTATTTGAATATGATGATCATATGATTGATTGTTTGTATATGCTAATTATGTGATTTAATTGTTTGTTTGAATATATGAAAATTATGCGATTGAACGTTCGTTTTAATATGAATAGTATATAAGCGATTGCTGGAAATGGTATAAACCATCAACCGTAAATAGTAGCATTTAAAATATGCTACCAAACAACCAATAACTATTAGTAGCGTTTTAGAAATGCTACAGAAACAAATGTAAACTAATATAAAAAACCTATAGCTGCATTTAAAAGTGACTTTTGGTAGCGTTTTTTAAATCCTACAGAAAATACCTATAGTTGCACTTAAAAGTGACTTTTGGTAGCGTTTACTACAACGCAACAAAAAGTTTTAGACTTTTAGTTGCATGTCGTATAACAGCGTTCTCTAAAACGCTACCATAAGTTATGGTAGCGTTTTTTCAACGCTACCAATAGTTTTTTCAATATAAATTTTAGCATGTTTCTATCCCGTACGGCCAAACGATAGCTCCAAACGCTACGAAATTTGAAATTCGATAATAATACACTATTATGGATCCAATGGAACTGGATTTTTAGAAATCCGAGGCTGTGCCTCGGAAGGCTATTTTTACTCGTTAATTCAAACGATGTATTTTTAAAACTGAACAAATCATTTTTAAATTCAATTTAAAAAGTTTTTTATCTTCCTTATTATAAATACAAATTTTATAAGCCTTTAAATTATTTTTAACAAGCTTAAAACTCATGATTCACTATTTTAACCAATTTCCAATTATTAAATTCAATAATTAAATTATCCAATAAATAGTTATATTTGAAATTCAAGTTAAAATTTAACTTTTAAATATTTAAAATCGATTAAATATTCCAATTTCAAATAACCAAAAATTCTAGGTCATTACATTCCTCCCCCCTTATAAGAATTTCGTCCTCGAAATTTCTAGGTAAGAAGAATGGTCCAAAACCCGTTAACTATTTTTCCCAAAACCAATCAGTTTAAACAACTTTCCAAATCAATTTATTGTAAACACAATATGACCTTTACTAATTTCCAAATTCATCCATAGATTACAACCAATATTAGCCCCTCAATCATTCAAATCATAATTTAAAACCAAATTTTAAATTATCAAAATTTTCTTTAAAATTTTTCTAACTTCTTAAATTTTCGAAAAATTCCGCCAGCGTCTCCTTTGCTCGGCTAGACCTGAAAAACTACAAAATGCCTCTACGGCCCCAAATCATCAAAAGAAAACAAAAGCCAAGTGGCTTAATCAGAAAATCATCAATTTCAAACACAATTTAAACAAGTTTGTCGGGCAATCAATTTTTTTTTACTTCTGAAATCAAAGGCATCAATTTAGCTTTTGCTTTTAAAGACTTGCATATTACTTACCAATAATATCCGATCATACAATTCAAAATCTTTTTATTCAACATTTTCAATATCCAATATTTATTTCACCAAAACTCGTACGATGTACATATATCATCCGTACGCAATATCTAATCTGATCACTCACTTGATCACACAATTTCACTTACGAACTAGTATCGTTCACACGACTCTCTAGTGCGGACTCAGATCTGGTTTCTTGATTAGAAACCTTCATTCACCTTGCATAGCCATATACTATGATAGAGAATTCCAGAATCAATCAAAAATCCATATCCAGGGTTCGCCGTCGAAAATCGAGTGAAAAATCCTAACTCGATCGATATAAATTATCTCGAAATTATGTGCTCGAATCTGGATCGAATCGTTATGCGAATAAAATAATATACGTACAACTTACGTATTTATTTCCAATTAATTTATTAGGTATATCCATTTTCTCATTCACATTTATGCCATTTACCTTTGTACTTAGTATCTTTCCCAATACCAATGTTACTTAAGAATTTCACTATCAATTTCTTAAGTCTTCATCGCTTTGGTTTATATCCATCCCTGTTTAAATTAAATTTTCAATTCCATTTGAACTCAATTTATCTCCAAATCTTTAAATATTGAATTTTATCAACCGTATCTCAAACCATATTTAATCCACTAATTATTTTAATTAGTTCCATCTACTAATTTATTTCCAATCTAATTCAATTTCAAATCCATTTAACTTACTAATTTTATTTCAATCTCAACAAATTCCATTTTCAAAACGTATTTCATTTAGCCCACTTAGGCTAAATTTTCAAAAATTCACCTTATACTTAACACAAAGTTAAGTTTAATCCCATTCCAACATCAAATTTCAAATTTAATAAGTTTTCAAACTTATTTATATTCCATAAAACATTTTAGATCAAACTCCAGAGTTTAAACAATTATTCAATATTCAAAGATCATTTTTGAAATCATATATATCCAAAATCCTTTGGTATATCAAATTATTCTTTAAATTTCAAAACCAAAACTAGTTTTTCCAAAACAAAATACCAATGGAAAATCATTAAGGTAGCAATTCCTCCCTTGGAAACTCGAAAATGAACATCGATGATGTCGCGATTATCATCGGAATTATTTTCCAGCGACCGAAGTGAGTTCAGTGCTCTTATTTCCTTTTTAAAACCATTTTTAAATATTTTTATTCCAAATCCCAATAGATTTCATTTCCAATTCAAAAATATCTCCAAATAATATCACTTTTTATTTTTCCGAGACTTGAAAAATATTTTCAAAACCAACGAAAATTAAATTCTGAAATTTCCAAATTTCCATCTTTTAATTCCTTTATAAATCGTTTTTATAAACCATATCATCTTTAAATATTCCTCTAGAATTCCATTTCATTTCAAATTATAAACCACATTTATAAATTAATATTTACAAACTCCATTTTGTTACATGAATTAATTTCTTAACTTTTGGTTATAATTTCAACTTTTAGTTCAGTCACCACAACCACGAATGATAATGGTTTAATATTATCATTTCTTAACAACCAAGCACACCATATACAACTACAACAATTTTCTGAAAAATTATATCTTTATTTATTATATAAAAATAATTTTGGGTAAAATTATTTCATTTACCCCATTTCAAAACAATACCGTGTCGAATTGTTCTGTCCAAGTGTTTAGAGATCCCTATCAATAACATTAATTACTCGTATTGACCAAAATCCATAAGCCACTCAACAAACCAATCTACACAATATAAAAAATTTATATTCACTAACAAATACACGCTCATATCTATTAATACTCTCAAACTCTTTCTAGGGTGTTACTGACACTACCTCTAATGTGTAATCCCCACCAGAGCCAAGGTTCTCGCTTAACCTTCAGCTCTGTTACCAAAATGTCACGACCAAGATTATTTACCTCTGAAAATCGACATCAATACGTTCACTGTATTACATGCCAAGCAATTGAATGCCGGAAATACCAGATCGTTAGGGAAAAGAAAAAAGAGGTAGAAGAAGAAAATAGAAATAACAACGTAGAATCTCATAATCGCAGCGGAACAATATATAATAGATAATAACATCTCCCTATACAAAATGAAACTACAACTGTTATTTATACATTACATCATCAGAGTACAATACAATAATAACACAATACAGGACAGTTATAATAACTTATCCTCTCAAATGCTGAATATACAACCTACAATACACAGCGGAATAAAAACCAAGTACGTGTGATATGTCTCGTCATCCAGCTCATCTCCTGAGCTCCATAACATCCTATCATATATCTGTAATACTCTGTTTGACCCGAGCATTATAATAAATTAACACCCGAGCCAGTCTGAAAACCAGCGTGAGAAAACACACTCAATTTGAATTTTAAAATCAAAGGTATCTCGTAAGACCATGCCACACATAAACACAATGGGTTTTTACCTTACGATAACCAAAACATTTCATATCAAATCCTCTGATATTATAATAGTGTCTAAGCACAAATACTTATTCAAATAGTTGAAATTTTTATATTTATTAAATTCCAGCATACTAGGCCCTACAATCAAAACCGTAAAGGGCATGTATTGGAGAATGGATTCCATACGAATGACTAGGCACTGGGGTACCACCTGTCACAATAAACGTCTAGAAACAGCGTACCGAGGACCACGCTAGTATCCCCTGCAACACAAGAGCGAACTATCCCTAACCTGGATAGACCGAATATGCTATCGGCCCTGGTGTTCCCACTCTCTTTCGAGCTCCTTCCATATATCGTAGTAATAAAATAATATCCGCGGGTATCTAGAAAGGTGATAAACATTCCCTAATTGGGTGCGATCCACTTAGCCTTGCTGCATCTCCCTTGATTTTCAATCATTCCCGGTTGATGAGGCTAGAGGCTACGATTACCTTTTTAAGGAATTTTTCACTTAGAATGCCTATTGTCCTCCAATGACAATGTACTGATAGCATTCATCCATACAAGTCCATTCTGGGTCCGAACGGAACCGAAGGTACTATTCCTACTACATCCATTTTGGAACAATCCTCAGGATTAGTAGCGATCAGCCCTTGCACTTCACTACTCCATCTTCGACTCCATGCTCTTGTTTTCACATCGGAAACGTACTCGTTGGATCGAAGTGGTTTTCGGATAACTTATCTGATCCCGGTCTCATCGAAACAACGTTCGATATTTTCGGTAAACTCAACCCCGGTTCATTTAGGAAATAAACAGACAAAAATAAGATTGGAGATCACCTCCTAACCTTTAGTGGACGGATTTCCTTATCAACGTCCTAGAAGAACGAAACGATTTTATACGTACAGTATAGCACCTCGAACGGTAACTGTACCATATAACCCCCATATTTCTCCTAGATATTACCAAAGTTATATTTTGGGTCCAGATTTGATAGTCGGTTATTTAACTATCAAATAAATAATCATTCAAACAAATATTTTATTTTCCACTGAAAACGCTAAATCCCTTTTTAATTTAATTTTAATGAATTAAATCTCTTTATCCAGAATATATCTTATCGAATTTAGTAAATTCACAAACTATCTTTCCAAAAATATTTGAAACCCTGTTTAAAAATACTGTGGAAAGTACCACTGCGCTATCAAACCATGGATTCACAGCTCAATGGTTACGTCTCTATCCCATAGAAATCCAAGACTTAACTGCAGGCACTCACTGCCTCCGATTTCGCCATGCAGGTATACCATTACTTCCTGAAACCTTTATTTAAAATTTTTCAAATTAATACTTATGAAATTTCTATAATAATTTTCCAGGTTAATTTTAGGCAATTACTCTTTAAAATAAAAGTTATTATAAAATAATATTAATATAGAATAATCTATCTCTTAAAATAATAATACTAATAAATTCTTAAATGATAATTAACTTAATGTCAACCATTTATAAAACTACTTAATTAATACTTAAATATACTATTAACAATTTCAAACAACTAAATAATTAATTTTTCGAAATATTCTTAAACACTTTTAAATTTTCTAGTTAATACTGAAAATTCCTTCCTTTTTAAAATAACTGAATTTCTCAATAAAAATATATTTTCCAATTCCAATATAACTAGTCTAACATTTATAAATCTCTTCGATTTATTCCCAATTTGATTTACGTCACACTTCCGTAAATTCCCTTTCCACATTTCTAAAATAAATCTACCATTTATTTTTAAACCGATTTACCCATCTCCTTATAAATCCTCACCGTGAATTTATAACTTCAATTTATCCACTGATAATCACTTTACTTTATTTATAAATCTTGTTTATAAATTCCATAGTCTCATTTTTCATATAAAACTGTTTCACAATACTTAATCGATTTTTAATCGATTTCTAAATTAAATTCCATTTTTAAAATTAATTTCATGAACAACCCAACTATAACCCAAACCCAACTAAATTCAGATTTCACTTCCTTTCTATAATTTAAAATCTTATTTAAATTGGGAACAACAAATTCATGTTTTATTTTCAAATTTCCTTTTTATTTTCAAATTTCCTTTTTATTTTCCCAAACTATTTTAAATCTCGATTTTTAAAATAAATCCTTTTATACTTAAACAATATCGCTTAAGTTCTATTATTAAAATATCCTTTTGTTTACATTGTTCAAAAATCTCTATTTTTCCGTATTCCGAAATTACCAAGTACAAATTTTAAACTCAAGCTATTTATTTTTCCCAAATTCATTTCCTTTAATAAATCCAAATTTCACTATAAATATTTTTCTTTCAATTTTCCCTTTTTATTTTCTTTTTAAAATTCAATATTCATATTTATGGTATTTTAAAATGCTAAAAATCTAACCAGTAATGCCATCGCATCCAATAAATTCAATTTCCACTATAATCTATCACAGAATCTTCAAACAAATCATATTACTGAATATGAAAATAATTTCAACATTTTTGAGGAATCCAGTTGGATCCATCCAACCTGCTTCCCTGCAACCACAGATGTTAGCACAATATAAAAATACCAATCCCACTTCGAGGGGGATATCGCGGTATATTGGGTCATCCGCTATTATGCGGAGCGCATAGGATCTCATCTGCTATATATATCTACGAGAATATCAATCACTCCAATATATATACTACTATATATAATATCACATCCAAAAGATAATAATTCATTAATTCTACCAATCAATTAACAATTAATTTTAACTATTTAAAATTAATTGTGGTAAATCCAAAATTGAGTGAGATTAACTCATCTTGATTTTTTTCCTTTCCAAACATCCAGCTTTTGAATAATCAAAAATCTCGACTGACTTCGAAAATCTCCAAACCAATTTTATTTTCAAAGCCTACTTCATTACGAATCCAATTATGATATTTATAAATCTCGTATGAATAAATTATGATATTTATAAGTTAACGAGATATAATATAAATAAATAATCCCTTAATTATACATTAACTTAATTACCCTAGGTTAAAATCCAAAACTTCTTCCTTAATATGATCTGCCACCCAACCATGAATGCTCGCTCCAGATAGCTGATCTTCTATCCATCCTAACTCCATCGTTTTCACCATAGAACGACATGAAACCACCTCCATTCATCACGTCGAAGGACCGCAAACCCGATGACACTCTTGAACCGACACTACAACCCTATAGAAATTCATGATTCTGACCTTCTTCCACCACCATACAATATGTCGCTACCTCCTACACCTGACATACAGAACACACAGTTGCCCTCCCTCATACGTGCACAAGAAACCATGACTACCCCGACCATCGAACTCACCTCCGCAACTCCATCACAAATCGCGACACCTCCCACTCGTGCGCGCAGATGCTATCGCGACTCCTTTCTCCTCAATTCCACCTGAACAGTTGCCGCATGCATGTGAAGATGACTCGCCAATCCAAGGTCGCATGGATTTTCAATCACCTAAGCACTCGCGACTTCATTCCCCCTCCCATGTATCGCTCGTCATCGACTATCCTGAGTAATTCGTTTTCGAGGAAAACGAATGATTTTTTTTCTTTTTCGGCTTCGAACTATAAAGGGGAAAGAAGGGGAAAACTTCTCGATTCATTTATAGGGAAAAAGAAACTGGCTCGCTATTCAACTGTGTAAAGTTTTTAAAAAAAGTTTTATTATTGTTTGAATGTACAGTTGCATTTTAAAAAGAAAAGATGGGAAGGAATGCTGGAAAGGAAAGTAACGTGTGTGGATAGGTAAACGGTGTTTGGAAAGAAGAATAAAAGCTGATGTGAAGATATTTGTCAAATATATTATATATATATATTTAAATTACAAAACGTCTCGATTTCGTGGCTAAAAATCTCAACCTCCTACCGAGGCGTGCCGCTAGGTGTTTATAATGTTATGCCCCTATTCCGAACGCAACAAAAAAGGTTTCGAGTCCTAAATCGATCGTATGGAGAAGATAGCTTTTTGGACCCAATTATTATATTGAATTTTCGATATAAATTTTAGCGCATTTCTATCCCGTACGGCCAAACGATAGCTCCAAACTCTACGAAATTTAAAATCCAATAATAGTACACTATTACGGATCCAATAGAACTAGTTTTGTCAAAATTCGAGGTTGTGCTTCGGAAGGTTATTTTTACTCGTTAATTCAAACGATGTATTTTTAAAACTGAACAAATCACTTTTAAATTCAATTTAAAAAGTTTTATTATCTTCCTTATTATAAATACAAATTTTATAAGCCTTTAAATTATTTTTAACAACCTTAAAACTCAAGATTCACTATTTTAACCAATTTCCAATTATTAAATTCAATAATTAAATTATCCAATAAATAGTTATATTTGAAATTCAAGTTAAAATTTAACTTTTAAATATTTAAAATCAATTAAATATTCCAGTTTCAAATAACCAAAAATTCTGGGTCGTTACAACTATAAAGGCTGGTACATGGAATAATTATTCAATAGTTATATGAGGCATCGACTTTATGGACACAATAACTAGGAGAACTAATGCATGTGATAGCTATTCGATAGCTATGTGATGTATCAATTTTTATAGAAACTCGACATTATATATTTTCAGGGGATCGACATCTCTTTTGGGGTAGAAGCTAGACAATCTTAGGGTTTAGAAACTCAGCACCATTCTTTTTAAAGTTTGACATCTTCATGTTTTTAGAGGCCTGACACCCTCGAGTGTAGAGGATCGACATCCCTCGGTGTTTTAAGCTCGAAACCTCATGGCATTTATTGACTCGATACCTATATTTTCTAGCGGTATGATAGCCGTTTGTTTTATAAACTCGATAGCCATGTTTTTATTGGTTCGGCAACTATATTTTGGCGGCATTAAGACGTATGTTTTACAAATGCAATACCTATGTTTTAGAGGCTCAACATAGAGATTCAACAACCCTATTTTAGCGACATACCATTAAAATATGTTCCTAATAATATTTTCCTTCGGCAAAATTCATATAAAATTAGGCTAAAACACTATTTTACTTCCTTGAAAACATTTGTCTTTATAATTGATAAGCCACTTGAAATCATTCTTAAAACAAGGAAAACATAGCCCAAATACTTAACAAAAATCTTATGCCAAAGCACCATCATCTTTACATAGCATATAAACCACTTGCCATCAAAACAAAGATTTCGGGCATCTATAAAACACTGACTATCGAGCCTCTAAAATATAGCTTTCAAGTTTATAAAACATACGGCTGTATGACTGCTAAAATATAGATATCGAGTATCTCTAACACATTGGCTACTGAGCCACTAAAATATATATTATCTTTATATAGCTTTTAAAACACCTGATAGCAAACAAGGTCATCGAGCCTTTAGAAAACAAGGCTTATTGAGCCACTAAAACATAGCCATTAGGTTTGTAAAACATGCGGTAGTCATGCCACTAAAATATAGTTATCGAATAGCTACAAGGAAGCTATCGAAATACAATAAAACAAGGGTGTCGAGTTCTTAAAATCACGAGGTGTCGAGCCTCTAAAACACATAGGGCATCGAACTTTAAATGATGTTGCCGAGTCTCTAAACTATGGGGTTGTCGAGCCTCAACAAAAGATTGGGTATCAAACCCTTACAAAACATTTGGTATCAAACCCCTACAAAACATTGAGTACCGAACATTTACAAAACATTAGATCTCGAACCTTTATAAATATAGAGTATCGACCCTTTACAAAACTTTGGGTATTGAACCTTTATAATTTATAAGGTATCAAGTCCTTAAGGAAGCAGATACATCACACAGCTATCAAGTAGTTATCGCATGCATCGACGCTTATAGATATCGAACTTCTAAGAATATAATGGTATTGAGACTCTAAGTTATAATGCCGATGACATTTATGTATATAACTTAAAAACTGATTTTTTTCCTTTTAAAGTTGAGACTTTCTACTAACCCTTGCCCCCATGTCAAATTCTCATTGGATAATAAAATACTTTTCATTTTTTTGCAGAAATTCTAGTAGGTCATGTTCTACCTTCTCCATCTAATTTTCTAAACCATTATAATTAACAGTATTGACTAATATTAATTAAAATCATTTCTAGAATAATAAATTCATAGAAAATCATAACCATTAGGTAAAATTCCTCAATAATCACCAAAAATTAGAATTTCTATCTTCTTCCATGTACAAAAATTTCAGGAACAAAATATTAATTTAATTATATCTAATAATTAAAAACCTGAAATACACACATTTTCCTCCTAGGAAATGCATAAAATATTCATATGAACTTGGAAAATTATGAAATTGAAACCCATATTCGAAATAATGTTTTACACAACATATTCAAATTTCAAATCAATAAAAGATTGAAAACTTAGGTTTTGCCTTTAAAATCCATTAAAATAATTCCATAAAATTCCAACAAACCATTATTTAATCTAATAATGATATCATCAATCTAAGCACGAAATATAATCACATCCAATTCGAAAATCAATCATAAATCTAAAATAAAACATAAACAAATGCGATTGTAACTATTATTCACCTTAAATTGGATAAGAGGTTGAGATTTGATGTAGATTAATTTCTCCTAAGTTTTCCCTTTTGAATTCCTTAGATTTCTTCCTCTTTCCTCTTGGTAATGGTCGGCTCCTTCTTTTGGTTTTGTTTCGATTTTAGAATATGGAATGAAGATGAATGAGAGAGGAAGCGCATATGGAATGAAATAAGGAATAATTCCTGTTATGCCTCTCTCATCAATTCGTTTCTATTCTATGTTTAAAATAATCTTATTAATTGATTAATTAAGGCCTGACCCAAATTAGTTAACAAATCTCATTCTCCCTATCAACATACATTATTCGATTTAATTTATCTAATTAAATTCCTTGAATAATGTTAAAAAAAATTAAGGGTGTTATAAAATCCAGAGTTTATAACTGGTTAAATGTTCATGACGACAACTTCAAATGTCTTACATGACACTCTATTTACGCTTTAGTATTTTCTCCTACGTGGGAACGAAAAGGGTTAATGTTGATGCAAAGACCTATGTGAGCCATTGTGATGGAATGAAATTATTAGTTGCTATGTTACTTAATGTTGTAAAAATATTTATCTTGATCTCATTTTGTCCCCTTGAATACAACTCTGGTGACGACTACAACATATTTGGCGCTCATTTTTGAGTTTTGAAGTGGGAAATGTTGTAGAACCCACTTTTTTCTTTTCTTTTCAAGCTCACTAGCACCACTACGTCCACCTTTAACTAAGACCACCAATGTTTCCACAATCCCCACATCAAAACGAGCAAACCTATATAAACAGTTTCCAATTTGGTTATATTGCCAAAAAGTTTGGCGTTAGCGATTCTTCTATTAAACTCTGATTTCTCCCTTATCAAACCATAAAACACAATCATTCCAATTCCATTTTGATCCTCTCTCCCCTCTACGAATACAGCTATATCATAAAATCCATAACGGTTCACCTTCGAAATCACTCTCTTTGTTGGGTTTGAATTTTCAAACCACCACAGTCAGAGTTGGGTTGAACAAAGGCCACGGTTGCATAGCTCTCAAAAAAAATTAAGAGATCCAAGTTTTGTTTCAGCCAAAACAATGATCATTTGCTTTAGAAAGAAAAAGTTAAAGAAGTGGGAAGACAGGCTCATTGAGAGGAAGGAAATAACGTAAATGAAGAAGTGGTATGCCGCTATGATAGGGGGGTATTTATAGGTTATAGTTAGGGTTTGAAGGCCCGTTAGTTTCTTTTATTTCCAAAATCCTAATGCATGTTTTGTGGTCGTACGACCTCTAGGAATATCAGACTGTGACGATTCTTTGATGACGCGACTTATTGTATTGTTCTTGTTCCAATGGTATAATTTCGTTAGAATCCAAGACTGTACCCAAGTGCTATTTTTGGGCGTTTTAAAGCTGTACAGTATAACTCTCTCTCGAAAAGTCAACACAAAGATCTTTTAGCACAATGGTTAGTGCGTGGGGTTGATTTCCAAGATGACATGAGTTCGAATCTCACGATTGTCACATTTGACATCAGAGCCTATACCATGTTAAGGTTGTGTGGTGTAGTGCTGTGGACGTATGTAACAACCTAGAATTTTGGTCACTTGATTATAAATGATTAATTAATTTTAATGATTTAAATAGTTGGATTTTGCAATATAATAACTTATAATTCAAATATTGTAATCATTTAAAATATCTGAATTATGAATTAAATATTAATTAAATAGATTTAATAATTTTATTTAATTCTTTTTAATTAATAAATAATATTGGTGAATTCAATTTAAAAATTTATTACAAAAACAAATAGATCAGACAAATATCGATAATTTGATCGAAACTATAAAACAATATTTAAATCTGTGAAAACAACATCCCGGGGCACTGTCTTGGATTTTCACAAAACTAGTGCCATTAGATCCGTAATAATATATAATTGTATGGCATTGAGTTTCGTAATGATCAGACGTACCGTTTGGTCATGCGAGCTCGAAATGCACAGCGATTAATTTTAAATATAACTTGATTTAAAAAGCTAACTTCCGTACACTTTGGAATTAGGTCTCAAAACTATTTCCATTGAGTTCGGAATAGAGTATTTAGTATAGAATGCTAGTCGGCACGCTTCGATAGGAGTTCAAGATTTTTGGGGATGTAATGTTGGATATTTTAAAATAATATATATATATATATACCTTATATTTTAATTTCTTACTTTAGCCCATACTCTTCACATTAGGCCCATACTCCCACGTCTAAGCCATTCCTTCATCTCCTTTATATTCCATTGCATGTAAACAAGAAATTGTTTTTCCTTTTTGCTAATCAAACTTCTAAAATCAAAATCAATTCATACACTCCACTAAATATCTTGTAGCTTGATCCGTTGGGTTCCTATTATCGTGAGCTTCCTATCCATATGCTCGGAATTTGGTGCATCATCAATTTGGATTAGTCGACATTTAGGCAGTAGACTAGGGCTCGACATTGTCAGGGCTAGGGGCTTCGATAGGTCATGGGGTGAGCGTAGTCGGGTTTGTGGTGGCGAGAGGCACCTAAGGCTGGAATTTTGTGAGGTCTGTCCCCTTATTGTGATGTGCGGTGATGTATGGCCTAGGGAGGGGAGCTGGTTGACGTGTTTTGGTGGAGGGTGGGGGAGGCGTCGTGGTGATGTCGGATGGGTCGAGGCCGCATAGAGATGTTGAACGGTGAAGTCGGATTGGAATTTCATCGGATGATTCTCCGTATCAATGGAAATGGTGCATGGCCATAATGGGTACTGTGCACATCTAGGCGCAAGAAGTCATTTGCATTTGGGGGAGAAGAAGCAATTAAGTGATTAAATTAAGTAATGATTTGTTAATTAGTTATTAATTAATTTAATCTAATCGATAACTTATAAAATGTGTATCACTCATACAAGGTGGGATTCGAACGCCGTGTTTTGCGTTGGACTCATAGCGACGATGGCTACGTAATGGAGTTTGTTTGGTTTGATTTGGAGCTAGTGGAATTTTTGCCTAAAATCGAATGTCCGTTCGGTTTTAGTTTAAAAACAGAATGCTTTGGTGAGAACTGGAATCAATGCGAGTTTAACTCACATTCAATTTTACTATATCATATCTATGATGCTATAAACTATTATTGATTGCTTGGATGTTAGTTAAATTGTTTGGTTGAATTTCCGTTTGGAAAGTGGATGATATATTAACTTGATTGTTATAAACCCATATGGTTATATATAATGTCCTTAACCATTGTTTTGCATGAAGAATTTTTAGAGAGACCTTGAGAGGTTTCTTGCCAATAATTATTTATTTACAACCTTATGCTATTATATTGATGTTTAATTAAAATTAATATTGATATTTCATTTAAATTTTCTAA
Organism: Allium fistulosum; assembly: GCA_030737815.1. Classification (NCBI taxonomy): domain Eukaryota; kingdom Viridiplantae; phylum Streptophyta; class Magnoliopsida; order Asparagales; family Amaryllidaceae; genus Allium; species Allium fistulosum. The sequence continues at coordinate 583,405,148 of CM060906.1, read as the reverse complement.
GTGTCGTTATAACGATTTTTGCTATCCCATCATTTATTGCATATCACTCCTAAACCCTTGTATGGGCATTTTGAACTTGAGATTGTATTTTTACAAAATAGATGTTTGTAACTCATTAATCATTTTGATTAATGATAATTTAAATTAATTAATCATTTAAACTAATGATGTTTAAAATTAACTAATCTTTTTGATTAGTGAGATTTGGATTTAATTAATTATTTTAAATAACGATATTTGAATTTAATTAATTATTTTTACTAATGACATTTGAAAATTAATAATCATTGTAATTAATGATATTTAAAAGTAATTAATCATTTTAATTAATGATATTTGATTTTAATTAATCATCCTAATTTCTGATATTTGAATGTAATTAATCATTTTAATTAATGATGTTTGAAATTTATTAATCTATTTGGTTAATGAGATTTGAATTTAATTAAGTCATTTTAATTATTGATTTGGAATTCTAATTAATCAGTTTAATTAATGGTTGTTTTAAATTTAATTAATAGTTTTAACTAGTGATATTTGAAATTTAGTTAATCATTTTAATTAATGATGTTTTATAGTTAATTAATCATTTTAACAAATGATGTTTAAATTTATCATTTTAACTAATGATGTTTGAATTTAATTAATCCAATTAATTTATGGCAATGGGAACTTAATTAATTGTTTTAATTAATGGCATTTAAAATATATTAATCATTTTAATTAATAATGTTTGATATTAATTATTCATTTTAAATTAATGATTATTTGAATTTAATAGATCTTTTTAATTAATAATATTTAAAGTAAACTAATTTAATAAACGTGATTAAAGTAAATTAACTAATTTAATGAAAGTGTTTTAAAGTTAATAAACTGATTTAATAAAGGTTTTAAAGTTAATTTACTAATGATGTAAAAGTATTTGGAAATAATTAGCTATTGTATTAAAGATCATGAATTTTTTTATTTAAAAGAGATTTTAAATGTGATTGATTGTCTTTCGTGATAATCAGTATTGTTTTAAATTTATAAAGGTATCTAAGTTGTATTATTTTCTTGGTATAATAAATATTGTTTTAAATTTATAAATAATGGTTTATAAATAAGAAAATCCTTTAAAAGAAATTATTTATAAATATAGCTAAGTGTAAACTGTTTTGGTTTTATAGTAAATAATGTTTTAATGACATTTGTTTTTGACCTTTGTTTTAATACACTTAGTATTATAAATTTTGTCTTATAAAAGAACATTTTTAAAGGGTATTCCCAAGGTGTTTTAAACAATATGTAATATGGAAATCAAGCACAAGTTCAGTTTGAAAAATTAAATTTCGATTCGGTTATGGAAAAGTAATTCCGCAAATGATATCACTTATATGGAAAGGATCTAGTCATTCTTTTAACGCTAAACCTTGAAGCTTGGACTCGTTTCTATCTCGAATGTTATAAATGTCGTCAAGGTGATGCCTAGAGGTAATTCTATCTCAACTTGTCTGGCTTTATCTTCAACCGAGAGATAGCACTTGTTTGGAATCGATGAGTATTGGTAAATATATAAAATTTAATTTCCATATACGATCATTTTAAATATCCCCGATAATTGATTTATTAATTATCGGATTCAGCTTTTCTTCATGGTGTACCGTCACTTTTAAAATGATTTGCTACTCTCTGAGCTTTGTTATCCTTTGTCGGAAATGACTAAATCCAAAGCGCGAGAGGAAGCCATGTTATGTGGGGTTGCGCTCATTAGGATACTTTCATATCTCATCTAGATTGGATTTGGTAGCGCTATTAAATGTGAAATATTTGGATACTCGGTAAGGTTTGGCAGGGTTCGGTTTGGTATTGTCCTATAAGGGTCATGGAGTATATGAGCTTCTCAGAAGTATATTACAAGAGGTATACTTCAAGGGTGGTGCACCATCCTAGACATTTGTTGGAAATTTTCCTTTCCTTATTTGATTCGAACTTTTGAAACTATTTTTCTTTAATTGCAATGGGGAGAGTCAACCACTCTTCGCGGTGTTTAATTATTGGTTTTGTCCATTCTATCAAGTTTTGACTGTTATCTTGTTTTATTTACTCTGTCTAATTTGGATTTGCTCGAATTATTTTCATTCTTTCAAGTCTGGGTTTTAATACTATTTATGCACATCCTTATTTGGATTTGTTTCCTGTTGTTTATCTCTACTCTTTCCTAAATGCATGTTATTCTTGCAAGGTAAAAACCCAATTCTTGTTAGCGGCGTCGTCTCGCATAACTTTTATATGTTCCCCATTATTTGATTTTTCTCACGCTGGTATTTCTAGATTGATCCGGGTGTTATTTTACTATAATGCTTGGGAAGGCCAAGTATTTTCTCAGGTTGGCTTTGGTGTTATGGAGATCTTCGAGAGGAGCTGGTGGTTTACATACCGTAGTGTTTTATTTTTCTGTTGTATTATATAGTATCCATATCAACAATTGTAAGGTCGGGATTTTATAACTGTTCAGCTGATAAGGTTTGTTTTTGACTCTGATATACTCTGTATTTTTAGAGCGACAGTTTTTACTGTCCTTGTTATATTATATGTTGTCAATTCCACTATGAGATTATGATTTTCTCTGTTCTCTATTCTTTTCTTTTTATTTACCCCTACAATATGCCATGTTGTCGATGTGATGTTCGACATTTGAACACAGTGATAGTATTCGGTGTTGACTTTCGATGGTCAAAAAGGCGAGTCATTACAGCTTGGTATCCGAGCTGAAGGTTAAGCAAGAATCTTGGCTTTGGTAGGGTAAGGCTCATTAGAGATACGGTTATTAGCACCCTAGAATGAGTTTAAGAGTATTATATATACGAGAGCGCATTTGTTAATGTTATAAAAACCTATTTTGTTAATTGGTCTATTGAGTTGTTCATGAATTATGGTCGAGACGTGGGAATCCACGGTGTCGATAGGAGTATTTAAACACTTGAGCAAGGCCAACGGACATGGTATTGAATATTTGAAAATTTGGCAAATGAATATTTTGCCTAGGATTATATTTTATATGTATAAAGGAATAATTTTCAAAACTTTATATAGTTATAGAGTGTGTTCGTTTGAATGTGATAATATTTATTTATTATCACTATTGTTTGATCAGTCATGCTCGATTAAATTAGGAGTGTTGAATGTTGTTTGTTGATTGTTGATTATTTGTGTTTAGCTTATTTATAAGTTGTTGTTGTTTGAATTTATAAATGAACCCCTTTGTGAATTAATTTTTGCAATTTGACTATAAGGTGTTTGGAGAAAATGTTAAGTTAAAATTCACCTTTTAATAAATGGTGAGTTAAGGATTAAACTTAAATAAAAAGTTGTTTAATATAATCTAAATGGTATGATAAGACCTTTAGAGAATAGATATTTGAGAAAATTCCATTATAATAAAGAAGGGTAATTATAATATGAAATGATTTTTATATAAAGGAAATTTTATATAAATTTGTTTATAAAATTGTTTAAACAGGATTTTGAATCTAATTCCCAGAATTTTTGAAAATAATTTCAAAAGGATTTTGAGAATTGACATAGTAGTATTTTTGGAAGTTCTTGAAAGTAAAAATATTTTGGGAAGTAAAATTTTAAATAGAATGCATTTTCTTTGGGATAATTCGAAGGAAATCATCTCGATTAGTTTTGTGGTAATCTGAATAATCTTCTAAGTGACGATCGGATGTTTGCTTAGGCGAACGTTGTGGAGTACTTAGTAAATTATTCTCTTTATCATTGTGTGATCGAAATGAGTTCAAATCTGAACGAACCCAAAGTGAGTTTTAATAAATAAATCGTTTGAAGTTATCATATATAAAAATATATGTAGTATGATTTCAAATATGAGTTATTGAAATGAAAAAACTGGGTATTTTATTTTTGAGTTTCCTAAAGGCAATTGGTTTCAAAATAAAAAGTATTTCTGATAAGAGATTGTTTTGATAAATGAGATTTTATCCTTAGATAAATAGGGATTATTTAACATAGGTTTAAACTGGGATAAATTGGATAGGAATGTTTTGATAAATATTGTTTTATTAAAAACCATACAATTGTTTAAACATCCAAGTAGTGTAAACTATTTGTTGATTGGGTCAACCCATAAATATCTTCCATTTTAACACTCTAAGCTAAAAAGGTCGAGAGGTTGACTTAGTTTTAAAAGATCCAATTTTTGATTAGATCTTCACCTAAATTGTGAAATGTAAAATAAAAATTTATATGTACTCTTAGGATATAGAAGAGTATTATACAAATAAATAAAGTGGAATAAATTTTTATTTGATGTTTTATAAAGAAATGACTTTATAAAATATTTTTAAACCTAGGTGAAAATTTATGAAATAATTCATAAATAATTTTAGTATTGAATAAAACACTAAATGCAAATTTAAGTGATTCGGAAAAATTAGTATAGTTAAGAAACCAATTATTTTAGAGTATAACTTTTAAATTTTGTATGAGTAAGTTCTTCCAAGCAATAACCAAAGGCTGATGAGCAAAACAATACGCCTAGATAATTATGTATATTTTTGGACAATCGAGAAAGTTTTGAACCAAATATATATATATATATATGTGTATGTATATGTATATATGTATATATAAGATTTGTTTGTTAATCATTTGACATTTTAAATAATGTTAAGTATTAGGTTTTTCCCTTATGGAATTTGATTGAGTGATAGTGTTAGTTTATTCCTTTGCGTAATTTGGTTTGATTGAATTTGATTGATAGCTTGTGTGATCTTATATACCATAGTTTTTAAATTTAAAAATTTATAAACGAAGGTTTTTTAATTGTTGTTTATTAGAACCTAAATCTCAGTGATTAAAAAAAGGGATTTTGAAGATTTTGGGAAATAATTAAAATTTATTTACTCTAGTTGATGTTTTTGGAGGAATGGAATACCACTGGATGTTCCATGTTGTTTTGATTCTAGAGTTTCACCATACTTTATTAGAAGGAATCCCCTCCTTGTCATTTCGATTTTTGATCTTTGATTTAATTCCCGTCTGATAAATTTGAAAATAAAATTTTGAATTAAAAAACCCGGGCATTTAGATCTAAATTATCATTTGAAATTATTGGATGCATATCATTTATTAGAGAATATTCTCTATATTTTGTCGCCTATGATTGTGATATTGTTGTTAGTTGCATGTAGCTTTATTTTATACTAGAGTTGCTTGTAGATTTATATCATGCTGGTTTTTGCATGTAGAGTTACATCATATTGCTTTTGTTAGCCTGATTTTGGATTTCGTAAGTACAGATATGAAAGAGATTGCTATTTTGTTTTTGTGCACCTGCATTTGCATTGAGATAATAAATTACCTGCCAAAAATATAAAACAAATGCAAAAAGGTATGTAGTAGATTTAGAAATTCAAATTGGTTGATGATTTTATGCCCCAATTATGGGAAGCCACTTGGCTTTTGTTTTCCTTGGTTGGTTTAGAGCCTATAGAGGTAATTTGTAGTTGCTCTGATCGAGCCATGTAAAGGAGACACTGCCAAAATTTTCCATAAAATTTTGAGATTTAATTAATAAATTTAATAACTCATTTTAATTAATAGTTTTAAACTTAAGGGTTTGAAAACATTTTCTTCCTTGGGAATTTCGGGGACGAAATTCTTTTGACACGGAAGAATGCAACAACCCAGAATTTTGGACACTTGATTTTAAATGTTTCATTAATTTTAATATTTAAATAATTGGATTTTGCAATATAATAACTTATAATTCAAATATTGTGATTGTAACGACCCATATTTTTGGGTCTTCGAATTAGAATATTTAATTTGTTTAAATATTTAAATTTGAATTAAACTGTAATAAAATCTATGTTTCAAATTTAGATCTAATTTCCGATGACGTATATTTAATTTAATTTACAGAAATTTGTCCATAATTTTTAATTTGAAAAATAAAATTATTTTTTGTTTGACGCGTTTTGCGCCAAACATCGGTTCTTTTGGAATTTTACAGAATTAGTTAACTTGTCAATTTTATTTTTGTTTTGTGATAGCGTAACTTTGTTTTGCACGATCATATTTTTATTTCGGTCATCCATGGTCCAAACGCGAACGGAATATGGTGTAGTTTCGTACCCTAAAACTTTTTAAATAAAACATGGTTTTCAGATATTTTCTCTTTTCTCCGTACTGTGCTCGTGGCATGATGCCTTGCATTAAAGGCTTGCATTAAAGGCTTGCATTTAATTCCTTCGTCCATAAATTACTTAGGGGTGAAGGAGGATATAGTTTTTTTTTCTGAAAATGGTTAAATGGGCCAAGCCCAAGAACTTACTACTCGGGTATGTAAATATGCTCACCCGATACAAAGCCAATACATAACAAACCCTATCTAGGGTTGCCGACATAAACACAGAAAAACAACAAGCTTCCTACTTGATCAAAAATGGCGACCATCTCCAAACTAATCTACCCAAATCAACAAACGATCTACTCAAAACATCAATCGAGCTCCTTAAGGAGGCTTCCAGATCCTTACGGTCTCTCTAATGTCTTCTTTCTCATTGCTATTATGAAGATTAATACTGCGGGGTTGAGATACAGAGATGTTAAGACTCTCTTTCTTCCAAAGCTTGCTACTTTTCTCCGGATCCTTGCTTTCCTTCGCGATTTCGTTGCTATTTTCCAGATTATCTGTTGAATAACAGCGATTGGGAGGGTTGCATTTGGAAGGATTGCAGTCGAAATGAGCAGTTTCATCTGCAGTCTTGCTACTTTCCCCTTTACACCAGCAAGATAAGTGATAAACTTTGTTGTTTAGCATGCTTTTGTAGTAAATGCAATTTCTTTGATTGTCACTGTTTTTTGAATTGATGTAATCTTCCTTGGATATCAACAGAGTCTCCTTAGACACGATGCCGGACGCGCGGTCGCTCCTCTGAGCTGCGACAGGTAATTGACCAGTATCATTATTCATAATACAGTAAGAGTTAATATTGATATTACTTATATACTTGTGCACACTTCCCTTGCAGGAAGTAGAATTGATTGTAGCTCTGGGGTGACCGCTTCCATTGATGTCGAGTGAATCTCGCTTTACTTTGTCCAAATCAGATAAGTGAAATTCATGGTTAATGGTCGTACTATTGCGGAAATCAATCGAGTCATTCTGGTTATTTATGTCCAATTGCAATGACCTGTCTTTATGCAGGATAAGCTCAGATTTTTCCTTGTGCTTGGGTGAGCGGTAACCCCCGCCCCTACCAGGTAAGTAAGAAAAACCATCAGTATGAGTATTATTATAATTGTGAATAACTTGGTTATTAATAATAATACTTCCCTTTTCATGCCAATTGTAGGAATTGGTTTGATGGTAGAGGTGGCCGCCATCATTATGCACAATCTTCGAATTGAAACTAATGAGGCTGTTAGAATTCTTCATCCAGTGATAGCCACTGTGGTGAAGAATATTGTCTCCAGGAAAGGCTAAGTCCTGCTTCTCGTTTTGTAAGAAAGATTCTAACTCTTGCTCATAACTGTCAGTTCTCCAGAGTTTATGATTGAGATTATCAGAATATTTATGCCTACTATCGAATTTTTTGAGTAGAATTTGACTCTCCATATCTATTGTTTTCCATAATTGAATGCTTTCAGTTTCCTTTTGAGTATGGAGTCTTTGGTTTCTTTCTTTCCAAATGTGAAAAATGGTTGCTGTGAGAATGATGCTAGCATATCTGAAATCTTTTGATTTTTCTTTGAAATTATCCTGTATGTATTTGATGCTCTCTCTGATGCTTTGCACAGCTTGATGCTGATTAATTTTAAGCTTTGCCTTGGCTATGAACCAAATATGCTTTGAGAAAACACAATCAAAGAATAAGTGGTTTATGCTTTCAGCCTCCTGTTTGCAAAGTAGACATATTGATTCCCCATTTTTATTCCATTTCAAGCACCTGTCCCTAGTAGGTAATCTGTTAATAACAGCAAAGAAAGCACAATGTGATATTTTTGGGCAATTCGATTTGTTCCAGATAACATTGTACCACTCTACTTCACTTTCATGTCCACGAATAAACTTCCAAGTTTTTTTAAAAGAAAAATTTCCATTTTTTGTAAGCCTCCATTCCCAAATGTCAATCTGCAAGATTGGGTTAATATTAATTTTTTTAATAGCTTCATTGAAAATGGAAGTAGCTGGGTGATTAAAAGTATTCCAAGAGTTATTTTGAATAATGGTGCTAACTTTATCAAAAGTCCCACCAAATCTTAGTAAATTTTCCCAACCCACAAGACTAACCAGAGATTTCCCATAAATCCATGGGTCAAACCATAAGCTGGTCTGGTTACCATCCTTAAATTTCCTATCCAACAGCTTTAGACCAATGTCCCTGCATCCCAGGATGTTTTTCCAAGAGAAAGAGTGATGATTTTCAGCTTTTGCAGTCCAAAAATTCTTATTTTTAAGGTATTTTGCTTTCATCCATCTAGCCCATAAAGAATTCCCATTAATAAATTTCCAAAAAAGTTTAAGCTTACAGACTTCTCTCAGATCATTAATATTCCTAAGACCAAGGCCACCAGACTTCTTTGGTTTACAGACCGTGTCCCAAGCTATTTTATGTTGTTTACCTTTCCAAATGAAATTAGCACAGGCTTTTTCTAATTTATGTGTAGCCTTAACAGGGATATTGTGGGCTTGAATCCAATACATTATGATTGCTATGATGACAGTATGTGTTAATTCAACCCTACCAGCTAGGGACAGAAGCTTACAAGCCCAACCATCAAATTTCTTTTGAATAATGTCTAAAAGTCTAGTGCAGTCTATATCTTTGATTTGATTTACACTCAAAGGCAGGCCCAAGTATTTTACTGGTAGATTGCCCTCTTTAAATTTAAGGATATTAAGAATTTCGGTTTTTTTGTTACAACCTTTACTGAAATAAATTTTACTTTTAAGGTCATTAACTTTCAGACCCACATGCTCTTCCAAATTCATAAAAATCTTAGATATAGCTTTAGCACTATTAGTGTCAGCATGTAAAAATAATAGAAGATCATCTGCATAAAGCAGATGAGTAATGGCTGGTTTGATTCTATTAATGGGTTTAATATTTCCCTTAATGGACTCTGTTTCCATAAGAATAGAGAAATACTCCATAGCAATAGTGAATAAATAGGGAGAGAGAGGATCCCCTTGTCTTATACCCCTATTACTATGAATAAAACCCTTAGGAGAACCATTAACCAGAATTGAGTAGGAGACATTGTTGATACATTCTAGAATAAGAGCACAGAATTTTTTATCAAAACCCATTTGTTGCATCATATAAATAATAAAATGCCTATTAATTTTATCAAAGGCTTTGTGTAAATCAATCTTAACACACATAAGATTTCTATTATTAGTATTAAAGTTTATAATAAGCTCATGAGCAAGGAGAGTATTATCCACAATAAGCCTGCCAGGTATGAAAGCGCATTGATTTTCAGAAATTAAGAAATTTAAGAAAATTTTAATTCTATTGCATAAAATGTTAGCAATAATTTTATAAATAAAATTACAGCAGGCAATAGGTCTGTAATCATCCAGACTATTTGGAATTTGGACTTTTGGAATTAAAGTGATAAAAGTGTGATTGAATTTTTTTAAAAGTTTACCAGTTCTAAAAAATTCAGAAATAGAATCAAATAAAAAACACTTTATATCTTCCCAGTGAGTTTTTTAAAACTTTGCACCGAACCCATCAGGGCCAGGGATTTTATCATTATTAGCTTGAAAAATAATGTTTTTAATATCCTCTAAGCAGATAGGGGCAAGAAGGATGTCTTGACTATTAGAATTCAAATTATATTTAGTATGAATGATAGGAAAATTCTTAGAGTAGCTATTAGTATTGTATAGATTAGTAAAATAGTTAATAGCTTCATTCTCAATGCTAGATACTTCATTAATTACAATGCCATTAATGTCTATAATTTTACCAATATCATTTCTAAATTTTCTGCTTGACATCTTGGCATAATAAAATTTACTGGCTTCATCCCCTTGAGTGAGCCAGTCTACTTTAGCTTTCTGCCTCAAATTTATAGACTGCACTTGTAAGGACTTGATTAAATTATTTTGGGCTTCAAAAAAATTGTTGACATTTTCAATGTCTGAGCAATCAATGTCCAATAGATTCTGCCTTAACTTACATTCCTCTCTAAAATGAGATACATCATTTTTATTTCTAAGTTTGTTCCAGTTTTTCAAGTTACCTTTGGCTATTTGAAGGAAATTACTAAATTTGTATTGGGCAGTACCCTGTACCGTAAACGACATACTATTTTTAATGATATCTTTGTAATTGTTTTCATATACCCACCCATTAATAAATCTGAATGGGGAGTTATTCTTTGAAGAATTGTTTTGAGTGAGAAAAAATTGAATTGGGGTGTGGTCACTAGAGGTTTGAGAAAGAGTGTAGCATTTAAAGTCTTTAAAACAATTAGTGAAGCTAAGATTAAGCAAAATTCTATTTAGTTTGCAATGAATGTTTCTGAATTTTCCATATTTCCAAGTATATTTGTTACCAATAATAACTGGTTCATATAGACCAGTTTTAAGAAGGAAATTGTTTAAGAAGTCCAGTTTTTTTGAAGGGAAGGGAATCCCCCCCATTTTTCATTAGCATGCATAATAGTATTAAAATCCCCTAAGATAATCCAAGGGGAATGCATATTGGATTTAATCTGTTCTAGATTATTCCAAAGATTAAACCTTTCAAGCTCACTATTTGATGCATAAACAAAGGTAATTTCAATTTGGAAACCACCTTTATTTGTACATTTACAGTGTATAAACTGAAAATTAACAAAATGTTGGGTGATATCCCAAATATTGGGATCCCACATGACCATTAGTCTACCATTTCCCCCCATCTGGTTATTATTAACAATATTCCAATTATTTAAGCTTTTGATATGATAGTCTTTTATCTTATGATCATCTAATTTATGTTCAAGTAAACCAACCGTACTTGGGTTTTCAGTTTTAAGAAGATAGGACAGGTCCAATCTTCTTTTAGAAGAATTGAGACCTCTAATATTCCAAGAGATTATAGACATTATAAAGTATAAGGATACATAAAGGATACATGAAGCAGCAACAGTTAAGCACTGTGACTGCTCTCCTCTTCAAAGGTTTCTATCCTTTTCCCTTTCTTCTTGTAAGTGATTTTACTGATTGCTTTTAAATGATCTTCCCATTTGAGATTTTTGGAGATGTATTTCTTTCTGAATTCACTGTCTTTTGAATTTTCAGGATTGCCATTGTCAACTATTTCTTTGATGCTTTTCATTTTACCTTTTGTCTTATCCTTGCTGTATTTTTTGCTTTTCCTTGAGACTGAAACAGAGTTTGCAATCAGATTAACTGCCTTTTGTATATTTCCTTCTTTATTTGTATTTGAATTTTTGATAACTGGGGAGAGATGAGAGGGAAGGTGACTGATATTGGGGTTATCAGATGGTTCTTTATTTAAGATGCTATTAATGTAAGGACCATCATCAATAATTATAACCTCAGTAGCAGTTGAATTCTCCTTTGCTTGCAAAAGTGTGGTTTTAACTTGGGAAATTTCAATGCTTTTCTCTGGAGTAACATATGTTTCAGAAGTGATTTCAGTTTTTTTGCCTTTATTTGTTAGGACTTTGAAGCCTTCCTGTGAACCATTTGCAGGGGGGAAGTTTTGAATATTAACTGTATCTTCAATATTTATATTTTCCCCTATATTAACAACTGAGTTCTTTTTGTTGAAAAGATCTGCTAATGGTTTTCTAGTAGTGACATTTTCCTCCATTGCACTGCAATTGACTTCTTTATTTACTTGATTGCTTTGCTTTGCTTTCCAAACCAGATTCGTTTCACAACTTTCTATTGTATGTCCAAAGCAAGAGCATTTTTTACATTTGGGGGGAACCCATTCATACTCAATGTTTTGAACTAAGTTTTCTCCATCGTGCATAGAAATAGTAACCTCATTTGGTAGCACTGTGTCTGCATTAATTTCAACCAGTATTCTAGCAAAAGAAAGTCTAGATTCTCTTGCTGTGTGTTCATCCAATTTGAGAGGAGCACCCACCACACTGGCAATTGCACTTAGAATTTCACTGTCCCACAATCTGAGATTTAATCCAGGCAATTTAATCCATATAGGCATGGTAGAGAGTATATCCCTTTCAAGATTGATTTTACTGCTCCATTTTTTCATGATAATGAGCTTTCCATTAATGAAGAACGGACCTCCATTAATTGCATTGTTACAGTCTGTAGCATTAGAGAATCTGATTAGGAAAAAACCATTATTGCGGGTGAAGATGTCAAAATTACCAGTGGGGTTACATGCTCTTACAATAACTGCCTTGAAATGATGATAAGCAGGTCTATTGCCGAATACATAGGCAAGAACAGAGAAACTCCACTTACTCTCAGCCCTTCTACTAGCCTCCACGCTAACAACCACTATTTTCTTCTCATTGATGGATAAAGCGCCACATATTTCAGGTCAAAGTCAGAATTTGAACCTCCTTTTTTGATCATTTCTGCCCATGTGGAAGGTTAGATCAGGTTAGAATTAGATGCAGTTCCATTATTATGAATGTTTTTTGCATTGAATCTTGTGTTTCTGAATTGATTTTCTGAATTTGCCACATGTTGATTGGTTCTTGACCAGTTTCTTGCAAGATTTCCTCCATTTACTGCATTTCTTGAATTGAATAAGCCTGGTTTTGCATTTTTGAGATTCTGATTAGGGTGTTGTTTCAGGTTGAATTGATGAGAACCATTTTCTATATATTGCAGGGCAGAATCTTTACTCATCTGTTTAGATTTCCTGCTCTGTACGATCTGAAAACCTTCCGAATCAGTATCCAGTGCCTTTTCTAATTGAGGTGGTTCTTGCGGCGATGGTTGAGGTGGTTCTTGCGGCAATGGACTCAGTAGAGGTGGAGGAGAGAGAGGTGGAGAAGAATGAGAAGACCCATCATTCTGATCAAGGCAGAAGATAGGATTATTGAGAAGTTTAGTATAGGCAGCCATGGCTGCAAAGCTTTTTTAGTTTTTTCTTTCAGTTTTTGCTGAACTGTTTAACCTTTTGCAAATATATTTAAGGATATAGTTATATATATGGGACATTTTTTTCTTTTTGCACAGAGAAAATAGTAAGTCACACAATCAACTTTTAATTTTCTTCTTTCCAGCAAACTATTTTCTCTGTTCTTCATCTTCTTTCCTTTTATTTTTCTTTTATTTCATTCATAAAGTAAAAACATATCTTTAACCAAACGCTTACTTTGCCTGTTCCTTTTCACTCGAATGTATAGATTGTTTTGCAATTAATGAATGGGCATGTACATGCATGTGTATTCCGTGAGTGTATATGTGTATATATGTATGGTCGAGTGTATATATGTATGCATTTATGTGTGAGGGTGGTGATGTAAATGGGAGGGTCATGGAATCAAAGTGCAAGCAAAAGGCGTTGGTAGGAGAAGTGGAAACATGGGCAGTGGTTGGGTATACATGTAAGCATGTGCATTTGCGTGGGTATAAATGAGTGAGTGAGTGTGTGTGTCTATACGTGCATAGTGATACACGTGCATGCGAAGGGGAAGGATAGTTCATGCGAAAATGGTTTTGGAGCAGGTTGTGTACACATGGTGACATGGAAGAGAAGATGCATGCATAGATATGATGGTGTGGGTGTTGGCTTAGGTGGTGGCATCGAGCGTGGTTGCCATACAAGGCGGAGGTAGCGATGCTTTGCTTCAGCCATTTGTTTGATGAGGGGGGGGGGGTTAAGTTTCTCACACAAATTGAGGGAAGCAAAGGTTGAGGAGTTTGAGATTGCTACTGCGGCTTTGGTTCTTGGATTGAGTTAAAAAAGAAAGAAAGGAGAAGTGGGTTTAGGCATGTAAGCGTTGGAGCTGATGAAGGACCATTTGATATTTGATCAGGGGCTGAGGTAGAAGTAACTGATTCTAGTGCAATATTTGGAGCAGGGCCAGAAGCCGGGTCAGTAGGTTCAACAGGCAAATCTAATGGGACTTCTGCTAAACATTCAAACTGGTTTGCTGTATGAACAACACACTAGTTGTAGTTGAAGTACTGTGATATTTTACATTTGCTGTAGTACTTGTAGTTGTATGGTTTTGTTCTTCCAAGTGTAGGGGGAGAAGTGGACTTCCTATGGCCACTTTTAGTTGTGTTTGATGTTTTATCTATACTCTTTACTTTTCACTTTTCAGTATGAAATCTCTCGTGTCATCTCTCTAAAAAAAATAGCATTGGAGCTTGCATTGAAATATAAAACAGGAAGATGGGGTGCACTGTTTAATACACTGGGATTTGCAAAAAGGTCCATGCGAATGTGTTCAATTTCATGCTTAAGGGGGTGTTTGTTTTGTTACAGGCAAGTGGATATTGGAGCGTTTGGATGCGGATGTGGGTTGGTGAATATGGGTTGGGCTTGGCCCAATAGCTTGGGTGAGAAACTATTTAAAATTATTTTTATTTCTTTAAAAATAAATGTTAATGTTAAAAACGTGATATTTTGCTCGTTTTAAATCCACTTGACCCGTAGATTTTTGCATGGGACTCATATTGACGAGTATGCCATGTAGTGTAAATTGTTGATAGATTTAGCAAAGTATAAATTTATGACATATTTAAACGGATCGAATTCAAATTTTGTTATTTAATTTTTAACGTCGTTTAAATTTGTATACCTTATTTATTAATGTTTATTTGGCCAAATAAGTATTGTTGAGTTAAATTGAATAGAAAGTGGTAAATTGGACATTTGTTTAGCGGAAATAAACACCATCCGCTAATTAAATTAATAGGACCCCTATTTAGCATGAATAAATCACCGTTGCTATTATTAATGGAATATGTCAAATTTGGACATTTACTTAACAGAAATAAACATCGTTCTGCTATTACATTAGTGTGGACACTTAATTACATTCCAATTGGTTAGTATTGGATAAGTATTGTATTAACAATTAATTGTTAATGGTGAGTTTAATTTACATATTTGATGTTATGTAAATACTGGAATTATAACTTAGATAGTTATAGGAACTAATGGTGACTTGATTAAGTACTATTGGAGATACTAAGCCTCTTTCCAAATTTGGAAGTTGATTTTTGAACCAAAGTTATTTTAAAGATGATTATTATTTATTAATGACATTTGAAAGATAATTAATAATTATTTAATAATGATTTAAAGTTAATTATTTTATGATTCTTAGAAGTATTTAATTATTGTTTCAAAGTTATTTAAATATTTAAAATGTTTAAAAGTATATTTTAATTATTAACTAAAGTTATCTTATAATAATTTAATTTAAAAGTTAATTATTATTTAAGAGTTAATTAGTATTAAAATATTATTATTTCAAAGATAGTTTGTTCAAATATTAATATTGTTTTAAAAATAATATATTATATAGTAAACTGTTATAAAAGAGTATTTTCCCTAAATTAAACTTGGAAATTATTATAGAAACTTTATAAGCATTATTTTGAGATAATTATTAAAATAAAAGATTTCAGAAAGTAATGGTATATTTTCATAGTGTAATTCGAGGGGTAGAGACTGCCTATAGTTTGTTATGTTTTCGTTGGGATAGCGATGTAACCATTGTGCAAACTGCGATCTATGATTGATTTCATGGCGTAATTCGAGAGGCAGAGATTGCCTGCAATTAAGTTTGGATTTTTCTAGGATAGAGACGTAACCATTGAGCTGCGATCCATGGTCGATACCAATTGGTACTTTCCATATCTATTTTTAAAAGATTTCCAAGTATTTTTGAAAAGAATGTTTTGTGAATATACTTATTCTGATGAGATAAGTATATGATGAAATTTCAAACTAGTTTATGAGGCTTTAGTAATTTCAGTGGGAAAGGTAATCTTTGTTTTGGATGTTTGTTTATTTGATAGTTAAATAACCGACTATCAAATCTTGACCCAAATATGTAATCCTTCTTAATATTGGTGGTACGGAAATATTCCCTACCTAGCACCGAAGGATTTTAACTTTGGAAATATCAAGGAGAAACATGGGAATTATATTGTACAGTTACAATCGGTGGTGCTATACTATATGTATAAACTCGTTTCGTTCTTCTAGGACAATGATAAGGAGATCCGTCCACTTAAACGGTTAGGGGGTGATCCTTGCTCTTATGTATTATCTGATTATTTCCTAAAGAACCGATATTGAGCATTCCAAAAATCCGTGTTTGGTTTTGTGGAGCACCCGGGGAAATGGAAGAGTGTACTCGTAAGAGATAACTCGAACCCGTAACCACTCTGAAAACCATATACGGTACTATGGAGGAGATTCGTGATATTTTGAGATGTTGGAATCCATGTGTGATTCCAAGACCCGTCAAGGCATTGAAATTAATGTGGGATTCCATAACCAATTTGGTGGCGGTGTGGAAGTTGGAATGTCAGACGTAGCCTCATCAGCGGGAATGACCAAAACCAGAGATAGAAGGCATGGCCAGTAGGGTTGGCAAACCCATAGGTTGTAGTCGGCTCCCTTTTCTAGCAATATCTATCTATCAGTTATGGCATGTTGGGAGCGATACACTCGGTCTCAGCAAGACCAGTTATGTTTTTCCTATAATACCCCGGCTAGACGGGTATGATGCTTCGGAAGGATAACTCTGATCCTTGTGCAGGAGGACCGTTCTCGAAGTGCTGAGGGCATCTCCATGGAAATCCTACACAATTAGAGAACGAGCTTTATCGGTTTTCGATTATATACCTAGTACTGTTGTGATGTACACTCACGAGCATCACAGCTACTTGATTATTATTATTTTCGCCCTTAGACATTATTATAATATCACTGGATTTTCTATAAAAGGTTTTGGCTATCGTAAGGTAAAAACCCGTCCGTGTTTATGTGCGACGTGATCTTACGAGATACCTTGGATTTTAAAGGATTTTAAAAGTTATAAAAAATAAAATTTCTTGTGATTTAAGTTCTCACATTGGTTTACCAGACTGATCCGGGCGTTGTTTTCCTATAATGCTCGGGTCAGACCGAGTATATTTCCAGGTTTGCTTGGAATATTTGGAGCTTCAGGAGCGGAGCTGGAGGTCTAGAGAAGTATTCATGTAGATGTTTATATTTGCATTGCTACATTGTTGTATATTATTCAGCTATTGTGAGGACAAGTTGTTTTAACTGTCTGTGCTGAATAGGTTAGTATACTCTGATTGATGTCTGTAGATACATATATTATAGTTTTGTTTTTGTATAAAGATTTGTTATATATTATAAATTATACGTTCCACTGTGAGATTCTATGTTGCTTAGTTCCTCTTGTCTTCCTTCTTCTTTCTTTCCCTAACTATCTGCTTCTCCATTCAATTTGGCCTGGACATGTGTGGTATTTTGTCAGCTTAAACTGTACGGAAAAGCGGGTCATTACAGTTGGTATCAGAGCTAAGGTTGAGCGAATACCTAGGCTTTAGTGGGATTGACTCATTTGAGATATGGTAAGTGGGATCCTAGAATGAGTTTGAGTGTATATATATAAGAGCGCGTACTTGTTAGTGATATAAAAATGTTTTATATTGTGTTGTTTGATCTGTCGAGTGGCTTAAGAATTCTGGTCGATGCGGTTGGCCAACGTTATCGATAGGGATTTCCTAAACACTCGAACAAGACCAATTTACACAGTATTGTTTAAAATGGGTAAATGAAATAATTTTATCTAGAAATATATTTTATATATAAAAGAATAATTTTTTTTCAAAGAAATTTAATATAGTTATTCTTGGTTGTTAGGAAATGATAGTGTTCCATCATTATCATCTAGGATTTAATCGGTCATGATCGCCCATCTCTGAGCATTGACCATTATTCATTAATCTATCTTGAATCTTCCTTTTTGAAACCTGGTTTGGGTAGATAGGAATTTGAAGAACATTGAAATGAGTACCTTGTGAATTAAGTTTCACAATTTGAATATATGGTATTCATTGATAATGTTGAGTTAAAATTTGATTTCTAAGGGTGCTTATTTAAAAAGAGAATTTGAATATTCTGGAATGAATATTTTAGAAATATAAAGATTGATGTGATTAAGTTTAGATAAATATTGTTTTATTAAATGAAAATTTGGAATATTTTGAAATAATATTTGGGAATGATTGAATATAAAGGTCGGTTGTGATTAATTGAGGTTTTATAAGAGAAGTTTATTAAAAAGAATGTGTAAACATTTCCAAAATAATACTTGAAAAATGATTTATATAAGGAAGCTATCATATTTTTGAAATTAATATTTGAGAATGATTTCCTTTAAATGGAAATATTTTATAAATTTGACTTATTAAAATGTGCCTTATAAATATAAGGAATTTGAGACTTTAAATCCCGGTGATTTTGGCAAAATGGTTTTCAAGGTTAAATGGTTAATAATAGTAGTTGGAAATATTTTCGAGTTTCTTAATAGGGAATTGTTACCGTTAGGGCCCAGATAAAATAAATTTTGATTTGATTTCGAAAGTATGGTTTGATTTACTATAGAGTAAAGTGTATATTGTTATTTCAAATGATTTTGGAGAAAGGAAGTAATAATTTTATTTGAGATAGCTTTGGGTCTTAAAGGGGGTTTTTGGTGTATCAATATTTTGGAAAGAGTTGCTTAGAAATATATTTGAGGGTAAATATATCTGAAAAAGAAATTTTGTGGAAAAATGGGCATTTCTTTAGATTGGTTTGGGAAATAAATCTTGATTTGTTTTGTGGTGATTGGAATAATCTTCTAAGTGACGATCGGATGTTTGCTTAGACGAACGGTATTGGACACTTAGTAAATTATTCCCTTCGTCATTGTATGGTTGGGACGAGTTTGAATCCAGACGAATCTGAAGTAAGTTGGAAATAGATTGTTTGTTAAAAACCATTTAATTGGAAATATATAGATATGGTTTCAAAGAGGGATTTTGAAAATTGAAATTTTTTGTTTTAAGTTAACTAGTTTGAGTAGCTTGGAAATGACTCAAAAATGGGTAAGAGATATGTTCCGATGGTAAATGTTTCTCTTGAGTATTTTCCTTTTGGAAGGAAATGTATGATACTATTTGGTAGTACCCAGTTCCTTGGCATAGTTTTAGGGTTACTTGACCTATTTATATATAGATATATATTTTTTTGTGGATTAAATATATAGTATCATTTCAAAAAGTGTTTTGAATAAAAACCAGGTGTTTTAAAATTCTTAACTGAATTCCTAAAATAAAAGTTTGAATTGGATGGTTGTGTATGCCTCTAGGTAGTGATAGGATATTATATAAATTTGGGAGTTTAAATTAGGTTTATAAATGTTTTCACAAACATGAGAATGAAATTGGTATTAGGAATAACCAATTAAATAAGTGTGAAGTTGGACATAAATCATTTCTTCTTCCCATATAGTTTTGATCTAACATTCTAGTACAAGGCTCTGAGATGTTCCACACTATTCCAAATAAAGATCTATTACTCGATTTTTTACGGCGAGCACTTGATGAGGGTTCTTGAAACAGAACCAAGGTTTTCTATCATAACTACAGGTATGTAAGGAGAGCAGAGGTTCCTAATCAGGGAACCTGATCAGGGTCCGCACTAGTAAATTGGGTGAACGATACTAGTTTGGAAGTAGAGTCATGTATTCAAGTAGTGGTCAAAGCAAATTTTGTATATGAATGATCTATGGACATCATGCGGGCTTATGAACGGTATTGAATGTTCTTGTGCTAAAATTTCGAGGATGAAATTCTTTTAAGGGGGAGAATGTAATGACCCATATTTTTGGGTCTTCGAATTAGAATATTTAATTTATTTAAATATTCAGATTTGAATTAAATTGTAATAAAATCTCTATTTCAAATTTAGACCCGATTTCCAATGACGTATTTTTAATTTAATTTACAGAATTTTTCCATAATTTTTAATTTGGAAAATAAAAATAATTTTTGTTTGACGCGTTTTGCACCAAACGTCGGTTCTTTTGGAATTTTACAAAATTAGTTAACTTGTCAATTTTATTTTTGTTTTTTGATCGTGTAACGTTGTTTTGCGCAATCATATTTTTATTTCGTGGTCCATACGCGAACAAAATATGGTGTAGTGTCGTACCATAAAACTTTTAAAATAAAACAAAGTTTTCAACATTTTCTCTTTTCTCCGTACTGTGCTCGTGGGCATGACGGCTTGCATTAAAGGCTTGCATTTAATTCCTTTCTCCTTAAATTACTTAGGGTGAAGGAGGATATAGTTATATATATGCGGGGACATTTTTTTCTTTTTGCGCAGTGAAAACAGAAAGTCACACATTCAACTTTTCATTTTCTTCTTTCCAGCAAAATATTTTCTCTGTTCCTCGTCTTCTTTCCTTTTATTTTTCTTTTCTTTCATTAACAAAGTAAAAACATATCTTTAACCAAACACTTACTTTGCCTGTTCCTTTTCACTCGAATGTATAGATTGTTTTGCATTTAATGAATGGGCATGTACATGCATGTGTATGCCGTGAGTGTATATGTGTATAGCCGAGTGTATATATGTATGCATTTATGTGTTGAGGGTGGAGACGTGAATGGGAGGGCCATGGAATCGAAGTGTAGGAAAAAGGTGTTGGTAGGAGAAGTGGAAACATGGGCAGTGGTTGGGTATATATGTAAGTATGTGCATTTGCGTGGGTATAAATGTGTGTGTGTATACGTGCATAGTGATACACGTGCATGCGAAGGGGAAGGATAGTTCATGCGAAAATGGTTTTGGAGCAGGTTGTGTACACGTGGTGACATGGAAGAGAAGACATATGCATAGATATGATGGTGTGGGTGTTGGCTTAGGTGGTGGCATCGAGCGTGGTTGCCATACAAGGCGGAGGTAGCGATGCTTTGCTTTAGGCGTTTGTTTGATGAGGGGGGGTTAAGTTTCTCATACAAATTGAGGGAGGCAAAGGTTGAGGAGTTGAGATTGCTGCTATGGCTTTGGTTCTTGGATTGAGTAAAAGAAAAGAAAGGAGAAGTGGGTTCAAGCATGTAAGCATTGGAGCTTGCATTGAAATATAAAACAGGAAGATGGGGTGCATTGTTTAATACACTGGGATTTGCAAAAGGGGTTTTGGACCAAAGCTCATGCACAAAAAGTCCCTATTTTCAAAGCTCATGCACAAAAAGTCCCTGCTCATAAACACATGTAAATTAGGTCCCTATTTTGTTATTTTTTACCAAACTGTCCTCTTTTAGAAAATCGACTTAGCATTCTTTTCAGGGGCAAAAGTGGTATAAATTAGCCAAAATCTAAAAATAGGGACCTAATTTTCATAACTTATTCGGAAGGGACTTTTCTTAGATCATCTTTCAATTCCAAGGACTTGACAGCGATTCCTTGTTTGCAAAAAGGTCCATACGAATGTGTTCAATTTCATGCTTAAGGGGGTGTTTGTTTTGTTATAGGTAAGTGGATATTGGAGCGTTTGGATGCGGGTATGGGTTTGCGAATATGGATTAGGCTTGGCCCAATAGCTTGGGTGAGAAACTATTTAAAATTATTTTTATTTCTTTAAAAATAAATGTTAATGTTAAAAACGAGATATTTTTCTCGTTTTAAATCCAATTGACTAGCAGATTTTTGCATGGAACTCGTATTGACGAGTATGACATTGAAGTGTAAATTGTTGATAGATTTAGCAAAGTATAAATTTATGACATATTTAAACGGATCAAATTCATATTTCGTTATTTAATTTATAATGTCGTTTAACTTTGTATACCTTATTTATTGATTTTATTTTGCCAAATAAATACTGTTGAGTTAAATTTGAAAGTGGTAAATTGGACATTTGTTTAGTGGAAATAAACACCGTCCGCTAATTAAATTAATTGGACCCCTATGTAGCAGAATAAATCACCATTCTTCTATTATTAACATAATAGGGCAGATTTGGACATTTATTTAGCAGAAATAAATCCCGTTCTGTTATTACATTAGTGTGGACACTTAATTACATCCCAATTGGTTAGTATTGGATAACTATTGTATTAAAAATTAATTGTTGATGGTGAGGTTAATTTTGATGTTTTGTAAATACCGGAATTATAACTTAGATAGTTATTGAAATTAATGGTGACTTGGTTAAGTACCATTGGAGTTACTAAGCCTCTTTCCAAATTTGGAAGTTGATTTTTGAACCAAAGTTATTTTAAGGATGATTATTATTTATTAATGACATTTGAAAGATAATTAATAATTATTTAATAACGATTTAAAGTTAATTATTTTATGATTCTAAGAAGTATTTTATTAATGTTTCAAAGTTATTTAACTATTTAAAATGTTTAAAAGTATATTTTAATTATTAACTAAAGTTATTTTATAATAATTTAATTTAAAAGTTAATTATTATTTAAGAGTTAATTAGTATTAAAATATTATTATTTCAAATATAGTTTGTTCAAATATTAATATTGTTTTAAAAATAATATACTGTGACGATCCACCTTTTTGGACAGTTTAAATCGACAATCAAACATTCTTGTCAACTCAAACCATTCAAAAGGGAGGATTGTTAATGGGGTAAATAAGAAAAGAAGAGAAAAGAAACAAGAAACAATCACAGAATCTCGCAGCGGAAAGATAAAATATAATAATCAAATAAACAGTTCATGAAGCTGTTTAATATACTATTGATTATCATTTACATTATTTATCAGAGTTATACATATACAACAGAATAAATAAAATAATGCAGCAGACAACATGATGCAAGGATAATAATAGTAATAGTATACCAAATCTTCGTCTTCGTCCTCCAGAATAGATCTTCAAAAAGCTGAAAAACTCAGGACTGACCCGAGCGTAATGAAAAAAACAAAACACTCGAGTCAGGACTAAAATATCCTTATGTAAGTTAAATCAATCGTAAATAAAGATGAGTGTAACGGCGTCAGAGATGTTTATGGGGTTTGACATCTCTTATCCAGTGTCGACGTGCGTGCAATAACTCAAGAGATGTTACGGGATTTTCCATCTCTTAAGGATCCGTTAAACTATCTACTATGTAGTACAATACGCTATTATAATATGTCTACAGTAAAGTAAAAGTATTAAAATAGCGTTAAGGCGTTACCCATATCCCCCTTAACACATTTTATATATTCCCATAGTCTATACATTACCGTACGCTCCTCCGAGAGGTTTACGCAGAGGGCACTCCATAGGTATGGTACAAAACAAAATCGTAGAAGGCGCTCTAGGGCATGTGAACATGGCACACGAGGAGATGCCAGGGTAGATATACCAATTGCACTCCCGGATTGGTGGTGACGCATAGCAGCTACTACGGCCCACCTCGGACACACTCCCAACAATCGAGGGGTGGCCACCAAAACAATCACAAAAGCAATAGAATGGTATCGAAGAAATATGCCCGATAAGAGGAATGACCTCACATTGGCCCGGTATAGCTCCTGATTTTAGTCACATCTAAGCTGATTCACGGGAGTCAGTGTCACGTCATACCATATAGAATCGTCGCCAAACCATCCTACTTCATTTCTGGAATCTCCACCACGTACACAGTTGTTAAAGTGGTTTTCGGTATCGACAGAGAGTATGCCCATATCTGATCCCGGTCTCTTTAACAACCGAACGCTTATTACACACCGGATGGTTCTTTTACATTTTCAAAATCAATTCATAATTGATATCAAAATATCAAGTTCGCTTCAAAATCAAATCCATTTCAAAATCATCGTATCTACGCAAAATATACGATTTCATTTCAAAAATCATTTCGCCCCAATATCTCATTTCAATTTCAAAAAAAAAACCCGTCACATTTCAATTTAGGTTGTAACTTTATTTAACCCACTTCGTATTTAAATCCAATATTTAAATATAAACATTTCACTTTATTGACCAGCTGGAAATTTTGGAAAATAGTTTTGAATAGTTTAAAGTAGCTTAAATAATTGAAAATAGTTAAAATACTCTAAATATTAAAGATAGATTTCAAAATAGTTTTAAATTGATTTAATATAGTTAAATAGATTTAAAATAGATTTAATATAATTAAATAGGTTAAATAGCTTTAAAATAGATTAAATATGATTAAAATAAATTAAAATAGGTAAATTACTTTAAATAAATTAAATTGGGTTAAGTAGATTTAAAATAGATTAAAATAAGTTAATATGTTTAAATAAGTTAAAATAACTTAATATAATTAATATAGGTTAAAATAGTTTAAGTATTTAAAATGGTTTATATAGCAAAATAAACTTGGGAAAACCAAAATGAAATAGCTTCAAAGTCAACCATTTTTTTTTCAACTTACCAATCTGAATCAAATTCAAATTTCCATTCAGTCGATTCAAATCTCAATTTTCAGTTCAAATCAATTTCGATTTCAAATTAATTCAATTCTATCCCAAATCCAATTTCCTCAAATTTCAAAATGTTGTCTTTATCACACTTTTACTTAATAATATTCAAAATCCGAATAAAAGTTGAATCCTTTAAAATCAAATCAATTTACGAAATTCAATTATCACAATTTTAATTTCAAAGTCTTAACTTCAATTATTAACCAATTTGTTTAACAAAAATTTATTTCAACATCTCAACCTCAAATTCGCGATAAATTCAATTTCTATAAAAATTGATTTTTAAATTCCTTTAAATCAAACCATTTAAAATAATTCCAAATCAAAGATTTTACAAATTATTTAATTTAACCAATCCGGTGCCCATATATAATTTTCTATCCTATGGCCAAGTGATCAGTTATTTCAATTAAATTTCAGGAATAGATATATCACTTCAATTCAAATCATAGTGTCATAGGTATATATCATTTCAACCTATTTCTCAATTTATTTACAATGATTAAATTTACAACTGTAAATAATGGTGATGACAGGATATATACAACAAATAAACATCCAAACATCAAACATTAATCAATAGCATCCATCGCAACCAATCATGCAAACAGACAATATAAATCACGAAAATTTCATAGTTATAAATGTTCGGTAATTTAATTGCGATTAAATTTCAATTCTAATATGACTGTCAATTTCAATTTCTAACATTAATTCGATGACAATCTAGATGACAGTTAAATTTTATCAACAACGACAAATAAAAATTATATCACTTCACAATATTAAATTTAACTAGCATCAGAATATTCTAGTACGTTGTGAGCGTTATAAAACACTCACCTTGATTTTTCAATTTCAAATCAAATCGAACGACGTTCGATTTAACCTGAAATTTTAGTTAGCTCCAAATGTCCCCAAATCAATTCTAGAATATAGTGGTCGTCACCACGATTCCAACGCATCTTGTTTCATCCAATTCTGATAAAGAATGAAGGAGTTACACCATTTTCAAGTTTGAATACAATTTAAATAACAATTCTTTTTTTTTATACCAACGAAATCTAGGCCGTTGATCAAAATCCAAAGCCGAGAGCAGCTTCCCTCTTCCAAAACGCGTACAGGAAGTCGAACCCAACGCCGCCGTTCAACCCTAGATGCCGCTCGTCCCTCGGGCCACTAGAGGATGATCCATGCCCACCAAATCGAAGCCCGCTGCGAACCCCACCACCGGCCAGAAGCTCGTAGAGCTCGATCATCACCATCACCCAGAATACGTGCGCGAACGCGCTACCTTCAAGTGTACATTCCGGCCATCTCGCCCCATCATCAACGATCGTAGCCATCCACCCCGTAGATCACGCTGTCCCCTATAATTTTGTAGTTGAGAAATCTTGGCAAAGGTCGATGGATTTGAAGAAAATCGAGAGGGAACGTCGCAAGGTTTCGGCCATCGAAATTATCACTGGCGGCCACGAGATAGAAGCTAGGGTTACGGGGTGAATGCGTATATATACGCGTATAACTAATATTATTTTAATATTAATCTCACAAATTTCATGATTTCCGAACGAACTCCAAATAACACGTGCCGACAGGCGTTCGTAAGGTTCTACCCGCCTTCCGAACACAATGGAACGTGTTTCGGAGGCTAATTCGATCGTCTGCGAGAGTTATGGAAATAAACGATCGATTTTAAATTAAACCGATTAAATGAATTTCTAAACGTTTTCAGCTGCCACGGTCAAATGGCAACTCCGATTGCTCCGAAATTTGAAATCCGATAATAATACACTATTACGGATCCAATGGAACTGGTTTCGTCGAATTCCGAGACTGTGCCTCGGAAGGCTATTTTTACTCGTCGATTAAATCGACGACTTTTCAAAATTTACAGAATTTCTTAAAATTCAAATTTTAAAATCTTATTAACTCTGTAAAAAAATCCAAATATAACTTATATTCATTTTGGAAACTAATTTGAATCATATTAAATCAAATTTCAGTTATTCACTCTATTTTCATATATTAAATTTCAAAAACAAATAAATCATATTAAATTCAAAATTTTACTTTTGAAACAAATACAAATTATAGAACAACCATTTCCATTAAACAGTTATTCAATTCCCGTTATTCAATCATTCAGTAAATTTCAAATATTGAATTTAAATAATTTAAATTGTTCAATATTCAACAAATTCCAATATTACATTTTAATTGAATTTTAGCTATCACTCAATCACCTTATTCACATCCAAAGCATCCAACATTTATTATTCGACTTCAGTTATTGATTATACACCCAGCTAATATATAAAATTTCATTCCAGTTGCAATTGGTTTCCAAATTCAATTCCGACTGACTAAATAAACAGGCAACTTAAAATAATTAACACCATTAACCTTTTATAACACTTAAGTTTATTATTTACAAAAAGTGTCACCATTTCCTACACAATACCAATTTGATTCAATTACCACTGACTGTATATTGTTTCATTAGTTAACCCAATATTTACATTTGTTTTTCTTATATTTCCATTAGAACTAAGTTATAATATTTAAGTCATTTCAATTGATTGGAATATCATTTAATTCATTAATAATTAACTTAGATAAATATTGTTATAATTCATTCTAGTTATCATCATCATAAATAAATTACAAAATTTTAATTCTTCCAACATTAAACCATGAAATCTTATTAAATTAACTATTTTAATTATCGAAAATTTACGGGTTGTTACACTCTTCCCCACTCAAAACTTTTCGTCCTCGAAAAGGAAAAAGAAGGGAAAAGGAACTAAGTAAAGAATTCAACATTTGAAATATTTTATTCAAAGTTTTCAACTTATAAAACAATGAAATTTCATTTGTAAAGTCGTTACTACACTTCCACTACGCTACTCCGATAAGCTTACGAAATTTACAAGTTGGTTAATCAAATGAGTTATAAAATTTTAAAACTCAAAAATTTTCTAACACCCGAATTTACGGAAAATTTCGGCGGCGTCTCCTTTGCGCGGCTCGATCGGTACAGCTGCAAAACGCCTCTACGGGCCCCAAACCAATAAAAGAAAACAAAAGCCAAGTGGCTCCAATCAAAAATCACCAAATCCAATGATAAAATAAACATGTACCTATTTGTCGGGCAATCCAAATTTCCTTGATTTGAAATACCTGCATCTTATTTCTCAATGATATCCAATCATATAATTTTAAAACAATTTATAATTTGCATTATCAATTTTCAATATTAGCTTCACCTAAACCTGTACGAAGTACATATATCATCCGTACGCAATATCAAGTCTGATCGCTCATTTGATCACAAAATTTCACTTCCAAACTAGTATCGTTCACACGACTCTCTAGTGCGTACTCAGATTTGGTTCCTTGATCGGAAACTGTTATTCTCCTTGCATAGCCATATACTATGATAGAGAATTCCAGAATCAAATCAAAAATCCATATCCAGGGTTCGCCGTTAAGAATCGAGTGAAAAATCCTAACTTGGATCGATATAAATTATCTCGAAATTCTGTGCTCGAATTCAGATCAAATTGTTATGCGAATAAAACAATATACGTACAACTTACGTATTACCTTCCAATATATTCCTATACAATTCATCTACATTCAATTAATTTACTTATCTTCATTTCATTTACAATTTATTATCCTTGGTGCATTATTCATATTCCTTAATTACTTAGTATATCCATTTCTTTATATAGCATATTCTTTTATACTATCATTTCTTATGCATCATTTCATACAATTTGCTTAGTTAAGTTCATTTTAACCATTCCATGTAATTTAATTAAATTCAATTTCATTCTTCAATTGATTCTTAGCTATATCAGATTCATTCTGTTTACATTTACTTCATTTTCATAATTTCCGTTAATAATGTACTTCATTTTCATAATTTCAGTTAATAACAAATTTATAGGTGGAACATTTTATCAATCATCACTTTAGTTTATTAATCATCCTATAAAAGTCATATATAAGAAGTTAGACTTTACCTAAGTTTATAATTATCTCAAAAGCTACAAATTTCAATTTCACAATTTCGTTGCAAATTTATATTCAATTCTATAACAAATTTACAAAGATATTATTTGGTTCATTGGCCGGTTTTCCTAAGTTCTACTTACTTATTCCATTTAGCCATTTATCATTTCATATTATACATAAGTATATAACATTCTTATCACAATCAAATTTCCATTTATACACATTTCAATTACCGGTAATTAGGTTTTGTTTACTTGTATAATATCTCATTACATCCCTAAAACATCATTTTAACTTTTTAACATTTGGTAAGTCATATTATATGTTATTAGAGTGCAATTTGATACAATACAAATTTATAGGATTCATTTTACTTAATTAGAATGTTCAAAATTTTAACTCGTTTAAATTTTCTTTACTTTTCAATTTCAAGAGTTACTCTTCAACTCTAAGGTTTTCTCAAAAGATTTTAGTTTAAACTTCTCAATTTCTTATCTTATGAATTCTGGTTATCCAATATTCCACTTCTTTCAAATAACTTGGAAATTATTAATTAACAAAACCTAAATTTTTTAATGCACGGTTCATTTCAAATCATTTTAAATAAATATATACATTTATATCTTAGATATATCAAATCATACCTTTGGAGTTTAAACGAAACTGCATTTCTTTTCAAAACAGTTTCGAAGCAAAGCAAAGCTTCGCAGAAGTCTCCTCCACTTTGAGACTCGAAAATGAACGTCGATGATGCTGCCCAGTCATCACCGAAATTATTTTCCAGCGACATAAGAGAGGAGTACTGAATTTATAAAAAAAAACTCCTTTCAAAATATTTCCCATAAATATTTTTCAACTCATATCACTACATTTTCTTCAAAGTTTTGAAAACCATTTTCAAAATCCCCGGGTCTTAAATTCAATTCTCAATTTAAATCTACTTTAATTTTATAAGTCACCTTTATAAGCTATGCTTACAAAATTTTACTTTCTTAAAATATTCGACAAGTTGTTTTATCATTGTTTATTTTGTAATAAACCTTATTTATTAAAATACAAAATCCAACGAATGATAACAATCAATATTATAATTCCTAACAACCAAACAAACTAGACAAATCATAATAATTTCTAAAAATTATTTCTTTATATACAAAATATAATTAGGGCAAAATTATTTCATTTACCCAATTTCAAAACAATACTATGTCGAATTGTTCTGTTCAAGTGTTTAGAGATCCCTATCAATGACGTTAATTACTCGTATTGACCAGAATTCATATGCCACTCAACAAATCAACCAACACAATATAAAACAATTTTATATCACTAACAAATACGATCTCTCATACATATACACTCAGCGGCTCATCATAGGGTATTACTACCCTATTTAAAGAGTCAGACCCCACAAAGCTAAGGTTATCGCTAAACCAAAGCTCTGATACCAACTGTGACGACCCACCTTTTTGGACAGTTTAAATCGACAATCAAACACTCTTGTCAACTCAAACCATTCAAAAGGGAGGATTGTTAATGGGGTAAATAAGAAAAGAAGAGAAAAGAAACAAGAAACAATCACAGAATCTCGCAGCGGAAAGATAAAATATAATAATAAAATAAACAGTTCATGAAGCTGTTTAATATACTTTTGATTATCATTTACATTATTTATCAGAGTTATACATATACAACAGAATAAATAAAATAATGCAGCAGACAACATGATGCAAGGATAATAATAGTAATAGTATACCAAATCTTCGTCTTCGTCCTCCAGAATAGATCTTCAATAAGCTGAAAAACTCAGGACTGACCCGAGCGTAATGAAAAAAACAAAACACTCGAGTCAGGACTAAAATATCCTTATGTAAGTTAAATCAATCGTAAATAAAGATGAGTGTAATGGCGTCAGAGATGTTTACGGGGTTTGACATCTCTTATCCAGTGTCGACGTGCGTGCAATAACTCAAGAGATGTTACGGGATTTTCCATCTCTTAAGGATCCGTTAAACTATCTACTATGTAGTACAATACGCTATTATAATATGTCTACAGTAAAGTAAAAGTATTAAAATCGCGTTAAGGCGTTACCCATATCCCCCTTAACACATTTTATATATTCCCATAGTCTATACAGTACCGTACGCTCCTCCAAGAGGTTTACGCAGAGGGCACTCCATAGGTATGGTACAAAACAAAATCATAGAAGGCGCTCTAGGGCATGTGAACACGGCACACGAGGAGATGCCAGGGTAGATATACCAATTGCACTCCGGACTGGTGGTGACGCATAACAGCTACTACCGCCCACCTCGGACACACTCCCAACAATCGAGGGGTGGCCACCAAAACAATCACAAAAGCAATAGAATGGTATCGAAGAAATATGCCCGATAAGAGGAATGACCTCACATTGGCCCAGTATAGCTCCTGATTTTAGTCACATCTAAGCTGACTCACGGGAGTCAAGGTCACGTCATACCATATAGAATCGTCGCCAAACCATCCTACTTCATTTCTGGAATCTCCACCACGTACACAGTTGTTAAAGTGGTTTTCGGTATCGACAGAGAGTATGCCCATATCCGATCCCGGTCTCTTTAACAACCGAACGCTTATTACACACCGGATGGTTCTTTTACATTTTCAAAATCAATTCATAATTGATATCAAAATATCAAGTTCGCTTCAAAATCAAATCCGTTTCAAAATCATCGTATCTACGCAAAATATACGATTTCATTTCAAAAATCATTTCGCCCCAATATCTCATTTCAATTTCAAAAAAAAAAAACCCGTCACATTTCAATTTAGGTTGTAACTTTATTTAACCCACTTCGTATTTAAATCCAATATTTAAATATAAACATTTCACTTTATTGACCAGCTGGAAATTTTGGAAAATAGTTTTGAATAGTTTAAAGTAGCTTAAATAATTGAAAATAGTTAAAATACTCTAAATATTAAAGATAGATTTCAAAATAGTTTTAAATTGATTTAATATAGTTAAATAGATTTAAAATAGATTTAATATAATTAAATAGGTTAAATAGCTTTAAAATAGATTAAATATGATTAAAATAAATTAAAATAGGTAAATTACTTTAAATAAATTAAATTGGGTTAAGTAGATTTAAAATAGATTAAAATAAGTTAATATGTTTAAATAAGTTAAAATAACTTAATATAATTAATATAGGTTAAAATAGTTTAAGTATTTAAAATGGTTTATATAGCAAAATAAACTTGGGAAAACCAAAATGAAATAGCTTCAAAGTCAACCATTTTTTTTTCAACTTACCAATCTGAATCAAATTCAAATTTCCATTCAGTCGATTCAAATCTCAATTTTCAGTTCAAATCAATTTCGATTTCAAATTAATTCAATTCTATCCCAAATCCAATTTCCTCAAATTTCAAAATGTTGTCTTTATCACACTTTTACTTAATAATATTCAAAATCCGAATAAAAGTTGAATCCTTTAAAATCAAATCAATTTACGAAATTCAATTATCACAATTTTAATTTCAAAGTCTTAACTTCAATTATTAACCAATTTGTTTAACAAAAATTTATTTCAACATCTCAACCTCAAATTCGCGATAAATTCAATTTCTATAAAAATTGATTTTTAAATTCCTTTAAATCAGACCATTTAAAATAATTCCAAATCAAAGATTTTACAAATTATTTAATTTAACCAATCCGGTGCCCATATATAATTTTCTATCCTATGGCCAAGTGATCAGTTATTTCAATTAAATTTCAGGAATAGATATATCACTTCAATTCAAATCATAGTGTCATAGGTATATATCATTTCAACCTATTTCTCAATTTATTTACAATGATTAAATTTACAACTGTAAATAATGGTGATGACAGGATATATACAACAAATAAACATCCAAACATCAAACATCAATCAATAGCATCCATCGCAACCAATCATGCAAACAGACAATATCACTACAACAAAACAACCATATTACAACTGTTCCTTTACAACTAACATAGATAGGCAGTTGTAATAGATATTATGCAACAACTGTTTGTTTTAGCAGTTGTAATAGAGCCACTTTTAACAACTGTATTTCAAAAGCAGTTGTAATATTTGATCAATAACAACTGTTTAATTTAGAGTACTTGTAGATATTATGTACAACAACTGTCCCCGCTAGTTGTCCGCACTTTATTTATTTTTTCGTGAAAAATTTCACTTTCCCTCCTTCGTGAAAACGAAGGCCGCTTGTTTCGTTTATTTCCTTTCTCCTCCAAACTAAAATTATAAACCCTAACCTCGTCAATTTCGCTCAACATTTCTGTTTCGAACGAAAATTTTGCTTTGCAAATTATCTAAACTCCGCTTCTTTCGTCCATCGCTCGCCGCTGCTTCGCCATCGCTCTGCCGCCCGCCGCCTTCTTTTTCTCGCCGCTCGTCGCCTTCTGCTTGCCGCCTTCTGCTCGCCGCCGGTCCTTCTGCTTCACCATCGTCGCCGCTGCTTCGCCATCGTCGCCGCTAGAGGTACAATAAAACCCTAATTTACACTATGCTAGCATGTACAAGTAAACCTATCTAGTTACATTCATTTTATGATTAAAAAGTATCGTACGGCTAATAGTCAACCGGTAGTAGTGGGGACTAAATGCCTTTCTGAAGAAAGCGTGAACTTTTCTCGACCATCCAGTCTGAATTTGGCTCCAACTGATGGTTTGTGATTACATTATTATTTTGGTTTTTCTTTAGTAGTTGATTTGGATTTATTGTTATTTTGGTTTTTCTTTAGTCTTTGATTTGAATTTATGAAGTTTAAAATCTGCTTTTAAGTTTGTGTTCTGTTTTATAGCTAATAAATTTCATTTACTATTAAGAAGTGAGAAATTCCAAGAGTGTTACTTATTTTGCTGAATATATGATAGGAATAGCAATTGCGTTCTGACTTATTTACTTTGAACAACTTACCATATATTGAATATGTAAAGGAGAAATATCATTTATGATTTGTCTGTTACTTAATGTGGATACTACTTGTTTGTCCTACTTCGGTTCTTATGATCTTTTTCAGGTGTTTGAAATCGAACCATCTTATTTACAATGACTGTTGATCTTCATTTATAAATTTTTTTTTGAAGCAACAAATTGGTTTTAATGTTTTTAAAGTCAATGTTGTGGTAAGTTGCTCATGAGATATTTATAAGACTTATTTAATCTACTTTGGTTTGTTAGCAACTTTTCCAAATGAAACGAGTGTACGTTTAGGTGCAACTTGATTTTCTTGTCGTTTAACTATTATTTTGTGAATCAACAAGTTGTTGTGTATCACTTCTAGATCAAAAATTTGTTAATGTACTAACAATGAATTTAGACAATTTTTTGTCAAATACGTTCTTAGTAGATTAAACAAAATAAAAAATGTGCTTGTGAATTTTGTGTGGTCAATGCAAACTGTTTTTTTGATCCTGTTGAAGTAAAGCATTTTAATTATTATTATTTTTGCCATTGTTCTGATTAAAGCATCAACTAGTAGTGGATCTCTGTATATACATACTCGAGAGCAGCATCAAACTATCGAACCATTATGTGAACAAGTGAATGTTACATTGCCACCGAACCAGAAACCAAGTTTGGTTATAGAAGCTGTAGGGATGCTGGAGTTTAGAAAAGCTTTTTTGATCCTAAGTTATGTAGGAAGGTAAAATTTTATAATTTATTGATCGATGTTTCAGTAGTTAGTCATGTTTTTTATGCTAGTTCGGTTGCAAAACACTTGTAATTTGATGCTTGTTAGACTTTGTAAATCGTAACTTTTCAAACTGTTTAGGGGTGTTATACCAGTGGCTACGAAAATCAAGATAAGCATTCTGTTGCATATAAATTTGTCAATATGAACTTAGAACCCTGTCCTTTATATTTATATGTTCAGTAATTAATTAGTTTTATGTTCTGATTAAGGTAGTAATTTTACCTTGTAAACTGGTAAACGAAGTCTAGCATATGCGATGATAATTATAACTCAACTACTCCTTCTGGCAGTGTAAGGGGACTGTATGCCATGTGACTACAATATCTTAGGAGTCGTAAAAAAATTAGAACAATAAATAATATACTTGAAGTAAGTGAAAATAACTTAATCCCTTTTGGATATATAACTAAATTGGAGTTTCTTAGTTTTGGTGGATGTTTATTTTTATTTGGAAAATTTTATTCACATCCACCATTTTAGTTAGCTGATACACTCTATTATCTAGCATCCTTTGACTTTTTTATATAAAAAGAAACTATCAAGTTCATCCACATTTCACATATGAACAGTACCTATGCTTCTCCTTTTTGTTCCTTTTCAATTTTGTTACATCCAGTTGTTTGTCAAGTACTACTTCTTTTTCCTCCCTATGTAAAATAAGCACTATAATTAAAACCTAATGGGTTATGCTTTTTGTACATTTGCTTGTTCCTTCCCCATCAATGCTCCTAATTCATCATATGTATAAATCTAGTCATATAATTTCCAAATATATGTTAGAGCATGTAATAAGGCAGCCTGTATTGACAGGTACGCAGGTTTAGCATGTTCATGCACAACAGAGCAAGCTCCAAGTCTAGTTATGAAATTACGAGGTGGTTGTGTGAAAACATAAGTATGGCAAAGTGAATTCGCAAATTTATTCCATGTGACTCGTGACCATTAGCAATTGGAAGAAAGTCGACGATAAATTGAGGACTGGTCTATGGACATGTATTCAGGTAATTGTACACAGTAGTTCAATTAACGTCCTTCTATTTATTGTGCTCTTGTTCATGGCTGATTCATTGGTAAGCTATCATGAATTGCAAAACTTAATTGCAAAACTGTCATGAATGATTCATTGCAAAACTGTCATGAATTGTACGCAATTAGCTGACATAAGTCTCTATCCAAACTGATTTTGAAATTAATACATTTTGAAATTGTACGCAATATCTATTTACTGTGCACATGCTTGAGAAATCTAACTTCTTCAATCTTTATTTATGGCCCAAATTTGCACTTAATTGTTTCATAAGTCTTTATCCAAACTGATTTTGAAATTGATACATATTTGTATACATATATACGTATATAGATGTATGTGTTTGAAAAATTTCTTTGACTGATGTATACTTTCTTTGAAACTTGTTTAACTTGTTTAACTTGCTAGTTCCTTTCTGCATAGCTTTGTGATGCTTGTATGTTTTTTGATTTTGTTGGCCTTGTGTACGTATACATCTTGCTGCAGTTCAGGTTTTGTTTTTTGATGCTCAGTTTGCAGTTAAGCATGTTTGTGCAATTCAGGTTTAGATTTAGGTTTGTTTGCAGTTATGCATGTTTGTTTCTTGATTTTGTACACGATAGTTTGCAGTTATGCATGTTTATTTTTTGATGCTTATTTTGCAGTTCATGTTCAGATTTTGTTGGCCTTGTTTTGCAGTTATTCATGTATTTTGTATAAATTTGAGTTTTGATCCATTGCTATAATATTTTATATATGGTGAAAATTTAAATCTTACATCTATAACGACTTTAATTGTGTATTTAAACTAAAACATTAAATATGTTAAAACCAGATAATATTAAAAATGCTCAAGAATGGAATGATTTTGTCAACGAGAAATTAACAGATGAGTTTGAGGTAGTTGGTTTTATTTTAATGGCTACAATTGAAAAATATTTCATTTCATTTTATTATACCTAATTTTAATGATTTTCTCTTATAGCTCTCCACTTAATTCCAATGAGCCTGCAAACCTAAATATCTAGAAGGTCTAGGAATAATTAATTTGAAAAAAAATTAAACATTACTTCTGGTGCGAGTTGGCGGTGGTTTTGCGTTGAGAGATATGGTTAAAGAAGAGGAAAGTTAGTTTTATGTTTATATATGGTAAAATGAAAATTTGAAAGGTTGCTGGTGTGGGGCAGTTAGATAGTGGTTAAGGGAGCATGCGATGCAGGCTGGTGATTGGGTGGGAGGAGCAAGCTGTGGTGATTGGGTGGCAGGCTAAAGTTAGTTGTTGCAGTTGATTTGTACTACCTATTGGACACTGTTTATTCTATTTCGGCTTCATCCAAGAAGCACAGAAGGGTATTGTTAGTGATTTGGAACTGGTTGCAGGAAACAGTGAACTGAAAATTGATGTAAGCAGTGGAGATATGGAGTTTGGTTTGATTGTAGTAAGGTGTATGTATGGGGGTATTAGGCTGCTTGTGTGGAGGTATGTGTGTGATGATGTTTGGGTTTGGTGGAAGTGATTCAGGGGTGGCTTTTAACAGTGGTGGTGTAACATGGTATATGACAGAGCAAGGTTGAGATGATGTGTGATGATGGTGCACAGGGAATCTTGAATGTAGCAGCAGTTTGTATTGAGATAGCAGTGGATGTGGTTAAATGTTAGGGTGACCTTGTTTGCGAATTATTGTGGGAGGTGTGGCAGCAGGTATGTGGCTATGAGGAGGAGTAACAGTATGTTTGTATGGTAGTGGACTTGTTTGGTTGATGGTGAAGAAGTGGCAGTTTTGAAGTGGGTTTGATGACAAGTGGTGGTTGCTGGTGGTATATGATAGGATGTGATGGTGCAGTTTGCAATACCCTTCTGTGCTTCTTGCTCTGTCGATAGTTATTTGCTTGTCATTTAGGATTGAAGTATATTGTCGGGAACACCTATTGAAAAACCACTTAGATCTTCATCATAGTACCCTTGTTTCATCTTACCTTTTTTGAGAATCACCAATTGAATTAGTTCATTCGTTGATAGTCACTCACAAAATTGAAACAATACAAAACAATTCTCGATATGTTTCAGAAATTGCAAGTATAAGCAAGGATCAAAGTTTTCATCGTTTATTGACACAAGAAAGAGTTCGAGTTCCAATTATTTTTGGAGTTAACTTGATGTGAATGTCTCTTCTGCTGTCATTGCCATTGTCACTTCTTACTCTTACAACAATTACTGTTTTTCTACAGGGAATATAATAGCTTTGAATTGCTGGTGAAGGGTTCACTGTTTATTCTATTTCGGCCTACCTCAGATATCTACACTATTGGACAAGCGGTTGGGACTACTATTGCTTGGCACAAGGAATTTATCTTGTTTGATTAGTACGTATGTATTTTACTAATATATGTTATGGATTTAGTTTTGCTGTGTAATGGAGCTATGAACCCATAAATGGTGTAAACTTGAATTGTTTTTGAATGTGATTGGTTCATATTGTTTCAATTAATTTGCATGATTATGGTTATTGTAAATGATATGTTGGTTTTAATTATAATATTATGAAATTACGGTTAATAGCAGTTGTGAAAAGAGAATTGTATAGTTGTAAAAATATCTGTTGCAACTGTCGTCAGTAGTTGTAAAAATATTAATTACAACTGTCCTAAACACTTGTTAAAATCTTATATACAACTGTCATAACCAGTTGTAAAAAAATCAACCATAACTACGAAAAGCAGTTGTAAAAGGTCTTTTACAATTGTTAATGGACAGTTGTAAATAATTTTTTTACAAGTGAGACAAGCAGTTGTAAAAAGAGTTTTTACAACTGTCAGTAGCACTTGTAAAATACTTTTTTACAACTACGCCCGCAAGTGTCTACGTCAGTTGTCAAATAATCCTGCTCTATTACAACTGCAGATATTAAGACTGGCGAGCGCCAGTTGTAATAGATCTATTACAATTGTTTTTGGCAGTTGCGATAGGGTATTTTTGTTGTAGTGTATAAATCACGAAAATTTCATAGTTATAAATGTTCGGTAATTTAATTGCGATTAAATTTCAATTCTAATATGACTGTCAATTTCAATTTCTAACATTAATTCGATGACAATCTAGATGACAGTTAAATTTTATCAACAACGACAAATAAAAATTATATCACTTCACAATATTAAATTTAACTAGCATCAGAATATTCTAGTACGTTGTGAGCGTTATAAAACACTCACCTTGATTTTTCAATTTCAAATCAAATCGAACGACGTTCGATTTAACCTGAAATTTTAGTTAGCTCCAAATGTCCCCAAATCAATTCTAGAATATAGTGGTCGTCACCACGATTCCAACGCATCTTGTTTCATCCAATTCTGATAAAGAATGAAGGAATCACACCATTTTCAAGTTTGAATACAATTTAAATAACAATTCTTTTTTTTTATACCAACGAAATCTAGGCCGTTGATCAAAATCAAAAGCCGAGAGCAGCTTCCCTCTTCCAAAACGCGTACAGGAAGTCGAACCCAACGCCGCCGTTCAACCCTAGATGCCGCTCGTCCCTCGGGCCACTAGAGGATGATCCATGCCCACCAAATCGAAGCCCGCTGCGAACCCCACCACCGGCCAGAAGCTCGTCGAGCTCGGTCATCACCATCACCCAGAATACGTGCGCGAACGCGCTGCCTTCAAGTGTACATTCCGGCCATCTCGCCCCATCATCAACGATCGTAGCCATCCACCCCGTAGATCACGCTGTCCCCTATAATTTTGTAGTTGAGAAATCTTGGCAAAGGTCGATGGATTTGAAGAAAATCGAGGGGGAACGTCGCAAAGTTTCGGCCATTGAAATTATCACTGGCGGCCACGAGATAGAAGCTAGGGTTACGGGGTGAATGCGTATATATACGCGTATAACTAATATTATTTTAATATTAATCTCACAAATTTCATGATTTCCGAACGAACTCCAAATAACACGTGCCGACAGGCGTTCGTAAGGTTCTACCCACCTTCCGAACACAATGGAACGTGTTTCGGAGGCTAATTCGATCGTCTGCGAGAGTTATGGAAATAAACGATCGATTTTAAATTAAACCGATTAAATGAATTTCTAAACGTTTTCAGCTGCCACGGTCAAATGGCAACTCCGATTGCTCTGAAATTTGAAATCCGATAATAATACACTATTACGGATCCAATGGAACTGGTTTCGTCGAATTCCGAGACTGTGCCTCGGAAGGCTATTTTTACTCGTCGATTAAATCGACGACTTTTCAAAATTTACAGAATTTCTTAAAATTCAAATTTTAAAATCTTATTAACTCTGTAAAAAAATCCAAATATAACTTATATTCAGTTTGGAAACTAATTTGAATCATATTAAATCAAATTTCAGTTATTCACTCTATTTTCATATATTAAATTTCAATAACAAATAAATCATATTAAATTCAAAATTTTACTTTTGAAACAAATACAAATTATAGAACAACCATTTCCATTAAACAGTTATTCAATTCCCGTTATTCAATCATTCAGTAAATTTCAAATATTGAATTTAAATAATTTAAATTGTTCAATATTCAACAAATTCCAATATTACATTTTAATTGAATTTTAGCTATCACTCAATCACCTTATTCACATCCAAAGCATCCAACATTTATTATTCGACTTCAGTTATTGATTATACACCCAGCTAATATATAAAATTTCATTCCAGTTGCAATTGGTTTCCAAATTCAATTCCGACTGACTAAATAAACAGGCAACTTAAAATAATTAACACCATTAACCTTTTATAACACTTAAGTTTATTATTTACAAAAAGTGTCACCATTTCCTACACAATACCAATTTGATTCAATTACCACTGACTGTATATTGTTTCATTAGTTAACCCAATATTTACATTTGTTTTTCTTATATTTCCATTAGAACTAAGTTATAATATTTAAGTCATTTCAATTGATTGGAATATCATTTAATTCATTAATAATTAACTTAGATAAATATTGTTATAATTCATTCTAGTTATCATCATTATAAATAAATTACAAAATTTTAATTCTTCCAACATTAAACCATGAAATCTTATTAAATTAACTATTTTAATTATCGAAAATTTACGGGTTGTTACATATACTATATAGTAAACTGTTATAAAAGAGTATTTTCCCTAAATTAAACTTGGAAATTATTATAGAAACTTTATAAGCATTATTTTGAGATAATTATTAAAATAAAAGATTTCGGGAAGTAATGGTATATTTTCATAGCGTAATTCGAGGGGTAGAGACTGCCTACATTTTGTTATGTTTTCGTTGGGACAACAACGTAACCATTGTGCAAACTGGATCTATGATTGATTTCATGGCGTAATTTGAAAGGCAGAGATTGCCTACAGTTAAGTTTGGATTTTTCTAGGATAGAAAAGTAACCATTGAGCAACAATCCATGGTCGATACTGAATGGTACTTTCCATATCTATTTTTAAAAGATTTTCAAGTATTTTTGAAAAGAATGTTTTGTGAATATACTTATTCTGATGAGATAAGTATATGAAGCAATTTCAAATTAGTTTATGAGGCTTTAGTAATTTCAGTGGGAAATGTAATCTTTGTTTTGGATGTTTGTTTATTTGATAGTTAAATAACCGACTATCCAATCTTGGCCCAAATATGTAATCCTTCTTAATATTGGTGGTACAGAAATATTCCCTACTTAACACCGAAGGATTTTAACTTTGGAAATATCTAGGAGAAACACGGGAATTATATGGTACAGTTACCATCGGTGATGTTATACAGTATGTATAAACTCGTTTCGTTCTTCTAGGACAAATGATAAGGAGATCTGTCCACTTAAACGGTTAGGGGGTGATCCCTGCTCTTATGTATTGTCTGATTATTTCCTAAAGAATTGGTATTAAGCATTCCGAAAATCGGCGTTTGGTTTTGTGGAGCACCCGGGGAAACGGAAGAGTGTACTTGTAAGAGATGACTCGAACCCGTGACCACCCTGAAAACCATATACGGTACTATGGAGGAGATTCGTGATATTTTGAGATGTTGGAATCCATGTGTGATTCCGAGACCCGTTGGGGCAATGGAATCCATGTGGGATTCCGTGATCAATTTGGTGGCAGTGCGTAAGCTGGAATGTCGGACGTAGCTTCATCAGTAGGAATGACTAAAACCAGAGATAGGAGGCATGGTCAGTAAGGTTGGCAAACCCATAGGGTATAGTCGGTTCCCTTTTCTAGCAATATCTATCTATCAGTTATGGCATGATGGGAGCGATGCACTCGGTCTCAGCAAGACCAGTTATGTTTTTCTTATAGTACCCCAGCTAGACAGGTATGATGCTTCGGAAGGATAATTTTGATCCTTGTGCAGGAGGACCATTCTCGAAGTGTTGAGGGCACCTCCATGGAAATCCTACACAATTAGCGAACGAGCTTTATCTATTTTCGATTATATACCTAGTACTGTTGTGATGTACACTCACGAGCATCACATCTACTTGATTATTATTATTTTCGCCCTTAGACATTATTATAATATCACTGGATTTTCTATAAAAGGTTTTGGTTATCGTAAAGTAAAAACCCGTCCGTGTTTATGTGTGGCATGGTCTTACGATATACTTTTGATTTTAAAGGATTTTAGAAGTTATAATAAATAAAATTTATTGTGATTTAAGTTCTCACGCTAGTTTACCAGACCGACCCGGGTGTTGTTTTCCTATAATGCTCGGGTCATACCAAGCATATTTCCAGGTTTACTTGGATATTTTGAGCTTTAGAAGAGGAGCTAGAGGTCCAGAGACGTATTCACGTAGATGATTATATTTCCATTGCTACATTGCTGTATATTATTCAGCTATTGTGAGGACGGGTTGTTATAACTGTCTGTGCTGAATAGGTTAGTATACTCTGATTGATGTCTATAGATACATATATTACAATTTTGTTTTTGTCTAAAGATTTGTTATATATTATAAATTATTCGTTCCGCTATGAGATTCCGTGCTGCTTAGTTCTTCATGCCTTCCTTCTTCTTTCTTTCCCTAACTATCCGCTTCCCCGTTCAATTTGGGGTGGACATGTGTGGTATTTTGTCAGCTTAAACTGTTCGGAAAAGCGGGTCGTTACAGTAATCATTTAAAATATTTGAATTGTGAATTAAATATTAATTAAATGGATTTAATAATTCTATTTAACACCTTTTAATTAATAAATAATATTGGTAAATTCAATTTGAAAATTTATTTACAAAAAGAACTATACCGGATAAATATCAATAATTTGATCGAAACTATAAAACGATATTTAAATCTGTGAAAATAGCATCCCAGGGCATAGTCTCGGATTTTGATGAAACCAGTGCCATTAGATTCAGAATAATAAATTATTGTAGGTCGTCAAGTTTTGTAATGACCAGACGTACCGTTTGGTCATGCGAGCTCGAAACGCATAGCGATTAATTTTAAATATAACTTAATTCGAAAAGCTAACTTCCGTATACTTTGGAATTATGTCTCGAAACTAGTTTCATTGAGTTCGAATATGGGTATTTAGTATAGAACGCCAATCGGGACGCTTCGATAGGAGTTCGAGATTTTTTGGTATGTAATACCGGATATATTAAAATAAAACAATATATATACCATATATTTAATTCCTTACTATAGCCCATATTCTTCACATCAGGCCCATAATCCCACGTCTAAGCCATTCCTCCATATCCTTTATATTCCATTGCCTGTAAACAAGAAATTGTTGTTCCTCTTCGCAAATCAAACTTCAAAAATAAAAATCAATTCATACACTCCACTAAAAATCTTGTAGCTTGATCCGTTG
Source organism: Allium fistulosum (assembly GCA_030737815.1). Taxonomy (NCBI): domain Eukaryota; kingdom Viridiplantae; phylum Streptophyta; class Magnoliopsida; order Asparagales; family Amaryllidaceae; genus Allium; species Allium fistulosum. The sequence goes on along the minus strand of CM060906.1, from coordinate 583,362,055 downwards.
GGTTCCTATTGTCGTGAGCATCGGGTCCATATGCTCGGAATTTGTCGCATCTTCAATTTGGATTAGTCGACATTTAGACAGTAGAATAGGGCTCGACATTATCAGGGATAGGGGCTTCGATAGGTCGTGGGGTGAGCGTAGTCGGGTTTGTGGTGGCGAGAGGCACCTAAGGCCAGAGTTTGGTGGTGTCCATCCCCATATTGTGATGTGTGGTGATGTGTGGACCTAGGGAGGGGGCTAGTTGATGCATTTTGCTGGAGGGTGGGGGAGGCGCCATGGTGATGTCAGATAGGTCGAGGCCGCATAGAGATGTTGAACGGTGAAGTCGGATTGGAAATTCATCAGGCGATTCTCCGTATCAGTGGAAATGGTGCACGGCCATGATGGGTGCTATGCACATCTAGGAGCAAGCAATCATTTTCATTTGGGGGAGAAGAAGTAATTGAGTGATTAAGTTAAGTAATGATTTGTTAATAGTTATTAATTAATTTAATTTAATCGATAACTTATCAAATGTGTATCTCACTCATACGAGGTCGGATTCAAAAGCCGTCTTTTGCGCTGGACTCGTAGCGACGATGGCTACGCAATGGAGTTTGTTTGGTTGGATTTGGAGCTAGTGGAATTTTTGGCTAAAATCGAACTTCTGTTTGGTTTTAGTTCAAAAATGGAACACTTCGGCGAAAACTGCAATCAATGTGAGTTTTCCTCACATTCAATTTTACTATATCATATCTATGATGCTATAAACTATTATTAATTGCTTAGATCTTAGTTAAATTGTTTGATTGATTGTTTTGTTGAATTTCCACTTGGAAAATGGATGACATATTAACTTGATTGTTATGAATCCATATGATTATATATAATGTCCTTAACCATTATTTTGCAGGAAGAATTTGTAGAGCGACCCTAAAGGGTTTCTCGCCAATAATTCTTTATTTACAACCTTATGTTGTTATATTGATGTTTAATTGAAATTAATATTGATATTCCATTTAAATTATTTAAGTGTCATTATAGCAATTTTCGATATACCGTCATTTATTGCATATCACTGCATAAACCCTTGTATGGGCTTTTTGAACTTGAGCTTGTATTTTTACAAAATAGATGTTTGAAATTCATTAATCATTGATTAATGATAATTTAAATTAATCAATCATTTTAACTAATGATGTTTAAAATTAACTTATCTTTTTTATTAATGAGATTTGGATTTAATTATTTATTTTAAGTAATGATATTTGAATTTAATTAATTATTTTAATTAATGATTTCGAAAATTGATAATCATTTTAATTAATGATATTTAAAAGTAATTAATCAATGATATTTGATTTTGATTAATCGTCCTAATTTCTGATATTTGGATGTAATTAATCATTTTAATTTATAATGTTTGAAATTTATTAATCTATTTCGTTAATGAGATTTGAATTTAATTTAGTCATTTTAATTAATGATTTTGAACTTTAATTAATCATTTTAATTAATGATTGTTTTAAATTTTAATTAATAGTTTTAACTAGTGGTATTTGAAATTTAGTTAACCATGCATTTTAATTAATGATGTTTTATAGTTAATTGATCATTTAACTGATAATGTTTTAATTTATCATTTTAACTAATGATGTTTGAATTTAATTAATCCAATAAATTTATGATTATTGGAACTTGATTAATTATTTTAATTAGTGACATTTAAAATTTATTAATCATTTTAATTAATGATGTTTGAGATTAATTATTCATTTTAAATTAATGATTATTTGATAAATCTTTTTAATTAATGATATTTAAAGTAAACTAATTTAATAAAAGTGATTAAAGTAAATTAAATAATTTGATCAAAGTGGTTTAAAGTTAATAAACTGATTTCATAAAGGTTTTAAAGTTAATTTACTAATGATATAAAAGTGTTTGGAAATAATTAACTATTGTATTAAAGATCATGGATTTGTTTATTTAAAAGAGATTATAAATGTGATTGATTATCTTTCGGGATAATCAATATTGTTTAAATTTATAAAGGTATTTGAATTATTTTATTTTCTTCGGATAATAAATATTGTTTTATATTTATAAATAATGGTTTACAAATGAGAAAATCCTTTAAAAGGAATTATTTATAAATAAAGCTAAGTGTAAATTGTTTTGGGTTTATAGTAAACAATGTTTTAATGACATTTATTTTTGACCCTTGTTTTAATACACTTAGTATTATAAATTTTGTCTTAAAAAAGAACATTTTTATAGGGTAATCCCAAAGTATTTTTACTAATATTTTAATACGGAAATCAAGCACAAGTTCAGTTTTAAAAAGTAAAGTTCGATTCGGTTATGGAAAAGTAATTTCGCAAACGATATCACTTATATGGAAAGGATCTCGTCATACTTTTAATGCTAAACGTTGAGGCTTGGACTTGTTTTATCTCGAAGGTTGAAAATGTCGTCAAGACGATGCCTAGAGGTAACTCTATCTCAACTTTCCTGGCTTCATCTTCAACCGAGAGATAGCGCTTGTTTGGAATCGGGGAGTAGTGGTAAATATATGAAATTTAATTTCCATATACGATCCTTTTAATTATCCCAGATAGTTTATTTATTAATTATCTGATTTAGCTTTCTTCATGGTGTATCGTCACCTTAAAAATGATTTGTTGCTCTTTGAGCTTTGATATCCTCTGTCGAAAATGACTAAATCCAAATCGTGAAAGGAAGCCAAGCCATGTAGGGTTGCTCCCATTAGGATACTTTCACATCTCATCTAAACTGAATTCGGTAGCGCTATTAGATGTGGTATATTCAGATACTCGGTAAGGTTTGGCGGGGTCCGGCTTGGTATTGTCCGAGAAGTGTCACGGAGTATGTGAGCTTCTCAGAAGTATATTACTAGAGGCATACTTCAAGGGTGGTACATCTTCCTAGTCATTTGTGAGAAATTTTCCTTTCCTTATTTGATTCGAACCTTTGAATCTGTTTTTCTCTAATTGCAATGGGGAGAGCCAACCACTCTTCGCGGTATTTAATCGTTAGTTTTGTCCATTCTATCAAGTTTGGACTATTATCTTATTTTATCCATTATGTCCAGTTTGGATTTTTCTCGGATTATTTTCATTCTTTCAAATCTGGTTTTTAATACAATTTATGCCCATCCTTATTTGGATTTGTTTCCTTTTGTTTATCTCTACTCTTTCCTGAATGCATGTTATTTTTGTGAGGTAAAAACCCGTTCTGCGTTAGCGCCGTGGTCTCATAGAACTTTTATATATTCACCATTATTTGAGTTTTCTCACGCTATTATTTCCAGACTGATCATGGTGCTATTTCCAGACTGATCCGGGTGTTATTTTCAGACCAAGTATTTTTCCAGGTTGGCTTTGGGGTTATTGAGATCTCGGAGAGGAGCTGATGGTTCACCTACCGTAGTGTTTTATTTTTCCGCTGTATTATATAGTATCCATATCAGCAACTGTAAGGTCGGGATTTTATAAGTGTATAGGTGATAAGGTTTGTTTTTAACTCTGATATACTCTGTATTTTTAGGGTGACAGTTTTTACCGTCCTTATTATATTTGAGGGAATTAGGAAAAAGGACAAACTTTAAAAAAAATTAGGTTGAAGGACACCAAGTTTCATTTTTAGGCTGAAGGATAAATGCTAGTTATAATTAGCATTATATTCAACTTTTACACTATACAAAATGCTAGTTATATCTAGCGTTATATTTGGTTTTATACTTTGCAAAATACTAGTTATAACTAGCATTGTCCTTCAGCCTAAAAAACAAACTTGTTGTCCTTCAGCCTAAATTTTTTCTAAGTTTGTCCTTGTGCCTATTTTCCTGATTATATTTTATGTTGTCGATTCCGTTGTGAAATTCTAATTTTCTCTATTCTCTGTTCTTTTCTTTTTATTTACCCTAACAATCTGCTCTTTTGTCGATTTGATGTTTGACATTTGAACACGGTGGTAGTATTTAATGTCGACTTTCGATGGTCAAAAAGACGGGTCGTTACAACATCAGACACCATGGAACTGATGCGACTTACAAGCATAACACTATGGTGTGTGATGATGAGCCAATGAGGATGTTGGGTTCTTTAAGGGGGTAGTCTGTAACATCCTTCTTGGAAAGCAAACATAAAGATCTTTTAGCATGGTGGTTAGTATGTGGTGTTGCTTTCCGAGACGATAGGGGTTCGAATCCCATGGTCGTCATGTACGGACTGTCAAAACGTTCGATCTCGAAAATTCTTCAAGTGCACAGCTCTTATGAACTTTCTTAATCCAGGAACATTTTTCGATCATTCAAATTCTCCAGTGCATATTGGTGCACGTATATCCATGTAATACATATATCTACCAAAAATGTCGAAAAATATAAATCTGGGAAAAAATTATCCAATAAAATTTATAAAGGACAAAAATGTCACTAGTCAACACTACCCAAAGTTATAACATCATCCGACCTAATATGAGTTTAAAAATAAAATTTACAATCTTCCGATACGTAAAATGTAGGTCGTTACGAAAAAGAACATTTCAATCCATTCTCATTCACTTCTCCCTTCAAAACCTAAGATATAAACACATTAATAATGACATCCTATTAATGAAAAAGAGAAGAAAACCAAATAAAACTTACCAAAAAGAATTGAGTGAGGAAGAGAGGTAAAAGGGTCGGTTGTCCAACCTATTTTTGGGTAACAAAACATAACAACTCTATCCCATTTTATTTATTCTACACTGCAAAATAAATAAAAAACCTTAGGAAAATTTAATGATAGCACCTTAAGAGTGAAAAAATGGATAGAAGAGGATTAAAACTGCAAAACTGAAAGAGATCAAAGATCAAGTTAACTAAGAGTACTAGGTGAGTAATACATCTCCTATTTCACCATTTTCATCCATAGTCAAACACGAACACAATTCATTCGGTGAGTTCATATGTGTATAACAATTAAATTAATATGAAAATTTAGCATATTAATCCAAACTTGTTTTTACAGATGGGTTTTTATTTTCAAAATTTTCCCACATTACAATAATTTAAAATGAATTTTTGAAGGAACCGTTCCTTTTAGAAAATGGCTAAAATATCGAGTTTAGCAAATTCATGTAAGAAATATTTATTCATAATTTTTTAATATTTTCTACAATTGTTGTAAGTGATTTTTCAATTAAAACACTCCTAGCTTGAAGGAAACTATGAGTGCCGAAGGGAAAACATAAGAGGCCGGAGGGTAATTTATAAGAATAAAGTATTTAATACATGGTCAAGAGACCAGATCGACGATAAATGCTAAAAATTCAGAAAAGTACGATAATAAATAAAAAAGACGAAGTCATAATGAATTCGATGATGACACCTCTAAAGATGGTCATAGACTGCAGGATTAAGACGTCTTGATGTATGCTAAAAGCTGTTGTACTAAGGGTTCAATACCCAAAGACTAAACTGAACTTAATAAGAATAAGTACAGTCCACGTACGTTGAACATTTAGAATGCGAAAGAGGGCATCAGAGATGGTTGTTGAAAGCAAATGCTTAGGTATACAAAGGTAATGGTGATCACCGAGAGAAGAAGGGACTTTTGAAACGTGACAGGAAGGCTATCATGATGATGAAATGAAATTTGTAAATGAGGCTTCTCTGGTCGACACCGAGGGTAGTGTTTGTCGAATCTTATTAACTTTCAATGGAATGTTATTATTAAAACTCTTTAACTCTTGGTGGAGAGTCAATGTTGAGTATTATATCTTTCAATACTTGGAACCTACCAAGACCTCTTGATTTTAAAGGAGACGGTATTACTAAGAATTAAGATGGTCAAGGGTTGGCAAGGGACCTAATAAAGCTTAATGAATAGCTAAATCAAAAACCTAATAAAAGAATAACTAGGTAAAGTATTCGGTAGATGGTGTAAATATGTAAGGCCTGAAAGGCAACCGAAATGTAAAAGCGTAAGAGTAAGCCTGAAGTGGAAACTAAAACACGAAAGCTTAAATGTAAGTTCTGAAGTGGAAATCGAAACAAGAAAGCATAGGTGTAAGGACTGGAGTGGCAACTGATATTGGAAAGAGTTGGTGTGAGACCTGAAGTGACAATCGAAATACGAACGCTTAGGTGTAAGGCCTGAATTGGCAATCGAAACACGAAAGCGTATGTTTAAAGCTGGGAGTAGCGATTGAGATACAAAGTAGGGCATAAGGCTTAGTAGTAGTTGAAAATATTGTAACTTTGATGTTAAAATGAAAAGAGAATAAGTGTAAAGACCCGCAGTTCCGTACCCCTTTGAGTCGACTATAATTCACAACAGTTCAACTCAAATTGAACGGAAATACAAATCTTTAGGATGAAGAAGAAAAGGTAGAAGAAAATAAAGCAACACAGAATCTCACAATCACAGCGGAATAAAATATAATATATAATAACAGATTTTTACACAAAAGAATCTGTAACAGTTTATATACTTACAATCATCAGAGTATAACAATTCAATACATCAAAATGGACAGTTATAATAACTTATCCTCATACAGCGGAAATATAAATCAAGTACGGAGACACGTCTCTACTCCTCCAGCTCGCCTCCTGTGCTCCATAGTATCCTATCCTGGATCTGTAATACTCGGTCTGACCCGAGCATTATAATAAAATAACACCCGAGTCAGTCTGGAATACCAGCGTTAGAAAAACACACTCAATTTGAATTATTACTATATTTTTCGAAACCACTTTGAAAAATAAAGGTATCTCGTAAGACCACGCCATACATAAACACGACGGGTTTTTACCTTACGATAACCGAAAACATTTTTATCAAAACCATCTGATTTTATAATAGTGTCTAAATCAAGTAAATAGGAAATAACTGAAATGCTTGCATCTCACGTTTCAGCATAGTTTGACACAATCAAAACCGTACGGCGCTTATTGGAGAATGGATTCCATACAATAACTAGGCATTGGGGTACCACCTATCACGGTATACGTCTAGAAAAATGTACCGAGGACCTCGCCGGGATCCCCTGCAACTCAAGACCAGCCATATCCCTAACCTGGATAGAACCGAATATGTTATCACCCTAGGTGTTCCCACCCTTACCGAGAGCTCTTTCGCATGCACCGTATCCACATAATACAATATACCCGAGGTTATCTAGAAAGGTGATAACATACCCTAATTGGGTTTGACCCGCTTAGCCTTGCTGCATACCCCCTGGTTTTCAGTCATTCCGGTTGATGAGGCTAGAGGGTGCGATTACCTTTTAAGAATAATTTCACTTAGAATGCTCATCGTCCTCCGATGACGATATTCTAATAGCATTCATCCATACAAGTTGTTCTGGGTCTGGACAAACCGAATCACCGTCTTCTCTGCCTTCACGGTATTCATTCGTAACGTTCAAACCGGATTGAAGTGGTTTTTGGACAATTAAATCCAATCCCGGTCTCTTCGAAACGATTAACGAAATTGGCCAATATTGATAGTCAGTTATTTAACTATCAAATAAACATCCATAAGTAATCACTAGGCCCCATTATTTTAATCCTTTGAAAATACTCATTTCAAAATATCTTTACAAAGATATATATCCAAATCTCTTCAATATATTCAATATTTGAAACGACATCAATTTCTTATATCCACAATAGGATACTTCCGAATCGTTTTAATACTTAGAAATATTTTCCTCGCTTCCATCTATATTTCATCCCCTTTTTAAACATTTCTATAATAAAAGTCTCGAAGTTAAATATTTCAAAAAAAACCTTCCCGTTCAATACTTAGGAATATTTATAATACATTTCCTAAAATCTTTTATCTCTAATATTTGGGAAATAGTCTATTTATTTTACTATTTCTCAAATCCTTTATAATTTTTATTTGTAAATCCCATAATATTTCCAAAGTCGAATGCACTTGTCTATACCTCCAATACCCATTTCTAACTTCTTTTATGAATTCTAATTCACTTTACGAATTCTCGTATTTTTAACACTTTAGAATTTTTTCTTTAAGCTCCCAAAATCCCTTTATAAGACTTCTCTTCTAAAATCATACCCGTTTAACAAACTTCGTTTCCAATCTCGAGAGGATTTATAAATAAATTCAATCTTTTAAAACTATATATATATATATATATTAATAAAATAAGTATTTTTAAAGAATAATAGTTTATTGTAAAATATGTTTAAGTAAATTTAAAATATCAAAACATTTTAAATAACATCGATAACTCATTTTTCCAAATCATTTTTAAACAACTAATTAATTTACAAAGCAGATTTATAAAATTAGAATTCGTTTTCAATAAATATTAAATATTAGAATAACTAACTATTCGGAATATTATAAATAATAATTTAAGTTACGTAGTATAGTAATTTAAAACCCCATTTAAAACAATTTTAATTTCTCGATAAAATCTATTTTTAAAAATCCAATATTGCCAAATTCAGTTTATAAATCCCTCTCGATTCGTATCACATCGATTATATCTCAACTTTACCGCTATTCTCACATTCGAAAATAGATTCCGCTATTTCTTTACCCAAAACGATTCCCATAACCCGATATAAATTCACATCGTTTATAAATTTATAAACTCCTCTGAGTTTCACTTATTTATAAGACAAATTTTTATTTATAAAATTCCATTTTATAAATCCCTTTCTTAATAAATCCCATTTTAAATTCAACCCTATTTTAATATTGATTTCAACTCCTTCCCATACTTTCAAATATCATTTTCAAATTCCTTTATATAATTTTATTTAAAAACCCCTATTTAAACCAATTTACGAATAGTTAAGTATAGCCCAAATCAAATTATATATATATATATATATATATATATTTTCATTTCACTTAATTTCCTTTAAAATAATCCAAATTCCCCTATAAATATTTTTATATTCAAAATCTCCTTTTTAATTCCTTCAATTTCAAAAATAACTATTTATGGCATTTAAAATATAAAATTTAAGGTCCGTGCTATTTCTCGCATTTAATAATTCAATATCATAGCAACAATCTATAACAGACTATTTACACTAATCATATATCACTATATATGAAAATTAATCAACATTTTTGAGGAATCCAGTTGGATCCCTCCAGCCTGTTTCCAGGCATCCACAGATGTTAATACAACATAAAATAATACCAATCCCACTTCGAGGGGGATATCGCGGTATATAGGGTCATCCGCTATTATGCGGGGCGTATAGGGTCTCATCCGCTATAATGTGCGGGAATATCACTCCAAATACTAATGTATACTACCATATATATATATATACAATCATCCAACAATAACTATATTTTATCCATCCAATCAAGCATCAAATAATCTAAATGTGGTAATCCAAATGAGTGAGAAATTCTCACCCTGATTTTAAATTTGCAATTCATCCCAAATTTATATCTTATGCTCAAATTCCGTTCGATTTCGACCTCGTATGAATTTTATATGAATTAATGAACTTCGAAATAAATTAATCGATAATTAAATTAAATTTAAAATTTTTTTTAAATTAAATTACCTTCCTTAAAAAAAATCCGTAACCATCTTCACGCTCTTTCCTGGCGAGCTACTGGACCACTGCGAGTTCCTTCATTAACGACCAGTCTTTGCGACCTCGAACTTCCCCCTAACCTCTACCACTCGCCTTGTCGCCTCACCCTCCTGAGTCGCACGTGCAGCGACCAACTGCCAAACGTCGAACGCCAAAGACGATGCCGCTCCCCCATTTGCTCGACCACCGCAGCCTCCACCCAATCGCCACCTCGGGATTTTCGCGTTTTCCAAAGCCCTAAAACAACTACAACCTTAACAGCGATCTGCGCATGCCCCATCATATCACCGCTGCTCCTCAAGCTCTGGCCTCCCTTGCGCACTTGCGCCCCACTGGTTGCGACCATCGCGAGAAGATCCTCCCTCTTTTTTTTATATTCGTATAAATCGATTTCGATTCAGTTTATTTTTTTTCTCTGAGAAAATAACAGGCGCTCATGAATTTGATTTGAGGTGAACGAGATAGGGACATGATTTAAAGGTAAATGGTTAGCGTATTTCAAAAGGTAAGGTGACTGATTTGGCCATATATATTTTATTTTATAATTCAATTATCTTACATTACATATCACGAAATTTTGAACCCCTATGGAGGCGTGCCGCTAGGCGTTTATAATGTTATACTCCTATTCCGAACGCAATGGAAAAGGTTTCGAGTCCTAATTCGATCGTATGGAGAAGATAGCTTTTTGGACCCAATTATATTAAATTTTGATCTTAATTTCAACGCGTTTCTAACCCGTACGATAACTCCAAATGCTACAAAATTTGAAATCCGATAATAATACACTATTACGGATCCAATGGAACTGATTTCGTCGAATTCTAAGACTTTATCTCGAAAGACTATTTTAACTCATCAATTCAACCGACGATTTCAAAAAAATTCGCAATCGCTTGAAATTTCAGTTTTAAAAACTTTCTAACTCAATTTTAATTTCAAATCCAATATTTAAAACCATTTAAATATTCAAAATCAAACGACAAAAAATCCGGGTCGTTACAATAAGGCCTAAGTGGTAAACTGAATGAATTGACTATAAAACTTAGTCGCGGTATAATAGTATGCGTAAAACATGCTTATAAATGTGGTTTATGATTCAAACTGATGAATTATTGTTACAAAGTAAGGGAAAAACCCATTTCATGCTTTGGCGGCATGGTCTCACTATACGGTGTGTTTAGGATAAGTATTGCACATACAATACTTTATGCATGACCCATATTTTTATTATTGTTTCCTTATAAAATCACGGGTACTTGATCGAGTAGGCTGATTTTATAGTTTTGGCAGGTTGCTTTCAGATGACAAATAAATATCATTGAAGACAAACCACGAGGCTTAGTTGATAATTATAGTTGTCTCGACTTCCACTGTATAAATGTTCATGCCAGCATCTTCAAATGTTAGACATGACATTATTATCTACGTTCTACTTATATTTTAATGTTATGTGAGCATGACTTGGGAATTTAAATATGTAAAGACAATTATGTGTATCACATTCTATTTTTTTGCGCTGTTTACTTAAAATTTTGATCAACAATATATATATATATATATATATATATATATACCGAACTTACTTTGTCACTGAAAGATAATTCCAGGATGATTACAACACATTAGGGTTTTGAAATAGGAGATGTTACATTTAGACTGGTCCACCTTTCACACTTGCTACCCGTTGATGGCAAAGGAAACATGTATTTACTTTAGTATCACCATCGAGGAGCCTGCATGCTCTCACTGGTCTCCTAGTTTAACCTACTTTGTTTATACTACGGTCTTAGAGTGGTTTGACACCCCTCATATTGCATGTTTATCATTTCAACATTCGAACACACCCATTCATACGCATTATATCACAAGTTTTCATAGATCATTGCATATCACCAAGTATTCTGTCCGCTCAAGGATATGTCTCTTGAATTATGAGTGAAATATTTTGCTCTACCAACGGTCTGCTACATAGTTTATTTCCATGCAAATTGATCACTCGACCGAGAACTGTCATCAGTCATTCAAGTGATGTCCTCGCACATCAACTGATCTTTCACTAGGTTGGCCAACTATATATTGATTCGCGTACTCAACACGGAACTTAGTATCTTTTTCAAATCTTCGTGCACTGAAATCATTTCACTATTTAATTATCTATAGTCAATCCATCTCATTTCCACGGTTCATTGTCGCAAATAGGTTTTATCCCAATGCATTTCCTATTCATCAATCATGCATGGTTGTGAGCCTAACTATAGTAGATCTTATCGCTATAGTTATTCATAGGCCCAAAAGGTTTTGAATCACAACCCAATCTCTATTTATATCATTTTCCCACACCATCATGGTAAAGCACTTCTAGGTGTAGATCTTTTTAAATCAACCACTAGATCTGAACTAGATTGATGGTCTAAGAAAACGCGCTGCATCCATCACAAATCAAGTTGCAAATCACAAAATCATTCATACAAACACCTTATTTGCATCCAATAACATGTCCAAAACAATTCTTCACGATACACATGTAATCAAATATAATATGAAAATAAGTCAATCGTGGTCAATTGAGTAGTTTTAAGTGATAAATTGCTCATTGACTTCACCTCCTAATCTATTGTCAAAAGCAACTGCTCCTGATCCGATTAACTCTAGACCGCTGCCTACGTCACACTCGTTGACTAATCGTTTCCCAACTTCTTCTTCTTTGATCATTCCTTACATATATATTTGAGTGATAACAATTCAAGGAATAATGTATTTCTTATGAAACACCCTCGTGAGTTAAGTGTTGAGAACATTTAAAATCACGGTATACGTGCATGTGTATGTATTTATTCTAAATATCTATTTGAGTTTATTTCAGTTCCACATATATTTTAATTGTACATACTATTATATAAGTTCAAATTATTTATAACTATTATGATTTAATTACCTTATATAATATTTTTATATATCTTATTAATTAAATCATATTTCACTAATTTTAATTCTCAAATTTAATTGACTAATTTAATTAAATTTTATTCAAAGTTTCATAAATTTTATTTTATTCATCTTAAATAATGAGCAGTCCCAATTTTTATAAGAAGTTACAATAGTAGTAAAAAATGATGATACAGTCATGAACATGGAACAAAATGAAGTGCAACAAACTCAGATAATTAATATGAGTGACATTGATATGTTGCTCTATGATGAAATCACAATAGCGGCAAATAGCTTTGCAGGGAAGCTTCAAGCTGAGCAGAAAGATAGGTTCAAGCAGAAGAAAAGCGATAGCAAACTAAGTCAGTTTGAGGTGAATAACACGGGAAAAAACGAAAAAACAAGCAGAATAATGCAAGGGAAAAGGACGCAGAGATAGGAGTTTAGATCATAACATCATGCAGTCTTCAAACCTACAAAAGCAAATAAGAAGGGCCATGTAAAACTAGAAACTTTTGAGTTTATTGCCTTAGTAGAAAACTCTGTAATAAATAACGCAACATGGCATGAAATGGTATCACAATTTAAGTCTAAAGCAAGGAAAAGTAAGTTTAGCAAGGTGAGTTTCCCCCTTGGTAACTCTGAAACTAAGGCAGATAAATCGATTACTAACTAAAATGACATTTCTTATATGGAATGTAAGGGTAATGAATTCCCCTATAAGAAAATATGATGTGGTAGAACACATTACCGAAATAAAACCATCTTTCATTGTCTTTTAGAGCATAAACTAAATAATAACTTGGTGCATATATTTGCAAAGAGTATCAAGCCTGGTTGGTGTTACACGTATAATGATGGAGAGGATAACAAAAGCAGAATTTTAGTAATTTGGAATCCATACGTATAAAGTAACAATGTGCTGTTTAAGAGCGAGCAAATTATTTCATGTTTAAAGGAAAACAATGGATAGTTAAACATGGTTGCAACTATTGATATGGTCTATATACACAAGCTCAACAAATGCAAACATGGGAATACATTAAAGAAGCAGCAAACCACATGTATAATGCTTGTAGTATCATAAGGGATTTCAATTGTGTGTTATAATAGTGATATTGATAGAATATGTAAATTATTCTATTAATTTATAAATTAATAGAATAATTTACATATTCTATCATTACACATGCATGGCAAACAAATATCAGTGGCAGTTCTCTATATATTTTCTTGTATAAATTAATAAAAAAGTAAAAGATGCATTGACAGAGTGGAATAGGGGAAAAATAGTCTCAAGGAAATGGTTGAAGATTTAAGGGAGAAAAACAACATTTTATATTTAAAGTTACTTGAAAATCATGTAGATGAAAGCATTACACAGGAATATAAAGGTAGTCTTTTCAAACTTGAACGAGTCATGCACAGTCATACGATGGAGAATAAGCTAAAGTCAAAGATTGATTGGCTTCAAGAGGGAGATCTCAATTCTTCAACTGACATATGCCATCAAGCAAAAGTAGGAAAAACATAAATCAACTAATGGACAGTAGTGGAAATCTCACAACAAATGAATCTAAACTAGCTAAAAATGCGATCGATCACTTCCGTGAGTGATATTTTCCAAATCATATGCAATCACAATTTCTTGACATTACTTGCAAAAAAATTTGACAAGTAATGCAGGTTCAAAAACTGGTGATCCGATTTCAGTGGAAGAAATCAAACAATAACTTTTATAATAAATGATGACAGCAGTCCAAGGCCTGATGGACTTGGTTCTAAATTTTACAAACAACATTGGTACCTTATAAAAGGGGATCTGGTTGCAGCTATGAGTTTTTATAAGTGGTACTTTTATTAAAGAAATTAAACACACGTTTATAACTTTAGTTCCTAAAAAGGAGAATGCATAATCCAAACCAGATTTCAAAGCAATTTCTCATTACAATGGCATATACAAAACCATATCAAATATTATTTGCAATATAATTAAGGTCTACATGAATGAGCTGATATCTTTAAATCGAAGTGGTCATATTCTAGGTAGATTTATAATTGAAAATCCATTACTTGCCTATGAAATAGTTCGAACCATTAATAGAAAGGGATCAAATAATTTATGTCTCAATGTTGATTTACGAAAAGCCTATGACAAAATAAATAAAAAATTCATATGTCATATTATGAAATCAATGGGATTTCTAGAAAACATAAATCATTTAATCTCCAAGAGTATATCATCTCCCACTTTCTCAATGATGATTAATGGGTCCAAATGGTGTTATCAGAAGCAATAGGGATTTGAGACAAGGTGGCCCCCTTTCCTTTTATTTGTTTTGTGTAGCTATGGAGTTCTTGTTAGAAATTCTTTACTGTTCGATCTTTCATGATTAATGATGAACATTCAAGTAATAGTCCAAGGATCACCAATACCGAATATTTCACAAACAAAACTTAATATGATTTATTGTTTAAGATGACGTACCTTGATTAATAGCGGAAGATGTAATAGTTGTCATCTTCTTCTTTTGACTTCTAATAATTACTCTTCTTCTCAGAATTCAGTTTCTCTCTCTAATCCCATTTCTTTATGTGTTTCTTGATGGAGAAGAATACATCTGTTTTCTGGGAGAGAGAGGACTCAATCCTTTATATAACATTTAACTCTAAATTTGGTACGTCCATCATATACCAATTCAACGCTTAAGATTAATCACAGACCTAATGTTCTAATTATAGAACGGTCTATTTATGACTTAATTAATCGGGTCACATTAAGATTAGAAACTACATAACGTTAAAGGTAAATGAAACGTTCTATTTATGACCTAATTAATATGGTCACATTAAGATTAGAAACTGCATAACGTTAAAAGTAAAAGAAACGATTGCAGTTTATAATAGCAGATTTCTAACATTCTCTCACTTGACCCGATTATTCATAATATCAAGTGTTGAACATCATACTATGATAAATTGCTAAGAGTTATGGCGGTTGTGCATTATTAATTCAATGCATTCCCTTCCACATACTACAATACCAGCAATCCATCATTTTAAACTCATAATTTATATAAAATAGCATAATGGTCCACATAATGTCTTATATCATAATGATTAAACATAATATCTTTATAAGACTCTTTCTTGTTTAAAATTACATAAAGTACGTACCACCACATTAAAACAAAAGACACATAATTTTATATCAGAAACACACAAAGGAGCTCAGAATGTCACAGATCAATTATTATTAATACAACCAAGACCCATTCTTTGAACATGTTCCTTAAATTGTCTTGGCTGTAACCCTGTCGTCAAAGGGTCTGCAATCATAAGTTCTGTCCTAATGTGCATGATTTACACTCTTGGTTTTTGAACCTCATCTTTCACAACAAGATACTTCAGTTCCATATGTTTGGCACCTTTAGAGTACTTGTCGTTTTTTTAGAAAAACAATACTGCAGAGTTATCACGATAAATTTTCAGCGGCTTGCTAATGGTGTCGACAACTGCAAGTCCTGAAATAAAGTTCTGCAACCATAATGCATGAATTGTGGCTTCATAACATGCCACAAATTCTGCCTCCATAGTAGATGAAGCAACGATAGTTTGTTTCGCACTTTTCCATGATATGGCTCCTTGAGCAAACATAAACAGGTAACCAAAAGTCGATTTTCTAGTATCGATGCATCCAGCAAAATCTGAATCGCTATATCCAATCACCTCCAATTCATTGGATCTACTATACATGAGCATGTAATCTTTCGTTCCTTGTAAGTACCTCAACACTTTCTTTGCAACTTGCCAATGTTCCTTTCCTGGATTACTTTGATACCTCCCTAACATACCGACCGCAAAACTGATATCCCGTCTAGTACAGGTTTGAGCATACATTAGGCTACCAACTACAGATGCATATGGAATTGATTCCATTTCCTTTCGTTCAACATCATTCTTAGGACATTGCATGAGATTGAATTTATCACCTTTCTGTATAGGAACTTTCCCAGGTGAATACTTACTCATTCCAAATCTCTCTAGAATCCTTTCGATATATCCTTTCTGAGACAATCCCAATATTCCTTGTGATCGATCATGAAATATTTCTATTCCAATCACATAGGATGCCTCTCCCATATCTTTCATTTCAAAGTTTGTTGAGAGAAATTCCTTAGTCTCATGCAATATGCTTAAATTATTTGCAGCAAGCAAGATGTCATCAACATAAAGGACTAGATAAATAAACTTGCTCCCATCGATCTTTTGGTATAAACAGTGATCAACCGTATTTTCCTTAAAACCAAAAGATGTAATAATGGTATTGAACTTAATATACCATTGTCGGGATGCTTGTTTAAGCCCATATATTGACTTCTTAAGTTTACACACCAATTGTTCTTTATCTTTTACAGAAAAACTCTCAGGTTGATCCATATAAACATCCTCATCAAGATCTCCATTCAGAAAGGCTGTTTTCACATCCATTTGATGCAATTCCAAATCATAATGTGCTACTAATGCCATTATTATTCTTAGTGAGTCCTTTTTCGAAACAGGAGAAAATGTCTCCTTGTAATCAACACCATCTTTCTGAGTGTAACCCTTAGCAAAAAGTCTAGCTTTATATCGTTCGATATTACCACTAGAGTCGTGTTTGGTTTTAAAAACCCATTTGCATCTGACTCTTACAGCCATGTGGTAACTCAACGAGATCCCAAACTTCATTCTGTTGCATGGATTTTAGTTCTTCTTTCATGGCATTAATCCATTCCTTTGACTCTTTACATTCTACAGCATGTGAAAACGAAGCTGGGTCCTTATTGATTCCTATATCATAATCTGATTCTTGCATATAAACCATATAATCATTAGAAATAGCTGACCTACGATCTCTTTGAGATCTTCTTAATGCTACCTGTTGTGGTTCATGCATATCAGCATTATGTAAGTCATTTCCTTCAGGAAGTACTTCTTCATTTATATGTTGTTCATCATCATGCCATTCTCCAATAGCTGGAACAACATTTGGAGTAATAGTAGATGGAGGAACTATTCTAGGCAATGTAACATTTACCCTTGTTTCCTTTATTTCCACTATTTCTCTTCTGGTACTCCCACTGACTTCACCAATGTCAATGAATCTTGCATTACCAGTTTCTACAATTCTTGGACTATGATTAGGATAGTAAAACACACATCCTTTAGATTTTTCAGGGTAACCTAAAAAATACCCACTAATCGTTTGAGAATCTAATTTCTTTTCATGTGGATTATAAATTCTCGCTTCCACTGGACAACCCCAAACATGCAGGTGTCTTAAGCTAGGTTTCCTGTTAGTCCATAATTCAAAAGGAGTCTTTTGAACAGCTTTACTAGTAACCCTATTCAACAAATAATTAGCGATTTTGAGAGCATACGACCAAAAATTCTTAGGAAGTGTAGAATCTGACATCATACTCCTAATCATATCTATTAACGTCCTATTGCGCCTTTCTGCTACACCATTTTGCTGTGTTGTACCTGGCATTGTCTATTGCGCACATATGCCATGACTTTCGAGGAATTTTGCAAATGGACCTGGACACTGGCCTGACTCATTATATTTGCCATAATATTAACCACCTCTATCAGACTTTATGATTTTCACCTTTTTATCTAATTGCCTCTCAACTACCTTTACAAACGTCTCAAGGACATTCACAGATTCAAATTTTTCATGAAGAAAATAGACATAACCAAAGCGGGAAAAATCGTCAATAAAAGTGATGAAATACTTTTCTCCAATAAAGGCTGGAGTGTCCATAGGTCCGCAAATATCAGTGTGTATTATTTCAAGAAGCTGGCTGCTTCTAGTGGCTCTTTTCTTATTATGTTTGGTTTGTTTACCTTTAATATAATCCACACATAATTCTAGATCACTAAAGTTCAAATTTGACAAAATTTCATTACTTATTAATCTCATAATTCTTTCTTTGGATATGTGACCTAGTCTTTTATGCCATAAGAAAGCGGAATTTTCATTCAACATGCTACGTTTGCATCCAACATTATTTGTTACATTCAGCAAGGAATTCGCATAAGTGTCATTCAGTTTCAATTTATATAAACCATCAATTAGAATACCAGAATCAACATTATCAGTATTCTTATATAAATCAAAACAACCAGATCCAAACGTACATCTAAAACCAGAAATATCCAACTTACTTACGGATATAAGGTTTCTAGATAATGAAGGTACATAAAGGGTATTATATAAGTCTAATACAGATCCACTTTCTAGAATTAGACGATAAGTCCCAATGCCTTCTATTGTGGATTTCATTCTGTTTCCCATAAAGAGAAAACGATCTTCATTTGGATTTATGGTTCGGATCATAAGAAATCCCTGCATATTATTGGAGACATGAGTTGTAGCACCAATATCAAGCCACCATGTATTAATGGGAACTTCAACTAAATTTGATTCAAAACATACGAAAGATAGATGATTACCTTTCTTTTCGAACCAAGCTATCCTTTTCGAACAGTCATTTTGATAATGTCCTTTCCTTTTACAGAAATGACATCGAACATCCTTTAGTTCCTTCTTTTCCTTATCCTGCCCATTCTTAGCAGGTGCCTTTTTCTTCTTGAAATGACTTGATTTTCCATTCCTTTCTTTACCAGCTTTATTACTCACAAAACTTACTGAGTGATTCACTTGATTTTTCAAACGTCCTTCTTCCTGAACAAGTCTACTAGCTAATTCATTAACATTCCACTTATCCTTTATAGTGTTATAGTTAATTTGAAAAGGTCCATATTCAGAAGGTAGCGAGTTCAGGATAAACTGGACAAGAAAAGAATCCTCTACTGTAAGTCCAAGGGAGTTTAACCTTGCTGCAAGATTAGTCATCTCTATAATGTGCTCTTGCATAGTTCGCAACCCATCAAACTTCATGGTCGTGAGTTTTGCCATAAGAGTACCAGCGAGTGACTTATCAGCTGAACGAAAACGCTCTTCCACAAACTGCATATATTCCTTAGCACTTTCTATTTGCAGAATTGTTGACTTGATGTTGTTAGCAACAGTCATCTTAATAAACATAAGGCTCAATCTGTTACTGCATTCCCATGCTTTATGGTGTGATTTTTCTGTCTCAGTACTAGCCGTTGTAAGAGCAATAGGTTTATCCTCAAGGAGTGCCAAGTCAAGATCCTGAACACCTAAATGAAAATTGACTTGTTCTCTCCATTCAGAAAAATTAACAGCAGCGAACAATGTAACAGATGAAGCATGTGTATTCATGGGAACTACTGCAAATTAAATAATAAAAAAATGAAATAACTATAAGCTCATAGCTAACGCGATTCAGATATGTACATAATAGTATAATATAGCACTCCTTTGGGTAGATACTATCTTATACTTAACATAATTAAATACCAAAACATAAGTAAGTAATAAATATATTCAATTAAATAGAACTGACATCTTTGGATGATCAATATTTATTTAATCAAGAGATTTATTAAACCTCATCATGTCAAATAGTTATAGAACAAGACTTTCCTTTGGGTAAGTTCTCAGGTTCTATCATTAGTGACGCCAGTTTTTAATTGGTATTATTATAACTGGCAATTTCTATCAATAATCATTATGTCACTTAGGCACTAAATGATTATTCTGATTTTGACCACTTTGGTGATTAACAAAATCATAAATCTCATGTGCATAAATGACTTATAACACATACTTGATTAAACATCATGAGTAAAGCATAGAACAAATAAATTGCAATCATAGGAAATATTCAATTATTGATTGGTGGCTCCGATACCAAATGTTAGAAATTCTTTACTGTTCGATCTTTCATGATTAATGATGAACATTCAAGTATAGCCCAAGGATCACCAATACCGAATATTTCACAAACAAAACTTAATGTGATTTGTTGTTTAAGATGACGTACCTTGATTAACAGCGGAAGATGTAATAGCTGTCATCTTCTTCTTCTGACTTCTAATAATTACTCTTCTTCTTAGAATTTGGTTTCTCTCTCTAACCCTATTTCTTTATGTGTTTCTTGATGGAGAAGAATACATCTGTTTTCTGGGAGAGAGTGGACCCAATCCTTTATATAACATTTAAGTCTAAATCTGGTACGTCCATCATATACCAATTCAACGCTTAAGATTAATCACAGACCTAATATTCTAATGGGTACTTTTGGCACAGGTCCTTATTAAGTTTCAAAATTCACGAAAAGTCCTTCACTAAATTTCAGTGTAAATTAGGTCCCTGTTTTTTATTCACGATTATTGCAGAGCATGATGCAACATTTCATAAAAGTTGCTGACATTTCCGCAACATTTCTGTACACTGTGAACATAGTGTAAGAAAGTTGCTGAAATATCAACACTTATTTATAAAAGTTGATGATATTTCAGCAACATTTATGTACACTATGAACACAGTTTATGAAAGTTGCTGAAATATCAGCACTTATTTATAAAAGTTGCTGACATTTCAGCAATAATTTTTCTTTGTTTTTACAATAAAACTTTGACACAGATAGTTGCTGAAATATCAGCACTTATTTATAAAAGTTGCTTACATTTCAGCAATAATTTTTCTTCGTTTCTAGAAAACAGGGACCCGCTTTACAATGAAACTTTGACAGGGACCCGCTTTACAATATGAAAGTATGATAGGGATGCCTCCCTAATTTCCACTATTCTAATTATAGAACGGTCTATTTATGACTTAATTAATCGGGTCACATTAAGATTAGAAACTACATAACGTTAAAGGTAAATGAAACGTTCTATTTATGACCTAATTAATAGGGTCACATTAAGATCAGAAACTACATAACGTTAAAAGTAAACGAAACGATTGTAGTTTCTAATAGCAGATTTCTAACATTCTCCCACTTGACCCGATTATTTATAATATCAAGTGTTGAACATCATACTATGATAAATTGCTGAGAGTTATGGCGGTTGTGCATTATTAATTCAATGCATTCCCTTCCATATACTACAATACCAGCAATCCATCATTTTATACTCATAATTTATATAAAACAGCATAATGGTCCACATAATGTCTTATATCATAATGATTAAACATAATATCTGTTATCCCACCTTTTGGCAAAGCTGAGATACCCAAAAACTTACTGAAAATCGATAATAACTAAACTTGGATATCCACTATGCGTCACAGGATGACCATGGAAATCGATAAATTTTGTTCGAGTCCGGATCGGGCTACAACTGACAAGGCATGACAAGCAAAGCCATAGAAGCCAGTGCACCAAGTTTCATGTTAATCGGAATTCGTATGAGTGAGATATGATCGACACAAGTTAGGTAAAATATGTTGTTCGTATCCATCATAGAACTGAGGTGATGCCCTATTCGAATCCATCAAGTTCGTATCCATCGAAATGGCATCGCCTCAGTATGTTCGAACCCATCGAGTTTTGTGTAGTTCGAATCCATCAGGTTTGCATCAATCAAAGTAAACCTCGGTTCGTATCAAATCGATCAGAACGAACCCCATCTCATTCGCATCCTCATGTTCAAATCGGTCCATGGTCATGAAGCTCGAATCCATCCGTTCGTATCCATTACCACACCTTGGTTCGTATCCATGAACTTCGTATCAGTTGACCGATGATTAGTTCGAATCGATGAACGAGGCGTTCATTTGAATCCATCAGGAAGCTTTAGTTCGTATCCATCACAAACAGTATCCATTGAATGGGTCTCCATTGATACGAGCTAAGCTGCCTATCTTTATTCGAACTAGACATTGATAACTGATACGAGATGCACGAATTTGATTGATTCAAACTGGATAACAGTACTCGATACAAACAAGGCGAAGTTCGTGGATACGAATCGGTCAATACGCCACTAAAATCAGATCGACCAAGGAAACTCGTTCCATATCACTCCACGTCATTTCACGCGCACGTGCTCCGATCGAGTAAAACAGGGGGATACGAGACATGGATTCGAACGCAGCAGTGTTCATGAAAGTGCAATCTCGTATCGATCATATCTCACGAATCCTTGATCCAAATGCAACGAAATTTCCACAGTAGCCTGCATACAAGGTAAAGAGCAATCCTGCCAAGTTTCAGCTCGATTGGATCATTCCTTGATGGGTACGAAATTGCTTCATATCAGTCGCAAATCAAGTCGAAACTTGGTGGGGTCGGTCGCATGGGCCCCCTCACGTGCCAGAAGGAGTCTCCCGAAGTTTGGGCGCGATCTCAGCCTCCTACGCCTATAAATAGCCCCTTGAAGCCTACAGAAAAGGGATCTTTTTGGCTGTCCAACGTCTAGACTCTACCGGATTCAATTCTACTTCTTTCCATTGCTGTTATACTCGAATTCATTCATTGTATCCGCTGTAATCATTTGTAACCAGCAAAGAACATCAATAAAAGATAAAAATATTGAAGTGGACGTAGGCCGGAGATAGCCGAACCACTATAAATTGCGTGTCACTGTTCATTATTTCTGGATTGCTGTTTGTTTCTAGCTTAAATCTGAGATTTGTGTTTGAATATTGCTGATCTGTATTCATATACTGGTGCTTTCACAATACTTGGGGTTTGTGACCATTTTTGGCGCAAACACTTTGGTGCTTTCACTGAGAACAACTAGCACCCGCTACATCAGATTCAGAGTTCAGATTTAAAAGCTTGAAGGGATCAGATTTGGGAGACAATGACTCGACAAACGAGACAAAGAGCTGAGAGAAGCCAACAAGGAGGAATTCAAGAGGCATCCTCTGGTGCTGGAGAAGAACCTGCTTCGATTTACATCACTAGAGACGAAATGGAGACCATGACCAATCTGATGCACGAAAGAATAATGAAGAGCCAATAGGAGATGCTGCAGAATTTCTTTGAGCAGATGAGAACTATGGGAATACAAAACTTAGGACCAGCTACAGCGGCTGTTAATGTGGAACAAGGAGTCAGGATTGCGGAAACCAATGAAGGTCAGGTTCAAGGTCAGAATGCAGATCCAGAAGGCAATCAACAAGGACTTGGGTGCAGACCCTCAGGATCTGATGCTGGAAGGCCTACGGATGGAGCTCAACTAGCTGGAGCCAACACTGATGCTAACGGGCCACACGAAGAGTACGTACCAGAATACCCTTCAAGACCAAGAGGGCAACCCCAGGATGGAGATGAAAAGATTGCTGGATTAGTGCGACGACTCATGAGAGGAGGATTGTCTAGCGGAGGATTGGAAGAAGTCAGTCGGAGTCCGTTCACTCCGAATATCAGGAATGCAAGGAACCCTCCAAAGTTCAAACTACCAACGCTGGATTCGTATGACGGGAAGTCGGATCCGACCATGCATATTACCAGATACATTAGACACATGGAAGTACTGGGAGCATCCGAGGAAGTGATGGCACGATGTTTCCCTTTATTTTTGTTAGACTTGGCTGCACTTTGGTTCAGGCAATTAAAGACTGGATCGATCAGGACATGGGGCAAGCTTGTAGATTGCTTCATGGAACAATTTAGGGTCCATGTGACAAGACCTAAGAGTGTGATGACTTTAGCTTCGATAAAGCAAAGGACCGGAGAGTCCATTAAAGGTTTTCTGCTGCGATTCAATGCAACGATGGCTTCTGTAGATCGCCCGGATCCATCGATGATTTTGATGGCGGCGGTAGCAGGAGTTGGAGAAGGCACCGAATTCAAAGATTCATTGACAAGAGATCCACCACAAGATCTTGGAGAGTTTTACCATGAAGTTGAGAAATTCATTCGATTAGAAGAATCACGAGCCGAGAGGCAGGAAGTAAATGCTGCACAAGGCGAAGGAACCGCCAGGGAACAGTCCAGGGCAGACAAAGGAAAGAGAAAGCAGGATGACGCACATGATGGTCCTGATAAATGAAAGAAATTCTGAGAGCCTAGATTCAGGCAATACACAGATTTGACGGCAAGCCTAGAAAGGATTTACACTGAAACTCGGGGGCAACTCCCCTATCGAAAACCACCCAGGAGAGATCCCACGGAGCGGGAACGCAGGACTGGAATATACTGCCTATTCCATGAGTTGATGGGCACACTACCGATGAATGCCGCCACCTAAGGGATGAGGTGGAAGAATATGCCAGGAGTGGTAGATTGCCACAATATACCAGAGAACGGGCAGCGACAGTAAGACCTGAACAACCACCACCTCCATCTAACAGGAATGATCCTGGATCGGGATCACGACTCGTCATCAACTGATTATGATGGCAAGGGCCAAGTTCAAGATTTGGACTTTGGTCGATTAGTTTTCTTAGATTTGATTTCCAAAATAAAACGGCTATCCCACTTACTCATGTACGGGAACCGGAGAGATCCCTAGGCATGCTCTGAGATGGAGATAGACCGGTCTGCCCGGAGAGGCAATGTTTAGTTTTTTCCTGATGTTTGAGATTGAACATCTAGGACCTGAATTTAATAAATAAACTTGAATTCTTTGAAATAAACCTTTGACCGAAGACTTAAAGGATGAGTATTAAATACCAATATAAAAATGATCGCTTTATGACCCTACCCGGAGAAACGGGGTCCGGAGTGCAAGAAGTGGGTTGCTTCGCCAGAGAGCGACAGGATCAACTCACTTAAGGTCGTTTCCCATTCACCGTAGAGTGATTAGATCGGGATTCGATAAGAGCCCGGAGAGGCTATGATCGGCCCACGATTTAGGCTATGACATCGCTTAATGTTCAGATACACTGAACCGGAGTGCAAGAAGTGAGTCGCTTCGCCGGAGAGCGACAGGATTGACTCACTTAACGATGTTTCCCCTTCACCGGAAAGTGATAGGATGGGATCCAGCAGGAGCCCAGAGAGGCTATGATCGGTCCAGAACGACCAAGACATCGCTTTACGCCGTAACTGGGGCCAAAGTGCAAGGAATAGAAGGCGACGCCAGATTGCAATAGGATCTTTCTATTCGATCGCTAAGTCTGGAATGGACCGGGCAAGGGTCTGGAGTGACCATCGATAGTACGGAGAGACTGTGGAATTTCACTCTTAACTTCCATTGGAAGAAATTGATAACGATTCGGCTTCGAACAGCCATGGGCTTGATTGAAAATGCTATAAGTTCTGAGTAAGACATGAACTCACTGCATTCAATTTGAGACTGATCAAAACACACCTTTTACCAAAAGGCATGTTTTGGGGGGCAAAGTGTTATCCCACCTATTGGCAAAGCTGAGATACCCAAAAACTTACTGAAAATCGATAATAACTAATCTTGGATATCCACTATGCGTCACAGGATGACCATGGAAATCGATAAATTTTGTCCGAGTCCAGATCGGGCTACAACTGACAAGGCATGACAAGCAAAGCCATAGAAGCCAATGCTCCAAGTTTCATGTTAATCAGAATTCGTATGAGTGAGATATGATCGACACAAGTTAGGTAAAATATGTTGTTCGTATTCATCATAGAACTGAGGTGATGCCCTATTCGAATCCATCAAGTTCGTATCCATCGAAATGGCATCGCCTCAGTATGTTCGAACCCATCGAGTTTTGTGTAGTTCGAATCCATCAGGTTTGCATCAATCAAGGTAAACCTCGTTTCGTATCGAATCGATCAGAACGAACCCCATCTCATTCGCATCCTCATGTTCGAATCGGTCCGTGGTCATGAAGCTCGAATCCATCCGTTCGTATCCATCACCATACCTTGGTTCGTATCCATGAACTTCGTATCGGTTGACCGATGATTAGTTCGAATCGATGAACGAGGCGTTCATTTGAATCCATCAGGAAGCTTTAGTTCGTATCCATCACAAACCGTATCCATTGAATGGGTCTCCATCGATACGAGCTAAGCTGCCTATCTTGATTCAAACTAGACGTTGATAACTGATACGAGATGCACGAAGTTGATTGATTCAAACTGGATAATAGTACTCGATACAAACAAGGCGAAGTTCGTGGATACGAATCGGTCAATACGCCACTAAAATCGAATCGACCAAGGAAACTCGTTCCATATCACTCCACGTCATTTCACGCGCACGTGCTCCGATCGAGTCGAATAGGGGGATACGAGACATGGATTCGAACGCAGCAGTGTTCACGAAAGTGTAATCTCGTATAGATCATATCTCACGAATCCTTGATCCAAATGCAACGAAATTTCCACAGTAGCCTGCATACAAGGTAAAGAGCAATCCTGCCAAGTTTCAGCTCGATTGGATCATTCCTTGATGGGTACGAAATTGCTTCGTATCAGTCGCAGATCAAGTCGAAACTTGGTGGGGTCGGTCGCGTGGGCCCCCTCATGTGCCAAAAGGAGTCTCCCGAAGTTTGGGCGCGATCTCAGCCTCCTACGCCTATAAATAGCCCCCTGAAGCCTATAGAAAGGGGATATTTTTGGCTGTCCAACGTCTAGACTCTGCCGGATTCAATTCTACTTTTTTCCATTGTTGTTATACTCGAATTCATTCATTGTATCTGCTGTAATCATTTGTAACCAGCAAAGAACATCAATAAAAGATAAAAATATTGAAGTGGACGTAGGCCGGAGATAGCCGAACCACTATAAATTACGTGTCACTGTTCATTATTTCTGGATTGCTGTTTGTTGCTAGCTTAGATCTGAGATTTGTGTTTGAATATTGCTGATATGTATTCATATACTGGTGCTTTCACAATACTTGGGGTTTGTGACCATTTTTGGTGCAAACACTATGGTGCTTTCACTGAGAACAACTAGCACCCACTACATCAGATTCAGAGTTCAGATTTAAAAGCTTGAAGGGATCAGATTTGGGAGACAATGACTCGACAAACGAAACAAAGAGCTGAGAGAAGCCAACAAGGAGGAAGTCAAGAGGCATCCTCTGGTGCTGGAGAAGAACCAGCTTCGATTTACATCACTAGAGACGAAATGGAGACCATGACCAATCCGATGCACGAAAGAATAATGAAGAGCCAACAGGAGATGCTGCAGAATTTCTTTAAGCAGATGAGAACTACGGGAATACAAAACTTAGGACCAGCTACATCGGCTGTTAATGTGGAACAAGGAGTCGGGATTTCGGAAACCAATGAAGGTCAGGTTCAAGGTCAGAATGCAGATCCAGAAGGCAATCAACTATATTTTCCTTAAAACCAAAAGATGTAATAATGGTATTGAACTTAATATACCATCGCCAGGATGCTTGTTTAAGCCCATATATTGACTACTTAAGTTTACACACCAATTGTTCTTTACCTTTTACAGAAAAATCCTCAGGTTGATCCATATAAACATCCTCACCAAGATCTCCATTCAGAAAGGCTGTTTTCACATCCGTTTGATGCAATTCCAAATCATAATGTGCTACTAATGCCATTATTATTCTTAGTGAGTCCTTTTTCGAAACAGGAGAAAATGTCTCCTTGTAATCAACACCATCTTTCTAAGTGTAACCCTTAGCAACAAGTCTAGCTTTATACTGTTCAATATTACCACTAGAGTCGTGTTTGGTTTTAAAAACCCATTTGCACCCGACTCTTTTACAGCCATGTGGTAACTCAACGAGATCCCAAACTTCATTTTGTTGCATGGATTTTAGTTCTTCTTTCATGGCATTAATCCATTCCTTTGACTCTTTACTTTCTACAGCATGTGAAAACGAAGCTGGGTCCTTATTGATTCCTATATCATAATCTGATTCTTGCATATAAACCATATAATCATTAGAAATAGCTGACCTACGATCTCTTTGAGATCTTCTTAATGCTACTTGTTGTGGTTCATGCATATCAGCATTATGTAAGTCATTTCCTTCAGGAAGTACTTCTTCATTTATATGTTGTTCATCATCATGCCGTTCTCCAATAGCTGGAACAACATTTGGAGTAATAGTAGATGGAGGAACTATTCTAGGCAATGTAACATTTACCCTTGTTTCCTTTATTTCCACTATTTCTCTTCTGGTACTCCCACTGACTTCACCAATGTCAATGAATCTTGCATTACCAGTTTCTACAATTCTTGGACTATGATTAGGATAGTAAAACACACATCCTTTAGATTTTTCAGGGTAACCTAAAAAATACCCACTAATCGTTTGAGAATCTAATTTCTTTTCATGTGGATTATAAATTCTCGCTTCCGCTAGACAACCCCAAACATGCAGGTGTCTTATGCTAGGTTTCCTATTAGTCCATAATTCAAAAGGAGTCATTTGAATAGCTTTACTAGGAACCCTATTCAACAAATAATTAGCGGTTTTGAGAGCATACGACCACAAATTCTTAGGTAGTGTAGAATCTGACATCATACTCCTAATCATATCTATTAACGTCCTATTGCGCCTTTCTGCTGCACCATTTTGCTGTGGTGTACCTGGCATTGTGTATTGCGCACATATGCCATGACTTTCGAGGAATTTTGCAAATGGACCTGGACACTGGCCTGACTCATTATATTTGCCATAATATTCACCACCTCTATCAGACCTTATGATTTTCACCTTTTTATCTAATTGCCTCTCAACTTCCTTTACAAATGTCTCAAGGACATTCACAGATTGAAATTTTTCATGAAGCAAATAAACATAACCATAGCGATAAAAATCGTCAATAAAAGTGATGAAATACTTTTCTCCATTAAAGGCTGGAGTGTCCATAGGTCCGCAAATATCAGTGTGTATTATTTCAAGAAGCTGGCTGCTTCTAGTGGCTCCTTTCTTATTATGTTTGGTTTGTTTACCTTTAATACAATCCACACATAATTCTATATCACTAAAGCTCTAACTGCTGGGAAGTTACTTGGACAGTGTTCAGTGAAGTTTGCAAACTGAAAATCGTTAGAAGTGGGAGGGATACAAACGAGATTTGAGAACCGCGGTTTTTTTTTCAATGAAGAATGTAGAAAATGAGATGCATTGGAGCTGGGAATAGTAAGTGGTATGCCCTAACAATTGGCAAGGAGCATATGCAGTGTACTTCATTATTAGTTGGTTTTTTTTTGTTTTGTCGGTTGAGACAATTGCTAGATAAAGGCATGTACCTTTTCCTCCATCTTGCAAATATTTTTTATATTGCTATGTACACTCTACATAGATGAATTCTGAAGCTCTTGTAATCGCCTGTTTAGACAATAGCAATAAGTTGCAACCCTTATTGTATATAAAAAAAGTACCATTTTCAAGAAAAATGTTTTGGGTTTATGAAGAGAAGGAAACCTTTCACCATTTCTCTCTTTAAAAAAATTTCATTTTTATTAATTCTTAATCGAATCTTGATTAAACATCTAGAATATTCTTTTCCATGAATAGTCGGTCATACATGGTGTCCTATATAGACAAAAACTTCCCAAAGTTCTTTAAGTAATTAAATATTTAAAGTTTGTTTATATATATATATATATATATTGATGTTATATATCAATATGTGTAAAAGTAACTTTTATATATACATACAAATAATTACTGACAACATCCATAACATTTCTAGGAGCTATCCACTTACTAATAACACCTCAATAATCAAATATGATAATAATTAATATTTATCAAATATTAATTAATTTTAAAAAACTTTAGAAAACAATTAAATCGTGTGGTATTTCAGATAATTCACAAATACAGTTGTGTGATTCAGAGATTGTGAGAGATTAATACACTACTAAAACAATAGTAAATAGCCATGGAGGCCGCCGACGGCAATTTCCAACGGCCGCCAGCGGCAATTTCCGACGGCTGTGGAACTCTGTGGCGCTTTCGTAAATAAAATATACTAGCCCTTGCGAGCCGTCGAAAACCGAAACAGCTAAGCCGTCGGTGGTCGTTGCTGGCCGTCAAAAATTATTGTGATACAGGCCTCCTAGCCGAGAGCTGCTTCATTATTCATCTTCCCTTAAATTAAACAAAAACCCTACCTCCACCACCTCCTTCCCATCGTCAGCCAGCCGTCGCGCCTCTTTAAGCTTCTCCAACTTCATCATTCTCCACTCTCAATAAGCCCAGCCCCTTCATCAATCTCCAATCAGATTTTTTCCTAAATCCTAGTTAATTTTAATTTGTTAAATTAGGGTTAATTTGTTATTATAGTTGTATAATATCACATTGATCGTTTGGTATATCCTATTGAATGCTAATTAGGTTGTTAGTATAATTGTTTATCATTGAAATGTTGAGAGAGAAAATTTGTTTAGTGTATATGTGCGTTAATTGGTGTATATGCATTGATTAATCACTACTAGAAAAGGCTTTTATTCGGACAGCAAGGAGCGACGGCTTCCGACGGCTCTTTTTCGATGGCGTTCGTCGAGCCGTCGGCGGCCGTCGGAAATTCGCGAATTATAGGGCTCAGCCAAGCCTTCTTCTTCCCCATTCTCAACACGAATTTTTTTAGCAAAAAACCCCCCAATTCCCTTCTCCAAGCTTCCAATCTCTAATTTCGAGCTTCCGGATCCTCCACGGCTGCCTAATCAAACTCTATTGCTCTCAATCTCAGGTATAATATCTTATTTTTGTCAAAAATCTAATTTTTACCCTAAATCTAGATTTACATAAGTAGATATAGCGTAATAACGGTTTATAGCATCCCATGGTATACCTATTTCATATGTTATCGTGAAGTTTTAAAGAGTATGTATAATTTATGATTGTGTGTATATGTAAACCATTGTATATGTGTTGTTTATACCATTTTATTGTGTTAATTGGAATAAGACATGAGTTGTATAACATCTTGACTTGTATAATAATAATGAATGCACGAGTCTAAAAGAATTTGATTGTATTGGAAAATCATAATAATATTAAAGCAGCCTTAATCGATAAAATACGCGGAACAAATATGGTATATTAATAATTTTTTGAAATGTATTAATAAAATACGCGGGACATTTAATTAACTAATGTCCCTTAGAGAGTTTTTGGCCTCGTCTGATGAGTGTTGTACATGATCGTTATATAAATAGTCATTTTTTCAAAAAACGACCATTTATATTCATCTGGTAATGTTTGTTGGATTTTTCCCTATATTGGACAAGTTATGAACACAATAAGCATTTACATTTTGTATACTACTTCGTCTCAAACGTTTCATAAAACTCTGCAAAAGCACTGCCTAAAACATGGAAGACTGCAAGGAAGAATATGAAAATATGCAATCGATGCAGTCCATCCGCACAAATAAGTGATACTTTTCCTTTACACAAAAATATATATTCAAAATCAAGTAAACAATAAACAAGCCAGGACTACCTCGACAACCAAATATGTATAATATACATAAAATTGAAGCCGTTATATGAATCATCAAATGCATAAAATTGAAGCGGCTATATGAATCAGCAAATACATACACAACCAAATTGGGGGATTGCAGTAGCAACAGATCTACATGGTGGGAGGGATGCGGTTTGGAGATTTATGGCTAAGTTTACAATGTTAGATCAGGAAATTTAGGAAAGAAATTTTAAGTTAAATATGAAGAAATGAGGACTAAAACCAGAATTATAGACGAACAAGTTTGATACTGGAATTGAATAATTAGGATCGAAGAGAAATGAGAATTGGCAAAAAAATTAGAAGAGAAGGGAAGTGAACATCGCAAAAAAAATTGACATGCTATTCTATGTTATTTGGGCTTCATACCAACTTAATTTCATTAGGCAAACCTCCCTAATCATCGGTCTGACTAATGGTCAGGTTTCAGTTTTATTGAATAAAGAATAGATAGGGCATGTGGCAAATGTTCGTTGGATGGGAATAGAGGATTTTTCATCCATATTCCACGAATAAAATAATATGACAAGCATGGTTGGGATACTGGGAAACTGACGAGGCGAAGGCAAGTATACTAAATTTTTTTAAATTATTTGACTGGTAGTAAATATAAAAAAAACATGATCGATAAATAATGTATCAAATTTTGAATGTACATGCAGAGTCGAAAGAAACTCTACAAATAGAAATAAAAAACCCGTCACTCATTGCGGAGGGTCGAAGTCATTTCAGCAGTATCGGCAGGAGTTGGTAAATTTACCGAATGCAAATTGTAAATAGTTTGTGCTATATAATTTTAAATGTACAATAATTATATGTAAAAAACAATTTCAGGAAGCTGAGGCGCATGGTCCCGTGGGCTATATGGACGTGTTTACTCGTACCCAGGATGTCGAGCATGTAAATCCGGATGGGACAGTTTCGTATACATGGCACGACGATAAATTCAGCAAGAGCTATGTAAGCATATTTCATTTTATGCAGTATTAGTAATTGTTCTACTTGTTAAAATATAATGAAATAAGATATGATGATATTAATTTATTAATGCAGGAAAAGTTTATGGAGCAGCGCTAGAAACTCCTTGCTGATACGGGTCGAGATCAGCTGACGACGGATGAGGAGGATGCTATTTTTGAGTCAGTTATGGATCCATCGGAGCATGGCAGATGATACGGATTTGGCAATCAAGTGGTAAGTAAATAATATATTGGGTATCATATAAGTTTTCAAATTCAGTACATTGGTTTTGAGTCACTTAGTTATGAAAACATTATGCATTACCAAAATATATTAATTCGTTACCTGAATGTCATTTCAAAAAAATAATAATGAAAAAACATGTTATTTAATTTAGTTTGCTTGATATATGCTGTACGCATGCATAAATTTGTCACATTTACTGTTAAAGAGATCAAAAGCAGTGATATCTCGTAATGTAACGTACTATTATTTTTGTTAATAAATGGTTGAATCACAATTTAAAAATGGCCAAAAGAACATGTTTTCAAATGTATACATTATACATGCATAACCTAAATTAAATAACATTATCACACTGCTAATCATTCACATACCTGCACATACACTTACATAAACATGCATAAACTAAATTAAATAACTATCACACTGCTAATCATTCACATACCTGCACATGCACTTACAGAGATCACACAGCTAAATTAAATATTTATTACAGGTCAGTAGTCAAAGACGGGGTAGGCAGACTAGAGCTCAGATCGATCTAGCAGAGATCGAAGATTTGCGGGCTAGAGTGGCGCAGTTGGAGGAGCAAAACCGTCGGCAGGCCATAGAGACCACACATTTGCTAGACCAGCTATCGCCGAGTACATGCAGCAGTATGGTGGCCGCTTTCCTTCCTCTACTGGCTCTACTTCTGGAGGAGATTGATTGATAGATTTGGTCGGTATGTTTTTTTCTGTTTTGTATGATTTGGTAGATGGTGGAGGTAGTTGTTGATTTATGTACTATGTTATGATACACTTAGCTATTTTGTTGTATAATTATGTGGATGTTGGGGATGTTGGGTGATGATTATGTGTTTTGACTTAATTTTATGTATTTTTTTGTTTGGTGAATTGTGTATAGTTTGGTTTTTGATATTTGGTTGGAATATTATATATTGGATTCTGCAGAATAGTGTTTGTATGGGAAATGTGGATGGAAGGCTATATTGCAGCAGAAATATATAAAAAATGCAGCAGATTTCCGACGGCTTCCGACGGCTTTCAGGTTATATTTTTCCAACAGCTTCCGACCGCTTTCAGATCAATTTTTCCAACAGTTTTCGAGAAGTGTCGGAATCTGTCGGAATTCGTCGGAAGCCGTCGGAAATACAAACGGCGAGATGTGTCGGAAGCTGTCGGAAACACTACATGCCGACGCCTTATTTTCCTACGACATTTTTCGACTGCTTCCAACGGCCTCTGACGGCCGCCGACGGTTTTCTACCGTCTGAAAATGCCTTTTTCCTTGTAGTGTATTAGTGCATATGCGCATTATGGCTACTTTGGATTAATTAGAGTCGATGCTCAGAATTTGATATATGCGTTTTCAAGATGACGAAAACAACGATTTAGTGTATGCATTTCTTAGAATGTAACTAAATTATTGTTTAATACGCTTTACCTTTTGTAAATCCCTTAGAGAGTTTTTGGCCCAGTCTGACAAATATTGTATATGTTCGTTGTATGGATATTCGTTTTTATCATAGATAGGACATTTATATTCATCCGACACAATATTTGTTGAATTTGTTCCTGTATTGGACAAGTTACAAACACAATAGTAATTATATTTTGCAAACCATTTTATTTTAAACGGTTCACAAAATTTCGACAACACTTTCTTTTTGTTCCCTGTGTACACACATATGTATACAATAAAGGGAACAAAGGGAAGTGCTGCTGAAATTTTGTTGAATCATTTAAATAAAATGATTTGCAAAATATAATTACTACTGTGTTTGTAATGGGAAGTAGGATGACCAACCATCAAAGTGTAAAACAATAACCTAAAAATTGTAGATTATATTCGTATAATAGTTTGTGTAAATCCGTTTTAAAATAAAATTAAATAGAATAATATTATATATTTGCGAAAATATAAATGTATGATTTATTTAAAAAATAAATGTCAATATGTAAATGATTAATGCGTTTTTATGTTTTAAAATAGGAAAAATGGTCAATTATTTTATCGAGCGGAACTGGATGTACCAACAAAGAAGAGAAATTGGAGGCTCAATAAATGAACATTTTCAAAATGGTGTACACGTCTTTATTGAATTATGTTTACGTAATAATGGAAACGACGAAGAAATACGTTGTCCATGTAGTAGGTGCAAATTATTGAAACATTTGATACCAGATATGGTAATAGTTCATTTGTGCCAATATGGTTTCGTGCTGAATTATTTGGTGTGGGATCGTCGTGGAGAACTTATAGCACCTAATCCCATACATTCGGAGGAGGAGGTGGATAATGAACTTGTTTCGATGAATCTCATAGAAGATATGGTTGAAGATGTAGCACGTTCAATGTTCTATACTGTTGAAGTTGATGGTAACGATGTTAATGTCGAAGAAGAACCAAGTATTGGAGCAAAAAAATTTATGATTTATTGGATGCTGCAAAGAAACCCCTTTGTGATGGTTGTACAAGCGGTACTCAACTATTAGTAACTGCAGAATACATTGCGATGAAATCAAAATACAACTTCACAGAAGCCGGGTTTACAACTATAGTACAAGCTGCAAATGGCATATGCTACCTGATAATTTAATGTGCGAAAATCATTATGAAGTGAAAAAACTTATGTCTGCTTTTGCTTTGCCGTATCAAAAATAGATACATGTTTAAATAGTTGCATGTTGTTTTGGAAAGAAGACATCAATCTTAGAAAATTGTAAAATATGTAATCAGAAAAGATACAAACCAAGAAAAAAGATATGAAAGGAAGTTCCGTACAAGCGTATGCATTACTTACCCATCACTCCTAGGCTTCAAAGGTTATATGCATCTTCTGTAACCGTGCATCATATGAATATGGCATTGTTTGAGAACAAGGGAATAAGGTACGTTAACACACCCTGCTGATGGAGAATCATGGAAGCATTTTGATAAGACATACCTCGCTTTCGCAGCGGAGAGCCGTAACGTTAGACTTGGTTTATGTACGGATGGATTTTCATCGTTCCCTCAATTTGGTTCAAAATATTCATCTTGGCCTATAATCGTTACACCTTACAATTTACCTCCATGGATGTGTATGAAACTCCGTATATGTTTCTCACTATTGTCATCCCTGGCCCTGATGATCCGACACAAGGAATCGACGTATATTTACAACCGTTGATTGAAGAGTTGAAAGCACTGTGGTATGAAGGTGTTGACACATACGACATTTCAAAAAAAAATCGTATGTTCGCTTCTCTACTGTGGACTATAAGCGATTTTTCTGCGTATCCAATGCTATCGGATTGTGATAGAGTTAGGGGTATGCCCTAGGGGCAATTATGTAATTTGTTACATATATCTAACTCGTTGACCAATCTTATTCGAAATAAAAGGTATTTTCTTCCTATTATATACTTGATATAATGTGATTATATTAATTAATTAACTTAATTAAAAATATATTTAATAGAAAAATCCATAAATGGTATATTTTGTGATAGTAGTTACAAAGTGTTGTAACCATGAGTAATTTATCACAACAAAACAAATATACCATTTTAAATGTTCCTAGTCAAGATGCATCGAGGTTGGATATCGATGTATCCGTTGAGAGTGGAGTACGTAACGCTCACCAAATGTTGGGTAGTGTATTATTCATGACTGTTGGGAGGGCACCTAGGGGTTACGTACTAATAGTTATTGGATAACTATGGAACGACTCACTCGATAGTTTTCTATTGGTTAATATAACTAAGGCGAAACAGAAAATATCGATGTGACTGATTTACACAGTTCTCTAGACTTGAGAATACTGTCGATCTTTAATATGAAAACTCCGCTTTGATTATAGCCAAATCATGGCATGGCGTCCATCGAGTGACTATAGTTGATTCGAGTGGAAGTATTGGAAGTGAAGCACTATTTAAGGGAGGATTCGTCTCCTAAGTTATATGCGGCTAGTAACACAATCAACTCAAGTCAACTCAAAGTCAAAGTCTCTGGCCAGAGCATTTCGGTTAATAATAATTGTTATTATTGAACCAATGACTTTGTATTTAGACTATAAAGTTGAATGTGGATGTTGGAATTTTGACCATTACCAAATTCCATAAGTCCAAAGTGATATAGTTTTGACGAAGAGAATTGGTGTAAACAAATGTCACAACCGGGTAACGCTTATTATACTAAAATTGGATTTTACCGAAAATGAGTAAGTGATAAATTTGGCCATAATGTCACACCACCTGCTAAGTGACGTGTGAACGTTAACATCAGAATAGTTCGATGTTTATCGCTGACCAAATTTACACAGAAGAGTTACACAGTTGAAATGATGAATTCCCTTAAGACCGAACGATTTAATTAATTTATAATTGTTATAAATTAATTAAATTAATTAATATTTATGAAATATTAATCATAAAATTTGAATATGATTTGAGAAATAAATAATGTTATATATATTTCTAACAGTTGTAAACATATCGATCGATATACAATATCGACAAGCGATTAAATTAGATTTAATTGCATAGTATTTTGGCTCCGGCTTAGATGAGTTTAAGGCCCATCATTGGGGCTGCAAAATTTCGATTTTGGGAAGGTCTAGGGGTGGCAAAAATATAGGGAATTGGCTTGGAGATAATGGGTTGAGATAAGTGAGAATTGGTAAAAAGGTTTTCATCGTTTCTCTCTAATACAAGCTTATATATGTGTGTGTGTGTGTGTATGTGTGTGTATGTATATATTTATGTATGTATGTATGTATGTACGTATGTATCTCTAAAAACAATTACTAACCTTTTTGGCCGCGATTACCTTCTACATTGCTGGTTAAAACATAGCTCTCAATCCACTCCAAAATTCTCAAATTTTTTTCAATTAAAATAATACTATTTGATGGTTAGAGCTCGGTGATTCCGGACTTGCAATCTGACGAATTAAGAACAGTAAAAGGAAGGGAAGTCATAACTTCAACGTGGATTCAAAGGCATCATTAAATTGGTAATTTTAATTCATATTACAGTAATTAAATTATATTCTATGATCCTATAATGAGTGATTTCATATCTGTTTAAATATATTGCTACTATATGTTTAGTTATGTGAGATTTTCGTAAGTAGATGTGGTTGTCACAAATCAATTTGGTTATGTCCATAATTTGATTATTATACTATTTGATTCATGTATAGGAAAATTTTGTTTACTGTACAAAATCAAATTTTGTCATTAATAATTGTTTTATATATATTTATTAATAAATTCATATATATATATATATATATATATATTAGTGTATGTTTCTCTCTCATAATAGCATATATGCATATATAAGATATATATATATATATGATTTAAAAAATTTAGTACACTTATTTATATATAATATGAATTTAAAAATTCGAAAATTAATTATCATACATATATTCATATTTTTAAATTAACATTTACTTAATTTTTTAATTATTTATTATATATAAAATAATTATTACATTAAAAATTCAATTTTATATTTTTTAAAAATTATTATATCATTTTATAAACATATAAAAAAATTTAGGAATTTTTCAATAAATTTTATTATTTTTAATAATTAATATTATTCAGAAAAACTGTTTATTATTTATTAAAAATAATAATTTAATAGAAAAATTCTTCAAAATTTCCGAACCTTTCATTCATGATCTTATAATTTTTAAAATTTTAAAATTTGAATTTTTAATAATATATTATTTTATATTAAATAATTATTGCCGAAATCAATGTATTTGATTTTAAAAATAATATTTCAACTTTGAAAATTTTCCAGATTTTTCCTAAGCTCTATTTTATGATCCTAGATTTTCTAAAATTGTAAAATTTGAATTTTCATCAATATATTATTTTATGTTAATTATTTACAGATGAAAACGTTATTTTATTCATAATATATATAAATTAAAATACTAAAATTATTATATTTGCAAAACTAAGTTAATTTTGAATTATAAATAATTTTTAATAATTGTTTTCTCTCTTTCTATATATATATTTATCTATATGTAAATGTTTTATGTTCATATATTATATATAATATATTTATACATACCTTTGTGTGTGTGTGTTGTAACACATATACATGCACATATTTGAACAACATACATGACAATCAAAATGAGCTAATATATCTATTGTGATGTAAATCCCAACATCTACATATGGGCATATTATACCTTTCATGGATTATTATGTTACACATGCACTCACACATATATGTATATG
This sequence comes from Allium fistulosum, assembly GCA_030737815.1. Taxonomy (NCBI): domain Eukaryota; kingdom Viridiplantae; phylum Streptophyta; class Magnoliopsida; order Asparagales; family Amaryllidaceae; genus Allium; species Allium fistulosum. Next base: position 583,322,786 of record CM060906.1, on the reverse strand, counting down.
ATACATTTATGCATAAACTAAATCAAATAAAATTAATTTCATATCTTAATATATTTGAATTTAAATAAAATAAATGATTTTATTTAAATGAAATTTAGAAATGTTCTAATTCAGTTAGACTTCATAGGCCCAATTAAAGATCCAATAGGGTAAAAATTTTGAAATTCACCCATAACTTCCGTTGCGAGCTAGTCCAGTTCCAACAATGGTATCGGAGCCCAATAGCCTATGCGGTCTAAATTAGTCATGTTAGGGATAACTAATTGAGCTTGCCCACTTAGTACGGTGTCTAGAAAGGTAATGTCTACGATTGGAATTGGGTAATCAAGTACCATGTCCTACCTGGTTACTGGCCTGGCCTGAAAGGTGAAGTGAGCCCAAAGGTTGCTCCTAATAGAAAAGGCCCAACTTAATTTGGGCCTTGGGCTAATTTTCAAATTCATTTTGAAAATTATTGTTAAAGATTTTAAATTTAATAGTTAAATTTAAAATAAAACATGTTTATTATAAAAATTATAATACTATATAAGTTTTCAAAATGTTTGAAAAGATAATGATATTTTCAAAATGTTTGAAAATATTTATATAATAGTTTCAAATTTCAAATTTATTAATAATATTAATAAAATAAATTAATTAAATATGTTAATTAATTAATGCATATATGCATGTATTACATATGTTGATATATGTTATGTTATTTTAAAATGTTTAAGATAAAATAAGTTTGCATGTATGTATACAAGATAAATTTTGAAATTAATAAATTTTAGTAAAAATTGTTTAATTGAATAAATTAATTAAAGGTTAATTAATTAATTAAAATAAAGGTTAATTAATTAAATAAAATACACATATATATGATATATGTGTGTTACACTATAAAGGTTATAATAGATATGTCCAATATAAAAGTTATATTGGAATACTAATTTAAAATTAATTAAAGAGTTAATTGATTAAAATTAATTAGATAAGATTTAATTAATGATATATTATACGTAAGACTATCATATAAGTAATATGAAATATAAAAGTTAAATAACAATAAAACTTATATGATATGTGTATAAACTAAATGTGGAACAATAAAGAAACCCAAATAGACTTGAGAAATAAATACATATGTAAATGTACATATACCGTGATTTCTGATGTGTCTGACACTTGAATTGCTGGGGTATTTCATAAGAAATATATTATTCTATAAGTCAATATCACTCAATATATATATATTGAAGATTATGAATCTTCAATATAATGTTGTCCTCTACCATATATATATATATATATTAATAAATTACTTACATACTCCTTAGTTGTTGAGCAAACTCAAGCTAGGGATGTTACGCGTAGTATTATTAATATATTGAACAGATGAGGTAAGTTAACTATATATATTTATTGAGCAAACTTAAGGTACATATACTATACTTAGGCCATCACGATATGGTAGGTACGAGTGAATAATCTCTCTCGATTTGTTGAGCAAACTCAAGGTCGAAATGAGATTAGAACAAGAAAAAATGGGTTAGGAGTTGTATATGATACAACTGATAAGGAGTTATCCATCATTTGTGGGACTATGATTTGTTGAGAAACTCAAGGTCAGAATGTCAAAACAAACGAGTCATAACACCGACTAGTGAAGTTGTAAGACTTCTATGTTTTATCTTAGGGTTTGGGGAAATAAAAGACTAGTGGGAGCCTTATTAGCAAAATGAAATAGTAACATTTAACCTTTCTAATATTCTAAGAATATATGCTATATAATGTTATAATTATCTATAATGATAAATTTGTGCATTTAATATGATTGATAAAACGTTTGTCAATTAACATATATAAAAAACTGAATTTAAAGTTGACAAATAGAAATATAATATATACTTACTAATAATTCTAATTGCATGTTATATAATATTTCTATACCCATGCAAATGCCCAATTTCAACTACTTAATACATTTGTAAGTTGGTCACTTATATGTTTATTTGGTTTAGACCGTGATTGCATTTTATGAGTTTGTGAACTCTAAATGCAATTCAAGACTATGGATATTTGATCCATGTACTTTCACATATAAATGTTATATGGTGAACAATCATAGTTTATGGGGTACAATATTTCGATGAGGTTAGTTCATTCGAAGTAAGCCAATAAACAATATTTTAAGACCATGTATTCAACTTGAATGATTTCAAAAGGATCATATTGTGTTAATGTAACACAAGACTATAAACTATGAGATACATCTAAGAACTCGATCGTTGAAATGCCATCTTGATCGGTTTACATAAAGTGCAACATATTTGATATCTTAAATGTTAAGAATAATTGAATGCGCTTTTGTAAAAGGTTTATTATAATATTGTAGTAAAGTTTTCTTTTGTATAGTTTGACCATTTGAAAGAAAAGTGAATGTATAAGAATAGATGTAATTTAAGGTAAATTTGGAATGAAGAGAATGAATAGTCACTTCTGCTTTATGGAGAAACATTGGAAACAAGAATTGTAATAATAACTGATACTTAATTTTGGAATATAAAATATGATTTTTATTCCGAAATGTATTTTCATATAAAAAATTATTGTTTCCTATAATATTTAGTTCTTTGAGTTCATGATATTTGATCAAAGAACTCTCCTCTATAACTAGTTGCAACATATGAAATAAGTAAACAACATTAACAATATTAAGTGAATGGTGGACCTCTAAATTTAGTACGCTATTATAGTAATGGTGGAAATAGTGGGAGCATGCCATATAGTACCTAATGATTACATCAAATTATGAAAATTGTTTTCGTAATATGTACCGAACATTATTTGTGAAATAATATTTATTTTTTGGTATTGACTAAAAATAGATATAACTATATTTCAATGAGTATTATGAATATTCATTATGAAATATAACTTTATTATGAAATTTGTTGTCATAATAAAAGTGATGCAACAAAAATACATATGTATCTAATATTATTTACAGTTGTTTTGGAATTATAGACTAAGCCGTAGTTTTGAGAAATAATTTTACTATATGATTATAAATCAAATGATACAGGTTAATTATATCTCAAACAATTAATGGCAATGCACTCATTCAGTGGGAGCATCATAAGAGTTGAAGAACTCTTTGAATTAATACATATTGATGTATGCAATCACAAGTCTATTAATACCAAAAGGGTTCCACATACTTTGTTATATTCATCGATGATTTATTACCAGCATGAACATCTGTATTAGATACACATGTAGTAAGTTTATGATAAAATCACATAATATAAAAGAAAAGTAAATAACATAACATGCAATAGAATAAAATGATTTGATTTGGTCGAATAAGTGAGTATATTAGAAAGAGTTCCAAATGTACGTAAAAATGAATATAGATTCAATCTCAAAATCACTCCTCCATGTGATTCATAATGATGCATCGATAAGGAGTAATCAGACATTATTGGACAATTTACGATTAATTGTGAGTGAAGTTGAGTTAGTTTCTTTCTATAAGGTCATGTACTTAAGATTAGTACACAAGGTTGATATTACTTCATCTAAAAATAGTTTACAAAATCATATAAGATAAGGGCTTGTAAGAAATCCCAACATATCCTCGGCCAAGGAGTTGGTAGGGTGTGCGCGTTGAAAGATTGCACGTAATAATTGTTCATGAGGGATCATGTATGAATCTCCAAAAAGTTTTTTGGAAAGGTCTGTCATCAAATGACATATTTATGTTTTGAACGTAATTTTTGTAAACTAAAATCAGTTTTATAAATAAAAAGGTTCATAGGACGTTTATGAATCCATATTCTATTTGCACTAAGAAGCAATTGTTGTTTCACGATATATCAACTTTATTGTGAAGGAATTTCTTTGAGAAATTTTTGGTAGTTAAATGGAATTGGATCCTATCCATATATAGAACTGATTATATGAGATGAAGTGAAATTAACTAACCTAAATGAACACATAGCATTAGAATATCTAATAAGTATTCTCGTACATCGAAGAGCAACTATGAGTTTCTTATTAATGTCGAAAATATACATTACCCTCGCTTGTTCAATTAAACCATTAAGATTGTTGACTCTATATGGTATGATGCACAAATCTGAAAGAATTCCAAGTACGTTATCAAAATATGATTTTGGTGGTCGTAACCAAAGAGATGTGATCCATCGGCCGAGATTGTGTCTTTATTGGAAAGACTAATATGGTTGGAATTAAATAAGTAATGTTTATAAGAATAATATCGCAAATTTCAATTATTGAAATTAACATAACAAATTCGATATTCAACATGCTCAAGTTAATTCAGATTTACTCACAAAATTATCGCTCGATAAGACTTAGTGTTTGGTACTTACGTATTGAAACAGAAAATTCTAAATAATGATTTAGAGTAAGCCATTTACACATATTAACCAAAAATGTCTCGAAGTCAGTGGGAGCGATATTGGGTTTGTGAGTCTTTGGATATGATCCAAGAAATCATACGAATGTATCATTTTATAAGCATCAAGATTGAATAAGTATTTTGATAGAAATATCAAATAGTTTGATTCTCAATCAAAGTGCAGAGGAAGTGTGTGTTCATAAAAAAGAATGTTAAAAGGTACATTGATATTTCTAAACTATAAGTAAATAACACATTGTTGATTTTAACAATATTCTTGTATTAAAATCAACTTTAGTTGTTTTAATACTCAATTTTGGATTGTAAATGATGTCTTTTATGGTGAGTATAAAAGATATAGGGATTGTCCCAAAACGATATACAAGAGCACCCTATTAAAAGGAGAACATGTAAGTTGGATTCCTTATGCATTAGCAATAAGAATTATCATACAGGTTATGTTGTGTATGATATTGTTTTTTGTTTATGTATTTGATACATGGAGCAAATATATAAAATCCAAATTGATATCACTAAATGGTTGTTTGAGGTGTTCACGCGTATTTATGAAATACTAGAGAATTGTTTATAGAAACAACAAACTCGTTATGATGGAACATTTGGACACAAACTTTTATTAGTGATATTGAGTATAACATGTCAATGATAAAATTCAAGTTAAAACCTTTAATTTGAAAATATTTCAAAATAAAAGTGATTGTGGTCGATTCAACGAAATGTTGAGAACATTAACTTGAATAGCGCTATAATAAACCAATGTATATATTTATAAATGCACAAATTTATAATTAAGCCAAAGGTGATTCCAAATGTTGAGAGTCTCATAATATTGTTATAAGATAACAATGTCATGAAATTAGTCATGATAGAACTTAAAGCTCACTAGAAGTTGAAAGACATACTTCGAATTATTCCACATGATAAAGGTAGTTTATCAGTGTTAGAGAGAGTTAATCGACAAAGTAGATAATTAAAACATAATAGCATACCCATTCATTAAGGGACTGACCTAATTGGTTTTGGGAAAACTAATTGGGGAAGTTGAAATTAGATTCCATAATTGACCCCAAGTGCAAGTGAGAGATTGATAGAGTTAGGGGTATGCCCTAGGGGCAATGTAATTTGTTACATATATCTAACTCGTTGACCAATCTTGTTCGGAATAAAAGGTATTTTATTCCTATTATATACTTGATATAATGTGATTATATTAATTGATTAACTTAATTAAAAGTATATTTAATATCAAATCCATAAATGGTATATTTTGTGAAAGTAGTTACAAAGTGTTGTAACCGTCAGTAATTTATCACAACGAAACAAATATACCATTATAAATGTTCCTAGTGAAGATGCATCGAGACTAGATATCGATGTATCCGTTAAGACTGGAGTATGTAATGCTCTCTAACTGTTTGGCAGTGTATTACTCATGACTGCTGGGGGCACCTAGGGGTTACGTACTAATAGTTATTGGATAACTATGGAACGACTCACTTGATGTTTTCTGTTGGTTAATATAACTAAGGTCAAACAGAAAATATTGATGTGACTGATTTACACAGTTCTCTCGACTTGAGAATACTGTGGATCTTCAATATGAAAGCTCTACTTTGATTAGAGCCAAATCATGGTATGGCATCCATCGAGTGACTATAATTGGGTCGAGTGGAAGTATTGGAAGTGAAGCACTATTCAAGAGAGGATTCGTCTCCTCAATTATATGAGGTTAGTATCACAGTCAACTCAAGTCAACTCAAAATCAAAGTCTCTGGCCCGAGCATTTCGGTTAATAATAATTGTTATTATTGAACCAAGGACTTTGTGTGATAACCCTGATTTTTGTGAGTAATTTCATGATTTAATTTAGTTTGAATTTGTTTGAAATTGCATTGGGAAAAAATAGGAATAGGAAATTGATTTGCAGATACAAAGTATAAAACATGTACATGTGCACAAGACAGTGTACACATGCACACAGATTTCTGTATAACAAAATTTGGCAGAAATTAATAGATAAAATAAAATAACTGATCTAGAAATACATATGCATAAAGATAGAATTTTGTCTTTAAATAAAATAGAGTACAAAGAAAATAAGAGCTAGGCTGAAATAAACGTAAAAATTATTTAAAGAAAGAAAAATAAAAGGCTTAGGTGTACATAGGTTATACATGTATACAGTCAATCAATCTCTGGAAGGAAACAGAAGTTGCATGAAAATGGCATGAGTCCCTAAACAAGCACTTTATCTATTCTCAGTAATTTCTTTTATTAAGAAAATAATAATAATAATAATAATAAGTCATGCATATGACATGACCAAGGAAAATTAAAAGAGAGGAACTAATTTCTGGAAAGGAAGACAAGGACCACATACCCTTTTATTTTCTTGAATCAAACCAGAGGCAGGCTATGTTTGGGATGGGGTAGAACTGACATTGGGTAAGTCCATAAACCCTAGTAACAGCCAAGATTTATATAAAAGGCCTAGTATAGTAAGACCATATATTTTTGTTCTTCATTAACCTAAAGAAAAATATACAAGGCATAAACCAGAGAAAATAGGAGAAGGCAGAAGACTAAAAAGGGGTTCATAAGGCATAGGAAGAAGAAGGATTAAGGTGAGTAACCTCACTGAAAACTTTGGCATTAAGACCTGAATATTGAGGCAGCCAGTTTGAACTAATTTTCTTTTACAAGTTATGTTTTATGATTGGATGACTTTGGTTTGTTAATGATTTGTTTAAGGGTAAAACCTCTATCTGATTTACCCAGAAAAATAAGAGTCATGGATTCATGAACTAAAATGTTTGTCTGAGATATGGGTTAGCTTTGAGATTGAGTGATTTCTTTTATAAGTTTTCTTTATAAGTTGTTTATAAAAATCCCCGGATTCAAGTAGTGGGTATATGGTCTGAAGGTAGAAAGAAATATGGGCTGTAACATTGTGTTGTTGCTTATGTCTCATATTAATTAAAACAAAAGAAAATGTAGAAGTGCAATGTTGTACATGTGCTGAGCTTCTATGTTTTATGAAATACCCAAATCAAATATACTTGTGGTTTAGCCAGATCATGAATCTGATTGAACCAGAGGTAAGGGAAAATATATATCTAGCAAATTACTCAGGACCATATGCTTACATCTTGATCCAGTGAAACCCATAGGCAAAATAATGTGCTAAGAAGTCACCTCCCTCTTTCATGATAAAATGTTTGCTTCTAAGAATATAACTTACCAAACTCTGGATGAATACATGTTGCTTGCATTATTTATATTTCTCTGATTAAGAAGTGAGATGCAGAAGGGATTAGCACTGCTATGAAAAATAATAATAACACTTAGTAATTTAACTAAGGACTTGGGATCTTAGGGCTACCAAAGTATAGCTTGGCAAGGGGAATATTGCAAGTTCACACATGGTATGTTTATACCCAGGGGCCTGAGTGTGCTGGGTTAACAGAGAGATGTCCCAGGCAGTGTGTGTTTAAAAAAGAGAGAGTAGCTAAAGACCCTGTTATATTTGATAATGAATTCTAGGAATAGATTCAGGAGATGTCTGGGCAAAATCACTGATGGCCAGTAAAGTTGAAAAGGGGATGATAACTGAATTGATGTTTGCATTTGGTTGTTTTGGTGCTTTTTACTGATGAATCTTATGATTGTTTTCTATGAATCAAGTCATGGTGACTATATATATAAATAATCTGTTAACACTGAGATGAAGGAACATGCTTCACAAAAAAAAACAAGCATAAGGAAGATACTGAGTTTCTTATTCATGTAAAGTTTGTTTATAAAGAGAATTGTATGAGATCATGTTTTCAGTTGGATTATTCATACCAGACAAATAGTCTGACCCTTTTGTGTTTATGCACCATTGGGTGTCTCATATTCATATGGGGCAGTTCATGGTGATTTTGCAGGGAAATAGGAATTGCTTTGATCAGGCTTTGGATGTTAAACTGCTTAAGATTTGGATGCTATGTTTTTTTAAAGACTTTGCTGAAGTAAACTACACCTTCATGATGAACTAGATTAAGACCTATTGTTTAAAATTACTTTGAGAAACCAATGTATGGTTAATTGCTGTTTTGTAGATGTTGAACTTATATGTCTCAGCTGAACTATGTGCTTTGTTTTGCTAAATGCTTTGCTAAGGAAAAATGAATTTTAAGCTTCAAGAACAGTTAGGCTATAATGGTAGAAAATCTGAGATTGAAAGAATTTGTGGTTTGTATGTATATCTATAGAACTGGCATAAGAAAATCCATGTTCAAGTCAAAAAAAAAAAATCAGATAGAAAGGGTTTGAGTTGCTTTGAAAAGAAAATAATATAGCAGGTATTTTGTAACAAAGTAGTGCAAACCAGAACAGGGCTAACATAGCCATTCTTCTTGAGCCTGGGTCAAGCCAGCAACCAAGGGTTTAAATTAAATTTTCAGATACGTTTCATAGCCAAAGTATATAATAGGTTCAGACAATTATGTTAACAGGAGAAAAATAAAAAAAGAAAAAAAACAAAAATTGGGTTTGAACCGACCAGCACAGCACTCGAACTCGTGACCTCTCATGTGTAAGTTAGGCGCGTTTCCATTACGCCTAGATGTTGCTTGTGTTCACTTATGATCCACTTTCTTTTAGCCTGAGTTTGATACTATTCAGACTTTAACACAATCATCCATATTAAAAGCTTGCTTTCCACTGATTATTACTTAATCATTTCTTAATTAGAATAACAGACTAAAGTACATGTTTCCAGTGGATTCTATAGTCAAAAAAATCAGGATACAATAATTAATCTATTATCAGGGAATTATAACATTTTAATAGATTTAAAAGGATTTCTACTTACATATTATCATGCTCTGATTCTAGTAGAATATAACATAGATATCTTCATATATGTATGTTAGGAATGATTTAGATTTAAACAATATTTCTATATTGTGAAAGATCCTGGATATATTCTGTTTATTGGAGAAAGAAAATGACCTTGGGAAATATATTTGTAATGAATGATATATCTATATATCATCTCTTAACATAAAAAAAAATCCTTATGAAATTAGGGTGGAAATAGGAGGGTCATTTCAGTGGTATCAGAGCTATGTTGTTAAATAGCATAGCAAAAATTTTTTGTATGAATTTGTTTGCATTGGATGTATAGAAGTGTTTACTGCTTTGGATGTTTTGTTTTTTATTTATTTACACTATTGATATCTATTATGATAGAATAAGTGATAAATTAAAATGAATTAATCTATAGAGCATTAGGCAAAACAGACTAACCTAAGTGTTATATCTATAGAGCTATGGTAGGACCCAGACATCAAAATGTAGGAACAAGTGAACCACCCATGGTGAATGTGCAAGAATTCATGAGGGCCATAAGAGATGGAGTAGGCAACAGGCAGGAAAATCCACATGAGGAACTTTCCAAACTACTCAAGACTTTTACCAATCTTGGAGGCAAAACCTTTGATGGCACAGAAGGAGTTATGGGGGTTCAAAATTGGCTTAGAATTTTGGAAAGAATCTTTGCAGACATGCAAGTTGAAGACCAAAGGAAGAGGCAAATTGCATCCAGGCAATTGAAAGGAGCAGCTTTGGATTGGTGGGAGGTTATCATAGCTGGAAGACCTGAAGGAGAAGTAACATGGGATCAATTTAAAGCAATGTTGGAAGGCAAATTTATCCCTGCATCAGCTAAGGAGTCTTTACTGGAGGAATTCATCAAATTGAGGCAAGGGACTATGAGTGTCACTGAGTACACTCAGAAGTTTGAATCATTGGCAAAGTATGGTGCAGTTCTCATCACTATTGAGGAAGCTAAGAATGGTAGATATATCCAAGGGTTGAACTCTAGCCTTAGTAGAGCCATGCTACCATATAAGGATAAAACTTTTGATCAAGTTTTGGATTTGACTCTGAGCATTGAACAACATGATAAAGCTAGAGAGAATTTCAGGGCATTCAAAAATAATCAAAACAAGAAGGGAAAGGGTAAATTTCACCCTTATGATAAAAAGAAAACAGACATAACTTCCACCAAGAAACCAGAAGAAGCTAGAACTGCTGAAGTTAAGAAGAGGATCACTTGTTACAACTGTGGACAAGAGGGGCACATGAAAAATAGGTGCACCAATCCTAGACCAGCATCCTTCAATTGTCACCATTGTGGGAAGGAAGGTCACATAAAGAGGAACTGCCCAGATTTTAAGCAAGGAAAATTAGGGGCTTTGGAAGGGAAAGGCAAGGCAGCTGAGGGATCAAATGTTGAAAAGCATGGTCAAGTTGAAGGTACTTTGCTTATCCATTCAATACCTTTAACAGTAGTATATGATACTGGGGCTACACACTCATTGATCTCTCATGATATTGCACAACAATTAAAATTGAACTGTATGATTGTTGATAAACCACTGCTAATTAGAAGCCCTATAGGTAGTTCATGTGTCATGGGTATGATGTGCATGCAACTGGGATTAAATATAGGAGGACATGTGTTTGAGTCAAACCTATATGTGTTGTAATATCCAGACATAGGAATTATTTTAGGAGTTGATTGGTTGAGTAGATATAAGGCTATCATAAATATGGAGACATCCACCATATCATTGAAGGTTTCTGATGGACAAAGGATAATCGTTCTTTGTGAGGCAAACAAAAATAGAAGTATAGCCAACCTTTCTACATTGTCAAATGAAAAACCCATGCCTGCATTAGAAGAGATCCACATAGTTAATCAATATGATGATGTGTTTGGGGAAGTAAGAGGAGTTCCTAATCACAGGCCAGTTGAATTTTCAATTAGAATAATTCCAGGAGCTAGCCCAGTGGTTAAAAGACCAACCAGAATGGGGCCTAAGGAATTGATGGAGTTGAAAAAGCAATTAGTTGAACTAGAAGAAAAAGGTTTTATTAGACCCAGTAGCTCATCATGGGGAGCACCAGTAGTCTTTGTTAAGAAACATGATGGATCCCTGAGATTATGTATTGACTATAGGGAATTAAATAAAGTCACAGTTAAAAATAAATACCCCTTACCAAGAATTGATGATCTCTTTGATCAATTGAGTGGTGCAAAGATATTCTCCAGGCTTGATTTAGCTTCAGGCTTTCATCAGATGAAAGTAGAAGAGGAAAGCATTAAGTATACAGCCTTTAACACCAGATATGGACTTTATGAATTTTTGGTGATGCCATTTGGCTTAACAAATGCTCCTTCCTATTTTGTTGATTTGATGAATAGGATTTTCAGAGAATACTTGGATAAGTTTGTATTAATATTTATTGATGATATACTAATTTATTCTAAGTCAGTTAGAGAGCATGAGAACCATTTGCATATAGTATTTGAGAAATTGAGACAGGAAGACTTGAAAGCAAAGTTTTCAAAATGCACTTTTTGGCAGAATGAAGTGAACTTTCTAGGCCATATTATATCAGAAAAAGGAATAGCTGTGGACTCCAATAAAGTCATTGCAGTGCAAGCTTGGAAAAGGCCTACTAATGTCACTGAAGTCAGATCATTCATGGGAATGGCTGGTTACTATAGAAGATTTATAAAAGATTTTGCAAAAATCTCAATTCCATTAACCAGATTGACTAGGAAAAATCAAGTGTTCACTTGGATTGAGGAATGTGAAAATGCCTTTGGAAAATTAAAAGAAGCACTGGTACAAGCTCCAATTCTTGAGGGAAATGAAAACTTGGTGGTGTATACTGATGCAAGTGGACAAGGGCTTGAAGCAGTGTTGATGCAACAACATCAGGTAATAGCTTATGCTTCTAGGCAGTTGAAATCAAGTGAAGTAAGGTATGCTACTCATGACCTTGAATTGGCTGCTATAGTGTATGCCCTTAAGCTATGGAGACACTACTTGTTAGGGGCAAAATTTGAAGTATATACAGACCATAAATCACTCAAATATTTGTTTTCACAAAAAGAATTAAATATGAGGCAGCAAAGATGGATTGAACTCTTAGCCTCATATGATTTTGAAATATTATACACACCAGGTAAGGCTAATAAAGTAGCAGATGCCCTAAGTAGACAACATGCTAAAGTGGCTAGATTAATGATAGAAGAGTTTAACACTTTATCATTATTAATTGATTCAGAGATAAAAAGTGATAACATAGAAAACATGAGCTTATGCAGTGGGAAGGTAGAAATGGGAAAATTAAGTTTTATTACTCTGGGATCAGAATTGAAAAATAAAGTTGCAATGCTACAAAACCAAGATCCATTTTTATTTGGAAAGAAGACACAAATATTAAATGGTGAGACAGTAGAAGGTTTTCAGTTGGATGATCAGGGCCATCTGAAGAAAGGAGAAAGAATATGTGTTCCAGCAATGGATGAGTTGAAGCAAGAAATTTTGGATGCTTACCACAAAAGCAAATATACTATACACCCAGGAAGCACAAGAATGTATCACAACCTCAAGAGAGATTATTGGTGGGGTGGTATGAAGAGTGCAGTGGCAACCTATGTATCAAAATGTATGGTTTGCCAGCAGGTGAAGGCTGAGTATCAAAAACCCTCAGGAATGCTTCAACCTTTACAAATACCACAGTGGAAATGGGAAGACATATCAATGGATTTTATTGATGGTTTGCCTAGAACTAGGAGGGGAAATGATAGTATTTGGGTAATGGTTGATAGGTTAACCAAGTCAGCCCACTTTATACCAGTAAAATCAGAAAGAAATGCTAATACCCTAGCCCAGTTGTTTATTAAAGAAGTAGTCAGACTGCATGGTATACCAAAGACTATAGTAAGTGATAGAGATACCATCTTCACTTCAAAATTTTGGCAGAGTTTTCACAAGGCAATGGGGACTGATTTATGTTTGAGTACAGCATACCATCCTCAATCTGATGGTCAAACAGAAATTGTGAACAAATTGCTTGAAGACATGTTGAGAGCATGTGTATTGGATTGGGGAGGAAGCTGGGAAGATTACATATATCTAGCTAAATTTTCATACAATAACACCCATCACAGTAGCATAGGCATGGCCCCCTTTGAAGCTCTCTATGGAAGGCCATGTTTATCACCTTCAAGTTGGCATGAGTCTGGAGAAAAAGTGGTCTTAGGACCAGAAAATGTGAAGGAGACTTCTGAAAAGGTAGCCTTGATCAGAAAAAGAATTGCCTCTGCCCAAGATAGGCAAAAGAAATATGCAGATCAAAGAAGGAAGGCAGTACAATATGATGTTGGGGATTATGTGTTCATCAAGATATCACCCATGAGAAAGGTTCTAAGGTTTGGGAAACAAGGAAAGTTGATTCCTAGATATATAGGACCATATAAAATTCTAGAAAGAATAGGGACAGTAGCCTATAAATTAGAATTGCCAGAAGAAATGAGAGCAATGCATGATGTCTTTCATGTGTCTCAACTAAGAAGATGGGTTCATGATAAGGAAGCAATACTAGAATCCTCTAAGGATGTGCAGATTGATCCTAGAATGATCTATGAAAAGGAACCAGTGGGCATAGTTTCTAGAGAAACCAAGAAATTGAGAAACAAAGAAATTAAATTAGTAAAAGTACAATGGAGTCTAGACCCAAATGATTGCACATGGGAAGTGGAGGATAAAATCAGAAATGATTATCCCCAACTGTTTGATTGAAGAAAAGGTAAATCTATATATATATACATACTAATGAATGTGTTGGTTGAATATGCATTGTGATTTTTATCTTGTGTTGATATGCATAGTGCTTAATAGGTGATTGGTTTGAAAATGGTTTTGAAATCAGAAAAATTCATTTTTCTGAAGAGATGATACTTAAGTTAAGTATGAAAGAATTGTGGGACACAATTCCTAAAAGGAGGGGTATATGTGATTACCCTGATTTTTGTGAGTAATTTCATGATTTAATTTAGTTTGTATTTGTTTGAAATTGCATTGGGAAAAAATAGGAATAGGAAATTGATTTGCAGATACAAAGTATAAAACATGTACATGTGCACAAGACAGTGTACACATGCACACAGATTTCTGTATAACAAAATTTGGCAGAAATTAATAGATAAAATAAAATAACTGATCTAGAAATACATATGCATAAAGATAGAATTTTGTCTTTAAATAAAATAGAGTACAAAGAAAATAAGAGCTAGGCTGAAATAAACGTAAAAATTATTTAAAGAAAGAAAAATAAAAGGCTTAGGTGTACATAGGTTATACATGTATACAGTCAATCAATCTCTGGAAGGAAACAGAAGTTGCATGAAAATGGCATGAGTCCCTAAACAAGCACTTTATCTATTCTCAGTAATTTCTTTTATTAAGAAAATAATAATAATAATAATAATAAGTCATGCATATGACATGACCAGGGAAAATTAAAAGAGAGGAACTAATTTCTGGAAAGGAAGACAAGGACCACATACCCTTTTATTTTCTTGAATCAAACCAGAGGCAGGCTATGTTTGGGATGGGGTAGAACTGACATTGGGTAAGTCCATAAACCCTAGTAACAGCCAAGATTTATATAAAAGGCCTAGTATAGTAAGACCATATATTTTTGTTCTTCATTAACCTAAAGAAAAATATACAAGGCATAAACCAGAGAAAATAGGAGAAGGCAGAAGACTAAAAAGGGGTTCATAAGGCATAGGAAGAAGAAGGATTAAGGTGAGTAACCTCACTGAAAACTTTGGCATTAAGACCTGAATATTGAGGCAGCCAGTTTGAACTAATTTTCTTTTACAAGTTATGTTTTATGATTGGATGACTTTGGTTTGTTAATGATTTGTTTAAGGGTAAAACCTCTATCTGATTTACCCAGAAAAATAAGAGTCATGGATTCATGAACTAAAATGTTTGTCTGAGATATGGGTTAGCTTTGAGATTGAGTGATTTCTTTTATAAGTTTTCTTTATAAGTTGTTTATAAAAATCCCCGGATTCAAGTAGTGGGTATATGGTCTGAAGGTAGAAAGAAATATGGGCTGTAACATTGTGTTGTTGCTTATGTCTCATATTAATTAAAACAAAAGAAAATGTAGAAGTGCAATGTTGTACATGTGCTGAGCTTCTATGTTTTATGAAATACCCAAATCAAATATACTTGTGGTTTAGCCAGATCATGAATCTGATTGAACCAGAGGTAAGGGAAAATATATATCTAGCAAATTACTCAGGACCATATGCTTACATCTTGATCCAGTGAAACCCATAGGCAAAATAATGTGCTAAGAAGTCACCTCCCTCTTTCATGATAAAATGTTTGCTTCTAAGAATATAACTTACCAAACTCTGGATGAATACATGTTGCTTGCATTATTTATATTTCTCTGATTAAGAAGTGAGATGCAGAAGGGATTAGCACTGCTATGAAAAATAATAATAACACTTAGTAATTTAACTAAGGACTTGGGATCTTAGGGCTACCAAAGTATAGCTTGGCAAGGGGAATATTGCAAGTTCACACATGGTATGTTTATACCCAGGGGCCTGAGTGTGCTGGGTTAACAGAGAGATGTCCCAGGCAGTGTGTGTTTAAAAAAGAGAGAGTAGCTAAAGACCCTGTTATATTTGATAATGAATTCTAGGAATAGATTCAGGAGAGGTCTGGGCAAAATCACTGATGGCCAGTAAAGTTGAAAAGGGGATGATAACTGAATTGATGTTTGCATTTGGTTGTTTTGGTGCTTTTTACTGATGAATCTTATGATTGTTTTCTATGAATCAAGTCATGGTGACTATATATATAAATAATCTGTTAACACTGAGATGAAGGAACATGCTTCACAAAAAAAAAACAAGCATAAGGAAGATACTGAGTTTCTTATTCATGTAAAGTTTGTTTATAAAGAGAATTGAATGAGATCATGTTTTCAGTTGGATTATTCATACCAGACAAATAGTCTGACCCTTTTGTGTTTATGCACCATTGGGTGTCTCATATTCATATGGGGCAGTTCATGGTGATTTTGCAGGGAAATAGGAATTGCTTTGATCAGGCTTTGGATGTTAAACTGCTTAAGATTTGGATGCTATGTTTTTTTAAAGACTTTGCTGAAGTAAACTACACCTTCATGATGAACTAGATTAAGACCTATTGTTTAAAATTACTTTGAGAAACCAATGTATGGTTAATTGCTGTTTTGTAGATGTTGAACTTATATGTCTCAGCTGAACTATGTGCTTTGTTTTGTTAAATGCTTTGCTAAGGAAAAATGAATTTTAAGCTTCAAGAACAGTTAGGCTATAATGGTAGAAAATCTGAGATTGAAAGAATTTGTGGTTTGTATGTATATCTATAGAACTGGCATAAGAAAATCCATGTTCAAGTCAAAAAAAAAAAATCAGATAGAAAGGGTTTGAGTTGCTTTGAAAAGAAAATAATATAGCAGGTATTTTGTAACAAAGTAGTGCAAACCAGAACAGGGCTAAGATAGCCATTCTTCTTGAGCCTGGGTCAAGCCAGCAACCAAGGGTTTAAATTAAATTTTCAGATATGTTTCATAGCCAAAGTATATAATAGGTTCAGACAATTATGTTAACAGGAGAAAAATAAAAAAAGAAAAAAAAACAAAAATTGGGTTTGAACCGACCAGCACAGCACTCGAACTCGTGACCTCTCATGTGTAAGTTAGGCACGTTTCCATTACGCCTAGATGTTGCTTGTGTTCACTTATGATCCACTTTCTTTTAGCCTGAGTTTGATACTATTCAGACTTTAACACAATCATCCATATTAAAAGCTTGCTTTCCACTGATTATTACTTAATCATTTCTTAATTAGAATAACAGACTAAAGTACATGTTTCCAGTGGATTCTATAGTCAAAAAAATCAGGATACAATAATTAATCTATTATCAGGGAATTATAACATTTTAATAGATTTAAAAAGATTTCTACTTACATATTATCATGCTCTGATTCTAGTAGAATATAACATAGATATCTTCATATATGTATGTTAGGAATGATTTAGATTTAAACAATATTTCTATATTGTGAAAGATCCTGGATATATTCTGTTTATTGGAGAAAGAAAATGACCCTGGGAAATATATTTGTAATGAATGATATATCTATATATCATCTCTTAACATAAAAAAAAAATCCTTATGAAATTAGGGTGGAAATAGGAGGGTCATTTCACTTTGTGTTTAGACTATAAAGTTGAATGTGGATGAGGTTGGAATTTTGACCATTACCAAATTCCATAAGTCCAAAGTGAAATAGTTTTGACGAAGAGAATTAGTGTAAACAAATGTCACAATCGGGTAACGCTTATTAAACTAAAATTGGATTTTATCAAAAATGAGTAAGTGACAAATTTGGTCATAATGTCAAACCACCTGCTAAGTGACGTGAGAACGATAACATTAGAATAGTTTAATGTTAATCGCTGACCAAATTTACACCCAAGAGTTACACAGCCGAAATGATGAATTCCCTTTAGACCGAACGATTTAATTAGTTTATAATTGTTATAAATTGATTAAAGTAATTAATATTTATGAAATATTAATTATAAAATTTGAATATGATTTGAGAAATAAATAATGTTATATATATATTTATAACAATTTTAAATATATTGATCGATATATAATATCGACAAGCGATTAAATTAGATTTAATTGCATAGTATTTTGGCTTGGGCTATGAGGCTTAGATGGGTCTAAGGCCCATCATTGGGGCTGCAAATCGGTTTTGGGAAGGTCTAGGGGTGGCTAAAACAAAAGAAATTGGCTTGGAGATAATGGGTTGAGATAAAGTGAGAATGGGTAAAAAGGTTTTCCTCGTTTCTCTCTAATAAAACCCTATATATATGTATGTATGTATGTATGTATGTATATATATATGTATGTATGTATGTATCTCTAAAAACAATTACTAACCTTTTTGGCCGCCATTACCTTCTACATTGCTGCTTAAAACATAGCTCTCAATCCACTCCAAAATTCTCAAATATATTTCAAATTAAAATAATACTATTCGATAGTCAGAGGTCGGTGATTCTGGAATTGCAATCTGACGAATCAAGAATAGTAAAAGAAAGGGAAGTCATTGCTTCAACGTGGATTCAAAGGCTTCATTAAATTGGTAATTTTAATTCATATTACAGTAATTAAATTATATTCTATGATCCTATAATGAGAATTTCATGTGTGTTTAAATATATTTCTACTATATATTTAGTTAGGTGAGATTTTTGTAAGTAGATGTCGTTGTCACAAATCAGTTTGGTTATGTGCATAATTTGTTTATTATACTATTTGATTTATGTGCATAATTTGTTTATATATATTTATTAATAAATTCATATATATATATATATATATATATATATTAGTGCATATTTCTCTCTCATAATAGCATATATGCATATATAAGATATATATATATATGATTTAAAAAATTTAGTACACTTATTTATATATGATATGAATTTGCAAATTCAAAAATTAATTATAATATATATATATATATATTCATATTTTTAAATTAACATTTATTGAATTTTTGAATTGTTTATGATATATAAAATAATTATTACATCAAAAATTCAATTTTATATTTTTTTAAAATATTATATAATTTCAGAAACAGTTAGAAAAAATTTAGGAATTTTTTAATAAAGTTTATTATTTTTAATAATTAATAATATTTTGAAAAATACTTTATGATTTATTGAAAATAATAATTTAGTTGAAAATTTCTTCAAAAATTTTCGTAACCTTTCATTCATGATACTAGAATTTCTGAAATTTTAAAATTTGAATTTTTAATAATATATTATTATTTTATATTAAATAATTATTGCCGAAATCAATGTATTTGTTTTTAAAAATAATATTTCAACTTTGAAAAATTTCCAGATTTTTCCTAAGCTATATTTTAGGATCCTAGATTTTCGAAAATTGTAAAATTTTAATTTCATCAATAGATTATTTTATGTTAATTATTTATGGATGAAAACATTATTTTATTCATAATATATACAAATTAAAATACTAAAATTATTATGTTTGCAAAACTAAGCTAATTTTGAATTATAAATAATTTTTAGTAATTGTTCTCTCTTTTTCTATATATATATATATATTTATCTATATATAAATGTTTTATGTTCATATATTATATATAATATATTTATACATACATATGTGTGTGTATTTTGTAACACATATACATGCACATATTTGGACAATATACATGACATACAAAATGAGCTAATATGTATGTTGCGATGTAAGTCCCAACATCTACATATAGGCATATTATACCTTTCACGGATTATTATGTTACACATGCACTCACACATATATGTATATGATACATTTATGTATAAACTAAATCAAAAAATAATAATTTCATATCTTAATATATCTGAATTTAAATAAAATAAATGATTTTATTTAAATGAAATTTAGATATGTTCTAATTCAGTTAGACTTCATAGGCCCAATAAAAGATCCAATAGGGTAAAATTTTTGAAATTCACTCATAACTTCCGCTGCGGGCTAGTCCAGTTCCAACTGGTTGGAGTGGTTGGTCGTCTAGCTTGCCCCTATTGCATGGAAGAAACACGAGCATTTTCTTTATCGTATGAGAAGAAAATTTCGTGGTTTGAATATCATCGGTGTTTTCTCCATATTAATCATACTTTTAGAAAAGATAATTTTTTTTATAAGTAATAGAGTTGAGACCTTGTGACCACTAACGATTTGGTCAAGCAAAGATATTTATGACCTTGTAAAGGTTTATCCAAAGATACATGAAACTGGCGAACAAATCGAAATTCAAGGTAAATCGACGATTCATAATGTAGGGGCTTTGAGCTTGAGCCTTCTAACATTGTTCTCAGCGTATCGAAGCATGCATACATGAGCCGTATGACTACATGCTGGTCGAAGTGGAGCAGGATCCCAGACCATGTATGGGAGATCATATGGAAGGACTTCCTGGTAAGTGTAAAATTATATACCATTATATATAATCACTTTTCAATTTGCTGACTAAGTATAAATGTATAACTTATATTTTTTCAACATATATACAAGGGGCAGTAGACTTACAAGAGGAGGACGTGCCTCTTTGCCAGCACCACTAGAACTCAAAAGTGGAAAAAAATTAAAGGGATACGATGTCTACCATAAGAAAAACTGGGAAGAAGCCAAACTAGATGGACGCCAGCGTCTGGGATGCTTGGGTCACATAGTGGAGTAGCGATGAATTCAAGGTAAGTCTATCAGATATCACCTTAATTTATTCAGTACAAAATACATAATTTATACCTGTAAAATATAATCTTAGTTTTTAATTTGCAGGCGGAGTCGGACAGGATCTCTGCAAACAGGCAGAAAAATATAATCACACACCATGGTGGCTCAAAATCATTTCAGCACCATCGCAAGGACCTGGTAAAATAATTAATTGCAATTATAAACAGTTATTACAGTTTTAGTATAAATTTGTATGAACAACAATAATATACACCAATTATTATAGGAAAGAGCGCACGGGGGTCCCGTCTCGTATATGGACGTGTTTGAGCATACCCATGCCATTAGGCAGACAAACGATGAATGATCAGTGTCGTATGCCTGGCATGAGGATGATAGAGCATATGCCGCACATGTAAGTATATTTTTAGTCATAAGTTTTCAATAATGATCATTTTAATTAATTAGTTATAAAATATTATAATAATGTCATGTAATATTTATTTGTATTTAATTTTACGTTGCAGGAAAAATTTATGCAAACACATGCGCAGATGCTTGAGCATTCGGGATGGGAGCAGTTGACACTGATGAGGAGGACACGATCTTTGACTCTGTTATGGACCTGACGTAGAGATATAGGCGCTACGGCTACGGCAATTAATCAGTAATATATAAAAATTAACTACATTGTAAAATTTGCTTAATTTTTATAAAAGTTACGTAATCTCTTAAGCATATTTCGACTTGTTTTGTAGACTCGGACATCACAAAGGGCTTACCGAAAGGCTCAGGACAATGCAGAGATAAATGAGCTTCGGTAGCAGATTGCACAGCTGCAGGAGCATGACCTTCTTCGAGCAATGCAAATGGAGCAACTGAACCAGCGTTTGGCCGAGTATGTGGAACGTTATGGAGTATTCCCATCGTCTGGTGGTTCCGGAACCGATGATGAGTCATGAGGTATGATTTACAGTTTCTTTTGAAACTGGTGTATATAAACATT
This sequence comes from Allium fistulosum, assembly GCA_030737815.1. Taxonomy (NCBI): domain Eukaryota; kingdom Viridiplantae; phylum Streptophyta; class Magnoliopsida; order Asparagales; family Amaryllidaceae; genus Allium; species Allium fistulosum. Next base: position 583,301,138 of record CM060906.1, on the reverse strand, counting down.
GAGTGATGGCAAGGTTGATTTATAGACATGTGGTGTTCGACATTGATTTATGTGGTTGATTTGGTGGTTGATTTATGGGGTTGATATGTGGAGTTTGATGTTGATTGTTGGATGTATATATTGTACATTGATGTTGGATGTAAATATTGCAGTTGGATGGGTGAGACTGATGATGCAAGATATGTTTTGTATTGATTGAATAGGTTTGCATTTGATATGATGCTGGTTGAGTTTTATATTGATATTGATATTGATTGCAGCTTATATATCTGATTTATATATTGATTTTGATGAGTTGTGTTATATATTGGTATGGAAGTGATGCTCGGCTGCAAAAAAAATTTACCCAGATTTCCAATGGCTCCCGGCGGCTTAATGGCCAATTTTTTCGACGGCTAGAGACAGCTTAATGTCCATGAGACATGGTCGTCGTTGCCGTCGAAAACGCCGTCAGAAGAGCCGTCGCAATTCCTTCGTCGAAGCCGTCGGAAGTGGACGAAAGCCGTGGTCCGTTTTCCAACGGCATTTTCGTCTGCTCGCGATGGCCACCGACAGCCACGAGCCGTCAGAAATTGCCCTTTCTCTTGTAGTGATATTAAACATCTTAATCATTAATGTTTACATATAATCATAGCTAGTAATGTGACATTTTGACTGAATTCATTTCTTACAGATTGTAATAACCCTATTATTAATTACCTAATTAATTAAATTTAATTATGAATAATTAATTCTAAAGTTGTGGTTTGTGAAATTAAATTATGAAACAAACCTAGTTTTTACGGATAGCTGATTTGATTTATTTAAGAAATGAGTTTATTTCTTAAAGGGGATTCCAATTTAAATTTGAGATATGATTAAATCAATTGTTTAAATTTGGCATTTAGGATAAAATGTTAATATGGATTTTTGTTTAAAATGAGAATTTATAATTTATAGTTTATTTTCTTATTAAAAATAATGAGGATAACTTCTATTTTCAAAATTTATATTTAATTTTACAAGATAAATCAATTCTAATAGAAATGGGAATTTTTAGCTTGTTGATTGGTTTTGTTAAACTTGAGAAATCAAAATAGGATAAATAAAACATTGTTTAAGGAGAAAATAATGTTTTATAATGAGTGAAAATAATAACATCATAATATTGAGATTTATTAATAAGAAATGAGAGTTTGACATGTTATTTATTTTGGGAAAATTAAAGAAATCAATATCAGTTAAATAGAATATTGTTTAGTACACATTGGTGTTATAAAGTGATAAAACAAAATAGATTAGTAACACTTTGCTTAAAAAATTAGCAACACCTTGCTATTAGATCCATATCTCAACCCAGTTAGCCTAAATAAGAGAAATAAAAGATGAGAAACATATGTACAGTATTTTTCATTCTCATTTTATTCCCGTAAACCAGAAAACACAAAATTTCCTAAGTCCTAAAACCCTAGCTCCTATAATCCCAAATTCAATTTGCAAACTTAGGGCTTTTAGCCAATTCTAGTAGAAATCAAAAGAAGGGCTTTCGGTTGAGAAGTGTTAACTTGAGAGAATCCAGGATTATTTCATCAAATTCAAGTTGAAATGTGAGTTTACCTCACCAACTATCTCTAAACTTGTTTGTGTATGATTGTTATTTGTTGTTGGTTGAACTAGATGAATCTATAGTTGTATTGTTCATGTTTTATATTGTTAAATTTCTAAACTGCAGAAACCCTAGCCTTTTAATCGTATTTAGTTGAAAATTATGGTTGTTTATATGGATGCATGCATTCTGAAATCACCCTAGGAAAATCACTCAATATATAAGATTGAACCGCCATCACCAGAGTTTAATCGAGAGGATTTCTGGAGCTAGAACAGCTCCAGAAAATGTCCCGACCATTGGACCGATGGGCGAAAGTATGGAGCTGATTCAGCTCCAAATAAAAACCCCATGTTCCCCTGTTTGTTCTCTTATTCATCACTATGTATATTGTTGATGTTTTCTTGTGTTTTGTGTGTTTGTGTTGGGTTCTTTTGATATCCATTTCCATTGGTTTACTAATTATAAAAATAGATATGGAGACAAAATAAAAGTGGAACTTTATGGACCGAATTGTGGTTGCAATATTGTATGTGGTGTAGTGAATTCTCTTATGCTCTTTGGACTTTAAATCACTTTGATTCAAAGGTTTGAAATTTTCTAAACATATATCAAAATACTTTCATATAAAGAAGAGTTTATTTAAAGTTTACAAGTATTAAACTGATTTCTAAACTAATTCATTTGATAAATGATTTTAACAAATAGTTATGTGTGTGTGTGGGTGTGCGTGTGTCTATATTATATTACTAGTATAAATGGTTACGAGTTAGGAAATGTGGTTTTGAGAAACATAAGCCTAATCCAATTCTAAGTAAAAATGGTTATATGTAACGACCCACTATTTTGGACCATTCAAATCGACAATAATCCACACATGTCTGACTTGAATAATTCAAAATAACATATTGTAATAAAATTTGGAGCAAATAAAATCAAATACAGAATCACAGACACAAAATATCAGAATAACTCGCAGCGGAAATAAAATACCATAGTAGTTCATGATGCTACTATATACAAACTCTCAAAACATATACAAAATCTCATACAATAGAAGTTAGGATACATAAATCAATAATACAGAGACAATACCGAATAGTAAATAACTGGATTAGAAGATAAGAATAACAGATGGACAGATAAGCTCCAGCAAATCTCTAGCTCCAGAAGATACATTCCAAAGCTGTGATTCTCAGGCTGACCCGAGCGTAAAGTAAAACACAAAACACTCGAGTCAGGACATATATACTTATACAATGTAAACCAACTCAAGTGAACTGTAATAGCAATGCACAATAACTTAAAGAATGCTTGGGATCGCCCATCCTTTAAGGATCCATAAAACCATCAATTAAGTAATATCAATATCACAGAAATGTCCATGTCGAAATAAACCATGCAACTAACAGTGTTAATGTGCATCACAACCATCATCGGGAAATCAAATGATATACAGAGAGGTGTACCCGTGGTTATAGTATTTCAAAATAATATTTTATATTTCAAAAATTTAATATCATTTCAAATCCAAATCTTTATCAAAATAAAGATTAAATCATTTACAAACCATTTCAATATATTACAATATCATATCCTTTCAAAAACTTCCTTTCAAATCAGTATTTGAATTCAAATTCAATTATCAAATTTAATACCCTTTAAAATTCCAAAATAACATTCATTTATTATCTTATCAAATCACCCTTTAAATAGTTTTCCATTTAAACCATTTAAAAGTGAAATTATTATTCTTTCAAGTCAAGTATTCAATTTTCAAAGTTTCAAATCATTCTAAGTTCATTTACTAGGTTAAAATCCATACACATTGAAAATTTCAGCCTTTCACAGCATTTAGAAAAAGCTGTTATAAGTTATATTTAAAAACATTTTATTTCAGCAAAGACAGCACTTTAAAACTGCTGTTATATATCATTTTTGTTGAAATTTAGTTTAAAATAGCAAAGACAGCATTTCCAGAAATGCTGTAATAGCTCAGATTCAAAAACAAGGGTTTTACTTAATTTCAGCAAAGACATCATGCAGCTACAGCAATTTACAGAACTGCTGTAATAGCCCTTTATTAAGTTCTTTAGCCTTTACATTTACTACAGCAACTACAGCATTTCAGAAATGCTGTAATAGGCTCTTTTTACTAAGTTTTAGTTCAATTCTGAAATCATAGCATTTCTGAATGCTATTAAAAGTATTTTCCAGATTTTAGTGTATTTCCAGCCAATATTCATTTTAAACCCTTTTAACATTATAAAAATCATGTTTTTAACATTAAAAAATGTTTGTATAATATATCATTTAACACATGATTTTTATTAAATAAATCCATTATAGTTAAATCAAATTTCAATGAATTATTTAACAAATTCAAGTGTAAATTTCTTTTCTTCACATTTTAATAAATAAACTTAACACTTAAATTTTATTTCCATTCTCCAATAAATTTCAAATTTCCATTTTTATTTATATAACTTATTTTCTCATTTTAACCAAAATTCCAAAATTTTCTAACTTAAGTTATATTTTCAAAAATTCCATTTTTATTCATTTTCAACATTTTTAACTTATAGAAGAATCAAAATTTCTTTATTTAAACATTAAAAATCCAATTTATATCAAATTTTCATAAATTTACACTCTTAAACATATTTAAAATATTCAAAATACTTTATAAAATAACCACGGGCCTGTATATAGTTTTCTAACCTCGGTCAAGTGATACGGATATATATCATTTCAATCCGCAGTTTACAAAGAAAAATCCGGGATCTATCATTTCAAACCCGCAATCCCAAGTCAAAATAAAATAAAATAAAAATCGTTCAGGCCTATCATTTCAGCCCATAACGATTTTTCCCTATTCTAAAGTCCGTTCGGGTATGTATCATTTCAACCCATAGTGAATCTAATCTATAGGGAACTTGCAGTGTGATAAACATGTATAAATGAAAAGTTTAACAATAAATAACAGTAACATATAATATGACAGGTAAAATAACAGGTTTAACATCATATAATTATAAATCATAGGCAGTTATAACATCTTATATAATATTCTACACATTCAAGTGTTGTCAATTCACATTTGCATAAGTATAAATGTCAGTTGAGGTTTACTCACCTTTTGTGCTGGAGATTGTAATACAAATGACACAACGGAAACAAGAGCACAATGACAAGACTACGAATTTGAGTGGAGAGCGAGATCCAATCTATAGAACTTGTGTTACAACCCAAAACAAAACAAGAAAAATATAGATTCAATACAACTTTGAATTGATATAACTTTGAAATAAAAACAAATATGAATACAACGACTTTTGCCTTGCTTTCTCTATTCTTTTGCATGGCCTAGGGGATGGTTTAGCTCTGGTTTGGACATACTTTGGCTCAGGTTTGGACACAAGAATGCACGGCTACAAGGCATTGAAGTGGTGGAGGTTTCAAGGCATGAGAATTCAAAGAGGCAAGCAACATAGGATAGTTTTGGTTCACCATATTAGCTCGGCCAATTTAGGGTTGGGCTCGAACAGTGGGGCTTAGGTATGGACAGGGGCTGGAGGGGTGTGTGGTGGTCTGGTCAGAGGTGGTGGTGGCGGCCTAAGGTGATGGTGGTGGTGGAAATGGAAGTGGTGAACAAGTAGTGGTCACCTAGCATGGTTTTAAGGCTCTAGGTTGCATTTTGGTGGAGTTTATCATCATGGGGTGGTGCGGCCTGGCCTAATCAAAGGTGAAGATGGTTGATGGAGAAGAGAAGGACATGGTGGAGGTGGTGGCCAAGGCTAGCTAGTGGTGGCCGAGCAAACTAGGTAGAGAATCAAGGCAAAAAATATTGAAAAAGAAGAAAAATAGAAAATTAAGGAGGCCATTACCTAAATTTTTTTGCAAGCCATGAATAGAATGAGGAACAAATGTTTTTTTGCAGGAATGAGCACTGGAATACATGGCCAAACAAAGTAATACACAGCCAAAAGAAGTAAATGAGGAGTTGTGGCAATTGAAAGGACATAGGAGATGAAAAGACTTAAGTTTCCAAGCTTTTAAAACCTTTCATATTTCCCCTTTTTAATAAATCAAATAAAACTAATATAAAATCAGAAATTAACTATTAAAACCGAAAAAAAATAATATGAAATAAAAATAAATAATTAATTTTAAAGAAAATGGAAAAAGAATATAAGGAATTACTTAAAAATTGAAAACAGTGTCCAGAAATTACAAATAAACCACCGTTGACTTTGGAAAAATATCTACTTCATTTTAAAAATATTCTAAAGCAAAACTTTGAAATAAATAATTCATTTATCATTTCTAAAGTGAAATTAATAATTAAATTTAGAGAAAATAGAAAAAGAATAAAGAAATAGTTTATTTAATTTAAAACAAGGCTTAAAATTACAAATAAAACATTACTTGCTTTATAAAATTTCTGTTTCACTTTAAAAAAAAAAGTCAAATAAGTAAAATAAATGATGAACAAAATAAAGTGGAGGTTAAATAAAATAAGGTCTTAAGGAAATAGAGGAATAATAAAGAATTTCTTTAATTAAATGAAACTGGAATGTAGAAATTGTAAACAAAATACAACTGACACTGGAAAATGTCAATTACACTTTTAAAAATGTTTTAAAACCAAAATATATACATAACATGTTAGTTTACCCATATAAATAAAATTAGAACATTACATGACCAAATAAATATTATTTATAAAATTTAAAATAAACAATTTTGTTAAATACAGGAAATTACACACAATAGTTAAAAAGGCATAACTTTCACATTATAAATCAGATTTCAACGAAACAAAAGGCAGTATTCTTAAAATTTTATTTACTTTCATAAAATAAAGATAGATTTCAAAAATTCAAATTTTAAAATTTTAAATTAAAAGTCAAAGTTTGACCATATTGACCAAAATTCACATTTTTGGAAAATATTCTATTTAGTCATGTTTGGAATTCTAATTCACATCAAAATCAAAATTTATATTTAAAATAACAAAATTTATTCATTTTAATAAATAAAATAAAGTTTTCAAATCAGGAAATTCAATTTAAAATAATTAAAATATACAATTAAAATAATCACAAATTATAGGGTTGTTACACTCTCCCCCACTCAAAACTTTTCGTCCCCGAAATGGAAGAAGACAGGAGAATAGGAATAGCTAGAAAGGAAAATAGGAGGATAGGAATAGCTAGAAGGGAAAATAGGTCAAAAGACAAGGATGAGCCATTAATTAAAATTGTTGGTTAAAGAGGTAAACAATATTTAAAACACTTTAAAATCTTTTAGAAAGGAAATAACTGATCAAAATATCCTTTATATAATATTTTATCAAAATACTTTTATAACTCGATGTCTTAACAAGTTTATCCTCGTTCCTGCAGGCTCTGGCAGTGCGTTGATCAGGCGCAAAGCTAGAATTCTCCAGGTACTTAGTAGACTTGTTTCAACACCCAGTGAAAATACTGGAAAACTTTTAAAAACAGATACGGAAAGTACAATCCAAAAAAAACAAAACCTTTGTCTAACCATGGATCGCAGATACATAAAGGTTACGCCTGGGTCCCCCAGGAAACATCCGTATCCCTAAGCTTTCTCAGCCCTGCGAATTGTGCCATGATGACTAGTAGACCGCAGATACACAATGGTTACGCCTGAATCCCCCAGGAAACATCCGTACCCCTGGGCCATCCAGCCAGGTGAATTACGCTATGCAGTTGCGCTCGTAAGACCATGGGTAACGCCATGGAATTCGATGGACACTCGAGTATCATATCCGAAAAACCAAAAATCAGAGAAATATCGATAGAATGAATCCACAATGTGGCCACAAAGCGGATATCAAGCAGAAGGCACTTTCCATATCTTTACTTCGAAAATATGTATCATATAGTACCTTTTCAAATCACTTTCAAATATCATACTTATATAAAGTCCATTATATATAAGATTTCATTTTCAAATCAAATACTTTCCAAAATCAATAGTATATCAAATCACACTTATATAGACTTCAATTATATAAGATTTCACTTTTCAAATTGAGTAACTTTTCAAATCCATAGTTTTCGAATCAACATCATACTTATACAAACCAAATTTTATATAAGTTCGATAACTCCCAAATCAAGTATTTAGTAACATAAGGTTCTCAAATTTCAATTTGTTTCAATATCAATATAATTTTCAAAATCATATACGCTTTCACCAAATTATCCTCCCAAATCAAATATCTTAAGTTCCAAAGTTTCCAAAATAATAAATTTAGAAAATAAATCCAAATTTCCAAATCAATATAGTTTAAGTCAAACAATTCATTTCCAAAATCATCTTATATTTACATAAAGTCCATCTTATATAAGGATCAATATTTTCAAAAATAAATTTCGCTGTACGAAGAGCTATATGGGATTGAACATCTTTGCTTACTAAAAGGTTTTGAGTTTAGAATAGATTTGTATACAAATTAGTTTGTGAAATAGTTTTGTACATAAAAAAGTTTTGTATATAAAATAGAATAAAATAATTTGTTTAAGAAAATAAAAGAAAAATAGTTTTGAAAATGGTTTTAAATTGATAGTAGTTTTTCATAAAGGAAAAATTCCAATTAAATTACAAAGATATCCAACCCAACAACTTCCAATTTCAGCGTCAAGTATATCAATGATATTAGAATATAAGATGTGCATATGTCATCATTTCGCAAAGTCTCATTCGATCGCTCGCTCGATCACACAAGTTCGCTTTCGAACTAGTATTGTCCATTCGACTTCCTTAATGCGGATTTCGATATGGTTTCTCGACTAGAAACCATCAGTCTCCTTGCATAGCCATATACTATGATAGAGAATTCTAGAATCAAGCCCAAAATCCATATCAAATATTCGCCATCAAGAATCAAATGAAAAATCCTAACACGAAATGGTGTAATTCACCTCGAACTTGTGTACTCAAACTTGGATCAATTTAATTATGCGAATAAAACAGCATACGTATAACTTATGTATCTATTCCAACTTTTTAAATATATAGTTTCATAAAGATGTTACTAAGTTAAACATTTAAACTAAATTTTATTCAAAATATTTTGGAGACCAAATTCTTTTCAAAACATTTCAAATCTAAATTTCATATTAGAAAAATTCAAAATAGCCTTATTCATTTACTTAACAAAACAGTTTCAACTTATTTAAATCATATTACTACATATTTTAAACATAAATACCAAACTTATATACTTTATACTTTTCAAAATTACTTAGCTTCGAAAAGTAAACCTTGATTTGGAAGTGCTTGAACCTTCAAAATAGTCGAAGAAATCATATTTCAATCCAAGAGTTGGAAATCACCAACAAATCAGTAAATAAATTCCAACAGATAGGGTTATATCAAATCAAATCCAAAACTCATGGACTGAACACCGGCTCATTTCAAATTGTTCAAATATATATACATATATCTTTCGAATATCACATCACACTTCGGAATTTGAAATCAAAATTGGTTTCACAAATCAATCGCATAGCAAAGTTACCGAAGTGGCCTCTCCCCCACTCAGAAACTCGAAAATCAATGTCGATGATGCATGCATTCATCACCAAAATTATTTTCCAGCGACATAAGTGGGCTCTGGACTTCTATTTTCTCAGAAACTTCTTTTGAAATTTCTTCGAAATCATTTGAAACTCATTAAAATCATTTGAAAAATTTCCTATTCGGAAAATACTTTCAAATCGTATTATTTTTATTTCAAATCTTAAAACCTGTTTCGAAAATGCCGGAGTCCAATCACTCAAATTCAGATTCAAAACCTTCAGTTATAAATCATTTTATATGAAACCATTTCTAATATAAATTTCAAAATTTCAAATCCATTCAAAACTTTAAATTCTCAATTTTAAAATGGTATATAATCCTTATCGAAAACATTTCACTTTTATTTATAAATATGGTCATCCTTATCAAAACAACAACTTCGATGAATACACAGTTTTCAAAAGACAATCAACCACAATTTTTCCAAGGAATGATTCAAGGATGGATTTCAAAACAAAACAGAGATTCAAATTTAGAGGAACTCTAATTAAATAGAATTCTGATTCGAAGATAAGCTCGAACGAAGATGAGATAAATTAAATTACCAAATAGAAGACGGATAAGCCTATATAAATCGCGGGCGATCTTAACAGGGTCAACCGTGACTTCAGGAATATAATCGATGCGAAAATCTAAGGCAAATCGACCTTCGATCGCCAGAGATAGAATCTAAATATAGCAGAAGATAGAAAACATCGTAAACCGAGGATACAGAAATCTCTGGTGAATCAATGCCAATTATAAGGGAGTTTCACCCTTTTACAAATCATTCAAAGATTGGCGGAATCGCCGGTCTTTATAGAGGTCATTCAAAGTGGAGTTATGGAATGCTCCAAAAATCAAAAGAATACAATTAGGGGAGGCAGGAATGGATTCCAGTACAAGTGGGAGCATTCCAAAGTTCAAAGGAATCCTAATTGACAAAATTACTAACAAGGTGGATACGAAAGGAATGAAGTTTAGAAAATTTTACTTTCAAAGCAAGAAAATGTTATATCAAAATAATCTTTGAAAGTTCTTTAAAAATCATTTGAAAGTCATTTTATACTTCGAAAATACGTCCTCTCACAAAGAAATGATTCTGAGATTGATTTCACTCATTCTAGGGTATTTCTACCCTATCTCTAATGATTCTGAGAAAGCTCTGATACCAAATGTAACAACCCACTATTTTGGACCATTCAAATCGACAATAATCCACACATGTCTGACTTGAATAATTCAAAGTAACATATTGTAATAAAATTTGGAGCAAATAAAATCAAATACAGAATTGCAGACACAGAATATCAGAATAACTCACAGCGGAAATAAAATACCATAGTAGTTCATGAAGCTACTATATACAAACTCTCAAAACATATACAAAATCTCATACAATAAAAGTTAGGATACATAAATCAATAATACAGAGACAATACAAATAGTAAATAACTGGATTAGAAGATAAGAATAACAAATGGACAGATAAGCTCCAGCAAATCTCTAGCTCCAGAAGATACATTCCAAAGCTGTGATTCTCAGGTTGACCCGAGCGTAAAGTAAAACACAAAACACTCGAGTCAGGACATATATACTTATACAATGTAAACGAACTCAAGTGAACTGTAATAGAATGCATAATAACTTAAAGAATGCTTGGGATCGCCCATCCTTTAAGGATCCATAAAACCATCAATTAAGTAATATCAGTATCACATAAATGTCCATATCGAAATAAACCATGCAACTGACAGTGTTAATGTGCATTACAGCCATCATCAGGAAATCAAATGACATACAGAGAAGTATACCCGTGGTTATAGTATTTCAAAATAATATTTTATATTTCAAAAATTTAATATCATTTCAAATCCAAATCTTTATCAAAATAAAGATTAAATCATTTACAAACCATTTCAATATACTACAATATCATATCCTTTCAAAAACTTCCTTTCAAATCATTATTTGAATTCAAATTTAATACCCTTTAAAATTCCAAAATAACATTCATTTATTATCTTATCAAATCACCCTTTAAATAGTTTTCCATTTAAACAATTTAAAAGTGAAATTATTATTCTTTCAAGTTAAGTATTCAATTTCCAAAGTTTCAAATCATTCCGAGTTCATTTACTAGGTCAAAATCCGTAAACATTGAAAATTTCAGCCTTTCGCAGCATTTAGAAAAAGCTGTTATAAGTTATATTTGAAAACATTTTATTTCAGCAAAAACAGCACTTTAAAACTACTGTTATATCTCATTTTTGTTGAAATTTAGTTTAAAACAGCAAAGACAGCATTTCCAGAAATGCTGTAATAGCTCAGGTTCAAAAACAAGGGTTTTACTTAATTTCAGCAAAGACAGCAGGCAGCTACAGCAATTTACAGAACTGCTGTAATAGCCCTTTATTAAGTTCTCTAGCCTTTACATTTACTACAGCAACTACTGCATTTCAGAAATGCTGTAATAGCATCTTTTTACTAAGTTTTAGTTCAATTCTGAAATCATAGCATTTTTGAATGCTATTAAAAGTATTTTCTAGATTTTAGTGTATTTCCAACCAATAATAAAATTCATTTTAAACCCTTTTAACATTATAAAAATCATGTTTTTAACATTCAAAAATGTTTATATAATATATCATTTAACACATGATTTTTATTAAATAAATCTGTTATAGTTAAATCAAATTTCAATGAATTATTTAACAAATTCAAGTGTAAATTTCTTTTCTTCACATTTTAATAAATAAACTTAACACTTAAATTTTATTTCCATTCTCCAATAAATTTCAAATTTCCATTTTTATTTATATAACTTATTTTGTCATTTTAACCAAAATTCCAAAATTTTCTAACTTAAGTTATATTTTCAAAAATTCCATTTCTATTCATTTTCAACATTTTCAACTTATAGAAGAATCAAATTTTCTTTATTTAAACATTAAAAATCCAATTTATATCAAATTTTCATAAATTTACACTCTTAAACATATTTAAAATATTCAAAATACTTTATAAAATAACCACGGGCATGTATATAGTTTTCTAACCTAGGTCAAGTGATACAGATATATATATCATTTCAATCCGCAGTTTACAAAGAAAAATCCGGGTTCTATCATTTCAAACCCGCAATCCCAAGTCAAAATAAAATAAAATAAAAATCGTTCAGACCTATCATTTCAGCCCATAACGATTTTTCCCTATTCTAAAGTCCGTTCGAGTATGTATCATTTCAACCCATAGTGAATCTAATCTACAGGGAACTTGCAGTGTGATAAACATATATAAATGAACAGTTTAACAATAAATAACAGTAACATATAATATGACAGGTAAATAACAGGTTTAACATCATATAATTAATAATCATAGGCAGTTATAACATCCTATATAATATTCTACACATTCAATTGTTGTCAATTCACATTTGCATAAGTATAAATGTCAGGTGAGATTTACTCACCTTTTGTGCTGGAGATTGTAATACAAATGACACAACGGAAACAAGAGCACAATGACAAGACTACGAATTTGAGTGGAGAGCGAGATTTAATCTGTAGAACTTGTGTTGCAACCCAAAACAAAACAAGAAAAATATAGATTCAATACAACTTTGAATTGATATAACTTTGAAATAAAAACAAATATGAATACAACGAGTTTTGCCTTGCTTTCTCTATTCTTTTGCATGGCCTAGGGGATGGTTTAGCTCTGGTTTGGACATACTTTGGCTCAGGTATGGACACAAGATTGCACGGTTACAAGGCATTGAAGTGGTGGAGGTTTCAAGGCATGAGAATTCAAAGAGGCAAGCAACATAGGATGGTTTTGGTTCACCATATTGGCTCGGCCAATGGAGGGTTGGGCTCGACCAGTGGGGCTTAGGTCTGGACAGGGGCTGGAGGGGTGTGTGGTGGTCTGGTCAAAGGTGGTGGTGGCGGCCTAAGGTGATGGTGGTGGTGGAAATGGAAGTGGTGAACAAGTAGTGGTCACCTAGCATGGTTTTAAGGCTCTAGGTTGCATTTTGGTGGAGTTTATCATCATGGGGTGGTGAGGCCTGGCCAAATCAGAGGTGAAGATGGTTGATGGAGAAGAGGAGGAGATGGTGGAGGTGGTGGTCGAGCAAACTAGGTAGAGAATCAAGGCAAAAAATATTGAAAAAGAAGAAAAATAGAAAATTAAGGAGGCCATTACCTAAATTTTTTTGCAAGCCATGAATAGAATGAGGAACAAATGTTTTTTTGCAGGAATGAGCACTGGAATACATGGCCAAAAAAAGTAATACACAGCCAAAAGAAGTAAATGAGGAGTTGTGGCAATTGAAAGGACATAGGAGATGAAAAGACTTAAGTTTCCAAGCTTTTAAAACCTTTCATATTTCCCCTTTTTAATAAATCAAATAAAACTAATATAAAATCAGAAATTAACTATTAAAACCGAAACAAAATAATATGAAATAAAAATAAATAATTAATTTTAAAGAAAATGGAAAAAGAATATAAGAAATTACTTAAAAATTGAAAACAGTGTCCAGAAATTACAAATAAACCACCGTTGACTTTGGAAAAATATATACTTCATTTTAAAAATATTCTAAAGCAAAACTTTGAAATAAATAATTCATTTATCATTTCTAAAGTGAAATTAATAATTAAATTTAGAGAAAATAGAAAAAGAATAAAGAAATAGTTTATTTAATTTAAAACAAGGCTTAAAATTACAAATAAAACATTAAATGCTTTATAAAATTTCTATTTCACTTTAAAACAAATAAAAAGTCAAATAAGTAAAATAAATGATGAACAAAATAAAGTGGAGATTAAATAAAATAAGGTCTTAAGGAAATAGAGGAATAATAAAGAATTTCTTTAATTAAATGAAACTGGAATTTAGAAATTGTAAACAAAATACAACTGACACTGGAAAATGTCAATTACACTTTTAAAAATGTTTTAAAACCAAAATATATACATAACATGTTAGTTTACCCATATAAATAAAATTAGAACATTACATGACCAAAAAAATATTATTTATAAAATTTAAAATAATTTTTTTTGTTAATACAGCAAATTACACACAATAGTTAAAAAGGCATAACTTTCACATTATAAATCAGACTTCAACGAAACGAAAAGCAGTATTCTTAAAATTTTATTTACTTTCATAAAATAAAGATAGATTTCAAAAATTCAAATTTTAAAATTTTAAATTAAAAGTCAAAGTTTGACCATATTGACCAAAATTCACATTTTTGGAAAATATTCTATTTAGTCATGTTTGGAATTTTAATTCACATCAAAATCAAAATTTATATTTAAAATAAAATTTTTTATTCATTTTAATAAATAAAATAAAGTTTTCAAATCAGGAAATTCAATTTAAAATAATTAAAATATACAATTAAAATAATCACAAAATACAGGGTTGTTACATTATATATATACTGAAAAATGGGGTTAAAAGAGTATAAGTATGATTTTATAAGATAAATGAATATATATATATATATATATGGGGTTTTAAAACATGGTTTGTTAACTAAGTATCTCATATGGAAATTTGAGACAACTATGTGTATAAGTGCCATTTTTGAAACAATTCGGATTCATTGAAGATTTTATCAAATAGTGAATATTGATATAAAGTTAAGTAATAAAGGAATTTATGGAAAATTATAATGTTTGCTTTCTAAACTATAAACTTAAAAGAGAAAAATATTTTGAGAGTCTTACACAACACCAGATCTGTCATTTTGTAACGGTTATAACCGTTGGTAGCAGGTACGTTATAATTTTTTTAACATATTTTGTAACGGTTATAACCGTTACAAAATTTTGGTATTCCCAACGGTTATAACCGTTGGGAATTTTTCCTTTTCCAACAGTTATAACCGTTGAGAATATTTTCTTTTCCAACTGTTATAACCGTTGGGAATTTTTTAACTGTAAAATGCAAAGTCAGATCTTAAATATGCTTTTTTAACTTTTTTGATTTTTTTCCATTAGGCTGAGCATATTTTAGGGCGTGTGAAAGATAAAACTGCCTTGCACAGCAAATTATTCGGGTTTCTCCATGGATTTCTTTTTTCTCATTTAGATTAGAACTTATATAACCTGTATAGTTAAAACATTAAAATTTTGTTTGCATATTATATTATCGGCCCATATACACATTAAAGATCAAAATAAAATATAACGACATTCAAATATGAAATAAACTGCTTTATCATTAATCTTATATTGCAAATAATTATGTTTTGCACTACAAACTACAAGCTTCGCGTTCCTTATGCATACAGTGTGAGAATTGCATTTTTCTCTCAAGTAAAAGAAACATAATATTATACATCTTCTCACTATCCTAAAAATCATAATCACAACTCGAACCTAAAAGAGCTTATGCAATTAAATAATTATTTACATAAGAATTACCGAACATGAGTCCTCTAAAGATCCACTAAGTTACTATTTGATGCTGAGTTCATATGCTTTATACACTCTAGACGTCACACTAGCTCTCCCTCCTTGTGCAAAACTTTCCACGATTGAGTGATCCATCTGTATAAATCAGCTTTGTTATAATCCAAAGGTTTAATTTTCAAAAAGAAAAAAAAAGTGATCAACGGAGCATTTTGTACATACCAGCACTCTTAGTGTGAAGGATTCTCCATTATCAGGAACGGTATGCCCAATGATTTCAGTAATAGTGTCACTAGCTTTGGAAGATCTTAATTCATCTTGACAAAAATGAGTAACGAAACTGCCATCTGATTTCCTACTAACATAGAAGTAAGAACTTACAACGAAGTGAATTTGAATAAATTCAAGCTCTTACTATTAATTATTTTTCATAGATACTTGTGGAGGATACGCTTATAAAAGTTGTATACAAAATTCACTTAAAGAAATTTCTCGCATACTAAGCATTTTTCTTTAGTCACTATTCATAACATCCCTAGGATAGAAGTCTTGACTATAAGAATAATAGAATAATCACAGTGGTAAGTTCTAAAAAATCAAAGTAACATGATGAAATTTAATTTTGTCAAGATATATGAATGTTTTGGTATAGAAGGACATATATAATGTGCTAATACGGGTCTTATTTTACCAATTCACTTAATAATATAAGTCAGATTTCAATAGATCAACAACAATTGAATGGTGAAATTACATTTGTTCAGATCCTATCAAAATATATAAGTTCGAACATAATATATTTATTTCTGCAATTATAGGTAAAAATTCTTGTATATTTTGCAATTAAACAATTCGATAACCATTGGTTCAACATCGAACCGATTAATCAATGCAGTGAACTCTATCCCTTAATAGAGGTTTCCCCTCTCCATATTTTCAGCTCTTTTCCAATAAGCGTTGTTAATACGACTTCAAAACTTGATGATGACAATCGTTTTTTTCAATTTTCAGAATATTGCTAAGATGTGTAAAAAAAAATTTGAACCCTATACGGGTAAAAGATTAATTAATTTAAGTCTGAGGCCATGAAGTGTTTGATTGTTTAGCAACTCCCAGTAAAGCCATATGATCTTCATGTTTACAAACAAATGGCATAATCTTGTGTGTAGGTTAGTTAATTTAATACTTGGTTTAATCTTGTTTTTCTATAATTGAATAATAGTACGAAAATGGTACTAATTTGCTTTCTGATGATTTTAGAACCAAAGAGAAGTTAGTTACCTGCTTAGCTGCAGTTAAAGAACTGTTTTTCTCCTTTTTCTTCTTACATGATCAAGGATTTGGTCCATTATGAAATGATAACAAACAACCAAACCAATCAGAACTTTTAGCATGTAAAGCCCGGTATTAAGGATTGCCTATAAAAAATAAACTATAGGGTGAAATAATAGTTTCAACACATTGACACTATCTGTAATCTTAAAAAGGATAGATGGTTTCTTTTATTGGGATATTTGTGCGTACAACATTCTATAGACAACACACTAGCCATGGCATGTCGATACAGATCTATATGATGGACTCCTACAGTTAAATGTCAAGAAGAATACAACAGTTGAAAGTGGCATTTTACAAATAACAGACATTCATTAAGCCAAAAGTACCTAGTAATTACCAATGCACAAATACCACCGTCAAAACTATCACGGCATGTGAATATAGATTATATTTATAGAGCATATCCTAGGAATTTTTATGCTAAAAATCCATGGAAAAGTACTGTCATTGAATACTTGGACTAAGCCAAATATATTGATCCATTAACAAGATTCTAATTGTGTAGAACTTCATTCCTCTTAGACATGCATCACATTCATACTTTATTTCAAAAACACATTACATCTTAGACAGTTTTGTACCCAGTATAAGCATTTGTTTCAGAAATTCTCACAATAGTGATACAGAAACCTCCTTCAAGAGATGGTTGCATTACATAGTAATTCATTTTCAAATACAAAATCTAGAATCACTAGTTACACATAGTGATTGCATTTTCAAATACTGCACTAACAAGAAATAGATGTATGCTCACAAGTTGTATATGCAAAAAGGAAACAAAAAACAAAACAAAACAAAAAAACCAATGGAAAATATGAGAACTATTCAAAGCAGCTTCTCAAAGACTCACAATATAAACAAACAAACATTGTATTTATTAGTATTATACCTTTGCTTTCTTTCTTTTAAATCTAGGTTTATCTACCACCCCAAGCTTTTGCCATGGAGAATTTCTTGCCGGATATCTATAGTCGAGTTGGTGATCCACATCATCCAATGATTCATTCGAATATGTTGGATTATCTAAATTTTCTTTTAGTTTAATTTGTTTTAGCTTTTGGTATTCAAAGCCGCTGAAATGTAAGCGTTTTTCTTCAGCTGATTGAGCAGACTCCTTTTGATACTTAGAGGGCGGATTAAGGAATAACGCGTTTCTCAAACCATAAATTACAGGAACACCAGGCATCTAATTATACAAAAACAAGATGAAAACAACATATAGATTGAATAAAGTATTCATGTTGCATCAAAAATAAAGTGTGAATTTGATTAATATTGTTTTAACTCCAAGACATGATGTGATGTTCATGGCTTTGAACATAAACCATGGCTTGAATAGTTTCATTGTTGTTCTACATATACTCTATTGAATAACATATTAAATAATTCAGCAGATATATAATTTCATTAACAGCTAAAAAAATCATAAAAATACCAACCTGGCTTAGTTTCCATTTAATATCTTTATCTTGAGTTGCAATAAAGAAATGTTCTGTGTTGTCCTCTCCAATAACTGAGTGCACACATTTTGCAGCATTTACTCTTTTTTCATGCTCGCACCTTTCACAAAAATAGAAAACTCATAATTCAAACTGTTTTATTTAAAACCAAAAATCTATATCAAACACAAACCTCGCAATAACAAGCATTTGTGTTGCTTGCGTAGTCTCTTCATAGTTCTTTCCTAGGCTCTTCAATTCTCCAATTACACAGTAAAATCTGCATAAACACGGACAAAAGCTGCATTTCCATGAAAAATGTAGTTCCAAATTATAAACTGCAGCACATAATATTGAAACTGCATCCAAAAAAAGCACCAAAAGATACAGAAACTGCTCCAAAAAATAGATAAATAACTCTATGTAGTCAAAAAACTGAACAGAGATGGCACAAAAACTACAGTGAAATAACCCAAAACTGCAGTAACATAATCCAAAACTGCAGCATAATAATGCAAAAATGCAAATTATAATAACTACGAGTTCTAATTTTCATACAACTAGTACAAACCAATATACATAAGACATGGTTTTCGAACAAGTCTGAATGAAGTACACTCATCAGTTTCACAATACTTAAAAATGCACAATAGCATCATACTGCATATATATTTCTTCAATGAGAGCATCAGAGACATGCATATTTATAGAGCACATTACATTGGTTAAAATGATATGAAGAACCCAATTACATATTGACTTTAATAACTGGTTTTTCTGCATAAAATAAGCACAAATAGCAGAGGATTGAAATAAAGCTTCTTTTAAAAAATTGTAGCCTTGAAAGTAGCATATGTGCTAAATAATATTTTCAGTTTTATAGTAAATTGGTCAATAAACCTTAGTAAAATTTATTAATGGGATATATATCAGGATTAAATTTTACAGTGCTCGCATCTCTATATTTGAAAACTATTGTTTTTTGCTCTATTTAGTAATGTAGTACCTGGTTCTTTACTCTTTAGTTTTAGAGCTTATTTACTTTTCACCTAACTTCACCTTTGTTGTATCTGTGGTACCTATTAATATTGATCTATTTATAGCCCACTAATAGCAAAATGTCCTCCATGGAGTCCTTCCTGGACCAACTACAGATCCTATTTTTTAACACAGAACTCATTTTTCTCTCGTAATTAATCAAATCTTTTTAAATAAAATTTCTTACACAAAAATTACATTTTTTACCACTCACCCATTATTATAACGAGCATTAGTGAGAAGATCTGATGGCGAGACAATAATACAATGATGAAGTCTATCCAACAAACAGTAGATCCACTTTTAGTTACATCTACCCAACAGACATGATATTTTTAAAAAGCATATGGATAAACAAGATTAAATTCTTCTAATTTAAAAAGAAAAAAAAAGAACCTTGTAGTTCGAAGAAGCCCTAGCAGCCCAGAAAGGCAAAACGAATACAAAACCCCAGCAGTTCAAAGAAATGGAATGATAAGGAGTGCAGACAAAGGAACATCGATTTAGAGATTAATTAGAACAAATATTTACCTACGTCGATTTTGCAATTGGAAGAACCCTAACAGTTTGGGAAAAGCGGAAAATTGACCAAGGGGCTGTGGGTGCGTTGTAAAATAAGAAAAAGGGAAATTACATATTTGTCCAACTAGTTTTATATTATTTACATTGTTAAAAAATATCCCAACATTTATAACCGTGACAAACTAGAAGTAACGGAAATAACCGTTGGAATTTGGTAACGGTTATAACCGTTAGAAATTTAAGGCGGAAAAGTGTTACAAAATGGACTGTTTGGTGTAGTGTTAGTTGTATAATATAGGGAGTAACAATAATCGATTTAGTGTTACCGATTGGTTTGAACGCTCTCGAGTAACGCTTCATTGAATATTATACAACTCATTAAATAGAATGTTTGAGTGGTATTTATTAGCCCATTAGCGAATGTTTGAACTTCGCTGGGTGGTATGGGATACTCTGGTTAAATTTTTGTTACCGCTTTTGGGTAAGTATTTAACACTTTAGAGTTATATTTTCTTTTGGTGTTTAGTGGGATCGATAGATCTTTAAGCGAATATAATTCAGGTTTTCCAATGGTATCCATTACAAGTGAGATTTACTATCTTCTAGTAAATACTTGAATTTCACCAAGCGGTATGGGACGTTCTGGTTAAGTTCTTGTGATACTAAAAGTGATAGTATTTGAAACTTTAGAGTTTGCTATCTTTTGGTGTTTGGTGGGACCAATAGATCCTTAAGAGGTATACTCATGGGTTTCTTTATGATCATAAATATAAAATAATAATGAATAATCTTGGGTATTCGAGTCATGGTTGCCACGATCCTTGTGATCGGTCGAGATTCTACGTTCAGGATCCTTGAGATCGGTTTTGATTCTATTTCACAGTATGGACGATCTTTAGTATCGGATCGGTATGGAAGATACCAATTTGTTTTGTTGTTTGTCACGGTATGGACAATCGTTAAGATTGGTATGGACAATCAGGATAATCGATATTGGTTTGGTTTCTTTGTGTTAGAAATATTGTTCTTTGTTTTGGAATTCTGTGTTAGCGACAATCCTGTGTTCTTAATCTAAATACATTCCTGTATCTTGTGATAAATTCCAAGTTAAATTATTTCAGTGACTAGTGCATATTTATTATGTTATCTACCTTTATGTTATATCTTGTTCTCACTTTTTGGATATTTAGAGATAGTCTGGTAAGTTTATTTTATATACTCAGGTTGGGCCAATGCTTTTCAAGTTTCAGGACGCTTAGGCTTTTGGGTAGGTGTGCTAGCAAATGATAGACATTTTGAAATTTCAATTTATCTTCTGTAGGATATTCGTATGTTGTATTATGTGATGTACTATTTGAGATAGTGACTTATTTTGCTTGTGAACCATGTGAGCCTAGTCGTATATTTTGTAGACTCACGGTATGTATTGCATATGATGTATATTATTCCATTATGACCTATGATTATTATTTCATATGATATATTGTTTTGATTTTGAGAAACCAACGTGTTTAGTGCTTTGGACCGAGACTATACACGTTAAAATTTTGATTCGAGATATTCAGTAAAAATAGTAAGTTTGACGTGTCAGCGTTGGTTTAAAGATATATTCACATTTGTTGCCCTTAACAAGCCGCATTCTTCGTATTATTAGATGACGTTATTTATAATGTTTTTTAGTAATATAGGTATAACGTAAGGTTGCTATAGTTGGTATCAGAGCAGAGTCAGAACATTATAGCATATAATGTCAGAGATCTGAGACCTAGATGACTTAGAGTCCTGTCCTTTAGGATGTGTGGTAGATATTTATATTAATTATCTGATTAAGGATAGGAATATAAAATGATTATGAAATAATGATTTGGGATGTATTTTGATTTTAACTAGTTATATTAAAAATTAATATTAGAGTTTGGATTATGCAGAATAGTATTATGGCTGGAAGCAGACCTAGAGTTACATCTAGATCGACTAGTAATCCTTGATTAGAAGGGATGTTTTTGACCCTCGAAAAGATTTTAGAGATTGTCCGTGCTACACGGACTGCTGATCTCGATGTTCATTTGGTTCGTGCTGATTTTTCTTACCTATGCAGAGACTTCGGTGGTTTGGGAGGTAGACCATTTAAGGGAACGAAGAAGCTTATTGAGATGTAGACTTGGAAAAAGACATACGAAGGATTTTCAACCACATGAACCATTCCGATGCTCAAAGAGTTCTAGTGGCATCTAGTCATTTGCAGAAAAGAGCATTGGAATGGTATAATTTGTTAGTGGCGGAGGTCGAAGCGATTTAGCTTATTTGGGCACAATTTAGGCAGAGGTTCGAGCAGAAGTTTTTGCCGGAGCAGAGAAGGAATCGATGACCAGGAAGTTCATTGATCTTAGGCAGAATCAGTCTTCCGTTATGGAGTATGTAGTGAAATTTGAAGCATTATCTAAGTATGGGTTGGATTTCATTAGCATTCCAAGAAAGAAAAATCAGAAGTTTATTTATGGATTATGCAAGTCATTGAAGAAGGCCTTGTTACTTCAGTTGGATATATCTGTTGAGTCAGTAGTTGATTCAGCACTTCATCTCGAGGAGGCGGAGGAGGATAGTGAGGAGGATGATTCTATGAAGCAGAAGCAAGATTCAATCAAGAAGAGTAAGTAGCCTATCAAGCAAGGAAATCTCGAACCTAAGTGTGAGAGGAGGAAGCATGATAATTCTCGTTCTACAGCCCCACATAGGAGAGTCAGCATGTTTCAACTATGGAACAAAGGGCCACTATTCGAGTGAGTGTAGGAAGCCTCGAGTTTCTTCTTCGATGGGTGTTTGCTTTTACTGTAAGGAGGGCCACACAATAGCGGCTTGCCCATACAAGGAAAAGAAGGAAAGCAAAGGAAAGGGCGTTGGAACTTATGGTAAATCGGCTTAAATAGGTATAATCCTTTTTATTTTTAGAAGGTGTTCTTTCTTCTGCTAGGTTGCATTAGACTTAGTTTAAGGAATATGTTAAACACCTTATGTGAGCATAGTGTTTTATGACTAAAATTATTTAAGCTCCAATAGGATTAGGGTAAAAGTTGTTTGCTTTTGGTTGATTGGTTGTTAGGAATTGATTACTAGTTACATTTATTTCGAATTGGATATATAAATGCTCTTATTGATAAAATAGATACTTTTAATTAATTATTGTGTTGACTTGTCCAGTAAATATTTAAGGATTTTGATCGATATATGGGATGCTATATTATCGATAGGAATTCCTAAACATCGATCGAGACATTTTGACATGAGAATTTAAAGATAATTGTTATGGGAAGAATGGAAACAATTTTGAGTTAAAAATAATATTTAAATAATAATTTTGCCATTAAATAATTGTGTAAAGCGGAGGGACTTGGTAAAACATTGTTAATAGCTTAACTTTGTAAGTAACGAAATGAATCACAATAATTAGTAGCTTAATATTATTTTATATAATAGGATAATTTAATTTATAATTTATGAATGTTTTATAAAAAAATTAAGGGTTCTTTTAGAAATAAAAAGATAGAGTCCCTTAATTACCCTTAAATGCTTAATAAACTTAAGATAAAACTTTCGATTCATTTTGTA
Source organism: Allium fistulosum (assembly GCA_030737815.1). NCBI lineage: Eukaryota > Viridiplantae > Streptophyta > Magnoliopsida > Asparagales > Amaryllidaceae > Allium > Allium fistulosum. The sequence continues at coordinate 583,277,577 of CM060906.1, read as the reverse complement.
AATAAAAAGAAATTAATGGAATAATTATTCATAAAGAATAAGTAAAAGATAAAATTTAGAAATGATTGATTTAAAAAGGGTTTTCTTTTATTTCAAAACTTTGGGAAGTAAAGATTTATTATTAAAAATTTCTTGAGAGAATTTGCGAAATAAAATTTTAACTATAGAAAAATTTGGAAATTTAATTTATAGATTTCTTTCGTTAAGAAAATTGTGAGGATGCAATTTTCTTAATATGGGAGTCTGTAACAACCCTGTTATTGATTGCCTAATTAATTAAATTGAATTATGAATAATTAATTCTAAAGTTGTGGTTTGTGAAATTTAATTATGAAATTAAATCTAGTTTTTGAGAAAAGCTGATTTGATTTATTTAAGAAATGAGTTTTATTCCTTAAAGAGGATTACAGTTTAAATTTGAGATATTATTAGATCAATTATTTAAATTTGGCATTTAGGACAAAATGTTAATATGGAGATTTATTGTTTAAAATGAGAATTTATAATTTATAGTTTATTTTCTTATTAAAAATAATGAGGATAACTTTTATTTTCAAAAGCTATATTTAATTTTACAAGATATGACGGTACTATTAGAAATGGGAATTTTTAGCTTGTTGATTGGTTTTAGTATACTAGAGAAATCAAAATAGGATAAATAAAACATTATTTAAGGAGAAAATTGTGTTTTATAATGAATAAAACCAAAGAACTAATGACATAATATTGAGATTTATTAATAAGAAATGAGAATTTGACATGTTATTTATTTTGGAAAAATTAAAGAAATCAATGTCGGTTAAATAGAACATTGTTTAGTACACATTGGTGTTATAAAGTGATAAAACAAAATTGATTAGTAACACTTCTCTAAGAAAATTAGCAATACCATGTTATTGGATCCATATCTCAACCCACTTAGCCTAAATAAGAGAAATAAGAGATGACAAATATACGTACTATATTTCTCATTCTCATTTTATTCTCGTACACCAGAAAACATAAAATTTCCTATGTCCTAAAACCCTAGCTCTTATAATACCAAATTCAAATTGCGAATCTTAGGGCTTTTAGCCAATTCTAGTAGAAATCAAAAGAAGGGCTTGCGATTGAGAATTGTTAGCTTAAGAGAATCTGAGATTATTTCATCAAATTCAAGTTGAAAGGTGAGTTTACCTCACTAACTATCTCTAAAATCGTTTATATATAATTGTTAGTTGTTGTTGGTTGAATGAGATGAATCTATAGTTGTATTATTCATGTTTTATATTGTTCAATTTCTAAACTGCTGAAAGCCTCGCCTTTTGATCACATTTAGTTGATAGTTATGGTTTTTTATATGGATGCATGCATTTTGAAATCTCTCTAGGACAATCGATCAAGATATATGATTGAACCGCCATCACCAAATTTCGGCCGGTAAGATTTCTGGAGCTGAAATAGCTCCAGAAAACCTCTCAATCGGTGGGCAAAAAACTGGAGCTAATTCAGCTCCTGATAAAAACTCCAGTTCCCCTGTTTGTTCTCTCGTTCATCGCTATGTGTATTTTTGATATTTTCTTGTGTTTGGTGTGTTTGTGTGGGGTTCTTTTGACATCCATTTCCATTGGTTTACCGATTATAAAAATAGACGTGGAGACAAAATAAATGTGGAACTTTATGGATCAAATTGTTGTTCTAATATTGTGTGTGGTGTAGTGAATTCTCTTGTGCTCTTTGGACTTTGAATCACTTTGATTCAAAGGTTTGAAATATTATGAACTTATATCTATCAATATACGTTTATATAAAGAAGAGTTATTTAAAGTTTACAAGTATTAAACTTATTTCTAAACTAATTCCTTAAATAAATGATATTAACAAATAGTTATACATATATTAAATATTACCGGTATAAATGGTTATGGGTCGAAAAATGTGGTTTTGAAAAATACAAGCCTAGTTTAAGTAAAAATGGTTATATATATATATTGAAATGGAGTTGGAAGAGTAGTAAGCATAATTTTATAAGATAAATGAATTATTATATATACATATACATATATATGGGGTTTTAAAACATAGTTTGTTAACTAAGTATCTCGTATGGAAATTTGAGACAACTACGTGTATAAGTGCCATTTTGAAACAGTTTGGATTCATGGAAGATTTTATCAAATAGTGAACTTTTATATAAAGTTAAATAATAAAGGAATTTATGGAAAATTATAATTTTTTCTTTCTAAACTATAAACTTAAAAGAGAAAAATGTTTCGGGAGCCTTAGTTCTATAATATCGGGATTAAGAATAATCAATTTAGTTTTACCAATTGGTTTGAATTCTCTCGAGTAATGCTTCATCGAATATTATACAACTCATTGAATAAAATGTTTGAGTGGTATTTACTAGCCCATTGGCGAATGCTTGAACTTCACCGGGTAGTATGAGATATTTTGGTTAAATTCTTATCACCACTTTTAGGTAGGTATTTAACACTTTAGATTTGTATTCTCTTTTGGTGTTCGGTAAGACCGATAAATCCTTAAGAGAATATAGTTCAGGTTTTCCGGTGGTATCTATAACAAGTGAGATTTATTAACTTCTAGTAAATATTTGAATTTCACTAAGCGGTATGGGACATTTTAGTTAAGTTCTTGTGATTACTAAAAGTGATAGTATTTGACACTTTAGAGTTTACTCTCTTTTTATGTTCGGTGAGACCGATAGATCCTTAAGAGGTATACCCATGGATTTCTTTATGACCGATAAATCCATTTTTCCAAAACAAAAGTATAGCACAGCTACTAAGTGGTCTCCCTCACTTTGAGACTCGAAAATGAATGTCGATGATGCTACAGTCATCATCGAAATTATTTTTCAACGACATAAGAGGAGAGTACTGACTTACTTCTTTTTAAAATTCTTTGTAAACAATTTCCATTCAAAAATACTTTCAAATAATATATATCCAAAACTTTGAAAACCAATTTTTTGAAAAGCACCGAAAATTAAATTCTCAAATCCTTAATTTAAATTCATTTCATTTGCAAATCAGATTTATAAACCATGTTTTAAAATTTTAACTTTTTATAACTTACAATAATAGTTAATGGTTTAGGAATGTTGACAACACAATAAATGATAACCTAGTACTATCATTTCTATCAACCAATTCATTTAACTATCTGATTTCAAAAAATTATCTTTTATATATAACATATAACCGTACATAAAATTATTTCATTTACCAATGTCGAAAATAATATTGTGTCAGTTTGCTCTGTTAAGTGTTTTGGAATTCCTATCGATAGCGTTGGCCAGACAAATCGATCGAAACCCAAAATTCAAACTTAACAACTCAAACCACACAATATAAAATATTTTTATATCAATTACAAATACACTCCCTAACAGGATGATTTAAGAATAGATTTTAGAACAAGGATAGAGATTCAAATTTAGAGGAACTCTAATCAAAGAGAATTCTAACTACAAAGATATACTCGAAAGGACGATAAGATAATCAAATTACAAAAGCGGAAAGATGGATAGACTTACATTAATCGCAGCGACCTTAACCAGGTCAACCGAGATTCCATTTCGGAAACAATATGCCCAAGGAATCGAAATTCATCCCTCCAGAAATGGCATTTAGAAAATTTGGCTTTCAACTGATGACTCCTAGGAGTTTCCAGCACATAGCCCAATTGAGATTCATGCTCCTTCTCTGACTTAGAAAAGACAAGAATATCAGCAGCGAAAAACCAAGATAGATTTATTGAGAACATCGTGGAAAACACGATTTATGAGATCGACGAAGAAGGCAGGAGCATTGGTTAATCCAAAGGGCATGACTAATCATTCATTGAAACCATTCTCTGTTCGGAAAGCTGTCTTGGGAATGCTCTCCTCGGCTACACAAAGCTGGTGAAAACTGGTAGCAAGATCGAGCTCCAGGAATAAGATCAATGTGGAATTCAATTTCTTGCTTGGGAGGAAGAGAAATGAATTCACCAAAAACATAAGGGAATCCCTGACTATCGGGGTGGAGTCAAGATCACTAGGTTGAGAATCAAGCGAGAAGATAAAACTGCCTGCATAATCCTGAGGCATTCGACATTCAATCACAAGAGAATTTCCCTAGTCGTATACTAAAGAAACGGTTCGGGCTTTGCAAGAAGTAACCGCATCATAACGCTTTAAACAATCACCTACAAGTAAGATATCAAATGCATCGAAACCCAAAACATAAAAATCTCTGGTGAATCGACGCATGTTGTAAAGGGGTTTCACCCCTTTACAAATCATACTACCGCCGATGGGATTAGTCACACATAAGGATGAAGTTGCCTATTAAGGCAGCAAGATGTACTCAAATTTATTACAGAGATCAATAGAAATAAAGCTATGGGATGCTCCAGTATCAAGAAGAACACGAACAGGAAAGGCAAGAATGGATTTTAGAACAAAGGTAAGGTTCCAAAAATTCAAAGAAAACCCTAATCCAGGATGATCCTAAGGAAGAATTCAAGCTCGAACGAAGATGATACTGTAATTAATTTACTCATTCTAGGGTATTACTACCCTATCTTTAATGAGTTTTTACTCCATATGCTAAGTTTTGCCTAAACCAGAGCTCTGATACCACATTTAACGACCTACCATTTCGAACCATTCAAATCGACAATCATCCACACATGTCAGACTTGAATTGCTCAAAACAACATATTGCTAATTTATAATTGACAAAACTTAGCATATAAAGTAAGTAAATCAATTATAGAATCATAGACACAGATTATACAACAATAAGCAGTGGAAATAGATAAATAGTAGTTCATGAAGCTACTACAGAACATCAGAGTCTGAAAAATACAACAGAAATTTCAAATACAGAGAAGTCACTAATACAAAAGCAACTGACAAGTATGAATATAAACAACTTAAAAACTGTAAATAATTGAAAGATGAATAGATAAAAGATGGATCTTCAAGCAAAGCTCCAACTTCCAAAGGTGAGTCTCAAATGCTGACATTCAGGCTGACCCGAGCATAAAGCAAAAACAAAACATCGAGTCAGGATTAACATTCTTATGCAAGTAAATCAACTCAAGTGAAATGTCCAAGTGAAATGAAAATAACTTAAAGGATGTTGGGATTCCATCCTTTAAGGATCCGTTAAACTATCTACATACATATTACAATACGCTACATAGATAATGTCTACAGTAAACTAAATTATTAAAATAGCGTTAAGGCGTTACCATATCCCCCTTAACACATTTTTATATAAATGTCGTAGTCTATACGGTACTATAAACTCCAGTGGGCTATCAGGGAGCACTCCATAGGTATGACACAAACCAAACTCGTAGTGGACGCTATAAGGCATATGACAAGGCACGCAAGGCAATGCCAGGGTAGGATTCTACCGTTTGCACTCCTAGACTGGTGGTAATGCAAAGCAGCTACTACCGCCCACCTCGAGGCACACTCCTAAATCAAAGGTACACCCAATCAAATCACAAAGTAATAGATATGGTATCGAAGAAGCATGCTCGATCGGAGGTGCGACCTCACTTAGCCCGGTATAGCTCCTGTTTTAGTCACATCAAGCTGACCCGAGGGGGTCAGGGCTGCGTTCATACCTCATATAGACGTTCGCCAAACCACCCTATTTCGTTTTGGATTCTCCACCACGTACATAGTTGTTAAAGTGGTTTTTGGTATTGGCAGAGAGTATGACAATATCTGATCCCGGTCTCTTTAACAACCAAACGCTTATTTCACACCGTGGTCATTTTATAAAATCACTTTTATAAATATTTAACTAAAATCTCAAATCACAAAATTAAATCAAAATTAAATATTCAACTTCAATTTTTATTTAATTTTGAAAATATTCCCTTTCGAAATCATTATTCACTTTAAATCATATTCATTTCCAAAATCATAACCACAAAATAGGTTAAACCATCATATCATAGTATTCACATTTAAATCCATTAAATCTAAAACATAACCGTTCCAACATAAACAGTTTGAATATTAAAATTAGTTTATATATTGGAATAGTTATACATTAAAAATAGTTTATATTTAAAATAGGTTATAGATTAAAATAGTTTATATATTAAAATAGTTGATATATTCAAAATAGTTTATATATTTAAAAGAGTTAATATCGAAAATAGTTTCAAATTAGAATTGTTTCTTCCAATTTCATAAATCAATTCAAATCAACTTTAGTTCCAAAAATTCAGTTTAAATCAATCTCAGTTCAACAATTTCAATTAAAAAGGTTAAAGTTCAATTCAAATTCTATTTAAACCATTTTTAATTTATATCGATTTCAAGTCCAGGTTTGAACTACAAATTTAAATCACTTCCAATTCAATAAATTTCAAAGTTTAAATATTCAAACAAATTACAATAACTCAATTCGATAAATTTCATTTATATTTTCAAAATTCAACTTAAATTTTTTTTAAGTTTGAAAATATTCACTTAATCATTTTTAATAACCATTTAAATAAAATCTTAAATTACAAATTTAAATCAATATTAAATATTCAATTTGAATTTTATTTAAATTTGAAAATATTCGTTTAATCACCTTAAATCAAAATCCAGTTATCAAGTTATAAAATCATATCTTTAAAATCTCAAAATCAATAAATCCAAATTAATCTGATTTAAATTCAATTCTTAACAAATTAAATTACAATCAATTTTAATTTATCTCTCCAACCTTTATTTATTTAAGTTAGTTCAAAAATCTATCTAAAATATTAACATAGCTTCTAATAAATATTTAAACATATTATATATATATATAAGTTATTACAAAAATCTATTTTAAAATATTAAAATAAATTGTAAATAAATATTTAAAACATATTATATATAGATATTATTTAAATTAAATTTTTATTAAATTAAATTAAATTAAACCATATTATTAAATCTACTTTAAATCTTATTTTATATATTTTAAAAATAATAAAGTTATAAGTAAAATTTTATAATTTACATTTTCAAAACTTAAATTTTAAAATTTCTAAAACATATAATTTTAAAATCTAAATTTTACACACATAATAAAATTAAAATATCTATATATTATATTTTTAAAAATCAATATTTATTAAAACACATATATTTTCTTTTCAAATTTCTGGAAATCATTTAAAAATAGACCAACGGTGTCCCTATATAGTTTTCCATCTTATGGTCAAGTGATACGATATTTATCATTTCAATCCGCAATAGTTTAATATTTATGGGTATATATCATTTCAACCCGCAATCCCAAAATTTCAAAATCCATAAAATCGCTTTGGTATGTCATTTCAACCCATAATGATTTTCCCTAATCTATAATATTGTTCGGGTATGTAACATTTCAACCCATAGGGATTTTCCTAACTAACAGGGAAATTGTAGAGTAGAACAATAAAATAATAATAAAATAACATAACATATCAATGATGAGCATATATCATAATTAACAAATTTAAATATAATATATATACAACATGTTATGGTGTCATATATCAATCATAGGTGAACAATTTAAATAATAACATATCATATTCAACAATTTAATTACTAAGAAATTTAATTTTAACAACAAATTTCAATCGTCATTTCATGTGAATTAATTTTACTAAATATAAGAATGTTAATCGTGAGTGATCGCTTAGCTTTCGAGACTATGGAAATAATGACAGTGAAGAAAGTGACAAGGACACGCACATAGACACGACACTCGGATGCGGATTCGGACAGTGGAAAAGCTAGAACTGCCACTGTAACTTTCCGGATAGCGGCGAAATAAGCAAGCGAACTACTTGAATCTGATGAGAAACAAACAAATATATATATACTATTCAGATCATATATATATAGATATATCACTCTTTTAAAAAAAAGAATGAGAAGAGCAAGTGGCTGCTACGGCCAGGGAAGCAAGGCAGAAAGCTGCTGTGTTGATTGCGTGCTAGGTGGCATTTGGTGGAGCTTTGGGTGGAGACGAGGCTGGGTGATGAGCTGCTACTATGGATTAGGGGTGGGAGTGGGAAGCAAGGCTACGGTGGAAGGGAATAGAAGGTGAAGCATGGGCTGTTGTGGTGGCTACGGAGGTTTGCGAAGAGGCTGAGATGAGTGTGCGGTTATGGGAGATGGTCATAGGGAGCTATGCTCACGGCAGGGGATTGGCTGGCACTATGGAAGTTTCGGCAATGTGCAGTGGGTTATGCTGGAGATGCTTTTGCGGGCTGTTGGAGCGATGCAGTGCAAAGCGGAGGCTCGGAGAGGCTTGTGTGGCGGCTAAGGAGGTACTGAACGTGGGAGAGGGAGGTGCATTAGCAGGGGATGCGGTGGACAGGGAGCGGAGGTGGAGGTTGTTGCGAGGGGAGCTGTGCATTAGGGCGTGGCAGCGTGGTTCGGAGAGGGCTGCGTGGGGACGAGCTAGGCGGAGGAGATGGTTTGGCGCTGCGGTATTGGCTGAGGGGAATAAGGAGAAGGGCCGGCACATGGAATGGCGGAGAGGGCTAGAGTTGGTCGTGCGGTTGTGGGCTACTTGCGTGGGAGAGTGGGAAGAGGAGATGGAGCTGCGGAGCTTGGTTGTTCGGTTGGAAATGGGCTGATGGAGGCTTGGTGCTTGGGTTTGGCGTTTTCAGTCAGGTGGGAAGATGGGAGGTGGCTGACGTGGGCTGTCACATGGAGAGGGTGTGTGGGTTGATGGTGGGAGATGGTGGTGTGGGGTCGGGTGGCAGTGCAGGCCGGAGGAAAGGCAAGGGTGGTGAAGTGGCAGAGGGCGAGCATGAGCTGCTATGAAGTAAAATGAGTAGGCTAGGAGAGAGAAGAAGACATGTTGTGGCCTTTGCTTTCATATAAAAGTTTTTTTTAGTAAAGCACGGAACGAAAAAATTAGAGGAAGGGAATAAGGTTCACGAACCAGCATATAATCAAGACCAAGGGAATAACAAAAGTCAAAAATTAAATTTCTGGGAATTATAAAATGCTACTGGCTATTGGCTGATAGATTGCTCACGGTGGATAATTGAAAGGACATAGGAAACAAAAAGGCTCAAATGCGAAACCGATACGGCTAATCCTTTTGTAGATTTCGCCGTGTACCGGACACCGAAATACACAGATGAATATACTCGGAGATCAGCACGACGAGACGATCAGAATGGTACACATATATCGACGATACAACCATCCTATCAAAACTCGATTTTCGCTGCCAAAACTACTGCTAAAACGTTGAAAATAAGGTAAACGGAGCTAGAGCAATCCAAATTTGGCGAAACGAATTATGAAGTCACACTCAGAAGATGATTTACATTTTTATTATGTAAATATATTCAGATTTCAAAAATATTTTATTTCCATCAATTTTTGACTGATTTAAATTTTAAATTAAAATTTCTCAACCAAACAAACTTATATATTTTCTGATGAAAATCTGACATTTGCTATGTTTAAATAGACGCATACCAAATATCAAATTTTCATTGTCAAATTTTATTATATATTTTCTTGAAAATTTTTAGTTAATTTCGTTTTTAAAATCGTTAAAATTTATGGGTCGTTACACTCTCCCCTCTCCCCCACTCAAAAATTTTCGTCCCCGAAAAGGAACGAGATAGGAGAATAGAAACGATAGAAAAGAAAGATAGATTTGAAATACATAGTACCAAATACAACAATTAATTTAAAACCATATAAATTCCATTTTTTGGATATCTTATTACTTACATTTAGATTGTATACTATTCAATTACTTGTTCACATTAACATTCAAACTTTCCAGGTAAGTTTATTAATGTTTCCGAATGTAATTGAGCATTATACAAATTTACCATTTTATTTACAACATTTTTATTAAGCGAAATTTAGTTTGAACATTTTTATTACTTAAGTTTTTTCTTGTATAACCTTTAATTACATATTTACATTAGCATTTTAACTTTTTGAATATTTCAGGTAAGTTATATATGCTTTAGAATGCAATTGAGTATTATACAAATAAACATTATCCTAGTTCAACTGTTTCAAGTTGTTTCAATTCCATTTCTCATTTTAGACACTCCAATTATTCAAAAAATTGCTTCATTTAAATAATTGAAGACCATCACTTAACATAGATTAAATTTTCGGTTTCAGTTCAAATCATTTTGAAATAGATATATACATATATATATTGTACATCAAATCTTACTCAAGATTTTCAAATCAAATCCATTTTTCCAAAACAAAAGTATAGCAGAGCTACTAAGTGGTCTCCCTCACTTTGAGACTCGAAAATGAATGTCGATGATGCTACAGTCATCATCGAAATTATTTTCCAACGACATAAGAGGAGAGTACTGACTTACTTCTTTTTAAAATTCTTTGGAAACAATTTCCATTCGAAAATACTTTCAAATAATATATATCCAAAACTTTGAAAACCAATTTTTTGAAAAGCACCGGAAATTAAATTCTCAAATCCTTAATTTAAATTCATTTCATTTGCAAATCAGATTTATAAACCATGTTTTAAAATTTTAACTTTTTATAACATACAACAATAGTTAATGGTTTAGGAATGTTGATCACACAATAAATGATAACCTAGTACTATCATTTCTAACAACCAATTCATTTAACTATCTGATTTCAAAAAATTATCTTTTATATATAAAATATAACCATACATAAAATTATTTCATTTACCAATTTTGAAAATAATATTGTGTCAGTTTGCTCTGTTAAGTGTTTTGGAATTCCTATCGATAGCGTTAGCCAGACAAATCGATCAAAATCCAAAATTCAAACTTAACAACTCAAACAACACAATATAAAAAAAAATTATATCAATTACAAATATACTCCCTAACAGGATGATTTAAGAATAGATTTTAGAACAAGGATAGAGTTTCAAATTTAGAGGAACCCTAATCAAAGAGAATTCTAACTATAAAGATAGACTCGAAAGGAAGATAAGATAATTAAATTACAAAAGAGGAAAGATGGATATACTTACATTAATCGCGGCGACCTTAACCGGGTCAACCGAGATTCCATTTCAGAAACAAGATGCCTAAGGAATCGAACTTCATCCCTCCAGAAATGGCATTTAGAAAATTTGGCTTTCAACTGATGACTCCTAGGAGTTTCCAGCACATAGCCCAATTGAGATTCATGCTCCTTCTCTGACTTAGAAAAGACAAGAATATCAGCAGCAAAAAACTAAGATAGACTTGTTGAGAACATCGTGGAAAATGCGATTCATGAGATCGATGAAGAAGGCAGGAGCATTGGTTAATCTAAAGGGCATGACTAATCATTCATTGAAACCATTCTCTGTTCAGAAAGTTATCTTGGGAATGCTCTCCTCGGCTACACAAAGCTGGTGAAAACTGGTAGCAAGATCGAGCTCTAGGAATAAGATCGATGTAGAATTCAATTTCTCGCTTGCGAGGAAGAGAAATTAATTCACCAAAAACATCAGGGTAATCCCTGACTATTGGGGTGGAGTCAAGATCACTAGGTTGAGAATCAAACGAGAAGATAAAACTGCCCGCATAATCCTGAGGCATTCGACATTCAATCACAAGAGAATTGCCCTGGTCGTATACTAAAGAAACGGTTCGGGCTTTGCAAGAAGTAACTGCATCATAACGCTTTAAACAATGTAACAACCCTAGATTTTTCCATATATTTTATTTTGACTTTATTTTTATTTTATTTCAAACATTTCATTTTTAAATATAAATTTTGATTATTGTGTGAATTTTAATTTCATTTCTGTTTATTTTGAATATTTTCCTGAAATATTGATTTTTGGTCAATCTGGGTCAAACTTTGATTTTCAAATTTAAAATTAAATATTTAAAATCTTAAATTGTATCTTTTATTATGAAAATAGATATAATAACTTAACACCGTTTTTTGTTTCGTTGAAAACGAAGTTAAACTGTTAAAGTTATGTACATTTCAAATTTGAGTATAAATTATTTTAATATGTGAATTTATTTTAAAATTTGTTTTAATTGTGAAATTTCATCTCTATTTATTTTAGAATAATAATAGAATTTTTCCAAAATTTACTGTGCTGATTTCCTATTTTTAAAGGTTGTTTTCCTATTTTCTGCTATTTTCTTCATTAAAAATTATATTTAAATTAATTTTTAAATATTTATTTTGGTGAATTTATTTTTATTTTATGTTATTATTTATGTTTAAAAATATATTTCAAGCTCATATGAATTTTCTAAAATTTATTCTATTAAATTTCAAATTTTCTAGACTAGTTTACTATTTTTAGCTATTTTCTTAATTTAACTTTATATTATTGATAAATATTTATATAAATTATTATATTTTGATAAATTTTCGAAATTTTATCTGGGATTATTATTATTTCCAGAAATGTAAGGCTATAAAAAAATAAATTAAAGAAATTTGAAAAGGTTTATGACTTTTGATTTCCTAAGGCCTTTTATATTCCACCTTTTCACATTTTACAACATCTTTTCATTCAATTGGCTGCCTTAACTCATTCTCTTCAGCTGACCACTCCCATATCATTTCACGTGAATGGTTTCTCCTCAACTCTGAAAAAAAATTCGGTCATTCTCTTTGGAAAAAAGTTAGGTAAAATTTCTTTCTTCTTTTCTATATTTTTCTTCCTTGTTTATTTGATAATTGCACTTGTTTTCTTCCCTTCTAGGCTCAGCTCCTCCTTCCTCCTCCACCTTGGCCACCTCCACCAGCATCCCCTCTGACCAACACCCCCTCCAGCCCTTCCCATGACCTGGCCGTGGCCCTAGGTGATGTTGATCCACTTAAAAATGAACCAAACCCATCTCTACTTGTATAGCCAAGCACCATCCATGTCCACCACCTCCAAACCTCCACATGGCTGACCAAACACCACCACCACCAGCCTGTTCCAGACCTGAGACCCCTTTGCACACCACCTAATGACCCCACCTGAAATAGCCATGCCCTCCATGCCTTGGCCGAGCCTATAAGTTGCCTTGAAATCCATGCTTTTGCCTTAAAATGTTAGCCTCTTGCCTCACCAACTAGTGCACCATTTTCTCTATGTTAGGCCGACCATATAGACTCAAGACCAGACCCAAATTCAACCTTTTCCAGTACATTTCAGACCTATAACTAAAATATAGGAAGTTGAAAGCAAGTGCAATGATTTTGGACTTGTTTTATACAATCATTTCTAGCTTTGTTTATTGAATTTTTGGGTTGAAATCTTATGTTGGTTGTAATTGTTTTGTTTGAATGCGACAAGGCAATTAGCTTTGGCTCTCCCACACTCAAATCATTGTCGTGCTCTCGGGCCTTTGAAGTTTCTGTATTGTGTGTGTTGGTTGTCATCTCCAGCTCAATACAGGTGAGTAATACTCACTAGACAAATGTGTACTTATATGACTAGTAAACTGATCGCAATTGAATTTGTAAACTATATCATCATGTTATATCTGCTATACTTTGATTATATGATGTTCATACATGCTCATACACCTGTTATATCATATGTTACTGTTATATGATGCTATTCTGTTATTTATATCAGTTTATCACACTGCAAGTTCCCTGTAGACTAGAATCACTATGGGTTGAAATGATACATACCCGAATGGACTTTAGAATAAGGGAAAATCGTTATGGGCTGAAATGATAGGCCTGAGTGGTTTTCATTTCATTCATTTTGCTTGGTACTGCGGGTTTGAAATGATAGAACCCGGTTTTTCTTTGTAAATTGCGGATTGAAATGATATATATCCGTATCACTTGACCTAGGCTAGAAAACTATATACAGACCCGTGGTTTATATAATATTTTTCTGAAATGTTTTATAAATATTTTAAAATGTAAAATTTATAATATTTTGGTTTAAATTTAATAAAAATGATTTTCACAGAAATATTAGTGATTTTATATAAATTAAATAATGAATTAAGTAAATGGTAAAGTAGAATTTGAACTATAAGTATATTTTGGAATTTATGTTTTGTTTTAAAAAGGGAAATTATGAAAAGTAAGAAAAGTATAATATTTTGATCTAAAAATGTATATTAGATGATTTTATAAAAATAATAATGATTTTTGAATAAGTTAAAATGTTAAACAAATGAAGGTTTAAGTAAATTTTGAAATATAGCTTAATTTGGGAAATTTTGAATTTTGTTTAAAAGGTGAAATTTTAATTAAGTAAAATAAATGGAAATAAGTTGTATTTTGGAAATTTAAACTTAATTGTTAAGTTAATAATTTAATTAAAGAAATGGAATTTAATGCTTGAATTTAAATAATAAATTATGTTAACACTTGATTTTTGGATGAAATTGAACTTATAAAATCATAAAAAAATAAGAGTATTGAAATGATGATTTTAAAATGTGAAAATATATGATTTTTTTTATAAGTTAAAATGATTTATAAAAAGGAGTTAACTATTTGTGAAATGGAAATTAAAACTCTAAATTTTATTTGACTGCATTTTGAAATGTAATGTAAAAGATATTACAGCATTTTGTAAATCTTGTAGTTGTTTTAAATAAACTAAAAGGTTAATTGAAATAAATGCTATTATAACCCTTTGTAAGTGCTATAGTGGTTAAACTTAACATTTAAGTTTATTTAAAGTATATAAGAAATCTATTACAGCATTTAAGTGCTGTCTTTTGTTTAATGAACTGTTTTAAACTATAACTTTACGTAGCATTTTATAAGTGCTACGGAAACTATATTTTGTTGTTTTAATAAATTTTAATGAAAATAACCTTTGGAAAATGATATAATTTTGGGAATTTAATGTTAAATTTCTAAAGATAATGAAGAGACATTTAAATAGTTTTAAATTGTTTTAAATGGTTTTAAATGGAATAATTTAATTTTTAAATGTGAGATTGAAAATGGTAATTTATTCCAAAATAAAATGAATGATTTAAATGAATTAAACGAATGATGTTTTGAATAATATTTTGATATTTGAAATGATATTTGATTTCTGATTTATTTAAATTATTTGATAAAATGAATATTTAAAATATATATTATTTGAGTTTATTTAAATGATATTGGATTTATGAAATGTGGGATATTTAAGCTTTGAATTATTTTAAAAATTGAATAGTTTATTTTGTGGACCAAATCTATAATTGAAATTGATAAGATTTGAAATGGTTGGTGATAAACTGTAGTTGAATTGAACTTTGGAAATTTAATACCTGATTTGAAATCTTAATAATTTCACTCTTACATGAATTTAAATGAATTAATTTGTTGGAATATAAATTATTTAAAGGTGATTGGAAATAATAATAAATGAATGATATCTTTGAATTTAAAGGTATTTAAAGTTGAATATTTGGATTTGAACTCAAATGATATTTTGATAATAAAATGATTTGAAATGAAGTTTTGGAAAGATATGATATTTTGATATATTAAAGTGGTTTGAAATGATTTGATCTTTATTCTGATAAATATTTGAATTTGAAATGATATTTTATTTTTGAAATATAAAATATTATTTTAAAAAGTGAGTATAGGTTTGAATTGGAAATGATATGGTATTGTTTTGAATATAGTTTTGAAATAAAAATGATTTGGTTTCGAAGTATAACTATCAAAGATATGATGTTTGGATATTAAATGATTTGAAAATGAAATTTGAAAGGATATGATATTTTGATATATATTAAAATGATTTGAAAGGAAGTTTTGGAAAAGTATTATATCTTAATATATTGGAATGATTTAGAAATGATTTAATCTTTATTTTGATAAAGGTTTGGATTGGAAATGATATTTTATTTTGAAGTATAAAGTATTATTTTAAAATTATAACCACGGGTTATAATAACGGTTGGTTGTTAAAGAGACCGGGATCAGATATCTGGCATACTCTCTGTCGATACCAAAAACCACTTTAACAACTGTGTACGCGGTGGAGATTCCAGAATGAAGTAGGATGGTGGCGACGTTCCTAAGGTACATTTCGTGGACCTAACTCCCATGAGTTAGCTTAAGGTGGCTAAAACAGGAGCGATCTCGGGCCAAAGGAGGTAGCACCTCTGGTCGGACACACTTCTTCGATACCATTCTACTACTGTTGTGATCGATTGGGTGCACCCCTTGATTTTGGAGTGTTGTTCGGGGTGAGCGTAGTGGATGCTACGTTACCACCAGCCCATGTGCGTAATTGGTATATCTACCCTGGCATTGCCTTGTGTGCCGTGTCACCTACCATACCGAGCCTTTACTACGAGTTTGTTTTTCTCCCGTAGCCCGTGTGGTATCCTCTGACAGTCACCCGGAGTGGAGATGGCATGATATTGGATGGACTACTGGGACTATTATGTGTGAAGGGTGATATGGGTAGCCCGGAACGCTATTTAAAAGTATGTTTATTTTACTGTAGACATTATTATAATAGCGAAATATTACTATATAGTAAATAGTTTAACGGATCCTTAGAGGATGGGCAGTCCCAGGCATCCTTTAAGTTACTTGTATCTTTATTACAGTTCACTTGAGTAGGTTTACATTATATAAGCATATATTGTCCTGACTCGAGTGTTTTGTGTTTTGCTTTACGCTCGGGTCAGCCTGAGTTATTCACAGATTTGGATTTCCACTTCTTGGAGGTTCAGAATTGCTGGAGATTTATCAGCTCATCTAGATTTATCCTCTTTAGTCTGTTGTTCTATTTCAGCTCTTGTATTAGTAGACTTTTGTGTATTGAGACTTCTGTTGTACTCTATTTCTCTATTGTATCCTATGTACTCTGATATACTTATATAGTAGCTTCATGAACTACTAGTTCTTTTACTTCCGCTGCATTATTTTACTCTGTGTCTGTGATCTGTGATTATATTTATTTACTGTATATTCTGAGATTTGCCAAATTTTATTTACAACGTGGTATTTTGAGAAATTCAAGTCCGACATGTACGGATGCGAATGGTTGAAAATATCGAGTTGTTACAAACAAACACCTACAAGTAAGATATCAAATGCATCGAAACCCAAAACATAGAAATCTCTGGTAAATCAATGCATGTTGTAAAGGGGTTTCACCCCTTTACAAATCATACTAAGGTTGGAGAGACCGCCGATGGGATTAGTCACATATAAGGATGAAGTTGCCTATTAAGGCAGCAAGATGTGCTCAAATTTATTACAGAGATCAATAGAAATAAAGCTATGGGATGCTTCAGTATCAAGAAGAACACGAACAGGAAAGGCAAGAATGGATTTTAGAACAAAGGTAAGGTTCCAAAAATTCAAAGGAAACCCTAATCCAAGAGAATCCTAAGGAAGAATTCAAGCTCGAACGAAGATGATACTGTAATTAATTTACTCATTCTAGGGTATTACTACCCTATCTTTAATGAGTTTTTACTCCATATGCTAAGTTTTGCCTAAACTAGAGCTCTGATACCACATTTAACGACCTACCATTTCGAATCATTCAAATCGACAATCATCCACACATGTCAAACTTGAATTGCTCAAAACAACATATTGTTAATTTATAATGGACAAAACATAGCATATAAAGTAAGTAAATCAATTATAGAATCACAGACACAGAGTATACAACAATAAGCAGTGGAAATAGATAAATAATAGTTCATGAAGCTACTACAGAACATCAGAGTCTGAAAAATACAATAGAAATTTCAAATACAGAGAAGTCACTAATACAAAAGCAACTGACAAGTATGAATATAAACAACTTAAAAACTGGAAATAATTGAAAGCCGAATAGATAAAAGATGGATCTTCAAGCAAAGCTCCAACTTCCAAAGGTGAGTCTCAAATGATGACATTCAGGCTGACCCGAGCATAAAGCAAAAACAAAACATCGAGTCAGGATTAACATTCTTATGCAAGTAAATCAACTCAAGTGAAATGTCCAAGTGAAATACAAATAACTTAAAGGATGTTGGGATTCCATCCTTTAAGGATCCGTTAAACTATCTACATACATATTACAATACGCTACATAGATAATGTCTACAGTAAACTAAATTATTAAAATAGCATTAAGGCGTTACCATATCCCCTTAACACATTTTTATATAAATGTCGTAGTCTATATGGTACTATAAACTGCACCAAACCGGTGGGCTATCAGGGAGCACTCCATAGGTATGACACAAACCAAACTCGTAGTGGACGTGATAAGGCATATGACAAGGCACGCGAGGTAATGCCAGGGTAGGATTCTACCGTTTGCACTCCCAGACTGGTGGTAATGCATAACAGCTACTACCGCCCACCTCGAGGCACACTCCCAAATCAAAGGTGCACCCAATCAAATCACAAAGTAATAGATATGATATCGAAGAAGCATGCTCAATCGGAGGTGCGACCTCACTTAGCCCGGTATAGCTCATGTTTTAGTCACATCAAGCTGACCCGAGGGGGTCAGGGCTGCGTTCATACCTCATATAGACATTCGCTAAACCATCCTACTTTGTTCTAGATTCTACACCACGTGCACAGTTGTTAAAGTGGTTTTCTACTCTAGCTAGGGATTTTGACTTTGAGTTTATTGTGATTCTAACCTCATACAACTGAGGCGACTAATTCTCTATCTATAGTGTTTCACTTCAAATGCTTCAACTTAGATCTAACTGTACTCATTTGATAGACGCCATACCATGATTTAACTAAAACCAAAGTGGAGTATCCACATTGAAATTTCGTGGTATTCTTAAGTCGAGAGAACTATGTAACATCGCCACACTAAGATTTCCTGTTTGACCTAGTTTTTATCTGCTAACTGGAAACTCTCAGATGATTTATTCTATAGTTCTCCAATAACTATGAGCATGTAAACCCTTAGTTTCTTTTGCAGCCACGAGTATTGCTATAACGACCTGCTATTTCGAACCATTCAAATCGACAATCATCCATACATGTCAGACTTGAATTGCTTAAAATAACAGATTGTTAATTTATAATTGACAAAACTTAGCATATACAGTAAATAAATCAATCATAGAATCACAAACACAGAGTAATACAACAATAAGCAGTGGAAATAGATAAATAGTAGTTCATGAAGCTACTATAGAACATCAGAGTCTGAAATAAATACAACAGAAATCCCAAATACAGAGAAGTCACTACTACAAAAGCAACTGACAAGTCTGAATATAAACAACTTAAACAATTGGAAATAACTAAAATAACTGAAAGCTGAATAGGTAAAAGATAGATCTTCAAGCAAAGATCCAACTTCCAAAGGTGAGTCTCAAATACTATGACACTCAGGCTGACCCGAGCATAAAGCAAAAACAAAACACTCGAGTCAGGATTAACATTCTTATGTAAGTAAATCAACTCAAGTGAAATGTCCAAGTGAAATACAAATAACTTAAAGGATGTTGGGATTCCATCCTTTAAGGATCCGTTAAACTATCTACCTACATAATACAATACGCTATATAGATAATGTCTACAGTAAAGTGAAATATTAAAATAGCGTTAAGGCGTTACCCATATCCCCTTTAACACATTTTTATATAAATTCCGTAGTCTATACGGTACTGTAAACTCCACCAAACCGGTGGGCTATCAAGGAGCACTCCATAGGTATGACACAAACCAAACTCGTAGTGGGCGCGATAAGGCATATGACAAGGCACGCGAGGCAATGCCAAGGTAGGATTCTACCGTTTGCACTCCCAGACTGGTGGTAACGCATAGCAGCTACTACCGCCCACCTCGAGGCACACTCCCAAATCAAATGTGCACCCAATCAAATCACAACGTAATAGATATAGTATCGAAGAAGCATGCTCGATCGGAGGTGCGACCTCACTTAGCCTGGAATAGCTCCTATTTTAGTCACATCAAGCTAACCCGAGGGGGTCAGGGCTGCGTTCATACCTCATATAGACGTTTGCTAAACCATCCTACTTCGTTCTAGATTCTCCACCACGTGCACAGTTGTTAAAGTGGTTTTCGGTATTGGCAGAGAGTGACAATATCCGATCCCGGTCTCTTTAACAACCAAACGCTTATTTCACACCATGGTCATTTTATAAAATCACTTTTATAAATATTTAACTAAAATCTCAGATCACAAAATTAAATAAAAATTTAATAATCAACTTCAATTTTTATTTAATTTTGAAAATATTCTCTTTCGAAATCATTATTCACTTTAAATCATATTCATTTCCAAAATCATAACCGCAAAATAGGTTAAACCATCATATCAAAGTATTCACATTTAAATCCATTAAATCTAAATCATAACTATTCCAATTTAGACAGTTTGAATATTGGAATTAGTTTATATATTGGAATAGTTATACATTAAAAATAGTTTATATTTAAAATAGGTTATAGATTAAAATAGTCTATATATTAAAATAGTTGATATATTCAAAATAGTATATATATTTAAAAGAGTTAATATCGAAATAGTTTCAAATTAGAATTGTTTCTTCTAATTTCACAAATCAATTCAAATCAACTTTAGTTTCAAAAATTCAGTTTAAATCCATCTCAGTTTAACAATTTTAATTGAAAAAAGTTAAAGGTCAATTCAAATTCTCTTTAAAACCATTTTTAATTTATATCGATTTCAAATCCAGGTTTGAACTTTAAATCACTTCCAATTCAATAAATTTCAAAGTTTAAATATTCAAACAATTTACAATAACTCAATTCGATAAATTTTATTTATATTTTCAAAATTCAACTTAAATTTTATTTAAATTTGAAAATATTCACTGAATCATTTTTAATAACCATTTAAATAAAATCTCATATTGCAATTTAAATCAATATTAAATATTCAATTTCAATTTTATATAAATTTGAAAATATTCATTTAATCATCTTAAATCAAAATCCGGTTATCAAGTTATAAAATCATATCTTTAAAATCACAAAATCAATAAATCTAAATAAATTCTTATTTAATTCAATTCTTAACAAATTAAATTACAACTCAATTTTAATTTATCTCTCTAACCTTTATTTATTTAAGTTATTACAAAAATCTATTTAAAAATATTAACATAACTTCAAATAAATATTTAAACATATTATATATATATATAAGTTTTTACAAAATCTATTTTAAAATATTAATATAAATTGTAAATAAATATTTAAAACATATTATATATAGATATTAGTTAAATTAAATTTTTATTAAATTAAATTAAACTAAATTAAACCATATTATTAAATCTACTTTAAATCTTATTTTATATATTTTAAAAATAATAAAGTTATAAGTAAAATTTTATAAATAACATGTTCAAAACTTAACTTATAATTTTAATTTTCCAAAACATATAATTTAAAAATCTAAATTTTACACACATAATAAAATTAAAATATCTATATATTATATTTTTTAAAATCAATATTTGAAAATCAATATTTATTAAAACACATATATTTTCTTTTCAAAATTCTGGAAATCATTTAAAAATAGACCAACGGTGTCCGTATATAATTTGCTATCCTATGGTCAACTGATACGGATATTTATCATTTCAATCCGTAATAGTTTAATATTTACGGGTATATATCATTTCAACCTGCAATCCAAAAATTTCAAAATCCATAAAATCGCTTTGGTATATCATTTCAACCTATAACGATTTTCCCTAATCTATAATATTGTTCGGGTATGTAACATTTCAACCCATAGGGATTTTCCTAACTACAGGGAAATTGCAGAGTAGAACAATAAAATAACATAACATATCAATGATGAGCATATATCATAATTAACAAATTTAAATATAATATATATACAACATGTTATGGTGTTATATATCAATCATAGATGAACAATTTAAATAATAACATATCGTATTCAACAATTTAATTACTAACAAATTTAATTTTAACAACACATTTCAATCGTCATTTCATGTGAATTAAATTTACTAAATATAAGAATGTTAATCATGAGTGATCGCTCACCTTTTGAGGCTATGGAAACAATGATAGCAAATAAAGTGACAAGGACATGCACACGGATACAGACAAGACACTCGGATGCGGATCCAAACAGCGACAAAGCTAGAACTGCTGCTATAACTTTTCGGACAGCGGCGAAATAAGCAAGCGAACTACTTGAATCCGATGAGAAACAAATGAATATATATATATACATATTCAGATCATATATATATATAGATATATCACTCTTTTTTTAAAAAAGAATGAGAAAGGCAAGTGGCTGCTATGGCTAGGGAAGCAAGGCAGAAAGCTGCTGGGTTGATTGCGTGCTAGGTGGCGTTTGGTGGAGCTCTGGGTGGAGACGAGGCTGGGTGATGAGCTTCTACTACGGATCAGGGGTGGGAATTGGGAAGCAAGGCTATGGTGGAAGGGAATGGAAGGCGAAGCACAGGCTGCTGTGGTGGCTACGGAGGTTTGCTGAGAGGCTGAGATGAGTGTGCGGTTATGGGAGATGGTCATAGGGAGCCATGCTCACAGCAGGGGATTAGCTGGCGCTATGGAAGATTTCGGCAAGGTGTAGTGGGTTATGCTGGAGATGCTGTTGCGGGCTGTTGGAGTGATGTAGTGCAAAGCGGAGGCTCAGAGAGGCTTGTGTGGTGGCTAAGGAGGTGCTGAGCATGGGAGAGGGTGGTGGATCGGCAGGGGATGCGGTGGATAAGGAGCGGAGGCGGAGGCTGTTGCGAGAGGAGCTGGGCATTCGGGCATGGCAGCGTGGTTCAGAGAGGGCTGCGTGGGGACGAGCTGGGTGGAGGAGATGGTTTGGCGCTGCGGTATTGGCTGAGGGGAATAAGGTGGAGGGCTGTCACATGGAATGGCGGAGAGGGCTAGAGTTGGTCGTGTGGTTGTGGGCTGCTTTCATGGGTGAGTCGGAAGAGAAGATGGAGTTGCGGAGCTTGGTTGTTCGGCTGGAAACGGGCTGATGGAGGCTTGGTGCTTGGGTTTGGCGTTTCGGTCTTGTGTGCTGGTGGTAATATGGGAGGTGGCTGACGTGGGTTGTCACGTGGAGAGGGTGTATGGGTTGATGGCGGGAGATGGTGGTGTGGGGTCGGGTGGCAGTGCAGGCCGGAGGGAAGGCAAGGGTGGTGAAGTGGGAGAGGGTGAGCAAGAGCAACTATGAAGAAAAATGAGCAGGCTAGGAGAGAGCAGAAGACGTGCTGTGGCCTTTTCTTTCGTATAAAAGTTTTTTTTAGTGAAGCACAGAACGTAAAGATTAGAGGAAGGGAATAAGGTTCACGAACCAACATATAATCAAGACCAAGGGAATAACAAAATTCAGAAATTAAATTTCTGGGAATTATAAAAGGCTACTGGCTATTGGCTGTTAGATTGCTCACTGTGGACAATTGAAAGGACATAGGAAACAAAAAGGCTCAAATGCAAAACCGATACGGCTAATCGTTTCGCAGATTTCGCCAAGTACCGGACACCGAAATACACAGATGAATATACTACAGAGGTCAGCGTGACGAGACAATCAGAATGGTATACAGATATCAACGATACGACTATCCTATCAAAACTCGATTTTTTACTGCCAAAACTGCTGCTAAAAAGCCGAAAATATGATAAACGGAGCTAGAGTAGTCCAAATTTTGCAAAATGAATTATGACGTCACACTCAGAAAATGATTTACATTTTTATTATGTAAAAATATTAAGGTTTCAAAAATATTTTATTTCCAATAATTTTTAACTGATTTAAATTTTAAATTGAAATTTCTCAACCAAACAAACATATATATTTTATGATGAAAATCTGACATTTGCTATGTTTAAATAGATGCATACCAAATATCAAATTTTCATTGTCAAATTTTATTATATATTTTCCTAAATTTTTTTAGTTAATTTCGTTATTAAAATCGTTAAAATTTACGGGTCATTACAATTGCACTGCCTAACATTTAAAGGGCGTAATGCACTCTAGTCTCAATGGATGAATTGATATCCTTCTTTAAAAGATCTTGACTAGAAATGTGTATAACAAAATGTTATTTCATATTGTAATTAAGTACCCATGATTGCATCTATTTGCATTTTCAATCACATAACATTTTATTTAAGAATTTTCTCAATTATATACTTTAAATTCATTGCTTAATTATTTATATCATAATATAAGATAGTATATAAAAAAACATCTTAGTTACGAATAAGATTGATTATAGAGTTATATACATGTAACAAATTACATAGTTGTCATTAGGGCATGCCATTAACTCTCTCAATCTCTCACTTGCACATGGGGATAATTATGGATTTTTAATTTCATTCTTCGATTGGTTTACTTAGAACTAATCAAGCTAGTCCCTTAGGGAACATATATGCTATATTGTTTTATTATCTATTATGTCAATCAACCCTCTCCGTCGCTGATAAACTAGCATTATTATGTGGAACTTTTAGAGCATGTGTCTAGACATCTAATGAGCCCTAGGACTTTTGCGATCTGTATCGTGGCGTTGTTCTTACAAACAATGTCATGCGATTATCAACATTTGGCATCTCCCCCAGATTATTTATAAATTTTTGCTTTTGCATATACTGCTTTCTTTGCGTTGCTATTCAAGGCGATGTACTTTGACTTTTGTGAATCAACAACAACCTTTCATTTTGAAAATTTCAGACTAAAAGATCCTTAACTAAGGTTGAACATGAATTTAAGATTGACATACTATATTTGCTATCACTTGTGAGGTTCAAGCTTAAGCACTACTTCATAGGAAGCTCATTATCACCATAAACAATTCTTTAGTGTTTCATAAATACTCAAGAATACACATACTTACCGTTTAGTGATCTTAATTTGAAATTGATACTCGCTCAATGCACTCAATGCACGAGCGAAATACGATATTGTAGATAGCATAACATATATGATAACCCCTATTGTCAATGCATAAGGAATCCATCTCATATGTTCCATGTTTATTTGTTTTAATATGGTGTCCGTTAATCAGGATTTTAACAAAGCAGAGTTTAACCAGAAGTATATGGTCAAGAAGTAGACGAAATGACTCGAAAATTTGAAAGCACACTTAGAAGGAATAGAGAGGCAACTAGGAGAAATTTCAAAGGAATCGGGACTAAGTACATGACTTGATACCGAATCATGTTGTGACGAGTTATTTTCTCACCTCATTCCTCCTCCCAAACTCCATATATCTCATATACTAATCCAACTACTCATGGAAAAGTGGCTTTCCCAGAGTTTGGACAAGCATTTCCAAGGGTTGATGAGAATAAAGTAAAGAAATTAGAAAAATTCAAGTGTTATCGGGAAGATCACTAGAATCAACTAAAAGTCGATAGAAAAGAGCTTGGAACACATCGAGTAGAAGATGAAAGAGAAAAACAAGAGATAGTTCAGTTTTTACAAAGAAAAACATATCGATACTAAACCATTTAGGTTGGCACTGAACCGTTTTCTCGGTTCGTGGGCCTCTGTGCTTACTTGTACAACATCAGGCAATCTTCTAGACTTCAGTGCAAGCAGGCCCTTGACCATGTACCTCTGTTTCTCCATAAATACAAACCCTACTACAACCAGAAAAGGGATCTGATTTTCTACTGGCATAGACTCTTCCATTTCTTTCCTCCCCTTCCTTGCTTCTAGTACTCCATACCTAGATGCTTTGACCCTATCCTATCCATCCAAACAACTCGGTTCTCACTCTAAAGCACCTACTTTAAATTCTAGAAAATAAGTCGATATAGCCTTCAACCCCCAGCCAATCACCTATCTCTTTACTTGGGTCATCTATACTAGCCTTGCTTCTAGTACTCCATGCTTAGATGCTTTGACCCCGACTTATCCATCCAAACAACTCGGTTCTCACCAAAGTACCTACTTCAAATTCTAGAAAACAAGTCGGTATAGCCTTCAATCCCTAGCCAATCACCTATCTCTTGACTTGTGTCATCTCGAATAGCCTTGTTCTTGAATTCCACAAAACCACCGATTTATTGGACCAACCCACAGGACTCGTTACCGACCTCTCATGTAGGTACCGACTTCTATGCTTAGGGAATTTGGACCTGCAACATGAACCCTAAGCTCCTCAATACGCCAGAGCTTCACCTCCAAGTTTCGTCCAATTCCGACTAATTTTGCCTCTGATTTGTCCAAATCACCAACCTATCTTCCTTTGCATCCATAACACTAACAAACAATACCAAAACATAACATCCAATCATAGCATGACAAGCAAATTCATCCATTCAAACATGCAATTCACAGAAATAAGACAAACAAGTTAATCTTTATTATAGATCTACATATAATCATGAATATATGAACATAAATAAGATGAATTCTAACTCAATTTAGGTCATATGCATAGTTAACATGTAATTATGATTTTAGAAAAGGTTTTACTATCAAAATCATATAATTCTACCATGTAAACATGTATTGGATAGTGAGAAGGCATATACCACTCATCAATTACCAAGATCAACCAATTTGTGTGTAGATTTAATCCGGATGGTGAAGAAAAGCACCCAAATCAAGCAAATCGACGATCTCTATCTTCTAATTGACGGTCTAATCACTAATCAATAATTTAGTTTGATTTAGGGAGAAATTGGATTAATTAGGATGGATTTAGGGCTAATTAGGTTTTAGACCAAATTTGGAATGAGAGGGAAAAGTTCTAATTTGACTTCTACATTCCGTATTTATAGTAATCTCTAATTAGACTAATGGGTCAACTAAAGGACTTAATTAATTACATACTAATTCTGCCCAGCAACTTTTAAAACTTAAAACAGGCATAACTTCCTAATCGTCGGTCTGTTTTTCTTTTATGACCACTCTACGGAAAGGGTAACCATCATCCTGAAGCAATGGAATTGGCTTGAAACCCTAATTCAACTCATATCAAAATTTATAGCCTAAACAAGATTTTTAGTGTCAAATTGGTCACATAGAAATTCAAGAATAATTATAGGTGTGTAAAATATCTACAAGTGTCATACCAAATTATAGAATCATACGACCTCATACGAATAAAATACAAATATTTTACGATCCTTTGATACATAAAATACGAGCCGTTATCTCCTCCCCGCCCACCCTATAGGAATTTCGCCCCTGAAATTCCAAATAAGCCAAAGTACAAGCAGCCATAGTTATCCCTTATGCCTACCAATCATAAGCAACCATCACATATCTCAAACAAGCAGCCATGTAGAAAATAGTATAGTTAACTATCCTAGCATGCAGAATAATAACATATCAATTTAGTACACAATGGTGAAATTAAACACGATAAATAAGTCTTACCATTTAAAGAGCTCCGGATATGAAGTCATCATGCTCTCTTCTGTCTCCCAAGTACAATCGTCCTCACTTCCTCTTCATTTTACCTTAACTAGCTTCACCATTTTTCTCCTAAGCTATTTTGTATCGTACCCAACCATACAAAGCAGCCTACGAGGTATAGAAACTTCTGGTTCTACCTTAATATCTTCCAGCTGATCTAGCGTGACCATCACGCCTGAGCCGTGCACAAACTTCCGAAGATAAGAGACATGAAAAACATTGTGCATGCCCGTCATCTTCTAAGGTAAGTCGACCCTATGTGCTAACTTCCTAATTCTCTCGACTAACAGAAAAGGACCTATGAATCTGGTTGTCAACTTCCCCTTTCTATTGAATTAAACTACATTATTTAGAGTAGAAACCTTCACAAACACCATATCTTTGACAGAAAATTCTAAATCTCTTATCCACATAGCTTTTTTGTCGATCCTGATAGCTTTCATTCATTGTCGAATGACCTCAATCTTCTTCGAAGTCTCTCTAATCATATCTTGCCCAAGTATCAGTTTCTCGCCTGCTTCCCACCAACATAAAGGAGCGTTACATGGTTGGCCATACAATGTTTCATACAGTGCCATACCAATACTCGACTGATAACTATCATTGCATGCAAACTCTACTAAATGCAAATGGTTATCCCACAACCATCCAAAATCTATAATACATACTCATAAGAGATCTTCCAGTATATGATTTAATCTTTCGGTCTGCCAATCTGTTTGCGCGTGATAAGCTGTACTAAGATGCAGCTTGAGCCTTAACGCCTCTTGTAAGCTCTTCCAAAACCCACTAGTGAATAATGGGTCTTGGTTGCTCATAACGCTCTTTGGCACACCATGTTATCATACTATCCACTTTACATACAAATCTATTAGCTTGGATGCCTCTCTACTTGACTTGATGCGTATAAATCTCGCACTCTTGGTCAACCGATCAACTATGACCCAAATGCCTTCGTACCCTATTTGAGTCACTGTCTGTCCATCTATAAAATCCATCGGTACGTGTTTCCATTTCCCCTCAAGAAACTATAATGGTTGCAACAATCCACTAGGTTTCTTCTACTCTGCCTTTATCAACTGGAAGTTCATGCACTTAGGGATGAATGCTCCAACATCCCTCTTCATGCCTTCCCAGTAGTAAGTTCATTTCATACCATGGTGCATCTTATTACCACCAGGATGAATAGTCAATCTAGAATGATGACACTCTCTTAGCACTTCATTTCGCAATCCATCAACGTCGAGAAAAAATAGTTTTCCATCCTTACGAAGTCAACTTTCTCGGTCAAGCTCGTATTGCTTCATGTCTTCAGACTCTGCTCCTTCTTCTATCTCTGTTATGATCTTAGCTAGCCTAGCATCCTGCTTCTGACTAGTACTGATCCTTTCAATTAGAGCAGGTCTAATCGATAACTTGCCAACATTTCAGTTTCTAGCTCGCAACGACGCCTGAAATCAAATCCAACAATATACTCTATCTGCTTCCATTCCAAGAACATTGCTTCTAAGCCAGCATGTATTTCAGTTAATGCATTGACAACTGCATTCCCTTTTCCTGGAATGTAGGAAATACTGAAATTATAAGAGGCTAAGAACTCCAACCATCGTTGCTGTCAAAGATTGATATCCTTATGAAAGAAAAGGTACTTCAAGGATTTATGGTCCATAAATAGCTAAAACCTTTCTCGTAGCAAATAGTGCCTCCACATATTTAAAGCAAAAACAATTGCCACCAATTCCAAATCATGGGTTGGATAATTCCTTTCATGCGATTTCAGCTGTTGACTAGCATAGGCAACAACTTTCCCTTTTCACATCAACACTCCACCCAATCTAATACCACAAGCATCAGTGTATACTGTCAACTCTTCATTTTCACTTGGAATGGTCAACACTGGTGCACTTAACAACCTCTCTTTCAGAGTTACAAATGCATGCTCACACTTCATGCCCCAAACAAAAGTCTGATTCTTTTTCGTCAAATTGGTCAACGGTGTTGCTACCTTCGAGAAGTCCTTTTTGAAGCGTCTATAGTATCCCCCCTATCCTAGGAAGCTCCTCACATCCATAGCATTCTTGGGCAGATTCCAATCTTGGAATGCTGCCACCTTCGCAGGATCCACTACTATACCTTGTCCCAAAACGACATGACCCAAGAATCTCACTTCTTCTCTCTAGAATTGACACTTAGAGAACTTCACTCTCAACTTGTGCTTCCTCGATATCGCTACCACAATTCTCAAGTGCATCTTATGCTCCTCTTCAGTTCTAGAATAGATCAGAATATCATCCACGAACATAAGCACAAACATATTCAACTGGTCTTTGAAAACCGTGTTCTTGCGATCTAAAAAGTATTCCAGAGCATCGGTCAGTCCAAATGGCATCACCAACCACTCATAGAAACCTGACGGCATACGAAACACGGTAATAGGCACACTCTTCTTTGCTATTCTCAACTGGTAAAATCTGATTGCCAAATCCATTGGGAGAACAACTTTGCACGTGCAGCTGATCAAACAAGTCATCAATGCGTAGGAGTAGATACTTATTCTTCTTCGTTACCTTTTGTTCTACTCAAGATATTCCACACACAACCTCAAAGAACCATCCGCCTTCATTGTGAATACTACAGGTGTGCCCCACTCAGATATGCTCCTTCAAATGAACCCTTTCCTCAAAAGGTCATTCACTTGCACCTCCAATTCCTTCTGCTTCCTAGATGCCATATGACATAAAGGCATTACTATCGGTTTGGCTTCCTTCACCAAGTCTATCTGAAACTTGATCTCTCTCTGTGATGGAAGTCCAGTCACTTCCTCGAAGGAATTCAGATACTCTCTGTGATAGGCACTGATGACAATCCCTCTTGTGGAACCTCAAGTGAATATAGAAAGCTAACCATTACCCTATATTGTGGTAGGTAGTTAATCACTACTGTTCGCCCGTTCACATCTCTAATTGTCACCAACAGCTTCTCACAATCCACTATGGTCACTACTTCCTAAGCCAGTCCATTCCTAAGATAATCCCAAACCCAACAAAGTTCAAAACAAAACAATCACAAACCAAAGAACATCCATGACTCAATAAAACTAAGCCATGACAAACCATGCAAACTTTAATAGAGCCTCCAATTGGGTTTCTCACGACGAGGGGTCGGTCTACTATATCAGGTTTCAATCCTAATCTATCTACTAAATCACTACATATGAATGAATATGAAGCACCGGTATCAAACAAAACTCGAACAGGAACATCACCAATAGAAACCATACGTTGAAAGATGACTCTCTTCCCCTTCTCCTTCACCGAGGGAGTACTCGACGAAGTTGGGACTGCGTCCAAAGCATATGCCTTCACCATTTGCTTATCTTTTACCAATTCTGGATAATTCTTCTTCAAATGCTTGGCCTTATCACAATTATAGCATTTCTTCTTCTCGCTCGTCTTACAATTATTAATTAGACAACCCTTCTCATTTCATATAAAGCAAGTTGGTTTCCATTTACCCTTCTTCTTGCCACCCTTACCCTGAAGCTGCTTCCTCTTTCCATTCCACTACTTCTTTCCTTCACCGCCTTGCTACAACTTTGACTCCTCTTTCTCAGTGGAAACAACAATAGCAATCTTAGCCAAAGGGTACAAGCACTCATGGTGTAGTGCCTTCTCTACCAACTTCTCGAATGCCTCATTTATATGGCTCACTAGCGTCTCTCTAAGATAGTCATCCAATACTATGATGAATCTCTCATTCTTTCTCAAAGGAGTATCTGACATCCCATACTTTGACAAGACGTCAAACTCCGCAACATATTCTGAGACTGACATCTCTCCCTACTTGAGATCAACAAATTTTCTAAACAAAACCGACTTTTGGGTCGAGAATAAACTTCTCCTCAAAGCTCGTCTTAAACTGATCCCAAGAAAACTGGTCTTCTGGAGTTGCAATAGTGACAGCTTTGGACCAATTCATAGCTCGACCCTAAAGCTGTCTCAAAGCCAACTTTATCTTCATAACATCTTCCATCTCCATATCACCGAAGATCCACTCACAAGTATATAACCGATCTTGCACTTCTATAGCTGACTCCATCCCATGAAAGGGCTTTCCTTTAAGAGTAGAATAATCTTCTCTTAGCTTGCCGAAATCAGCCCTAGGCGCGTGCACTAGAGCACCTCCACCTATCACCACTCCAGGAGCATTCCTCATCATATTAGCCATCATAGCATTGAACATGGCTTGGACATCAAGCGTAGTAGCTGCTGATCCTGCTCCTTCCTCTACTCCTGAAGTAGAACTCCTCATAGTGTTCCTAGAATGCCGGCTCATTCTTATCTTTAAGAATGATCAGTCTCTCATAAAGAAAACTATGTCCATAGTGCCCATGTACATGCGACTTATATTATATAATATATTACTATATAGCTTTGAAAACCAAACTTATAACAAGTACACTCTCTCCCGTGTACACATACACACAGTCTCGATCCAGTCTAAGGCGATAACATCTTCCCTATCTTCACTGGATCACGGTACCAAATCCAATTATCGTGTAACTAAAGCTCCGATACTAAATGTGATGATCATCCTATACCATTGGCACTAATAGTATATAATAGTGCGCTACAGTCATGCCCGGTCGATATAGAATGATCATCAAGGTTGAAATAAAGCAATATAGCATATATCTAATTTACCTCATAATGCATGGATAAAATATAATATCATAGATGTTGGAACTGTGACGTCCGCAATAGAAATTATAGGTGAATTTCAAATTTTTTACTCTATTGGATCTTTATTGGGCCTATAAAGTATAATTAATTTAGAACATTTCTAATTTTGGTTAAAATAGAATCATGTATTTTATTTAAATTAATGTATTTTGTGATATAAAGTTAATTTTTTTTTATTTAATATATATATATATATATCTGTGTGCGCGCGCACGTGCATGTGTAACATAGTAATCAATGAAGGGTATAACATGCCCGTATATAGATGTTAGGATTTACATTGCAACGGACATAATAGCTCATTTGTATGTATTTTATGTTGTCCAAATATGTGCGTATGTTTATATATATATACATATACATATAGACACACATATATATGCTATAAATTCCAAATAACTATACACACACATAGACATACATACATACATATATATATGAATTACAAATATGTTTCATTAGTATAATATTACAAAATTTATTTATATATATACATATGTTTCAATATATATATATATATAATTATATAATATTATAATTAATAGCTTAAATCATTTATGTATATATATAGATAAATAAATGCATATATAAATAAATATACATATATACACAATATTATTTATTTTATTTTTTACATATGCGAAATATAGACTAACTATTTGACTATACATAAATAAATAAATATATATGTATGTATTTTTTTTTTTTGAAAAAAGGTGAATTTTATTGATGCCTCAAAGGCCGAACAAACTTACAAAGTCTTGATACAGACAAAAACAAGAAGCCTAACCGGCAAAAGTAAAACAAATAAAGCTAAAAGGTAGGCTCTACTACAAACTCATCCACGAAAGCTCAGAGACAAAAATCATGGCGGATCCACTTTATATATAATAAATATATATATAAAGGTAAATAATTTCATGATTTATTATATACACATAAATATAGAATAAATAAATATGTAATAATTTTAAAATTTCTTCCAGTTCAAAACTAACTTAGGTTTGTAGATATTATAATTTAATATTTTAATATATATTTTCTATGAATTAATTAGTAGTTTCGGCCATAATTAATTGATATAAAATAATTGTAACCCAAAAATTCAAAATTTAAAAGTTTCAAAATTCTAGGACCATATTATAGGGGTTGTGAAAAAATTTGAGACTTTTTTGAATTAAAATATTATTTTTGCTAAAATATTCACTATTCGACCGAAATTTATATTAATTATCAAAAATATAACTTAATGTTAAAAAAATTTGAAAAAAATTTCCAAGAACTTCTAATATCATATAGCAATTTAAAAAATATGAAAATAAATTTTAGAATCATTAATTATTTGACATAAAATAACGAATTCATAAAATCATTAAATATTGACAATAAAATATATAATATAATATAAAATTAATTTTTGGTTCTTATAATTCCTAATAACATAAGCAAGTATAGGAAATTTTTTGAATCAATATTATATAGTATATAATCGTATATGATTTTATATGAATAGTGTATATGTATTTATATACAAATTAATATATTTATACATATATATTGATTAACATAATATTAAATAAATTTTATATAGCAAATAATGCCTGATTATATTATAATTTTGAACATAAACATCAAAAATCATGCACATAACCAATTTGATTGTAACAACTACATTTACATACAACAATCTCACATAACTAGATATATAACAATAATAAATACATATGTATTCATGTGTCCATAATTAATAGATTATAAAACATGATTTTATATCTATAATATGAATGAATATTACCTATTACAGATTCCTTTGATTCCATGTTTAAATTATGAATTCCCTTCTCTTAACCCGATCCGTTAGACTGCTAGTCTGGAATCACCGACCTTTCACTATTGAATAGCTTTGGATGTAACTTGAATTTGATTTGAGATTTTGGGAGTTGATTTGGAGATGTGTTTCAGCCAGCAAATAAGATGATAATGGCAGCTAAAAAAGGTTTGTAAATTAGGGTTTAGAGATCCATATACATAAACACACACACACATACACACACACACACACACACACACACATATATATATATATATGATTGCATAAGAGAGAAAATAAGTTAATCTTATTACTTATTCTCGTTTAATCTTAATCATCTATCTCCAAGCCTATCCCTATGTTTTAGCCGCCTCCTATATCTACCCAAACCAACCGATTTCTCCCTTATAAGTCCATGGGCCATGTGCCCATTTGGCCCAAATTAAATATATAAAATTATATCTAATTTAATTTGTTATCGATTTCTCTTATCGATCGATATATTTATAACTATTTTTTTAAAAACCCTACTCCGGAGGGTAGAGCTAGGGAATTCAGTTGTCCGCCACACTGATCCCCCTTTTTAGCTAGCCTAACCAAAAGCATCAATCCCCTACCATTTTATTTTGGTTTTGTTGAGGATAACCGCTCCGAGCCTTAAGGGAAACATATCTCGGCTATAGGACTCAAACCTGCAACCTCCAGGAACTTTGTTCCATCGTTGCAAGGTAGTCACAACAAGCTAACATTATTTATTTCTCAAATCATATTCAAATTTTATAATTATTATTTCATAAATATTAATTAAATTAATTCACAATAATTATAAACTAGTTAAATCGTTTGGTCTAATGAGAATTCATCATTTCGGTTGTGTGACTCTTGGGCATAAATTCGATCGGCGATTAACATCGAACTATTCGACTGTTAACGTTCACACATCACTTAGCAGGTGGTGTGACATTATGGCTAAATTTATCACTTACTTGGTTTCAATTTAAATCCAATTTTAGTTTAATAATTACTCGGTTGTGATATTTATTTACACCAATTCTCTTTGTCAAAACTATATCACTTTGGACTTATGGAATTTGGTAATGGTCAAAAATTCCAATATCGTCCATATTCAACTCTATAGTCCAAACACAAAGTCCTTGGTTCAATTATAACAATAATGATTAATCGAAATGCTCTAGTCAGGGACTTTGAATTTTAGTTAACTTGAGTTGACTATGATACTAACCCCATATAACTGAGGAGATGTATCCTCTCTTGAATAGTGCTTCACTACCAATACTACCACTCGACCCAACTATAGTCACTCGATGGAACGCCATGCCATGATTTGACTATTATCAAAGCGAAGCTTTCATATTAAAGATCCACAGTACTGTCAAGTCGAGAGAACTGTGTAAATCGGTCACATCGATATTTCTATTTGACCTTAGTTATATTAACCAACAGAAAACAATCGAGTAAGTCGTTCCATATTTATTCAATAACTGTTATACGTAATCCCTAGGTTCCTCCAGCAGCCATGAGTAATACACTGCCCAATATTTGGAGAGTGTTACGTACTCTAGTCTCAACGGATACATCGATATCCAATCTCGATGCATCTTGATTAGGAACATTTAAAATGGTATATTCATTTATATTGCCATAAATTACTCACGGTTACAACACTTTGTAATTACTATCACAAAACATACCATTTATGGATTTTCCATTAGATATACTTTTAACTAAATTAATTAATTATATAACCATATTATATCAAGTATATTATAGAAAGAAAATACCTTTTATTCCGAACAAGATTGGTCCATGTGTTAGATATATGTAACAAATTACATATCCCTAACTCTATCGATCTCTCACTTGCACTTGCGGTCAATTATGGAATCTTATTCCAACTTTTCCAATCGATTTTTTTAAAACCTATTAGGTCAGTCCCTTAGTGAACGAGTATGCTATTATGTTTTAATCATCTACTTTGTAGATTAACTCTCTCTGGCGCTGATAAATACTTTTATTATATGGAACAACTCAGAGTATGTCTCTCGACTTCTAGTGGGCGTTAAGTTCTATTACGAACTATGTCATGACATTTTTATCGTATAACAATTTTTTGGGATTCTCAATATTTGAAACCACTCTTAGCTCGGTTATAAATTTGTGCATTTATATTTATATACATTGTTTTTATTGTGGCACCATTCAAGTCAATGAATCAACCACAATCTCTTCTATTTGATACATTTCTAACTTAATGATTCCTAATATGTTATTGACAATTTATACTCAATATCACTTATGAAATTTGAGTCTGAATGCTCCTTCATAAGGAGTTTGTTGTTTCTGTAAACAATTCTCTAGTACTCAATAAATACACGAGAACTCCTTAAACACCCATTTAGTGCTATTAATTTGAATTTAATATTTACTTCATGTATCAAATACATAAACAAATCATGATATCATAGATAACATAACATGTACAATAATTGCTACTGTCGGTGCATAAAGAATCCATTTTACATGTTTTGTATTAAACATTATAATAAGGAGTCCTTACATATTGTTTGGGACATTCCCAACATCTTTTGTACTTACTATAAAAGACACCATTTATAAATCAAAATAAAGTATTAAAACAACTAAAACTGATTTTAACATAAGTACATAGTTAAAATCAGTAATATGTTGTTTACTTCTTGTTTAGAAATATCAGTGTACATTTTTTTGTCTTCTTTCTTGTGAACACACGCTTCCTCTGCATTTTGATGAATAATCAAACTATTTGATATTTCTATCAAAATATTTGTTCAATTCCAATGCTTATAAAATGATACTTTCTATCATTTCTTGGATCATATCCAATGACTCACAAACTCAATATCGCTCTAACTGACTTTGAGACATTTTTGGTTATTATGTGTAAATAGCTTACTCTAAATCAGTGTTTTTATTTTCTATTCCAATACATACGTACCAAAACACTAAGTCTTATCAAGTGATAATCTTGTGAGTAAATCCGAAATAAATTAGGTACATTGAATAACGAATCTATTACGCTAATTTCAACAACTGAAATTTACGAGGTTATTCTTATGAATGTTGCTCATTAAATTCCAACTACATTAGTCTTTTAAAGACAAAATTGCGGTCGATGGATCACATCCCTTCGGATATGATTACCAAAATAATATTTTCGTAATGAACTTGGAATCCCTTTGGACTTGCGCATCATACCATATTATGGAGTCAGCACTATTAATGGTTTAGTTAAATAACAAAGGACTATTTATATTTTCGACATTGGTAAGAAACTCAATTTCTCTTTAATGTGTGAGAATACTTATTGCACATTCTAATACGATGTGTTCATTTATGTTAGTTAATTTCATTTCACCTCACAGTAATTAGTTTTATCCTTGGATCTATCCAATTCCATCTACCAATAATTTCTCAAAGAAATACCTTTACTATGAAGTTGATGTTTCTTAAAACAATAATTGTTTCTTAGTGCAATGGAATAGGCATTTATAAACACTAAATGAATTGCCTTTTATATAAAACTGATTAGTTTTAGTTTACGAAACTTATGTTCTAAACATAAATATGTCATCCAATGACAGTCCTTCCCAAACTTCTTTTGGGGGAGATTCATACAAGATCCCTCATGAACAATTATTACATGCTTCGACTTACACAACTTGCCAACTCATGAACAATTATTACGTTGAGGTTTCTTATAAACCCTCATCTTGTATGTTTTATAAACTATTATTAGATGAAATAATTTTAACCTTGTATATTACTCTTAAATACACGACCTTATAGAAAGAAGTAAACTCAACTTCACCTACAATTAATCGTACTTTGTCCAACCAAGCGTGATACTCCTTATTGGTACATCATTATGTATCACAAGAAGGGATGACTTTTGAGATTGAATCTTTATTCACTTATAGGTACATTCGGAAATTTTCGAATAAACTCACCCATTCAATCAAATTGAAGCATTTCTATTACATGTTATATTATTTACTTTCGTTTATACTCTACGAGTGTATCTTGGACATACTACATGTGTATCAAATGCACATGTCCATGTCCGTGATAACTCATCGGTGGATATGATGAAGTACGTGGAACCATTTTGGTCTTAATAGACTTACAATTGCATACATTTATATGTATCAATCCAAACAGTTCATCAACTCTTATGATGCTCCCACTAAATGGATGAATTGCCTTTAATCGTTTGAGATCTAATTAATTAGTATCATATGATTAATAATCATATAATAAAATTATTTCTTAAAATTATGGCTTAGTCTATAATTCCAAAATCACTGTAAATAATATTAGATACTTCTGTATTTTCCAACGCATCACTTTTGTTATAAAAACAAATACCGCATTATAGTTTTATTTCATAAGTAATATTCATAATATCCATACAAAATTATAGCTATGTCTACCTTTCAATCGATACTGAAAAATAATCATTATTTCACAAATAATGTTCGGTATGTTTAATGAAAACAATTTTCGTACTTTGATGAAATTAGTAAGTGTTATATGACATGCTCCTACTATTTCCGGCATAATATAATAGCATACTAAATTTGGAGGTCCATCATTCACTTAATATAGTTTATTTATTTCATATACTATAACTATATTACAGCGGAGAGTTCTTTAATCAAATGTCTTGAACTTAAAGAAATAAATCTCATAGAAAAAAATTTCTATATGAAAATACATTTTGGAATAAAAATCATATTTCTTATTCCAATGTCAAGTATCAATTATTATTATTACTATTCCCTTTTTTCATCTCAACTTTACCTTAAATTATATTTACTCTTGTACATTTGTTTTTATTTCTAAATGGTCGAACCATTCAAAAGAAAACCCTTACTACAATATCATAACGAACTCTTTACAAAGATGCAATCGATCATCCCTTACATTTAAGGACGTTAAATATGATGCACCTTATGTAGACTGATCAAACTAACATTTTAGTGATTGAATTCTTAATTTTTTTTTATAGTTTTGGTCTAGTGTTACATTTAACACAATACGATCCTTTTGTAATCAATCAAATTGAATGCTCGATCTCGCAGTACTGTTTATTAGCTTATTTCAATGAATCAACTTCATCGAAATATTGTACATTACGAACTATGATCGTTTCCAATTTAACATTTATATGCGTTATGGATCAAATATCCATAGTCTCATATTGCTTTTAGAGTTCAAAATTTTAGAATGCAATACACGGTCTTAGCCAGATAAATATTTAAGCGACCAAATTACGAACGTATTAAGTAGTTGTAAAATCGAGTACTTGAATAGTATTGAAATATTAACATGCAAGAAGCATCTATTAGTAAGTATATGTTATATTCCTATTTGCTAATCTTTGATTCAAATCATTTGCATATCTTAATTGATAAATGTTTTATTAACCGTATTAAATGCGAGAATTTATCATAATATATGATTATAATATTATATAATATATGTTCTTACAATATTAGAAAGATTAAATTGTATCATTTCATTTTTCTAATAAGGCTCTCACTAATTTTTTATGTTTCACCAAATCCTAAGCGAAAACATAAAAGTCTTTCGACTTCACTAGTAGGTGTTAAGACTCGTTTGTCTTGGAATTCTGACATTGAGTTTGCTCATAAGCCATAGCTCTATGGACGATGGATAACTCCTTATCAGTTGTATCATATGAATTTCCTAACCCATGGTTCCTTGTCCTAATCTCATTTCAACCTATGAGTTTGCTCAACAAACCGAAAGAGATTATTCACTCATACCTACCATACATCGACGACCTAAGTATAGTATGTACCTTGAGTTTGCTCAACACATACATATAGTTATCTTACCTCATCTATTCAATATTTTAATAATAGTAGACATACTATCCTTAGCTTGAGTTTTCTCAATAACCGAGTATACAAGTAATTTATTAATATATATATATATATATATATATATGGTAGAGGACAACATTATATTAAAAATTCATAATCTTTAATATTTAATATTGAGTGATATCAACTTATGGAATAATATAACTCTTATGAATTGCCATCATGATTCAAATGTCGAACACATCAGAAATCACGGTATACGTACGATTATGTATGTACTTATTCCTTAAGTCTAATTAGGGTATCTTCGATGTTTCACATTTATTTTATACATTCATATTATATAAGTTTTATGATTATATAACTTTTATATTTCATACTACTTATATAATAGTCTTATGTATAATATTATATTAATTAAATCTTATTTGACTAATTTTTAATCAATTAACATTTTAATTAATTTTATATTATTTTAAGATAACATTTATATTAAATATTTATTACATATTATAACTTTTATAATATTACACATATATCTTTTATATGTGTATATTCATTTAATTAACCAACCTTTAATTTACTTATTCAATTGATTAACCTTTAATTAATTTATATAATTAATTAACTTTTAATTAAGTTATTTCATTAAACAATTTTAATCAAATTAAATTAATTTCAAAATTCAATTCATATGAATACATGTAAACTTATGTTATTTTAAAACATTTTAAAATAGCACAACATATATCATAATATATAATACATGCATACATATTTTATTAATTAACTTATTTAATTAATGTACTTTATTAATCCAATTAATAAATTTCAAAATTTTCGAAATTAATCTATTTATTTTCAAACATTTTGAAAATTTTACTATATTAGAATTATTATAATAAATATATTTATATCTTATTTTAAATTTAACTTTTAAATTTAAAATCTTATATTCTAATTTCTAAACAATTTTGAAAATTTATATTATAACATTTATAATATCTTTCTCATTTTAAATTTAAAACTTTTATTTTCAGTTTCAGAACAACTTTAAAATTAGCTCAAGGCCTAATTTAAATTGGGCCTTTTTTATTTGTGATAACCTTTTGAGTTGTGAGCTTAATAGTTAACCCTAATATGGCTAATATAGACCGCATAGGCTATTAGGCTTCGATACCACTGTTGGAACTGGGCCAGCCGTAGTGGAAGTTATGGGTGAATTTCAAAAAATTTATCCTATTAGATCTTTATTGGGCCATGAAGTCTAATTTATTTAAAGCATTTCTAAATTTGGTTTAAATAAAATCATGTATTTTATTTAAATTTATATATCCTGTAATATAAAGTTAATTTGTTTGATTTAATTTATATCCATGTACCATACATACATATACATACATATATATATGCGTGTATGTGCATGTATAACATAGTAATCCATGGAGGGTATAATATACCTGTATATAGATGTTGGGATTTACATCGCAATAGACACATTGGCTCATTTTGTACGTATTTATTGTTTGTTGTCCAAATATGTGCATGTGTGTGTGTTTATATGTTATTCCAAATAACTATACGCACATGCACACACACACATATATACATATATGTTTCATTATTATACATACATACATACATACATACATGCATACACACACACACACAGATATATATAAATATATATCTCTGTGTGTGTGTGTATGCATGTTATAAATTCAAATAATTATATACATCCACACACACAGACACATACACACATATATTTGTATGTGTATTATATGTTTCATTATTAAAATATTACAAAAGATACACACACATATGTTTATATATATATATATATATATAATTATATAATATTATAATTAATAACTTAAATCATGTATGTATATATATGTGGATAAATAAATGCATATATATATAATATTATTTATTTTATTATTTACATATGCGAAATATAACAAACTATTTGATTATATATAAATATATATATATATAATAAATATACAATTAAAGGTAAATAATTTCATGATTTATTATATATACATAAATATAATATATATATATATAATAATTTTAAAATTTCTTCCAGTTTGAAACTAACTTAGATTTATAGATATTATAATTTAATATTTTAATATATATTTTCTATGAATTAATAGTAGTTTCGACCATAATTAATTGATATAAATAATTGTATGACAAAAATTCAAATTTTAATATTAGATCATATTATAGGGGTTGCGAAAAAATTTGAGATTTTTTGGAATTAAAATATTATTTTTAATAAAATAATCACTATTTGGACGAAATTAATATTAATTATTAAAAATATAAAATAATGTTAAAGAATTATGGAAAAATTTCTAAGAACTTTTGATATGATATAGTAATTTAAAAAAAATATGAAATCCAATTTTAGAATTATTCATTATTCTACATAAAATAATCAATCCATATAATCATTAAATATTGATCATAACATATATGATATAATATAAAATTAATTTTTAGTGTTTATTATTCATAATAAACATAAACAAGTATAAGAAAAAATTTGAATCTATATTATATAGGATATAATCATATATGCTTTTATATGAATAGTGTATATGTATTTATATACAAATTAATATATTTATACATATATTGTTAACCCTTAATTTTCTTCGACTCAAGAAGTATACGACTCATAGCCCAGACGACTTAACGAGTTAACACTATCAACGACTTATGAGATAAGAAGTGAACGACTTAAGTTATGTCACGACATAGTGACTTAAAAGAGCTAACGACCTAATTGCTGAAGTCTTCTACGAGTTAAGCTTGTTACGACTTAAGGGCTTTACGACTCAACGAGTTAAGTCTTCTACGACTTAAGGACTTTACGACTCAACGAGTTAAGTCTTCTACGACTTAAGGACTTTACGACTCAACGAGTTAAGTCTTCTACGACTTAAGGGCTTTACGACTCAAGGAGTTAAGTCTTCTACGACTTAAGGGCTTTACGACTCAACAAGTTAAGTCTTCTACGACTTAAGGGCTTTACGACTCAACGGGTTAAGTCTTCTTCGACTTAAGGGCTGCGCGACTTAAGGAGTTGAGCTTTCTACGAGTTAAGGACTTACGACTCAGGAGGATGCTACGACTTAAGGGTCTTACGACTTAAAGGTTTCACGACTTAAAGGTCTTACGACTTAAAGGCTATCAGGGTAAAATCCAAAGCCCGTGCCTGTGCTACTTTTATCTAGTAAGTCGGCTACGACTTAGCACTTGTCTTCAACTGAGCCACAAGATGAACCCAGTATGGCGCCTACGAGATATCTTAAGTCAAATACGAGTTACGACTTACCATAAGTCGGTCACGACTCATGACTTGGCCAAAAAGAGAGTTCAGAATTCAACTCCTATAAATAGGCCACCACTTCCAACATGAAGGGGACTTTTGGCCATTCATTTCTTCAAGCGCCGTTACTCTGTCGAAGTCTCCATTCATCCAGCAATCAAAGATCCTCAAACATTCAAGACGCTACAACAATCTTCAAGAGATAATTCCTTACATCCAACATGGATTCATCGAATTTCATCGACGAAGATTGAGCTAGTAGTCAAGATTGTTTCTTTTGATCAAGTTGTATTGTTTTGATAAGAGATTTGTATCGATTTGTAACCAAATTCAGTAATAAAGAGATTCAAAGTGGACGTAGGCTTAATCTCAAGCCGAACCACTATAAATTGCTGTCTTTTACTGCTTTTCTGCCAGTTTACTGCTTAAATTCTGTTCCCGTCACACGGGTGGTGCTTTCACGATTCTATTACACACATCGGGTGTTAGCATTTATTCTTTAGCGTTAACATTTTGGTGCTTTCATTGAGAGCCCAACTCAGGATACTATTCACCATCGCTTCACACAAGTTTGTTGAAAAAATTTCCTACAAAACCAGAAGTCTATCAGACATAATGGCTCCTGGAAGGAAACGAAAGGCTGTCAGATCTGAAAATGTTCAAGAAAATACCACCACTTCTATTTCACCGAGTCAAGCGGCTCCAAGCGTCGGGGTGACGCGAGAGGAGCTAGACGCTGCTATGTCTTGGCTATACCAACAGATTGAAACTCAAAACAATCTGATGATGGAAAAACCGAACGCTCTGCTCGGCGCCAACCAAAGACCAGTGGGTAATGAAGAAAACATCGCTGATGCTCTTCGCAATTCCGAAGGAAAAAATATTCCTCAAGGGGGATCAGGTGCTGCTGAAGGGGCACCCCTCCAAGCTGAAGGATCTAGGCCATCGCCGATTTTCCGCGAACATCTGCCCGGACAAACTTCTGAGAAAGTGGCTGAAGTCTATTCCACCAAATCTTTGAACAACGAGGAATATCTTTCTAGCATGATCAAGCAAATAATGAAGGAGAGCATGCAGAGGGATGAAGATGAGAGCGAATAGGGATTCGCACCAAGTAGAACTCCGTTTACCGAGAAGAT
Source organism: Allium fistulosum (assembly GCA_030737815.1). Taxonomy (NCBI): domain Eukaryota; kingdom Viridiplantae; phylum Streptophyta; class Magnoliopsida; order Asparagales; family Amaryllidaceae; genus Allium; species Allium fistulosum. The sequence continues at coordinate 583,233,284 of CM060906.1, read as the reverse complement.
TCTAAAGGCTGAATTTCCTAGAAAGTTTGTTCCCCCCACCATTCCTGCTTATCGGGGAACAAGTGATCCAAATCAGTTCTTGTATAAATACAACTGGCACATGACCGGCGCAAGAGCAACTGATGAAATTAAGTGCCGATATTTCCCAGTATATTTGGAAGGAGTGGCACTTCTCTGGTTTACCAAGCTTCCTGTCTGATCAATAGATCAGTTTTCCGATCTGACCCGAAAGTTCAAAGAGCAATTCAGGCTATACGCTTCAAAGGCAAAAGACATAATGTCATTGTCCAGTCTTGAACAGAATCCGGGAGAACCTATTAAATCATTCCTGAACCGTTTCAATATAGCTCTGGTAGAAGTTGATAACACAGAGCCACGAATGATCTTGACCTATTTGATGCGTGCTATCGACAAATCGAGCGAATTTGGAAAATGGCTGAAGATGAAAGAGCCAAATTCTCTCGAGAAATTCTACAAGAAAGCTGATGAATTCATACGCTTGGAAAATCTTCCAGCATCGATGAAGGTGGTGGCAGCAAAGGTGGAAAATGATACTGCCGCTCCGGTAAAGAAAGATTCCGGAGGTCAGAAAAGGGAAAATCACGAGGGGAAGAAACAAAAGGATACAAAGAAACCTCGCTTCTTCAAACCCTCAGATTTCACTCCATTGACCGACACTCTGGAAAATATCTTCTTCGCCACCAAAGATGCTGTGGATTATCCCAAACCGGCTGAGATAAAACCAGGAAAGGGCGCTATGAGAAATGGAAAGTTCTGCCGTTTTCACAACCAACCCGGTCATGATACCAATGACTGTCGTCACTTAAAGAGTTAATTGAAGAATTGTTGAGGGAAAACAAGCTGCAACAGTATGTCAAGAAGAACAGAAGTGACCCATCTTCATCAACTCAGAGGCAGCAACTCCCTACTCAGCCATCAGGTTCAGGTAAAGATACTGCGGCACAAGAATCTGAGAGGCCCGTTATCAATGTGATTACGGGGGGCCCACACCCAGCGGGCAGAAGCTGGGGGGAAATGGAACGATATGCTCATGCTTTGAAATACATCCTAGCAGAGGAAGATGTTTTTGCTGTAGAAAATGCTGCACCCCTGAAACAGCAAAAGATTTCAGATGATGATATTATGTTCAAAGCTAGGGATTCTATTGGTATTGAAGCTCCCACCATAGATCCTTTGGTTATCTCTGCAGGAATTGGACCGGCAATAGTAAGACGAGTGCTCATTGATTGCGGTGCTTCCTGCAATATACTCTTCAAGAAAACATTTGACCAGATGAAGATCCCAATGACCGACGTTCAAGCTTCGTCACAAAAGATCGTTGGTTTCACTGGGGAACCACAGCAACCAATCGGAACTGTCGAGTTGTTCGTGGAACTTGGGGAAGGGCAGAAAAGGGTAGTTCGCAAGCAAACCTTTGTAATTGTCGATGGATTTTCTGCCTACAATGCTTTCTTAGGCAGGCCAACTCTAGCTGCATTCAAGGCCATTTTGGCCCCGTGGTGCCTAACTATGAAGTTTCCTACAGAAAATGGTGTTGGTGTCATCAAGGGAGACCAAAATGCTGGACGCGAATGTTATCTTATAGAGCTTCGGGAAGCCAGGAAGAGAGAAATGGGTAAAAATGCGGCAGCTCCCCTCCGCATCAAAAACCCAACCTTATAGCAAATACAGGGTGGTCCCTACACTGGTGAGCATAGTGGTGCAAGGCGAGAAATGGACCCCAGAAAATCCAGTGCAGAGGAGAATAGAGTGGTGCCCGTGGAAGTTACGGTACCAATACCTGTCGACTCCAAAGACCCAAACAAAGTACTTAATGTGGGTTCGCAACTAAGTACAACAGTTCAAAACACACTGATATCATTTCTAAAAGCAAATCTGGACGTGTTCGCTTGGTGTCATGCTGATATGTGTGGAATCTCTCCAACAATTGCTGTTCACACTCTGAATGTCGATCCGAAATTCACACCAGTAAAACAGAAACGAAGAACTCAAGGTCTAGAAAGGTCAGCAGCTTTAAAGGAAGAAGTAGATCGTCTCATGGAGAATAATTTCATCAAAGAATCCACTTATCCAAATTGGGTTTCAAATCCAGTACTGGTTAAGAAGGCAAATGGAAAGTGGAGAGTATGCATTGATTTCTCAGATCTAAACAAAGCTTGCCCCAAAGACTGCTTCCCGTTGCCTAGAATCGATCAACTGGTAGATGGGACGGCTGGACATGAGTTGTTGTCTTTTATGGATGCCTACTCCGGATACAATCAGATTATGATGAATGAACCAGATCAGGAAGACACAAGCTTTATCACAGATGTGGGACTCTACTGTTACAAAGTCATGCCATTCGGATTGAAGAATGCAGGGGCAACCTACCAAAGACTTGTCAACGCTATGTTCAAACCTCAGATTGGCAAAACTATGGAAGTCTATGTTGACGATATGTTAGTAAAGTCAAAGAAAGCAGTAGACCACATGGATCATTTGGCGGAGATGTTTACAATTCTTCGAAAGTATGGAATGAAGCTCAATCCATTGAAATGTTCATTCGGGGTAGAGTCTGGAAAATTCCTGGGTTACATCGTAAGCGCTAGGGGTATTGAGGCCAATACTGCTCAAATCACAGCTCTAAGAGAAGTTAAAGCCCCTAGAACAAAGAGAGAACTGCAAAGTCTCAATGGAAAAGTTGCCGCTCTTAGTCGCTTCATCTCCAAGGCCACAGACAAATGCATTCCCTTCTTTGATGCTTTAAAGAAAGGAAAGAAAAATTTTGAATGGACTCCCGAATGTCAGAATGCTTTCGATCAACTGATTCATCATATGAGAACTCCTCCGGTCCTTTCCAAGCCTAGTGATGGCGAAGACCTCTTCATCTATTTAGCAATTTCATCCCATGCTCTAAGTGCAGCACTCGTACGAGAAGATATGAGAATACAACGTCCAGTCTACTACATCAGCAAACGGTTCACTGGGGCAGAGATGAATTATTCAAAGATAGAAAAGCTTGCTTATTGTTTGATAATCGCTTCCAGGAAGTTGAGGCCCTATTTTCAATCTCATCCTATCAAGGTCCTGACTGATCAACCTCTAAAGCAAGTCCTGTATCGTCCTGAAACTTCGGGTCGTCTCTTGAAGTGAAACATAGAACTCAGCCAATATGACATCACTTACCATCCCCGAAGAGCAATTAACGGACAAGCTTTAGCAGATTTCATTGCAGAGTCCACTAACAAAGGTGACCTCAAGGAAGAAACAACTGACTGCATTCCGATACAGTGGAAGTTGTATGTTGATGGCTCGAGAAATGATTACTGTTCTGGGGCAGGAGTTGTGCTTGAAACTCCCGAAGGATGATCACTATGTTATGCATTAAGACTAGAATTCCCTTCGACAAACAATGAAGCAGAATATGAAGCCCTTATTGCCGGTTTAAAAATCTCCAAGGAACTAAACATCAAAGTGATACAGATTTTCAGCGACTCTCAGCTTATTGTTTGCCAGGTGAAGAAAGAATTTCAAGCCAAAGGAGGGAATTTGCCTGCATATTTGTCAAAAACATCCGAACTTCTCAATGATTTGGATCACTATTCAATAAGCCACATACCCCGAGAGGAAAATATGAAGGCAGATTCTCTAGCAAAGTACTCAAGTTCCGGAGAAGCTCAATTACTGGGATTAGTTCCTGTAGAAGTTCTGTCAGCTCCAAGCATTGATGAAATGGATATTGATTGGATTATGGCTACGTCTCAAGAGCATGAATCATGGATGACTCCAATCAAAGAATACTTACTCAGTGGTTCCCTGCCAGAAAGTTCTAAGGAACGTCGAAAATTATTGAGAAAAGCGTCGAGATATATAATTCAAGATGGCCGATTATACAGACGGGGATTCTCAATGCCATTACTCCGATGTGTAACCAAGGAAGAAGCTAAGACAATCTTAGCAGAGGTACACGGAGGAGAATGTGGAGATCATTCAGGTGGTCAAACACTTGCAAAGAAAATTCTCCGATATGGGTATTTCTGGCCGGATATTAATCGAGATGCTGCAGCTTATTCCAGGAAGTGCGACAAATGCCAAAGATTTGCAAAAATCCCAAGAGCACCTTCCACCGAGCTCACACAGATGGTCAGCCCATGGCCATTCGCCATTTGGGGAATAGACCTAATTGGACCATTACCGACCGCTAAATCAGGGATTAAATATGCTATTGTTGCCGTTGATTATTTCACCAAATGGGCTGAAGCCGAACCTTTGGCCACCATCACTTCTAAAAAGATGATAAATTTTGTAACGAAGAATATCATTTGCAGATATGGTGTGCCACAGAAGATAATCACAGACAACGGTACTCAGTTTGAAAGTGAAGAATTCCAGGATTTTTGCAAACGGTTCAGAATTCGAAAAAGCTTCTCAGCAGTGGCTCATCCGCAGGCAAATGGGCAAGTGGAAGCAGTTAATAAGATCATCAAGTCAACTATCAAAAAGCAACTCGAAAAAGCAAAAGGTGGTTGGGTTGATAAACTTCCATTAGCACTATGGGCGTATAGAACTACTCACAAAACTGCGACTGGGCACACTCCATTTTCACTGGCATACGGATCAGAGGCAATGATTCCGGTGGAAGTAGAAGTCCCTTCACATAGAAGAGTTCATTTCAACGAAGCTGAAAATGAGAAACTACAACTTGAAGCACTTGATTTTCTTGATGAGAAAAGAGAAGAAGCTAGGCTCAGAGTTTCAGCTCATCAGCAGAGAATTGCCAGGCATTTCAACTCTAAGGTTCGCCAACGCAGCTTTGAGATCGGAGACATGGTTTTGAAAAGGATCATGACAGCAACTGGTGTGTTTGGGCCAAACTGGGAAGGACCATATGTCATAGGCACTAAACTTCTTGATGGCACATTCAAACTCATAACTGTTGAAGGAGATCCAATTCCAAGAGCCTGGAATAGCAACCACTTACGTCCTTATTTTACTTGAAAGAAAACGCTTGGTTCAAAATTGTAAAATAATGATGAATGTATCAGTTGTATTGTAAAATATTGTAAATCAGTGTGAATGAATGAAAGCTATAAAGTGGATGTAGGCCCGATTCTTGGCCGAACCACTATAAATCTTGTGTTCTTTACTATTTCATAATGCCTGTTTTATTTCGATATATAAATACTTTAAATGTATTGCTAAAATGTCGATTCAAAATTGCAGGACATCAAAACAATGCTTGCTCGTCACAAAACCAAGCGACAAAAATTCCAAACTCAAATCCTATGCAAGGAAAACTTCACATAAAAAGTTGACAACTCCACTGTGACAAACCTTTGTTCACTAGTTGAGATCGTCGTTATGAATAGACATCCAACTAGATAACTCGCGTTTGTCTCGTGAAGTCATTCAACAGTGAAGTCCACTCCTTCGGATGAAGCAAATTACTTGTAAAAGGAAAGAAGATGTGCTTGGGAACGATAATGAGAAATCGCTAATTGGCAGATGATGAAAGAAAGTTGCCAAGCAAACAAAGAAGCAGACAAAGGGCGGTATGCCTCTCAACAGGAAGGCCAGAAGATCCACTAAAGGGACGCCTTCCCAAGCGGAAGGAACAGGACCCTCGCTAACTGGTCGTGATGCATCCGATCAGATAGCTTACGTCCGTCCCGTGGATCCACTCGCCCCTGAGACGCAACCTACCTGGCACACCAACCAAAGCCCTCTAACGAGGCACGCCAATAAATGGGAGAGCTTTCCTCAATCAAAAAGATCGGTGGGACTACCAAAGGGGCACTTTGTTAGTTAATTGTGATCGTTTGTGCAAACAAACATCCAATCAAGCAACTTGCATCCGCCCCGTGGACCCCGCCGACCATGAGAAAGTAACTTCCAGGCAATCAAAAGCCCTTTTCGGAGGCACAAGCCCTCTTCGGAGGCACAAGCCATCTTCGGAGGCACGCTTCACCATGCTTGAAGCACAAAATCAAAAGCCCTTTTCGGAGGCACAAGCCCTCTTCGGAAGCACAAGCCATCTTCGGAGGCATGCTTCACCATGCTTGAAGCATAAAATAAAAAGCCCTCTTCGGAGGCACATTTCACCAGGGTAGAAGTGCAAAATGCTTCTCTTCGGAGACCCACTTCACTAGAGTTGAAATACCAAAATTGCTTCTCTTCGGAGACCAAAATTGCTTCTCTTCGGAGACCAAAATTGCTTCTCTTCGAAGACCAAAATTGCTTCTCTTCGGAGACCAAAATCGCTTCTTTTCAAAAACCTCTTCAGAGGCGCACTTCACCTTGCTTGAAGTACCAAAAATAAGCCCCTTGCTGGGGCACAAAATCAAAACCTTCTTCGGAAGCTCATTTCACTGCGTAGGAAAATTCGCTTTTAACAAATAAAAGTGATCATCCCCAAAAGTTGAAGTGTTCTTCAGAAGAAAAGAGAAAGTAAAAACTTCTTGAAAGACGAGATATACTTTATTAAAAGCAGAATGATTCTTCCCTTAAAAGTGGAATAGTTATTCTCTGGAATAAGAGTATCAGTCTTGAAAAAGCTAGGAATATTGCAATGCACTTGCGGTATGGGGGCAATACTATACGATTCAATTACATGAACAAAGTAATATACAAGCAACATACCGCGAGTTCATCACAATATCATGAAAAATAGATGATGTGGAATAAATGCATTCTCAAACGCAGACAAAAAGTTTGCATAAGTAAAAAGAATCGTTTGTTCCACACCAAAAATAAAAAACAGATGCATTCTCACATACACAAGATTTTGTACAAGTAAAATAATTGTTTTATTTAGTACTATGAAAATTCTTTACATGTGCAAATATCTCAAAAAGTAAAAGCAGGGACCGGTACCCGCACAATCCCCGGTCGATACATGCAAAAAGCAAAAGTAAGGAGTAGAAAATCTAGCTTGTTATTCCTTCTTCTCACCACCTTTGGAGCCTTTCCCCGGCCTAATGATTAGTTTTTGGAGCCGTTGTGGACGGGTCGGGGCAGAAGGAGGAAAAGGCGCGGCTGGATCAACTTCTGCTTTGTAACAACCCGACATTTCGTACCCATTTAATTATCGCCTCTTGACGATCTAATCTAGTTGCTAATAAGCTATTGGCATTTTGATCGAATTGAAATTCTCTTCTTATCCGGTTTGAATTCTTTTCAAATTGGATTGAAATTCAATTATAAGATTTTTGTTAAAAGGATTTTTGGGCTTTATAAAAATCGTGACCCATATGTGTTTGGGGCCGTGAAAATTTTCAAGACAAATAATCGATCCCCCTCTCAATTTTCGTTCATTCAATAACTCGTTCCCTCCCTCTTTTTATTTTCATTTTCACGAACCCTAAATCACAAATGAAAAGAATGGCGGCCACAATCCTTTTCGTTCGTTCTCGCGTGTCCCCCTGAATCAAGTTAGGGCATCGGAATCGAAGACAACGGCCGCAAGGGGTTCGAACTTCGCTCGTCTTCCCTCGATTGCTACAGCTTCGAATCGTTTCTGGACTTCGTGTAGCATCACTCGAGACTGTTCCAAATTGTGGCTAAGGTGAGTGGCTTTCCACTCACATCTAATTCAAGTCGTCTTGATTCATTTATTGTTTTGAAAACTACGTTTATGATGATATTTACTTCGGTTTTGACTTCGAAGTTGTCTTCTTGTCCTTGATGCATTGTTTCTCAGCTGCTCTTGATTCCGAGTCATTGAGTAGTCTTGCTACTGTGATTTCTTTTGTGAGTCGCCCAATTGAAATGATTTCTGTAGTTCATTCGAATTAGTATATTTCGTAGTTATTAGCTTTATAGTTATTGTTTCGTGAATTTTGGGGACTTTGGCATGTCTATCTCCATATATGCATTTATCTTTGCACTGACCAGTTGTATGGTTGCATATATGTTGTATCATTGTGAAGTTTGGTTTACTGGTGGGTTTTCTTGGCACTGTTCCACTTGGATTACGAGGGTCTTTGTAGTTTGTTTCTTTCAGGTTGCCAGTTTGCATTTCTTGATCTTTACTTCCCTGTTGCCAGTCTTGGTTGCACTGGTCATTTCCAGTGCTTGATCATTTGTATATACTTCTTGCCTGCAGTGATAATTTTGCTTTCTTGACCTGGGCTTGAGTTTTGTCAATTGAACATCACTGAGTTGATTTTTAGCTTGAGTCTGATACAGTGCATTGATGCATTGTATTATTTGCATTTGGTTCACTTTGTAATTTCGACTTGTCTTTCCTATTCCACTGGTTACTGTCACTTTGAATTCACTTGCTGACAGCCTTGTACCTGCATCCATGTTGATGTTGTCATTTTGTTCCAGTGTGGTTTGCACATGTCATTCTGAACTTTTTATAATTTTTTCTCGTGAGTTTGGAGTTGGTTTCTCTGGCACTTGTGAGCTTTGTTCTCTGGCCATCTTTACTGCGCATGTAGTTGCTTATGTTGTTTGTGTCAGTTGCTTCATTTGCTTAGTGCATTGCTCCCTGGCATTCATATTCAGATTGCTTATCATATAGTTTGCATCCACACTGGGTTGACATCTTTTGTATAGTCTGTGCTGGCTTTTGATCTGTTATGTCTACTGTCCAGTAGCCTTCATGACTTCACTTGATTTCAGTTGCATATGTTAGCTCTTTGGTTCGACTACTGCATATATGTGTCAGTTGAAATGTTGGGTCTGTGGTTCAAGTTGTATATCATATTGAACTGGTTCATCTTTGTTGTATTTCACTGATTTGTACTGGTGCTGCAGTGTCATCTCTGTAGCTTACTTGGTGCATCCAAGTGTATTGGTTCAGATTCCATTTATGTCTTTGTTTACCGATCACTTGTCCATGTCTTCACTGCTCACTGATTGATGGTCTTGTGTCTCTTGCTATGCCTTTGTGCATATTGTCGAACTCTGTTATACTTGACCATTTCCGTTCATTCTGCATTCATTATAGTGCACCCTGGTTTATACTTTGATTCACTGTTGTAGCTGCTGTATATAAATTCTGACAAACTTTGGCCTTGACTTCATTTGTTCATGTTGCCTGTATGATTCCAGTTATACTTGAACTGTCGTTGTTGCAGTATCATGTGACAGACTTGATCACTTGGGATTGCCTGCTTGGTAGCTTTTGTTGTTGACCAGTTTGTACTTGCCCTGTTGAACTTGTACATGCATTTGCCTTGTTGCTGTGACATTCTAGATTGCATTATTGCTGCTACTTGAATTTGTAGTTGTCCAATTGCCTTCTGATTCACTTGACCATTTGTATACATACATTCATGTATGTATATAGATGTATGTTCACTTTTGCACATTCATGTGTTTGCTGTCTTATATGATGGCTCTTGACTTATAGCCTATCTTGTTTTGGTGATGTATTAATTTGTGCATCACTTGTTGCCTCTTTTATAGGTTGCACTGTTTCGTTTCACTGTGTGCAGTCTTGCCCTTAAATACAAGTGGTGGCTGCATTTTCGTAGCAGTTTTACCCTTGTCCCTTGTGGTGACTTTATATTCTGTTGTGGCGAGGCAGTGCACGCGTGCGTGCACTGCAGCCACACTGAATTGACAGATTTTAATTGATATTTCTTTCGTTCTTAATTCATTGATCTGTTGCGTAATTCGTAGGCTGTTTTGGCGAGGCAGTACACGTTAGCGTGTACTACAGCCAATTAGCATTGATGTTTTTAAATTGACATTTCAATTGTTTAAACTGCTTTGGATTTCTGTTTCGTGGATTAACACTGTTTAGTGATATATCTGCCGTTATCCGGTTCTCTTATCGAGAAGTTGGATATACGAGATTTCTGTGACTGTCATCTATATTGAGATTGATTATTATTGCTTCTATGCTCTAATAACTGATTTTGAATTAGACTGATCCAAGTATTATTTTCTTTTGAATGTAATACTCGGGTCAGACCGAGTATTTACAGGTTGCAGATTTTTAGCTTTGGGTTGCTGCTAGAGCTATGAAGACTTTTTATATCATTTGAAGAGGTCTTCGTCGTGTTGTAGTAGTCAGTGTGTCTGTTTTAAGATGATAATGTATTCATGTATATTAGTCGATAATGTATTCATGTATATTAGTCGATAATGTACGTGTATATATAACTTCTTGAGTCGACAGTTGTAGTTGTTTCATTTGTATTGTGTCAAATGTATTGTAACTGATATCAGTTATTATATATATGAGACTTTTCGTTCCATCTGTATTCCGCATTTATGTTATCTGTGTTATTTTTATATCTATTGTCCTAAACTATTATAGCCATTGTGTAGTAGCTTTGAGTTTGTATCGGTATGTCGGATTTCCTCTAAAGATGAAATGCAATGTTTTATTATCTGACATATCGGTGCTCGCACAAAGCAATTACATAGATGGTCGCTCCTCAACAGCCTTATTCTCCGTGCTAGTTGACAGCACTACACCGTAGTGTTCTTGGCTAGCGTGGGTATAGAGGTGGGGCGTCACAGCTTGGTATCAGAGCCTGGGGTTTAGGACAATTATAAAACATAACCTAGATGGAGCATGTGTTACAACTATTTGTCGACGTTTTATCTCTCATCTTTACATATGATTATTTTTGACTGTTAGGTATGAATTCCTAACGCTTATTCATGTGTATTTAATTTTGATTTCATGAAAGTATTTTTGGCTTCTGCCTCCGTTTACTTTGCGAACTTAAGTTGGGTTTTCGATGATGAGGATTTTTGTTCTTTTGTTTTTGGCTTTGAATTGATTTAGCCGATGTTGATTTTGTTTGGATCTCAGCAATTTTGAACTTGATATTTTGTGTTTTTCCTCGTCTTGAATTCCCTTCGACGTCGGTCACTTTGTTTTTGAGAAATTGCTAATTTCTTAATTTTCAAGACTCTGATTTTATTTGCCGTTGGTTTCTTTGATAATGATGATTGATTCATTTTGTACTCGACTGCGGCTATTAATCGTTGGCTTCGACATTGACTTGATTCTTACTTTTGTTGAAGTCATTTATGCATTTCTGCTCGTTTTGCTTTGTTTTTCCAGTTGATAATCAATTCTTCTTTTCTAATTAGTTGTTATCACCTTTGTCGATTTTGATAACTTCTATTTCTGGAATTTTTGGTATTCCTACTTTGATGAATTTGGAATCGAATTCTTTGGATTTTATTCACGTCTTCGAATGTGAAATTTTAGTGAATTGACTTGGTTTCCAAATTTAATCGACTCTTGATTATTTCCCCGATTTGTTGCTATCATTTATTAGCAACTTTGATGACATTTTCTTCGGGATTTTTGTGAACATACTTTCTGATGGATTCAGTATCGATTTCTTTGGATTCCATTCACATCTCCGTATGTGAATTCTTGTGATTGATTGTTTCTACAATCATTTTTGTGATTTGTCACTTTAAAAATATAAAGGTTTTCTATACTAGTAGTAAAATATTAAAATCCTTTTCTCCAAACGATTTCAAAACTATTTTACTATAAAGCTCTTCTTCTTAAACCGTTTTCCAATCTATTAGTATATACAAGCCTTTATTTCACTCGTATGAGAAATTGAATTAAACGGCCTAGTAAAACAAGTGGTATGAAACGCTTGCGTTTACTTCGTCGGTTAGCTCTTGGACTTGTTCGATTGAACTCTTTTTGTGACAATTTCCTAGTGCAGATCTACAATCTGTTCGTAAATATTTGAGTTAAGCAAGTGGTTATGGGACATGAAGCTAAACTCTTATATTTACTAGCTTAGTGTAATCGACACTTCTTTATGATCCATGACGATCATTTTTATGATTTAGACTAGCAATGTGCGATGTCTCTCGTCCGTGTGTTCGGACTTGCCTTTCTCGTCCGTGTGTTCGGACTTGCCTTTCCCATCCGTGTGTTCGGAAAATTAAATAAATAGCTTCCCATCCGTGTGTTCGGAAAATTAAATGGATAGCTTCCCATCCGTGTGTTCGGAAAATTAAATGGATAGCTTCCCATCCGTGTGTTCGGAAAATTAAATAAATAGCTTCCCATCCGTGTGTTCGGAAAATTAAATGGATAGCTTCCCATCCGTGTGTTCGGAAAATTAAATAAATAGCTTCCCATCCGTGTGTTCGGAAAATTAAATGGATAGCTTCCCATCCGTGTGTTCGGAAAATTAAATGAATAGCTTCCCATCCATGTGTTCGGAAAAGTAAATGAATAGCTTCCCATCCGTGTGTTCGGAAAATTAAATGGATAGCTTCCATGAGATAGCTTCTCGTCTGTGTGCTCGGACTTCCCCCTTCTTTGTGTTTTCTGGATTTCGTGTGTAGATTTCTAGAATTTGTGTTTTCTGGATTTCGTGTGTAGATTTCTAGAACTTGTGTTTTCTGGATTTCGTGTGTAGATTTCTAGAATTTGTGTTCTCTGGATTTCTTGTGATGAAATCTGGAATTTATGCTTCACCAATTTTAATGATTTCTATTGATATGTTTATCAATTTTTGTGTATTGGTGAATTCATGTGTTATTAACTTGTTATGAATACAAGTTTAGGGTATGATATCACTTTCTATCTTTGAGAAGATTCTTGTGACATTTTTGATGAATGAAAATTCATTTGGTATTATATTTTGATGCCAGTTATTTTGATGAGATTTTGACGTGTTAACTTCAGTAACCGTCAATTTTGAAATGAATTTACAAGCGGTTCTCCCGCAATACTGATATTGCTAATTTAATCACGTGTTTTCAAAATTCTTTATTTATTTTTAAAAAGTTGTTTCAAAAATATAAATTAAAATTGTTTTCAAAATTTTTACAGTTTACAATTTTCAAAAGAACGAGGAAGCGATTTAAACGTTTCAGCAAAATCGAGGACTATGACCCCTTTCTTTTACTGATTCGCTTAATTCCGGACTTGTCCGTTTGAGAATGTGAAATGTTATTTTTAAAACACACAATCTTGCACTTTCAAGGAAACGATAAAGAGATTTAAACGATTTAGCAAAAGTACGGAGTATGAAACCATACTTTTACTACTTCGGTTAATTCCGGACTCGTTAATTGAATATTTATGACTTCTGATTATCGTTTTTGATAATCAGATGTTTGTGTTTCTGATTATCGTTTTTGATAATCAGATATTTGTGAAATTTGATTATCGTTTGAGATAATTAAATATTTTTCGATTCGATTAATCGAATATTTGTGTTTCTGATTATCGTTTTTGATAATCAGATATTTGTGAAATTGATTATCGTTTGAGATAATTAAATATTTTTCGATTTGTTTAATCGAATGTTTGTGTTTCTGATTATCGTTTTTGATAATCAGATATTTGTGAAATTTGATTATCGTTTGAGATAATTAAATATTTTTCGATTTAATTAATCGAATATTTGTGTTTCTGATTATCGTTTTTGATAATCAGATATTTGTGAAATTGATTATCGTTTGAGATAATTAAATATTTTTCGATTTGTTTAATCGAATGTTTGTGTTTCTGATTATCGTTTTTGATAATCAGATATTTGTGAAATTTGATTATCATTTTTGATAGTTAAACCTATTTGCGATTTGAAAATTCGATTATCGTTTTTGATGATTGAATATTTACGATTTTTGAGATTCGAGCTTCGTCTTTTCTCTGGCCATTCAGGTGAGTAATTTGATTTACTCACATTCAATTCGTGCAGTACGTGAATTCTGCTATGTTTTTCCTTTTCTATTAAATGCTGGAACTCGATTGATTCTTGCTTTTGATAGTCGGACCTTTTGATTCTATGTTTGATACTTCCATAATTCCAATACTTCCCTGTTGGCCTTTGCTTTGCTTTGCTTTGCTTTGCTTATGCATTCGACATTGTTATGTTCTTATGGTTGTTACCTCTTTCCCACTTATCTCTTAGGATTGCGAGGACGCAATTTCTTTAAGGAGGGGAGTCTGTAACAACCCGACATTTCGTACCCATTTAATTATCGCCTCTTGACGATCTAATCTAGTTGCTAATAAGCTATTGGCATTTTGATCGAATTGAAATTCTCTTCTTATCCGGTTTGAATTCTTTTCAAATTGGATTGAAATTCAATTATAAGATTTTTGTTAAAAGGATTTTTGGGCTTTATAAAAATCGTGACCCATATGTGTTTGGGGCCGTGAAAATTTTCAAGACAAATAATCGATCCCCCTCTCAATTTTCGTTCATTCAATAACTCGTTCCCTCCCTCTTTTTATTTTCATTTTCACGAACCCTAAATCACAAATGAAAAGAATGGCGACCACAATCCTTTTCGTTCGTTCTCGCGTGTCCCCCTGAATCAAGTTAGGGCATCGGAATCGAAGAAAACGGCCGCAAGGGGTTCGAACTTCGCTCGTCTTCCCTCGATTGCTACAACTTCGACTCGTTTCTGGACTTCGTGTAGCATCACTCGAGACTGTTCCAAATTGTGGCTAAGGTGAGTGGCTTTCCACTCACATCTAATTCAAGTCATCTTGATTCATTTATTGTTTTGAAAACTACGTTTATGATGATATTTACTTCGGTTTTGACTTCGAAGTTGTCTTCTTGTCCTTGATGCATTGTTTCTCAGCTGCTCTTGATTCCGAGTCATTGAGTAGTCTTGCTACTGTGATTTCTTTTGTGAGTCGCCCAATTGAAATGATTTCTGTAGTTCATTCGAATTAGTATATTTCGTAGTTATTAGCTTTATAGTTATTGTTTCGTGAATTTTGGGGACTTTGGCATGTCTATCTCCATATATGCATTTATCTTTGCACTGACCAGTTGTATGGTTGCATATATGTTGTATCATTGTGAAGTTTGGTTTACTGGTGGGTTTTCTTGGCACTGTTCCACTTGGATTACGAGGGTCTTTGTAGTTTGTTTCTTTCAGGTTGCCAGTTTGCATTTCTTGATCTTTACTTCCCTGTTGCCAGTCTTGGTTGCACTGGTCATTTCCAGTGCTTGATCATTTGTATATACTTCTTGCCTGCAGTGATAATTTTGCTTTCTTGACCTGGGCTTGAGTTTTGTCAATTGAACATCGCTGAGTTGATTTTTAGCTTGAGTCTGATACAGTGCATTGATGCATTGTATTATTTGCATTTGGTTCACTTTGTAATTTCGACTTGTCTTTCCTATTCCACTGGTTACTGTCACTTTGAATTCACTTGCTGACAGCCTTGTACCTGCATCCATGTTGATGTTGTCATTTTGTTCCAGTGTGGTTTGCACATGTCATTCTGAACTTGTTATAATTTTTTCTCGTGAGTTTGGAGTTGGTTTCTCTGGCACTTGTGAGCTTTGTTCTCTGGCCATCTTTACTGCGCATGTAGTTGCTTATGTTGTTTGTGTCAGTTGCTTCATTTGCTTAGTGCATTGCTCCCTGGCATTCATATTCAGATTGCTTATCATATAGTTTGCATCCACACTGGGTTGACATCTTTTGTATAGTCTGTGCTGGCTTTTGATCTGTTATGTCTACTGTCCAGTAGCCTTCATGACTTCACTTGATTTCAGTTGCATATGTTAGCTCTTTGGTTTGACTACTGCATATATGTGTCAGTTGAAATGTTGGGTCTGTGGTTCAAGTTGTATATCATATTGAACTGGTTCATCTTTGTTGTATTTCACTGATTTGTACTGGTGCTGCAGTGTCATCTCTGTAGCTTACTTGGTGCATCCAAGTGTATTGGTTCAGATTCCATTTATGTCTTTGTTTACCGATCACTTGTCCATGTCTTCACTGCTCACTGATTGATGGTCTTGTGTCTCTTGCTATGCCTTTGTGCATATTGTCGAACTCTGTTATACTTGACCATTTCCGTTCATTCTGCATTCATTATAGTGCACCCTGGTTTATACTTTGATTCACTGTTGTAGCTGCTGTATATAAATTCTGACAAACTTTGGCCTTGACTTCATTTGTTCATGTTGCCTGTATGATTCCAGTTATACTTGAACTGTCGTTGTTGCAGTATCATGTGACAGACTTGATCACTTGGGATTGCCTCCTTGGTAGCTTTTGTTGTTGACCAGTTTGTACTTGCCCTGTTGAACTTGTACATGCATTTGCCTTGTTGCTGTGACATTCTAGATTGCATTATTGCTGCTACTTGAATTTGTAGTTGTCCAATTGCCTTCTGATTCACTTGACCATTTGTATACATACATTCATGTATGTATATAGATGTATGTTCACTTTTGCACATTCATGTGTTTGCTGTCTTATATGATGGCTCTTGACTTATAGCCTATCTTGTTTTGGTGATGTATTAATTTGTGCATCACTTGTTGCCTCTTTTATAGGTTGCACTGTTTCGTTTCACTGTGTGCAGTCTTGCCCTTAAATACAAGTGGTGGCTGCATTTTCGTAGCAGTTTTACCCTTGTCCCTTGTGGTGACTTTATATTCTGTTGTGGCGAGGCAGTGCACGCGTGCGTGCACTGCAGCCACACTGAATTGATAGATTTTAATTGATATTTCTTTCGTTCTTAATTCATTGATCTGTTGCGTAATTCGTAGGCTGTTTTGGCGAGGCAGTACACGTTAGCGTGTACTACAGCCAATTAGCATTGATGTTTTTAAATTGACATTTCAATTGTTTAAACTGCTTTGGATTTCTGTTTCGTGGATTAACACTGTTTAGTGATATATCTGCCGTTATCCGGTTCTCTTATCGAGAAGTTGGATATACGAGATTTCTGTGACTGTCATCTATATTGAGATTGATTATTATTGCTTCTATGCTCTAATAACTGATTTTGAATTAGACTGATCCAAGTATTATTTTCTTTTGAATGTAATACTCGGGTCAGAGCGAGTATTTACAGGTTGCAGATTTTTAGCTTTGGGTTGCTGCTAGAGCTATGAAGACTTTTTATATCATTTGAAGAGGTCTTCGTCGTGTTGTAGTAGTCAGTGTGTCTGTTTTAAGATGATAATGTATTCATGTATATTAGTCGATAATGTATTCATGTATATTAGTCGATAATGTACGTGTATATATAACTTCTTGAGTCGACAGTTGTAGTTGTTTCATTTGTATTGTGTCAAATGTATTGTAACTGATATCAGTTATTATATATATGAGACTTTTCGTTCCATCTGTATTCCGCATTTATGTTATCTGTGTTATTTTTATATCTATTGTCCTAAACTATTATAGCCATTGTGTAGTAGCTTTGAGTTTGTATCGATATGTCGGATTTCCTCTAAAGATGAAATGCAATGTTTTATTATCTGACATATCGGTGCTCGCACAAAGCAATTACATAGATGGTCGCTCCTCAACAGCCTTATTCTCCGTGCTAGTTGACAGCACTACACCGTAGTGTTCTTGGCTAGCGTGGGTATAGAGGTGGGGCGTCACATGCTTCGTCCCCAGTTGAAGCACTTCTCTTCTTCTTCCTTATGCCACGCTTCCCCTTCCTCTTTGAAGAAGATTCGCTCCCCGGAGTAGCAAGAAGTGTTGAAAGCTTCGTGTCATCATCAAGGGACTGCTCCGGGGTCTTCTCGACGTCTTCAAGGTCCTCCGCCTTCTGATCCTGCGAAGCTGCCGGATCATCCAGGCCTTGAAGGGCTTCGATTTTCTCTGCCTGTGATCCCGGCTGGGAAGCAGAAGGAGGAGTAACCTGTAAAGGTGGAGGGACGGCAACTGAAGGAGTGGAAACTTGTGTAGTGTTTGGTGCCTCCGCTGTAGAAGAAAAGAAGTTAAAATCAACATCTTCCGAAAATAGAGAAGATATCGGTTCACCAAAGTTCAAGTAACAAGTAAGAAGGTCATCAAACTCGGTTAAATCAAATAACTGGCTCATTAGACCCGGAACTTCGCCAAAGTTACCTGGAGGAGTTGGCTTCGCAAGTTCAATTTCATATTTATCAGCCTCAGTTTCTTCCTGGCTCTTCTCTTCAATTTGGGAAAGAGGAGTCTCGGAAGTATCGAGTTTAGCTTCAGCATCTTTTGCAGCAAGTGGAGATTGAGAGCTAGAATCGATGATATCAACATCAGTCAAAGTTGAAGTATGGACAGGGGCAGGTAGTGATGTTGTCTTTTCTGGATGTTCCTCTACCACTGTCCCGGCTCTAGCTTCGGCAAGTTGCTCTTTGCCTCTAATAAGCGCATCACGTGCTTCATCGTCTAGATAAAGCGCTACAAGGTCTGCTTCCGCATAGCCGGCAAATGTATCAAGTATGGTCTCCCAAACTTCGGCAAGTGTAATCTCATATTTGGGACCCAAGAATGAAAGGCTTCCGCGGCCCAAAATGCTGTGCATGTAGAAGTCAAATAGAGTAGAATCGATGCTAGCTTTAGTGGCGTCGTGAGACTCTTCGGCTGCAACTTGTCTAGCAACCGCGTCATCACGCTCCTTCTCAACTTTAAGAAGCTTAGCTTTCAGCATCTCAATTTCTGCATTTTGGGACGCAATTGTTCCCCGCAGCTCAGTATTTTCTGTGCGATATTTCTCAGTTATGTGCCGCTCAGCTGCAAGCTTCATTTCGGCGTCCCTTTGCGCAGCATGTGCGTCCCGCACTTGCTTCTGAAAAACTTCTTCCTTTTGAGTGTGCGATGCAGAAGATGAGGCCAGATCTTCCTTTAGTCGCTTGACTTCAGATGCAAGCTTTGCGTTGTCATCTGCAATGCTTGTCATCTCCGCATCATGTTGCTTACACCATTTGTCCCATTCTGATTTGTCATTCTCCATGGTCATCATCGCCTCAAGATTTATGTGGTTAACCCTTTGGAGTTCGTCGACAAGTTTCTGCCATTGCGACATCCTCTCGACATTAAGCCTGACCGCGTCAAGACTTTTAAGCATGTCTTGCTTATCAATTGGAACCAAATCCAAGTCAAAGCGCACTCCTTTTAGGCACCAATTTGGAAATCGGCTCTGAAGCGTTGGAGGGCCGTCTTTAACTTGATATTGTGGCCTGTTAATGATTGTTTGAATATCAGACTTCTTTAGAGGAGGAGAGCCGGCCGGAATATCAGAAGGGATATGAATTTAATTAATTTACAACAATTATAAACTAATTAAATCTTTTGGTCTAAAGAGAATTCATTATTTCGGTTGTGTGACTCTTGGATGTAAATTTGGTCAGCGATTAACATCAAACTATTCGAATGTTAACATTCACATATCACTTAGCAGGTGGGGTGACAATATGGCATAATTTATCGCTTACTCGGTTTTCGATAAAATCTAATTTTAGTTTAATAAGCATTACCGATTGTGACATTTATTTTCACCAATTCTCTTCGTCAAAACTATATCACTTTGGACTTATATAATTTGATAAAGGTCAAATTTCCAATATCATCCATATTCAACTCTGTAGTCCAAACACAAAGTCCTTGGTTCAATAATAACAATTATTATTAACCAAAATACTCTGGCCGGAGACTTTGACTTTGAATGGACTTGAGTTGACCATGATACTAACCTTATAAAATTGAGAAGATGAATCCTCTCTTGAATAGTGCTTCAGTTCCAATACTTCCACTCGACCCAACTATATTCACTCGATGGAAAGCCATGCCATGATTTAACTATAATTAAAGCGGATCTTTCATATTAAACATCCACAGTATTCTCAAATCGAGAGATTCGTGTAAATCAGTCACATAGATAGTTTCTGTTTAACCTTAGTTATATTAACCAACAAGAAACCATCGAGTGATTCATTCCATAGTTATCCAATAACTATCGATACGTTACCCCTTGGTGCCCCCAACAGCTATGAGTAATACACTGCTTAACATTTGGAGAACGTTATGTACTCTAGTCTCAACGGATACATCGATATCCAGTCTTGATGCATCTTGACTAGGAATATTTAAAATGGTATATTTATTGTCATAAATTACTCAGGTTACAACACTTTGTAACTACTATAACAAAACATTCCTTTTATTAATTTTCTATTATATATACTTTAAATTAAATTAATTAATTAGTATAACTACATCATATTAAGTATATTATAGAAAGAAAACATCTTTTATTTCAAACATGATTGGTTGATGAGTTTGATATATGTAAAAAATTACATAATTTCCCCTAGGGCATACTCCTAACTATACCAACAGATGTAATAGAAGAGATAGTAATAACTATGTGAATAAATCATCGTTAGAGCAATAAATCCACAAAGTTATACATCTAATGTAGTAGAGTTTATACAATAGAAGTAAACTCAATAAACTGTCTTAACAAATAGAAATAAGCAAGCATTGTCACGGGCTTTATAGTGTTTCTTAGTGTAAAAGTATAGAAATCCATATGTGTATATAATACGAGATAGCTCCATCCAGCTCGCCTCCGAACAGCTACGACATCATCTAGAAATGTTATCTAGTCTACTCATTTAAGAGTACCTAAGATAATAAGAAATAAAGCATAATACCTTGGATCAGACAATAGTCTGCTATGAGCGGTAAATGAGTCTCAAAAATACTATATAGGTAAATATGGTAAGGAATAAGAGTGCATAAAGCATACTTGACCTGTCCCAGATACCAAAGAGTTAGCATATAAAACTATAATATGCTACTCTACAATATCACAAAGATATATCATGAACCAAATAAAGGATATTAGTCTTCCAAGTATTCCTATCTTCAGTACCTACTTCCCCTGATACCTATGAGTGATAGTTTACTAAAGAAAACAACCAAAGCAATCATAGTATCCATCAACAATTATAACTATCACTCCTTGTGCTCTGAATATATTATAGCTCGTATGACCTCCTTTCTACTAAGGACAAATGGAAATCCCAGTTCTTCGTTGTACTCTTGTATCTCGCAACCCAAAGCTGGATACGTGCCTTGCAGCCCAAAGCCGGACACTAGACCCAAAGCCATAGATATAGGGCATACGGAACCTCACTACCAATCCATGGGTGTCCCCACTTAATACCCCTGCTTCGAGTACGATAGAAAACACTCCAAGCATTAATGATTTCTTAGCACATACACCCGAGCCCTCCTTTGCTTCATTTGGATACCGAGCCCTTCTTGCTTAATCCAATTTCCATTATTCAAGAGGAACCCTTCCACATTCTCCAATCCTACGCTCACTCCTTTTACGAGCCATCATCTTCGAAACCAACTCCCAACAAGAGCCAACATCCGAAGACTCTAGCTTTTTAACATGTTGTTGCATCGCTTTCCAACCCTGGTGCAAACGAGCCAACACCTCCAGCACGATCTACAAGATCTCTACTTTACCTCCCAGAAGTTTCACCCTCATTAGACTCACTATGGGAAATCGGCACCGACCTCTCGTGTAGGTACCGACCTCTTCCCTTTGCCAATTATTGGCCAAGTTTCTTTCCTCCCCCTTACTTGCTTCTAGTACTCCATGCCTAGATGCTTTGACCATGACCTATCCATCCAAAGAACTCGGTTCTCACTTCAAAGCACCTACTTCATGTTCTAGAAAACAAGTCGGTATTGCCTTCAACCTGTGCAGTTAAAGCGCTCGGTGGATTCAATGCGGTAGAGGTGCAAAAAGTCATAGCGGGGATGTAGCGAAGATATAGCGGGATATATCGGATTACTCTAAAATAGCATATAAATCCCATACATATTGTTTTTACAAATATATAGATAGTAATTATGTGAAAAATTAACATTCAATTGAATTATAATTAATACAAAAATAATTTTAAATAAAAATATGTGCAAATGTATTGTAAATGAACGTAAAACTATTATATAACTTAATTTAATTTAGTAGAATATTAGAGTATTATCATTTCTAAACATATATCAAAAATTCAATGAAATTAATTAATTTCATAATTTTTATAGCGTATAAATATCATTTTTCAATCCATTTTTTTATAGAAGATATAGCGGAAATAGCGGAATATAGCGAAAATAACGAGATATAGCGGAAATAGCGGGGATTAAAGCGGAAAGGCTATATGTTGGGGATATATGGAAAAATCGTAGCGGTAGGAATCCGCTATAAGATATACCGGAGTTATAGCGGGGATATAGCGGGGCATTAACTGCACAGCTTCAACCCCTAGCCAATCACCTATCTCTTGACTTGGGTCATCTCTACTAGCCTTGCATCTAGTACTCCATGCCTAGATGCTTTGAACCCGACCTATCCATCCAAACAACTTGGTTCTCACTCTAAATCACCTACTTCAAATTTTAGAAAATAAGTTGGTATAGTTTTCAACCCCTAGCCAATCACCTATCTCTTGACTTGGGTCATCTCTACTAGCCTTGCTCTTGAAATCCCCTAAACCGCCGACTTATTGGACCAACGCACAGAACTAGGTATCAACCTCTCATATAGGTACTGACTTCTATGCTTAGAGAATCTAGACCTACGATGAACCCTAAGCTCCTCTATACTCTAGAGCTTCCCCTCCAAGTTTCATCCAATTCTGACCAATTTTGCCTCCGATTTGCCCAAATCATTAACCTATCTTTCTCTACATCCATAACACCAACAAACAATATCAAAGCATAACAACCAATCATAGAATAACAAGCAATTTCATCCATTCAAACATGCAATTCATAAAAATAAGACAAATAAGTTAGTCTCTATCGTAAATCTACATATAATCATGAATATATGAACATGAATAAGATGAATTCTAACTCAATTTAGGTCATATGCATAGTTAACATACAATTAGGATTTTAGAAAGGGTTTTACTACCAAAATCATGTAATTCTACCATGTAAACATTTATAGGGTAGTGAGAAGGCATAAACCACTCACGAATTATCAAATTCAACCAATTTGTGTGTAGACCTAATCTAAACAGTGAAGAAAAGCACCCCAAATCAAGCAAACGATAATCTATATCTTTTATTTGACGATCTAATCAATAATCAACAATCTAGTATAATTTAGGGAGAAATATGAATGAATTAGGATAGATTTAGTGCTAATTAGGATTTAGACCTAATTTGGAATGAGAGGACAAAGTTCTAATTTGATTTCTACAGCCCCTACTTATAGTAATTTCTAATTAGACTAATGGACCAACTAACGGGCTTACAATTACACACTAATTATGGGCAATAACTTTTAAAACTTAAAATAGGCATAACTTCCTAACCTAAGTCCACTTTTCTATTATGATCACCATATGGAAAGGGAAACTATCATTCTAAAGCAATGGAACTAGTTTGATACCAAATTCAACTCCTATCAAACATTATAGCCCAAACAATATTTTTAGGGTCAAAATGATCACATAGAAATTCGAGAAAAAATGTAGGTCTATGAAATGTCCCTAAGAGTCATATCCCAAAATTATAGAATCATGCGACCTCATACGAATAAAATAAAAATATTTTATGATCCTTCGAAACGTAAAATACGGGTTGTTACATTAGATAACTAGAGAATGAACACCTTGTTAAAGGTTATACGATATATATATATATATATATATATAACATACTTGTATTTTTATATAGATATACAGGTGGATATATTTATCCCTCTACTATTGTTCCCGCTTCCTACTACTTCTGTTTCTTACGAACCTTGCTTATATGGAAGACAAGAAAGGATCTACGTAGTCGACGTTTGACCATATGAAGTATGAGAGCGAATGCTAGCAGAGAAGATAATATTACCTAAACTAACAGCTAAGGAGGGGAGGCAACCCCGAAAGTTCGAATTGAAGCCGATATTCAAGTGCCAGCCTCGGCTGAAGGAGGAATGAATGTGAATGCTTTGTTCTTCCAATTTATGATGGAAATGATAGGGAAATGGCTAGCTAGAGCTGTTGAGCCTAGACATGAGGTAGTAAAAGATGAAAACACTTCTAAGATGAACAAATATTTCAAGAGCTATCGAGGAAAGGAGTTCGCGGGGAGGGATGCTTTGGAGGTGTTGAACTGGCTGAAAGTACGTGAGCGTATTTTGGAGACTTGGGATATACCAACGCTTAAAAAAGGAGGTTGGCTTCTCATCGGCTCCTGGAGGATGCATTAATTGGTGGGAGGCAGTGATTGTTGAAATCCCGAAGGAGGAGATAACCTGAGAGTAGTTTAAGGAGCGATTCGAGCCTTAGTTTATCCCCGAACCCCAAAAGAGTGCTTTGTATAGAGAGTTCCTTGACTTGAAATAGGGATAGATGACTTTGGTAGAGTACATCCAGCGGTTCAATGCTTTTTCGAAGTACGGAAGTGATCATATGAATACTCCACCGAAGAAGAATGAAAATTTCACTGAAGGCCTGAGGAAGGGGCTGAATCACAATGTGATGGCTCATCCTGATTAGTATTAGGTTTGTCGGTCCTGACCTGAAAAATCCAAGAGTCGTCACCTTTATATCCGATAAATGAGAAAATACTCAAATCAAAATAAAAGAAATCCAAAAATACTCAGAAGCCATTAACCCGATAAATAACATGGTTTTAGGATTAGGGTTAGGTTTGTCGATTCTTACCTAAAAAATCCAAAAGTTGTCTACCTTCATGTCTAAAAAATGAGAAAATATTCAATATTTGAAAACAGGATTAAATGTAGATAAGGTGGTATCCACATCTGAAAACTATCCTTTAAGACGAGTTTTGATAAAAGTGTATATCATGTATATTTTAGTACCTAAAATGTATAATGTAGTATTTTATGATAATAATAACAATTCATATTAAGTGTGTATAAATGAATATCTTGTTCATTACTATTTCTTACTATTATATTATTCCTTTTTTAAGTATTACAATAGTACTAAATAGGCCCGGCCTTGGGCATATGCATCTAGCCTAGGACCCCCAATTTTTATGCGGTCTTAAAATATTTTTTAGTTCTATATATAAACAACACTACATCAAGTATAAATAATGCGGTAGTTGTCTTTTATGCTAGAGGCCGGGATTGAGTCTTACCTTAGCACAATAATTTTCTTTTGTAAACTTACCATTGTGCCCTGGGGCCTTATTTATTTGTTCATGGCTTGCAAAAGAAATTTTTTCCTAGGGCCTCTAAAATATTAGGACTGGGCTTGGTAGTTTTTAATGTTGAATGAAAATTAGGCTGAGCCCAGTACTACCCATATCCAAACAATCAACAATTCCTTTGCTTGGGCACTAAATTGATAACAATCTCCACATTGGACTTATTAGCGGGCCTCTTTGTTTTGGTGTATTAGACGCATTTGATATGCATCAGTGGGCCTAAACCCTAGCCTAACTAATGGATTCTGCGACTCTATCGTTAGTTACACCTTCCTCAGACCACTGTGAATCATTATGGTTGTGAATTAGATGAGTTCTCGGTGTATGTATTGATGAATATTTAGTTCAAATGATGATGCTTCTGTAAGCGATGGATATTTTAAATATAAAGTGAAGATTTAGGGTTTTGTAGTATGGAAGAAGGGTGATTGAAGGGTATAAGTTGATATAATTTCTGAATTTTTGTCCTAGCATTGTTTATTGGAGAAGAAAGTCGTAGAAGTCACAAAATCGGTAATGGTTTACTAATCTAGCTAAAAGCAAAATTTGAATATTGAACCCTATGTTTGTTGATATCACTATTATGATTATAACTAAATTCACATATATATCCAGACACATAAATTTATCTATCATATTTCTATTTTGGCTAGTTCTATTCTCTACTCACTTTCTTCCTTTCACATTCAGTTTCAAAAAATTATCACGTCCCTATTTTTTTTCTTTTTGCCTCTCAATTCATATCGAAAATGCTTCTATTTTTCTTAAACCACGTTCAAATATGACTTGGTTGGTTCATAAATCTCGTTCGGTCCAAACTAGGTTTTTATACAAGTCTCACTCTGTCCTAACTAGGTTATTATACGAACCTAGCTCATTGGGGCGAGGTTAGTATACAAATCTCGTTTAGACCGTGCGAGAATTTTACGGAAACCTCATTTTATTGGAGCTTATTTTTATGACTGTTTCTCTTCAATGGGGACCGCTCCAATCTTCCTTTCAATTCCCGCTAACCCATCACATCCTCCATCTTCTCTCCAGCCTTGTCCTTCCTCTCCAATTCTTGTATCGCCCTCTGTACGACCCATTCTTCCTCTGACATCCTCTTCTCCTGCTGCTCTTCCCTCTGTCTCTGTTGACCTTTCTCACCCTCTTCCAGTTCTTGCCTCTACAAAGATTTCTTCTCCTCTTCAAACAAAACCTCCTGCGTCATCTTCTTCTTTTCCTAATCAACCTCAAGCATGGAACTCTCCTTTCAAAGCTAGACCTTCCAATGCTGGCTCCTATGTGCCATGTAACTTTCAACTCGAATTTCAAGGAAAAGCAATTGTGCCTCCTGCTGAAGTTGTTAAGGCAGGTAGTTCTTTGTGGTGTGATTACCTTGTTGGGTTTTTCCTTGATAACCCACTCCCATATTCAACTGTTCTGTACTATCTCAAGCGTGCTTGGAGGCTTTCTGGGTCCATTACTGTAAAATCAGATGGTTTCCTGTTTTTGTTCAAATTTAGTAATGATGAAGATAGGAAAAGAATCTCTGAGTCCGATCCAGTTGTGATGAGAAACAAGTTATTTATAGTGAAGCCTTGGGATGAAAACATAGGAAATAGTTGTAGTAGTATAAAAGCAGTACCAGTGTGGATAAAACTAACTAATATCCCATTGTATGCATGGTCATCTCTGGGTATAAATTGGTTAACTGCCAGAGTTGGTAAGCTTCTTTGTATGGATGCTTCAATTGAAAATTTTGAGCGTATTTCCTTTGCTAAATGTTTAGTTGAAGTATCTCCACACAATGAACTTCTGGATAGTTTCTCAGTGTTGTTACTTGATGGAACTGAACAAATTGTTAAAGTTGAATACCTGTGGAAACCGGAAATCTGCACTCTTTGTAAAGAGTTTGGACACTTGACGAAAAATTGCAAGAAGAATGATAGCGATGAAATTGTTGAGCAGTGTGAAAATAATGAGCGGCAGAGATTCAGTGATGATAAAAAGGATAAGATGAAAAAGGGGAAAACAAATGAGAAGCAGGAAAGAGTAAAGCAAGTATGGCAGAAAGTAAATAAGAACAAGGTTAAAAGAAGAAACATGAATGAAGATATGGGAGTTAATGTTTTGAAGTTGCAAGGAGGAAACTTAGGTTCTGACAATGATGTAAGTAGGAATGCTAAATTTGAGCAGGTTGATGTGCATAAATCTATTACTGGTGACCCTGCTTGTTCTGTATCCTTACAAAATAAGTTCCACCTGTTGGACACTGAAGAGAATGAGGATGAAGTGAATGAGGATGACATTCTGGAAATTACTGATGTAGAGGAAGGTGAAATAGCAAGTGAAGACCTTACTAGAGAACTAAGCAATGGTGAACATAAAACCAAATCACCTTTTACTGTTGGTAATGAGCAGGTAAATAAAGAACTGTTATCAACTGATGAAGAACAAAACTTGCCATCCAGAGTTGATAACAACTCAGATATTCGCAATATTAATGGGATACAAAATCATGTTGTGCAAGACCAAACTGATACTCATGTATCTGAATTGGACAAAGACTGGTGCAACTCCTTTGAGCAACAAATAACACAATTAATAACTTCCATGACTGTTAACCCTGTAGAAGTGCAAGCTACTGAACCAACACCTTACAACTTTTCTATTGAGTTGCCAGGATGGCCAACATGTAGTGCCAAATTCAAATCATCATCAGTTACTCCTACTGTTCAGTCCATTACCCAATCGTGTACCCAAACTCCTTCCCCTCTATCTCAGTCTCGCAGGAAAATACAAACTAGATCTCTTTCTGCAAAGAGAAGAAATAACTCTCCCTTTCCCCAATAATTTTATGTTACAAAAAATTGCATCTTGGAATATTAGAGGAGCTCACAGTAACTTGAAACTTGATCAGGTGAAAAGAATTATCACTGAGTACAACATTTGCCTTTTTGGTATTCTTGAAACTAAACTTAACTTTCCATTGTCAACTAAAGCTGTTACATATATCAATCCTACCTGGACCTTTCATCATAATCTTGATAGTGCATCTTATGGTAGGATCCTAGTTATCTATGATCCTGCTGTGTTAACTCTCACTCCCCTTCTTTCAACAAGGCAATACATTCACTTCCATGTTCATGAAATCCGAACCTCTTCCTCCTTCTACTCTACCTTTGTTTATGCTGATAATTCTCTCAACTCCAGGAAAGTGTTCTTTAATGCTTTGCCTCCTCTTCGACAATCCACTCACCCCTGGATTATAATGGGTGACTTCAACTCCTGCTATGATTATACAGACAAATCTGGTGGAACTCCCCTTTCATCTTCTGATATTGATCCTCTCAATCACGCTGTCTATGAATCTGACTTGATTATGGTTAACAAATCGGGAGCTAGGTACTCGTGGAATAATAGAAGTCGAAGTGGTACACGTACCTTCACTACAATTGATCACACCTTTTGCAACCTTCAAGCTATCTCTCACTGGCCTTCCCTTTCTGTTTCCTCCCTCAACCTATTTTGTCTGATCACTCCCCTTTAATCTTATCTCTTGGTCACCATCTCAAAAAGGAATAAAGAAGTTTTAAATTTTTTAATGCTTGGGCCAAACATGAACATTTCCTTGTTTTAGTTTGTAAAGCTAGTGCTGAATTTTCTTATTTTGGTAACCCAATGTATAAGTTTTGCAGGAAGCTTAAATGTATTAAGCAGGAGATCAAATTGTGGGTTTCCACTACTTTTGGCACTAGCTGCATGTTGTCTACTAACTTAAAGGAAAAGCTGAAGAAACAACAGGATTACATGATGGATCACCCTCTTGATGTCCAAGCTGCTGTAGAAGAAAGCAAACTATTCTCTGAGGTTAATAAAGCTTTGTACTTGGAAGCTAATATGAAGAGACAACAACTGCATAATAAATGGATTGCTGAAGGAGATAAAAACACCAAGTTTTTTCATGACTCTTTAAAGGTAAAGCATGCGAGAGAAAACATTCATAGCATTTTTAATGAACATGGTAGTTTTTTTTCTACTCCTGATTCAGTTGATAAGGTATTCATTGACTATTTCACAAATAAGCTTGGTAACTCTGAAGGTTTTATTCCTGATCTAGATTTCATATCTTCTCTTGCTTTACCTTGTATTTCTTCCCTAGAAGTTGCTTCCCTTATTTGCCCTGTCACTGATGAAGAAATTAAAGCTACTCTCTTCTCAATGAATCAGCAATCATCGGGAGGGCCTGATGGTTTAAATGTTATTTTCTTTATCTCTACTTGGAGTGTGTTGGGAAGTGATTTCTGTAGAGCCATTCACAATCTTTTCAAGAGCTGTAAGATGTTAGGTGAAATTAATAGTACTAACATAGCTCTCATTCCCAAATTCAATCATCCAACTAGTGTCTCCTCTTACAGACCTATCTCCTGTTGTAATGCTTTATACAAATGTATATCAAAAATTCTTGCCTCTCGATTAGTTAAAGTACTCCCCTCTGTTGTATCAAGAAATCAGGCTGCTTTTATTCCTACGAGGAGTATACTTGATAATCTTCTTCTAGCTCAAGAATTACTGAAAGGATATGGCAAAAACAAGGTTCCCACTGCTGCTGCAATTAAAATAGACATATCCAAGGCTTATGATACCATTCACTGGTCATCTATAGTTAGGATTATGGCAGAGATGGGATTTCCAAAAAAATTTGTCTCATGGATATATGTGTGCATCTCAACACCATCTTTCTCTGTTGTTATTAATGGAAGACCAGTGGGAAACTTTAGAAGTAGTAAAGGAATTAGGCAAGGAGATCCAATTTCTTCGTATTTATTCTTGCTTGTTATGGAAGTCTTTACCGTTATTCTTCAAAATAGGTATTCCCGGAAGACAATTAAGTATCATCCTAAGTGTGCACAACAACATATTACATCTATCATGTTTGCTGATGATGTTATGGTGTTTTCTAAGCCTGAGGTTCCTTCCTTAACAGCTATTACTGAGGCCTTGCAGGAATTTTACAGAATGACTGGCCTTAAAATTAATCAAGACAAATCTTCACTGTTAGTTTCTGGGGTCAGTGATGCTCAAGCTATTGCTTTACAGAGGCACATTGGATTCACATCCATGGATTCTGATATGAAGTACCTTGGTCTACCTCTAATTACAAAAAGAATATCCAAAGTTGATTGTCTTCCTCTTTTCAGCAAAATCACCTCTGTTATGAATGCGTGGGAAAACATGCAACTGTCTCAGAGTGGTAGATTAGTGTTGATCAAATCTACTGTTTTCTCCTCCCTTGTTTACTGGGCTCGAACTATGATTCTCCCTGTCAGGCTTGTGCTTCAAGTTAGGTCTGCTATGAACAGATATTTTTGGACTGGAAGCATACATAATAGAAAACTGTTGCCATGCTCCTTTACCATGTTTGAAGCCTCTAAGAAACTGGGTGGTCTTGGGGTTTTTAATGTTAGGAAGTGGAACATAGCAACTATAAGTAAACACATTGATGATCTTATCAACAAGAGAGATAGTTTATGGGTTGACTGGGCTTGGTATCACAAAATTAAGAATAAGTATTTTTGGTGCATGACAATTCCCATGACTAGTAGTTGGCTATGGAGAAATATATTGAAATTTAGAGCTGTTTTCCTTCCTATGATTCTATATCCTATCAAGCCAAATTCTTCTGTTAGTTTTTGGCATGATCCTTGGGTCAGTAAAGGCCTCATCTTGTCTTCAATGTGTGACTATAATCAAATTATGCAGTCTGGAATACACACTGACGCTAAGGCCAGTGATTACATACATGAAGGAAAGGTTGTTCTACCATACAATAGTAATCAATATTTAAGGCAACTGTGGAGTCAAATGCAGCAACTCTTCTCCCCTTCAACGAAATATGACTTTGTGGTTTGGGATATGAAGCCTCATTCCATCAAAGGAGTCTACAATTATGTCACTGTCTCAGCTCCTCTGCCTGCTTCTAATTGGAACTCTGTTATCTGGTCTACTGACTCTCAACCTAAACATAACTTGATGCTATGGAAAGTAATTAACAAAGCCATGCTAACTAGAAATGTGCTGAGTAAATATGGTATGAGTTGCACACTGAATTGCCTGTTTTGTGACTGTTTTGAGGAGACACCTGAACATATTTTCTTCGAGTGCCCTACTCTTATTTTTCTTCTTCTTAGAATAGGGATTAAAACTGGAATTAACCTTCAAACTGCAAACACTGGTGGTGTTTGGGATGTCTTCCACTTTGTTGCCAAGAAGAGAAACATGGTGGGTAGATTGCTTTCTGTCTGTATGAAAATATATATGACTGTCATATGGAGAGAAAGAAATGCAATTTTTTTTGAAAATAAAAGAAAGGAATGGGATGAGCTTTGGCAAGAAGTCAAGATTGGTATTTACAGTCATCTGTAGTGTTGTCAAACTGTGTTCACTCCAGACCAGTTGCTTATTTGGGAATGAGCCTGTTTGCTTCTCTTCTTTTTTTGATTCTTGTTGTTTTCTTTCTTTGTTTTCTCTGTGTTTCTGTTGTAACATTTATTGTTCAGTGCAATAAACTGGTAGGGGTCCAGTTAACCCCGCTGGCTATGCCAAAAAAAAAAAGATTGAACAATTTTGAAATATTAAAAATTGGTAAAGTAGCGGAGTGTGAAAGTAGGAAATCGAGGTGTGAATATAAACAACCTTCTATTTTATTCTCATTATTTATTCTAGCATTTATCGAGTATAGTGCTAAGGGCACCCAACTTTATGCCAACCTTCTATTTTATACTCATTATTTATTATAGCATTTATCGAGTGTAGTGCTAAGGGCACTCAACTTTATGCCAACCTTCTATTCTATACTCATTATTTATTCTAGCATTTATCGAGTGTAGTGCTAAGGACACCCAACTTTATGCCAACTGTGGTAGCCTCCAGCATAAAGCATGGTGCTTTTAGCATTACACTTTATAGATATCACCTTTAAATCCATGCGTAAAGTATTTTTTTCTAAATATGAACTGTTTAACAAGATTTTGCTAATCAATCATTTTTCTTACTTGAATTGACGTTCTCTAGCCTTTTTATACAGATTATTTTGATTTAATTGTAGTGAGAGTCCGAAATTGGAATTCGGGCATGCTGGCTAGAATCTTGAACTATATATATGTATATATATTCAACAACAAATTTGACAAAAATGTTGTATGACTTAGTATCGCAGATAAATTAGTGTACTAATTATTAATTATATTAAATACATAAACCTCGAGGTATAAACTTTTCTTTAACGTACAAGATACATAACTAAAAGTGCAGTTAGCATAAGAACATATGCAATTTCTTGATCAATTGCCTTGTTGTCAATTGTAAGAGAAGGTGACATCGTTTCACCTTGAGCTACTTGCATAAAAAACGAGAGTACATAAAAGCTAGAACATGATGTGAACTCTTGTATTTTTCTATTTTAAATTTATATTGTGTGAAATTGATTTTACCGTGTAACATAGACAGATTGATGTCAAAGAAAAAGTATTTCAAATGCGATGCTCAAGTATGTGAAATAATGCTGTTTATTTAGATGGATCAGCAAAATAAATAAATAAATGGATGTTTATTTTGAAAACTGAAGTAGAATTTGTCAATTACTTTTACTTGACTTACAGTTCTCATCAGTGGGTCAGATCTCACTTCATTTTAATACACCGTTTATGTTTTTTATGTCATGTCATATTAGATTAAGTTAACCTGATATTATTTAATCCCTATATCATAAACTTTTACATTTTATGACTTTATTGAACGATTTGTCTCATCACATTCGAAATATCAAATTTGACAGCATCATACGCTTGAAGTCTTGAATCGGTTTAAATTGTCAATGCATTTCAGGTCCGCATATAGAATATTTAGTCTATATTTATTTTTGCTTATACAAGTTCAAATATAATGCTTTATGTGTATGTGTGTTTGTGCTAGTTTTATGTATACTATAATGCAACTGGTAGTATAAGAAGTCTACTTTTTGCCAAATTAGTGGCCATTGTAATATTAGTCTATTAGAGTTGTCATGATATGGACAAATGGATATATATTTTTTATTTTATAAATTAATTTGAGGTTCGATGTGTATATTAGAATTGTCTACGAAACAATCCAGGAAACATCCAAGTACCAGTATCAGAACTCCTATAAAAAGGTTAAACATCCAACCATTTTATCATCAAAATATTTTATTACTCAATATTAATTCTTGAATCACTGATACT
Organism: Allium fistulosum; assembly: GCA_030737815.1. Classification (NCBI taxonomy): domain Eukaryota; kingdom Viridiplantae; phylum Streptophyta; class Magnoliopsida; order Asparagales; family Amaryllidaceae; genus Allium; species Allium fistulosum. Next base: position 583,200,117 of record CM060906.1, on the reverse strand, counting down.
TATTTCAATATAGTTTTCTGCTTAGTCCTTTATATAAGATGAGCTCAATGAATATTTTCAATGTCTTCGTTATAGCATACTACTTCTCTGGACTAGTGCAGTTTGCCAATGCTAAAGAGTTAGCGCCTTCTCCAATGAAGAGTGATGTCGCTTCGGTAGATCAAGGAATAGCTTATGTATTAATGCTTGTTGCTTTGCTTGTTGCTTATCTTGTTCATTAAATTTTCATTTTTTCCATGGAATTGATTTCTTGTACTTTATTTGGTCGAATTTTTATAATTTTGGCAAATTTATGAAGTTTGATTGTTGTCGGCACTACTCATACATAGTTAACACACAAAGGTAGAGAAACATTCTTCTTTAAGTTTTCATTTTTTTCAGTAAAAAATATTTCTAATCTAGGAGTATTCCGTTCATATATTTTATATATAAAATCATTGCCATTTGAGATCCAAGCAAAAATATTATTATCGACTCATGTTTTACGATGCAACCTTTTAGTTAGAATTACATTTTAAGATGTACTTATTTCATATTTGCGACTTTTGTACTGTGACATTATACGAGTTTGAGACAGGAAAGAATAATGTGTTCTATTATAACTAGTGTGTAACCCGTGCGTTGCACACGGTAATATTGTTAAAAAATAATATTTAAATTTTAATTATTGTTAAAAATTAAATTTTTTTATGTAGTATATAATAAATTCACTGAAATAAAGGAGTTTATAATTTTAAATGATATGCAACGCTTAGATGTAAGGTAGAAGGTCGCTAACCACATATTCTTATCGGAATTATTATTTTTACTCGATAATAGCAAACTATCTGTGTGTGTGTGTATTGTTTGCTGTTACTATATATGTAAATAGTGGATGCTATGTGATACGTGTATGTTTTATGTATATGGATGAAAAAAAAATGAATTTTCCATTTCTATTAACATGAATATTGTATATATATTTTTAAGGATTTGTAATGAAATAAAGAATATTACGTAATTGAATATATTTAAATATTTTAAATCAATGATTGACTTAAATAATTAAATATATGTAGCTGAATGTTAGAAAGTAGGAGGAAAATGAGAAGATCTTTATATGTAATTATAGTTGAGAAGAACATCTTACGATCAACTTATCTTCAAATGAACTTTTATTTATTATTTGAGATTTTAATTAGTAAACCTTTTTTAACTTTGCAGTTAATCATAAATTTCGCGTTGTTGTAGTAGTGTCATGTTTACAATTTAAATATTTGCAAAAAAAATTCTATAGTGTTAATTGAAGTTACGAGTTGAGTAAGTTTTAATATCATGTTGAAAATTAGAATGTTTACATAACCTAATTTTTGTTAGAGTAATCCGTGCTTCCACATCCCAATGTTGTAAAAAATAAATTCATCCTTCAAAAGTGGTAAAAAACGAAATTTTGTAATGCAATGTACGATAATTTTTTGAGATAAATGAATTATAAATTAAGATAATATTATTGTTTATGTTTACATTTTATGTTATGCAATTCATATATCTTCATATATGAACAAAAATAATAATGTTATCATCTTCGCTTATATATATGAGTGTTGTATTCATGCTTAAATCGGTATATTTTAAGATTTATTGGATTAATTAATAAATATTAGTTAATTGAATTTATTTGAATGATTTAAACAAAGATTACATAATTAGTTAAATACATGGATATGAGAAAAATAATATTAGGAGAGAATTGTGAAGGGTTTGCAAGTAACTATGGAAATTTAATTAAAATATAGGTGTTTAAAGCTAAAATTATAATTTTTCAGTGCAATGTATGATAACTTCGTTGAGGTAAACGAATTATAAAACAAATTTGTTATTATTATTATTAATGTATATAATTTATGATATGTGATTTACATATCTTTATGTGCTAATGAAAATTTTGTTTTACCAGTTTGTTAATGCTACTATGGTATACTATTGAAATTGTCATATTTTAGGATTTACATGACGTATCGAATATTAGGTAATCAAATATATCAAATGGTTTAAATTATGAATTAAGTAATTAATTTTAAATGTATGGACTTAAATGTAAAATATTAAAAGAGAACTAAGCAAGCATTTGTGAATAATCATAGAAAATTTTAAAAGTATACATTTGATTATAAATTGGCATTAGAACTTTAGTAGAATAACCATAAAGCGATAAATTATAAAAAATTAAAAGTAAAATATCTAGAGAGAGAAATAAGGAGAGTAGAGAAAGCTCCTACAATTAATAAGAAAGCTTGAATTTCTTCTGCTTTACTATTATTTAATAGATTAATTAAATACTATACTTAATAATTTATTTAAATTTCAAAAACGTTTTCCTAGAATTATTTTAAATTCAGACATATATATTTATAATCCAAAATAATAATAGATATAATTTTCGGTAATTTATCCTTATGTAACTTAAATTATTAATAGAATGATTTAGTAAATATGATCTATTAAATAATAGTAAGAGAAAAGGAATTATATCCCACTTATGAATTTTGAGAATCAAAGTCTATTATTATTTCGATTTTGTATTTTATATAAAGATCACTATTGTTATTAGCTTATGATTTTTACGATTGTTAATAAGTTTTCCCTTGATTTTGACCTATCATTTAGTTTCAGGTATAAATTTTATCATTGTTTAATTAACTTCAACTATTTTACATTCAAGTTTGTTTTATTATTTTCTTTCTTAAATAATATTTAGTAATAATAAACATGCATAATAATGAAGGCTCTTTTCATTTTTCCTTACCACTTTATTGAAGTATAATTTATAAATTATTTGGAATGTTCTCTTTAATTCCATATAACCAAGTTACATTTAAGTTTATGTTATTAATTTTCTTTCAAAATTGATATTCTATAATATACACAATAATTGAAAAACGTTACTTACGCAAATATATGCTTCACTTTAGCATATTACATTGTACGTTAACTGTTTAACTATGTATATTTGACGATTTCTTTTACAACATTACCGTGTGCAACACACGGGTTACACACTAGTGTTTTTGAAAGATAAAGTGCATATCCACGTGGCTTGCAATAAACAAAACGGAAAGGATAAAGTAAAAAAACCAAAATGTCCTCTAGAACCAATCATACTACTTACTAGTGTGTAACCCGTGTGTTGCACACGGTATGTTGTAGAAAAATAATATTATAACTGCTTTTGAAGAATATAATTTATCATGTAATATCCAATGAATTTTGTTAGGATAATTGACTTGTAAATTTAAATTACCATATTTATAACTGTATATTTTTGTTATGAGATTCGTATATTTTTACATTTGAATAAAAATTAAATTATCGTTTTTGTTGATAAAAATGAGTTATACACCGATTTATTATTTTTTATGATTCATTATTTGTCAAACAAATAAATAAAAATAAGTATTCTTAATAAATTTTGAAATTAATATTTTTGTAAAATTTCATAAATAAATATTCATGTACATATATTTTGAAATTGACATTTAGGTTTTGATACATTTGACTGAAAGATAAATGATGTATACGTTAAATTTCAAGTACTATTTGAGAGAATGACGACAAATACCTAAAAATAGAAGTAATATCAAATACTCAATGTATTTGTATGCATTTGTAGTTCTTGCAGCACATATTTATCAAAATAATTATATTATATTATTAGGGTGATAAAAAAAATTATTTAACTGCTAAAAGAATATTAAGTGAAAATAAGGTCTGAAACGTTACAAATCACATTGTCATTTTAATTATGTAAAAAAATAATTTTTAATCCATTGTTTCATACCTTACTATTTTTATTTTATAATAAAACTTTCAAAATATATTTAACGTTCATGTCAGTATAAATAAACTTGAATGAAAATATAGTTTTACCATATGAACTTGAATGAAAATATAGTTTTACCATTTATGTCAGTATAAATGTGGTGTACACATTGAATTATCATTTTTTATGATTTATTAGATTAATAATTAAATATTTGTTAATTGGATTTAGTTAAAAAAATTAAATTCAAGATCAATCAACAAATTCAAATATAGGGACTTAAATGTAAAATAATATAAGAAAACTTAAGAGAAATCCGTAAATAATGGTAAAAATTATTGAATGTTGGCATTTAAATGCAAAATGATCGAAATGAATATTAGTAGAACATTGTAATAGTTTGTATATAATTGCGGATATTTGGACTTGAATGAAAATTTAGTTTAACATTTTAGTTAATATGAATGCGATAAACATATTGAATTGTTATTTTTTTTAAATTTATTATATCAATTAATGAATATTCGTCAATTGTATTTATTTAAAAAGCTTAAATTTAAGATCACCTAATTAAATTTAATATATATGGATTTAAATGTAAAATAACATTAAAAACTTGGAAGAAATATGTACATAATTGTAAAAATTAGTATTAAATTCTAGGGGGAATTAATTTAAAGGACAAAGATTTGTATATTTTTTGCCTCAAGGACACAACCTCAAAATTTTTACCATAAGGACAAACATTCTTTTAAAAATTATTCATAAGGACAAATATTTTTCAAAATTATTCATAAGGACAACAAAACTGCTACCAAGCTAAAAACTGATACCTAAAAACTGCTACCGATAACTACAAACTGATACTATCAATGACTAAAAACTGATACCTAAAGAAAGTTGTCCTTCAGGATAAAATATTGAAGGTCTGTCCTTGAGGCAAAAACGCTGAAATTTTTTGTCCTTGACAATAATTTCCTGTAAATTCTAATGATAGAAGAGAGAACCGGTAGAAACATTGTAGTAATTATAATAACAATAAATTGTGACGATGTCAAAATAAAATATTTAGAGAGAATTAAGGAGAGATGAGAAAATTGCTAGAATCAATAAGAGAGCTTTAAATTCTTCTGCTTTACTATTATTTAATAGATAGTTGAATTGAATTACATAATGAGGCAGAAGTAGTTGGTAATAAATTGTTTAAATACAACCTATACAATTTCATACGTTTGATTTTTCAGATCAAAGTAAAATGGATACTGGAACAGAAAAGGAAAAAATAAATAAACGCAAGGGCAGTAAATTTCTACTTTCCCTAAAATTTTGCTCTCCTTTGATATATATTTGAATTTTCTACCATTTCTAAGTAATGTCGAACTCACGAGAAACAACTATATTATATTTACACTCATAATTGATCATTCTATATGTGGTCACTAAGCAATACTTCAGTATTATGTCATTGACAGCTAAATGCTCTTCACTCCACTCAAAATGACTTATAGTGCAACTTAAATTAAGATGTACATGCACTACTAGTATTTGTCATTTAACTCGTCAAAAATTATAAGGCAAATTAACTGGATATGACTATACCACTTCATTTAGAAAAGTTGCAATAATTTGCAAAATTCTACTAGAGTTTTAGTCCCTTTATAGCCCTTTCACATTGACCGTTGGATTTGAAAATTAGTGGCTAATGCGATTATGATGTAAGAAAGAAAATTTATCAAATTCAATCGATAATTTGACTGGCATGCAAAGAGGCTAAAAATAAATGGACTATGAATCCCTCTTCACAAATACAGGGACAAACATATATATGTAAACAAACATAGATATATTTATATACACACATATGTATATGTATGCATATACACATGTGTGTGTGCATATACATATGTGTATGTACACAAATATAAAAGTGTTATTGATAAATTAATGTATTGATAAATAATCATGTTAAAAACTTAAATCTCGAGGTATAATAATTTCTTTATAGTGCAACTAATATTAAGAACACTAGTATAAATTGCACTTATGTATATTTAATAGCTAGATATATTTATTATTTAATTAAAAATTTTTATGGATGAATGTGTGCTATAAGCGCAAAAGCTTTGGTGGTTACAACACTTTTATTACAAGCAGTTTTGTTGGTGGTGTCGGTTGCAAATTGAGAGTAAAATTCTATTGATGGGTGGTTGGAAAGAGGATGATGGTGGAGGTTTCAGACCGATGGTGATATTCCTTTGATGAGTATAGGGTATTTTTGGAATTTCAAAAAGACATGGCGGAAATCTATTCATTGAATTCTCCTCATTAATATTTTAGAAAAGCAATTCCTTGATCAATTGCCTTTTTGTCATATGTAAGAGAAGCTAGCATTGCTAAGCTACTTAGATAAAAGGATATAGGAGCTAGCTCACTGTAAGGTATGCCAATTAATTAGCTTAGCAGAACACAAAAAAACAGAGGAGGAATACAATCAGAGTTCAGAAAATAAGAGAGAGAATTGTGTTTAAATTCATGAATGAATTATTATAATGTTATATGAGTACTATTACAAGGATTCTCACTTGTTTCCCAGCTAACAGAATACTAACAAACTCCCTAAATTTCTGCTGACTAAATAACAGAATTTTGGAAATCTATTTGTAACAGATTTTCCACCAAGAACAGAATTCTATTCAATTCAGTTTATTAACTAACTGTAATTAACTAAACCACCTTATCATGCTACTATTATCATCATCGTTGAAGATATTCAAGAAAATAGTCTCGAAGAATAGTGACATCACATAAAGTTCATTAGCCTCAATAAATCCCAGAACTATGAAGTGTGAATGACGTCTTCTATGAGTCACAACAACTGTCGAATAAGATTATGATTGATGTCGAGGCTCATGATTTCCGAAGCCATGCTGAATGAAGTCATATCCTATCAATATCGACGACGTTGCCAAGGTCAATCATTCCAAGTGCAGCTGGTGATCAGAGTTGTTAAGTATAGATGGTGTACTCCATCCCAACGTCGCTGCTCATCGAAATGGTCGTATAAAGAGATACAAGTTATAAATGTTGCTGAGGTTCAATGTTATAATAACATCGACTCTTATAAACATGTTTGGAAGACAACATACATCTACATATGCGATATTGTTAATGACCGTCAACATTAATATCCACAAGTGTAGTTCATGCCGCATTTAGTAAGCATCGACGTCAAGGGTCATCAATGTCGACGTTGTTCAATGCCGCCAACCATCAATCGAAGGAGGTTTCAAGGTATTAAGTCATCGTCGTTGTCGATATTTATGAGGAGAACCATCAATAGACCCAAGAGGAATGTTGAAGACGCTTCTACTAATGCCTCCTTTCATCAATGTTAATAAAAGTTGATCGACGAAGAAGGAACTATCAACGTCAAGTTTAGAAATGCCGAGAGTCGACCCTATTGCGTCGATGACAAAGTGTAGCTATGTGAATACAAGAACGCTAGCTTTAATGTTCGACGACGATGTTAATGTCGAAGTCGATAGAATATCAACCTTGATGATTGACGACGCTGCTAATGCTGAAGCCAATGAACGCTGGGGCATGTTACATGCCGAACCCTATTAATATGGACCTAGTGCCTTTGTTGAAGGGGCTGATTTCTCTCTTCTCATTTCTTACCTTTGAAAACTTTGCAAACCCTAAATTAAATTAGGGATTTTGTCCACTGTAACACTTCAACAATTGTACACCGAAGGATTTGGGAAATTAAACAAGAACATAGCATTTTTTACTTGATTTGGACTATGACTTGCATATTCATTTGACATTACACATTATTGATTTGAACTAGTGACTTGCATAGCATATTAAATTTTCCTAAACTTGTGATTTGACTTCTACCGTGCATATTGACTCGAACGTCGACCTTCATGCTACTTCGAGATCTTTATGACGACAATGACTAAACTTAAAGCCAATATGGATGTGTACTTCGATTGAATGACTTTGGTTAGTCTCGATAAGGCCTCACTTTGAAGTTGTCCTATTCTTTACATATTTTTGGGTTGGTAAATTTATTTGTTAACATTTTTGGCACTACAAAGAGGGGACTGAACCTCCGACTTCATTAAAACCCCAAGTGGAACTACCTTAGCTTGCACATTTAGGGTTTAGAGAACTTGATCCAACCAAGCATATCCCATTCAAAGCTGACCTACCCCTGATTCCCAACACCAGTTGATTGCATAAATTGAGTTTTGCTTAGCCATATTAGTTAATCGTGATAAGTTCTCAGGACAAGGATCTTTCGAGCCTCAAATGGCTAGGCCAATCTGTCAAGCCATTAGTGATCATCAGCTTCATGAAGAGCAAGTGCTAAGATTTATGGCATTACGAGTTACGGAAGAAAAGAAAAGACAAACAACCCTTTATAATCCTAAAAAAAGGGAGTCTGAATCCATTCCATGTTGGACCAACACCAATCTTTGCCCTAAAAGGACAATGTAAAAAGGATAAAACTAAGAAAGGAAATCCAGCTTAAAGTTCAAGGAACTATCTTCGAAAATGAGATAAGAAGGGACTTTTGTCATTTCACTAAAAAGTGGGAAACTATGCTCGGTCGATCTTATAAGATAAATGAAACACCAAGATCTCTAAAAAGGAAGTCCACCCTTTATGAGGACCTAAAGTGAGCAACAAAAGAGCTAAGCATCAGCTAAAAGGGCTAATCTCTAAGTCATGGCTTCCAGAAGATCCCATTCTCACCACTTCTCCCGAGAACCTCTATTTCCTAACAAAGGATGAGCTTGACCACTGGCCTTCACAAAAAAGGAGACCCAAATTCAAAAGAAATCATGGAAAGTCATATTGTCACTATCATCTTGCAAATGGACATGATACCAATCAATGCCGGAGTTTGGAAGGAATGATCAGCAATTTTCTAAGGTAAAGAAAACTCAATCAATTTGTACAATGATGTTAACCAATCATCAGTAAATATTTTATAAATAAAATAAGTGTACCTACATAACCATCAAAGGCTCATGTCTATAAGAGATCCCGACCATCAATGGTCTCAACCATCAAAGGCACTTGACTGCAAAGGCCTCAGCCATCAAAGGCTTGACTGTAAGAGGTCCCAGCCATCAAAGGTGCCAGCCATCAAAGGCTTGATCGTAAGAGGTCCTGACCGTCAAAGGCCTTAAGCCTTCAGTTCTTGCCATCAAAGGCCTCATTGAAGCGCCTCCTAGAGGGAGGTCGGGTAAGCCTTTAGTGCTTGCCATCATATGGCCTCACTAAAGTACCGAGAAAGCCTTCAGCGCCGTCATCAAAGGCCTTGCTGAAGCATCACCTCAAGGGAAGTCGGGTAAGCCTTTAGTGCCATCATCAAAGGCCTCACTAAAGCACCGGGAAAGCCTTTAACCCCTGCCTATATGGCCTGGTTAAAGTGCCTCCTAGATGGAGGACGGAGTAAGCCTTTAATGCCTGCCATCAAAGGCCTTATTAAAGCACCGAAATCTTCAAAAAGAAGATCAATCAAGATCATGAGCCAAGTAGTGCTTCTAAGTTAATCAAAATCAGAGCCAAGTGGTGCTCCCAAGTTGATCAGAATGCGAGCCAAGTAGCGCTTCAAATCAAATTTTCTAGAGGAAGATTCAAAAAATATGGGTCATTTATGTCTCCCAACAAATGCAATTCTTAGCCACCAAATAAGAGATTATGGCCTTCTTCTACAAATTCCAAGTATGAATTTCTGGTCCCCTATTATTATTGCCAGATATGGATTTATGTTCTTTGCCGGATATGGATTTTTTATTTGCTATTACTATTATTAAGTTTGGGTTACTAGTCTTCTTCAAATTCAAGATTGAGTTTTAGGGCTTCTTTAAGTCGGTTTTTCAACTCAAAATTTAACTGGAATCTCCAACTCGGGGACTATCACGACCACATATCATTTTGGTATGATAAGATCGGATTTCACTGAGCAACTTATCATTTTCATCACCTAGAAAGTCAAATAAGAAATGAGGGCAATGCATGTAGACTTCTTGTAAATCTCTAAGGAAGCATTGTCTTTCCAATTGCAATGCTGCGAAAATTAATTTTTTTTTACGTAAAATCTCTCTTTAACTTGACAAATTTACTCCAGAGGTCCTTAGGAACCGGACTGAGCGAGTGGTTTTTATTCTATAACAGCATGTTGACAGGAAATTAAACTAAGCATAAGAAACTAAAACGGTAAAATTCATAAGTGAATCGAGTTAAATATTACAAACATTCGGGTTCATAAAAAAGTCAATTATACGTTTCAAAAATGAATTTCTTCTTATTGTACTTGAGTTTTTCAGAGGGAAGAGAGCTTAAAAGAAAGTAGGACGGATTCCACTCTAGGAAGATTCCAACATAACCTGGGGTGGGGATTGGACCCATACTTGTCCAAATATCTACGATGAAAGCGTATAAGCAAACTACCATGGTTCAACTAAATATGAGAAATCGACGAATTTACCCCTACAATAAGCTTTGTACAGAAACTCCACCAAGGCATTTCGATCATCAATCAGCATCCAGAAGAGAGCCATAAGCCATTAGTTCAGAATTCTCCTTCATGAGTATCTCTCGGTGATGACGGGCTTACTTCATCCAAGGAGCAATTTCTCTTTCCTTGAAAAATCCTAATGCATTTTTAGCAAGTTTCTTATATTTTTCGAATAGCTCATTATAATCTTTCATTTGCTTGTCCAACGCTCTATTTAATCGATTAATTTATGTTTATTTCTTTTTGAGTATAGTTCATAGCAGTATTTCCATTCTCTTCTTAACTAAAATAATCGACGTAATTAAAAATTATTTCATAACTTAACATTAAATGAATAGAGTGACATATACCTGAGAAAGCGGAACCATTAACAAAGAGATTTTCCCTTTGTTCTTTGGTCCTCGGTCTCGAGAAGTACTATCTGTCATAGAAGAATCATTTTTTGGAAAGTCCAATAAGTCAGTTAATTCAACATCCTGGATAGTTGAGTCCAAACTAGCTTCACCAGATCCATCCTTATCACCTGGCCCCCTAAGGAATCCTACTCCATCACCTCCATTACCTCCATCATCATCGCTATTATCATAATCACGATGATCTCCATCATCATGATCATCATTGTCGTCGTCGTCATATCTTTGTCTTCCTCCTTATCAAGTTTTGGCTCTTTATCAATGGGAGCATCGTTGAATGATAGCCACTCGCAAGCATCAATTTCTTCATCGGTAGGGAACTCCGCATCAAGAGCCGTCTTGTCTTTCTTTATCCTAAGGCTGATTTTCCTCTTGCACTTTTCATTCAAGGTAGGAAGAGATGAGAAATCCAAATTTGGGCATTTCTTGATGTTGTTGGTATATGCCACGTACTATGCATCTTCACAATATTTTTCAATGATCTTGGAAAGAGCAACGTCGAGAAAGGAAGTGACATTTTTCTTAGCATCATTGATGATTTTATTTGACTAATCTAGGATATTAGATTTTATTTGGTGTTGATGTTCTAATGATTTGTTCCTCCTGGCTAACTCTGAGTTTTCTTTGTTAAGCTTAGAGTTTTCTTCGATCATCTTCTCCAGATCTCCTTTGAGTCTGTTGAACAACTTGAGATCAACTTTCAAGTATTTTACTCTCTCTTCTAGTGGTTGCATGGCTTTCTTTTCTTCCTCAAGAGAAGAATCTGTAGAATACAATAGCCTATGATTTTTGTTTGATGATAATAAATAAATAAATATATATATATATATTCATTTAAATGTATTTGATATTGTACTATTTTATTTTTCAAATAATTAAATAAATATTTGTTGGATAAAATAAATAACATAAAATTCAAATTCAAACAAATATTTTATTCAAACAAATATTTTATTACAAATTCAAATAGTACAAATTTGAGCTCTCACTACATTTACACGTTGTCAATTACAATACAATTTCGATTACATCACAACTTTTCAGTTTACATATTACTCCTCGCAACATATTCACTCAACACTCGTGTTTTTATCTTCAACCCTGTTCCAGCTTGAATCCAACATCTGAGCTATCTGCAAAATAAATACTGACGTAGTAAAATTGAAATAGAAAATATTTTGTAGTGTACAATGAAATGTGTATTTTGAAAATATTTTTTGCCTCATTTATTTGGGTTGTTCATCATCATTTCTCCTTTAAATTCATTTTACATGAACAACTTGTAACATGCACAGTATATCACTGTACATGGCACAAGGTGGTGCACACCGATATACACTTGATAAAATTGCAGGGACAGTTGAGCACAACGTCAAACCCAACCAAATGGTGGATTCAACACATGTGCAAATACACACATGTACAAATCGAGTATAAATGGATATGGCACATGTATTACACAATTACACATATATACATGCATATGTATGCATGTATATATATGAGTATGTATGCAACCAGAGAAAATTAACATAACTGCAAAATGAGGACAAGCGGATTGGAAATGCACATGAAAGAGATTAAAGCAAACTGGAGTATGGATATGTATACAATTCAACTCCAGTAAAGACAATGATATGCATACAGTAGAGAACACAAGTACAAGTATAACATGAATGGAATGACATGCAGCAAACTGACCAACATGGATGTGCACAATGGATATGCAATCACTCCACAACAACATGCAACTACACCAGAGGAAAATAGGCAACAAGTATGATGAATAGATATGCAGATCGAATCCAACCAAAAAAGGACCTCAACTAGACACACCAGACTTAATACAACAAAGAGACTCGAGTACAACATAGCGCAGACATGAAGACCAAAAGCAGCTCAACAATCATGTAACATGTTCAATGAAATGGACAGAAGCTCAATGACTCAAAGTATGAAAACAATGCAAAGTGAACTCGACATGGAATGCAACCAGATTGCAAAATGATTCAAGTGCAACAAGACTTCAGTCCTTCCAGTCACAATTCAAGCATGAATGAGCATGAAGTAAACCAGAGGTGACATACATGCTCATGTGCACATGAAATCAGACTACATCAACACATGTACAAAGTTGAGCTCCAGACACACCAAACAAACATGTCTACATGAACAAGAGGACCAGACCAAACCAGACAACAATACTGCAACCAAACTCGACCACAATCACTGGACAACCAATAGTGCACAAGTTCAAGAACAGTTCACAAGCCAGTGCAATCAAAACTGAACTGAACCAGACTACAAGACCACAACAACAATATGCAGTGACAACTAGACTCAATAATGAAGGCATGAACACTTACAAATCAACACAACAGAGTACAATGAAAGATAACAGTAGTGGACACAACAGACTCAACAAACCAGTACATCAAGACCAATGAAGTCTACATTCATATGAAATAGGAAAGCAGCTCTACACATAGTGAAATGCAAAGCTGTGCCAGAGAATCACTTCAGACTATCATATAAAACAATGAAGCAGTTACATGAGTCATGATGCAACTACAGATGCAAGCAAGTAGTCGAAACAAAGTCATGGTTCAAAAGAGAATGTAACAGCAGTTAACAAAAATTCAAAATGCCAAAGTAATAAAGCCATGGATTATATCAATATTAACAGAAGCAGTTTCAAAACGGATATTATCAATTGAAACTGTGATGAAGGGTTTTTCAAACAAAGTCAATGTATTTCAAAATGATCATGTTATGCCAGGGTCAAAGCCGTGGTGACCAAGGTAGTAGCAACAATATATCACAAATATATGTATAGGTCAGAATCATATCAACCTTGCAATCGTAAATCAACGCAGTTCATATATCACACAAGGAGTAATAAACGTAACCGACTAAAAAATATTCAAGCAAAGCCAACACGAACAAGTCAACAATTCAGCACAAGCACTCAAGCAAAGATAGGATGAACAAGAGCAATTTGAGAAGAATTCAAATACAAATATACGAACGTAATTTTAGGGATTCAATCCCTATAAATACCCATTAACATCATCGGCAAAGGGTATTCGAGTTCAAATCAAAAATCAAGAGTATACTCTTAAATCGAAAACAGTTTTATAACTCGAATCAAAGTCGAGAATTAAAATGGGCAAAATTCACGTACCAACTCAAAGCACAAATTGAACTCGACTGAATTGGAGCAGCCGCATATTAATCAAAGCCAGCAAATTGATTGATGAAGCAACTCGAAGCAGAAACACAATTCAATCGATCAATTTTTGAATCAGAGCTTCAATCAAACAAAGCCCTAGTTTTTGGAAGAGGAACGAAGAAAGCATCTGCCATGCAAAAAATAGAGAGAGAGACGTCTCTTTGGTTTAATATTAATTGAGCCGACTCTATTATATTTTACTTTGGGCTTAGATTTTTAATAGGGTTTTGTTTATATTGTTTTTTATTTTTCTTTTAAAATTTGTGTCAATTCTAGTCGTGTGACCAGGGACGAACTACGGTGGTGTAGTTCGAGAATTCGCAACTCAATGGCTAATTTGTGGTAGAGTTTTGAGCATAGAATTAGGTTAGTCGTTAGCGGGTGTCGCAAGTTTACGTGTGTAGGCGTCTGACTACTTAATTTCTAGTAGAAACCTTGGGGCAGCACGTAGGCAGGGTTTTGCCGAAGCTTGGTAAATTTGTATTGTTCTATTTCTGCTTTTATTATTCTCCTATTATCTGTGCTACAATTATTTTATATATATTTCCGCATTAATTTTTCTTATTATTAGTATCGCCCTATTCACCCCCTCTCTAGGGTGAAATCGATCCTACAAGTGGTATCAGAGCTAGGAACAAAAACCATTTTTTTGTTTTAAAAATTTTGATTTTCTAAAACCAATTTCTATTTTAAAATTTTAATTTTTTAAATGGCTTCTTTTAATAATGCTTTTGCTAAGGGTCAGTCCATAGTTAGACCACCCGTGTTCAATGGTGAATATGCTTATTGGAAAAATAGAATGAAAATCTTTCTGAAAACCATAGATGCGTGGAATATTATTGAAATGGGATATAGGACACCAACAATAATTGTAGATAATCAGGAAATAGAAAAACCTATGGATCAATATACAGATCTTGAAAATAAACTGCAAAATGCTAATGCTAAAGCCATGAATTCTATTATCTGTTCATTAGATCAAACTGAATTTAATCGTGTCTCACATTGTCTAACTGCGTAGGAAATTTGGCATACACTTGAAGTGACTCACGAAGGAACTTTCGAAGTCAAAGAATCTCGCATTGCCATGCTTAGTAGCGAATACGAAAACTTCATAATGGCAAAGGATGAAAATGTCAAAGAAATGTATGGATGACTTTCTAATCTAGTATACAAATCAAAATCACTTCGAAAGCCATACACGGAGCTGGAAATAGTTCGAAAAATCCTTAGAATTCTTCCACGAAATTTTGAAGTGAAAGTTACTGCCATTCAAGAATCAAAGATTTGAAACAAGTTAAAGTTGAAGAACTCATTGGAAATCTCACCACTTATGAGCTAGAAATGAAATTCAAGGAAGAACATGAAGGAGGTGATACTCGAAAGAAATCAATAGCTCTCAGAGGAACAACTGAAAGTGAAGATGATGATGATGATAATGGTGAAGCAGAACTGGCGCTGATAATAAAGAAATTCAAAAGGTGGAATCACAAGTATGGAAATCCAGCTCTAAATCAATAATTGAAAAGCAGATTAGTCAAAGTACTAGACAACTCAGAAGATCAAGAGATCATTTGTCACAAGTGCAATAAATCTGGTCACATCAAGCCCAATTGTCCTCAGAATCGACTCGGCCAAGGAAAGAAATCGAAAAGGAGAAGTTTTGCAGCCACTTGGAATAAAAGTGATGATGATAATAAAAGCACTAGCAGTGAGAGTGAAAAAGCAGATCTGTGTCTTCAAGGTGATACAACTGATAGCGATAATGACGAGCCAAGCGATGTATCAAAACTTACTCACTCAGAGTTACTTATATATTTTCACGAAGTAAATGGCTGTTTTGAACGACTTAGGGAGAAGTACGCTAAAATTGAATCACAAAGAGATAGTTTGATAGATCTAAATAAACAGCTTGATCAATTGGTTAAAAACTATCGAAATAAGAGCCCTAAGTGTGATAAGTGTCCATCATTTGAAGAAGAGATTAAAAAATCAGGAATTAAAATTAAACTTAAAATTAAATTCTGATTTTGAAAGAAAGTGAAAATACTAGGAGAGAAAATTCTATTAAAAAGTCACGTTGTTATTGAATGAAAACGAATATCTCAAAACACAAGTCCAACAATTGCCTAAAACTTTAAGAAAATTCTCCAAAGGAGAAAAATCACTAAATATGTTGTTAGGGAAACAAACTGTTAATACTGTTAGACAAGGACTTGGGTATACTCAATCTGAACGTGTTAGAAGTGAAATTAATCAAGCCAACTCCAAGTGCACGATTTTTAGAAAAATTGGACACAATCAAAACAATTGCTGGTTTAGATCCAAACACACGAAAACAATACCGATTCGGGTTCCTAAAGGCATAATATAAAATCCCTTAAAGTCAAACAAATCTGGGTGCCGAAAGGAACAAATATAGAATGTCTTGGGTCTATACAAACATATTTTTTAAAATCATCTGTCACTAACAATCATGGACCTATAAAAACAAATAGGTCACAAAAATCTTCTCTCTTGTAGGTGTGGTCACAGGCTAAGGAATAACAAGAGTGATACCTGGATTCTGGCTGTTCCAGGCACACGACGGGCGACAAATCAAAGTTCCTTAGCCTAGCATAATGGTGGCAGAATCACAATGGGCAACAACGAAAAATTGTCCGTAAAGGTAAAATAGGTAACGGTACATTTATCTTGAAAATGTTGAAAATCTGCACCATAATCTGATGTAAATCAGCCAGTTATGTAATAAAGAAATGAATGTTGATTTTGATTTATGCAAAAATGTTGACCAATCATCTTTTCATCCTTGAACTAATTCATATAGATTCATTTGGAGTAACGATATTGAAAGTTTAGGTAGTAAGAGAAAGTGTCTTGTGTTCGTTGATGATTACTCTAGGTACATGTGGGTATATTTGGTTATCTTACTGCTTCTAGATTGGACACTATGTTCACTAGTTGTTTATGTGCACGTTTTCAATCAAATCCTTAAGGAATCACATTTTAAAAGCTGTAAAACGATTAAAAGGTATTTGTTGCACACATCACGGTTTGGTCTAGGGTATCCTTCTTATAACTTTGAGTCAAAGAGATATTCAGATGCAGATTATGCTGGTAGTCTAGTTGATAGAAAAAATTACTAGTGGAATGTGTTTTATGTAGGGACATTCATAGTTGCATCACACTTCCAAAGAAATTATCTGCATAATTTTCATTCTAATTGATTTTCAATTGGCAGACATTTTTTTTCCATAAAACCCCTTTCAGAAAATAGTTTTTGTTTTAGATTAGGCATTTTAGAAATTTAATTTTATATTTATTTTTGGATTTGATCTTAAATGAATACATTAGCTAACCTGACTCCCTACTGATTATCGAAAAGATAAATAGTGATTGAAAAAAATGATGAGTGTTGATATTAATTATACATTTTGACTTGAAACGATATATGTAGTAAATTTCTTTAAAAATTTAAACAAGATTTATAATAACTTTTGTTGGTAAAATTTCCATGACCATCTCTATTTCTATCATATTTCTAACGACCATCACTCACTAAAATCCAATATAGTATGTCAAAATGTGGTATTTTAAAGGGGAAATTAGTCATTTTTATAGCAATAAAAACATCCAAAATATTCACTCTCGTTTAAAAGTCCTCACGGTTATGCATGGGTGAATTACTTGGAATATTTGTTTATGTGCTTTCATGCTCATTTAAAAATCCTCATGGTTATGCATGTATGGAACACATATCAAATTGATTATTAAATAGACGAGTTGATTCTAATCCCATTTAAAAGTCCTTATGGTTATGCGTGGTTAGAAGGTACTTGAAATTCATTTTTTTTTATTTTTTATAAAAATTGGGAATACTACTAATCTCATTTAAAAGTCCTAACGGTTATGAATGGTTAGTAAGAATTTAACAGTTTCCTGTCATAAATATACCACAAATAGATACAACTATATGGTTTTGATACCGACATCACCCCTATCACTCTAAAATGGAATATGCGCCTAACAGAGTATTTATGATTTTTGTTTGGTTTTTTAGTGAAATTTAATATTTATACTCGATTAGGTATATATATTGTATTAATGTCTATCACTTTATCTCTATTTTGTAACACTATTACTCTTTTGTGATAACAAAAAGGGGAGAGAGAAGTTAAGATTTTAGAAAATAATTTTTTATTTATTTTCATGCATATATGAAGGGGGAGATTTGGTGTAGGGAGAGTAGTCAAATAGAGGGAGCAAATGGAATTCATCAAGGTCAAATACATTTAATAGAGTCAAAATCTTAATATATGTTTGTTATTATCAAACTGGGGAGATTATAGAATACAATAGCCTATGATTTTTGTTTGATGATAATAAATATATATATATATATATATATATTCATTTAAATGTATTTGATATTGTACTATTTTATTTTTCACATAATTAAATAAATATTTGTTGGATAAAATAAATAACAAAAAATTCAAATTCAAACAAATATTTTATTCAAACAAATATTTTATTACGCATTCAAATAGTACAAATTTGAGCTCTCGCTATATTTACACATTGTCAATTACAATACAATTTCGATTACATCACAATTTTTCAATTTACATATCACTCTCACTACATATTCACTCAACACTCGTGTTTTTATCTTCAACCTTGTTCCAGCTTGAATCCAGCATCTAAGCTATCTGCAAAATAAACACTGACGCGGTAAAATTGAAAAAGAAAATATTTTGCAGTGTACAATGAAATGTGTGTTTTGAAAATATTGTTTGCCTCTGTTATTTGGGTTGTTCGTCATCATTTCTCTTTTAAATTCATTTTACACGAACAACTTGTGACATGCACAGTGTATCACTGTACATGCCACAAGGCCGTGCACACTGATATACACTTGATAAAATTGCAGGGATAGGTGAGCACAAGGTCAAACCTAACCAAATGGTGGATTCAACACAAGTGCAAATACACACATGTACAAATCGAGTATAAATGGATATGGCACATGTATTACACAATTACACATATATACATGCATATCTATGCATCTATATATATGAGTATGTATGCAACCAGAGAAAATTAACATAACTGCAAAATGAGGACAATCAGATTGGAAATGCACATGAAAGAGATTAAAGCAAACTGGAGTATGGATATGTATATATTTCAACTCCAGTAAAGACAATGATATGTATACAGCAGAGAACACAAGTACAAGTATAACATGAATGAAATGACATGCAGCAAACTGACCAGCAGGGATGTGCACAATGGATATGCAATCACTCCAAAACAACATGCAACTACACCAGAGGCAAATAGGCACCAAGTATGATGAATAGATATGCAGATCGAATCCAACCAAAAAGGACCTCAACCAGACACACCAGACTTAATACAACAAAGAGACTCGAGTACAACATAGCGCAGACATGAAGACCAAAAGCAGCTCAACAATCATGTAACATGTTCAATGAAATGGACAGAAGCTCAACGACTCGAAGTATGAAAACAATGCAAAGTGAACTGGACATGGAATGCAACCAGATTACAACATGATTCAAGTGCAACAAGACATCAGTCCTTCCAGTCACAATTTAAGCATGAATGAGCAAGATGAACTAAACTAGAGGTGACATACATGCTCATGTGCACATGAAATCAGACTACATCAACACATGTACAAAGTTGAGCTTCAGACACACCAGACAAACATGTCTACATGAACAAGAGGACCAGATCAAACCAGACAACCATACTGCAACCAAACTCGACCACAATCACTGGACAACCAACAATGCACAAGTTCAAGAACAGTTCACAAGCCAGTGCAATCAAAACTAAACAGAACCAGACTACAAGACCACAACAACAATATGCAGTGACAACCAGACTCAACACTGAAGGCATGAACACTTACAAATCAACATAGCAGAGTACAAAGAAAGATAACAGCAGTGGACACAACAGACTCAACAAACCAGTACATCAAGACCAATGAAGACTACATTTATATGAAATAGGACGGCAGCTCTACACATAGTGGAATGTAAAGCTATGCCAGAGAATCACTTCAGACTATCATATAAAACAATGAAGCAGTTACATGAGTCACGATGCAACTACAGATGCAAGCAAGCAGTCGAAACAAAGTCATGGTTCGAAAGAGAATGTAACAGCAGTTAACAAAAATTCAAAATGCCAAAGTAACAGAGCCGTGGATTATATTAATATTAACAGAAGCAGTTTCAAAAAGGATATTATCAATTGAAACTGTGATGAAGGGTTTTGCAAACAAAGTCAATGTATTTCAAAATGATATGTCATGCCAAGGTCAAAGCCATGGTGACCAAGGTAATAGCAACAATATATCACAAATATGTGTACAGGTCAGAATCATCTCAACCTTACAATCGTAAATCAACGCAAGTTCATATATTACACAAGGAGTAATGAACGGAACCGACTAAAATATATTCAAGCAAAGCCAAAACGAACGTAATTTTAGGGATTCAATCCATATAAATACCCATTAACATCATCGGCAAAGGGTATTCGAGTTAAAGAAAAAAATCCAGATTATACTCTTAAATCGAAAACAATTTTAAAACTCGAATCGAAGTCAAGAATTAAAAGGGGAAAAATTCACGTACCAAATCAAAGCACAAATTGAACTCGACTGAATTGGAGCAGCCCCATATTAATCAAAGCCAACAAATCAATTGACAAAGCAACTCGAAGCAGAAACACAGTTCAATCGATCAATTTTTGAATTGGAGCTTCAATCAAACAAAGCCCTAGTTTTTGGAAGAGGAAAGATGAAAGCATCAGCCACGAAAAAAAAGACACCTCTTTGGTTTAATATTAATTGGGCCGACTCTATTATATTTTACTTTGGGCTTAGATTTTTAATAGGGTTTTGTTTATATTGTTTTTTATTTTTCTTTTAAAATTTGTGTTAATTCTAGTCGTGTGACTAGGGACAAACTACGGCGGTGTAGTTCGAGAATTCGCAACTCAGTGGTTGAGTTGTGGCAGGGTTTTGAGTGTAGAATTAGGTTAGTCGTTAGCGGGTGTCACAAATTTACATGTGTAAGCATCTGACTACTTAATTTCTAGTAGAAACCTTGGGGGCATCACGTAGGCAGGGTTTTGCCGAAGCTGGGTAAATCTGTGTTGTTCTATTTTTGCTTTTATTATTCTGCTATTATCTGTGCTGCAATTGTTATATATATTTCCATATTAATTTTTATTATTATTAGTATCACCCTATTCACCCCCCCCCCCTTTAGGGTGAAATCGATCCTATAGAATCAAGTTTTCCTTTTTCTAAGGTCGCCTCATCTCTTGCCACAGCAATTTCGATCGTATCATCTTGGAGCGAAGAAACTTTTCCTTTAAGCTCAACTACTTCATTTGAAGGTGTCTGAGAAGCGCCTTGTAGGAGGAACATTTGCTTTCCTACTGAAAATATGTAATCCATATAAGTTTTAAAAAAAGAATCTATAAAATTAAAGCTAACTAAGTGACAAGAAAACGTACTAATATGAGGTATTTGAGAATAAGAAAAGGATGGTCATTAGAGTAAATTGGAGGTTGCGATGATCCATAGAAAAAAGGAAGGAGATTGAATAGCCAATTGTGCAAGATCTTCAAAATTCATTAATGAAGTTTGAGTTCGAGTCCTCAAAGGAAGATTGTAACGTCCCGTATTTTCGATGCTCGAAAATCGACATTAATACGTCCACTGTATCAACTGCCGAATAATCGAATGCTGGAAAACCGAATTGTTATGGTTAAAAAGAAGAGGTAGAAGAAGACAGAAAGAAAGATAGAAGAAACAACAAAAACAACATCAGAATCTCACATTCGCAGCGGAACAACATATAATAGATAAATGAATAATCTTTAAATCAAAGAACTATATCACTTTATACATTACATCATCAGAGTCAATATACACACAATACATCAATGGATAGTTATATAAACTTGTCCTCATACAGAATACACAGCGAAATAATAATATCATATACAAGTGATGCGTCTCGTCATCCAGCTCGCCACTAAGCTCCACAGCACTCCTGAAATCCAGAATGACCTGATAACCTGACTCTAGACTGCCCGTGTGGAAATTGGTGGGCACCCAGAGTTTAGGAAAGAACCAATAAACTCCAGGTCAGTCATGGTGACTGGTGTGAGAACTAAAAACAGTTATTTTCACAAAGAAACTAAAACAGATTCGTAATGCTTTTGGAAAATGAAACTACCATAAGACCTCCCGCCACACACACAATGCAAACGCAGAATTAGAGGAGATTTCTTCTTATGATAGTCAAACATGCTTACTACGCAAAATCATTGGATATTATCATTAGTGCATAGTGTTGGAAACATTTTGAAAGTATAATATTAATCTTAGCCAACATACAACCATTATTGTATGCCTACTATAGCTACTATGTTCAATAGTAGGTTACCGCCACATTCCATAGCAGGTTATACAACTAAAACCGTACAAGGTTCGTATTGTTTTTTTGGATTTCCAACAAATGGTCAGGCTAAGCAACTTCCTTACACCGAAATAGAAACGCCTCTGGAAAGACGCCCCGAGAACCTAACCGGATCTCTGCAAACACAAGGCCGATGCTACCTCACGCTGTACAGCTGTAACTAGGTAGCTAACACACGAGCTATGCCATCCCCCGGTCGTTACAGACCTTTATCCGAGGATCCTCAACCACAAAGCAACAACCACAAAGTATAATAAATTTGCAGCATCAACATAGGTAAAATATCTGGGCTCCATACCATGATATCACCTTTTATCCATAAGGAAATGACATACCCTAGGGGCGCGACCCCTAACAACCTGGCCGCAACATTCCTGATTCGACCATTACCTGGTAGTGAGGCTCGACGAAGTCTCGTCCACAAAGCTACGCTTTTTCACAAAGCCACGCTTTTTCACAAAGCCACGCTTTGATCAACAAATGATCAACAGCACTTCGTATGCCACATTACCAAATTGGGAATGTATCACTAGTAACCATCAACTACATAACCTCTGAGCTCGTACGTCTCAGAGAAGGGTGTTAAGCTAAGAGAATAAATTCTCTGCCACCAACAGAAATGTATTTGATAGAAACCAGCTTTACATCTCAAAGTGTAACGTTAGACACACATCCATACAAGTCCGTTCCGGGATCGAACGGAACCGAAGGCACTTCCAAAGAAGCCCTTGCAATCCGGATATTCACTAATCACGTCCGGACTTCCCATCACAAGAAGAGTGATATAAATCTCCATACCGGAGCAACTCGGTGCAGAGACATTCGACAGGTTGTCCTTTCATTTTCGAAAATACCCGGTCTTCACACCGGTCTTCAATACGATCCATATCGTCGTATCACTAATTCGGAATGGGTTATATGACACAAAGGTCTTTTCCCGGCTAACCCGAATAGTGAGCACAATATTTAAAAACATATGGATATTGGGATTTCAATTAAGTCACAACTTATAACCCAAATCCTTTCCTTTAAATGGTTTAAACAAATTACCATTTTAAATCTTTAAACAAAAAGATTTACTTCACAAAGTTTACCCAGTTTCACAAAGATTCATTTACAGATTTCCAAATCAATTTCCATTTCAATTGGATTAACCCATTAAATCTTTAAATTAAGATTTAATTTATAGCTTTCAAAACTATTCACAATTCAAGTCTTTTATAATATAAAAGATACACCTTTTAAAATCTTCTTCGATTTCAAAATAAAGCTTAATCATCTTCACAAAGGTTAATTCATAGTTTTTTTCCAAACTATTTACAATTTCATTTCAACTTGAAATGTTTCGATACAAATTGGAAATCTTTTCACTTTATGAAAGTTATTATTATTTGAAAACGGATAGTTTTCGTTTTTGGAAAAACTGGTTACAATTACACAGGTTAAAGCCATCCAAGTACAAATCTTGGATTTAAATTTAATTTCCAAAACCATATTTTAAATGGTTAAAAACCCATATAAACACCTTTTATAATTTATACAATCTTTTAGACCATAATTCCCAATTCATTGAATTCAATTTCAAAATATTGAATTCAAATTTTAAATCAAATGATTTAAATTTCCATTTTATTAAGTTATTTAAAATAACTCTTATTTTTTTGAAACTCATTTTCAAAAGCTACAAATTCCAATTCCAAAACTATTTTGGATTCAAAAATTCAATATTCAAAATTGATAAAAATCTATGACTTAACCGATTTCCACGTGAAATCCACATTTGTGTGTGTATTATGTAGTCCACGGTTTAACACAATAGTGCAACAACATTCAACCATCACAGATCAAATATAACAATATAATTTATAAGCGGTATAACTATAACGCTTATCTATCATTCACAGATCGCAGATATATATATATATATATATATATATATATCACAGATAAACAAATTACAGATCACGCACAAATCAGGATATATCACAAAGCATCACATATCCTTATAAATTTCCAATGAATTTACAAAATCATTTCCTTTTTAAAATAAATTTCTTTATCTCGTCAAATCTATTTAAAAATCCAAATTTTAAATAAATTCTTCAACTTATAAATAATATTACCCAAAATCCATTTATTAAGCCCTTTTTCCCGAAATTTGAAATTTAATTCAATATAGTTCAAAAATATGACTTTTATCTTTTAAAACTTCTTTTAAATTTATCCAATTCTCAAAAATAAATTTTCACAATAAATTTTCAACTTGAATTTGAAAAATCCAATTTTTTTTATTTCTGGTATCCAACGATACCAAAAATATATTCGGCTAAATTTTAGCCTTCAACAGTTCCAATTCACAAATATAATCACACGGAGATTATAAATAATCAACACACAACATATGAAATAAATTCAAATGTTTGAGGAATCTAGTTGGATCCCTCCAACCTGTTTCCCTGCATCCACAGATGTTAGCACAATACCAATTCCACTTCGAAGTGGAATATCGCGGTATATGGGATTTATAAATATTATCCGCTATTATGCAGCGCAATAGGGTCTCATCCACTATATAATGCAGGAAATCAACTCCAAATACATATGTAATACCAATTCCACTTCGAAGTGGAATTATCATGGTATATGTTTTTAATAAATAACCTCCGCTTAATATACAGCGTATAGGGTCTATTTTAGCACAACATATAATAATTTATCATCCAATTCACACAATCAAACAATTTTAAATTTAACTATTTAAAATTTAAATCGAAAAAATTCGATTGAGTGAGGAGTTCTCACCTTGCTTTTTAAAATGTCGAGCGTTCAATTTTTACATTAAATCGAACATGTTCGATTTAACGCAAAATTTTCACTTGCTCGAAATGATTCCATGTCTGCACCACAGCGAGCTGCTCGTCGCTGCGATTTCGGCATCGCCGGTTTCGTCGATTTTTGACCTCGTATCAAAAAGTTATGACATTTTAAACATTACACGAATTAATATATATATATATATATATTTATTTATTTATTTACAATTTCTATTTATTTTTAAAACCCTACTACATCCAACCGTTGATTTTCACGTGATGGAATCGTGGCCGCTCTGCTTTTCTTCCCTGTTCCAGGCAATTGAAAGCACGCAACAACCCACGGCCGCCACATTTTGTGAATTATCGCGACCTCCATACGAATTTTTGATGACGATCGAAGACCACCATCTTGTAGCTCGTGCTCGCCTCCACCATTGGCCGAAGACCGGCCACACTCGGTGCCTCCCACGCCTTGGAATTCGTGCATGAAACGCATGCATTCAAACTTATATTGTCGTCGATCCACTTCGTTTCAAACTATCACTGTCGTATAGATAGAGAGATCTCGATGCCCTCTTTTATTTTGTAGTTGATGATTTCCGATGAAGGTGAGCGGATTAGAAGAGAATGAGGGAAGAAGTATTGAACATTTCTGGCCATCGAATTTTTAATGGCGGCTAACCCTTGTTGCTTAGGGTTTGAGTGCAAATGCTGAAAAACAAGTCCTTTTATAGAAAATGGCCAAAACACTATTCATCCAAGATTTTCCGAACTCCAAACGAAGCGTGCCGGCTGACGTTTCTAGGGTTTTACCCGTGTTCCGAATACAATGGAACGGGTTTCGAAGGCTAATTTGATCGTATGTGCGAGTTACGGAATTAAAAGATCAAATTTAAATTAAATCGATTAAAACGATTTCGATGCGTTTTGGCCCGCTCCGGACAAACGGTAAATCCGATTGACACGAAATTTGAAACCTTACAATCATTTCACATTACAGATCTGATGAAACTAGTTTCATCGAAATCCGAGACTGTATGAAAAATGACTATTTTTAGTCGTCAATTAAATATTAAAATATCCAATTTTCACAAATTAACTTTTAATTCAATTTTAAAAGTTTACAAACATCATTCTAACTCCAATATGATTTAATATAACTTTATAAATCATTTTCATACACATTTAATCCAATTTCCAATTATTTCTGGAATTTCAAATATTAAATTATCGATTTAATTAAACAATTAAATCACTATATTCGAATTTAAATTCATTCAGCTTTCAAATTTCACTTGTTAATATTTAAAATCAATTAAATATACGAATTTCAAATGACAGAAATTCTGGGTCGTTACAAACTTCCCCCCTTAAAAGAATTTCGTCCTCGAAATTGCAAAGTAAGAAAAATGCCCCAAAATCCAATAGTTAAACTCTTTTAAAAACTTTACTAAGTTTTTTTTTTCAAATCTATACTTAGTTATACTTTTCAAAACAACTATATCATTTAACTTTTAACTCCAAATCAAAAATTTAGTTTTCACAAAATTTCCAAAATTTCCCGAAAAGTTTCTAACGCCTTAAATTTTCAGAAAAATTCGCCATTGTCTCCTTTGCGCGGTTCGATCGTAGTAGGATCACAATAGACATAAATATATATACATCGACCCACACGGTCGGAAAAGCAGAAAAACAGTTCATATTTCCTATTTTTATTGCGTAGGTGTACCTTTTTAGCATTTTTAAGCAAAGCAGTTATTTATTAGCTTATTAGCGCAACCAAATCAGCCGAACGGTAGCCCCGGTACCTGTACTTACTCAGTTTAAATATGTAAGTGACATATATATAAAGTTATTAACATTTTACTCTTTTAAACAACTACAACATATGCATATTAAAAGAAATGCATACTAAACAAGGTTCATAAGCAACTTATATAATTTCGACATCACTTGTAATTGTTTACAACTAATTAATATACAATGACATTCATTTATTCATTTTCAATTAGTTTACATTCACTAATTTAAATTCAAGTTGGTTCACTTTCAATTTGGATTCAATTACATAGCTTTCAATTCAATTTCATTAATACTTAATGAATTATACTATATACAATCAACCAACAATCATATAACAACCAATGTATATTCAACACAACCAAATTTAGTTACTTTGTTTACCTTCAATTTGGTTTAACACTTTTAATCCCAATTGGTTTAATATTAAATTGACTTCCATTCAATTTCCAATTTATTAGCTTTAATGAATTAATACTTATATTCATTATTCCATATCAATTTATTCACATTCGATTGATTAACATTCAATCCATTTATTAATTCAATTGCTAATTCATTTTACAAATAAGGTTGAATCTCCTTTATATAACTCAAGTTAGCACATGTAACGATTCATTTAATGACTTCACTCCTTAATTCATTTTGATACCAAAGTCAATTTCATACAACATTACTTAAGTTATATTCCAATTAAACATCATTTGTTTAACTTAAATTAAATTTCCACTTATAAATCCAATTCAGATTATTTAACTTTCCTTTAGTTAAATTTCAAAATCATATGTTTACTATGCTAACTCAAATTCATTTCAATTTTACCAAAGTAAAAACCTTTATTTCACATTATAAGTTCAAAACTCATTTCACTTATATTCATCAATTTCAATTTGGATTTTAATTTAAATTTTGTTTATCACAACAAAACTTCAATTTTTCAATTTATTATGGTAGCAAATCCATCACACAGAAACTCGAAAATGATACTGATGATGCTGTAGTCACCACCCTTATTATTTCCCAGTAACAGTAGTGAATTCAGTGCTTAATATTCTTTTCAAAATTTTCCTTTTATTTATAAATCACATTTATAAATCATTTTCTCATATAATTTCCACTATTTTACTTTTGTTATGCAAGATTATTTCACAATTGCAAATCATTTTAATTATAATTCCATACTTAATAATTCATTTGCTTATATACTTCATTCTTTTACAATTGTTGTTTTTATTCAAACAACTTTAATTAACTCATATATATTCACATTTTTAACAACCAAACAATTCAAATTTTATATACACTTTAATAATTCTGAAAAATTATTTCCTTTATATACAAAATATAATCGAGGTAAAATTATTTCATTTACTCAATTTAAAACCATACCATGTCGGATTATCTCGTTCAAGAGTTTAGAAACCCCTATCGATTACAGTTAGCTAGACTACACCGACCAGAATCTATAAACAATCAACCGATAAGTCAACACAATACAAAACAGTTTCATATTCACTAACAAATACGCGCTCATATATATTATTACACTCACACTCATTCTAGAGTACTAATGACTCTATCTCTAATGAGTAACACCCAACAGAGCCAAGGTTATCGCTTAACCATATGTTATGATACCACATGTAACGTCCCGTATTTTCGACGCTCGAAAATCGACATTAATACGTCCACTGTATCAACTGCAGAACAATCGAATGTCGGAAAACTGAATTGTTATGGTCAAAAAGAAGAGGTAAAAGAAGACAAAAGGAAAGAAAGAAAGAAGAAACAATAGAAACAACATCAGAATCTCACATTCGCAGCGGAACAACATATAATAGATAAATGAATAATCTTTAAATCAAAGAACTATATCAGTTTATACATTACATCATCAGAGTCAATATACACACAATACATCAATGGACAGTTATATAAACTTGTCCTCATATAGAATACACAGCGGAATAATAATATCATATACAAGTGATACGTCTCGTCATCCAGCTCGCCACTAAGCTCCACAGCACTCCTGAAATCCAGAATGATCTGATATCCTGACTCTAGACTGCCCGTGTGGAAATTGGTGGGCACCCAGAGTTTAGGAAAGGAACAATAAACTCCAGGTCAGTCATGGTGACTGGTGTGAGAACTAAAAATAGTTATTTTCACGAAGAAAATAAAATAGATTCGCAATGCTTTTGGAAAATGAAACTACCATAAGACCTCCCGCCACACACACAATGCAAACGCAGAATTGGAGGAGATTTCTTCTTATGATAGTCAAACATGCTTACTACGCAAAATCATTGGATATTATCATTAGTGCATATTGTAGGAAACATTTCAAAAGTATAATATTAATCTTAGCCAACATACAACCATTATTGTATGCCTACTATAGCTATTATGTTCAATAGCAGGTTACCACCACATTCCATAGCAGGTTATACAACTAAAACCGTACAAGGTTCGTATTGTTTCTTTGGATTTCCAACAAACGATCAGGCTAAGGAACTTCCTTACACCGAAATGGAAACGCCTCTGGAAAGACGCCCCGAGAACCTAACCGGATCTCTGCAAACACAAGGCCGACGCTACCTCACGCTGTACAGCTATAACTAGGTAGCTAACACACGAGCTATGCCATCCCCCGGTCGTTACCGACCTTTATCCGAGGATCCTCAACCACAAAGCAACAACCACAAAGTATAATAAATTTGCAGCATCAACATAGGTAAAATATCTGGGCTCCATACCATGATATCACCTTTTATCCATAAGGAAATGACATACCCTAGGGGCGCGACCCCTAACAACCTTGCCGCAACATTCCTGTTTCGACCATTACCGGGTTGTGAGGCTCGACGAAGTCTCGTCCACAAAGCTACGCTTTTTCACAAAGCCACGCTTTTTCACAAAGCCATGCTTTTTCACAAAGCCACACTTTGATCAACAAATGATCAACAGCACTTTGTATGCCACATTACCAAATTGGGAATGTATCACTAGTAATCATCAACTACATAACCTCTGAGCTCGTACGTCTCAGAGAAGGGTGTTAAGCTAAGAGAATAAATTCTCCACCACCAACAGAAATGTATTTGATAGAAACCAGCTTTACATCTCAAAGTGTAACGTCAGACACACATCCATACAAGTCTGTTCCGGGATCGAACGGAACCGAAGGCACTTCCAAAGAAGCCCTTGCAATCCAGATATTCACTAATCATGTCCGGACTTCCCATCACAAGAAGAGTGATATAAATCTCCATACCGAAGCAACTCGGTGCAGAGACATTCGACGGGTTGTCCTTTCATTTTCGAAAATACCCGGTCTTCACACCGGTCTTCAATACGATCCATATCGTCGTATCACTAATTCGGAATGGGTTATATGACACAAAGGTCTTTTCCCGGCTAACCCGAATAGTGAGCACAATATTTAAAAACATATGGATATTGGGATTTCAATTAAGTCACAACTTATTACCCAAATCCTTTCCTTTAAATGGTTTAAACAAATTACCATTTTAAATCTTTAAACAAAAAGATTTACTTCATAAAGTTTACCCAGTTTCACAAAGATTCATTCACAGATTTCCAAATCAATTTCCATTTCAATTGGATTAACCCGTTAAATCTTTAAATTAAGATTTAATTTATAGCTTTCAAAACTATTCACAATTCAAGTCTTTTATAATATAAAAGATACACCTTTTAAAATCTTCTTTGATTTCAAAATAAAGCTTAATCATCTTCACAAAGGTTAATTCATAGTTTTTTTCCAAACTATTTACAATTTCATTTCAACTTGAAATGTTTCGATACAAATTGGAAATCTTTTCACTTTATGAAAGTTATTATTATTTGAAAACGGATAGTTTTCGTTTTGGGAAAAACTAGTTACAATTACACAGGTTAAAGCCATCCAAGTACAAATCTTGGATTTAAATTTAAATTTCCAAAACCATATTTTAAATGGTTAAAAACCCATATAAACACCTTTTATAATTTATACAATCTTTTAGATCATAATTCCCAATTCATTGAATTCAATTTCAAAATATTGAATTCAAATTTTAAATCAAATGATTTAAATTTCCATTTTATTAGTTATTTAAAATAACTCTTATTTTTTTGAAACTCATTTTCAAAAGCTTCCAATTCCAATTCCAAAACTATTTTGGATTCAAAAATTCAATTTTCAAAATTGATAAAAATCTGCGACTTAACCAATTTCCACGTGAAATGCACATCTGTGTGTGTATTGTGTAGCCCACGGTTTAACACAATAGTGCAACAACATTCAACCATCACAGATCAAATATAACAATATAATTTATAAGCGGTATAACTATAACGCTTATCTATCATTCACAGATCACATATATATATATATATATATATATCACAAATAAACAAATTACAAATCACACACAAATCAGTATATATCACAAAGCATCACATATCCTTATAAATTTCCAATGAATTTACAAAATCATTTCCTTTTTAAAATAAATTTCTTTATCTCTTCAAATCTATTTAGAAATCCAAATTTTAAATAAATTCTTCAACTTATAAATAATATTACCTGAAATCCATTTATTAAGCCCTTTTTCCCGAAATTTGAAATTTAATTCAATATAGTTCAAAAATAAGACTTTTATCTTTTAAATTTATCCAATTCTCAAAAATAAATTTTCACAATAAATTTTCAACTTGAATTTCAAAAATCCAATTTTTTTTATTTCTGGTATCCAACGATACCAAAAATATATTCGGCTAAATTTTAGCCTTCAACAATTCCAATTCACAAATATAATCACACAGAGATTATAAATAATCAACACACCACATATGAAATAAATTCAAATGTTTGAGGAATCCAGTTGGATCCCTCTAACCTGTTTCCCTGCATCCACAGATGTTAGCACAATACCAATTCCACTTCGAAGTGGAATATCGTGGTATATGGGATTTATAAATATTATCCGCTATTATGCTGCGCAATAGGGTCTCATCCGCTATATAATGCGGGAAATCAACTCCAAATACATATGTAATACCAATTCCACTTCGAAGTGGAATTATCGCGGTATATGATTTTAATAAATAACCTCCACTTAATATACGGCGTATAGGGTCTATTTCAGCACAACATATAATAATTTATCATCCAATAAACACAATCAAACAATTTTAAATTTAACTATTTAAAATTTAAATTGAAACAATTCGATTGAGTGAGGAGTTCTCACCTTGCTTTTTAAAATGTCGAGTGTTCAATTTTTACATTAAATCGAACATGTTCAATTTAACGCAAAATTTTCACTTGCTCGAAATGATTCCACGTCTGCACCACAGCGAGCTGCTCATCACTGCGATTCCGGCGTCGCCAGTTTCGTCGATTTTTGACCTCGTATCAAAAAGTTATGATATATTAAACATTACACGAATTAATATATATATATATATACAATTTCTATTTATTTTTAAAACCCTACTCCATCCAACCGTTGATTTTCACGTGATGGAATCGTAGCCGCCCTGCTTTTCTTCCCCGTTCCAGGAAATTGAATGCACGCAACAACCCACGGCCGCCACATTTTGTGAATTATCGCGACCTCCATACGAATTTTTGATGACGATCGAAGACCACCATCTTGTAGCTCGTGCTTGCCTCCACCATTGGCCGAAGACCGGACACACTCAGTGCCTCCCACGCCTTGGAATTCGTGCATGAAACGCATGCGTTCGAACTTATATTGCCGTCGATCCACTTCGTTTCAAACGATCATTGCCGTATAGATAGAGAGATCTCGATGCCCTCTTTCATTTTGTAGTTGATGATTTCTGATGAAGGTGAGCGGATTAGAAGAGATTGAGGGAAGAAGCATTGAACGTTTCTGGCCATCGAATTTTTAATGGCGGCTAACCCTAGTTGCTTAGGGTTTGAGTGCAAATGCTGAAAAACAAGTCCTTTTATAGAAAATGGTCAAAACACTATTCATCCGAGATTTTCCGAACTCCAAACGAAGCTTGCCGCTGACGTTTCTAGGGTTTTACCCACGTTCTAAACACAATGGAATGGGTTTCGAAGGCTAATTTGATCGTATGTGCGAGTTACGGAATTAAACAATCAAATTTAAATTAAATCGATTAAAACGATTTCGATGCGTTTTGGCTCGCCCCGGAAAACGGTAAATCCGATTGACACGAAATTTGAAAACTTACAATAATTTCACATTACGGATCCGATGAAACTAGTTTCATCGAAATCCAAGACTGTTTGAAAAATGACTATTT
Source organism: Allium fistulosum (assembly GCA_030737815.1). Taxonomy (NCBI): domain Eukaryota; kingdom Viridiplantae; phylum Streptophyta; class Magnoliopsida; order Asparagales; family Amaryllidaceae; genus Allium; species Allium fistulosum. The sequence continues at coordinate 583,166,667 of CM060906.1, read as the reverse complement.
TTAGTCGTCAATTAAATATTAAAATATTCAATTTTAACAAATTAACTTTTAATTCAATTTTAAAAGTTTACAAACATCATTCTAACTCCAATATGATTTAATATAACTTTATAAATCATTTTCATACACATTTAATCCAATTTCCAATTATTTCTGGAATTTCAAATATTAAATTATCGATTTAATTAAACAATTAAATCACTATATTCGAATTTAAATTCATTCAGCTTACAAATTTCACTTGTTAATATTTAAAATCAATTAAATATATGAATTTCTAATGACAGAAATTCTGGGTCGTTCAAAGATGATTGTCTCGAGAGAGAAATAGACCAAGTTCAGCACGCATACGGCTGATAGATGTTGGAGAAGCACGGAATGAATATTAAGAAGGGGACTGGGGGCTGGAGCTTTCTTGGATATCTCAGTTTGAACCTCTATGGGCTTTTCTGGAACTTTGCCCAAATAAAGTGCTTTGGGACTGGGATCAATGTTTACAAGCTCTGTCTCATCTATGATAACGGGAGTGAAGTCACCCGCACATTTGGGCCTTTTATCTTAGAGGAAAAGAGGAGCATCAATAAAAACATCATTACCTATTTCATCTTCATCTAATTTTTCGATGGCTTGAGTGATGGAATTTTTAAAGGAGACAGTATTAGTTGGTTGGGATGAATTCAAAACTTCATCTTTACTTATTCTCTTTTTTGAAACTTTTTCTTTGATTTTTATTTCTTTGGGAGCGATAACATGAGCGGATGAATTTAAAACAAAAACGATATTTGTAAGCTGATAACATTAGAAATTCCATTTCTAGCGATATTAAAACTCACCAATAGTATCGGGTTGAACTGGAGAATTAGAGGTAAAGGATTCTGATTTTGCCATCACCAATGAGCTTCCTCCTCTAGCATTAAGTATGACTTTCGAGGCTCTCCCAAAACCTTATGACGATCCAAAATGATGGAATAATTAAGGAGGTTAGCCGAAGTTAATAACCTGAGCTTGTTCTCCATACTCTTTATTGCTTTAGTTAAGTATAGCACGATCTTCTGAACTTCAGGCTTTAACTGTTTAGGAGCAGAATATGAAAAAAAAGCATCCATTAGAAATAGATAATGAGTGGGCACGATAAAAAAACAACAACAATAACAACTTACTTGAAGTAGAAAATGTCCCTCTAATGTTAGAAAAGCACTTGACGACGAAGTATTGAGTCTCTCATTCTCTCGCTTTATTAACACCTTCAGAGATCATGCTTTTTGGGTAAGGACGAATGCGGTATAATTGATGATCCAGTTGATCACCGACTTTAGCAAGAATTATATGGAATGGAGGATTTCAGAACCGAGGGAAGGGAGCCCTGCTTCCTGAGCCAGAACATATAAGCAGGTCAAGTATGTATATGAATTGGGCAGGAATTGAATGGGAGCAATGCATAAGTGTTCTAGATATCTTTTAAGGAAACCTAGAAACGGAAGATAGCCAGTGTGCCAAATATGTACTGCGGTAAAGGTAATGTATCCCTTGGGAGGATTGGAAATACTATATGAAGGACCTGTAGGAATGGCTTCTACTCTAGTAATGCCAAACTGACCAAGAATAGAATCCACTTCTTCTTGGGTCGTTATATACGATGGATTCAAAAGATTATCTTCTTTCTTGCCAACTGATGGAGAAGATTTGGATCTTTTGCTAGACTTCTTTGGTGAGCTTAATGCTAGCTTGTTACCTTCCATTAGCCTGCCAGGTGATGTTATTCTAAACTTGAGAAATAACCATGTTCGTGCTATAGGAAAATTGAATACATTGTTGTTTAAATAATTTATCATTATCTAAATGACAAGGTTTGAATTAGTTAATAGGGAAACAATCCTTAGAAAGCATATGATGAATTTTTTAGTAAATCTAAGTTTTAGTCTCAATAATAGAATCCAATAAGAGAACATTACCAAAGTTGAGCAGGAATAAACATGCAATGAACTCAGGATTCAATATGATAATAAGTTTTGCAATTATAATTAACAATAAAGTAATAAATGACGACGACATCTATGAGTAATGGCAACGTAATTCGTCGATGAGCTAACTGGTTAAATTGCTTATAAAGTGTTAAAGAAGATAGTCTGTAGATGATGGTGCTGAATGAAACACTCATGACATGATAAGTACCCATAAGCAATAACGATAAAGAAGAACTTACAAACGTTAAATTAAGGCTTTTTGAATCAATGTCAAAAGTAAGTGGCGTTTACTATGAATTAATGCTGTCACCTTTAACTAGTATACATTTTCTTTTAACAATGGGAAGTTATCATGTTTCGTCTTAATTACTAATACTAAAATTGTTAGAACTGGACCAGCCCGCAATGGAAGTTATGGGTGAAATTCAAAAAATTTACCCTATTGGATCTTTTTTGGGCCTATGAAGTCTAATTGAATTAGAAAATTTCTTAATTTCATTTAAATAAAATCATTTATTTTATTTAAATTCAAATATATTAAGATATGAAATTAATTTTATTTGATTTAGTTTATACATAAATGTATCATATACTTATATGTGTGAGTGCATATATAACATAATAATCCGTGAAAGGTATAATATGTCAATATGTAGATGTTGGGATTTACATCACAAAAGACATATTAGCTCATTTTTTATGTCATGTATGCATGTATATGCGTTACAAAATACACACACACACACATGTATGTATAAATATAATATATATAATATATGAACATGAAACATTTATATATATATATATATATAGAGAGAGAGAGAGAGATCAAGTATTAAAAACTATTTATAATTCAAAATTAACTTAGTTTTGCAAACATAATAATTTTAGTATTTTAATTTGTATATATTATGAATAAAATAATGTTTTCATCCATAAATAATTCACATAAAATAATCTATTGATGAAAATTCAAATTTTACAATTTTCGAAAATCTAGGATCATAAAATAGAGCTTAGGAAAAATCTGAAGATTTTTCAAAGTTGAAATATTATTTTTAAAAACAAATACATTGATTTTGGAAATAATTATTTAATATTAAGTAATATATTATTAAAAATTCAAAATTTTAAATTTCAGAAATTCTACGATCATGAACGAAAGGTTATGAAATTTTTTGAAGAATTTTCAATTATATTATTATTTTTAATAAATCATAAATAGTTTTTTCGAAATCATATTAATTATTAAAAATAATAAAATTGATTGAAAAATTTCTAAATTTTTTCTATGCGTTTCTGAAATGATATAATATTTTATAAAAATATAAAATTTAATTTTTAGTGTAATAAATATTTTATATATAATAAACAATTCAAAATTTCAATAAATGTTAATTTAAAAAATATGAATATATGTATGATAATTAATTTTCAAATTTTTAAATTCATATTATATATAAATAAGTGTAATAAATTTTTTAAATCATATATATATCTTATATATGCGTATATGCTATTATGAGAGAGAAATATACACTAATATATATATATATATATATGAATTTATTAATAAATATATATAAAACAATTATTAATGACAAAAATTGATTTTGTATAGTACAACATTTGTCTATACATAAACCAAATAGTATAATAAACAAATTATGCACATAACCAAACTGATTTGTGACAACCAACTCTACTTACAAAATCTCACATAACTAAACATATAGCAGCAATATATTTAAATAGATATGAAATTGCTCATTATAGGATCATAGAATATAATTTAATTACTGTAATATGAATTAAAATTACCAATTTATTGATGCCTTTGAATCCACGTTGAAGCAATGACTTCCCTTCCTTTTACTGTTCTTGATTCGTCAGATTGCAAGTCTGAAATTACCGACCTCTAACTATCGAATAGTATTATTTTAATTTGAAATATATTTGAGAATTTTGGAGTGGATTGAGAGCCATGTTTTAACCAGTAATGCAGAAGGTAATGGCTGCCAAAATGGTTAGTAATTATTTGTAGAGATACATACATACGTATATACACACACATACATACATATATACATACATATACATACATACATACATACATACATACATATATATATATATATGGGGTTGTATTAGAGAGAAACGAGGAAAACCTTTTTACCCATTCTCACTTTATCTCAACCCATTATCTCCAAGCAATTCCCTATGTTTTTGCCACCCCTATACCTTCCCAAAACCGAAATTTTGCAGCCCTAATGATGGGCCTTAAATCCATCTAAGCCCAAGCCAAAATATTATGCAATTAAATCTAATTTAATCGCTTGTCGATATTGTACATCGATTGATATATTTATAACTATTATAAATATATATAAAATTATTTATTTCTTAAATAATATTCAAATTTTATAATTAATATGTCATAAATATTAATTAGTTTAATTAATTTGTAACAATTACAAACTAATTAAATCGTTCGGTCTTAAGGGAATTCATCATTTCGGTTGTGTAACTCTTGGGTGTAAATTTGGTCAGCGATTAACATCGAACTATTCTAATGTTAACATTCACACGTCACTTAGCAGGTGGTGTGACATTATGGCCAAATTTATCGCTTACTCATTTTCGGCAAAATCCAATTTTAGTTTAATAAGCGTTACCCGGTTGTGACATTTGTTTACTCCAATTCTCTTCGTCAAAACTATATCACTTTGGACTTATGGAATTTGGTAACGGTCAAAATTCCAACCTCATCCACATTTAACTTTATAGTTTAAATACAAAGTCCTTGGTTCAATAATAACAATTATTATTAACCGAAATGTTCTGAACAGAGACTTTGACTTTGAGTTGACTTTGATACTAAGCGCATATAATTGAGGAGACGAATCCTCTCTTGAATAGTGTTTCACTTCCAATACTTCCACTCGACCCAACTATAGTCACTCAATGGACTTCATTCCATGATTTGGCAATAATCAAAGCGGAGCTTTCATATTGAAGATCCACAATATTCTCAAGTCGAGAGAACTGTGTAAATCAGTCACATCGATATTTTCTATTTGACCTTAGTTATATTAACCAACAGAAAACTATCGAGTGACTCGTTCCATAGTTATCCAATAACTATTAGTACGCAACCCCTAGGTGCCCCCAGCAGTCATGAGTAATACACAGCCCAACATTTGAAGAGTGTTACATACCCCAGTCTCAACGGATATATCGATATCCAGTCTCGATGCATCTTGACTAGAAACAGTTAAAATGGTATATTTGTTTCGTTGTGATAAATTACTCATGGTTATAACACTTTGTAACCACTATCACAAAATATACCATTTATGGATTTTCCTATTAAATATACTTTTAATTAAGTTAATTAATTAATATAATAACATTATATCAAGTATATAATAGAAAGAAAATACCTTTTATTTCGAACAAGATTGGTCAACGAGTTAGATATATGTAACGAATTACATAATTGCCCCTAGGGCATATCCCTAACTCTATCAATCTCCCACTTGCACTTGGGGTCAATTATGGAATCTAATTCCAACTTCTCCAATCAGTTTTCTCAAAACCAATTAGGTTAGTCCCTTAGTGAATGGGTATGCTATTATGTTTTAATTATCTACTTTGTCGATTAACTCTCTCTAACACTGATAAACCGCCTTTATCATGTAGCACGATTCGAAGTATGTTTTTCGACTTCTAGTGAGATTTAAGTTCTATCATGACCAATTTAATGGCATTGTTATCTTATAACAATATTATAGGATTCTAACCATTTGGAATTACTTTTGACTCAGTTATAAATTTGTGCTTATATATATATATATATACATACATTGGTTTATTGTAGCGCTATTCAAGTTAATGTTCTCAACATTTCATTGAATCGACCACAATCACTTTTATTTTGAAATATTTTCAAGTTAAAGATTTTAACTTGAATTTTATCATTGACATGTTATACTCAGTATCACTTATAAAAGTTTGTGTCAAAATCACTACGCCATAAATGGCCTTCTGCAACACAAAAAAAATGTTCGCTCAGGCCCGAAAAATGTTGCCATAGGTCTATGGCAACACTTTTAGGGTGATGCAATTTTTGCCGTTGCCTTAGACCTCAAAGGCAACATTTTGACTATCTAAGGCAACATAAGTAATATTGTTGCAATAGAACCCTATTTGGGTCTATGGCAACACCCATAGGTATCTGTAGCAACATTCCAAAATGTTGCTATAGATATTAACTTTCTGAATTTGTGGGGCCCACAATGTAGAGCATATTTGATTTTTTAATAAAAATAAATATTTATTTAATAAAATGCTATTGCACATAATTAAATATTTAAACAGTAATTTATTTAAATAAATATTTTATTTCAACATTTGAAATAGTACAAATTCCTGACTCCACTATTTTACAATTCAATGATATATAACATTGATATTCACATATACAGATATTCCTCACTACATCACTCAGTTCACTCATTACATATGCAGTTTCAATTTATACAGACACCGACACTAACAAATATATGACGAGCCGAGTGCCGAGCCGAAGGCGAGCCGAGAAGCGGGTCCGGGCGCAGCGCCGGCGAGGGTCCGGGGCACCATAGTCTCGGCGGGGATCGACCTAACCTGTCTTCATCCGATTTCGGAAGATCCAGCCTTCTTTGAAACCTGTCTTCAAGCTCATGCATTCATACACTCATGCACATTTGATTTGACTCTGTCTTCAAGCTTGTATCCAGCTGTCCAGTCTTCAATACCTGTCACATATAATTCAAAAGCAGTAATCTGGAAAATAATATTTAACTCAAACAAAAAATGAAAATATTTTTGTTATAATATTTGCCTCAGGTATTTGGGTTGTTTCTTTTCATAAGTGCATAAGCCAAACATGAATGCAACACATGGATACAAGGACACGGCACAAGGTCAAACCCGAGTCATTGACTGGATTCAACTCAGGGCCAAGCAACCAACAAAACAAACAAGAACCAGGTTCAGCAAAATATAGTCAAGCCAGTGCAAGAAACACAGCAGTACACATAGGCAACCCATTAAGCAAAAACAGTGAATGCATTAGGCATGTACAAGAGAAACATAGGTAGTAATATGATATACAGAGGACTTAGAGCATCAGTTCATGTTCGGGTTTAACAAATGCAGCAGAAAGGAGCTAACAAGCTCAGATCAGAAATAAAAAACAAGCCAGTGAACCAAAATCCAACATACCAAATAATATCACATCGCAATTCATCACCGGCAAAGCAAACTCAAGCCAGTGAACCAAAATCCAACATACCAATACATCATCGCAATCCAACATACCAGATTTATGAAAGTCCAACAGAAAGATCAAACCCGAGATTATAGGAAATAAAGCCTATAAATAAATCCCAATTCATCATCGGCAAAAGCATGCGAGTGTAACCAAAATCGAGAATAATCAAGTAAACCAGAAGGCAGAAAACATACCAAATAATATCACATCGCAGCCGACGACGAAGTCAAAGCAATTCGAGCAATCAATCAAGGAGAATGAAGGAGCAAGCTACCAGGAACGTTTCTCACACTAGATTCGATCAATCAGAGCATCAAAGCAACTAAAATCGCATGCCCTAGTTTTCACAGAGAGGAACGAGAAAGAAAAATCACGTGCCCTAATTTTCACATAGAGAGGAACGAGAAAGAAGAGCTGATGGCGACGATAGCGGTGGCAAAAGGGGTTTGAACGGAAAACTTTGTTTGGCTTCGGGTTTTGGTGTCGTGACGGGGCTCTGGTTGGAGCTAGATGGTCGTGATGGGTCAGGGGGTAGCTGGGGGTGAGGGTGACAATTTGGTGGCGATGGGTCAGGGGGTAGCTGGGGGCGATGGGTCAGGGGGTAGCTGGGGGTGAGGAACGAAAATATGATTTGGAAATTAGGGATTTGGAAATTGAGGGTGAGAACGAAATGTTATGAAAAGTAAAGCGGGAAAACGAAATTTGGGGACAAATTGTAGTGGTGATCCATTTTAACAATCAGATTAAATATAGACCGTTGGATCGTATTCACGCGGATTGCTAATTTTATTAATTTTTTAATTTGAATACATCTATAGCAACACTATATAAAAATGTTGCATCCTGTTACACTTGTTTAGCTAGAGCAACACATTTTTATGGCTAAGGTAACACCAAAAATACAACATTGCAGTAGGACCAAAATTTTATAGCTGTCGCAACATTTTAGCTGGCAACACCTTGCAAAAATGTTGCAGAAGGTCATCTATGGCGTAGTGAATGTTCGATCATAATGAGTTTGTTGTTTCTATAAACAATTCTCTAGTATTTCATAAATACGCGAGAACACCTCAAACAACCATTTAGTGATTTCAATTTGGATTTATATTTGCTCCATGTATCAAATACATAAACAAAACACAATATCATGCACAACATAAACTGTATGATAATTCCTATTGCTAATGCATAAGGAATCCAACTTACATGTTCTCCTTTTAATAGGGTGCTCTTGTATATCGTTTTGGGACAATCCCTATATCTTTTATACTCACCATAAAAGAAATCATTTACAATCCAAAATTGAGTATTAAAACAACTAAAGCTGATTTTAATACAAGCATATTGCTAAAATCAACAACGTGTTGTTTACTTATAGTTTAAAAATATCAATGAACCTTTTAACGTTCTTTCTTACGAACACACGCTTCCTCTGCACTTTGATTGAAAATCAAACTATTTGATATTTCTATCAAAATACTTATTCAATCTTGATGCTTATAAAATGATACATTCGTATCATTTCTTGGATCATATCCAAAGACTCACAAACCCAATATCGCTCCCACTGACTTTGAGGCATTTTTGGTTAATATGTGTAAACGGCTTACTCTAAATCATTATTTAGAATTTTCCGTTTCAATACGTAAGTACCAAACACTAAGACTTATCGAGCGATAATTTTGTGAGTAAATCCGAATTAACTTGAGCATGCTGAATACCGAATCAGTTGTGCTAATTTCAATAATTGAAATTTACGATATTATTCTTATCAACATTGCTTATATAATTCCAACCACAATAGTCTTTCCAATAAAGACACAATCTCGGTCGATGGATCATACCTCTTTGGTTACGATCAATGGAATCATATTTTGATAGCGTACTTGGAATTCTTTCAGATCTGCGCATCATACCATATAGAGCCAACAATCTTAATGGTTTAATTGAACAACCGAGGATAATGCATTAATAAGAAACTCATAGTTTCTCTTCGATGTACGAGAATACTTATTAGACATTCTAATGCTATGTGTTCATTTAGATTAGTTAATTTCACTTCATCTCATATAATCAGTTCTATCTATGGATCGGATCAAATTCCATTTAACTACCAAAAATTTCTCAAAGAAATTCCTTTACAATGAAGTTGATATATCTTGAAACAAAAATTGTTTCTTAGTGCAAATAGAATAGGGATTCATAAACGCTTTATGATCCTTTTTTTTATAAAACTAATTTTAGTTTACAAAAATATGTTCAAAACATAAATATGTCATTTGATGATAGACCTTTACAAAAAAACTTTTTGGAGATTCATACAAGATCCCTCATAAACAATTATTACGTGCAATCTTTCGACTCGCACAACCTGCCAACTCCTTGGCCTTGGATATGTTAGAATTTCTTACAAACCCTTATCTTGTATGATTTTGTAAACTGTTGTTTAGATGAAATAATATCAACCTTGTGTACTAATCTTAAGTACATGACCTTATAGAAAGAAACTAACTCAACTTCACTCACAATTAATCGTAAGTTGTCCAACAATGTCCTATTACTCCTTATCGATGCATCATTATGTATCACATGGAGGAGTGACTTTTGAGATTGAATATATATTCATTTTTTGGTACATTTGGAACTCTTTCCAATATACTCACTTATTTGACCAAATCAAATCATTTTATTCTATTTCATATTATTTTATTTACTTTTCTTTTATATTGTATGATTTTATCATAAACTTACTACATGCGTACCCAATACATATGTACATGTTGGTAATAAATCATCGATGAATATAACAAAGTATGTGGAACCCTTTTGGTATTACTAGACTTGTGATTGCATACATCAATTTGTATTAATTCAAAGAGTTCATCAACTCTTATGATGCTCCCACTGAATGAGTGTATAGCCATTAATTGTTTGAGATATAATTAACATGTATCATATGATTCATAATCATATAGTAAAATTATCTCTCAAAACTACGGCTTAGTCTATAATTCCAAAACAACTGTAATTAATATTAGACACGTATGTATTTTTGTTGCATCACTTTTACTATGAAAACAAATTCCATAATATAGTTCTCTTTCATAATGAATATTCATAATACTCATATTAAAATATAGTTATATCTTATTTCAGTCAATACCAAAAAATAAACATTATGTCATAAATAATGTTCGTTACATATCAGGAAAATAATTTTCGTAATTTGATGCAATCATTAGGTGCTATATGGCATTCTTCCACTATTTCCACCATTACTATAATAGTGTACTAAATTTAGAGGTCCACCATTCACTTAATATTGTTAATATTGCTTGCTTATTTCATATGCTACAACTAGTTTAAAGAGGAGTGTTCTTTGATCAAATATTTTGAACTCAAAGAAATAAATGTTATAGAAAACAATTTTCTATATGAAAATACATTTCGGAATAAAAATTATATTTCATATTCCAATATTCACTACTACAAAACAGGCCATTTGCATCGGTTGTTTACCCCCCTTTTGCATCAGTTCAACAACCGATGCATATGCAACCGATGCAACAGGCTTAACACTTTTGCATCAGTTCTGAAACTGATGCAAAAAGGTCCTTTTTGCATCGGTTGTTACTAACAACTGATGCAAAATATCATGGTTGGTTGCTTGGACACAGCCCCTATGTTGCATCGGTTTTTTATAACAGCCGATGCAAACTAATCCCTCTATTGCATCGGCTATTTATACCTGATGCAAAAAAGCCATTCTTAGAAATCATTATTATAGTACTCAAATAGACAATATATATATATATATATATATATTATTGATTATAACAAACAATTATTGCATGCAATATTACAATCATTCAAAATTAAATTTGATGGCAAATACAAACTGAATAACATAATACAAAAATAAGCATATATCAATTACAGTGTTAATAATCTATACAAAATAAGTGTGGATACATCAAACTGTGCAATCTATACAAAATCCACTTCTGCTGCTCAACCTGACACAACTGACCCTTTACTTGCCTCGACAACAAGCCACACCAACCATCCCAAAATCAACCACACTTACAGCAGGCAGAGCCGCAACCACCACCTCAGTTTCAGTACCTTCAACACTGACCATACACACTCCCCTCTACTATCTCCTGTCACCCATACATCATCACCAACTACTGCACCTCGAACTACTACCTCTGTCATTCACTTGTCCAGCACTATCCCCTGAACTGTGAATCATCAGTTCCACCACATACCATCATCATCACGGTTTCCTTCCACATACAACCATTCCTCCTCACACATTCCAACTTGCCACCATCCCATCAGCAACACCTTATAAACTGCAATTCACTTCTCACATTGCTCACTGCTATACATCATCTAATCATCTCTGCTTATTTCCCACAATTCACCAGCCTCGTCATTTCCACTATCTGCCCCATAGCAACATCCACAACACAACATATTGCTGCTAAACTATCATTCCTTACTCCACTGCCTATTCACTTCTACAAACTGCACAGCCACAAATTGCTACTCCTCTGCAACTTCTTACATTCAACAGCACACAACTATGCCCTCATTTCTACCACTACCTTTCCCCATCACTACTGTGCTTTCATTTCTACTGTGCTTTCTTTGCTGCAGTCTATTTCAAATATCTTTTACCTAAATCTCTTTTAGTCACTCTAAAAAATTGATATAAAGATATAAATTACCATGAAGTGAATAATATTCTAAATTGTCATACCTGTTTTTATAGGGTTTTATCACAGTTGAACTTCGAATCTACACCAATCAACAACAAAGAATATGAAACTTTCCCGCAGTTGGTAACTTCCATTTACCTGAATTGTTTAACTATCTGAATTTATGATGCTAATGGTCAGTAATAAATTTGTTTAAATGCAGATTGGAAATATAGTTACCATCTAATCAAAGTTGCAAAACACTTCAAACTACCAGCCCAAAAGAAGTCCACATTCACCAAAATAATTTCAAACGAACCAACAATATTCTGTACCATTTTCCCCCTCTTTTTTCTTACAATAAAAGGAAACAAACAATGTGATAATTAAATAATTACTTTTTCATTCAATTGAAGTTAAAACAAGATTAACAAATAATTTAAAATTAACAAACTATCATTTGAAATATTACTGGACAAAAACACCAAAACTTATATTTAGTTGGAAGTTTAGAAAATTATTGAACCTACTTATTAGTTTTGAATGAGTTCAACTTATAATAATTTGAAATTAATTGAGCTATTATTTAAAATAGTACTAGATAAAATAAATAAAAAAGTATTTGCTTACTGTACAAAATACGCTAAAAAGGCGATAGACGGGTTTAAATTGGTAATCGAAATTGTAATCCTAACCCAAGTATGACATCAAAGGCAAAAAAAAATTTAGCCAGATTTTATTAAACTGAGTAATAATTACCTTTGCAAAAAAGAAGAAGGAATCAAGTTGCCAGACTCCTGTGAAATCATTTGATCGTGAGGTGTTAACCACTGTACATAACCATGAGAGTGATGGTTTTGCAACATTATTGAGGTTAAGTCAAATGCTCAACTTATTATCATCAACTCTCACACAGCAGAAAATCCTACTAGATCCACAAGACAATTGTGCTCTTCCGCTAGTAGCTACAGTATAGCAACGGTACTAAAAGGATTAATTAAGTACAAATTTTTACTACAAACATGGAAATTTTGTATACTGTATCTCCAATAATTTAGAAGGACAATATACTAAACTAAGGCGCAACCGTTTGGATCGACTTAAATAAGCTATTTTTTTGTCTTTTGAAAGTCAAAACACACTTTCAAAAAGCAAAAAAGTAACTTACATAAGTCAATCCAAATGTGATATTAGTTTAGCACTTTAGAAATAACTTGATGCTAAATGGAATGAGAATATACACTGACATTCAAGCGAATGATTTGGAATAATTCATAGCTGTCAAGTGTTAAGGATATAAAAACACATAAAAGGAATTACCTTTTTTTTGAAACATAAATATGCATGCTAAGAAGTGATCAAGAATGGGACAACTTTCGGACCCTTGCATGATAAATACAGTATTTCTTTATTGGTGATTCTTCGCTTTGCTATGAAGAATATGTTTGATGTGGCTAGATGTTCAATTGTTGACTCTATGTTTTGAATAGTAATGCTTTGAATGTCCTTGGAAACTTCATTTGTGTCCGGAATATTTTTCCACGTCTGCATATAACATATGAGATTAGTTGTATGAACAGCTAGGATTTGGCAAGTTATTTTAAATGTTTAACAATTGCAATAAAGTACTTACATCAAGGAAGCTTGTACGCTCCATTTTCCCATCCTCGGAGAAGAAAACATGTAGTGAAATCCTAGCATTGAAATACATTACTGGTTGCTGGTTATTTTTCACTGCCACTTGCAAAAGTGTGCTAGAGGGACCTTGTGAGATATTCTGATATGGAAGCATTGGTAGAAGCTTCAGCCATTGTGCCTAGTTCCCTATTGTCTTTGATACCATATCTTGCCACCTGACAAAACAAATTATGAAGCAGCCTAGATTAAGTTCAAAAGAAAGTAAGCGAACATGTTCCAAGCAACAGTCATTTTACATACCACATTGAATATGCCAAAACATGCAGCTGGACAAATGACAAATGACACCTTAAGTTCACGTACTCGGCAGCAAGAGTCCACAATTTCTCTGGGAGCACCTGTAGATGGTTATCAGTTGTAAGATTGTTATTATTAGGTTGCAGATGTAATCAATCAATCAGCACCAAAGTGAGAAACTGCAGGAATTTAATCGGAGTCTCATGCAATGAAAAACAGAAGCTTGGGATGACTATTATAGCACAACTTGATTAACTACTATTAATCAGAGAAACAAGTTATTGATGCACCATATTCATGTTTATTTGAAGACTGAATTAATAGTAAAGCCTATTACTAGAGAAACATAACATTAGCATAGAAAAGGTAAAAAAAGATGGTATACTTTATGGGTCCTCTGCGGTAGAATGTGAAGCTTGGAGTGTTTACAAGTACAACACGAATAATGGAGGATTATTTACGTAATTCAACTTTTTTTAATAGACATATAAATTGGAATAATAATCAGGATTGGAATTATTTACTTTATTCGTAGGTGAAGGATTTAGTTGGATCAATTTCAAAGAAATTTCAACCATGACCAATGAACATGCCTGAAGCTATGTGTTCCAATATCTGGCCTTGCACTAAACATTGAACTAATAAGTTCATGTTTGAGATACAAGTATATGCAAATCCAAAAACTAATAAGTTCATGTTTCAGTTTGTTTATAAAATAAACTGTTGTAATGTTGCATCTCTGCAACATTAATTCAACTCGCATTCATCTCCACAAACAACTACATCCATCAACATTCATTCATTATCATCATCACCACAACATAAATAAAAATAAAAATAAGAAAACATTACCAGCATGGGCAACAGCCTACGATGTTGCTTGGCCTGCGTCCTTCCATGCGGTGCCCTCGATCTGATCAGGATCGTCCCCATCAACGGCGAGGTCGAAGAGTACGGCCGACCCATCTCAGCCAAAGAAGTCCTCGATGCTAACCCTAATTACATCATCAGCAAACCCTACTCCCAAGGCGTCAGCCATCGGATCCTAATCATTTCTCCGGAGTCGGATCTGAAGCGCGGGTCCATTTATTGAAGAAGAAAAGAAGTAAAAAATAATTTTTCTGCCACCGAGCATTCTGAGGAGGAGAAGAATTTTGTTTTTCGAAGTGGGTTATGGAGGAGGAAAGAGTACATTTGTCCAAAGTAGTAACTTTGGAGCCAATTTTTCATTATTTCCCACCTAAATTTTATATTGCCATCAACATGTAGTTGCATCGGTTTACTTTAAAACTGATGCGACTAAAACTATTTGCATCGGTTGTTGGTGAGAACTGATGCAAATTTGATTTTTTTATTACCTATTGCTTTCCACGTACCAATTGCATCAGTTATTAAGATAGAACTGATGCAAATAGTTCTATTTGCATCAGTTTTTACTTCAACCGATGCAAATGAGGAGAAGCAATATGCATTTTTTGTACTAGTGATTATGTATCAGTTATTATTACAATTCTTATTTCCAATGTTTCTCTATGAAGCAGAAGTGACTATTCATTCTCTTCATTCCAACTTTACCTTAAATTACATCTATTCTTATACATTCGTTTTTCTTACAAATGGTCAAACTATTCAAAAGAAAACCTTACTACAATATCATAACAAACCATTTACAAAAGCGCATTCGATTATTCTTAACATTTAAGACATCAAATATGTTGCACTTTATGTAAACCGATCAAGATGACATTTCAAAGATCGAGTTCTTAGATGTATCTCGTAGTTTATGGTCTTGTGTTACATTAACACAATATGATCCTTTTGAAATCATTCAAGTTGAATACATGATCATAAAATACTATTTATTGGCTTACTTTGAATGAACTAACTTCATCGAAATATTGTACCACACAAACTATGACTGTTCAACATATAACATTTATATGTGAAACTATATGGATCAAATATCCATAGTCTTAAATTGCATTTAGAGTTCCAAAAACTCATAAAATGCAATACACTGTCTAAACCAAATAAACATATAAGTGACCAACTTACGAATGTATTAAGTAGTTGAAATTGAGCACTTACATGGGTATAGAAACATTATATAACATGCAATTAGAATTATTAGTAAGTATATATTATATTTCTATTTGTCAACTTTCAATTAACATATTTATATATGTTAATTGAGAAACGTTTTATCAATCATATTAAATGCACAAATTTATCATTGTAGATAATTATAATATTATATAGAATATGTTCTTACAATATTAGAAAGGTTAAATGTTACTATTTCATTTTTCTAATAAGGCTCTCACTAGTCTTTTATGTTTCTCCAAACCCTAAGATGAAACATAGAAGTCTTACAACTTCACTAGTGGGTATTAGGACTAGTTTGTTTTGGTATTCTAACCGTGAGTTTGCTCAACAAATCATAGCCCCTCAAACGATAGATAACTCCTTATCGGTTGTATCACATACAACCCCTAACCCATTTTTCCTTGTTCTAATCTCATTTCGACCTTGAGTTTGCTCAACAAATAGAAAGAGATTATTCACTCATACCTACCATATCGTGATGGCCTAAGTATAGTATATGTCCCTTGAGTTTTCTCAACAAATACATATAGTTATCTTACCTCATCTGTTCAATATATTAATAATAATACTACGCATAACATCCCTAGCTTAAGTTTGCTCAACAACTAAGGAGTATGTAAGTAATTTTTTAATATATATATGGTAGAGAACAACATTATATTGAAGATTCATAATCTTCAATATATATATTGAGTGATATCGACTTATAAAATAATATATTTCTTATGAAATACCCCAGCGATTCAAGTGTCAGACACATCAGAAATCACGGTATATTTACATTTACATATGTATTTATTTCTCAAGTCTATTTGGGTTTCTTTAATGTTCCACATTTAGTTTATACACATATCATATATGTTTTATTGTTATATAACTTTTATATTTCATATTACTTATATGATAGTCTTACGTATAATATATCATTAATTAAATCTTATCTAATTAATCTTAATCAATTAACTTTTTAACTAATTTTAAATTAGTATTCCAATATAACTTTTATATTGGACATATCTACTATAACATTTATAGTGTATACTATAACCTTTATAGTGTAACACACATATATCATATATATATATGTATTTTATTTAATTAATTAACCTTTAATTAATTTATTCAATTAAACATTTTTTATTAAAATTTATTAATTTCAAAATTTATCTTGTATACATACATGCATGCTTATGTTATCTTAAACATTTTAAAATAACATAACATATATCAACATATGTAATACTTGCATATATGCATTAATTAATTAGCACATTTAATTAATTTATTTAATTAATCTTATTAATAAATTTAAAATTTGAAATTATTATATAAATATTTCAAACATTTTGAAAATATCATTATCCTTTCAAACATTTTGAAAACTTATGTAGTATTATAATTTTTTATAATAAACATGTTTTATTTTAAATTTAACTATTAAATTTAAAATCATTAAAATTAATTTTCAAAATGATTTTGAAAATTAGCCCAAGGCCCAAATTAAGTTGGGCCTTTTCTATTAGGAACAACCTTTGGGCTCACTTCACTTTTTGGGCCAGACCGGTAACCTGGTAGGACAGGGTACTTGATTACCCAATTCCAATCATAGACATCGCCTTTCTAGACACTGTACTAAGTGGGAAAGCTTAATAAGTTATCCATAACATGACTAATTTAGACCGCATATGCTATTGAGCTCTGATACCACTGTTGGAACTGGACCAGCCCGCAGCGGAAGTTAAGGGTGAATTTCAAAAAATTTACCCTATTGGATCTTTGTTGGGCCTATGAAGTCTAATTGAATTAGAACATTTCTAAATTTCTTTTAAATAAAATTATTTATTTTATTTAAATTCAAATATATTAAGATATGAAATTAATTTTATTTGATTTAGTTTATACATAAATGTATCATATACATATATGTGTGAGTGCTTGTGTAACATAATAATTCGTGAAAGGTATATTATGCCCATATGTAGATGTTGGGATTTACATCGCAATAGATATATTAGCCCATTTTAGATGTCGTGTATGTTGTCCAAATATGTGCATGTATATGTGTTACAATACACACACACACATATGTATGTATAAATATATTATATATAATATATGAACATAAAACATTTATATATAGATATATATATATATATACACAGAAAGAGAGATAACAATTATTAAAAATTATGTATAATTCAAAATTAACTTAGTTTTGCAAACATAATAATTTTAGTATTTTAATTTGTATATATTATGAATAAAATAATGTTTTCATCCATAATAATTAACATAAAATAATCTATTGATGAATATTCAATTTTTACAATTTTATAAAATCTAGGATCATAAAATAGAGCTTAGGAAAAATCTGGAGATTTATCAAAATTGAAATATTACTTTTAAAAACAAATACATTGATTTCGACAATAATTATTTAATATAAAATAATATATTATTAAAAATTAAAATTTTAGAATTTCATAAATTCTAGGATCATGAATGAAAAGTTATGAAATTTTTTGAAGAATTTTGTAATTAAATTATTATTTTTAATAAATCATAAATAGTTTTTCCAAAATATTATTAATTATTAAAAATAATAAACTTTATTGAAAAATTCATAAATTTTTTCTATATGTTTCTGAAATGATATAATATTTTCTAAAAATATAAAATTTAATTTTTAAACTAAAATTATTTTATATATAATAAACAATTCAAAAATTCAATAAATGTTAATTTAAAAGTATGAATTTATGTATGATAATTAATTTTTGGATTTTCAAATTCATATTATATATAAATAAGTGTCCTAAAATTTTTAAATCACATATATATATATTTTATATATGCATATATGCCATTATGAGAGAGAAATATACACTAATATATATATATATATATGAATTTATTAATAAATATATATAAAACAATTATTAATGACAAAAATTGATTTTGTACAGTAAACAACATTCTATACATAAATCAAATAGTATAATAAACAAATTATGCACAAAACCAAACTGATTTTTGACAACCACATCTACTTACAAAATCTCACCTAACTTAACATGTAGTAGCAAATCATAGAATATAATTTAATTACTGTAATATGAATTAAAACTACCAATTTAATGATGCCTTTGAATCCACGTTGAAGTAATGACTTCCCTATCTTTTACTGTTCTTGATTCGTCAGATTGCAAGTCCGGAATCACCGACCTCTAACTATCAAATAGTATTATTTAATTTAAAATATAGTTGAGAATTTCAGAGTGGATTGAGAGCTATATTTTAACCAGCAATGTAGAAGGTAATGGAGGGAAAAAAGGTTAGCAATTGCTTTTAGAGATACATATACATACATACATACATACATACATAAATATATGTATGCATGTATATATATAGGGTTGTATTAGAGAGAAACGAGGAAAACCTTTTTACCCATTCTCACTATATCTCAACCCATTATCTGCAAGCCAACTCCCTATGTTTTAGCCACCCCTAGACCTTCCTAAAACTGAAATTTTGCAGCCCCGATGATGGGCCTTAAACCCATCTAAGCCCAAGCCAAAATACTATACAATTAAATCTAATTTAATCGCTTTCGATATTGTATATCGATCGATATATTTATAACTTTTATAAATATATATAACATTATTTATTTCTCAAATCATATTCAAATTTTATAATTAATATTTCACAAATGTTAATTAATTTATAATAATTATAAACTAATTAAATCGTTCGGTCTTAAGGGAATTCATCATTTCGGCTGTGTAACTCTTGGGTGTAAATTTGGTCAGCGATTAACATCGAACTATTCTAATGTTAACGTTCACATGTCACTTAGCAGGTGGTGTGAAATTATGGCCAAATTTATCGCTTACTCTTTTTCAGTAAAATCCAATTTTAGTTTAATAAGAGTTACCCGGTTGTGACATTTGTTTACACCAATTATTTTCGTCAAAACTATATCACTTTGGACTTATGGAATTTGGTAATGGTCAAAATTCCAACCTCATCCACATTCAACTTTATAGTCTAAATACAAAGTCCTTGGTTCAACAATAACAATTATTATTAACCGAAATGCTCTGGCCAGATACTTTGACTTTGAGTTGACTTGGGTTGACTGTGATACTAACCACATATAACTGAGGAGACGAATCCTCTCTTGAATAGTGCTTCACTTCCAATACTCCCACTCGACCCAACTATAGTCATTCGATGGATGTCATGCCATGATTTGGCTATAATCAAAGTGGAGCTTTCATACTGAAGACCAACAACATTCTCAAGTCGAGAGAACTGTGTAAATCAGACACATCGATATTTTCTGTTTGACCTTAGTTATATTAACCAACAGAAAACTATCGAGTGAGTCATTCTATAGTTATCCAATAACTATTAGTACGTAACCCCTAGGTGCCGTCAGCAGTCATGAGTAATACACTGCCCAATATTTGGAGAGTGTTACGTACTCCAGTCTCAACCGATACATCGATATCCAATCTCGATGCATCTTGAGTAGGAACATTTAAAATGGTATATTTGTTTCGTTGTGATAAATTACTCATGGTTACAACACTTTGTAACTACTATCACAAAATATACCATTTATGGATTTTCTATTAAATATACTTTTAATTAAGTTAATTAATTAATAAATCATATTATATCAAGTATATCATAGGAAGAAACTACCTTTTATTTCTAACAAGATTAGTCAACGAGTTAGATATATGTAATAAATTACATAATTGCCCCTAGGGCATACCCCTAACTCTATCAAATATATGGCAAGATATCAAAAGGACGAGTTAATAAAGGGTATTATTGGCATAGTGGGACATGCTAGTGTCGCAACGTCGACTTTAATTAATATAAAGATGATTGGTGTCTCATTCTAGTAACGATGACATTTATAATTCTGTGTGGATAACCACCATAAATAAGTAACGAAGACAAGAGTTAGTAATGATTAGACAACATTAATAAACCTAAGTTGATGTAATGAAAATTGTTGCTATAAAGAAAGTAAAGTTGATGTAAACATTAATAAACCTAAGCATTACTAAACATTGTTGCTATAAAGAAAGTTGATGTAATGAAAATTGCCGACATCAATGAATGACGTTGACAGGAGATAACGTCTATCGATGAATGGTGAAGACATGATTCAATATGTATCCTTAAGTGAAAACATCAACTATAATCACGTAACTTCGCAACTAATTGGAATCCATTATTTATGGCAATAAGAAGTTATCACACAACATCCTGATCAATAATAGGTTAATGAAGAGTCTTGTCGACAACAGGGATAATGCCAGTATTATAACATCGATGTTAACTAAGACCTAAATGATTGATGTTACATCAAATCAATTTAAGTGTCCTAGATTACTCACAATATAAAAGTTTTAGATCAAAAATGTCGGCAGAAAAATAAATGGGAAATATAACACTTTGTTAATTTTGAGTGTCATAAAAACATTGAAGAGCATTGTATTGACATCATTAACAACATCATGATGAAGATAATGAAAATTGATACTAGGTTTTAGACCTAGTACGTCACATTCGTTAATGAATAAACTTAGAACATATCGGTTTTCATACCAACATTGACTAACTATCAAGACCTATTTGTGCGGCACAGAAATATTGCATCAATGGATTAACGACTAGGTTAATCAACCTACTTCGAGTTTATGGCACCATAAACGATGACATCAACATGAGTCCAAATAGTTCCGAGTCTGGGTTAGGTATGCTACCTGTTTCATCGTAAAACAGAAAATGCCCAAATCCCCAAATCAACATCACTAAGCAACTAATCCAATATTATGAAAGGTTACTAACAACAATTCACAACAAAATTTAGGTTGTAGGATCAGATAAGCAAATTCGATTGCTGATTTCAAAAAGTAATAGAATTTGCGCAAAACTCTAGTTATGATTTTAACATAAAACTCATGAAAAACTAATTTATGGGTTAATTAAGATAGGAGCCGTACCTGAGTGTAGATAATTGCTATTAAAAAGTTTGGGCTTGCGGCTAATTTTGAGTGTTTAATTGTTTGTTTAAGTTTTTGAAATTGCAGGTAAAGGAGAAGGGGAAGAGAAGCATACGTATCTATAAGGAGAAGTAAGCAAATGGGTGCCATTGGATTTGATTCAAATGAGTGGATAAATCAGCACAAGAAGACCAAAAGGCGGAAAAAAGTATGACACTAAGGATATTGACTTAAAAAGTCAATGATTTCTTTACCCTGGGGGAAAATGTTACTATTATCATCATCGTCGAAGATATTCAAGAAAATAGTCTCAAAGAATAGCGACATCACATAAAGTTTATTAGCCTTGATAAAGCCCGAAATTATGAAGTGTGAACGTCGTCTTCTATGAGTCACGACAGCCACCAAATAATATTATGATTGACATCGAGGCTCATTATTTCTACAGCCATGCTGAATGAAGTCATATCCTAGCAATGCCGACGTTCCCAAAGTCAACCATTCTCAATGCTGCTGGTGATCAGACTTGTTAAGTATTGATGGTGTTCTCCATCCCAACGTCAGTGCTCATCGCAACAACATTATAAAGAGAAATACAAGTTATAAATGTTTCCGAGGTTCAATGCTATTACAACGTTAACTCTTATGAACATGTTTGGGAAACACCATACATCTACATATGCGATGTTGATGACTGTCATTATCAATATCCACAAGTACAGTTAAAACCTCATTTAGTAAGCATCGGCGTCGAAGGTCATCTATGTCGCCACTGTTCAATACTGCCAACCATCAATCGATGGAGGTTTCAAGGTATGGAATCATCGTCGTCGATATTCATGCGAAGAACCATTAATGCACCCAAGAGGTTGAAGACGCTTCTACTAATACCACCGTTCATCGATGTTAATAAAAGTTGACGAAGAAGGAACTATCAACGTCGAGTTTAGAGATGTCGAAAGTTGACACTATTGTGTCGATGTTGAAGTTTAGCTATATGAATACAAGAATGTCGACGTTAATGTTCGATGACGCTGTTAATGTCGAAGCCGATAGAATATTAACCTTGATGATTGATGACGCTGCTATTGCCGAAGCCAATGAACGCCAAGGCCTATCACTTGTCGTGCCCTATAAATATGGACCTAGGGGCTTCGTTGACGGAGAAGATTTTTCTCTTCTCATTTCTTACCTTTTTAAACTTTGTAAACCATAAATTGAGTTAGGGATTTTTCCCATTGTAGTATTTGAACAATTGTTTACATAAGGATTTGGGAAATTAAACAAGACCATAGCATTTTTGACTTGATTTGGACTATGGCTTGCATATTCATTTGAAATTATACATTGATTGACTAGGACTAGTGACTTGCATAACATATTGAATTTCCTTGAACTTGTGATTTGAATTCTACCGTGCATATTGACTCGAACATCGACCTTCATACTACTTCGAGATCTTTATGAAGAAGATGACTAAACTTAAAGCCAACATGGATGTATACTTCAATTCGATGACTTTGGTTAGCCTCGACAAGCCCTTATTTTGAAGTTGTCCTATTCTTTACATACTTTTAGGGTTAGCAAATTTATTTGTTAACACGTACCTTCCCCCTTCAAAAAGACTTGTCTTAAAGTCTAAGACACTACAAAATCAGGAAACTTCTTCTCAAACTCAACAACAACTTCCCATGTGGCTTCTGTAGTAAGAAATCCCTCCTACTGCACTAAATATTAAACTTGTGGAGCATTCTGAAATTTCACAACCCTTCTATCAATGATAGCACTTGGTTGGAACATAGTAGAAGAATGTTGGCCTTATAACCAATCTAGATTATGAGCTGCAGCAGGCAATGTACCCTTGAAAGTTAATGTTGAGATACATGGAATACATTGTGTATCTATGCATCTACATGAAGCTTCAACTTATTGGCAGCTTTCCCAACTTTAGCATGCACTTGAAAAGGACCAAAGTACTTATGTGACAGCTTTTGATTACCACTAATCTGCCCCGAGTGCTATCTGTAAGTCTATAGTTTTAGCCACACCCAATTCCCCATATCAAATTCTCTTTTTGATCTATGTTTATCAGCTTGCTGCTTCATCCTTACTTGAGCTTTCAGCAAATGATCTCTAACTGACTGAATTGTTTCTTCTCTTCTTTGCATGCTTCTATTCACAGCTTCAACCCTAGATTCACCAAGAAAATTAGGCAAGTGCAAATGTGGTGGTTGGTTATAAAACACTTCATATGGTGTGAGTTGAATTGCTGGATGGAAATGGGTATTATACCACCATTCTTCAAAAGGTAACCATATGTTCCATTCCTTGGGTTGTTCTCCACACATACACCTTGAATACCCTTCAATACATCTGTTAACCACTTCAGTTTGTTCATCTATCTTAGATGATAGGCAGACGACAATAGAAATTATTTTCCATGTAAAGAAAACAAGCTTCTCCAAAATTGACTCAAAAATATAGCATCTCTATCACTAACAGTGCTCCTTGGCCACCTATGTAAATTATAAACATGGTCCAAATAAGCTTGTGCTACTTGAATTGCTGTGAAAAAATGAGCTACAGGAATGAAATGAGCATATTTACTCATTCCGTCCACCAGCACCACCAAAATAACTTCCTTCCCTTGAGACTTAGGTAATCCAGTGATTAAATTCATAGAAATGTCTAGCCAAACTTTTTCAAGAACAGCTAATGGTTTAAGTTAACCAGGGCTTGCTGTAGTATCATATTTACCTGCTTGACAGACAATGCAATGCCTCACAAAAGAGCTAACATACCTAGTCATTTCCTTCCAATAAAATAAGTTATTTATTCTTCTTAAAGTCAGTTCTCTCCCTAAATGACCTCCCTCTGGTGAAGCATGTTGCCATGAAATCAGCTTCTTTCTAAATTCACCATCTGCTCCACTCACAATTCTTCTCTTCCTTCTTATCAGCCCATCTTGTATCTTGAAATTAGTCACCTCTTCATGTTGCCGCAATTTCAACATAATTTGTTGTAAATCTATGTCATTCTCGTAGATAGCTTTTATTTAATCCTCCAAATTAGATGAAATGACAGAGATTGCCATGCAAAAAATTTCCACTCCCTGAACCCTTGAAAGAGCATTAACAGCAATGTTTTCCTTCCACTCTTGTATTGAATTTCATAATCAAACCCCATGAGTTTTGAAAGCCAAAACTGTTAGATGGGAGAAATGCTTTAATTACCATTTGAGGCTTTTTTGATCAGTTCTATTATAGAAGTGTCCATCAATCAAGTATTGCTCCCATTTCTGGACAGCAAATACTATTGCAAGTAGTTCTTTTTCATAAATAGATAATTTCTACCATTTAAGACCTAAAGATCTGCTTATGAAAGACAAAGGGTGATTATTTTGCATCAAAACTGCTCCAATTCCACATTTTGATGCATTAGTCTCCACCATAAAAGGTTGAATGAAATCTAGAATAGCCAATATTGGAGCTGTGACCAATGCACACTTCAGTTTTTCAAATGCCATTTGTGCTTTTTTATACCAACTAAATGCTCCTTTTTTTAATAAATCAGTTAGATTTTTGCCGATTAGAGCATTCCCCTTTAGAAACCTCATATAATATCCCACCAAACCCAAAAAGCTCATCATCTCTTTCACTGAATTTGGTATAGGCCAACTTGACAGTTTTAACTTCTTTTGTTGAAATGACCCAAAACTCCACTATGTCTATTAAAAACCTACATTCACTCTCCTTTGCATACATCTTATTCTTCACCATCAGCTCAGAAACGTCTGCAAGGTGTTTTCAATGTTCCTCAACTGTCTTGCTATATACTATTATATCATAAAAAAACACTAGTACACATTTTCTCAGTAATGATTTAAAAATGCTATTCATCTAACTCTAGAAAGAAGTTGGTGCAATTGTTAAACCAATTGGCATGACAAGGAACTC
Source organism: Allium fistulosum (assembly GCA_030737815.1). Classification (NCBI taxonomy): domain Eukaryota; kingdom Viridiplantae; phylum Streptophyta; class Magnoliopsida; order Asparagales; family Amaryllidaceae; genus Allium; species Allium fistulosum. The sequence goes on along the minus strand of CM060906.1, from coordinate 583,140,651 downwards.
AAAATGGTCAGTATGTGTCTTAAATGCAGCCTTGAATAGGTCATCCTTATGCATCCTTAATGATGATAACCACCCCTTAAATCAAGCTTACTGAAAACTGCAGCACCAGCTAACTCATCTATCAACTCCTCAATGATTGGAATTAGAAACTTATTCTTCACTGTCCTGTTATTGAGTTCTCTATAATCAATGCAAAGTCTCCATGTTCCATCCTTCTTTCCATGCAAAACTACATGAGATGCAAAAGGATTGGGACTATTCTGAATAATTCCTCTATCCAACATTTCCTGCACTAACTGCTTAATCACATCTCTGCTTAAGTGGTTATTTGTATGGCCTAATGTTAACAGGTCCTGACCCCTCTTTCAAAGGTATTCTATGATCAAACACCCCTCTCTCTGGTGGGAGTTATATTGGCTCTTCAAATACACTAGCAAATCCTATTTTCAATGCTAGTTACTCAGGGAATTCACTTACTTCTGCACTGCAAAATTCCATTGAGTTATCATCTTGTACCACTTGCAGTAAACATAATTGTGCTACATTCTCCATTGTTTTGATACTAGGACCATCCCCCACAACTTTCATTTTCTGGGCAAGGATTCCTTTCAACTGCACAAGCTCACCATCTATTTCAAATTCCATTACTAACTTCTTAAAATCCCAAAATACAAGCCCTAGCGTGCTTAACCATTGTATTTCAAGCACCATATCATAACTTCTCAACTGAACAACCATCACATCAGTACTAAACTCCACTCCATTCATTTCCCATCTAAAATTCTTGCAATTTGCTGGCAAGAAATATGATTCCCATCTGCAACAGTGACTAATCGAGTTGAAATATCCTCCAAAATACACCTAACTTTCTTAGCATTTTGAAATATCTAAGAAATTGTTAGTGCTACCCGAATCTACCAAAATATGCAATGGATTTTTAGCACTACAACAAAATAACCTTTTTACAACGGACACACCCATTGTAATATCTATTTCTCAACGAGCCAACGCCCGTCTCATTATGCGACGTTGTAATAAATACAAAAGATTTTACAACGAACGTAAACCGTTGTTGTGGACCGTTGTAAATATGAGTCAGTTTGTTTGAAAAACATGATATTGCAACTAGCATGGACCGTTGTATTAGAGTATAATACAAGAGAACTAGCCCGTTGTAATTGGTCTCAGCTACAACATCCAAAGCCCGTTGTCATTTTTATCTTTTGCAACTATTTTGGCCCGTTGCAAAATAAATGCAAAATAAAAAAATTAATCAACTTCAACGTCCATACAATACGCCTGTAGAAATATTTAATAATTAATAAATATTATCATAAAACAACCAAAATCACACATACTATAGGACTATAAAGCTACATTTACAAAGTTCCAACACATTCCAAAAGGAGTAGATAAGTTTTACATTCACAATGGTCTAACACATAACAACTAGTTTCAAAATACATAATAACTAATTACAAAATACATATCAAGTTCTGAGTACTAAACCCATAAAACCAAAATGCACATACATACTAGGCCAAGGAGATGAAATCTTTGGGCCACGCGACAGTTGATCCAACAGCCTCTTTAATAGTGGACATCTCTAAATTTGGTCTGAATAGAAAAGCTTCCGGTTCCACTGCTACATTCACCCATACCTTTCATGCATCAGGTCCAAGATTTATGAAGTGTACTGAAGAATCAGGATCGACACTTGCTATGGTTCCTTCTGCAGCTATGTTCATCTGCCAACTCCATAACTTGCACTTTCTTCTGACCAAATTTTTGGGACTATCGTGATCATGAATCTGCAAATTGTTACTATCGCCGTGTGACTGCAAGCAAACAAAAAATAGTTAACACTTGTGAAATGGCATAGGTAGTCATAAACAATATGAATGCGATAGCTATTAAAGAAATGAAAGTTATCTTAGCTTCTAGGATATTGAATCTTTGAAACATAAAAAATCATAATGTTTGATGCTGTGCACATGAAAGATGTTTAAAATTTAGAAAATAGAACCTTTTATTATTTTCTTGTTTGGCAATTAATTAACCACCTCCTGGAAAACAAAATACTCCCAATAAGTAAATGCATGGTAACTATCCTAATTTGAATTCAAAAAACTCCTGAAAACAGGATCTATATCACATGCGTCAGCAACTAACGGTTCTAGTTAAGAAGTATTTTCTTCTTCTGATATAAAATAAGTAGGAAATGGTAGCTATTTTACTATGTTTTTGTCTTTGATAGGATTTTTGTAAACGACATCCTTGATGAATACAAAGTTGCCTTCAGCGCCCGGTACCTGAAACAAGAAAATATGCAATCCATTAGATCTATTGCCAATGAAATTGCCCTTATTTTTTGGATATTCGATTTTAGACAAAGTATTGGTTTTGATAGAAGCATTCAACTTGCACTGGTAATAAGTAAATTAATTTTACAATTTAAATAAATTTCATACAATAATATAATGTCGACAAGCCTTGAATAAAAATTTATACAGAGAAAATTTGAGTACCAGATAATAAAAATGATAACTGGTCTTTCACCCACGTCAAATTTCTTGCAAGGTTAATTTTGTAAACCCAGACATTTTTTACAGCTCTCTGCACGTTTTCCTTGTGCCCAGGCATTTTGTTTCCTTCAAAAACCTGTTTACATATCAAGATCAGTTTTCTCATTTAAACAAATTAATCAACATTCATATACATTTTTTTGCAGACCATCTGTAAAAATGGTATTTGTTAATAATCCAAGTGATTTATTTGGAAAGATAAGTCTTCCAACAACATAAGTTTTTTCTTGAGTACTTATCAGGTAACTGACATTTTTAGTAACCTAAAAATAAATTCATTTGAGGTCAAATATTAAGTAATGATAAAATCTATCATTAGCCTTCTAAATTATCTTTCTAATTTAGCAAGACTAACATATAGTGGTGTAGTAACACTAAAGATTCATACCTTTCCTGGAGCATCTCTTTGTCCGGTAGAACCGATATTTCTTTGTGTCAATGAAGTACCATGACTTGCAGGCATTCCTTTAAAGCCCCATTGTAACGATCCATTTTTCTGTACCCTTTGAATCGACAATAAACCACACATGTCTAACTCAAATTGCACGAAAAGAAGGATCATTAAGGATAGAAAGAAAATAGACAAAACATAATCTCACACGAATGGAATAATATATAATATTGAACAAATATCTTTACAGTGGAAAACTTTTAAAATACATATATCAGAGTCTAACCTAAATTTAGCTTGAACAGTTATAAACATATGTCCTTACAATTGCTGACAAACATCAAACAAAAACAAACACACAGCAGCAGATAATAGAATATATCATACGTAGATGAATATCTCCAACTCTCCTCTGGAAGCTCCAACCGTCTTTGACTAAACCTGAAACTACTTGGATCTGACCTGAGTATTGAAAATACCCGGATCAGGCTTGATAAACAAGCATGAGAAAAACTCAACAATAAATGACAGTGTCACATATCAGCCTTTTAATAAAATCCATTGAAAAGAAAGAGTATCTCATAAGACCACGTCCACACATAAACACGGATGGGTTTTTACCTTATGATAAATAAAACACTTTTATATATCAAAACATTTGATATTATTTCTAATGACATTCTTTGAAAACATTTGCAAATAAACTTATTAATCTTAGCTGAAATTGTAACCATTATTAAATTCCAGCATACTAGGCTCTACAAACAAAACCGTATGTTCTTATTGGAGAATGGATTTCCATACAAATGACTAGGTGAAGGGACTACCTTCCGATGGGTACACCTCTAGATGCATGTCCCGAGGCACAGAACATCTGCCCCTACCAACACAAGACCGGCCTACCTCTTTAACTAGGTAGTACCGAATATGTCATCATCTGGTCATTACCGACATTTAACCGAGCGCGCTCTAACATACAAACCACATTAATTTACATCCTGAACGTCATAGCAGGAAGAAATATATCTAGAAGGGGATGATCACACTCTAATTGGGAATGACCCACTTAGTCTTGCTGCATCTAACCCTATTTCAGTCATTTCCGGTTGATGAGGCTCGAGGCTACGATTAACTTTTCACATAGCACATCTTCTCACTTTGAATGCCACATTGCCATTCCACATTCACACGACTGATTTCTTCAAACGTATAACTTCCTGAACTCATATGTCTCGAGAAAGGGTGTTAAGCTAAGAGAAGGTGTCTTCTCCGCCACCAACTGATATAGATTTATAGAGACCACTCATTATGATTTAGAATGCAAGGTCAGACATTCTTCCATACAAGTTCATTCTAGGATCGAATGAAACCAAAGGTACTTTCCTCGACCATTACTAGACGAGAAGTCCTTGGGGTTTTGAGGTTTTTCATAACAAAGATACCACTGCTACAATATAGTGAATCGGGAGTTTATCCTCAATTAATCATCAAGTAGTCCCTCATTATTATTCGTCTCAATATCCCCGTCTTCAAACATCTTCCTTTTTCAAATGCATAAACTGGTTTGAAGTGGTTTCCAGATAGGAATCACCCAAATCTGACCCTGGTTCATTCGAAATCCAATTATTGATAAAAAGTGAATATGAGTATACATGATTTATTAATTCTCTTTTCACTTTAATTCTTTTTGGATGATTTCAAAATCTTTTCCTTTATTATTAGAGTAATTCTAAGTTAATTCATTCTTTTTCTTTGGATAATACTAACCTTCTTTTATTTTGGAAACTTAATACAATCTTTTTAGAGCATTCGGGCTTTCCTTTCGAACTGTTCCATCCCTCGCCTAAGAAGAGAAAACATAGGCCAGATAAGTTCAGGACACTGGTTGCTCCATCCCTAACCTTAGTTAAACACCTTGGTTTATCTTCCCAGATCTCACAGGTGGGACAAATGTACTAGTCATTTCCGCATACTCGGTTATCAACTTTCTTTTGGAATTGATTATAAAGATTCCAAATTATCTTTTAAATGGTTAATTTTTCGTTTAAAAACATTCATAATTGATTCTAGGAAAAATCGTTACGTTTAAACTCATATTCAAAAGGTTATAGAATTCACAGCATAAAAATGCTGTAGAAAGTGCTATATAAGCTTATTTGATTTAAACCACTTTTTTATATTTGAAAATTCATATTTTCCACTTCAAAATCTCTTCTAAACTATTTAAATGGATTTATCAAATTTATTCCATATTTTTCCATAATTAAAAACGTTCATCTAAACAGATTTCACATTATTGTCACTTAACTGCACTAGCGCGATTTTTCTAGAAAATTGATTTGGATATATTTCAAAATCTACTCAATGAAATTTTTATTTTCTTTTTTCGTTTAGAAGATATGGATATAATAGTCCGGAATTTTCTTATCTCGAAGAATTCCGAGCTATATTCCACTCTTTACACTCATTTGAACTTTTCGGCGCGAAATCGCGAACTACCGTTACGCGACATGCCTAATTTTAACTTATTTTTCAATACTTGAAATAATCTATTCAAATCGAACTTACTTACTTATAAAATTATTACAAATCATTTTAAATTAACATTTTCACTTTTTAAAGTATTTAAAATATATTTTCAATATTTCCATATTATAATATTATTTTATTCATATTATTTTACTATTAAATTTTAAAATTCAATTTCATTTCAATTTCAATTCTAACTTCAAATTAAACTCAATTAAAACTTAGATTTCAAATCTAATTTCAATTCTAATCTAAATTTCAACCTTAATTTTACTTTCAATTTTCAAAATCGATTTCAATTTAAATTTCACCATTCATCTCAATTTCAATTTTTATTTCTATTTCAAATCCAATTTCACTTCTAATTTCAAATTCTCTTTTATTTCCACTTTAGTTTCAATTCCAATTAAAAAGAGACTTATTTTTCCAAAGTATATCATATCATCAAATTAGGTCTTATTTAATAAAGGGAATACTTAACCAAAATGAGCATAACCATGTTTAACATTTGTCACTAACATAATTATGGTCCATACATAAACTAATATGATAAATAATCACAACCATAAACACTTACAACTATTCAAACATAACACAAACATATCCAAACATCCATAACAACATTTCAAAGGAGTGTATACTTGCATATGTAATAAGATGATTACTATAACAAAATAAAAATACGATCTTTTAAAAGCGGTGAAAATTTTTTCACCTTCACTTCAACTCCGTCAATCTTTAGGTGAATTGGCGTGCTTACAGCTAACGAACTAACGCGCGTTCCTCTCTTTTCCTCCCTTTCTTTTTTTTATTGTGTGAGCTTTGGGAGGGGGTATGGGTTTTGGGTGCTCGGGTAGGCATGTGGAGGTGGTTGGCCATGAGTGTGGGGATATGGGTGGGGGATTAGGGCGTGGGTATGGATGCTTAGGTTGTGGGTGCGTGGAGAGTGTGGGGATTTGAGGTGGGTAGCTGGGGTATAGCTCTCGGGTGTGGGCTTTGGATAGGCGGGTAGGTGGGTTTGAGGGCTCGGCCGTGGTTTTAGAGGTGGGGTAAGGTCGGCATGAGTGCTTAGGTGGCGGGTATGGGCTTTGGCCGTGGGTAGATGGAGGGTACGAGGTAGTGGAGCTCGGGTATGGGTTTAGAAGCCGGGTTTGGGTGTGTAGGAGCTTGGTTAAGGTGGAGGAAGTTATGGAAGTGGAAGAGAAGTTAGATGCCATGGAAACGAAGGTAAAGAAGATTGAGAAAGTGAATAAGGAAGATAAAGAATGAAGTGTGCAAAAAATGAAAGGTGTGCATGCTTATTTATACTTGAGTTTGGAAGGGCAAATGACTAAAATACCCTTCACTACTTTTTAACTTTTAAACCATTTTAAAAACTCTTTCCAACGCTTGATAAGAAGTGTATTAAATGTGAGATGATGTTAGGATTTAATTTATGTCCTTATGTAAGGATTTTGTCTTTTTTCTTTACTTTTTAAATTACATAAAAACCATTTTGCTCAGTTTCCATACGTGGATAAGACTTAGGATGTAATGGCATTAATGGTGAGAGAGATGGTTTGATTTGAATTTGTACTTAAGAAATGATATTTGCCTTATTTTCTTAAACTTTAAACTGTTAAAATAACTTTTGCTCCTTTTCCATGCATATCCATTCCATCTCATTAACGAGATGAGAGAAGTTAATTCGTTTTTGTAATGATTATATTTAGTAATTTAATTTTAATTATAAATTGTCAAATCATGTTACTTTTTGAATTATTTGTAAACTTTGACTTTTCAAAGTGAATTTGTTTTTTTATATGTTAAATGTAACATGTAACATAGTTTGTTAAGTGTATATATGTGTTAGAAAACATGTCATGTTGCAACAACTTGACGATAACTTGTTTTGGTTGAAAACAGTGTTTTTGTTGACATATTTTACAGTCAAAATTTGACGTTTTTGTTAAACTATACACTCAAGTAAACCAAACATAAAAATGAACTTTTTACTTCTTTTAAATAAATTAAAACATGTCTATTCATATTTTAAAATCATATTTTAAAAAAAATGAACGGTCACCGAAGACTAACGGACACCGCTCATCTTAGGAAGGTATGAGTCACCCAGTCCGCAACCGCAAGCTTGTACAGCTTATCGCAGTCCCCCTTGGACAGTCCGCAATACCGAGTGAGATTTACTTGGGGCAAAGGTGCGCAGGCCAGGACTCGAACTTGGGACCTATTACCAGGTAGCGAGAACCCCTAACCACTGCGCCACTAAGGCGGACATATCAAAATTTTGGTTATTTTTGGCGCAACCCACAAAAATTGGTTATTAGATTAAAGAATATTAGCGGATAAAGTAAACATAGATATCTAATATTCTCGCATATTTTTTTCCTTACATTATCGTTGGTAGGGTCATTAAGTTTGTCAACCCAATGTAAATATTTAGAAGCAAAAAATAGAGAAATGTTGAACATCCCTTGTATATGTACACACATACAAGTTAAGTGCAACCCTAATCCAACACCCCATGTGCATCCTAATCCAGCAACCCAGTATTCAATATCAAAATCTCTAATTTTACAGTGTATGTAAAACTGACAAAATGCGACAAATTTTGGTTACTTTTGTAAAACAATTATTAATATACTTTTAAATCTTTTAATATACTTTTATTATATTTATTAGGTTTTTAAAATAAGATTTATCTTTTTAAATAAATATTTAAACCTATTTATTTAAGCCTTTATTTATTTTTAACAAAACTTAACTTTTGCTGATTTGTTATAAAATCCAAATTTATACTTTTTAATTACCAATTATAAGAACAAATAATTTCTCTATTATTTACTATATATAACCTATTTATTTAAGTTTTAAATTCTTTTTAAATTTAAAATAAACAAAATCTCTCATTTTCGAAGTAGCGAAATTACGGGTCGTTGCACCCATCTTTTCATCCACCCTTTGGTTAAGAGTAGCAACAAAAGAAAAAAGCATTTATTAAACAAAACAACGCATGTAGATATGGAAAGGACCAAATAGAAGACAACTTGCATCCTAGGTTCTGTTAAAGGTTCTTTTTTTGGCGCAACCCACAAAAATTGGTTATTAGATTAAAGAATATTAGCGGATAAAGTAAACATAGATATCTAATATTGTCGCATATTTTTTTCCTTACATTATCGTTGGTAGGGTCATTAAGTTTGTCAACCCAATGTAAATATTTAGAAGCAAAAAACAGAGAAATGTTGAACATCCCTTGTATATGTACACACTACACACATACAAGTTAAGTGCAACCCTAATCCAACACCCCATGTGCATCCTAATCCAGCAACCCAGTATTCAATGATTATCAATCATATCCCATTTGATCTAATATTAGTTATTGATATGTCATCTTTATAACTAGCCATTTCTCAAACAACCTAAAATGATTTCGTTAAGTGTAATATTAATTAGGAGTGCCACTGAACCTACCTTGTAGGAGCAGATGATTGCCCCTAGAACTAGCTAAAATACAATACAAACTAAATGAACTCATAACGAACAAGTACTTATAATCAATAATGCTATAATCAATAACGAACAAGTAATTATATGTGTGTGGGATCTGTGTGTTCTATGTGCTTAGTTGGTAAGTAAATATGTAAGTATATTATATATATACATACATACATACATACATATATATATGTTTATGTGTGTGTGTATAAAGTAGAAAATATTATAAAGGTAGGATATTGGACAACATAGCTGCTACCGTTTAGTCATGGATTTACTAGGAACTTTATTTTTTTCTAATATATAACTTGAAAAATAATTGATACTTTTGTGGTATATATATTCCTCAGGTCAGAGCCTTTTGCATGGAATCTGGTATTTAACATGTGATGCGAATGTGGTTGTAATATGGAGTTGCGTGTTGGGTGTTGTGTTAAAGTGTGTCAGGCGTGAGTTAAAATATATTTTAGTGTGTGTGTTGTGCTTTCAAGGTGTGTAGTATACTACAATTAAAAGTGTACCTAATCAAAAGAACTTGCTATTAACCCTAGCTCTATATAACTGCAGTGTATCATTACCATGAGAACAAATTCTAAGCTCAGTGCTTGCTAGAAGAAGAAACTTTCAATTGCTCGGGTTATAAAATTACATTTTCAATGCTAAAAGTATAACATTTTGTGCTAGATGTTAGACATGAGGTATCACATTTAAACTTAAAAAATACATTTATTTTGGAAATGGTTAAAGAAAAAAACTTGTTGGACAACAAACCTAATAGATGGAACAATAGTTTAAGCAAATGTTTTACTTGCACTAAATTTTTTTGCATCTTTGCTTAAATACAACCGTGTCAATATTTTTTCATACCTGAATAAAACTATTATCGAGACATGTTCACGGTGTTAATTTTTTTTCATACCTGAATACAAGCCCATAAATCTTTCTTTAACTGCTAGTCGACTTTTTTCCACTCGAGAATAGCCACAATCACCAGGCATATGTCTAATTTGCTTCTCATAATCTTTTAGAAAATGAAATACAACTTAAAAGAATTATATTTTCTGGAACATAAAAGGATATAAATGATTCATTTAATATCTGACAGGTTCTACAATATTGGCAACTGCAATCAAGGAGACCATGGTAAACCTCAATCAAGGATACCTAAAATTCCTTTTTCCAGCTTACACAGTTGATAGTACCACTCTTCTTAGAATAGGTGTTTATCGCAAGTAAACCTTTATCTCATTTGTTTTACAATACTAATAAACTTTGATATCTCAAACTATATTTCTTTATATTCTTTATAAAAATCATATTTCAGAAAAGATGCTACTTTGCATCTTATAAAAATCAAACTATATTTCTTTTACTTTTTCATATGCATGTTTCAAAAATCATATCTCAAAGTTATTTCAAGTTTAAAATCATATTTCAAAAATCATATTTTAAACTATATTTCAAACTTTGATATCTCAAACTATATTATTTATAAACTTTACAAAAATCATATTTCAGAAAAGAAATTTCTTTATATCTTATAAAAAACAAAATATATTTCTTTATATATTTTTCATATGCATATTTCAAAAATCATATCTTAAAACTATTTCAAAGTTCAAAAATCATATTTTAAACTATATTTCATATCACTACAACAAAAATACCCTATTACAACGTCCTTTTTACAACGGGCATTGATTGCCCGTTGTAATAGTATTCTATTACAACGGTCCTTTTAGGTCCGTTGTAATAGATGCCCTATACAACGTTCTTTTTACAACGGGCATTGGCTGCCCGTTGTAATATAATACTATTACAACGGTCCTTTTAGGCCCGTTGTAATAAATACCCTATACTGCCCGTTGTAATATACTTTTCCTCCAAAAATTTCAATCCCCGCCTTTCTACCCAAAAATCTATTTTCCGTCTGCCAGTCCTTTTCTTCTCACTTAAACGCTAAAATCTCTTCCTGAAACCCTAGTTTCCAAACCCGACTTCCACGTTCCCAAATCCGCCTCTCACGTTCCTAAACCCTCGTTCCCAAATCTCTCCTCTCGTCTCCCAATTGAAAGAAAGTTTTCAAAGCTTTATTATATTGAACCCACCTATACACTCAGGCTTGTTGGCTCATGGGAAAATCTCAGGTTGCGAGTTGGATGCGAGTTTCCAAATTTAATGCAGCAATTGGTTTAGCTTGCCTCGGATACCATCCTGAAATTGCTGAGAGTTTGTGTTCATCATTATCGCCAAGGACAGGTAACAAGTTATGAATGTTATTTTTGAGATCATTTTGTGCTCTTTTGTTCTTCTATTAATCCTTGAATTGTGTAGCCAAGTAAGTAAGAAATAGATTAGATGATGATTATAAAAAAATAAACATACTGTTAGTTTTATTTTTCATGGAAAAGAAATGGAAACAGGCAAGGGCTTTATGTCTCCAACTTTTGTCTTGGAAATAAATGCGTTGCCAGCATCTTTCAATCTTTGATCAAGAGTTTATATGTCCTGCTTTTTTCTTTTTCTTTTGTCTTGGCTTATGTTGCTGACGATGGTTTGGTGGATGCACCAACTTTTTATGTGTATTTGTCTTTAGGGCAATCTAAGTAAATGGAGGAGCAAGGTGTGTTAACTGTTGATTGAAACATTAATTTGGTGTTGACGTATATGCATTTGAAGACTGTCTTTTTTGTGTTTGGTGAAGAAATTATTTGTGTCATTATCATTGATTTGGGGATGGATTGGTCCGTATATTAATAGTTTAAATTTGGCTTATGCATAACTCTTTTCTTCACGCTGACTATTTCTGCATCATGTTAAAGAAGTAGTGGTGCACTAGTTCTGACAAGAATTAATGTATTTGGTTTTTATTGTGATGTTCTGAACCCCAGATAAATACTTAATATAGGAGTGGGACAACACTTTGCTTCGATTGTAATGTATGCTAGTTGCCTCTAGAGAAATTCTTATTTGCTTTAACATAAATTTTCTAAGCAAACTTAATATAGGGTTGTCCCTTTCCCAAAAAAACGGCCCTTTGATAAAAAGTTGCAGTAACTCCAACTGCTCTGTACACATCAATATCCAAAAATGGTGGTAACACCGTTACATTCGCAAATACATGTTTAGCGATATGGAGGAAAAAGGAGGTACGTAACGCTGAACATTTTGCTTTTGGAGTAGGGGTACTGATTGTTGAATTTTTAATAGAAACACAAACACTATTATCAGTGCTGGGTCATAAATATATGTGCCTGCAAGTACACAGATGCCTCATTTAGCTAAACAATAATTAAAGCTCTCTGAAAGCTTGTTTGGCCAAACATTTCATTTGCTTGTTTTTTATACCTTCGAAATCATAACGTTCAAATTCTGCATCGATTAAAACTGAATCCCATTTTAATGTGAAAATATTCGTCTTTAGCCACACGAATAATCGATTACAGAACTACTCCGGGAGAAACATCAAATGACATTTAAACTAAAGATGTAATTATATTATATTACAAATGTTAAAGTTGACATGTAAGTATACTGGAAATATCAGGAGATGCTGAATATTTGGTTGATACCCATGATATATTTAACATTTAAAGTGGTCATGCCAAATGTTTTAATATATATCGTCCAATATTGTTCCGTACGCAAGGTGCAACCATTTCTTTCTTCATCCATCCATGATCCATCATCCAAATGTCAAATGAGCTTTCAGTAAGTCCAGGCCCCTGCATTATTATTATTTCCTCCTTGTTGTTATCAACTACCCTTGTAATACAGTACCTCTTTTAACAGATGTGCTCTTACCTGATTTATGATGGATTCAATGGCCTAGATGCGACTGACTATTTATTGAATAATTTGTATAATGAGGTTGAGTATGAGTTGGTTTTTGGGGAGAAGGAAGGGATTTTGAAAGGAATGGAGAAGGCGTTGAGGAAATGCGAAGATGGGTTTTTTGAGATGGTTGATGAGGTTGGAATGGAGAATCCTGAGCTTGCATTGATGGGATCTTGTGTTTTGGTAATGTTAATGAAGGGAGAAGACGTGTTCTTGATGAACGTTGGGGATAGTAGAGCTGTTTTAGGGCAGAAGAATGAAACCAATTTGGAGAGGATTAGTGAAGAAAGTAATTTGTTTGGTTGCTGTTTGGATGCTTTGCAGCTAACATCTGATCATAGTACTTGTATTGATGAGGTAGATTATTAATGTTACTATAAGATTTAAATGTGGAGATGTACTGAATCTTTTATCTTATTATTCTATTATCTTGTGAAACCTCAGGAATTTAGGAGAATTAAGAAGGAACATCCTGACGATCCTTGTGCAGTTTTGAATGATAGGGTCAAGGGTTCTTTGAAAGTTACTAGAGCTTTGGAGCTGGATTTTTGAAACGGGTAAAAGATAAGCTTATCAAATGAGATATTTTGCTTTAGAGACATTGAAAGGATATGCAATGTATGTGCATATAAAATGATTGTGTATGGCACACTCGATATGCAATGAAAGAACCATTTATTTGTTAGTGTCAATTATGCTGTCCAAGTGTGCTACCAATTTGAAAGTCAATTGATATTATCTTTTTTTGTTTTTGAGCTGAATCAATCATGAAAAGGCAACTTATGCTTATTGGTTTATATTCCTTTTATTCTTTTTAGTGATGACTGATGTGCATTTATGCGCACTGTATAACTAGAATATGTGGTATATTTTTATAGCGTAAATGGAATGATGCTTTGTTAGAGATGTTCAGAATTGACTATATAGGGACATCACCATACATTACATGCATTCCTTTCTTGAGTCACCACAAACTCGGGGAGAAGGATAAATTTTTGATACTGTCATCAGATGGACTTTACCAGTATTTCACAAACGAGGAGGTGGTTTTTCAAGTTGAGTTGTTCATCATGACTACTCCGGAAATGATTTTTCAGTGGATTGGTTGCTGTAGTTAGAGGTGGTAGACTGGTAGTTAAACACACTTGAAATGAAATAATTTTGGTTGTTTTATGATAATATTTATTACTCGTTAAATTATTCATTATTAGTATGGATGTATGCTGCTGTAATTTTTTTTTAAAATTTGCATTTATTTTGCAACGGTCAGAAACCGTTGCAATATCATGTATTACAACGGGCATTGCCCGTTGTAAAAAGGTCTATTACAACGGGCATTGTCCGTTGTAAAAAGGTCTATTACAACGGGCATTGCCCCTTGTAAAATATGGTCAACCTATTACAACATCGCCTATTACAACGGTCGGCTGCCCGTTGTGGAACACATATTACAACGGGCATTGCCCGTTGTAAAAAGCCTGTTTTGTTGTAGTGTATGCATATTTCAAAAAAAGTATCTCAAAGTTATTTTAAAGTTAAAAAATCATGTTTCATATTATGTTTCAAACTATATTTCAAACTTTGATAGCACAAACTATATTTCTTTATATTCCTTACAAAAAATCGTATTTCAAAAAGGATATTTCTTTATATCTTGTAAAATCAAACTATATCTCAAAGTTCAAGCTCAAACAGAATAAACTTTTCCACAAATTAAAAAAGATTTAGAAAAGTATTATGATTAGTTTATAAACTAGTTTTCTGACGGTAATTAGCAAATAAAATAGCAAAAATCTAAATTCTCAAAACACCTACTATTATAAACCTAAAAACTTAATTATAAACTGTTTAGTTTTTTGCGTCATATAAAATGTGTTCTGTAGATTGTATAATTTGCTTATGTGAGATATTTCTTATGTTAAGATATCTTAAGGACTTATAACAACCATGCGATATTAAAATTAAAGTATGCAGCGGCATTGACTAAATTTAGTATATCATGCAACTTTAGAAGTTAAATGAAATACATACCAAAGAAATCAAAGTATAGCAGTACAACTTTTACACGGGATATAGGATATAAATGACTATTCGGTAAGATTTAATAAGCATTTAGGATATAGTAGGTAAATAAATGACCATAAGGTGTCAAACAATAAGCATAAGATGTCCATAAGAAGTAAGAACATGCTTGTCAAATACTAATAGCATTGAGGAAGACTGTAACTTTTGCAAATCTAAACAGAGGAAGAAAATTTATACATTGCTACCAGTTTATATATGCTAGTTTACTTACTTGTTCTTGGCCTCTACTAAGGAGAAGCAAGCTTATCTCAAATAAGTGGTTTTAACATCAAGTGACCACAATACCTACATAGAAAGAATTATTTAATCCTAACTTACATCATGAACTTATGTATTAAAATACAAGTTATCAATACACTTATGTTTGAAGTGACATAATATATCCACAACTTATGTATTAATAAACTAATTTTGAATAAATTATTGCATGGGCAAACAAAACAATATAAGTTTTAGTCACATTGATCTTGAAAAACATGGGATTTAAGCTTACATGGAGATGTTAAAAATAGGTCAAAAACATATTTGGGAAAAAAAAACCTTTGCAAAAGTGCTTGTAGGGTCATCAATATCTGACAAGGACTCCTAAATCTCACCCTGCATGCAAGGCAAAAGCATTTTAGCCAACTAGAGGATAAAAATTAGTTATTCAGAGAAGTAACAAGATGTACTACATATAATATACTATCTACATATGAAGTTCTACTCTGAAGCTTTCAACCTATATTGAGTTGAATTTGGCTCCATGGTTAGTTCTGTTAAACAAGCAAGTCATATTTCTATAAAATTAGGCCATAATTTTTCATAGAACATCTTTAAAAAAATATAACCTATACATACAACCAACAATTTACAGGTTTCTTTACAAATAAAAGATCTAGAATCCAGAATTATGATTACATACAAACAATTGCAATATACGACATATCTCAGTGACAAATCCTCAATATGCCTTTATATCGATAGGTCCCACTATACTATATTTGAGAAATACTTGAACATCAAACGATGTCAAAAATTGAATGTAGACCGATTGTGAATTGGATGTGAAAGCTGCACAATAGAAGTGTTGAAACTGGACTAGCCCGCAGCGGAAGTTATGGGTGAATTTCAAAAAATTTACCCTATTGGATCTTTTATTGGGCCTATGAAGTCAAATTGAATTAGAACATTTTTAAATTTCATTTAAATAAAATCATTTATTTTATTTAAATTCAAATATATTAAGATATAAAATTAATTTTATTTGATTTAGTTTATATATAAATGTATCATATACATATATGTGTGAGTGCACGTGTAACATAATAATCCGTGAAAGGTATAATATGCCCATATGTAGATGTTGGGATTTACATCGCAACAGACATATTTGCTCATTTTGTATGCCATGTATGTTGTCCAAATATGTGCATGTATATGTGTTATAAAATACACACACACATATGTATGTATAAATATATTATATATAATATATGAACATAAAACATTTATATATAGATAAATATATATATATATATAAAGTGAGAGAACAATTATTAAAAATTATTTACAATTCAAAATTAACTTAGTTTTGCAAACATAATAATTTTAGTATTTTAATTTGTATATATTATGAATAAAATAATCTTTTCATCCATAAATAATTAATATAAAATAATTTATTGATTAATATTCAAATTTTACAATTTTTGAAAATCTAGGATAAAAAATATAGCTTAGGAAAAATCTGAAGATTTTTCAAAGTTGAATTATTATTTTTAAAAATAAATACATTGATTTCGGAAATAATTATTTAATATAAAATAATATATTATAAAATATTCAAATTTTAAAATTCAGAAATTCTAGGATCATAATGAAAGGTTATGAAAAGTTTTAAAGAATTTTTCAATTGAATTATTATTTTTAATAAATCATAAACAATTTTTCTGAAATAATATTAATTATTAAAAATAATAAACTCTATTGAAAAATTCCTAAATTTTTTCTATATGTTTCTAAAATGATATAATATTTTTTAAATATAAAATTGAATTTTTAATGTAATAAATATTTTATATATAATAAAATATTCAATAAATGTTAATTAAAAAATATTAATATATGTATGATAATTAATTTTCGAATTTGTAAATTCATATTATATGTAAATAAGAGTACTAAATTTTTTAAATCATATATATATCTTTTATATATGCATATATGCTATTATGAGAGAGAAATATGCACTAATATATATGAATTTATTAATAAATATATTTAAAACAATTATTAATGACAAAAATTAATTTTGTGCAGTAAACAACATTTTCTATACATAAATCAAATAGTATAATAAACAAATTATGCACATAACCAAACTAATTTGTGACAACCACATCTACTTACAAAATCTAACCTAACCAAACATATAGTGGCAATATATTTAAACAGATATGAAATTACTCATTATAGGATCATAGAACATAATTTATTTACTGTAATGTGAATTAAAATTACCAATTAATGATGCCTTTGAATCCACGTTGAAGCAATGACTTCCCTTCCTTTTACTGTTCTTGATTCGTCAGATTGCAAGTCCGAAATCACCAACCTCTAACTATCGAATAGTATTATTTTAATTTGAAATATATTCGAGAATTTGGGAGTGGATTGAGAGCTATGTTTTAACGAGCAATGTAGATGGTAATGGCGGCCAAAAAGGTTAGTAATTTTTTTAGAGATACATATATATATATATATATATAGCTGTATTAGAGAGAAACGAGGAAAACCTTTTTACCCATTCTCACTTTATCTCAACCCATTATCTCTAAGCCAATTCCCTATATTTTGGCCACCCCTAGACCTTCCAAAAACAGAAATTTTGTAGCCCTAATGATGGGCCTTAAACCCATCTAAGCCCAAGCCAAAATACTATGCAATTAAATCTAATTTAATCGCTTGTCGATATTGTATATTGATCGATATATTTATAACTATTATAAATATATATAACATTATTTATTTCTCAAATCATATTCAAATTTTATAATTAATATTTCATAAATATTAATTAATTTAATTAATTTATAACAATTATAAACTAATTAAATCGTTCGGTCTTAAAGGAATTCATCATTTCGGTTGTGTAACTCTTGGATGTAAATTTGGTCAACGATTAACATCGAACTATTATAATGTTAACGTTCACACGTCACTTAGCAGGTGGTGTGACATTATGGCCAAATTTATCGCTTACTAATTTTCGGCAAAATCCAATTTTAGTTTAATAAGCGTTGCCCGGTTATGACATTTGTTTACATCAATTCTCTTCGTCAAAACTATATCACTTTGGACTCATGGAATTTGGTAATGGTCAAAATTCCAACCTCCTCCACATTCAACTTTATAGTCTAAATACCAAGTCCTTGGTTCAATAATAACAATTATTATTAACCGAAATGCTCTGGCCAGAGACTTTGACTTTGAGTTGACTTGAGTTGACCATGATACTAAACTGAGGAGACGAATCCTCTCTTGAATAGTGCTTCACTTCCAATACTTCCACTCGATCCAACTATAGTCACTCGATGGACACCATGCCATGGTTTGGCTATAATCAAAGCGAAGCTTTCATATTGAAGATCCACGGTATTCTCAAGTTGAGAGAACTGTGTAAATCAGTCACATCGATATTTTCTGTTTGAACTTAGTTATATTAACCAACAGAAAACTATCGAGTGAGTCGTTCCATAGTTATCCAATAATTATTAGTACATAACCTCTAGGTGCCCCTAGCAGTCATGAGTAATACACTGCCCAACATTTGGAGAGCGTTACGTACTCCAGTCTCAACGGATACATCGATATCCATTCTCGATGCATCTTGACTAGGAACATTTAAAATGGTATATTTGTTTCGTTGTGATAAATTACTCATAGTTACAACACTTTGTAACTACTATCACAAAATATACATGGATCTTTCTATTAAATATACTGTTAATTAAGTTAATTAATAAATATAATCATATTATATTAAGTATATAATAGGAAGAAAATACCTTTTATTTCGAACAAGATGGGTCAACGAGTTAGATATATGTAACACATTACATAATTGCACCTAGGGCATACCTCTAACTTTATCAAGAAGATGGTCAGGAGCGAAATGAATTCGTCTACAAGTTCGCCTTGGACTTCGTCTACCAGTTCGCCTTGGAATTCATCGCCTTGGATTTGGATTTCGTCTACGAGTTCGTCTATGAGTTCGCCTTGGAATTCGCCACCATGAGTTTGGATTTCATGTGTCCTAGTTTGGATTTGGAAGAGGACGTGATTTATGTTTAAGGCAAAGAAAGTAAAGTTAAGTTAGGGTTGCTGAAAATTTTAAGCGGGCCGTTAGCTAAAAATGGTCATGACACGGTAATACTTTGGTATGCACATATGTTATAAGCGAATAAAAAATTGTCAAGAAACATTGATAACATGATATTAGCAAACTATTTCCTTATAAAAAATTGTTTACCGGCAATTTGTTATAAAAATTTTGTTTACCGACTATTTTGTTATCCGATATTTGTTTTCGTATAAAAATTTCTTATAAAACTCGACTACAATTTGTTATAAAAACTTATAAGCAAATAAAAAATTTGTATAAAATTTTGTTTACTGGAAATTTGTAGTATTCTAACAATTTATAAGCAAATAAAAAAACATGTTATTAGCAAACATGATAGCACAGTTATAAATTCAATATTGTTCACATTCTATTTCATATACGGTTATATTTAATAGTTAATAAAGCTGATGTTAAAAGGTTAACAACTACAATAAAACTGACCTTTGGCAACTATATCGACCATATTTGTTAAGTACCAGTTAATAAGGGTATAAATATCAATAAAACACAAAACAAATATTACTGTGTTTGAAAATTAAAAATGCTGGATAGAAATCTACTTCTATTCAAAAGTATATTAGGACGCATGCTGAAATGTATACTCGAATGCATTAATTACAAAATTGTTCGTAAAATATTTGTCTAGCAACAAACTCATGTTGAAAAGTATACTAGGATGCATTTTCTAACCAATTTAATAAAAATACTCATAAATTTAAGAAAATATTTCTGTCAAAACTTTAATAAATATATTATCGTTTTAAATAAAATTATTGTAAATGTTATCTAACAAAACGACTAGAACTATTACGTAAATACAATGTTTAAGAAAACATGAGTTTCTCAATTTTGTATTATATTTTGAAAAACTTCGCATAAAGTTACGTACTAATAACTGAAAAGTAAAATTAAGTCTATCAGAATACTGATTAAATCCTACTACGACGTCTAAAGTAATCGAAGGCAATGACGATCAGCCGTTAAGAGTTGTTGAAAATTGGCATCTACTATAATGTCCAGAAGAAAACAGTTGTAATAGACATCTATTACAACGCCCAGATAGATCTGAAAACTGATATCTCGTACAACGGGCCGAAAAATGTTATAATAGGAACTCTAATAGATCTATATTACAACGGGCCAAAAACTATTGTAATAGATCAATATTACAACGGGCTAGAACCGTTGTAGTAGAGCTGAGAATTGGAATCTATTACAACGGGCCGTGAACCGTTGTAATAGGACCGTATTACAATGAGCTAGCTGACAAGGTTGTAATAGGTATACTTTAAGATGAAAAATTGCACCTATTACAATGGGCTTAAAAAAACCGTTGTAAAAGTCATATATTACAACGGTTTTTTATGGGCCGTTGTAAAACATGCGTTGTAAAAGGATAATTTAGTTGTAGTGTAGTCACTAGTCGTTTGATTCTCATAGTATTAAAGCTTTGATTTCCTAACAAAGCATTTATGGAAATACATGGTTCAGCAATTTCTACTTCCTGGTTCATTCTCTGCTTCTTCACTGTCTGAATCATCAGAAATCTCTACTGTGAATAACCGAGGCTCTTTAAATTGACATTTGTTTCCTCTCTCATAATGCTCATTACAATAATAGCAAAGCCCTTTTGCTATTTTCTCTTGCCTCACATTAGCAGGAATGTGTTTAAAGGGTCTTGAGTATATTTGGAACAAAGTGCTTTAGTTTTTAGAAATTAAGCAACATTAGTCAATTGGTCAAGTACAAGATATTCGAACAGCATGAGACTAAAAAACATTATTTTCAGCATAGAGTAGACACAAAATTATAGCAACTAAAAGGGAAAAACACAAATAACAAATCCATAGTAGCGAAGTATTGTTTCATTATAGCTAACATGTAAATGTTTCATGCCAGACGATTGTAGAAATAACAAGTAAATTTGTAGCAAATGTTTCATTACATTATCCAATAAACACTACATTTGATTGTAAATAACTAAAAGAATTCATCACGCGATATGGCAAATATTATCCATAGTGGAACAACAACGGAATAGGGTACGCTATAGGGCTGCAAGGAAAATCGCAAGTGGCAGAGACTTATCGCCAATCCATTGCACCAACAATCGACCCACTTTGTAAATAAAACTATAGAAAATGGATATCCAATGCCGAATAACAACAATTACCAAAACCAAATACACGATCCAAGTGTATTCCTACAACTACAAAAGTAGATCACAAAGAGCGGAGGCTGATAGCATCATTAAACCTACAGCAAAGTCCCTAAGCCGGGGGTTCTTCAGTGCCATCAACGAGAAAAACAGTGCAAAAAGAGTAGACATGGAAAACAGTTTAACTGAGGACACATAACGACTATCTTCTGCACATTTGAGGGCCTTTTCGCCTGCTCGAGCAGCAATGTAGCTTGCTCCTTATCCAACCAACATCGATAATAGCGCGTTGTGCTTAATGAGTAATTCCTTGTGCTTTCTGGTTTTCACAACCACAGTAGGTTACATCTCTTACATTTCAACACAAATATCACTATTTATTCATAATAATAACTAGGGAAATCTAATATATTGCATGGAAAGTGAGTTTGTATTTCTATGCAATCTTCATTTTCATTCCTTTCAAAAATCTCGGTTACCATGTGTACAAGAAAAGAGCAAACCAAACGAGCAATTTTTTTTGAAATTTCAAAAATCTCTGATTGCCCTAGAACAACAAGGGAAAGGTTTCCTACATCTGAAATTCCATTTCCACTCCATCCCTAAATGAACCTACCTATCCACCTTATGGCAATTATTTCAGTTTTTAAAGTTAATTTTAGAGATAAATATTTATTAAAGACAAGTTGGTTTTTTGACATTTTCACAATTTGAGGTCAATTTGGGTCACAAAACTACTGAAGTTGTATTGTTTTACCCAACTATACTCTTGTGTATTTTTTTTGATTTTGTTAGCACGATATTAGGATATTACATACCTATATTATTCTTTACTGCTTTATTTGTTTATTCCCACATCTCTTTTGTGAAATTTGACATTTTAAGCTATTTATTGAAGTCATCAATGATGAATATGTTTCATCAAATACTAGACAATAACAACAACAAAGCCATTATTCCTAAACAAGTTGATTTTTAACAAATGGTGGAAGGACGCCCTTTATTTCCCAACATAATCCTGAGCAGCACAAATTTAAACCTTCCAAATTCTAAACCAAAATTCAAGCTAAGCTGGTGCTCGTCTACGACTCAACAGTAAGTAAAAAACTGTACTTATAACATTATTGCTTGTTCATATGTCAGAGTAGAACCCTTTACATTGGTTTAGACATTACACAATTGAATGCAAAATCAAGAACAAAACTCTTTGCATAGGTTAAGTCATTACAAAATAGAATTCCAAATTAAGAAATAAGCAATTCTAAGACATGCTTCATAATATATGTTAGAATGAAGAGAAAGTGTATATGTACACTACATGGCCTCATATATTAGCAATGACTTCGTACTTTATAGCTCCATAATATCACTACGTGAAAATGATCAATTGATAACATGGTGGGAAAATGATCAATTGAGTTAAGTTGGTAAGGGTCATAATGGATTTGATACTAGTATACACAATGGTGAGAAAACTAACTGTTTGGTTTATATAAATTATAAAACATTGTTTCATGTCGATTAAATAATAGTAAAGCACAAGAATATAAAGCTTTCTTATTTATTCTAGGGAATTTTCTTCGTTCTCCTTAATTGTCTCAAAGCTCAGATATTTTTTTTTCAAAATTCTTTAATTTTATCATTTGAAAATTATTCCATTAACCTTCTATCAAAATTTTACACTCAAATGCATACTTTTTAAAGTAACTACAATCATTCATGAATCTATTTTCAATTCTCTTCCAATATTTTACATTCAAGCCCATACATTTAAATTATTTTCATAATCCAAACTTTAAACTAACTGATAAACTTAGTCAACTGATGTTTCTTATTACATCAAATAAATCCTAAAAGATACCACTTCAATATGTATAGCGTCAAATTGGTAAAAAAAATTCATGTAGATACAAATATATAAAAACCACATAAAATAAAATGTATACATTAAAAATTTATTTTATAATTTATTTACCTAAATTATATTCTATATGTGACATTGTAAAATTTTATTAAACTTCAAACACTTGCATTTTAGAATTTGTACAATTACATACAAACCCTTCTTAATTCTCCTCTAATATCTTATGTTCAATTCCATATATTTAATTGATTGTGCAATCTCCAATTTAGACTATTTCAATAGAGTCAATTAACTAATATTCATTAATTCTTCCAATAAGTCCTCGAAATATGAGAATTTCAGTATATATATATATATATAATATTTAGATAAAAAGGTGGAACCCAGTGCACAAGGCTCTCGTACGATAGCAGACTCTAAGGAGGTCGATAATGTGCGCAGCCTTTCCCTCGCATTGTGAAGATGCTATTTTTGAACTCGAGCCTAGGAGTCTAGATCACCGTGCGGGTGATGTAACTGTTACGCCAAGGCTCCACCTCAAATATACATGAGAAAAATGATAAAATTAATTTTTATTCAAATATAAAGATATTTAAATTATATAGCATAAAAAGTATATGCAAATAATAATAATTTTTTGATATTTAATTTATTTCGAAAAACTTATGTTACATAACATAATTTCTTTATTAACAATTTTTAAAGTATAAATTCATATATTTTACAACATTACGATGTAAACACACATATTATACTAATAGAATTAGATTATATAAACATTCTCAATTTCAACATGATATTAAATCTTACCCAACTCATAATTCAATTAAATGGTACAGAACATTAGTTTGCAATTATCAAAATTTTAGACATAACTCTCCTGCAAGAACATGAAATATACAGATAAAATTATTTAAAATCAAAAGCTAAATAATTGATAAAAGTTCACATTTACATAAGCTGACCATAAGATGTCATTCTCGGCTACAAATATGTACAAAGCTCTTCTAGATTTTCTTCATTTTTTTACATATAACTTTTTATATTTAATTATTTCATTTGATTATAATTTAAATTATGTAAATAAATTCAACTATTTAATATTTTCTAATTCATTTACAAATTCGTGAAAAATGATTATTCAGTATGCATATGACATTCATATTAGCAAAATTGGTAAAGTTATTTATTCACTTGTATATAAAAAAATATCGCATAACACAAATTATTTACATATATAACATGAACAATCTTAACTTATATTTTTGTTTGAGTTAGGACATTAATTCTCGCAGAGATATGCAGATAGCGATGATTGAACCTTCAACCTTACATTGAAGCATCATACGTTAATTTTATTTATAATTCATTTATAATGATAAATTTATCGTATACTACATAATAAAAAATTATTTTCAGTAATAATTATTATCGTATAAATACTATATTTTAACAACATTATCGTGTGCAGCACATGGGTTATACACTAGTTCTAATTAACTTCAATTGTGCCGATGATATGTTTTAAAAAAAAGATTATATATGTTTAAAATATTACATTTGATCTTAACTAACATGAAACAATCCTGGAAACATCCAAGTATTACTAGCAAGGCTCCCTATAAAAAGGGTACACATCCATCCTTTTTATAATCAAAATATCCGAAATTATCAGTTCTTATTTCAACGTGGTTTTCTATTTTTTAGCTTTATAAGATGAGCTCAATGAAATTCTTCACTGTGTTTGTAGTAGCATACTTCTTCTCTGGACTTATGCATTTTGCTAATGATAAAGAGTTAGCACTATCTCCAATGAAGAGTGATGCTACATCGGTGGATCAAGGGATTGCTTATATAGTAATGATCTAAACAGAGATTGTGGGTCTAACTTCTAAACCTATCTGATCCAAAGTTTATAGCTAGATTAAAGCCTAAGTCGTAGCCTTCTCAGTGAAAGCACTAAAATGTTAACCCAAAAAATCGATCGACACCCTGATTTTGACTGTGAAAGCACCAACCCTGTTTATCAAGGAAAATAAAATAGAAAAAGCAATAGTAGATTGTAGAAAAAGTAAAGAGATAAGATATTTTTATAGTGGTTCGACTGTTAACGAAGCCTACGTCCACTTTATAGCTTTTATTGATCAACTGCTGTTGCAAAGTAGTTTTGGATTACAATGTGATTCTTCTTTCCTACGTTAGATCAAGCCATCATTGTTCGAGACAACCGGAAGGATCTCAGTTGCCCTTTAATGGCTGTTGTGAGAGAGAAGAAGGGTGAATAAAAAATGGCAGATTTTCAGAGAAGAACAGAGCATATCCCTTTTCTGTTGTAGATAAGATGGTATTTATAGGGGTTGGAAAGCTTTTGGGCCGAGATTCCCTTTGTCAGAAGCCTATAACCATCAGGCAAAAAGAGCTTAGAAAGTTTGGTGCCAAAATTGGCCATTATTTTGGATCGGTACCTATCTGACCCAATTGGATCAGATCAGTTCAAATCCTTAGCCAATTTTTGGCTCCGATTTGTTTGGTCAAGCTTCTTACTTCTTAGTGATGTGTTTTGTGTAGTTTTGTAGCTTGTTGACTTGTTTTGATGATGATTAACTTGTGGGTTAGATTAAACTGTATTATGAATCCGATAAACTTCTATTTCTTGAACTCAGATGCTTGGAATGTAATCAAACTTGGTAGAAAAGCTTAGTGGAGACATAGGAGTGTAAAACAAGTAAATTGGAGATTCAATAAAGCAACATTTTCGATCGATACCGATACAATTGGATCGGATCGGTATCTATTCGAAATGTTTGCATAAAAGTGGCCCAAACTTCTTGGGTTCTCTTGTCTTGTATTTTTGGGCCTTCCAATCAAGTTTCAAGTCATTCTGCTTTAATCTAAATGTTCTAACTCCCATTGAATTCTGCTGAGTTGAAAACCCGGTTAACATTTGCCCCCCAGAGAACGCTTTCGTTAAAAACAAGATGTGCTCTGGAATTGTTTATCTTTCGGTTTATGTTTTAAGTAGTTTCATTGATCATACTGGGCTATCTTAAAAATCTATCTATGATGTACCGACTAGCTATCTAGTCTTTAGTGTGAATTCCGTTGTTTATAATTATGGAGTGATCTTGACTTGATAATTTCTAGAATGAATAAGAACATCAAGTAGGTCGAATAAAGAAAATTCTAGACCATTCGGAAAAGTAAATTTGGATCGGTACCGATCCAATTGGATTGGATCAGTACTAATCCAAGTACTTGATAATTTTTCCAACTTCCTCTTCCTTTTTATACAAACTAACCCCTCACATCTCTTCATTTCCATTCGACCCAAGCCTCATTCTTTCCTTCGATCTGATCTCTCTAAACCCTAGCTAGTCGATCCAATCACTCCATCCACTTGGGAGCTGCTGCCATCGATCTCCCCCACCAACGCCGCCTGCTACCGCTTCCTAGATCCGTCACCACCATTTTAGATGGGTCCCACAGTCGTGATCTCTTTCATTTTGAGGCATTGCTGATCCAATCCATCAAATACTATGTTTGGGTTGTCTTGAATCAAAGATCAAATAACCTTTCTCAATGTTGAAAGTTGGTGATATGGATTTTGGCGTATTACTACATTAGTGATCGGCGATGAAGTTGTGTTGGTGATGGATACAGTGGAAGATTCGAGCTGATTATGACTTTATGGAAGAAGATAGCAAATCGGGTCTTGAATTTTTCTTGGTACGAAGCAAGGGTTTTGCCTCAGTGTTCGACATGTTTTGCTATCTTCATCCACAGAGTCAAAATTAACTTGCATCGTGTTACACAGTCAATTCCAGCATAGCATCTTGCGGATTGATTTTGGTTTTTCTGGGAGGTGATAATAGCTTGGGGTAGTGTCCTGTATGCAGCTCATGCTGTTAACACTTTCCAAAGAACTAAAATCGACTTACGTTGAGAATTCTCTACTCGATTCGGACCTGTGATCTATAGTTGCTCACTTTGGATTGGTCCTATCATTGCACAGTCGATGTACTTGGAATAGGAAGGGCTTCCCGTGTCGCTTTGGACAATGGATTCGTTATCGATAGTTGATCGATAATGGGTAAGTATAGAAGAAGAGAAACTAACAGGTGATACGGATCGCTCTTTCTAGTGTAAATGAGCCATCTACATGGAATTGTTTATTCACAACATTCAGGACACCAACCATTCTCACTTAGATTACACATCACATGCACCCCTCATTAATACTTGGAATCCGATGGGTAGTTGGTACACGTTAATTGTCGTCCAAATTTCAAGTATCGACTACGCTAGGGTCTATAGTTTAGAGTTTAGGCGTACCTGACCGTTTTGAAAACAAGATTTCTTATATAGAATGATGTGAAAATCTTCTCGGTGCAAATTATTTGATTGGAACTCACCTCTTTATGAAGTGGGCTCTGAAAGTCTGTAGGACCGTGTAATATGGATATATGATAATACAGAGTATAGTGATGATAGTAATACTGTAAATAGTGCGGAATATAAAAGCAGTATAGTAAAATGACACCAGATATTTTATACTGGTTCAGAGCTCCGTCCTACGTCCAGTCCCAGACTCCTTCTGGAATTTCACTAACAACAATACCCTCACTTAACCCGGAGGAACAGGTCTATACAACCCCTGAGCAGCCGAACAGGGACCTGAGCAGCAGAACAGGATTTTTGCCTCAACAGCCGAAGAGGACTTCACACGCCTGAGCAGCAGAACAGGACTTCGCTAATACAAAAGAATATCTGACACTGTGTGTTCTTGAAAACACTGATTTGTCTTTGATAGTACAAACTTCCTATAATCAAATCCTCAAGTGTATGATGTGTATGTGAAGATATGCAAGGAAGGTGTTGCTAAGAATCAAAGAATATGAAAGTTAATTTGGAGATTCAAAGCAATAAAATGCTTGTATGCTGTTTGAATGCGAGTATGAGAGCACAAGAAGAATACAAGAAGGTTAGAATGATTTTCGGTAAATGTGAAGTATTTGGGGATATGTATTTATAGTAGTCAGAGAGTTACTGCCATTGGTGAATAGTTCTGACCAAAAGAAGCATCCATTTCCGTTCAGAGAAGGATCACAACTCTTCGCATAATGAAGATGTCTATTCAAAATATGACAGTTGGGTTCAGGTCAGTCGACTGGTCGAAAATGGTCAGTCGACTGAAAAGTAAAATCATGTAAAAAATTCGTGTACAAATGTGCATGTATGTTAAAATGCACAGATTCAGTCGACTGATTGACTGTATTCAGTCGACTGAATTCTATTGTTAAACAAAAACTACAGTAGCTCATTTGGTTAGAGTACTTGCCTTCCAAGCTAGTGACCTGGGTTCGAGCCCCGCTCCATGCATTTTTTGAAAACTTGATTTTGATTGAAATATGCATGCAAGTTTATTTGAATGTGAATGATGATTCTTGAGGAAAGATTTTAACAAAGCACTAAACTAGACTCTATATACATATTTCATGACTCTTGTTAAAATATATAACTATATGAACCATACTTTGAGTCGTTGAGTCCGGATGTTGTCGTAGTCATAGATTCGTGAATTGTTGTGTCTTGTCAGCAATCAAAACCCATGATCCAACAGACTCATCGTTGATTCCAGTTGATTCCATCATCGATCACACTCCTCCTAACTTAAGAGCCTTACTTGATCCTCCAGAGAAAGCTCCTTCAATCCTTACACATAGAATGTTGTGAAGCATTTCCTCGCAATATGGTATCCCAGAGGTTGACGTGCTTCTGCCATCGAGAGGAGAATTTGCTTATAGGCCACCTTCTTGATACGTGGCTTGCCACCGATATATGTGCATGTTTGGTGTAGTGCCCCCTTTCAATCCCTTCTTAATGACAACACTTCAGAACAAAGGGTTTACCCCATTCCAGATTCTTCCAAATGGATATGCCATGCTGACGTGCTTATATGTTCTGTTCATGCCGACGCTTAATCGTACCACGAGTTTCGCTGAGTTACAGTAACTTCTATTATTCAAGAAAAGAGAGGTTAACCCGTCACTTGTCTATATTGAGGTGCAACATAGCCGGAAACTTATATTGGATCTTCCCAACAAAGTTCCTTCTTTTAAGAATCATTTCTTTTTCGCTAAATGTCCGAAGGGATTCAGCCGTTTATGGACCACGGGGGGTAAGTCTCTTTCACCATGCTTGGGATTTCCTCTAATTGTTACAAGTCTTTTGAATGACCGTATATTCCTTATAGTTCCTTCGAAGATTAATAAGGATCCGGCACTCGGTACTGTTCTTAGCACCTTGAAAGCGGTCGATGCTCAGGAGCGCACGATTAGGTTCTTGCTCACATATGAAAATTTTCACCGATGTGGGCTTTTACACCGTGGGAGGTCCATCGGATCGTCAGTGCTCCTTCCCGCTCTAGAGCCGGACCCATTCTGTTTCTTCTTCCCATGACTCTGGTGAAGAAGATGATGATTTTGAGGAAGAATTAGGTGACCCATCCGATGGGTCAAAGAAGACCCTTGAGGAGATTCAACTTTAAGTCGGGGTCGACAGTTCGCTCAAAATGCCATCAATCCCAAAAGAGAAAGAAGAAGAGTTTGTTCAACGAAAGGGCAAGGCTCTGTTGATTGAAGGGAAAGAGGAAGGAGAGATTAATGAGGAGCATCCTTTAAATGTGGAAGAAATAAATTGGTACACAACTGAAGATGACGTTAACTTAGACGACAAGGCCACGGAATTGAGCCCTAGACATCCTCCCTCACTTCCTTTGAAAGAGCCAATTGAAGGAGCTACTCCCAAGGATGAACCTTTATCTAGCTCTTTGCCGAAAGGTGTCGATATTGACTAGGGAAATACGAATGACATTTTTGTGAATATGGGCGACTTGGTGGATGACTTCACTTCAGAAGGGTTTCCTTCCTAGCCTACTCAGATCATCCCTACAGGAATCAATGTCCTTACATTAATCGGCGACTGATCTGGTTTGTGTATTCTGCTAGGGTCGTTAAACTGCAGCACACACTTTACTAGGATCACACACTTTATATTACTATTATTTTCTAGGATGTTTTAGTTCATCAAATGCCTCTTTCCTAAAGCCATTTTATCGCTTGCTTTAGGAATCATGTCTAGCGGTTTTTACAACGATCTTGACTGAGTTTGGAGTCTCGGCGTTCGCAGAGACATTCTTCTAGGAACCATGCTCCCTGGCAGACTGACGAGGAGAGGAAGAGGAGGAAGGATAGGGAGGCGAAAGTGCATCGCCGTGCCGAGAAAGATCAAGGCCGTGATAGGGGCAGTGGCTATGAGAAGAGGAAGAGCCCGACTGAGCAGGGAGACCCATCAAAGATGTTGAAAAGAGACCACGAGCGAGAACCCGCTTCACCGCCTCCTGCTTCCAGAGTCGTAACCTCCTCTACTCATGCTGTTATGACCGCCTCTCTCCCAATTTCTAGGCATGCACCTTACACTCTCCCTACTGGTCCCCCGCATCTGCAAGCTGCTTTCCCTAATTTGTTTTTAATGGGGTTGTTTTTTATAATCCCAATTTGAAGTCAGTTCGTGCCGAATCTTGTTCACCCCATCTTCAAGCAATTCAAAGTGGTTTGGGGCAAGCCGAGGGGTGGGAAAATTATGCATGCAGCTGTCCACTGTCAATCAAAACAACTACCAAGAAATTCTCTCATTCGAGTCTTAAAAGGATGAGTACGAGAAGCAGCTTGTAGATCATGATGCAAAGATTGAGAGACTAAAGAAAGAAAGAGATGATGCCCTCGGAAGAGAGAGCAAAGTGCTTTTTTGCTTAAGGAGATGAAAGAAACCAACAACCAAGCCGCGCTCATATTTCGAGATGAAATAAAGAAGTGTCATACTAACGAGGCGGCTTTAAAAGAAAATTTAGGATAAGCAAGACGATGGTTGAGACGTAGAAGAAAACCATTGTCGAGCAGGCTCAAGAAATTGCCTATCTTTGTGAACAAGTTTCGACGTTGGATAATGAGAAGAAGCAGTTGGCGATAGAGAAGGCTAGCACGGATGCTAGCTTTTTAGAGTTTCACGATACCTTCACAAAGAAGATGGAAGGCTTAGATGCTACTATTCTGGGCTTTTATGTCAACTCCATGCTGCATCAGGGGGGTCTCAGTTACTTGGGTCCGTTGTTCCTTCGTACGCTTGCCATAGTCTGAAAAGAGATTCTAGCCTAATTCCAAGACATGGGTGGCGGTTATATCGAAGAGTAGTTGGTTCATGCATATCTGAATGCAGAATCCCACCAAGCTTTAGTGAAGGGCCAGGAAATCTTAAGATCGGAGAGGGAATGGGAAGTTATTGATATCGCGACCATCGCTAAGGCTGTAATCGGGCATTTTCCTTCAGGCTCTGGTGAGCCATCTTCGCATCTTCGTGCTAATGAGGAGGTCATTTCCACTTTTCCCGATATTATGCAGCCATCAAAGGAGGGCAACAGTGAAGGCTTTGAAGTTGTGGCGCATGAGCAGACCCCCATAGCAGGTAATTTTCCTATCTCTCTCGTGCTTGAAGACTTCCAATTTACGTCCAATGAAATTGTCGAGATAATCGCCCTTTATTCTGATATTATAAATCAACCCTCTCTTCCTACCGAGTTACCTCCTCGTTACAGTGTTGGATCTACTGCCATTCTGACTGCATCAATCATTGTCTCTGCATACGGCTCGCAACTCAGTTCACACTCTGAGCTAATTGCAGCGCTGCATGGTTCGGATGACCCCTCTATATCTCAAAAGGAAGGTTTGATAGTTGTTGGCACACAGGAGCAGGCAGATCAAGCTAGCCAACCAGACTAAGTAGAGGCCGAGCAGGCGGTGACCAAGCAGCAGATGATAGCGCTGAAGAAGGAGAAGGTTGAAGAGAAAAAAGGTCGTCGAAGAGTTCTCATAAATCCCACAAGCACAGAGGCAAAGGAGGGTCCGCCAATGGCCATGTTTCAGAGAGCGAGATCACCTCGGGAGAGGAGAAGCCTGAGAAATAGCATATTAGAGGCAGAAAAGGGGATAGGGGAAGCGGTGCAAGAAGTCATGATTTGTCCGCGTACTCGTGGAGCGGATCTTTGCTTTTTGGGTTACTTTTTTGTACAAGTGCAGAGTCTGCACTTAGCACTTCTTCTTGTTGTATTTTCCTATTCTTGGACGATATTGTGCTGGCACGGCCCCCGTTGTTTGTTGTTGTACATGAAAAACATTATAAGTAATAAAACTGTTGAAATTTTGAATGTAACTTCACTTGTCTACTGATCTATGTGCCATGCACTATTGCCTTTTTATGCCACTCTCTATTTATTTATCACTGTATTGTTTAGTCCCGTAATTACTGCCAAAATTCTTTGTTTAGAGTTACATAACTATAAAATATTTGCTACTTTGGTTGAGTGTTGGTGTGTGCCCCTAGTTCATGGGAATTTTTATTCCGAACACTTGATGTGAGACTGGGTGCCCCCAGTAGTCTTCCAGGTGCTCTCGGTTAGGTCTTATACTACAACTTCTATTTTTGGGAACTTCTGGCCTGAGACATCCGTGAAGCTTTTTAGAGGCCTCACGACGAGTAATTTACGCACTCAAGTGATTTATGTACTTAAGTGATCTGCGATGCCAGAGCAACACAGATTACTTGATTACTTGTTAAGTGATTTCGTCGCGATGTTGACATTCAGGCTATTACGCACACGTATTTCTCCTTAGAGTGTTATTTTTTGGCATCGGAGAGGGTATGTGATTTTTTCAATATGAGGGTTCCTCGTCTTTGGATTCGATTTTGCCGATCCAGGTAGTAGTGTGCGGCTTACGAAATGCACACAATAGGATCGAGGCCTGCATGGTCGTAGTTTTACAAACAAAGAAATAATGCGTAGCTTACGAGATGCATGTCTTAGATAATTGTGTTTTCTTAGATTTGATTCCATAATCCAAGAGGCAGTGCGTGGCTTATGAAATGCGCGTCTTTGATCTGGGCCTTCCTTGTGTCACCGAAGCAACACCGGTTCTTAGAAGGCATGGATCGAGTTCCATCGATCCAATAGTTTTGAGTCGATTTGCTTCCGTCGACTCAGCGGGTAGATGGGGCAAACTTGAGCATGGTTCCACTATCTCAAATGGTGATTGGATGGTTTTGAGTCGATTTGACCCCGTCGACTCAGCATGTTACTTTTGTGAACACGGTTTTATTAGTTCATAAAGCAAAGCAATTTCATTAACAAAAGTTGGGCAAGTTCTGCCTATTTACAATGCTTCCGGTATTCCGGGATGGCTTATTTGCGGGAGATAGGAAATACACAAGATAGCCTTTAATAAAGTAATAGCGCGGCGATTCGATGTTCCAAACTCGAGGAATTTGGGTACCATCAGCCATTGTTAGCTTGAACGTGACATCCCCTAGCTTCTGGCCGATTACTTAAGGCCCTTCCCAGTTTGGTCCGAATATTCTTGGTATAGGGTAGACCCATTTGAGGACAAGATCTCCAACTTCGAAAGTAGGGTTATGGACATTGAAGTTGAAGAATCATGAGACCCTTTTCTGGTGAGCAGCAGTCCTTAGTTCGACCTCTTCCCTCTTTTCATCGACCATATCAAGCGATTGGAGCAGGGGCTGCTTGTTCTACCTTTGATCGAAATTCTGCCTTCGATGAGAAGGGACTTCTAGCTCGACTGGGATCATTTCTTCTGATCCATATGATAAGGCGAAGAGAGAGTGTCCGGTTGTAGATTTGTGCGTTGTCTTATAAGCCCATAGTGCGAGTGGAAGTTCATCAACCCAATTTCCTTTAGCTTTTGTTAGCCTCCTTTTGATGGTGGACTTTATGATCTTGTTCACTGCCTCCATTGTCCGTTTTCCTACAGATGTGTAATAACAGAAAAGCTTTTCTCGATTCAGAAGTGCTTTCAAAAGTCTTTGAACTCAACACGTTTCAATTGAGTCATGTTATACCTGATGATCTTTTGTGGCACTCCAGACCTACAAATAATATTTTTAGTGATAAAGTTTATAACTTTCATTATGGTAATCGTGGCCAGCGGTTCCACCTTGGCCCATTTGGGGAAGTAGTCAATAGCAACGAATGCGTATTTGGCTCCTCCTTTAGCAATTGGTACTACACCAATCAAATCAATCCCCCAAAATGTGAATGGCCACGGGGTGACCATTTGTGTTTGCTCTATTGAAGGAGTTCTTTTGATCTTGCTGAATTTTTAACATTGGTCACACCATCTGGCATAATCTACTGCATCGTGGTTCACCGTTGGCCAAAAATACCCACATTAGAGAACTTTCTTTGCAAGGGTTTGCCCCCCTGTGTGATCTCCATAGTCTCCTTTATGAACTTCTCTGAGTATTCTTTGAGCTTCGCCATTGGTCCCACACCTGAGCAAGGGGGTAGAGAATCCATTTCGGTAGAGTATCCCATCCTGTATTACGAACTGTGGTGTCTTTTGAAGGAGCTTTTTTCAATGATTCCTGTCTGCGGGGAGTGTTCCTCTGAGCAGGTAGTCCTTGATCGGTGTCATCCATGTTTCTGGTTCTTTGGTTGTTTCAAAAATCCAATCGATATCCATCTCGCCTATGCTTAGCATAGTTAGCATTTCAACTGGGACCAGTCCCTATGATCGAGCTTCCGGAACTGACCAGTTTAGCTAGATAGGCTGCCTTCATTTTTTGTTCCCTTGGGATATGAGTTATGGTGTAATGTTCGATGTCGTTCAGTAATTCCTGCACTTTAGATAGATACTGGGAAAGGTTCTTTCTCCAAACTTGATATTCGCCTCTCACTTGATAGACGACTAGCTGAGAATCACCATAGATGTGTTTGGACTTTATCCCGAGTTCCTTCACAACTTTAGGCCCAGCTATCAATGCTTCATTGTTTGTTGCGGGGAGTTCAAGCATAAGGTATAGCAAATAGATCATCCTTCGAGAGTTTCGAGCCCGACTCCTGCCCTAAAGCAGAAGTTGTTATATGCACCATCGGCGAGCAACTTCCCGTGTGTCTCCACTTTTGTAGTAACTTCTTCTTCGTTATCTCGTATTGTAAATTCGGCAATGAAGTCTGCCAGTGCCTGCCTGTTGATCGCCCTTCGAGGATGGTAAGCGATTTTATATTGACTTAATTTGATGTTCCAGTTTATAAGCCATCTAGAGGTCTCGAGGCGATACAACACCTGCATCAAGGGTTGATCTGTTAGTACTTTGGTTGGGTGTGCCTGGAAGTATGGTTGTAACTTTCTAGATGCAATCAAGAGGCAATATGCTAGTTTTTCCAATTTTGAATAGTTCTTATTGACTCCATATATCGACATTCCATATACCGTAGGGGTGAGACTGCTAGGTAGATAAACAAGTCTTCTCCATCTATCGACTTGGATAGGATTGGTGGAGTCTCCATATATCGCAGCAGTTCTTCCAAGGCAGTCTGATAAGCCTGATTCCATTCGAAGTTCTTCTTTCTCTTCTTTAGTGCGTCAAAGAATGGTATACATTTGTTGGTTTCTTTTGAGATGAACCGGCTGAGTGCTGCAACTTTCCCATTCAAGCTTTGTAACTCTTTCTTGTTCCTTGGGGCCTCGACTTCTCGTAAAGCGGTAATATGTTCGGGATTTTCTTCGATGCCTCTAGCGCTTACAATAAAACCTAATAACTTTCCAGAGGCTACTCCAAAGTGACATTTAAGTGGATTAAGTTTCATTATAAATTTACAGAGTATTTCAAACATTTCGGCATGGTTGTCCAAGTGATTTGCGACTATGCACGATTTAACCAACATATCTTCTACATAGACTTTCGTAGTCTTCCCAATCTAATGCTTGAACATGGCGTTTACTAGTCGTTGGTATGTTGCCCCAACATTCTTTAAGCCAATTGGCATCACTTTGTAGTAGTATAATCCTAGAATAGTGATGAAGCTATTTTTTCCTGGCCTAGCTCGTGCATCATAATTTGGTTATATCCCGAGTAAGCGTCCAAAAATTATAGCAATTCATGTCCAGTTGTCTCGTCCACAAGCTAGTCTATTCTAGACAGAGGGAAGTTGTCTTTTGGGCAAGGCTTTATTTAGGTATGAGTAGTCGATACAAGTTCGCCATTTTTCATTGGATTTCTTGACTAAGACAGGATTGGATACCCATTCGGGATAAGTTGCATCGCAGATAAAGCCATTCGTCATCAGCTTATCCACTTCATCTCTTAGCACTTTGGACCATTCGGGTCCTGGGCTACGCCTCTTCTGCTTCACTCGTGTATAATTGGAATCAAATTAAGTGTGTGGCATGCAATCTCCGGCGACACCCCGCACATATCGAAATGCGTCCAAGCGAACACGTCCAAGTTGGCACGAAGAAATTTGATTAGTTCATGTCGCATCTTGTTTCCAAGATGTGATCCAATTTTCAGGACTCGAGTTGGGTCATCCATATCGACTGGGACAGGCACCTTAAATTCTGCTGGTGCCGCCCGATCCTTTCCTGAACTCTTCTTTCTAGGGTCCAAAGCCTTATCGAATCGGCTATGCTCCTCAAGCCAGGAGCAGCTCTGTAGTTGCTATTTGGTAGGTTCATGAATGTGGAGAGTTCTCTCCACATTCTTTCTCTTTTCTTTTCTTCTAGACTCATGTAGTTCTGCGATGTAGCATTCTCTAGCGGCATTTTGGTTTCCTTTGATTACCCCAAATCCATTCTTTATTGCAAATTTCATGGTTAGACCTAAAGCAATCCAAAAATCTGCCAAAGCGAGCCGACCTAAGAAAGCATTGTAGGCATATATTTCATCTACAATCACAAAGGTATGGATGAGGACAACTCTTCGGTTGCCTTCTCCAAGTTCTATGGGTAAATTAGTTGTTCCAACAGGTTGTTTAGATTCACCAATGAATCCTTGAATCTTTGCCCGGCAAGCGGATACGTCTTCCATACTTATCCTCATCTGATCAAACGTGTGTTCAAACAAGATATTCACAGATCTGCCACTGTCCACCAATACCCATCAGACCATGGCTAGTCTGATTCCTACCATCACGACCATGGGATCGAGGATCGAAGCCTCTATTCCTTTAGTGTCTCGATTCCGGAATACTATGTCATCGTTCCGGGTTCTCTGCTACTTAGTAGGAGTTCCATTTTCGACTGTGAAGCACGAATCTTTCAGAGCGTGTTTTAATGAGCTTACATATCGCTCTATTTCTCTGTAACTCTTCTGCACGGGATGAGGTCCTATAGATATTATTCCGATGACGATTCTCTGTCGGTCCATTTGGATCCTTCTTCGTTGGTTCCGGCTTGGTTCCCCCTGTCTTTAGGAGCTCGGGGTGCTGCAGGCTGGTCAGGATTCTGTGGTTTCCTCACATACTATGGAAGCTCGTTTTCCCGAATAGGCTCTATAATCAGGTTCTTCAAGTGACGACACTCACTCGTGTTATGACCATGCGTTTCACGGAAGCGGCAGTACTTTTTGGAACACTTTTGTTATTCGGTTGCTTCCTTTTTAGGTGGCTTCTGGTACTCCTCCGTCCCTTGTGTCGCAAGGTAGATGTTTTCTGGAGTATCATTGAGCGGGATGTAGTCTTCAGGCCTCAAGCCTTTAAGTCGCTTATTACCTCCATTTCGCTTGTTGGAATTCTAGTTCTTCCTTTTCTGGTTTCCATCCTTCCTTGCGTTTCCTACAACAGTCCCGAAAGTATTTGCGTCTTGTTAGCTGATATACCATTCTGGCCAGCGTTGGTTGGTTGTAAGTTAGCAAGTTTTCCTTCTAGATCCTACACCTCTTCTAATCTCAAGTACTGGCTTTCCTTTCGGTTAAAGTCCTTCCTAGTGGTAGGTTGTTTCATTTTGATTCATTTTCTGAATTCAGTGTCGGGATGGATGGCGCAGACCAGGGCCATGAAAACCATATCTCAGTTTAGGTTACTTACTTCAGTTACCGTGGTGTTGAGCCGACTCATGAAAGATTTCAAAGATTCATTATGTCCCCGGAAGGCCAGATAAGAACATCACGCCTTTTGGCTATGCCGTGTGAAGCCTAAACTGATTAAGGAATTTTGTTGCTAATTCATTGAAGCAGAGATGGATTTTAGTGGGAGCCTGGTGAACCACATGGAAGCAATTCCCTCTAGAAAGATTGTAAAACTTCCACATCGAATAGCATTTGAAGCATTCGCTCCGTCCATGTACCAATTGTACTTGTACAAGTGAGGTTTTGGGTCTCTTGTTCCATTGTAAGACAGAATATTCGACATAGTGAACTTTTTAGGGTATCGTTCGTTCAGAATTTCATCAGTTAACGGAGTCCAACTCGTCATCGTCAAGTTGTGCACCATCTTCAGAGCTGAAGAGATCCGCTGCTATATCTTTCCATGGGGTTTTCGCCCCTAGATTCAAGTTCATGGTGGGCTACTTTGCAGTTGGTGGAGTTCTTGTGTTTCCTTCTATAGTGATTCCTGCAGCTCCACCCACTGCTTCTTTTTTCCTCTGCCTTTCGTTTCTTCTATTTAGACTAAAAACAGAAGAATTTTCCTGCTCTGTGACACCCATAGTTTCTGGTATGGTTCTTGGAGCAGCTAGTGATTGCAAGGTCAGGGGAGCTTTTAATTTGTCCATAAGGGCTTTCTGGCTATTCTCCATCTTTTGATTGGTTTCATCAATCATCTTATTCAATTCGCCTTTAGTGACGACTTCTTGCCGGATAGAAGGTCTCGGCACTCAATCTTATATGTTGGCTCCAGAATTTGCTCTGATTAATGGATTATTAGCGCCATTGACCTTAACTTATTGAGGATTGGTCTCTTCTCCAGCTACTATAGCTCGTATGGATCTTCTAGAAGCGGTTCTCTTTCTCCATGGTGCCATTGATTCTCAATGGAAAATCTTCTAAGCGGAGATGGAGGATGTAACTTCTAAACCTATCTGATCCAAAGTAGATAGCTAGATCTAAGCCTGAGTTATAGCCTTCTCAGTGAAAGCACCAAGATGTTAACCAAAAAAATGGATCAACACCCTGGTTTTGAGTATGAAAGCACCAGCCCTGTTTGTCAAGAGAAATAAAATAGAAAAAGCAATATTAAATCGCAGAAAAAGTAAAGAAACAAGAGATTTTTATACTGGTTCGACTGTTAACGAAGCCTACGTCCACTTTATAGATTTTATTGGTCAACTGCTTTTACAAAGTAGTTTGGATTACAAGTGATTCTTCTTTCCTAAGTTAGATCAAGCCACCATTGTTCGAGATAACCAGAAGGATCTCAGTTGCCCTTTAATGGCTGTTGTGATGGAGAAAAAGGGTGAAGAAACAATGGCAAAGTTTCAGCAGAGATCAGAGAGGATCCCTTTTCTATTGCAGATGAGATGGTATTTATAAGGGTTGGAAAACTCTTGGGCTGAGAATCACTTTGCCAGAAGCATATAGTCGTCAGGCAGAGAGAGCTCAGAAAGTTTGGAGCCAAAATTGGCCATCTTTTTGGATCGGTACCGATCCGACCCAATTGGATCGGCACCGATCCAAGTCCTTAGCCAACTTTTGGCTCCGCTTTTGTTTGGTCAAGCTTCTTACTTCATAGTGATGCCCTTCATGTAGTTTCGTGGCTTGTTGACTTTTTTGATGATGATTCACCCGTGGGTTAGATTGAACTATATTCTGAATCAGATGAACGTCCAATTCTTGATCTCGGATGCTAGGAATGTAATCAAACTTGGTAGATAAGCTTAGTGGAGACATAGGAGTGTAAAACAAGTGAATCGGAGATCCAATAAAGCAATGGATCGATACCGATCCAATTGGATCGGATTGGTACCGATTTGAAATGTTTGCATAAAAATAGCTCAAACTTCTTAGGATCTCTTGTCTTGTATTTTTGGGCCTTTCGATCAAGTTTCGAGTCGTTCTAGTTTAATCTGAATGTTATAACTCCCATTGAATTCTTCTAGGTTAAAAACCCAGTTAACACTCTATATGCTTCGTTATTAAGTGAAGAACATGGTTGACAGATAGTGTAATGGTGCTAAGATTATCACACCAACTAGTTGACTTTCGAACAAGTTTGATTCCAATTTCATGAAGCAATGAGCAGATCCACATAATTTCTGCAGTTGTTCCATCAACTGGTCTATATTCAGCTTCGGTGCTTGAATGAGAAACTATTGATTGCTTTTTCGAGCACCAAGATATGGGATTATCACTAAGGTAAATGCAGTATCCAGATGTAGATCTTTTATCATCTAGATCTGTAGCCAATCAGCGTCAGAGTAAGCTTGAATACTTAAATTTCTACATGATTTTAATATGAGACCATGATTAAGAGTTCCCCTTAAGTAGCGTAGAATAAGTTTTACAGCTTTTCAGTGTTCACCTAATGGACTTTGCATAAACTGAGAAACTTTATTGACACTAAAACATATCTCTGGTCTTGTAATTGTTGCGTACTGTTGAGCTCCAACTATACGTTTATATTGTTTATCATGGACTATAGGTTCACTCTTATTCTTTGAAATATTTAGACTGTTGATCATTGGGGTAGGTAAAGGTTTAGCTAGATCCATGTTTGCTTTGAATAAAATTTCAGAACTGTACCTTCTTTGACTTAGTTTCATCTTTGAGTCACTTTTCTTTGTGACCTCAATACCTAAAAAGTAGTTTAGATCACACAAGTCTTTAATTGAGAAAACTTGATTGAGATGAAGAATAGTGTTGTCAGTTTCCTCATTGTTGCTTCCAGTAATTATGATATCATCTACATATACTATTATGCATGTTGTACTAGTATTACTTAACTTTGCATACAAGGAGTTATCTGACTTTATGGGTTTATATCCTAATTTGATCAATGTTAGTTTGAGCTTTTCATACCACACTCTTGGTGTATATTTTAGTCCATAAATGGCTTTGTAAAGTCTACAAACAAGTTCACTTTATCTTGCTTGAACATATCCCTTTGGCTGCTCCATATACACTTCTTCATGTAACTCTATATTCAAAAAAGCATTGTTTACATCTAGTTGTTTGATTTTCCTATGATTGTGCGATGTAATAATTAGTATGATTCTTATAGTTGTTGGCTTTACAACTAGAGAAAATGTCTCCTTGAAGTCAAAACCATATTGTTGTATGTACCCTTTAGCAACCAACCTTGCTTTATGTTTTCTGATGCTTCCATCTAAATGTTTCTTCAACTTGTATGTCCACTTGCATCCAACTACATATTTGTTTGTTGGTAACTTTACCAATGTCTAGGTGTTATTCTTTAACAATGCATTGTATTCATCATCCATTGCTAATCTCCATTATCTACATTTTACTACTTGCTCATAACTGACTGGTTCTTTTTAGTCTAATGTAGATGTATATACTTTGGGCTTAAAAATTCCTCTTTTAGCTCTTGTAACCGTATGATGTCTAGTTTGTGCCAGTGGTGATTCCTGAGATTCAAATGATTAGAGAGTGCCTTGATTTGCTTGACTATGTTCTTGCACATGAGATTGATCATGATTGGTTTAAGTAGAATCACTTGATGGACTTGATGCATTTGTACCCTCAAGACCTGGTCTTCTAGTTGGCAGTGTGTGTTGTGAAGCAGTTTCATCTTGATTTGATGTATCTGTATCCTAATGACCTGGCCTGCTAGTTGGCATCGTCTGTTGTGAGTGTGATTCATTTTGTTCCTTTGTATTATTTCCAGTTCTCATGTTCTCTTGATACAGTGGTATGACTGGAATAGATGCTCTTGCATTGTAAACCTTTTGGATAGTTTTTACTCCTTTTTCTACAAAGGGAAAGACATTTTCATTAAAAACAACATGTCTAGATATTATAATTTTACCTTTGCTGGTCAGGCACTTGTATCCTTTCTGATGTGTTGTGTAACCAAGAAATGTACATGGTTCTAATCTAAAGCTTAGCTTGTGTGCATTGCATGGCCTTAAACAAGGGAAGCATAGACATCCAAATGTCTTGAGACTTGAGTAATCAGTTTTGATGTTGTTGAGCACTTCATTTGGTGCCTTTTTTTTCAGGACTTTATTTGGCAACCTGTCACATACCAAAATTTTCGACTTTCGAAAATTCGACATCGATACTCCCTTTATCGACTGCCGAGAAATCGAGTGCCGGAAACTCCAATAGTGAGGGTTTTAAAAAGAAAGAAAAGGTAGAAGAAGAAGAAAAGAGGAAAAAGATAAAAGAAGAACAACAGAACAACAACCGAAATAGAGAACAATATCAGAATCTCACATATCGCAGCGGAACAATATATAATAGATAATCACTAGTCTTTTAAAACAAAGAACTATATCAGTTTATACATACATCAATCAGAGTCAATATACAACAATGGACAGTTATATAAACTTGTCCTCATACAGAATACACAGCGGAATAAATACTATCAGATACAAATACTACGTCTCGTCATCCATCTTGCTTCCAAAGCTCCAGAATATCCAGAATATCCTGATAACATAACTCTAGGCTGCCCGTGTGGAAATTGGTGGGCACCCAGAGTTTAGAAGGGAACAATAAACTCCGAGTCAGTCATGGTGACTGGTGTGAGATCGTAAAACAGTTATTCTTTATAACAACAAAAATAATTTTTAAAGTCAATTCGCAATGCTTTTTGGAAAATGAAACTACCATAAGACCTCCCACCACACACACAATGCAAACGCAGAATTGGAGGAGATTTCTTCTTATGATAGTCAAAGATGCTTACTACGCAAAATCAAATCATTTTGGATATTATTATTAGTGCATAGTGTAGAAAACATTTCGAAAGTATAATATTAATCTTAGCCAGCATAGGCATTCCGCACTTATGCCTACTATAGCTACCATCCAAACAGTGGTGACCACCATAAGTGAATGATAGGTTCTACAACTAAAACCGTACAAGTGTCGTATTGTTTCTTTGGATTTCCAACAAATGGTCAGGCTAAGGAACTTCCTATCCACGATGGGTACGTCCCTTGAATAGACGACCCGAGAACCTAACCGGATCTCTGCCAACACAAGGCCGGGTTATCTCTGCAAAAATAGGTAACTACTGACATGCGTATGCCATCCCCCGATCGTAACCGATCTTCCCGAGGATCCCCGATTTCCAACAAACCACATAGATAATAATGCAGCAACCACATAGGTTAAGTATCTGGGCTCCATACCATGATACCACCTCTATCCAGAAGGAATGACATATACTAAGGGGCGCTACTCCCTAGAACCTTGCCGCATCCTTCCTGTTTCGACCATTTCCGGGGTGTGAGGCTCGATGAAGTCTCGTCCACAAAGCTACGCTTTCTACAAAGCCCTGCTTCGGGTCAAACAAAAATGATCAACCTATGATCACAAAGATATAAGATCAAACAAATGATCATATCACAAATGATCAAACACTGATCATTTCACAGCAACACTCAGTATGCCACGTTACCAAATTGGGATATATCGCTGATAAATTTCA
Organism: Allium fistulosum; assembly: GCA_030737815.1. NCBI lineage: Eukaryota > Viridiplantae > Streptophyta > Magnoliopsida > Asparagales > Amaryllidaceae > Allium > Allium fistulosum. The sequence continues at coordinate 583,096,850 of CM060906.1, read as the reverse complement.
ACTACATAACCTCTGAGCTCGTACGTCTCAGAGAAGGGTGTTAAGCTAAGAGAATAAATTCTCCGCCACCAACAGAAATGTATTTGAAAGAAATCAGCTTTATATCTCAAATTGTAACGTCAGACACACAATCCATACAAGTCTGTTCCGGGATCGAACAGAACCGAAGGTACTTCTCACGAAGCCCTTGCACATCCAGATAAATTTCTAATCACGTCCGGACTTCCCGTCACTAAGGGTGATAAAACCTCTAAATCGGAGATCAGCCGATGTAGAGTAACTCGACGGTAATCCTTCCGTTTTCAAAAATATTCGGTCTTCAACACTGGTCTTCAAATGCAATTCATAACGACGTATCACATATTCGAAATGGGTTATACGACCCCATGGTCCTTTCCCGGCTAACCAGAATAGTGAGCGATTATTCAAAAATAAGAGTGGCATTCAAATTCATCCAATCACAACAAATACCTACTCAAGGTAATTATTGATAGTCGGTTATTTAACTATCAATAAAGATGCGCAATATCATCAGATTCCAAATAATTTTCCAAATTATTTCATCTTCAAAAATATCTTTACTAGATATAAAATTCTCACACTTCAAAAATAAATCAACGTTTATTTTTAAACAGACTCCCTTTTCTTTTATAAATTCCATAGTGAATTTATATTTTAAAAATATCTACTGATATACGATTTTCGAATCGATGTCAATATTCACTTTCGATTTATCTTTAAGAAGATAAATCTCAAAAACGTTCATTTCATATTGGAAAAGCAATTCCATACTTATTTAATAACAAGTATTTCACAAATCATTTATTTTCAACACTTGGAAAATATTCGATATACTTAAATCAAATTAAGTATATATTCATTCTTTAAGGAAATCATTCTTTAAACACATTTTATTTGAGTCAAAACGAATGTTACGTAAAACATCGTTACGATGACTCAAAATCACTAGTATAGGGATTCGGAATTAAGATAGATATATAAATCCCAATACTACATCAAAACATTTCCTTTTGGAAATCATTTACTATAACAACAGTGTTATAGTCCACCATTTCCTTAAATTCCTCGAAAACGTCTATTTCAACAATAAAAGTTGAAATCTATGTATTCGATACTTATCACGTTTTAAAACATCCTTTAAAACTATTAACTTCATTTTAAATGTCACTTTTCCAAACATAACCATTTTTTCTTCAATAATATATTCACTGTCCAAAATCGTGAATATACTTCAATAACCAAGTTTCAATCCCTTTTTTTTTCACATTTATTTCAAGAATTATCCACTGTCCAAAATCGTGGATAAAATTCCCTTAATAATCTCTATATTTAAAATCAATCAAATTTGATTTATTTTCGAATTTATAAAAACAACGTTTATAAATTCCATTTTCTATTTTCTATAACAACTCCGGTTTATAAATCTCATTTTATTAACTTCTAAAATTCACTTATAAGAATAAGTGATTTCGGATTTATAAACAACGTTTATAAATCGCATTTGTACTTTATAACGTTTTCAACTTTTAAAAGAATCATTTATGAACAAATTCGATCAATATTCCATTTAAAGGCAACAATCCAAGTTATAAGTAAATTACTTATAAATCCTTTATTCTACAACTTCATTCATTTTTAACTTCACAATATAAATCTATTAATTTCATTCACTTATGAAATCCATTTATACTTCTTTTTAACACTTATAAAATTCGTTTTATAAGTCCAATATTTTGATTTACAAAATATAAATTTTATAAATCTTTTTATACAAATCGTTTATAGTTATTCAAAAATCCCAACTTTAATCATTTTATAAATAAATCGACTTTTATTTCAAAAATGACACTTCGGTTATATTTCACTAAAATTTATAACTTTTATAACTTTAAAATTTTACGTTTATAAACCGATCCAAAAATTCCATAAAACGTATATTTTCAAAAATCACTTTAAAAACCCTTTTAAAATAACAGTCGTTATTTTTACATTTCAAAACTGAATCCGATGATGCCACAACACCAATTAGTCCATCACAACAGTCAATATCATATATCAATATGATAACAGAATATACATCAATATCTGTAAATAAATAAATACTGGTGAGGAATCCAGTTGGATCCCTCCAACCTGTTTCCCTGCATCCACAGACGTTAGCACAATACCAATTCCGCTCCAGTACGGAATTATCGCGGTATATGGGTTTAATAAAATATCCGCTTACTAACGGCGCAATAGGGTCTCATCCGCTATACGAGGCGGGAAATCATCAATCCAATATATACATATGCCAATATGTATATACTGCTATATATATAGATATATCCTATCATATCTAATAGCACATTCAAACAAATCAATCAATAACTGCAATTCAATTATAAATCTGAGTGAGAAGATCTCACCTTGATTTTAAATTCTGATTTCAGCGTTTACTTCGAATAAAATTAAACGGGCGTTTAATTTCACTCAAAATTTTCACTGACTCCGATCGCTTCCAATCCAGTTCCATAGCGAAGAACTCGACAAAACGAAGCCAACACTTTTCGTTTCGTAATTTTCCGACCTCGCACGCAACAGTTATGAATTTTTAAAGATTGAACAAATTTATTTAATATAAATATACAATTCTATTTTTCAACTTTAAACCTAATCAATCTCTGGCCGTTCGTTTCCCTGATGAAAATTTGGCCGCGACTTTTGTTTCTTCCCTCCCGTTCGAAAATATGATTGCTCCAGTAAACAAGAACCCATCACGCGACCATTTCGATCAATGCTGCACCCCCTACGACGATCAGAAGTCGATCAAAAACCACCAAAATGCTCGTCCATATGATCACCACCCACGGCCGGAGCGAGGGCCAACTCGGCCTCCCCCCTGTTGAGAACGACGCGTGTGAAACCGGCCCATTCAAACCCAGATTCGTGGCAATCCTCCACCTCGTTCTCAATCAAAACCGCATGGATTTGTAGAGCTCTCAATGCTCTACAAATTTGATGTTGATCATACTTCGAATAGATGAACGGATTTAAAGAAATTAAGGAGGAAAGGTCGTTAAATGCTGGCCTTTGAAATGGAAGTGGCGGCCGGCTCTAACAAACCCTAGGGTTTTGATTTCTTTTGCAAATGAAGATAATGAAGCCCTTATATAGAAAATTGCCCAATTTACTATTCATCCGGAAATTTCCGAACTCGAAATCGAGCATGCCGGTTGACGTTCCTAAGGTTTACCACGTGTTCCGAACGCAATGGAATAGGTTTCGGAAGCTAATTCGGTCGTATGTGTGAGATATGACAATAAACGATCAATTTAAATTAAACCGATTTAAATCGATTTCGATGCGTTTTGGCTTGCCTCGGACAAATGGTAAATCTAAAAATTATGAAATTTGAAACCATGCAATAATTTCACATTACGGATCCGATGAAACTGGTTTCGTTGAAATCCGACACTGTTTGAAAAATGACTATTTTTAACTCGCCAAATTAATATTAAACAATTTCAATGCGTTTGGAGCTGCCACGATCAAATGATAACTCTGATTGATACGAAAATTGAAATCCGATAATAACTAACTATTATGGATCCAATGGAACTGGTTTCGTTCAATTCTAAGACTGTTCGAAAATTGACTATTTTTACAGTCGATAATTAAATATTAAAATATTCAATTTTCACAAATTAACTCCAAATTCAATTTTAAAAGTTCTATAACCTTTCTATAACTCCAATATGATTAAATAAAATTTTCCAAATCGTTTTCAATCATAATAACTCGATTTTTAATTATCTCTGGAATTTCAATCATTAAATTATCGATTTAATTACCTAGGTAAATCCAATATTCGATAAATAATTTATCCGACTTATTAATTCCACTTATTAATATTTAAAATTAATTAAATATTCAAATTTTAATTATCAAAAATTATGGGTCGTTACAGACTTCCCCCCTTAAAAGAATTTCGTCCTCGAAATTACAAGTTAGGAAAAATGGTCCTTAACTCGTCTACTGTTTTTCCACATCTAAATAGTTTTACCAATTTATCAAAACAAATCTTTCTACTAAAGATTCGTTATTAATTCAACTAACTTTCCAACTTCAATTATAAGTTTCAAAACAACATTGTTTTCTTAACAATTCAGATTTAAATTCAAATTCAGATTTAAACTTTCAAATTTTCTCAAAAATTTTCTAACGCCCTAAATTTCCGAAAAAATTCGCCAGCGTCTCCTTTGCGCGGCTAATACGGCACGACTACAAAACGTCCCTCCGGACTCTCAGATTTCAAAAAGAAAAAGAAAAAGCCAAGCGGCTAGAGAAATAAGTCATCAAATCTCATATTCAAATTTAAATACATACCTTTTGTCGAGCAATTCGAATTATCTTTGAAATCAAAATTTCCAATTCCATTATAACACCTGTATGTCCTACTAGCCATAATATCTAGTTACAACATTCAAATCATTTTTCAAATTCTATTACAAAATTTTCAATATAAATTGCTTATACATTTCTAGCTTACTATTGAGGTTACATATTCAATTTCAATTCTAATTTATTTCTACTTATCTTTAAACTGAATTCCCAATTTCCATACGAGTTTTAATTCATCTTTCATTTACAATTATTCAATTCAATTCATTTGCTTACAAATTCGAAATGAGTTTCAACATTTAATTTCACTTTCATTAAATTGATTCACTTATACTTGCTTTGATTTAACTTCATTCTTTTAAGTTAAATTTATTCTACCAAAATTCAATTGGTATAAGTTATCAACTTAGTAATATTTCATAAATATCTTTATATAGCATTCTAGAGTTTACCAACATTTCAAAGCCATTTTGAAAACAATTCGAATTATCCTTTGAATTTCAAAAACAAAATCCAAATTTTTCAAACAACTTCTATTTAAAACAATTTGGCAGCAATTTCTCTTTTGGAAACCCGAAAATGAACACCGGTGATGTCGCGATCATCATCGGAATTATTTTCCAGCGACCGAAAAGAGTTTAGAGCTCTCATCTCTTCCAAAATACTTTTCAAATCCTTTGAAATCCATTTTCAAATCAAAAAGATTTAAACTTTCCAAATCTCCAAAATTTTCAAATTCTTTTCAAAACATTTCCAAATACTTCTCTGGAATTCCGTTTAAATTACAATTCACATTTACAGTTTACATTCTCAAATTTCATTTATATGTGAATTTATTTCTTAACTTTGGAGTTACGATTTCAATTTCTTATTCAATTTCAATGATAATAATTTACTATTATTACTTCCTAACATCCATGCAACCATATACTGTAATAATTTACAGAAAAATCATTTCTTTTATATACAAAAATAGTTTTGGGCAAAATTATTTCATTCACCCTATTTAAAACAATATTGTGCCGAATTGTTCTATATAAGTGTTTAGAGATCCCTATCGATAGAGTTGTACGGACAATACCGACCAGAATCCATATACCACTCAACAAACCAATCATCACAATATAAAACAATTTTATATTCACTAACAAATACGCACTCGTATCTATTATTACACTCAACTCATTCTAGAGTACTACTGACTCTATCTCTAATGAGTAACACCCAACAGAGCAGGGTTGTCGCTTAACCATATGCTTTGATACCACGCTGTCACATACCGAAATTTTCGACTTTCGAAAATTCGACATCGATACTCCCTTTATCGACTACCGAGAAATCGAGTGCCGAAAACTCCAATAATGAGGGTTTTAAAAAGAAAGAAAAGGTAGAAGAAGAAGAAAAGAGGAAAAAGATAAAAGAAGAACAACAGAACAACAACCGAAATAGAGAACAATATCAAAATCTCACATATCGCAGCGGAACAATATATAATAGATAATCACTAGTCTTTTAAAACAAAGAACTATATCAGTTTATACATACATCAATCAGAGTCAATATACAACAATGGACAGTTATATAAACTTGTCCTCATACAGAATACACAGCGGAATAAATACTATCAGATACAAATACTACGTCTCGTCATCCATCTTGCTTCCAAAGCTCCAGAATATCCAGAATATCCTGATAACATAACTCTAGGCTGCCCGTGTGGAAATTGGTGGGCACCCAGAGTTTAGAAGGGAACAATAAACTCCGAGTCAGTCATGGTGACTGGTGTGAGATCGTAAAACAGTTATTCTTTATAACAACAAAAATAATTTTTAAAGTCAATTCGCAATGCTTTTTGGAAAATGAAACTACCATAAGACCTCCCACCACACACACAATGCAAACGCAGAATTGGAGGAGATTTCTTCTTATGATAGTCAAAGATGCTTACTACGCAAAATCAAATCATTTTGGATATTATTATTAGTGCATAGTGTAGAAAACATTTTGAAAGTATAATATTAATCTTAGCCAGCATAGGCATTCCGCACTTATGCCTACTATAGCTACCATCCAAACAGTGGTGACCACCATAAGTGAATGATAGGTTCTACAACTAAAACCGTACAAGTGTCGTATTGTTTCTTTGGATTTCCAACAAATGGTCAGGCTAAGGAACTTCCTATCCACGATGGGTACGTCCCTGGAATAGACGACCCGAGAACCTAACCGGATCTCTGCCAACATAAGGCCGGGTTACCTCTGCAAAAATAGGTAACTACTGACACGCGTATGCCATCCCCCGATCGTAACCGATCTTCCCGAGGATCCCCGATTTCCAACAAACCACATAGATAATAATGCAGCAACCACATAGGTTAAGTATCTGGGCTCCATACCATGATACCACCTCTATCCAGAAGGAATGACATACACTAAGGGGCGCTACTCCCTAGAACCTTGCCGCATCCTTCCTGTTTCGACCATTTCCGGGGTGTGAGGCTCGATGAAGTCTCGTCCACAAAGCTACGCTTTCTACAAAGCCCTGCTTCCGGTCAAACAAAAATGATCAACCTATGATCACAAAGATATAAGATCAAACAAATGATCATATCACAAATGATCAAACACTGATCATTTCACAGCAACACTCAGTATGCCACGTTACCAAATTGGGATATATCGCTGATAAATTTCAACTACATAACCTCTGAGCTCGTACGTCTCAGAGAAGGGTGTTAAGCTAAGAGAATAAATTCTCCGCCACCAACAGAAATGTATTTGAAAGAAATCAGCTTTATATCTCAAATTGTAACGTCAGACACACAATCCATACAAGTCTGTTCCGGGATCGAACAGAACCGAAGGCACTTCTCACGAAGCCCTTGCACATCTGGATAAATTTCTAATCACGTCCGGACTTCCCGTCACTAAGGGTGATAAAACCTCTAAATCGGAGATCAGCCGATGTAGAGTAACTCGACGGTAATCCTTCCGTTTTCAAAAATATCCGGTCTTCAACACCGGTCTTCAAATGCAATTCATAACAACGTATCACATATTCGGAATGGGTTATACGACCCCATGGTCCTTTCCCGGCTAACCCGAATAGTGAGCGATTATTCAAAAATAAGTGTGGCATTCAAATTCATCCAGTCACAACAAATACCTACTCAAGGTAATTATTGATAGTCGGTTATTTAACTATCAATAAAGATGCGCAACATCATCAGATTCCAAATAATTTTCCAAATTATTTCATCTTCAAAAATATCTTTACTAGATATAAAATTCCCACACTTCAAAAATAAATCAACGTTTATTTTTAAACAGATTCCTTTTTCTTTTATAAATTCCATAGTGAATTTATATTTTAAAAATATCTACTGATATACGATTTTCGAATCGATGTCAATATTCACTTTCGATTTATCTTTAAGAAGATAAATCTCAAAAACGTTCATTTCATATTGGAAAAGCAATTCCATACTTATTTAATAACAAGTATTTCACAAATCATTTATTTTCAACACTTGGAAAATATTCGATATACTTAAATCAAATTAAGTATATATTCATTCTTTAAGGAAATCATTCTTTAAACACATTTTATTTGAGTCAAAACGAATGTTACGTAAAACATCGTTACGACGACTCAAAATCACTAGTATAGGGATTCGGAATTAAGATAGATATATAAATCCCAATACTACATCAAAACATTTCCTTTTGGAAATCATTTACTATAACAACAGTGTTATAGTCCACCATTTCCTTAAATTCCTCGAAAACGTCTATTTCAACAATAAAAGTTGAAATCTATGTATTCGATACTTATCACGTTTTAAAACATCCTTTAAAACTATTAACTTCATTTTAAATGTCACTTTTCCAAACATAACCATTTTTTCTTCAATAATATATTCACTGTTCAAAATCGTGAATATACTTCAATAACCAAGTTTCAATCCCTTTTTTTTCACATTTATTTCAAGAATTATCCACTGTCCAAAATCATGGATAAAATTCCCTTAATAATCTCTATATTTAAAATCAATCAAATTTGATTTATTTTCGAATTTATAAAAACAACGTTTATAAATTCCATTTTCTATTTTCTATAACAACTCCGGTTTATAAATCTCATTTTATTAACTTCTAAAATTCACTTATAAGAATAAGTGATTTCGGATTTATAAACAACGTTTATAAATCGCATTTGTACTTTATAACGTTTTCAACTTTTAAAAGAATCATTTATGAACAAATTCGATCAATATTCCATTTAAAGGCAACAATCCAAGTTATAAGTAAATTACTTATAAATCCTTTATTCTACAACTTCATTCATTTTTAACTTCACAATATAAATCTATTAATTTCATTCACTTATGAAATCCATTTATACTTCTTTTTAACACTTATAAAATTCGTTTTATAAGTCCAATATTTTGATTTACAAAATATAAATTTTATAAATCTTTTTATACAAATCGTTTATAGTTATTCAAAAATCCCAACTTTAATCATTTTATAAATAAATCGACTTTTATTTCAAAAATGACACTTCGGTTATATTTCACTAAAATTTATAACTTTTATAACTTTAAAATTTTACGTTTATAAACCGATCCAAAAATTCCATAAAACGTATATTTTCAAAAATCACTTTAAAAACCCTTTTAAAATAACAGTCGTTATTTTTACATTTCAAAACTGAATCCGATGATGCCACAACACCAATTAGTCCATCACAACAGTCAATATCATATATCAATATGATAACAGAATATACATCAATATCTGTAAATAAATAAATACTGGTGAGGAATCCAGTTGGATCCCTCCAACCTGTTTCCCTGCATCCACAGACGTTAGCACAATACCAATTCCGCTCCAGTACGGAATTATCGCGGTATATGGGTTTAATAAAATATCCGCTTACTAACGGCGCAATAGGGTCTCATCCGCTATACGAGGCGGGAAATCATCAATCCAATATATACATATGCCAATATGTATATACTGCTATATATATAGATATATCCTATCATATCTAATAGCACATTCAAACAAATCAATCAATAACTGCAATTCAATTATAAATCTGAGTGAGAAGATCTCACCTTGATTTTAAATTCTGATTTCAGCGTTTACTTCGAATAAAATTAAACGGGCGTTTAATTTCACTCAAAATTTTCACTGACTCTGATCGCTTCCAATCCAGTTCCATAGCGAAGAACTCGACAAAACGAAGCCAACACTTTTCGTTTCGTAATTTTCCGACCTCGCACGCAACAGTTATGAATTTTTAAAGATTGAACAAATTTATTTAATATAAATATACAATTCTATTTTTCAACTTTAAACCTAATCAATCTCTGGCCGTTCGTTTCCCTAATGAAAATCTGGCCGCGACTTTTGTTTCTTCCCTCCCATTCGAAAATATGATTGCTCCAGTAAACAAGAACCCATCACGCGACCATTTCGATCAATGTTGCACCCCCTACGACGATCAGAAGTCGATCAAAAACCACCAAAATGCTCGTCCATATGATCACCACCCACGGCCGGAGCGAGGGCCAACTCGGCCTCCCCCCTGTTGAGAACGACGCGTGCGAAACCGGCCCATTCAAACCCAGATTCGTGGCAATCCTCCACCTCGTTCTCAATCAAAACCGCATGGATTTGTAGAGCTCTCAATGCTCTACAAATTTGATGTTGATCATACTTCGAATAGATGAACGGATTTAAAGAAATTAAGGAGGAAAGGTCGTTAAATGCTGGCCTTTGAAATGGAAGTGGCGGCCGGCTCTAACAAACCCTAGGGTTTTGATTTCTTTTGCAAATGAAGATAATGAAGCCCTTATATAGAAAATTGCCCAATTTACTATTCATCCGGAAATTTCCGAACTCGAAATCGAGCATGCCGGTTGACGTTCCTAAGGTTTACCACGCGTTCCGAACGCAATGGAATAGGTTTTGGAATCTAATTCGGTCGTATGTGTGAGATATGACAATAAACGATCAATTTAAATTAAACCGATTTAAATCGATTTCGATGCGTTTTGGCTTGCCCCGGACAAATGGTAAATCTAAAAATTATGAAATTTGAAACCATGCAATAATTTCACATTACGGATCCGATGAAACTGGTTTCGTCGAAATCCGACACTGTTTGAAAAATGACTATTTTTACTCGCCAAATTAATATTAAACAATTTCAATGCGTTTGGAGCTGCCACGGTTAAATGATAACTCTGATTGATACGAAAATTGAAATCCGATAATAACTAACTATTATGGATCCAATGGAACTGGTTTCGTTCAATTCTAAGACTGTTCGAAAATTGACTATTTTTACAGTCGATAATTAAATATTAAAATATTCAATTTTCACAAATTAACTCCAAATTAAATTTTAAAAGTTCTATAACCTTTCTATAACTCCAGTATGATTAAATAAAATTTTCCAAATCGTTTTCAATCATAATAACTCGATTTTTAATTATCTCTGGAATTTCAATCATTAAATTATCGATTTAATTACCCAGGTAAATCCAATATTCGATAAATAATTTATCCGACTTATTAATTCCACTTATTAATATTTAAAATTAATTAAATATTCAAATTTTAATTATCAAAAATTCTGGGTCGTTACACAACCTATTTGTAAGATGAACTCCAGTGGAAAAGGCAGCTGGCCAGAATTTGATAGGCAAAGATGCTTGAGCCATAAGTGTAAGTCCAGTTTCTACAATATGTCCATGCTTTGTTTCTACCAGTCCATTCTGTTCTGAGTATGTGGACAGGTAGTTCTATGCACTACCGCTTTCTTTATAAAATACTCCTTTAATGGCTTCAATTCAGCCCCTCCACCAGTTTGCATGATCTTTAAAGGATTACCTGTTAGCTTTTCTGCTTGATTAATAAACTGCATAACTGTATTACATGTTTTTGCCTTTGATTTGAGAAAATATATCCAAGTAAATCTAGAATATACATCTACAAATGATATATAATAATTAAAACCATAATCAGAATTGATTGGGGTAGGACCCCATAAATTAGTAGCCCCCATTTCTAATGCTTTTGAATGCTCAGTTAATGAATCAAAAAAAGCAAGTTATGGCTCTTACCCATTTGAAAGTATGTAGATATATATGGTAGTGATACATTCTTGATATTATTACTTTTCAGAACTTTCTTTATGCCTTAACACTTGGGTGGTTTAATTTGCAGTGTCAAACATCAAATATACTTCTACTGTTTACGTTAGCATTTGAAATAGAGTGATTGCAGTATTTCTTCTCATTAGTGGATTTGTTTATCTTCACTAGATTGAAAATATAGAGCCCATTATGTACATTACCCTGTAGCAAAATTTCTTTGTTCAGCAGGTCTCTAGCTAAGCAGTATATTGGATAAAATTCAAAGTAAACCTTATTATCACTAGTAAACTATGAGACACTCATAAAATTCTTTTTAATTTGAGGAACTCTTAATAGATTGTTCAAACATAATCTTTTCTTGTTTATAATCCGTGCATCCCCAGTGTGTGTGATTTTGACTAACTCAACATTATCGATAAAAATAGATTGTATGCCTTTATATTCTTTATTTCCAAGACTGAGATTCTGCAAGTTATTGGTAATATGATTAGTTGCACCTGAATTAGGATACCAGGCTTCATTCATAATGTCTTCTGGTCTGGTCATAAGCTCCACATCACTTTGAATCTTGAGTTATCTCCTTAATTTCTAGAGTCTTGATTAATGTGTGCCATATTAACATTGGGTTGAGCATTTCTTTGATTGTTGCTTCCTTGCTGATTTGAAGTGTAATTTAGATCAAGTCTAAAATAACACTTGTTTGCTATGTGATCATATTTTTCAAATTTTTTACATTTTATTCTATTGTTATTGTTTCATCTACCTCTGCCTTTGATATTCTGATTTTCCTTCTAATTTTAACTCTCTTGTCTGTTGCCTTGATTGATTCTGCTGTTTGATCCCCTTTCTTGGTAGTTTTTAGAGTTTATGGCATAGTTAATTGAATGCTCGGTGTTAATTGATTTCCTCTGCCCCATTCTCCCTTCATGAGCCAGTAATGTAGAGTGAACATACTCAAGATTAGGTAGAGTTCTTTGTGATGAGATAACCGCTATGGTTGATTCATAATCTTGATCAAAGCCATTCATAATGGTCAAGATTTGCTCAATTTCAAATATCTTATGGTCAGCAGTTTCCAATATATCACAACATGTCTTTACTTTAGTAAGATATTCTCTTATTGACATGCTCCTTTTACTTATATTGTGCAATTGTCTTTTGTAATGCATTATTCTTGCCATAGAATGTGAATTGAATATCTGCTCAATCTTGACCTAGATTTCACGTGCTGATTTGCAGCCAACAATTTGTGATATGAGATTTGCACTAATTGAGGAGAGGATCCAAGATGATAGTAAACTATCTTTCTTTGAAATTTGATGTATTCTTGATTTCTTATAAGTGTATCTTCCTTGTTAGCAGTCATTTCTGATGGGATGACAACAATTCCATTAATAAATTCTTCAAGCCCATATCCTCTAATGGCAATTTCAACTTGATACTTCCATTGCAAGAAGTTTTTTCATCGAGTTGAATGTTGATTAATTGTTTGGGTTTAATGATGGACAAGGTAGTGGATTCAGTGGGTGAAGAGGTTTCAGATTCTTCAGCAAAGGTTGTTGATTTGTTATCATCTTCTTCGGCCATGATGATATCTTAAGTAAAGAAAAGAAACAACAGTTGACTGAAAATAAAGCTTGGTAGGATAATCAGATGATGAAAAGATTCAAGAACACTTTTTTGATGATTAAGAAGGTGCAGCCAAACTTTCAGGATGATGAATTAACTTTGACTAATGGTTCTTGGCGAGGCACAAATGAAGTGGATAAGTTCTTGATGAGGTATTTGGAATTTTTGGGTTAAACTCTCTTAGATGATGATGCTTCTGCACTGATGAGAAAACCGTGTAGTCAATCAACAAATAATGATGTTAACTCTGATGAGTTGCTTATGGCGAGGCACTTGTGTCGTTAGGCTTTAGCTCTAATACCATACTTAGTAAACTGAATGGAGAGAATTTGAAAGAGAATGTATTTGCTTTATTCTTTGTTAAAATGAAAAATATTGGATTTAATATTGTTTCATGAGATAACTCTTTTATAGCATACAATGTAACGGTCATAAACGTAAGGGGTAGGTATGTAATTACTTTCTACCTGTATTTGCTATTGTGAAATAAGACTGGGTCCAAGCTGTAATAATCAATACTTTATCTCTATTATTATTGTAGTGTTATTATCAGTAGTAATCATTTTGTAATTGAAGCTGATGAACTACATTACAGCACAAAATTTACGTGTATAACCCACACTAGATCAGCATGATGCCTATAACATTTTAAAGTGCTACCAAGCGATTGAAATGATTAAGATGTATAGACCATCACATATTTTACTTTTAACGCTTATGAGTTAGTTCAGAAAATTATGGTGGTGCAATATTGGTAAAGATCAAATAAAGACAAAAGCAGGAACTTGAAATTTGTACAGATTTCTTAAAGGCAACTTGCATGTCCAAGCCATCAGATAAGATATAGTAGATTATCAAACTCCATTGAAGATTGCAGTGCATCCCACCCCTTAATGTATAGATGTTACAAGCGGTATGCATGTAATCCTTCTTTTAAATCGTGCATGATAGAACTAAGCTCATCTTGATAAGGAGTGAAGAAGATTCCAAAAAAATGATTATTGTTTTTAGTTAAGAAGATGCATCAGCCAATTCATTTAATAATATAGTGGCTGTACCACATCCTTCATATTAAATAGATCATCAGGAGTTTTCTACATTAGCTTCAAAATGCATTAGGCATCTGCTTTAGCGTTTGTCAGTCACCATTAAATTATTTAAATCTGCAACATTCACTGCATTAGATTTTGTAGCCATAGTGAAGGAGTTTATGATATTTGAGTATAATCGTGCATGAGATTACAAAAGGTAGTGTCTTCTGGTCAAAGGGACCTATTTTATAATCTATTTATTTTTTAGGTCCTGTTATTATACCTGTGCAGTTAAAGCGCTCGGTGGATTCAATGCGGTAGAGGTGCAAAAAGTCATAGCGGGGATGTAGCGAAGATATAGCGGGATATATCGAATTACTCTAAATAGCATATAAATCCCATACTTGTCGTTTTTACAAATATATAGATAGTAATTATGTGAAAAATTAACATTCAATTGAATTATAATTAATACAAAAATAATTTTAAATAAAAATATGTGCAAATGTATTGTAAATGAACGTAAAACTGTTATATAACTTAATTTAATTTAGTAGAATATTAGAGTTTTATCATTTCTAAACATATATAAAAAATCCAATGAAATTAATTAATTTCATAATTTTTATAGCGTATAAATATCATTTTTCAATCTAATTTTTTATAGAAGATATAGCGGAAATAGCGGAATATAGCGGAAATAACGGGATATAGCGGAAATAGCGGGGATTAAAGCGGAAAGGCTATATGTTGGGGATATATGGAAAAATCATAGAGGTAGGAATCCGCTATAAGATATATCGGAGTTATAGCGGGGATATAGCGGGGCATTAACTGCACAGTATTATACAATATAAATTGAGGCCTTCTATTTAATAAAAGTACTTTAGTATGTTTTAGATAGTTTGATAATTACAATAATGGGTTAATTTAAAACGGATTAACTTATTATGTTAAGTATATATTTATACATTTAAAAAATAAATTAAAATCCACCGTCATATTTATCAATTTTTTCCACTGGTTAAATATCAAAATGATAAATATATGTATTATTAAGTTATATGGATACATAAGTACCCTTTTGATAGTTTGATGATTATGGCAATCCTTAATTTGAAATAGTCCACTTATTGTTTTAAGAATATATTTTTACATTTTAAAAAATAAATTAAAATCCACCATCATATTTCATAAAAAACCAAAATTTTCCATTAATTATAAATCAAAATCGATAAATATATTTAGCATTATAGTTATATACATACATAAGAATCCTTTTGATAGTTTGATGTTTACGACAATGCTTAATTTGAAACAAATTCAATTATTATGTTAAGAAGATATTTTTACATTCAAAAACAATAAATTAAAATCCGCCATCATATTTCATAAAAAATTCAATTTTTTAGTTATTCGCCAAAATCAATAAACATATGTATATTATAGTGGAAATATACATACATTAGAATGTTTTTGATAGTTTGATGATTATGACAATGCTTAATCTAAAATAGATCCTCTTATTAGGTTATGAAGGTATTTTACATTCAAAAAAATAAATTAAAATCCGCCATTATATTTCATAAAAAAATCAAAATTTTCTACTAATTATACATCAAAATCGATAAATAAATGTATTATTATAATTATACGCATACATGAGAATCCTTTTGATGGTTTGATGAAATGACAATGCTAAATATGAAACAAATCCACTTATTATGATATTTTTACGTTCAGAAACATAAATTAAAGTCCACCGTCATATTTGACCAAAAAACCAATTTGTTTCTATTAGTTATACATCAAAATCGATAAATTATGTATCATAATAGTTATATGGATAAATAGGAACCATTATATACATGTATTAAAACACACATACATAGATATGTGTGTGTGTGTGTACGTACACACACGTATGTATCAAGCTTGGTAAATATCGATATCATAACTGAAATTTTTATTTAATGTATCAGAATTCATTTTAAAGCTGAGCATAGTTTATATTCAAATCAAAATTGCTTACATGTATCAAAACTTATACACACACTCTCATACATACATATGTGTGTGTTTTTTGTCAAAACTGATACACATACACACACATCATTTTCAAGAAAAAATATACAGATACACACTCTTATGCATATACATTCATCGATGATGACAAATATCGGTGTCATATAAACAAAATTTGACGGAATATTAATCATTTAAAAATTTACATACTGTTTTACTAATTTTCAATGCTCCACCTTACCGCAAGCTTCTAATGATCATGCCTTTATTCAAATTCTTTTTTCATAAAAAAATAATTTAAACAATACACCATTTAGATATGTGAATGGCTGGAGTTTAGAAAACAATTATAAAGAAACTGTGAGAAAAAGTATAATAGTAACAATCCATGGTACAACTCGATACAAGTTCAGCAAAATTCTTAAAAGTACACAAGAAAATTTAAAAAATGGAATAAAAATCAAAATAAAAGTGGTGCTAAAGAAATCAGAAATGAATGTGAGAATATCCAATATGAAATTGATTTTGATAGCTTAGAAAAATCTTTTGTAAATAATTCTTTTTGAAAGACAATTTTAGTAAAGCTCTACATGTGAAAGCAATCAACATGAAGCAAAAAGCCAAAGTTGATTGGCTTACTAGTGGGAAAGAGGCTAGCAAATTTTTCTATGTCAAAATGTCCAATAGGAAATACATAAATGACATAGGAAAATTATTAGATGATAAAGGGGCTACAATTAATACCGTCGAATAAAGAGAAATGCTATTAATTAATATAGTAATTTATACAATTCTGATTCATACAGGAGGAACTTCCCAAATTTTGCCACCAAATTTTTACTTAATGAAAATAGTAAAGAAATTCTTCTTGCTTCTATTTGTTTGGAGGAAATCAAAAGCATAATTTTTAATGCTAATATTGATAAAAGCCTAGGACCTGATGGATTTGGAGCAAAGTTTTATAAAACGAATTGGGAAAACATTAAACAAAATCTATTTGATGCAGTAAATGAATTTTTCATGACTGGAAAGCTTTTTAAATGTTTAAATCAATCATTCATTATTTTTATTCCAAAAGTTAAATTTCTCAATGGCTTACGGGATTACAGGCCATTGCCTATTGCAATTTTATTTATAAAATCATAGCTACTATTTTGAGTAATAGAATAAAAATCTTTCTAAAATATTCGATTTTTGAAAATCAAAGTGCTTTTATATGAGAAAGATTTATTGTAGAAAACACTTTATTAGCTCATGAAATAATTAGAAATTTCAATAAGGGTTGCAAAAATAAAGTGTATTAAAATTGATCTACATAAAGCATTTGATAAAATAAATAGACATTTTACAATTTACATGATGTTACAATTGAGATTTCATGAAATTTTTTGCAATTTAGCAAAAGAATCCATCAATAATGTCACATATTCAATTCTTATAAACGGATCTCATTGTGGTTTTATTCACAGCAATAAGGGAATTAGACAAGGTGATCCATTATCTCTCTATCTATTCTCTATTGCAATGGAATGTTTTTCGTTACAAATGGAAATTGGGCAAATAATTGGAAATTTAAAACCAACAAATAGTATTAATCCAAGTATTTCCCATTTACTGTATGTTGATGATCGGTTATTATTTATGAATGCTGATATATGTAGTGTTAATTCTATAGCAAATTTTTTTGAAACTTAAAGGATTTTGCAAGTTTGCAAATAAACAAAAGCAAAAGTAAAGCTTATTTTAGCAGAAATTGTATAAGAAAAGAGGAAATTCTTCAAATTTCAAAATTTCAAGAGGGTGAACTTCCTGTTAGTCCTTGAAAAGAATGGTTTTGATGACAACAACCTTAGGACTTGTTATAAAATATAAATACTAACATTATAGTTTAGATATATATGTATATGCAGGATATAAACATGCAGGTACTGGGAATGAAGACTATACAGTATAGAGACTCAAGATCGAAGACATCAAGATTCAAGGCTCATGAGTATCAAGATATCAAGAGTTCAAGTTTTCAATAGTACAAGACAAGTATTGAGTCTAGAATTATGTTAAAACTCCTAGAAAAGCACTGACATCTTAAAATCCATTTTATTCGTGGAATGGAATCCACTTCGAGCCTGTTAAAGGGATGGAACCCTAAGTAGGATGGAACCTACGAAAAATCTAGTGGAACATCGTTTTGTATCCACTAACTTTTATTCAAATGTTTTACAAAATTATATCTTGTTTTCAAAATGATTTCAAAATCTTCCTTTTTAAAATAAAAAACATCTATCCTAGTTTTAAAAACTTTTAGCCTCAAAATCATCTTTATTTTCAATATCAAAATTATCCTTGGTTTTAAACTATCTTTAATTATAATATACTTAACTTTTAATATTTATATTTAAGATTTAAATATGAAATTATAGTAAAATTTTATATATACCAAAATATTATTCTCTATGCTTATTTATGTATTTTAACTATAGTATATTTATAAAGTTTAAAATAGTTTTAATATAAGATAGAAGTTATTTTCAAAAGAAAAACAAATTATCAAAAATACCTAGGCATGTCGACAACCCCTAGGTACCCATGTCGACATGATGGCAGTTGATTCCAAAAGTTTGAATTTCAAAGGAAGTGTCTATTCGTCATATCTTTTCCCGAATGGACATGGCTGTTGTTCTACTATAAATAGGGGATGTTTTAAATGAATTTATATTCATATTTTCTCTGATTTCACTCCTCTTCTTCTTCCACATTTCTTTATATACATTTTTACTATTACTCTGCCGAAATCACCATTGAATCTAACCAGATCATCTCTGGTTTGATTCTCTATCACTATCTCAACAAGATCCCAGTGCTATTCAGAGTTATAGGCTTCTTTGTAATCAATCGAGCAAGAAAAGGTGTGATTGTAGCCTGGAAAATCAATCAAGTGAGAGAAGGTGTGATTGTAGCCTAGGAAATCAATTGGGTGAACTTGTTGCCCGTAAAATCAAGTATCTCTACCCAGAGGATTGTGAATCTGGAGTGGTGTACCTCGTGGCCTTGAAATCGAGGGTGTAATTGTAAGAATTAATTTTGAAAGGAAATCCGTACTTGTGTTGCGGGACTGGATGTAGGGTAACTCCGAACCAGTATAAAATCCGGTATGTTCTTTCCTTTACTGCTTTTACTTTATATTTGCATCTGTGTTTGATTCTGTGATTATATTTGTGTCTGAATATTGCATACATTTGTGTTCAAATTAATATAAACTCAAAAAGAATTAGTAAATTCTTAAAACACTATTCACCCCCCCTCTAGTGTTTATTCTAGCCTTAAGATCCGTAATCCGCATTTCTCACATTTGGTATCAGAGCAAGGATTTCAAAGTTTCATAATCTGAATTTTGAAAATTTTTAAAATGGCTACCAACACTGGTACTGCTGTTACTACCAACACTAGTTCATTTGTAGAAGGTCGGTCTACTGTCAGACCACCACTTTTTAATGGCAGTAACTATGCATATTGGGCATGTAGGATGGGAATATATTTACAATCAGTAGGACTAGACACTTGGAATATCACACAGACTAAATATTTTGAACCCACAACTGATTTTGCACAATGGACTGCTGAGCAAAAGACAGTTGCACAAAATAACTCTAAAGCTATGAATATTCTATTTTGTTCACTTGATAGGAATGAATTTAATAGAGTGTCAGTTTGTAAGTCTACATATGAAATCTGGAAAACTTTGCAAGTTACTCACGAAGGAACAAGCAAAGTTAAACAGACCAAAATTTACATGCTCACAAATCAGTTTCAATTATTTAAAATGATTCCTAATGAGTCTATTTTAGATATTTATAGTAGATTTCAGGATATTGTACATTCTCTCATATCTTTGGGAAAGGTATTTTCGGAAGAAGATCAAGTCAAAAAAATCTTAAATTCTCTTACTCCAGAATGGGATCAAAAGACACTTGCGATCAAAGAGGAAAATGACATCAGTACCTTAAAGATAGAAGAATTAATTGGAAATCTAATGTCATTTGAAGTCCAAATGATTGGGAGAAGAGAAAGCAAAGCATCTAAAAAGAAATCAATTGCATTCAATGCATTAACCGATGGATCAGACTCAAACAGCGATAATGATGAAGAGATAGCCTTTATGACTAAGAACTTTCGGAAATTCCTGAAATACATAAAGATGAATAATCTCAAGAGAAACAACTATAAGAACTCTGGTAATCAGAATATAGTGCCAAACTATATCAAATGTTTCAACTGTGAAGAACCAGGTCATATCAAAAGAGGCTGTCCGCATCCAGATAATCAAAATCTTCCTATAAACAATGAATCCGCAAAGAAATGAAAACGTGCATTTACCGCCACTCTAGATGACTCAGACTCATCCTCGAGCGATGATGATCAGAAGACAGATAATTCAAATATGTGTTTCACGGAAGTTCACGACTCCGATGAATTCAGAAAAACGGACTCAGAAAAAGGTACACGTTTACAATACATTGGTTGAAATTGCAAGCTTAGGATTGAATGATTGATTGATTGATTTTGAATTGGTGTGTCGTTTAAATTTTAAATTTTTACTATTATTTTATTATATTTATTATTATTTTATTATTTTTATTTAAAAAAAGTATCATAATATTTTATGCAATATACTATAATTTCAGATATATATAGTCATTAAAAATAATAAATATATATATTAGAATACTTAAAAGAAATAAATCATGAAAATTCAGAGACGCCTGTCGACATGGTCCCCCCACATTGTCGACAAGGGTACAGAAATTTGAAATTCAAATTTGAATTCAAATGTTTGAATATCCCTTCATCTTTTCACTTCATTCAAGACTCTGAAAAGTCATTTTTTGACCAGAGAACCTGTCCTTTGGGAATCTATTTATTTACTATATCATATCACAACTTTTCACTTTCATTTTCAAATTCAAACTCTTATTTAAAAATTTCAAGATCTCTACTCTCTACTCTAATGGCTTCTTCAAGCAACCCCTCCACAATGAGACTTTCCAGAAACATGAAAGAGCAACTCTTCAATGATCTGGAGGCTATAAAAGCATATATCAACTATGTTAACTATGGAAAAGTCCATCCCGGAAAGTTTGATATATTTCAAGATTTCTTTTCTTATGAAATCGGTTCTCTTTTTGCAAACAACCATATTCTTAGTCTTGTAGATGCTTCACAAAATGATTTTTTTTGTTATCCAAATCTTGTTAAAATTTTCTATGCAAATCTCAACTGTGGATTTTATAATGGAAATGATGATGAAATTTGGAGTAGTGTTAAAGGCACTAGAATCATTTTAAATTGTGATATTTTGGGTACCATTCTCAATTGCAAAAGCATGGGAATGGATCTTTCTAGTTTTAAAATCGATGAAAATGATCGTGAGACATTTCATCACATTTTTGAAGGAGATGAAAACTTTGAATTCAAAAATCAAAATTTTCGACCAAAAGCAAGAATTGTTAATCTTCTTTTACAACATACTTTGACCCCAAGATCGGGAAGTTTTAACAATCCAACTTCAAAAGTTTGCAAAACACTTTTTGCTATTTTTGGAAATTATGATATTAATTGGGCACAAGTTATTTTAGATGAACTTCGTCCCAAAAATCTTAAAATGGGTGAAAATACTTTATATCATGGAATCTATCTCACTTGGATTTTTAATTATTTTGGAGTAGATTTCAAAGGAGAAGAATTTGTTTCAAGAAAAGTTTTTAATCACTCAAACATTTCTCTTATGAAAATTCCATATGTTTTTCAACCATATGAGACTCTTGCCGAAAAGGAAGAGCGTTTGGCTCATGGAGAGATGGAAGAGGAGGAAGAAGAAGAAGAAGAAGGGGATGAAAAGGAAATAGAAAAAGAAGAAGAAGGTGAAACATTCTTGGAAAGTATTGATTATCCTTCTAATCCAACCAACAAAACCTTACTCAAAAATCAAAAGACTAGTGCTGAAAATCAACGGATTCTTAAACGGTCCGTTGGTAAGAAATTGGATAAAATGTCATCCAAGATGAACAAGTTTTTCTCCAAAGTTAGCAAGAAACTTGGATTATCTTCATCTTCGTCATCATCTAACTAGCTCTACCTTTTCATATCATGTTGTACTGTTTTAGTATGATTTGATTTGAATGTTCGTGTAGTTCTTAATGTTTAATCGTTGTATCATTCTATTATGAATGAAATTGAATTACTTTTCTGTTATCTAGCTTATATTATCTCTAGAATAAATGTTAGTATATTATATAAATATATACATATACACAATTATTCACAAAATCAAAATGAGTCATCAGAATGAACTGACCCATGTCGACAATCCCCCACACACCATGTCAACAAGTACTGGTCAGAAATGAATTTTTATTTTAAATTTGAAATTTGAATAACTACCTTGTGTCTATTCATTTCAAACGAATTCCTACATCTATAAATACATATTTCTTCCAGAATTCATCACTCAAAATCATTTCTTATCTACTCTATCTATATTTCTTCTCACAAATTCAAAATTGGCCAATCCAATTCATAATTTGACTGAGAATCTTGAAGAAACCCTTAATTCTTTCAAGAATATTCTTTCCTTCATTCTCCATAATCAGCGACACTTAGAGTTAAGTCAAATGCAGATGATCAAGGAACAAGAAAAGCATTTCGATGCGATTCGATGGATGATTTCCTCCCTGCACAAAGATGATAATGAAGCACATCCTTCAGTCTCTCTCACCAATGACAATGAAAATTGGGATGCCATTAAAGAAAATCCAATATTTGGAGAAGAAGGATGGGTGGAAGTTCCTCGTAATGTTTGATTTTATTGTTTTATTTGATTTGAATTGATTGCTTGGATTGATTTGACTTGATTTGATTTGGTATGGATTGATAATTGTTGTGCAAAACATAATATGTATAAATATACATTGATATTTATATGATCTTTGATTAGTTATCATGTCTATCAGTATAATTATATCTTAATTTATCTATTATATACTCCATTGTATATTTTAATAAAGGTACTTTAGTACAAGAATAAGGGGGGGTTATATAGTTTGGAGTTAGTTTGTTTTTGTTGATGACAAAGGGGGAGAAGTATAAAATAGGATAGTTAGGCATAGATTAAGGGGGAGTTATTAGTTTTAGGGGGAGTTATTAGGATAGAAGTAATATTTTATAAACAAAGGTTGTCATCATCAAAAAGGGGGAGATTGTTAGTCCTTGAAAAGAATGGTTTTGATGACAACAACCTTAGGACTTGTTATAAAATATAAATACTAACATTATAGTTTAGATATATATGTATATGCAGGATATAAACATGCAGGTACTGA
Source organism: Allium fistulosum (assembly GCA_030737815.1). Taxonomy (NCBI): domain Eukaryota; kingdom Viridiplantae; phylum Streptophyta; class Magnoliopsida; order Asparagales; family Amaryllidaceae; genus Allium; species Allium fistulosum. Next base: position 583,073,213 of record CM060906.1, on the reverse strand, counting down.
GGATGAAGACTGTACAATATAGAGACTCAAGATCGAAGACATCAAGATTCAAGACTCATGAGTATCAAGATATCAAGAGTTCAAGAATTCAATAGTACAAGACAAGTATCGAGTCTAGAATTATGTTAAAACTCCTAGAAAAGCACTGACATCTTAAAATCCATTTTATTCGTGGAATGGAATCCACTTCGAGCCTGTTAAAGGGATGGAACCCTAAGTAAGATGGAACCTACGAAAAATCTAGTGGAACATCGTTTTGTATCCACTAACTTTTATTCAAATGTTTTACAAAATTATATCTTGTTTTCAAAATGATTTCAAAATCTTCCGTTTTAAAATCAAAAACATCTATCCTGGTTTTAAATACTTTTAGCCTCAAAATAATCTTTATTTTCAATATCAAAATTATCCTTGGTTTTAAACTATCTTTAATTATAATGTACTTAACTTTTAATAATTATATTTAAGATTTAAATATGAAATTATAGTAAAATTTTATATATACCAAAATATTATTCTCTATACTTATTTATGTATTTTAACTATAGTATATTTATAAAGTTTAAAATAGTTTTAATATAAGATAGAAGTTATTTTCAAATGAAAAACAAATTATCAAAAATACCTTAGGCATGTCGACAACCCCTAGGTACCCATGTCGACATGATGGCAGTTGATTCCAAAAGTTTGAATTTCAAAGGAAGTGTCTATTCATCATATCTTTTCCCGAATGGACATGGCTGTTGTTCTACTATAAATAAGGGATGTTTTAAACGAATTTATATTCATATTTTCTCTGATTTCACTCCTCTTCTTCTTCCACGTTTCTTTATATACATTTTTACTATTACTCTACTGAAATTACCATTGAATCTAACTAGATCATCTCTGGTTTGATTCTCTATCACTATCTCAACAAGATCCCAGTGCTATTCAGAGTTATAGGCTTCTTTGTAATCAATCGAGCGAGAAAAGGTGTGATTGTAGCCTGGAAAATCAATCAAGTGAGAGAAGGTGTGATTGTAGCCTAGGAAATCAATTGGGTGAACTTGTTGCCCGTAAAATCAAGTATCTCTACCCATAGAATTGTGAATCTAGAGTGGTGTACCTCATGGCCTTGAAATCGAGGGTGTAATTGTAAGAATTGATTTTGAAAGGAAATCTGTACTTGTGTTGCGGGACTGGATGTAAGGTAAATCCGAACCAGTATAAAATCCAGTGTGTTCTTTCCTTTACTGCTTTTACTTTATATTTGCATCTGTGTTTGATTCTGTGATTATATATGTGTCTGAATATTGCATACATTTGTGTTCAAATTAATATAAACTCAAAAAAGAATTAGTAAATTCTTAAAACACTATTCACCCCCCCTCTAGTGTTTATTCTAGCCTTAAGATCCGTAATCCAAATTTCTCACACTTCCTATCAAATACCTAGAACTTCCTCTTAGTCTGAATCAAATCACAGATAGAGATTATGCCAGATTATTTGACATCATTCAAGGTAAATTAGAGGGCTAGTCAAGTAAGCTATTGCAATTGTTGGTAGACTAGAGCTTGCGCACAGTGCCATCACAGCTATCATCATGTATTGAATACAAACTCACAACAACCATCAAAAGCATTGCAAAAATAGATAAAATGTGTGCAAACTTTAGTTGGGGGAGCAAATTTCATAAACTTTCATGGGAGATAGTCTGTAAAACCAAAAAGACAGAGTGTCTAGGCCTAAAAAATTTCAAAGGCATAAGTGAAGCATGCAATCTCAAGTTGTTTTGAAAATTTCTTGAAAGAAATTCTCTATTGGCAAAGTGGACAAAAGAAAAATATGTCAAGATTACAAACTTCTGGACAATGCCAATAGAAAATCATTATTCACACACTTGGAAAAATATTCTAAAGTGCATAAATAGGCATCAAACTCATTGAAACAAAATTCAAAGACGGAAAAGATACTAGCCTATGGTTTGACCATGGATATATGAAAAATCTTTTGTCAATTTATTAGGCTATTATAATATGTTGCAATTTAGAAGAACAAGCGCAAAAGTGAAAAGCATAATACAAAATCACAAATGGAATACTAATCTACAACCAGCTGCCTCTATATTCAAATCTGTTATAAAAAGTATTGAAATAGGTTCAGGTTTGAATAAAGGCAATTGAAGTTGGAAATTATCAACAAAAGGAAAATTTTCCTTTAAAAATACATGGAAGTACATTAAAGGTGTAGTAGTTGAAGTGGATTTGTATAAAATAATTTGGAACATGGAAAACCGTTCAAAAATGACACATTGTGCTTACTTTGCATTTCTAAATAGACTACCTACAAAAGATTTATGCAAAAAAGGGACAAAAAGGGAGAAATAAACTGTCTTCTATGCAAAAATGAGTCAGAAACCATAGAGCGCTTATTTTTCGACTGCATTTACTCAAGGCACATTTGGTTTATTGCAAAAGAAAATCTTAAACTCAATCAGTTAGTATCACTGCACAACATAAGAATAAGTATTCAACACATTCAATAGAAGTTCAAAAATAAATCCAAAGAATTTGACATAGCATGCATCTTACTAACTATGGTACTATATCACATTTGGAAAGAGAGAAATTCTAGATTGCATATGAAAAAAGAAAGAAAAAGTATTCAATTATGAAAAATCATCGTAGTAGACTATCAAATATTAAATCACAAAGCCAGGAAAAGGTCAACTAAACCAAACAGTTAGAACCCAAGGATTCACGATCTGGACGACTATGAAAAGAGAGTGGAGGCATACTTACAAAGCTGGAAATTCAATTCAGACATTTCCCAAGGCAAAATTATACAACTCAGAACCAATTATTCGATCTTAAAGACAAGAGGTTGGCATATAACCAATCTCAATGGCATAAATATTGGAGATAGTCGATCTAACGTCCAAACCAAAAGAAGCTTCTACAAGGGAAGTCAAAACATAATTAGTTATTATAATATGAATTATAAATCAAATAAGAATATTGATAACAATTTTTTCTTACCTGATTTGAGCAGGATCTACCGCATATCCAATTTCGTTCCTGAGGAGCTACAATTCCTACAACAAGATAGAAATTTGCAACTCGATATTAATAATCGGCGATTAAGCGGAAATTATTACAAAAGCAAGCTCAACAATCAAATTTATCACTTATCTGTATGGAATAAGGAAGAAAGTAGCAAACTCAAGGACAAGAGAAGCAAATTGTAAATGAACATAAACTTTCAGACAACTCCAAATGACAAATATCTAATTCCAAGCTTTTGGTCGATAAAAATACAAGGAGAGGATCTAGAAACCCCCCGATGAAGCTCTAGTCATATTTGAATGAATCGTCTCAATTTGTATAAACCATAATTTTATCGGGCTAGAGATTTTTTCTTTTCACTACAACAAAAATACCCTAATACAGCGTCCTTTTTACAACGGGCATATTCTGCCCGTTGTAATAGATAGCTATTACAACGGTCGTTTTAGGACCGTTGTAATAGATGTTCTGTCCAACGCCCTTCTTACAACTTGCATTATTTGCCCGTTGTAATAGAGAGATATTACAACGGTCAACTTCTGCCCGTTGTAATGGAAGTATATTTTACAACATTCAGCAAATGCCTGTTGTAATAGATCGACTACGAAATTAGGGCACTTCTTTCCCCAGTTATCACGTGGTTTAACCCATGGTTTATCGACAACGAAATTAGGGCCCGTTGTAACAAAGGACCGATGTAAATTTTTAACTTTTTATCTAGTTTATCGACTACATATTTCATTTTCCATACTACGAAATTAGGGCACTTCTCTCCCCACGCAAGCGAAATTTATCTTCTCTCCACTTCGCGAAATTAGGGCACTAGGGCACTACGTATTTTATCTTCTCTCCACTTCGCAATCGAAGAAATCGAGGAATTCAGGATTCAAAATTGGTGAAGAGCGAATAGGTTTGTGCTTTTCGTATCTATGGTTTGTGCTTTTTGTATCCGATTGATGATTGCATCTAGGGTTTTGATTATGTGTGATTTAGGTTTTCTATATGTTGATTTTCTATCTGTTGATTTTCTATCATGTATTCGTTTGATATTTAGTTCCTTAATGATGATTGTTGTTATGTCAAACTCATCTGTTGATTATTTGCTGGTGTTCTAGGGAAGAAAACGCATAAGTCTGTTTTGCCTTTTGTTGAGGTGAGGATGCCAATGGTTGATGATGGGCATGGATGGTGTTCCCAGGCTTTGAGTAAGATTTATAGATCTGCTGTGGGTTTAGCAAGCCATTAGAGAGTGAATGAGTGTTGTTGTATATTGCTGTGTGTGTGGGTTGTGGGGGTGTTTCTTGTTGTCTGTGTGTGTGTGTGTCTGTCCGTTGTCATTTGGATCTGTGCAGTATTTGCTCTTTTGTTTGTTATCGATGTTGGTGGGAGTATTGAGTAGTTTGGTACTTTTTGCTGGAGAGGATAAATGTACGAGTTCGTAAAAGTCAGCAATGTAATAAGCTCGTTCTATCTGTATATGCAATGTCACTAGCTATCTTTAAACTTTCATTCCATTGCAGTCAAAAATCATACATAAGAGCATTCCATCAGTGGTTTGCTGGTAGTACAACGAGATTTAATTCTGAAAGTTGTTGCTGTGTAACAGTAGTTCACTGCCTGTTATGCAACAAGTTACTGAGATTAGTAAAACTTACGTGATGTTTGAGTAGCAAAAACGATATCTCCTACTTTTACCAATTCATTCCTTTTTGTTCAAGCCGTGACTAAAATCTTCGCGTTCTTGGCTTCCACTAGTTTACGCGAAAAATGATTTATATAAATATTTAGTTATGTTTTTACATTGAAATCATGTATGGTTAATTTAAATTTAAATGTTTCAAATTGAAACATTTAATATATTTTTATTAGTTTGATTGTTATTTATATTATTGATTAATAAATAACAAATTTGCAAATGATGTTTATTCGTTCGATACTTTGTAGCATAATTGAAAAACAAGGAGAACGGGCATCAACGTAGACTTTTATAATTTGATTTAAAAACAAATTTAAACATACCAAATCCTTTTGACGGTCCACAAAAGATCTCGAGCCACCCCTACTATTTCTAATATGGTAACAAATTTCTAATATGGTAACAAATTTCTAATATGCTTTTCAAATACTTAAAGTTTTCCCCTACTATTGACTTGTACCTGCTACCCCACCATATTTGCTTTCATTATATTCGAAATTTAGTGTTGCTTTGGTCATGCAACTTGTTTATTTCGAGGCTGAACTTGATTTGTACATAAATTTTGATTCTTTTATCTGATTTTGATGATCTTGCACATTCAGGAAAACCTAAAACATAAGTTATAACTTTCATTTGAAATGTTTTGTGAAATTTTGAAGTTTTCATGGTCAAAAACACAGTTTTAGGCTGCTGTCCTGCACTTATAATACTATTTTATTATCCAATCAACTCATTAAAGATAGATATCAAAAGTTGCTTCAAAAAAAAACATACACATATTTAATGGAGTTCACTATTGTTAAAAGCAGAATATAATGTGCTTTTACTAATAGTTTCGAAATACAACAATCAGAATCTCTGAAATTTATATATTGGATGCATATAGGTAATGATATAGTGCAATTAGCTGATGATTTCAATTTAATTTTTTTGAATTAAAAAAACAGTTAGGTTATGTATTTATATTCAAGATGGGATTGAATTTAGAATCCTAAGTGAAAAAGGACTTTCTTAAGCATATATGTTTCTCATTCATCTAAAAATCCTTAGCAAAATACTTTAAAAGATGAATCAGTAGTAAACGCGTAAAATAATTATAATTCCGAGGAAGATTTTTTTATAATATTTAGAAAACCATAGAAAAATAGTGCATTTTTTATAAAAGTTTCTAGCATAATATTTTGAATTAACCGGATATTTTTACTACCTGGGACTGTAACATATCAACCCACTTAATCTGATGGGTATTAATAACATTCAAACTATAAAATATTAACATATACAACACATACAACAAGATAGTTCTTTATAAAAATATGTGGCTTAGCGGCATTTGGACTATGAAACGTATATCAACTTTATATTAAAGACTACCTAGTTATAGTGCCACTGGTGTCAAATTTGAAGTGTAGGCAACAAGCATTTCTAAATGTCAAGTTACAACTGAGTTTAATTACAAGCGAGGTGGCATGATTGATCTTACTATAAAACTGTGAAAGTAAGGAAGTGACATGTTAAATTAATATGTGCATATGTATTGATTAGTCCTATTTAGGATATGGTACTACATGACGCACAGGTTACTACATGACACACAAGTTTTCTTTCTTTTTAGGCTTAGTTTGAAGGGTCACGTTACTTTTGCAAAGTATTGCTATTGTATATTAGGATTTTCATACTTTACAATAATGATTAATTAGTATGATGTTCTAATTATTTATATATATATTATGTTTTTTTCTAGGTTCCTCCCTTAACGGAAGATAGTTGAACTTGAAGCATCAATGGGTCAAGGAGAGGTAAAATATTAAAATTTTAATATGCACTTCTATTTTTTTTTAAACTGACATTTCTTATATCATGACATAAATTTTTTATTTCCACACATAGTTTTCTGCATATGCATATTTTTTAAAAAAACTTTTATTATATCAAGGATGAACCACAAAAGCACTGCATATGCAAGTCAGGCTGTCACCAGCCCCCTATTTGAATATGAAATAATTGTTGCGACCCACATGCAATAATAAATGAAACTTAAATGCGTTTCAGACTTGATTTATGAATTTCATTAGATGGAACCTAGTCCATTAAATTCAAAAAGATCAGTTTTAATGTTTCCACCCCTGTTACACAAACTGTGGTGTACACTGGATCAACCATGATTTGTTAAAACAGCTTAACCATCTAACAACAAAAAGTATGTGATGGTTTTGCTATGTGAGCTATATATTTGAGTAAAAAAATATTGTTTATAAAATATTATTTGACATCTTCCTCTGCCCTCTACTCTACTTTCTTTCGGTCTTCATAATCCCATACATTCATATTAAAAAGCTTAATTAGACACATAATATGTATGTTACGTAAATAGGAAAAATTCATTAGGCACTGTGTTCATTTTTTGTAATTTAAAACCCATATTTGTTTTAGATAAATTAATGGCCTATGTATAGAGGTGCACATTGATTTTTTTTCCTATGATACACAATTATAAAATGTTCATCCAACCATATCTACAAAACTGCTTATGTAGTTGTTGATCCATGCAATTAAAGTTGGCGACAACCTACCTCTGTTTGAATTTTTTTCGTTTCAAATTTCTACAATTTGCAGAGTATTATCTATGTAAAGAGCTTGTTATCTAATTGCCTTGATCTTATATTGATTTATAACTAATTACATGTATGGTTTTTAAAAATTAAAGGCTTTTCCCTGCTCTTTTACCTATTTTATCCATTATTGCTTGAACTTTTTGTCATGTCTACTTAACATATGAAGAACTGGAGATCTGCCTTCATGTAAGCATCAAATAACGTTACAGTGTACGCAATCAACAATCAATACTTAGTTTCTAAAATGCTCAAATTCTAAAACTGAGTAATGCCCATTTTCTAAAACTGAGCAATGCCCAGTTTTCTAAAACTAAGCTATAGGTCTGCTTACAAACCGAGCATGCTTAGTTTCTAAAACTAAGCAATGCTTAGTTTTTAAACTGCATATTTAGTTTTTAAACTGAGCATTTATTCAATTTGTAAATGGAGCATTTGCCCACTTTTTATAAACGGTATTTCAAATTAGAGATTAAAACCAAATAAATTACTATATTTAAATTGCGTATAACCGAAAATTATGTAGATTAGAGATTATACTAATTGTATTTTTTATGAAAAATGAGCATAACGTTAGTTCTATTCAATTTCAGGTTTTTATTTTATGTGAATGTGATTGAGCCAATTTGTACTTTATTAACTTGTTTGTTTTCTCAGTATTTTTTAACTTATGTTATATCAATTAAGAAATCGATATATCCTAAGTAGAAACAACATTAATGGAATTCTTTTCTACTGCATAAAATAGGGAAACAAAGAAACTGAATAAATTAAGCTTTGGAAAAAATATGTTTTGCATTAAGCTTCTAACTAGGAAGATCAATAAACATAGATAAAAGAAAAGAATCTAATAAGCAATCAGCGTGGTGATGATAAACTCCCATCTTATTTGCGTGAATATCAACATAAACAATATCGAGAACACTAAGAATTCAACTTCTGCAGTGTAGCTAAGGAGCAGGCCTATACACTACAACAAAGGCAGCGTATAGCGATGACAAAAATGCATCGGCGGCCGTCGCTAGCCGTTGCGAGCCGTCGCTATTAGCCGTCGCTATTCAATCCGTTGCCATCAGGAAAAGCAACGGCAGAAGCGACGGCTCGGTCGCTAAGATAGCGACGACAAGCGACGGTATCTTACACGTGTCAACGCCACGTGGCAGTTAGTTTGTTTCCATAGCAAGTCTGTTACTTGTCGTTACGTGCCGTTACTAGCCGTCGCTATTTTTGGCCCAGAAAGCCATTACTAGCCGTCGCTTTTCTGGGCAAAATCTGCTGTGCACACAGCAGCTATCCTTCCATCAAACCTCATCCCAAACCTCAAACCGTCTTTTCAAACCTCAATAATATCAACAATAACACATCTCAACAATACCCACAACATCAATATTCAACAATATAACCAAAAAAACACAAAAACCAACCAAACCAACATAGTATACAAAACCAAACCAAGTATCAAGGTACAAGGATCAAATCTAAATATAACCAAACCCAAACATCATCCAAAATACCAAGTATCCAAACCCAAGTATCAAATCTAGTCTAAATACGTACATAAATACATACCCACAAGAATAGTAAAACTATGCATCATCATCCTCCTCGGCATCATCAAATCCATCTCCCTGCTCCCCAGGCATAGAGCCGTGCTCCTGATAAAATGCTGCAATGCGCTCATCTATCTACTGTGCCAGTTGGCCCTTTTGCCAATCGTTGAGCTCATCCAGCTGCCTCTGCATCTGAGCAATACGCTCCTCCTCCATCGATTTGCCATAAGCTCTTTGAAAATTAACAGCCTGTGAAATAACCGAAGTTAATACGATAGCATTTCACATGAATTTTGAATGAATTGGATAGTATATAAATAATTCTTTTGATGTGAGAATAATGTGGATCTTTTAATATGAAGTTATATGCTTTGACTGTAAAGTATGTGTCAATAACAATAATTATTATTATGTGTATTTGGACTATAAAGTATGTGTCAATAACAATAATAATTATTATGCCAAAGTATATGTAATTGGACTATAAAGTTGAATGTGAGCAATTGTATCATAATTATTATAAAGTATGTGTCAATAAGCTAGTACTTCACAACATTGGAGGGAAATTTGTATTTATGTGAGAATAATGTGGATCTTTTAATATGAAGTTAGTGAAATGGTTTACCTCTGATTGCCGAAACCATAACGCCTATTTCGAGTAGGCGGTGCAATAACGGAATCCCAAATCCTGTTGGACTCCTCAACTGTAAGCTCTGCTCTTCCACTCGCCTGTGTCAATGCCGATGCCTTTGCCTCATATCGCCCCTGCAATTACAAACATAATTTTGAAATAATTGGTATACAATTTACATATATACAATTTGAATCACGAGTTAGCATATTTACCATCGCTGCTTCAGCTTTGCTGTCGGTCCAATCATAGGTCGCATTCCCCTCATCATCAACAGACTCAACTGCGTGTGTGGCTCTAAAAACCTCAGCCATTGTAGGCTCCCTTCCGTACTTTGCAAACTGAAGATATACACGAATAAGATATATTGAAAATAAGCATAAATGTTATACATGAAGATATGCATCACCATATGCTAAATATATTTTATATTTACCAATTCTCTCCTATGCTGTTGGAAAGATTTAGAGCCACCTCGATGTAAACCAAGATTCTTATTCCTATTGGCTTGGTTTCTTGCTGCTACTTCCTATTAATTTAGATACACGATTAAAATAATGCAACTAACATAATTGTAAGCATTCTCATCATAGCTTACTTTAGCTGCTTCTGACTCCCAATATGTGAGAAATCCGTTCCAGACTTCATCGCTCATCCAACCTGGCTTTTTGCCAGCCTTCTTCGCCCTTGATATTGTCTCTCTATAATTCTTCCGCATTTTTTGGTTCTAATTATTGCTAAAAACATCTAAATCATGCGGCTCCAATCGTACAACAGCCTGCATATTGAATTTATTTTGAATTACATACAGCATATTATTTTCAATAGAAATATATAAATTGTAATTACCATCAAGTCGGCCCATATAGCATTTTTAATATGAGCTGGAATGTTATCCCAATGCGGCCAAACTGCTGACATCCGACCCTTATATGATTTCTTCGAGACATCTAAAATAAACAGTGATGGTTCCACCTCGAACCCCCTGTAATCGTTAACGTGCATATTTTATATAGTTTATATATTTTAAATAATATAATTGAAATAAATTTAACATTTACCCAACACTCTTCGGAATAATCTCTGCAACTCGGCGTGTATCTGCCTCTAAGCTACTAGGACCCGCTGCAGCTCCAGGAGACTGAGATGGAGAAGGCTGAGATGGAGAAGGCTGAGATGTACTCCTACGTCTTCTATCAGCCATATCTGCCACAATCATATATTATATATATCATACAATAAAACGATAACGCATAAATCAGAATAATATATCGCTCAGAATAGTACATCGCTCAGAATATTACATAGCTCAGAATAGTACATTGCATAAGTGAATACATAGCTCAGAATAGTACATTGCATAAGTGAATACATAGCTCAGAATAGTACATTGCATAAGTGAATACATAGCTCAGAATAGTACATTGCATAAGTGAATACATAGCTCAATATAACACATGACATAACTCAGAATAGTACATCACATAATACAACAAACGATGCCATCTGTGATCATTCTTCATCATCTTCTGATTCAGACGTCTCGGTCTCGTACTCTATATCATTTTCTTCGTTACTAACAAATGCATCTATTAAAACATTCGCTTCATCATTCAACGATCCTACATCGATGTCATCGGCTATTATTATTTCGGAATTTGGCTCAAGATCTGCTTGATACGCTGCTTCATGTGGAATATTATTTCCATCAAATGTAAATCTTGCCTTTGTTTTAAAAACAGCCCACCAGTCTGCTTTATCTTTTTTTAAGGATGGATACGGAGCAAAATAAACTTGTAATGCTTGCTTAGCTAACAAGAAAGGATCATATTTATAGTAATGTGACGTATGCTTTATTTCAATTAACTTATAATCCTTATGTACGTTAATTCCAGAACCGGGAACGTTGCTAAACCAGTTGCATTTGAATAAAAAAACTTTCTCTAGCGGTTGTGTATAATAAGTCAACTCTAAAATTTGTGTTAAGACTCCATAAAAATCTTTTATATGCTCTTCTGGATCATCGCTGCCTTTGACAAATACACCGCTGTTATACGTTGATTTTTCAGCTCCATAATCTTTGGTGTTAAATTTAAATCCGTTGACGAAGTATATAGGATAGGTCTTGACATTTCTTCTTGGTCCGATAGCAAGGTGTCGTATTCCTTCGTCAACAACACTGTTATTCGGATCGTGAACATAGCTTGCAAACCACCCAGCAAATTGTTTACTGAAATCACTAGATGGATGTTGTGATTCGTATATGCTGCAAATAAATGTATTATATTCCCCTAATTATTAATATATAAATACACGTATAATTGAACTGTACAATCATTCAGTATTACCTGATAAATGGTCCAACTTCAACACAATTTAAAAGAACATATGTGTGTGCCACGTGGTAGTCTCTATCATCTAACCATATTTCCACACATTTTCTGGCAGGTCTTCCATGTTGTCTAAAAATAGATAACATTGTTTGAGAAGAATCATGCTCAACAGCTTCTTCATTACGGGGAACACTTACAAACGATAAGTTCACATCGTCACTAAAGTAGTGTGAGAAAAAAAAAGCTTCCTCTTCAAGGTACGATTTGCAAATCGAACCTTCTACTCGTGCTTTTTGTCTAATTTTTTTCTTCAAATGATTCAAGTACCTATAACAAAAATAATTAATTTTGTATATTGGTACAAGAATATACATTTTCAACTAATCAACAAGAATATTGAGGAGTTTAAAATCACCTCTCAAATGGATACATCCATCCATATTGCACAGGACCTCGAAGGAGTGCTTCGGATGGCAGATGCACAGGCAAATGCTCCATTACATTAAAAAAACCGGGCGGAAATATTTTCTCGAGTTTGCAGAGCAATACAGGAATTTCTACTTCAAGTTTACGTAAATGATCTACCTTTAACGTGGTCGAACAAAGCTGTTTGTAAAACATACTTAATTCTGTTATAACACTCCATATTTTTGTTGGCAACAGTTCTTTGAATATCACAAGTAAGAAATATTCCATCATGATATGGCAATCATGACTTTTCATCCCACTCAATTTATTGTTTTTTAAGTCAACACATCTGCGAAGGTTAGAAGAAATCCCATCAGGACATCTTAGTCCTTCCACCCATTTGAGCACGAGTTTTGCTTGCTTGTTGTCTAGCTCATAACATGCTTTGGGTTTTTTGTTATCGTCGTACAACTGAAGTTCGGGCCGCTTACAGAAATGTAATATATCACGTCTCGAATTTGCATCGTCCTTGGTTTTCCCCTTTACATTCAAAACTGTATTAAAAACGTTATCAAACACATTTTTTCCATTGTGCATGACGTCAATATTATGTCACAGTAAGAGATTTTTCCAATAAGGTAACTCCCAAAATATACTTTGCTTGCACCAGTTATGAATGTCCGATTTACCCGGAATGTCGACCTGTTTCCCAGTTTCATGAATCTTAGGATAGTCTTTCACGATTTCATATATCTCTTCACTTGTCCAAACGTTAGGTGGTAGCATATTCTCTACTCTGTTAGCTTTAAAGTTCTTTTTATCCATTCTGAATTTATGATTAATACGTAGAAAACACCGATGACAGTCAAACCAGGAAATTTTCTTGCCGTACTTTAATGAAAATGCTCGTGATTCTTCCATACAATATGGACAAGCTAGACGTCCAGCTGTGCTCCAACCTGAAAGCATGCCATATGCGGGAAAATCATTAATAGTCCATAATAAAGAAGCGAACATACGAAAATTTCTTTTTCTCGAAATGTCATATGTTTCAACTCCTTCATGCCATAGTGTTTTCAATTCTTCGATCAACGGTTGTAGATAAACATCAATTCCTTGAGTCGGATCATCAGGACCGGGAACGACAATCGTTAAAAACATATATGGAGTTTTCATACACATCCATGGAGGTAAGTTATAAGGAGTGACAATAATAGGCCATGATGAATATTTACTACCAAATTGAGAGAATGGCGAAAATCCATCCGTACATAAACCGAGCCTAACATTACGGCTCTCTCGAGCAAATTCAGGATACGTCCTATCGAAATGTTTCCATGCTTCTCCATCAGATGGATGTATCAATGTTCCTTCTACTGGTGTTCTCACGCTGTGCCATCGCATATGACATGCTGTAGTAGAAGAAGCATATAGCCGTTGAAGTCTGGGAGTGATGGGTAAATAATGCATTCTTTTATAAGGGACTTCTTTTCCTTTCTTTTTCCTTGGTTTGTATCTTTCCTCGTTACATATTCTGCATTTTCTAAGGTGAGCGTCATCTTTCCAAAATAACATGCAACCTTTAACACATGTATCTATCTTCTGGTATGGCAATACAAAAGCAGACATAAGTTTTTAACTTTATAATGACTATCACACATCAAATTATTGGGTGGCATGTGTCGTTTAGCAGTTTGTACAATTGCTGTAAACGATGCTTCTGTAAGATTGAATTTTGATTTCATCGTGATGTATTCAGCGGTTACAGATAATTCGGTTCCACTTTCACATCCATCCCACAATGGTCTCTTAGCGGAATCCAATAAATCATAAAAAAAATTAGCTTCCATAGTCGGTTCTTCACCATTTTCGTTTTCAATGTCGTCTTGATCAATGGATGGAAACATTGATCGGGCTGCATCTTGCACCATATTTTCTATTGGATTTGTCGCTGTATTATCATCCTCTTCCACTACAGGATTAGGTGTATATTGAACAAACTCTCCGTGACGATCCCATAAATAATAATTCGGTACAAAACCAAATTTATACAAATGAACTTCTACTACATCTGCCTTTCAATGCTTTAAATGTTTGCACTTAGCACACGGACAACGAATGTCTACGTTATTTCCATTATTAGATTTAGCAAATCTAATAAACTCGTGTACGCTGTTAACAAAATGTTCCTTTATTGATCCTTTCATACCTTTTCGGGATTCATACATCCAACTACGATCGAGAAAATAATCGAACATATCTCCTGATTTACAAAAATTATATTAGAAAATTCAAACAAACACTTCACTGAAACAAATTAGACCGGACTTTAGTAAATTTTATTAATTTAGTAACTTTATTAATTTGACAAATTAGACTGAACTTCAGTAAATTTAATAATTTGGTAAACTAGACTAACTTTATTAATTTGGTAAATTTTAAACTAACTTTAGTAAATTTTAAACAAACTTTAATAAATTAGACTGAACAAATTTATTAGTTTCAAACTAACTTTTAAATTTTATTACTTTAGTAAATTGCACTTAATAAATTATTTGATTGTTTTATAAAATACAGATCATATATATACAACACTTGTTAATACTTGTTTAACGGCCGGTCATCCTACTTCCCATTACAAACACAATAACGTAATCATATTTTATAAATCATTTCAGATTAAACGATTCAACAAAATTTCGGCAGCACTTTCCTTTATTCCCTGTATCGTACACAAATGCATGTACACAGGGAAAAAAAGGAAGTGCCATCGAAATTTCGTTAACCGTTTAAACTGAAATGATTTATAAACTGCGATTACGTTATTGTGTTTGTAACTTGTCCAATACTGGGACAAATCCAACAAATATTGTATCAGATGAATATAGATGTCTGTTCTGTGTAAAAACGAACATCCATATAACGATCATATACAACACTTGTCAGACGGGGCCAAAAATTGTCTAAGGGGTTCACACAAATAAAACAAATTTTCTAATTTATATTTTAACAACTATAAAAATTTTAATAATACGTTCAATAAATATTTGTCAAGTAAATTTCACATTTTAACACGTACTTTAAAATTTGGCTAACTAAGTCAAATTTTAAATAACGAATTTTTTTAAATCAAATTAGAAGTTAGCACTTATAATAAATTGAATTATTTTTATTTTAAACTATATACGTTTAATTGGAAATTCCACAATGAGACAAAAGTGAATCATTGTAATTCTTTTAGGCTATGAGTACTTTAGCATGGCCATTGCAAGTGAGCATAAATGATATATTTGAACAAAATACACAGTTGTAGTGTACTTACACTTATAACTAACGCATGCTAAATAATTAAATTTTCACCTAATAGACAACCGACATTGCATAAACTTATCAATAAGCATCTTAAACATGTTATCACCATCTTAATCCAAATCACATCACCAATCATTAATTCTACAATAACCAACATCATAATAGTATGCGTTAATCATCGTTTTCAACGTCGAAATAAAATAATGTTATTCTCAAATCAACCTACAATATTACTATCACCATACATATACCACATAACTACCAATCTCAAACCCATAAACATGCCATTAACAACCAATTTTTAAACCCAATAAACATGCAAATAAACCCTAATTAAACCCTAATTGAATAAGAAATATGGTTAGAACACATACCGGATCAATTTGGGAGGTAGGGAGCGAATGTTTGAGTACCGAATCGGCGGGGCGACGCGCGGGGGGGGGGGGGGTTGCAGAATGGGGAAGAAGAAGGCTCGGGTTTGGCTGATATACAGGTCGAGCGACGGCCGCTTTTTTTAGCCGTCGCTAGCCGTTGCCCCTGTCCGTCGCTATACGAACCGATTTTTGTAGTGATAGAAGCCGTTGTGAAAAAGGCTATGCAACTAGTATGGTTAGTCTATTGCAATGAGTTATGGCCGTTGTATTATAGTCTATTACAACGGTCATAACCCGTTGTAAAAAGATATACTGCAACGGTTTTTACAACGTGCATTGCCCATTGTAAAATGTGGTGGATCTATTACAACGAGACCTATTACAATGGACACATGCCCGTTGCGAAAACCATATTACAACGGGCATTGCCCGTTGTAAAAAGATTGTTTTGTTGTAGTGTTTTTGAAGAGGAACGAGAGAATGTGATAAGTTGAGAGCGGCTAGTGCTTGAAATTGAGTTGTAATATGTGGTGTGTTACTAAACGGGTAAATAAACTATGTACTTGGTTTCCTGTTGGGCCTTGGCCAATTTATCATTTTCAAAATAAATCAATAGTTGCAACTAGGCCTGTCAATGGTACGGGCTTCGGCCCGGGCCTGGCTCGAACCCGTCCTATTTATGCGGGTACGGGTTTTGCGTTTTACTACCTAAGCCCGACTTAGGCCCAATCTGGGTCGGGTACGGTTTTATCAAAACCCGGCCCGGTTGGCCCGACCCGACTATTAGATGTTCGTCGTATCAAAACATGAGTGCGTATGTTATTTATTTACCATTTTGTTTGTTTAAATGTAGATGTTTTTGCATACTTTTGTTATGAGCTTGACTACATCACCGTCCAATTTATATGTTAACATTGTTGGTATACAAATTTTACCAAAGTTGCAGTTTTAAAATATGGTTTTAACATAAATATTCTGAGTTAGGTATATAGTTATTATCCAGCGGACTTAAAAAGCCCGACGGGCCGGGCTCGGATATTGGGTTGAAATACCCTGCGGGTTCGAGCCGGGCTCGGGTTTTAATTATTGTAATTGGACTCGGGTCCGGGTTTTATAATACCCGGACCGAACCCTGCCCATTGACAGGCCTAGTTGCAACCATAACAGATATATTTAGCAAATTTCAAGAAATAGTATTGAGATTAAAACTTTGGTTTAACTTTATTCACATATTCAATCTCAAATTGCAAAATCACATTGTTAAATTCGCTTTGTAATACCTAAAAAATAAGAGAGATTGATGGAAAAATACGAGCAAGATAATAATTAACATATATCACATTAAATTGTCTTTGAAGTCTGAAGGCCGTAAGGAACCGAACCCTAGAACGGAAATCATATTTATTGAATTTTTTTTATTAGCGGCAGAGATAAGACAATTCCTGGATCAATTGCCTTCTTGTAACGTGTAAGAGAAGCTGGCATCGCTGAGCTACTTAGATAAAACTAGAGAAGACTAAAGCTATGAAGAACACGATGAAAATTCTGGTATTGCTTTATTCTAGATTGCAGGTAGAAAGAAATCGATTTGAAGTGAAAGAAAAAGTATTTCAGATGCGACACCTAGATCCCTCCTCTCTCTCTCTCTCTCTATATATATATATATATATATATATATTGTGCGCGTGCTGTGCTGTTTTGAATGCTGGTGTATAATTGCCAAATACCTTGACTCACAATTCTCTCTTGTAGATCAGGTCTCACTTCATTCTAGTACACTGTTAATGTTTTTCTACGTTATCATATTAGATTAAGTCAACCATGTATCATTCTTATATATAATTGAAAATAGCAAAGTTAACAGTTGAGAGTTTGAATTTAGACATGATTTTTGTATCTAAATGATTCGAGCTTCGATTATTTGTGACAGGTTTGAAGTAAATAAAGTTTGTAATGATTTTTTTTGTAATAAATTTTTTTTTCTCTTTTTTACTGTTAGTAAATAAACAGGTATTTGTTTCGGATGTCGTCACAGTCTTTTTTTTAGAATCAGAATGAAAGCATCGAGACCCATAGGTCTCAAAGATGGTATTTGTTTCAAATTATCATTCACTGTATTATCTGAAATGGAAAATGAAATTTTAAAGCATTTATTCTACAGTTGCAACTATAACAGAAATAATTGGCAAATTTCAAGAAATAGTACTGAGATAAAACCTCAGGTTTGACTTTATTCAAATATTCGGCATCAAATAGTAAAATCAAATTATTTAATTCGCTGTATAATGTCTAAAAAAATAAGACAGAATTATGGAAAATAAAGAGCAAGATAATAACATATATCACATTAAATTGACTTTGAAGTCGGAAAGCTGCGAGGAACAGAACCCTAGAATGGGCTGGGTTATAGTTTCTTAACCAGCCCATCAATTTAATCAAATATGATATTAACACGGTAGCACGTTGAACCATGATTGCATAGGTAATCGATTACGCTACTAGAAGTAGTAAACGTAACGGGTAAGGATCTGCTATATCCATAATCCCTCTTTGGCTACATCTCCTTCTGTATCTTTACAGTTTTTAGTTTTGAATCATAGTGTTAACATGGTGTCACAGGTGAACTAGCGTATTAACGTGTTGAAAACTTTAATTTCAAGATGTAAAAATTATTGAATGTTCAAGATACGTAATGAGTATAGTCAGTTAACAAGAGAAAATAAGCAATTCCTTCATCATATATGCCTTGTTGTCGCTTGTAGGGAAGGTGGCCTTGCTTGACCTTGAGCTACTGGAGAATACAAAAGCTGGGAACAGCACGATGAAAAGTCTGGTATCGTCCTATTTCAAACTTTTAGTGTGAAACTGGATTAGCTGTCCTAAAAGACATTGAATGTGTAAGGAAAAAATTATATTCTGATGTGATACCGAAGAATGCTAAGATACTTTGACTTGACTTACAGACTTGCAATTCTCTCTTGTAGGTCAGGTCTCATTTTATTTTAGTAGCTAGTGTTTATGTTTTTCTATGATATGCCACATTAGATTAAGTCAACATTATTAATTTTATATCATATGCATTAAACAAATGATGAAGTTCAGTTGAACAATATGTCTCATCATATCCAAAAGAGCAAAGTTGACAGGATCGCACACTTAGAATTAGTTTAAGTTGTCACAATATTGCAGGTCCCACAGATTGAATAATAATAGATCCATAATTTGCTTCTTCTAAAACCAGTTCAAATATAATGTTCAGGCGTGTGTGTCCGTATACACTTGATTTTTCATATATATACTATGATCTGTATAATGCAGCTGGTAGTCAAGAAATATACCTTTAGAATAATTAGCCATCTTTTGAATATTATATGTGTCTAAGGCGGCCAATATGGATACTTGTGGGTTTTATAAATTAACTCGAGGTTGTTTGTTTGTATTGGAATTGTCTATGAAACAGTCCTGGAAACATCCAAGTATTATTACTAGCAAAGCTCCCTATAAAAAGGGTACGCATTCATCCATATTATCATTGGAATATTTATATTAAGGCTGTCAATGGGTACTTGAAAAATTCGATATCTGTCCGAATCCGTATTCGAAAATATAAAAAATATCCGTTATCCGAAAAACGGATACGGATATCCGATATCCGAAAAGCTTTCCGGATGCAGATATATGATTATTGTGGTATCCGTATCCGAAAAATATCTGTCTGATTAACTAATGCATATATATACTTAATTAAAATTATATTTAATTAATACACTACTAGAACTACAGTATATAGTCAAAACAGTGTTCCAACGGCCGTCAACGGGGTTTTCTAACGGCTACCAACGGCTCGTTATTTTTTTAACAAGCTGTTGGTAACCGTTGAAAAATTGCCGTTTACGGCCGTTGGAAATATTCGTGTAAACCTGCAGCTGGCCGAGAGCAGATTTCATTCTTCTTCCTTCAACAAAATACCCCAAAACCTCCACCCTCTTCCTCCACTCCTCTTTTCTTGCTCCCAGCCTCCCCACGCAACCGGCAGCCCTCCGACGCCATCAATCAGCACCAGCGGCCTCTCTCCATTCAATTCCACTCCAAAATCAGGTTTTGCCTAAAACCCTAAATTTTAAAATTTTGCTAATTTTGTACTTAATTGTTTGTTATAGTTGTATCTAATGGCCTATTAATTGTTTATTATACCAAACTAATTGCTAATTACAATTATTACCATCCAAATATCCAAATTGTTTGTGTATATATATTATGCACATATATACATATGTTGATAATTTAGTGTAAATGCGTATTTGAGTTAGCGTTAGATTAGTTAGGATTGCTTTAAATTATTTTGTGTATGTTTTGTAAAATATTAGACAAACATGAATTAGTCGAATATTTTACGAACATGAATTATATCTTTTAGTAATATGATCTCTTAGTGAAATTTTGGCCTATATCATTGCTTTAAATTATATCTTTTAAATTATTAGACGAACAAAATTTAAATCTCTTAGTGAATTTTTGGCCCCGTCTGACAAGTGTTGTATATGATCGTTGTATGAATATTCGTTTTTATTGCAAAACGGATATTCATATTCATCTGATACAATATTTGTTGGATTTGTCCCTGTATTGGATAAGCTACAAACACTATAAAGTAATTACGTTTCGTAAATCATATCGTTATAAACGGTTCACAAAATTTCGACGGCATTTCCTTTTCGTTCCTTGTGTACATGCATATGTGTACGATACACGGTACACGGTGAAGTGCTGCCGAAATTTTGGGAAATCGTTTATAATGATATGATTTAAGAAATGTAATTACTATTGTGTTTGTAATGGGAAGTAGGATAACCGACCATCACAAAATGTACAAAAATGTAAACAAAATAACAAGAAATATAACTTTGTATATAAACAAAAATGGATTATAATAAACAGTAAAATCTAAAATGTGTTTATCGAATTTGATTAATAGTTTTTTTACTATTGATCATAGGTTTTACAGTAGGAAAAATGGTCAATTATTTTATTGATCGGAGCTGGATGTATCAAAGAAGAGAAATGGGAGGCTCAATAAGTACACATTTTCTTAACAGGGTAAATATGTTTGTCGAATTTGCTTTAAGTAATATTGGAAACGACGTAGAAATTCGTTGTCCATGTAGTAGGTGCAAATTGTTGAAGCATTTAGTATCGAATATGGTTAAGATTCATTTGCGCCAATATGGGCTCGTAACCAATTATTTGGTGTGGGATCGTCATTGAGAAATTATAACACGTAACGAAGAACAGTCAATAGAGGTCATTAGTGATGAAGTTAATACGACGAATCTCATAAAACATATGGTTGAAGATGCAGCACGATCAATGTTCCCTACTGTTGAAATTAATAACGACGATGTTAACGTCGAAGGGGAACCAAATGTTGGAGCGAAAAAAATATATGATTTATTGAATGCTGCTAAGAAACCTCTTTGGAATGGATGTACTAGCGGCACTCAATTATCGGCAACTGCAAAGTACATTGCGATGAAATCAAAGTACAACTTCACAGAAGCCGGATTTACGGCTGTTGTACAAGCTGCTAAACGCCATATGCCATCAGATAATTTAATGTACGAAAATTATTATGAAGTGAAAAAACTAATGTCATCTTTCGGTTTGCCGTATCAAAAAATTAATACATGTCTAAATGGTTGCATGTTGTTTTGGAAAGATGATGTCAGTCTTCGGAATTGTAAAATATGTAATCAAGAAAGATACAAACCAAGGAAAAAAAGAGAAAAGAAGTTCCATACAAGCGTATGCATTATTTACCTATCACTCCTAGACTTCAAAGGTTATATGCATCATCTGTAACAGCACATCATATGAGATGGCATAGTGTGAGAACACCTGAAGAAGGTACGTTAACACACCCATCTGATGGAGAAGCATGGAAGCATTTTGATAAGAAATATCCCGATTTTGCAGCGGAGAGCCGTAACGTTAGACTAGATTTGTGTACTGATGGATTTTCACCGTTTTCTCAGTTTGGTTCTAAATATTCATCTTGGCCTATAATCATTACACCTTACAATCTACCTCTGTGGATGTGTATGAAAACTCCATATATGTTTCTCACAATTGTCATCCCTGGCCCTGATGATCCGACACAGGGTATCGACGTTTACTTACAACCGCTAATCGAAGAGTTGAAAATATTGTGGTATGAAGGAGTTGAAACATACGACGTATCGAAAAAAAAATTCAGATGTTCGCTTCTTTGTTATGGACTATTAGCGATTTTCCTGCATATGCAATGCTTTCGGGTTGGAGTACGGCCGGTCCTTTTGCTTGTCCTTACTGTATGGAAGAAACACGAGCATTTTCTTTACGGCATGGGAAGAAAATTTCATGGTTTGATTGTCATCGACGTTTTCTCCATATTAATCATACTTTTAGAAGAGACAAAAAAACTTCATAGCTAATAGACATGAGACTTTACAACCACCAACGATTTGGTCAAGTGAAGATATATATGAACTTGTAAAAGATTATCCAAAGATACATGAAACCGGGCAGCAAACTGAAATCCAAGGTAAATCGACGTTTCATAATTGGTGCAAACAGAGTATATTCTGGGAGTTGCCTTATTGGAAAAATCTCTTAATCCGTCATAACATTGACGTGATGCATAACGAGAAAAATGTATTTGATAATGTGTTTAATACACTTTTGAATGTTAAGGGAAAGACTAAGTACGATCTGAAATCAAGACGTGATATAGAAGAAATATGTAATCGTGCTGAGCTTCATATGAAGCCAAATAACACTAAAAAATCCAAAGCATGTTATGAATTAGATAACAACCAAGTTAAAGTACTGTTAATATAGGCGGAAGGATTACGGTTTCCTGATGGAATTTCATCTAATCTTCGTAGATGTGTCGACTATAAGAACGGAAGACTGAGTGGGATAAAAAGCCATGATTGTCATGTAATGATGCAAAACTTGTTACCCGTCGCTTTCAAAGAATTGTTGCCCGTAAAAGTTTGGAAGGTTATAACAGAACTTAGTTTATTTTATAAGGAGCTTTGTTCAACTACTTTAAAAGTTGACCGTCTTCGTAAACTTGAGGTAGAAATCCCAATAATACTCTGCAAACAGGAGAAAATATTTCCTCCAGGTTTGTTCAATGTAATGGAGCATTTACCTATTCATCTTCCATTTGAAGCACGTCTTCGAGGTCCTATGCAATATGGATGGATGTATCCATTCGAGAGGTATGTTGTTAATACTGAGTATGTAATTTAACTATAATTAAAAATCAACATTGATATGAAATATTTTTTATTAGGTACTTAAATCATTTAAAGAAAAAAGTGAGACAAAAAGCTCGAGTTGAAGGTTCGATTTGCAAATCGTATATCGAAGAAGAAGCATCGTTCTTTTTCTCTCATTATTTCAATGATCATGTGAATTTATCATTTCAAAGTGTTGCGCGTAATGATGAGGCCGTTGAACAAGATTCTTCTTTTGAAGCAATGTTATCTATTTTTAAACAGCATGGCCGACATGCTGGAAAATGTGTAGAAGTATGGTTAGATGATAGAGATTACCATGTAGCACACACATATATTCTTCTTAATTGTCTAGAAGTTGCACCATCTATTAGGTAATTATCAGATTACAAGTTTTGATAAATTTAATTCAATACTGCATGTGTAAATTAATAATAAAGCAATATATTGTTTTTGTTTACAGTGTTTATGAATCACAAAATCCAAACGGCGATTTAAGCAAAAATTTCGCTACTTGGTTTTCGAACTACGTTTGTGATCCTACAAATAATGTGGTCGATGAAGGATTAAAACATTTAGCGTTGGGACCAAAAAGGAAAGTTAAAACGTATCCAATATTTTTCGTTAATGGATATAAATTCAACACCAAAGAATACGGTGCTGAAAAATTAACAAACAATACCGTTGTATTTGTTAAAGGCAGTGATGATCCTAATAATCATATACATGATTTTTATGGCGTGTTAACCTAGATTTTGCAATTGACATATTTTATAAGACCCGCAGAGGAAGTTTTTTTGTTTAGATGCAACTGGTTCAGCAATGTTCCAGGTTCTGGTATTAACGTGCATCCAAATTATAATCTTATAGAAATAAAACATACCTCTCGTTATCAGCAGTACGATCCGCTTATACTAGCCAAACAAGCCTTACAAGTATTTTACGCCCCTTATCCGTCTCTAAAAAGAGATAAAGCGGATTGGTCTGCGGTTTTTAAAACCAAGGCGAGATTTACATTCGATGGAAAAAATATTCCAGAAGAACAAGCCTATCAAGCAGATATCGAAGAAAATGTTGAAATTACAATTACAGACGATCAAACTGATTTTGGACAATTAAATGATGAGACAAATGTATTAGTCGAAGCATTTGAGAGCGTAGAGGAAAACGATATAGAACACAAGATCGAGTCTGAATCAGAAAATGACGAGGACTGAGTAACATCCGGTAATTTTTAAAATTATTCACGCACACGCATCACATATATATCATCATCATCATTACATGCACCGCATATCATCATCATTTTATCTATGTCTATAATTAAAAATGAAACTTTCAACAAGTATTATGTCAGGCTCCAAACGTCGTAGCTCTTCTCGCTCGGCCGGCGAGAGTAGTGGTGAACCTCCGGCTCGACCACTTGTATATTTGCAACCGAAGGCTGATGGAGCGTAAGTATCAAAATTAAAATGATAACAATATAAATTTGTTCATACATATATATACTTGTCTAAAGCTTTGTTTTATATTTAACACGGAGGATTTGATTTGGAGCCCTCAGGAGTTCTGCTTGGCATTTCCAAGCAATCATATATGAGCAGGATGACAGATTGCTGGCTTAAGTGGTGTAAGATCCCTGACCATGTCAGGGACGCCATCTGGCAGGATTTTCTGGTGAGTTTATACCACTTTACTATATGAATAAGTATAAATGAACAATTAGTAATGTTTTCTCTTTGTACAGGGGCAAGTGGACTTGGTGGAGGCCGATGTCGCCATGGTTCAGCGCCACTGGAATTCGAAGGTCGTCAAAAATTACAGGGAGGTAATGTCAGCTCTTAAAAAATTGGGGAAGAAACCGAACTGGATGGGCGCTTCCGTATGGGATTCTTGGATGAGTTGGTGGGAGACCGACGAGTTCAAGGTAAATCTACCAAATATATAGTTAATTATTTCGCAATTAGTATAAACATAATATTCAATTTAAATTGCAGATGGAGTCGATGAGGAACTCTGCCAATAGAAGTAGGAATCCTGTAACGCATCGTGGTGGATCCAAGTCTTTTCAGCATCACCGTGAGGACTTGGTAAATTTATCTAAACCGTTATTACATTTTGTATATTAATCAGTTCGGTAATTAGCTATGAAAAATTAAAATATATAAATTATTTATTGTAGGAAAGATCGGTTGGACGTCGCGTGTTTATGATGGAGGTATTTACCCGCACCCACGCATCAAGACAAGTAGACAATGCTGGTAATATTACATATCAGTTGGATGATGATGATAAGGCGACGGCTGCATATGTATGCATATTTTAAATCTTATTTTATTAATATCGATATGTTAATCCTATTATACTAATTTTAACCTGTAATTGTTTTTTATTTTAGGAAAAGTTTCAGGAGGCACGTACAGAGCTACTTTCAGAATCGGATCGCGATGAGTTGACAATAGAGGAGGAAGATAATATTTTCGACGTTATTATGGATTCGACGCAGCGGAATAGGCGCTATGGCTATGGAAACCAAGCGGTAATTTTATAAACATTGCAATATTATATTTAATAAATTAACCTATAGATACACTATACATATGATGATTTCTAGTTGAGTTAAATCTAACATATACGTGATTTATAAATATTAGATAAGTAAAAAAGGAAAAATATACAAAGATATGTGATGAAAATGATTATAATACAAATGTGAACATCTCATATTCTATTTGCAGGTTCGGGCAGCTCAAAAGGCGTGTGACAAAGCTGACATAAAAGAGCTTAGAATCATGGTTAAGTAGCGCAAGAGCATGACCGTATTCGCGCTATACAAATGGAGCAGCTGAATCAATGTTTAGCGGAGTACGCGCAGAGGCATGGTTCCTTCCCTTCATCGTCTGGTGCTTCCGGAGGTGATGATGATGCTTGAGAGGTATGATGATTATTGTCTTTATGGTTGGTTATTGTATATATTGACTTTGAGGTGGTGAGGATTGTGTTTGATGGTTATTGTGTATGTATTGACTTTGAGGTGGTGAGGTTTAAGTGTTTGCATTGTATATATTGACTTGAATATGGAGTTGGAGTTGGAGTTGGTGAAGGTTTTGTTGTTTATGTACATATTGACTTGGAGTTTGGTTTGAAAATGTAATGTTTGATGTTGATTTTTGGTTGTTTATATTGTTTGTGGTATAATGAGTTGAATATGTGATATATATGTGAAATGGAGTGGAAATGGAATGGAATTTGATATATATTGATTGTGTGTGGCTGGAAGGTGAATGGCTTGCTGTTATAAAAAAAAATTCACCCAGATTAGCAACGGTTACCAACGGCTTATTGGTCAGTTTATTCCAACGGCTTCCAACGGCGTTCATCGGCTAATTGCCGTTGGTAGCCGTTGGAAATGCGTTGGAATATCCCTGTTGCATCCGTTGGAAGCCGTTGGAAAGCGTGAACGCTATTCCAACGGCTCCCAACGGCCGCCAACGGCTTGGAGCCGTTGGAATAGCCTTAATCTCTTGTAGTGATATATAATTTTCTAACTATTTCCTATCCATTTGATGCTACTACGTTATGGATTTTTGTTCATTTTTAGTGAAAACAGACAGTTTTAGTGTTTAATTTTTGAACATTTTTGGATACGCATAGGGATATTAATGTAAAATAATTTTTTATCATCATATTTTTTATTCTTTGATTTTTTTATGAACATTAGTAAAAAACTGTTTTATGTTAATATAAACCTTTTCATTTATTCTTTTAAATTTATTGATTATGGGCGGAATGAATAAAAATCCAATATCCATTCGTATTCGAAAATTATGCGGATACGGATATCCGATATTCGAAAATTAAGCGGATGTAGATATTCGATATCTGAAAATGATTTTGGATACGGATATGGCACTATCATATCCAAAAGTATCCGTTGACAGCCCTAATTTATATCACTCAGCATATCAAAATATCCGAAATTATCAGTACTTATTTCAACGTGGTTTTCTATTTTTCATCTTCACAATATGGGCTCAACGAAATTCTTTAGTGAGCTTGTAATAACTTACTTTTTGTCTGGAAATTCTTCTGTTTTATGCATTGATGCTTCTTGCTTTGCTCGTTACCTATCTTATTCATTAATTATTACAAGGAAATGATTTGTTGTACTTAGTTTGGTTAAGTTTTATATAAGTTTGGCAAGTTTACAAAGTCACCATGTATTCTTTTATAGTTGCTTAAAAAATTCTCTTATATTTTAACTATAGGTCTTCGTACATAGTATGCTGCTTCCAGTACTATTATTGTGCCCAGATTCTGCATGTGATACTACTAAACAAAACCTCAAAATGATAATTTTATCAGTTGCAATCTATTAAAAAGTTGGATGTTGGTCTCTACCATTGACATATAATAAGTCATCTCAAATATGATAAGGTTCCATATGCAAAGTTGAAGCCAGTGAATTTACCATCTCCTCAAGATGTAAAATTTCATCTATATCTCATTACTAGTTGAATAACAACATGATGTAAAATATGTACTAGCCTAAGAACATCGTTGCTAATAATAAACACGATCACTTATAAACAACATTGCTTTAGCTTATGTTTCTTACAAAGATGTTACAGGCACAATTTTACTTTACTTTGGGTGGATGAAATGAAATACGTGTGCAGGTTCACATAACAATACAAATCATGAACAAATAATGGATACGACTATAGGAATCAAAATGATGAATGTACAAATGAGTGGTAATTTGTAATTCGTGAATTAGGGTTTCTATCCATATTATCTCGGCTGTTGTGCTTGCTACTGATCTATATTCAGCTTCAGTGCTCGAACGTGATACAGTTGATTGCTTTTTGGTGCACCAAGAGACTGGGTTGCCACCAACATAAACACAGTAGCCTGAAGTTGATCGTCAATCATCGGCATCGCTAGCCCAATCAGCATCACTGTAAGCTTGTATATTTACCTCTTTATTTTGAGTCAACAGTACGCCATAGTCTTGAGTACCTTTTACATATCTTAAAATGCGCTTAACCGCCCTCCAGTGGCTATCTAGGGGGTTTTGCATAAACTGGCAAACCTTATTTACACTGTAGCATAAATCTGGTCTGGTAATGGTTAAGTACTGTAGAGATCCAATGATGCTACGATATTATTTAACATTATCAATGGGTTCTCCCTTGCTTTTGGATAACTGTAAATTACTGACCATAGGTGTGGGTAGAGGTTTGGCCTGATCCATGTTAGCACGAGCCAAAATTTCTGAAGCATATTGTCTTTGAGATAAAAACATTTCTGTTTGTGATGGTCTACTAATTTTAATTCCGAGAAAATAATCAAGTGTCCCCAAGTCTTTGATTGCAAAGTTTTGATCCAATAATTGTATGACTTTAATGATGTCACTCTCATTACTCCCAGTGATGAGGATGTCATCAACATATACTAATATATATGTGACTTCATGGTTGATGGTTTTGATATATAATGAGTTGTCTGCCTTAGTTGGGTTGAATCCCAATTTTCTTAATGTTATTTTGAGCTTTTCGTACCAAGTTCTTGATGCTTGTTTGAGGCCATAGATAGCTTTACGTAGTTTGCAGACTTTTTCTTGATTTCCTTCTGTTATGTATCCTTTTGGTTGATGCATGTATACTTCTTCTTGTAAGTCTCCATTGAGAAAAGCATTTTGTACATCCAGCTGTCTAATTTTCCATTGATTGTTTAATGCTATGGTGAGTACGATTCTGATGGTAGTGGGTTTAACAACTGGAGAAAAGACTTCATTAAAATCAAAACCGAATTGTTGGGAGTAACCTTTAGCAACTAACCTTGCTTTCAACCTTGCTATTTTTCCACTAGCATCCTTTTTGACCTTATAGGTCCATTTGCATCCAACGATGTTTTTATCCTTTGGAGGTGACATAAGATCCCATGTTTGTTTTTTTATTAATGCTTCATATTCATCTTTCATGGCATTTCTTCAATCTATGTTTTAAACTGCTTGCTCATATGTGACTGGTTCCACGATTTCAGCACTTGCATTGTATATTTTAGGCTTAAAAATTCCACTTTTCGACATTGTCATCGTATGATGCCCAGTTTCTTCCACATTTTGTGTAATCTGTAACGACCCCGAATTTTATATAAATTTAATTGGATAATTAATTGGATTTTTGAATTAAAATTTGTATAGTTAATTGAAAATTGATGCGAGTTTCCCCGAATTCGAACAAATTCTGTATAAATCATTTAAATTTAAATTTTTGTATATATATATATATATATGTTAATATATATGTATACGTGCATCTATGAAGTAAAATAATAATAATTAATATTTAAACTAGAAATAGAAATTAATATAAGATAAATTTTTATAAAAATAGGAATTTATTTATATTACAAAATAATAAGATTTAAAGGAAATAAAATATACAATTATTTATGAAGTTTACCTATATTACAAGTGATAAAATAAACAAATGAAAGATAAATGAAAACAAAATTACAAATATCTAAGAACAAATAAATTAGATAAATATGTAGGTTGGAAAAAAAAACAAAGAAAAAAATATAGAACTTCATTAGATTACAAAGTAACAGAACTAAAGATAAGAAGATGATAATATATTTCAGGTATGTAAGCTTGTATAAGAAGACAAAGGAAAACAAATAATAAGTAAATTTAGTATTTGATAGTTTAAGTTAAAATTTTATAACATTGGCTAAAATAACTTTATGCCATAAAGTATGTATTTGTATATAAAGCAAATCAGGCAAAGTAAAATATATAGCCTGTAAGTAGTAATGCTAGACGAGGAAAAAATGAACTCTTGAGTTAATTCTGGAAACACATGTTTACAAAGCATAAGACTGAAGAAAGGAAGAATGTATTCATGTTTGTACAGGCAAATGAGTATGTACACTTGAAAAGAAGAAGAAAATATACAACCACAAGTACATACGAAATAAAGAAAGATTAGTATATGTAGACATAAGGACAACCAATTTAATGCAGCCACCAAGTGATTGTCTCAGCCTCCAAAATGAGAAAAATATCACTGATAAAATTGTACAAAGCATAATATCACCTTGTATAAAAAATACATATCACATGTACAAAACTTTATAACCAGTAAACACCTCCCCTCTGTAAACACTATCTCTCTTTATATGTACATCTATTTTAGTCTTTGTTCGTGTAAAAACAACTAAGTAAAATGGAAGTAAACAACAGCTTGAAAACAACAAACAATAATTCAATCAACTCAAACCAGAAATCAAAAGATTTCAGTTAGCAAAATCAAAAGCCTGTTTTCAAACATCAAGGAACTCTATTCTTTCTTTTTCTGGAATCTAAGGTGAGCAAATTTTCCACTTTTAATACTTTGTTGCCTGAGAGTAAACTCCTTAAATCTGCCACTTTATCTTGATATTTGGATAATGCTTGAAAGTGTGATGGTTTTCATGAATGTTTTTGGTTGAATTCCTCTGTATATATATATATCTGTGTATATATATCTATGGCTCTGTTGTTCATTGTATTCACAGACTCAAGGAAACAAGAACAAATTCATATCTTCTTATCTAAATAAAATTCAAGCTATGATCATAAAGAAGAAAATGATTATAACAAGGTAAATTCATTTTTAAAAATAATTTCAGGTGGAATTATTTAGTTAGTATTTCGAAATAAGTTTTTACAGTGGAAATCAATTAAATCAGAAAAACCAAACATTTTAATTTCCTAAATTGAATCCATGATCAGATCTGTTATTGCAAAAGATGATTTTAGAGATAGAAATCTTGATTTTTAGCTTTGAATTCTAAGAGCAGTTTGTATGTGAACAAAGATTGCATTCTTTCCAATTTCAGAAAATCAAATCAAATTAAAATGCTCAAACCTGGTTTGAAGATAGTATTAACTTCTGTGATCTCGAGAAAAATGTGAAATAATTTTTCTATTATGTGAATTTGACAAACGAGGCCAAATTAGGATTTTCGTCAAGTTTTTTGCACATGTTAGTAAACGTGATGAGTTCATCATCTATGCGTGATCGAGCTCCACGTGATTCAAGGAGGTGGAAGAGGAGCGCGTTGGCGTGGTGTGGATGAAATCTGGGCGACTCCGGTGGCTTGTGGGGCGATGACGAGACGTGGCGCCGAGGAGTGGGTTACAGTTTTTTTTTTTGCGAATGCCTAAAATTTGATTTCAAACTTTCGGAGGCAACGCGAGTTTGGATTTCGTGTTTTCGTGAGATTTGCGACTTGCCGATGATCATGAAGTTCGCCGGAGAAGTGGCGTATCGCCGTGCACGTGTACGGCGTAGTAGGTGGTGTCAGAGCTGTTGTGGGATGAGCATCTCTAGTCGTTACGCGAGAAAGAGGGTGATTGCTTCGGGGTCGTACTCGAGTATATGAGAAAGTTTCCTTATGCCATAGTTTGGTTTAAGTTTAAACTTAAAACTAACTGGAAAAAAATAAAGGGGGGGAAGAAGTACGTGAGAATGGCTCGGGGGAAAGTGTGAAGAAACTCGAGTGATAACTCGAGTAAATCTGAGATTTTCTCGGGATGGGGTTTCCAAACTTTAAGTCTAAAAGGAAAATAAATTAAAGTTGATTATCTTAAATGAGTCTAAGTATTGATGAAGTAATTGATGTTTGGAAATTGTAAATTAAGAGTTTATTTTAAGTTTTAATTAATTAATTAAGATAATTAATTAAGAAGCAATTAATTAATAAAAGTGATTAAGATTAATTAATAAATAATTAAGGACTAATTAATTTATAATTAAGAATAATCAATCATTAATTAAGGATGATTAATGAAAATAATTATGTGATTAATTAATTATAATCACCCTGTTAATTCATATTACTTGTTGATGACTGATTATTATTGAATGTCTTGAACTAATTGATACGTGATATGTGATATGATACTTTGTGATATAAATTGCTTTGTGCTGAGTTGTGATTTCTGTTTCTGTGATATATTACTATATCAATATGAAAACCCCTTGATCCATAAACGACATTTGAATTTCGATGCGACAGGGAGTCGGATTCCAGTTGGTTATCCGAAACCCACATCGAATTGTAATAGTGAATCTTTGTGACTGATAAATTTATTTTATCTATGAATCTGTGAACGAAGATAAGCATTATGGGTTATACCGCTTATCGATATATCTGTGATGATTGATGTTGTGCACTATTGTGTGTAAAACCCCTGGACTACACTATACACACACAAATATGGATTTCACGTGGAAATCGGTTAAGTCAAAGATAATTTAAATTTAATGTTTTGAAATTGAAATTTTTATTTCAATTGATTTTGAAATTGAAAATTGGGGTTTAATATGAAAAGCTTTTGAAATGGGATTTCAAAGATAAAAGTTATTTTGAATAACTTAATCGAGTTTTGAAATTTAAATAATTTGATTTAAATTTGAATTCAAGTTGAAATTGAATTCTATGATTTGAAACTAGGGATTAAAGATGCTGTACAAATTATATACGGGTTAAACCATTTTAAAATTATTGATTTGGGAATTTGAATTTAATTCAAGGGTTTTAACTCGTGTAAATATAACTGGATTTTTCTGAAACGAAACTATTTGTTTTCAAATAGTAAAAGCTTTCACATAAGTAAAGGATTTCCAAATTGTGTTAACAGATTTCAAGTTTGAAATGGAATTGAAATGTTTTGAAAGTTATGAAATGAGTCTTTGATTCAAAGACCGGACTAGTTAATCCAACTTGAAATGGAATTGTTTTTAAAGACTATGAATGAATCTTTGGAAACGAGTTTTGAAAGCTATAAGTTAAATCTTGACTTAAAGATTTAACGAGTTAATTCAATTGAAATGGAAATTGTTTTGAAATCCATAAATGGATCTTTGTGAACGGGGTAAACTTTGTGAATTGAATCTTTTTGTTTAAAAGATTAAAAGTGTGGAAATTGTTTAAACCATTGAAGGTTTTTGAAATGAATCTTTTTGTTTAAAAGATTGGAAATGGTGATTTGTTTTAACCATTCGAATGAAAAGTTTTGGGCTTTAAGCTGTGATTTAACTGAGACCCCAGTATCCATATGATTTTTAATTGCGCTCGTTATTCGGTTTAGCCGGGAGAGGACCTTTGTGTCATATATCCCATTCCGAATAGTGATACGACGATATGGATAACATTTGAAGACCGGTGGTGAAGACCGGGTATTTGCGAGAGCGATAGGATGACCTATCGATTGTCTCTGCACTGAGTAGCTACAGTATAGAGATTCCCTAAGTGATGGGAAGTCCGATCAGAATTGTGAATACCCGGATTGGCAAGGGCTTCTTTGGAAGTGCCTTCGGTTTTGTTCGAACCCGGAACAGACTTGTATGGATGTGTGTCTGACATTACACTTTGAGATGTAAAGCTGGTTTCTATCAAATACATTTCTGTTGGTGGCGGAGAATTTATTCTCTTAGCTTAACACCCTTCTCTAAGACGTACGAGCTCAGAGGTTATGTAGTTGATGGCTACTAGTGATACATTCCCAATTTGGTAATGTGGCACACGAAGTGCTGATTGATCATTGTTGATCAAAGCGTGGCTTTGTGAAAAAGCGTTGCTTTGTGAAAAAGCGTTGCTTTGTGGACGAGACTTCGTCGAGCCTCACAACCCGGTAATGGTCGAAACAGGAATGTTGCGGCAAAGGTTTGTAGGGGTAGCGCCCCTAGGGTATGTCATTTCCTTCTGGATAAAGGGTGGTATCATGGTATGGAGCCCAGATACTTAACTCATGTGGACACGGTAATTTATTACTGTATGATGTTGCTTTGTTGGTTTTCGGGATCCCGCGGATAAAGGTCGGTAACGACCGGGGGATGACATGACTCGTGTGTTAGTTACCTAGTTACAGCTGTACAGCGTGAGGTAGCGTTAGTGTGCTAGTTACCTAGTTACAGCTGTACAGCGTGAGGTAGCGTCGGCCTTTTGTTTGCAGAGATCCGGTTAGGATCCAGGGCGTCTTTCCAGAGGCGTTTCTATTTCGGTAAGGAAGTTCCTTAGCCTGATCATTTGTTGGAAATCCAAAGAAACAATACGAACCCTGTACGGTTTTAGTTGTATTACCTGCTATGGAATGTGGCGGTAACCTGCTATTGAACGTAGTAGCTATAGTAGGCATACAACAATGGGTGTATGCTGGCTAAGATTAATATTATATTTTCGAAATGGTTTTCGACACTATGCACTAATGATAATAATATCGAATGATTTTGCGTAGTAAGCATTTTTGACTATCATAAGAAGAAATCTCCTCCAATTCTGCGATTGCATTGTGTGTGTGGTGGGAGGTCTTATGGTAGTTTCATTTTCGAAAAGCATTGCGGGTTTCAATGTTTAAAATGCTTTTGTTTTAAAGATAAACTGTTTTTGTTGCTCACACCAGTCCCATGACTGATCCGGAGTTTATTGTTCCCTTCTTAAACTCTGGGTGCCCACTATTTTCCACACGGGCAGTCTAGAGTTGGGTTTATCAGATATTCAGGTTTAGTAGATTGTTGGGAGCTGGTTCAGTTCTTGGAGTTCATGGACCGACGCTGCTTATCTTGGAGCATTCTATTGGAGACATTCTATCCGCTGCTGGTGTTATCTATTTTCTTTCCGCTGCTATTTCTTGTATCATATCTCTGATGTATATTGATATCTGTTGTATCATTCTGTTGTACCTGTCATTGTATCAATGTTATGTAATTGATATATTCTTTTTCCGCTGTGTTGTTATACTTAATGGTGTTATAAGCTCCGGCGAATCGGATTTGAACGGTCGAATCTACGGCATTCTAGTACAAGGTGAAGTACGGATGTCGATTTTCGAACGCGCAAAATCCGAGTCGTTACATAATCTCTGTGACTACTGGTGTATTATTGCTAGATGTTGATTTATCATATGTTTGTGCTTCATCATTTTCTTCAAGCTGTTGTGCTAGCCACTCATGTGTATCACTTGTACTGTAATCAGATTTTGTTTCTGCAGTAGATTGTGATCTTTCAAGTCTTCCATTGTTTTTCTGTTCTTCCTGAATAGTTAATTCTGGTATAGTAGGCAAGCATACTTTGACATAATCAGTGCATTGATTTGCTGTGTTTTTACTGTCTGCTAGTCTTTTATCTGCAAAAGAAAAATTATTTTCATTAAACATAACATGTCTTGATATATAAATCCTACCACTTTTGTCAAGACATTTGTATCCCTTTTGGTTTGTAGCATACCCTAAAAATGTACAAGGACTTGACCTTAAACTCAATTTATTTTTGCTGTAGGGCCTAAGGCAGGGAAAACATAAACATCCAAATGTTTTAAGAATATCATAATCAGGTTTAATACCATATAAGTTTTCATATGGACATTTATGATCAAGCACTTTACTTGGCATCTTGTTTATAAGATAAACAGCTATGGTGAATGCCTCCTGCCAATATTTTAATGGTAAAGACCCTTGTGATAATAGTGTTAGACTTGTGTCAACTATGTGCCTATGTTTTCTTTCGACAAGCCCATTTTTCTCAGATGTGTAAGGGCAAGTGACTCTATGTAATATACCTCTGTTTTGAAAATATTTTTTAAGTGGGTAAAATTCAGCCCCTCCATCAGTTTGCATATTTTTTACCTTATAATTAAACTGTTTCTCAGCTAATGAAATAAACTGAATTAAAGCATCATGAGTTTCAGATTTAGATTTGAGAAAAAATATCCATGTGTATCTACTATATGCATCAACAAAAGATAAGTAGTACCTGTACCCTTGTGTGGAATTCAATGGGGCTGGTCCCCATAGATCTGCAGCTACCAATTCAAAAGGATTTTTATATGTAGTTTCAGAGTTACTGAAAGGCAATTTGTGGCTTTTTCCTAATTGACAGTGTGTGCATATATCATAAGTGTCATTATTTT
Organism: Allium fistulosum; assembly: GCA_030737815.1. Taxonomy (NCBI): domain Eukaryota; kingdom Viridiplantae; phylum Streptophyta; class Magnoliopsida; order Asparagales; family Amaryllidaceae; genus Allium; species Allium fistulosum. Next base: position 583,037,003 of record CM060906.1, on the reverse strand, counting down.
GAAAAGAAATTTTATTATCCATCAGAAATCATTTTACAATTTTCTTACTAGGATGCCCTAGTTTACAATGCCAATGATCTAAAATATTTCTTTTATTTTGAACACTGGTGTGAACATTGTTGCACCAATATTCCTTTACTGTAGGTTCAGATTTCTTCACAGCATTAAATTTGTACAGTCCCTTACTCAAACTACCCTGCAATAATATATCTTTACTTAGCAAATCTCTAACTAAACAAAAGGTTGGGTGAAACTCAAAGTATACTTTGTTGTCATTAGCAAATTGAGATACGCTAATTAAATTCTTTTTTATCTCAAGAACTCTCAATAAATTGTTTAAATATAATTCTCTTTTACCTTGAATAGTTCCTCTGCCAACATGTGATATACTTGTTGTTTCACCATTACCCAAGTGTATAGCTTGCATACCTGTGTAACTCTTGTTGCCTAAATTGAGATTTTGAAGGTTACTTGTCACATGATTAGTTGCTCCTGAGTCTGGGTACCAATCATCCACGTTTGTGTTGTCTAACCTGGCTTCATCTGAATTGATTGACTGAGTTCTGGAACTTTCATTCTTGTTTTTCTGCTGTTGATCCAGTTGTGTCATATTGATATTGGGATTTCCTTGAGTTTGCTGTGTAGTAGTGAAGTCTTTATTAAATCTGAAATAGCACTTGCTAGCTATATGACCAAAATTTTCACATATTTGGTATTTCACTCTATTGTTGTTGCTCCATCTTCCTCTTCTCCTTCCTCTTTATGTGTAATTATTTCTTTGACCATTTTGTTTGCTTTCTTGATTTGCTGTGTTGCCCTGTTGCACTTTGTTTCTTGAACTGCTAGCATAGTTTATTGAGAATTCACTTTGCATAGCCTTTCTTTGTTCAATTCTGCCCTCATGAGCAAGTAAAGCAGATTGAACAGACTGTAAGTTTGGTAGAGTTTGTTGTGATGCTATAAAAGTTACCACTGATTCATATTCATCATCAAGTCCATTTGTTATGGTGAGAATTTGCTCGCTTTCAGAAACTTTGTGACCAATTGCATTAAGTCTATCACATAAATTCTTGATCTTTGCAAGATATTCTCTCATTGGCATATCACTTTTTCTTGAATTTTGCAACTGTCTTTTAAAATGCATAATTCTTGCGGCTGATTGTGAACTGAATATTTGTTCTATTGATGACCAAATTTCATACGAGGAGTTGCATCCAACAATTTGTGATAATAGACTTGAGCTGATGGATGATAGTAACCATGATGATAGTAAGTTATCTTGCTTTAGATATCTTGAGTATTCTGGGTTACTAATCGTTGCTCCATTATCTTCTTCTATGACTGCAGGTGGTACAGCTATTGTCCCTTTGATATAGTCTTGGAGGCCATATCCCTTCAAGGCTGTTTCAATCTGATATTTCCAGAGTATATAGTTGTCTTCATCAAGTGGGATGGTGATAATCTTACTTTTGGGTTTGATTAATCCTGTGTCTGATACAACAGTTTGCCTTTTATCATTTCTTGAAGTGGTTGATGATCTTTCATCACCTGTTTCTTTGTCTGACATCTTTGCAATTGACTAATCTGGTTTCTTGAATGTGTAATGCAGCCAAATAGTATTGGCGAGGCACTGCAGGTTCAGAAAAAATGTGGGAGATGAAATAACTCGATGATGATTCAAATCTGAGGGGAATCACCAAGAATTGTTGCAGCCAGTCAAGAATCTGAAGTTGTTCGGATTCTTGCTAGGCGTGGCACAATCAATTAGAAAGGAGGATACTGGTGGTGCTGGAATCAAGGAAGGGTATAACTCTCCGATGATGAAACTTAACTGAGGAGAGAGTAAAGAGCAATTTTGAAATAAGAGAAAGATACAAGAAATTGCTGATCTTGAAATTTTATGCCGTTAGGCTCTTAAAATGCTCTGATACCATATTACAAAATAGTATTGTATTGCAATATTTCTCAGTTACAAAAAGAATGATATACAACATGTATTTATACAAACAAATACAGCCCAAAACCCAAACTGGTAATCCTCACTTAATAATAAGAATTGATCTTAACCGCTGGATCGGATGGCTGTGATTGAGTTTGCAAGTAGTTTTGGATAGATAAGAGAAAGCACACCAGAGATGTATTCACAATAGTAATATGCTAAATTAAAATGTCATAGCATATACAAAGGTGTTATGTAAGAAAATATCGACTGCTTTAGTTAGCATTTATAGAAAGTCGCATCAATAATCTTAGGATATCATCAGCACACAATGAGGCACTAACGATTTTACGATAGGAAATTTCAATTCCTGAAGAATTTGTTTATAGCATATTTGAGATGGCAAAGTTTTACAAGAACATACAGTTGAAAATGTTTAATTAGTTTGCCAAGTATGTTTCAAATCAACCTCCTATCATACTGAATACTTAGGTAGAAACTTTCTATCATCTCAGTACTATGTAAAAGTTGACATTTTCAAATTTGCAAAATGAAGTAGTTGTTGGTGTTCCAGTAGTTCAGTTTGTTGCCACACTATTGATATCATTGCTGTCATTCTTATAACCAGTAATCCGTCACTGCAACAACAAAGCGTGTGCATCATATAGTAACTAAATAAAATACAATAAACATACCTAATTTGACCAGGTACATGGTTCATATATATGCTCATACAATTTGCCATGTGGTCAATTTAATGGGCCCGTTCAATATTAGGAATACATACCCATTGTTTGAATTTGGAATTGTCCATGAAACATCCAAATTCCTCTACTGGAACTCCTATATAAAGGCCACATATTCAACCTTGCTATCATCAAACAAAAAGTTCCAGTATCATCATCGCTTATAATTCTACTTAAATTTCTAACTTCGTCATTGGAACAATATGAGCTCAATGAAAATTTTCACCGTCTTTGTTATAGCATACTTTTTCTCTGGACTTATGCTGTCTGCTCATGCTGAAGAGATAGCGCCATCTCCAATGAAGAGTGATGTTGCATCGGTGGATCAAGGGATAGCTTATGTATTGATGCTTCTTGCTTTGCTTGTTACCTATCTTGTTCATTGATTTTATTTATCTATTTATTTATTATAAAGATTCAGTTTGTTCTTTTATATATGCTTGATCAAAATTTGTAAGACTGTCAAAAGTTTGTCTAATTGGCCTTTCAAATCTGTAATGAATTCTTCTGCGTGTATACATGGGATATATTCAGTCGTCCAGAATAAAGCAGCCTTTTTTTGCTTTTCAATTTAGTCAACTGGATTCATATATACAATGGTGATCACATTAAAGTTAACTTATTTAATATTATTATCATGTTATCATCAGTAGTAATCATTTTGTAATTGAATCTGATGAACTACCTTACAGCACAAAATTTACCTGTATAACCTACACTAGATCAGCATGATGCCTGTAACATTTTAAAGTGCTCCCAAGTGTTTGAAATGATTAAGAACTTATTTATAGCCCACTCCTTAATGTATAGATGTTACAAGCGGTATGCATGTAATCCTTCTTTTAAATCGTGCATGATAGAACTAAGCTCATCTGGATCAGGAGTGAAGAAGATTCCAAAAAAATGACTATTATTTTCAATTAAGAAGATGCATTAGCCAATTCATTTAATAATATTAGTAGCTGCACCACATCCTTCATATTAAATAGACCATCAAGAGTTTTCTACATTAGTTTCAAAATGGACTACGCATCTGCTTTAAGCGTTTTTCATTCATCATTAATTACTTTAAATATGCAACATTCACTGCATTAGATTTGTAGTCATAGTGAAGGTGTTTATGATATTTGAGTACAATCGTGCATGAGATTACACAAAGTAGTGTCTTTTGGTCAAAGAGGTCTATTTTATAATCTATTTATTTTATAGATTCCGTTATTATACATTATAAATTGAGGCCTCCAATTTATATTTAGTGAAAGTACTTTAATCCGCTTTTGATAGTCTGATAATTCCGACAATGGGTTAATTTAAAACGGATTAACATGTCATGTTAAGAATATATTTGTACATTTAAAAAAATAAATTAAAATCCGCCGTCATATTTCATAAAAAAATTAATAGATATATGTATCTTTATAGTTATATGGATACATAAGAACTTCTGATAGTTTGATGATTATGACAATTCTTAATTTGAAATACTCCACTTATTGTGTTAGGAATATATTTTTACATTTTAAAAAATAAATTGAAATCCACCATCATATTTCACTAAAAAAATCAAAATTTTCCATAATTATAAATCAAGATCGATATATTATATGCAATTATATGCATACATATGAACCCTTTTAATAGTTTGATGATTACGACAATGATTAATTTGAAACAAATCCAATTATTATGTTAAGAAGATATTTTTACATTCAAAAATATAAATTAAAATCGGTCGTCATATTTTACAGAAAAACAATTTTTTCATTAGTTATTCGTCAAAATCTATAAATATATGATATTCTTATATAACACTACTACAACAACAGTCATTTCCGATGGCAGCTAGCCATCGGCCGCCGTTGCTAGCCATCGGAAAAGCCGTCGCTATGGCGTATGCGCTTTTCTTTGGTTGGCGACGATATCGACGACTATTTGGCGACGACTACTCACGGCACTTTTCGACGGTTTTGTGACGCTCCTCGGTGTCCACATGCCTCCATGTAATCGTCGAAAACCGTCGCTAGCTGTCGGAAATTGACGATCAAAGTGCCGTCGGTAGATGTCGAAAATCCGGGCAATTTTTTTTTGTTCCTACAGCCATTCGATTCCTGTACTACACATACATATCAAAACTCAATTTCGCATATATCCAATATCCAAACTCAATCAACACATAATTAATTTATATCAAATATCCAACTCAATCCCCACCAATTCAATATTTAAAACAATAAAACAAACAATACACTAAATAATCAACATCAAACATCCAATATATACAATCAACATCTAACATGTCAAAATAAACCAACATATCATCCAACATAGCGTCAAAATGTATCAACCATATCCAAATACATCAATTTCATAATATCCAAACATAAACGTAAAGTAACATACCCATCAAGACTCATCATCAGCTCCGGAACCACCCGACGAAAAAAATAACCCACGCTGCTGCACCTCAACCAAGCGCTGGTTCAACTGCGCCATCTCAGCAGCACGACAGTAGTCTTTCTCCTGCAGCTTCGCAATCATAACTCTAAGCTCCGCGATCTCTTCTTTGTTCTGAGCTTTTTGATATGCTTTCGGCGAGGACCTAGCCTGCAGATAATCAAGAGATATGTCAAAAAATCAGAAATGTAATTTAGTGACTAGTGTAAATTAAGAAGGAACAAATAAGTAAAGCATAATCAATTGTTAAAATAGTAATGATATATTTTTTCAATGACAACTTTTTCTGATTATTGGTTTAAACTTACAAGTTAGTAAATTTTTAGAAATTACCGCTTGATTTCCAAAGCCATAACGTCTATTTCGCGATGTGGGTTCCATGATAGACTCAAAAATCACGTCTCATCAGTGGTCGACGAACCCCATCCGGATCCCTCCAACATTTGTGCTCGTGCTTCTGCAATTCCTACAACGGAAAATAAAATATAATTGAAATTCACACAACATTATTCTAATTATTCTTTATAACTAATTAATTAAATTGATCAATAATAACTTCTAATTTAAAATATGCTTGCATAGGATTCGCTTGCTTTATCGTCACTCCATGTGTACGATATTGAGTCATCTTCGTTTGTTTGCTTGGTGGCATGAGTATGAGCAAATATGTCCATATAGAAGTTGGGACCGCCGCGCTCTATTTTTTGAAATAATTAGTACGTATTACTGTTGTTTATACAAAATTAAATAAGTTAATAACTATTTGTAATTGCAATTAATAAATTTACCAGATCCTCACGATGATCTTAGAATGATTTGGAGCCACCGCGATGTATAACTGGGTTCTTGTTCCTATTTGCGGAGTTCCTCTCTGACTCCGCCTACAAATTTAAATTGAACATTATATTTCAGTTTTAAATTATGTATTATATACAGGAAAAAATTAAAATGATATATGATAAACTTACCTTGAATTCATCACTATTCCACCAAGCAACCCAAGCATCCCACAGGCTTGAGCCCATCCAGTCAGGCTTCTTTTCCGAATTATGCCAGACACAATGTCCCGGTAATTCTTAAACATCTTGGAAGTCCAATGGCGCTGGCAAAGGTCAAGGTCTTCTTCCTGCAAGTCTACCGCCTCCTATACGTTGAAATAATATAAGTAATACATTTATACTTAGTCAACAAATTGTAAAGTGGTAATATATAATGATACATAAATTTACACTTACAAGGAAGTCCTATCAAATACTCGCCCTGACGGTGGCTGGGAACTTACCCCACCTAGGCCAACAATTAGTCATCCTACTTATACGCCCGCTTGGAAATACTAACAACAATCTGTGAAGGCTCCAGCTCGAATCCCCTATGTTAAATATGATACAGACCTTTAATAAATAATGACTAATATATCATATATAAACTATTTATAACGTTAAGTAAATTTAATACTTACGACCCATCCGCTTTTGGTTGTAGCTTTACTACGGTAAGTGGTCGCTGCTCTGATGGGCTGCTACATGGACAAATGCTTCAACAATTTGCACCTACTACATGGACAATGAATTTCTCTACCGTTTCCATTATTACTTAAAGCGAATTCAATAAATACGTTTACACCATTATAAAAATGTTTCCTTATTGAGCCTCTCATTTCCATTCGAGGATGATACATCCAGGTCCGATTAACAAAACAATCGAGCATTTTTCCTATTTAAAAAAATATGATAGAGATTAAAAAAAGTATTAATCATTTATGGATTGACATTTAATCTTTCAAATCATTTATTGATTAATATTCATTTATGCATTTTAGGGATTGACACAAATTATGAATATAAATTTTTAGTTTATTATTTTCTACTTTGATGGTCGGTCATCCTACTTCTAATTACAAACACAGTAGTAATTACATTTCGTAAATCATTTCATTTTAAACGATTCAACAAAATTTCGGCAGCACTTCCCCTTTGTTCCCTGTATCGTATGCAAATGCGTGTACACAGAGAATAAAAAGGAATTGCCATAAAAATTTTGTAGACCGTTTAAAATTAAATGATTTACAAAATGCAACTACTTTATTGTGTTTGTAACTTGTCCAATACAGGGACAAATCCGATGAATATAGATGTTCGTTCTCTGACAAAAACGAATTTTCATACAACGATCATATACAATACTTGTAAGACGAGGCAAAAAACTCTCTAAGGGATATTAATTATATACATAACATATATTAGCATATATAATTCATTTATGCATTGTAATGTTTTAATAATTATATAACATATTATTTTTTTTCCATTTTTTATAAAATCTTATATGTTTTCAATCATAACAAATTATGGATAATATTATATTTCAAAAAAATAAACACTACAAGAAAACTGTGGTTTACCTACGCCAAAATGGCGTAAGCGGGGCGTAGGTAAATACAGCAACTACGTAGCCCCTACGCCAATTCTGCCGTGGGTAAAATCTGCATAGGTAATAAAATACCTACGTCTTACCTACGCCGTCCGTGGAGTTGTTTCCTACGTCTTTCCTACGCCATAATTTTTCTATGCCTTCCCCACACCATTTTGTTCCTACGGTTTTGTTACGACATTTTTACTTCTTTAGCTACTCACGTCTTTCCTACGTTATTCGTTTACCTACGCCTTCCCTACGTCCAGTTTTCCTACGCTTTCCCTACGTCATTCATTTATCCACGGTTTACCTACGCCTGTGTTTTTAATGTTTTTCCTACGCCATGCACACGACATTTTGCTGCATCAATATTCCATTTACTTACGCCTTCCCTACGTCTTTTCTGAAGCAAATTTGATATATTACTATTGAATTTCATTTCACCACATTAAATAGAAACTAAAATCAACTTATTTTATGTATATACACATTCCAACAAAAAGATTAACGTCAAACCATTCATCTTTAATTCAAAAAACAAATATCTCATTCATATTACAAAGTCAAATAATATTAATCAAGTTCCTATATGTTAAAATAATACGATAATATGTTTATGATACATGACATCATACAGATACCATTAAGAAAGTTTTCAATACCCTCATCCCTCACGATGATCATTCGGCTCTCCATCAAATCGCTATCGAGGCATCTCGGTGAGTTGTTCATACTGCATCTTCAGCATTTGAATCTCCCCTTCTTGACGCTCCACATTTCCTCTAGTTTGGCTCTAGTCTGTGCTTCTCCCTTATTGATGCTATAAGTGGCGTCTTTGTATTTCTGCATTTTATCAAATATTGCATCAATTTCTACATTTTAAACTAATTGAAATAATGTTTTGTTGAAAGTTTAAATACTTACTCTAGGGATATTGCCATAATATGGCCTACGGTCCTTTCTTTTAGCTATAGCACTGGTAAGCTTGTCGAATACTTCTTCCTCGACTTCATATGAAATTAATGTGCCTTGACTTTTCAATTCTTCGATTCTAGCTTGATATTGTGCCTGTATTTGTAATTTTCCAAATAAATTTTGATTGATTTATTCGTTCTAAAACAATAGTCACTTTACCCTGCTCAGAGTTGGACCTTGAGAAAATGATGCAGAAATTTGAACTAGAAAAAAAATAAGCAACATGAGAAATGTGCTTTTTTATTTTAAAAAAGAACACCCATTTGCTTTGTTTTATGTTCACAAGACTATACTCTGTTTTCTTTTGCTTATATTTTTGAGCCGCTAATTTCAACTAGCGCCTGTAGTTTTTGTTTTTGGAAAATGCAATTACATCATCACAATGATCTATTTATGTACTAGGAAGCAATTTATTAATATCCTGTAAACATTTACTACTTGTTATTTCCTGGATATGAAGAATAGTCCAGACTTAATTTTAGGAATGTAAGACTCATGTACATCTCATTGAGCTTTGGACCAGATTCAGCTTTTGAAACATTAGATATTTCATGAGAATATCCAAATTTATTTCTAAATCTTGTGACAAATATTATGCTTATGACGTCTAGTTAGAAAAGTCAAAAATATATAAATTTCTAACTTCATTCTAACTTACGTAGTATGTTTTTAGCATAAAACTGAACCTACCCCATTAGGTGTGATCTATTTATGTTTCATATGACAGATACAGGTTATGACAAGTGATAAGGAAGCATGCAATTAACATGACGAATATGAAAATACAAATGAACCAAAACACCCGCTACATTTGGGAGCAGATATATATCACTCTGGCTTAAAATGTTCAAAATCTTTTATACAATTATGTTTGTCGTGGATTCACCTTTATTGTATTTTGGTCTGACTATAAAAAGATCATAAATATTTTCTTTGTTGAAATCATTGTTTCAGCTTATATTACTATTTATGGGAGTGTATGGCCAGTAAAAAATTTTATTATCTGGTACTGTCAATGAGGTACTTATCTAAAGATGCCTGCAATAGAAATTTCATTGTGTCTACCTCAAATCTTTTTCATATAGCTCACAAAAGACAACATCAATTACTTATTTTGCAAGAATTCTTACCCAACATTGGCTTACCAGAAAACTCCGACCCTTGTTACGGAGGAGGAGTCCGACATGGATGCATTAGTCGATGGATTGGCAGCATCAACTTCAAGGGAAGTAGGATGAACAACGGGAGACATGATCTGCTGCTCTGCTGACTGTGATCCCGATCCATCTTGACCACTAGGAGATGCACTAGGTTGTATTGCGGCAGATGTGTTGTTGCCAGAAAGACGTAGAGCAGCTCGTTTCATGGAACGACGATGACGATCAGCTCGAGTAGACATGTCTGTTAAATGCAATTACTATAACATAGAGAAATACATATGATTTGAAGAATTAAATATACAACAAACCAATTAAAACAACATGAACTGAAGACTAAATACCCAAAGATAACTAAGCATACAAGAGTGATTTGAAGTAAAAATTCATACTAGTAGAAAAATCAAACAAGCATATTAATGAAAGCATGCTACCAATCAACATTATCATCATAACTTCCATTATTTACACTATCATATTCATCTTCACATTCATCAACTTCGACATCTTCATCAACTTCAATATCATTTTCATCAGCTTCGATATCATAATCAACTTCGACGTCATCGTCAACCTCTACTCCATCAAATACTTCATTATGAAGTGGTCCGATGTCGTCAATGTCTTCAGTGATTTACAGTAGTCCAATATGGTCCAATTCATTCTGATATGGTTGATCTTCGCTTACGATCATGTTCGAATTGAATGACCATCTTGACTTTGTTTTAACAACAGCCCACCAATCCGCTTTATTGTTGTTCATAGCAGGATAGGGTACATAATAAACTTGAGTCACTTGCAGGATAGGATACTGTCCATTTTGTAGTTACATATTCAGTAGTGTCTTTTAAATGCCTAAAAAAAATGGAAGCTCCAGTTGTTTATTGCTTCTTATCTTTGCCATGAGTCTTGAATTTCTTTTAGATGATGAGAGAAGAGGTTTTTCAGGCAATGGAAGTGAACAGAGGTTGGAATTAAAGAGTTTTTTAGAGAGTATAGTGCGTGGGGAGAGAGACCTGTTTAAGAGAGGAGAAGAAGAACATTGCAAAAGATCTACAGAAATGAAAGAAAATTTTGTGGAAGAAGAAGAAGAAACTCCTGCATACTCCAAACCCTATCTGATTTTCGTAGACTGACTGGACTTGCTATACATCTGAGCAAATTCCAGATATTGGTTGCTGGACTCAACCAGCAGCAAAAGGAAAGCATCATTAGACTATCAAAGCTTCAGGAGATCTCTACTTCAGCTCATTATTTAGGTCTCTCTATCATCTCCAAGAGAATTACTTCTACCTGTTAGCATACTGTTTGGCCTTTTTGGCCTTTTATCTGTTTGGCCTTTTATCTGTTTGGCCTTTTATCTGTTTTCTATCTATATAAACCTATCTCTGTAACCCTAATGTTATCAATCTTCTTGCTCAGCCGTATTGCTGAATAATATGAATTATCTTCTTCTTCTTCTTCTTCTTTGATTTTATAAACGTTTTACAAACGTTAACATGGTATCAGAGCAAGGTTCCTGTTTTTGCCTCGTCGCTGCCTCAACCTGAAACCCTAGCCTGCCTCAGCCCGAAACCCTAGCTTTGTTGTCAAGCTCTCAGCCTCCAGCCCCAAAACCCTAGCCCCCTCTGCCGATCTTCCCTTAGCCCGAAACCCTAGCCCCAGCCCCAGCCTCTGCCGCTCGTTCCAGCCCCAGCCCAAACCTCTGCCGCTCGATCTCCATAGCCCCAGCCCCACAGCCCCAGCCTCTGCCGAGCCCCAGCCCCACAGCTCCAGCCCCAGCCCTTGCCGCCCGATCTCCCCAGCCCCAGGCCCTGCTGCCCTCGTCCCTGCAGCCCTTGTCCCCACCAAAACCCTAGCACACCGAAACCCTAGCCCATTTGATACCAGACTCAACCTGAAACCCTAGTTCCTTGTAACAGTTGCTGACTTCAAAATATGGCAGGAGGTGATGATTCATTACAGGCTATTAGTGTTCGTCTAGATGGAAAAAACTATTCTTATTGGAGTTATGTCATGAAAAAATTTCTGAAAGGAAAACAGATGTGGGGATATATTTCTGGTATTATTGTGGCTCTTGAAACTACTAATGTTGAATCAATGGAGAAATGGGATACCAATAATTCAAAGATCATTACTTGGATTAATAATTCCGTTGAGAATAAAATTGGTATGCAATTGGCTAAGTATGATACTGCTAAGCAAGTCTGGGACTATTTGGAGCGACTTTTTGTGCGCCCTAACTTTACCGTTCAATATCAATTAGAGGCTGATATTCGGTCATTGTCTCAGAATGATCGAAATATTCAAGATTTTTATTCTGAAATTACTGCTCTTTGGGATCAATTGGCTATGACTGAGGATGCTGAGCTTAGGTCATTTGCTCCATATATCGCTCGTAGGGATGCACAACGTCTTGTTCAATTGTTGATGGCTCTTTGACCAGAGTATGAGCATTGTCGTGCGTCCATCCTACATCGCACTCCTTTACCTTCTGTTGACTCTGTTCTACATGAATTGTTAGCTGAAGAAACTCGCATGAAGTCTCAAACTGAGAAAGTTGCACAGACCTCTTCTGCGTCTGTTCTTGCTACGGGGATTTTACCAATCCCGTCTCAACGCAACAAAATAAATATCAAGAATGGTCGTGATTGTAATTACTGTAAACAACCAGGCCATTGGAAAAATCAATGTCCTGAATTATTAGCTCGTCAAAAAAATCAAAAGCAAGGTGATAGACCACAACAGCAACAACGTGGTAGCCAACAACAGTCCTTCTCTACTACACAAGGATATGGACAGTCACGTGGTAGTTCTCAGCCTAAGACTGCTGCATTGGTACATCCTTCTGGTGAATCAGGTGTGCACTCCTCTATGGACTCTCTTGCAGAACAATTTCAGAAGTTCCTTGCTAGCCAGTCTTTGTCTCAAAACATGACTGCTCCTCAGTCTCAGCATTTTGCCATGTCAGCTCCCTCCATATCAGGTTTGAATTCTCCTTTGTGGATTTTGGATTCTGGTGCTTCATATCATATGTCCCATGATTGTTCATCATTTATATCTATGTCTTTTGATTCTCGCTCACCTTCTATTTTGACTGCTGATGGCACACCTTTGCCATTAACAGGAATCGGTACAATTCAAACCACACACGTTTCCCTCCCAAATGTTTATTGCATTCCTAAATTAACTATGAACCTTGTGTCGGTCGGACAACTTTGTGATCTTGGATATCTTGTTCATTTTTCTTCTACCACTTGCTCTGTGCAGGATCCCAACTCCAAGAAGGTGATTGGGACAGGCCGTAGGCAGGGCGGTCTCTATGTTTTGGATGACTTACACATTCCAAGTCATGTCGCTGCTGCCAGTATTGACCTTTCTTCTTTTCATTTAACTCCATTGTCTTCTAAGTTTTATTTGTGGCATTCTAGACTTGGTCATATTTCAAGCTCTCGTCTTAAATTTTTATGTAATTCTGGTGTTTTGGGAGATTTACGTTCTCATGATATTTCAGATTGTAGTGGTTGTAAACTTGGAAAATTTTCTGTTTTACCCTTTAATCAAAGTCTTTCTACTTCTACTGCACCTTTTGATTTAGTTCACTCTGATGTTTGGGGTCCAGCACCCATCCCTACAAAAGGTGGGTGCAGATATTATGTCTCTTTTATCGATGACTTTACTCGTTATTGTTGGATTTTTCTGATGAAACGTCGTTCTGAGTTTATCGATATATATATACTGCCTTTCAAGCATATGTTAAAACACAACACTCTGCTATTGTTAAATGCTTTCGTTCTGATTTAGGGGGGGAATATACTAAGGGAGACATTTCTAACATATTCACGGCTGATGGTACTTTGCATCAGTCTTCCTGCACTGATACCCCGCAACAAAATGGTGTTGTTGAAAGAAAACATAGACACATTGTTGAAACTGCCCGTTCTATGATTCTTTCAGCTAGTGTTCCAAAAGAATTTTGGGAAGAAGCTGTTCTTACTTCCGTTTATCTTATTAATAAAATCCCAATTTCTCATAATTCTGGTATTTCTCCTCATGCCAAGTTGTTTGGTCAAACTCCCGATTACTCACACCTAAAAGTGTTTGGTTCTACTTGTTTTGTTCTTCGTCCGCACGTAGAGCGTACAAAATTATCTTCGCGTGTTGCTATATGTGTTTTTCTTGGGTATGGTATTGGACAAAAAGGCTATCGCTGTTATGATCCTTCTTCAAATAAACTATATGTTTCTCATCATGTTTCCTTTATTGAGCATATTCCCTTCTACTCTATTCCAGCTAGTCCTCATAATATGACTAAGTTTGATCTTATTCACATTGATCCATTTCCTGCTGATAACCCCTCTGATTCACCACTCATTACCATTGAAACACCGTCATCTATACACTCTGTTCCTCCTCCTTCTGCAGGTGACACTTTATCTCCTGCTACTACAGTTCAAACACCTCCTGTGATGACAGATCCTGTTCAACCTCGCTATCCCACTCGCACACGTAAATCTACTCAATTATCAGATTTTGCTTACTCTTGTTACTCTCGGGCTTTGCTTCATTTCTTGTTTCCATTGACACTTTCCATGAGCCTTCTTCTTACTCGGAGGCTGTTCGTTCTCCTGTGTGGCAACGTGCTATGTCTGAGGAAATGTCTGCTTTAGACAAAACAGGTACCTCGGATCTTGTATATCTTCCTACTGGGAAGAAAACTATTGGTTGTCGATGGGTATATAAGATTAAAACCAAGTCAGATGGCTCTATTGAGCGATACAAAGCTCGTTTAGTTGCTAAAGGATTTGCCCAAGAGTATGGCATGGATTATGAGGAGACGTTTGCTCCTGTGGCTAAGATGACATCTGTTCGGGTTCTTATTGCTGTTGCATCCAGTCGTAAGTGGGACATCTCTCAAATGGATGTTAAAAATGCTTTTCTTAATGGAGATCTTAAGGAAGAAGTTTACATGGTTGCTCCACCTGGCGTTTCTCATGCTCCAGGTCAGGTTTCCAGGCTTAAGAAAGCTCTATATGGTCTTAAGAAAGCACCTCGTGCTTGGTATGAAAGATTTTCGAATGTTGTTACATCACTTGGTTTTACCTCTAGTTCCCATGATTCAACACTCTTTGTCAGAGTAACTTCTGCAGGCCGTATTCTTCTTCTACTATATGTAGATGATATGATCATTACAGGTGATGACAGTAATGGTATTATGAGCATTAAAGCCACATTGTCTCGTTGTTTTGATATGAAGGATTTGGGTCATCTACGTTATTTTTTAGGCATTGAAGTAGCTTCCTCAGAAAAAGGCTATCTTCTTTCCCAATCCAAATACGCCACTGACATTATTCATCGTGTTGGTCTTACTGATACACGTCATGTTGATTCACCACTTGAGGTAAATGCCCGATATACTCCGACAGATGGGAGTCCTCTTTCTGATCCCACTTTATACCGTTCTATTGTTGGTTGCCTTGTATATCTGACCATCACTCGTCCAGATATTGCCTATGTTGTTCACATTGTTAGCCAGTTCGTATCTTCCCCTACCTCTGTTCATTGGGCTGCTGTTATGCGCATTCTTCGTTACTTGCAAGGAACACTTTATCAGAGTCTTTTGTTTCCATCGACCTCATCTTTGGAGCTTCGTGCTTTCTCTGATGCAGATTGGGCTGGTGATTCAACGGATAGAAAATCCACAACTGGCTTTTGCATATTTTTAGGTGATTCCCTTATTTCATGGAAGAGAAAGAAACAGGATGTTGTTTCTCGGTCTTCTACTGAGGCAGAGTATCGGGCTATGGCCTCCACTACATCTGAGATCATTTGGTTACGCTGGCTATTGGAAGATATGGGTGTTTCGATTTCCTCTTCCACTCCTATGTATTGTGACAATAAGAGTGCTATTCAAATTGCTCACAATACTGTTTTTCATGAGCGCACCAAACATATTGAGATTGACTGTCATTTCACTCGGTATCACTTGCTGCATGGAACCATTTCTCTGCCTTTTACTTCGTCATCGACGCAACTTGCAGATTTCTTCACGAAGGCTCACACTATCGAACGTCATAGATTTTTCATTGGCAAACTCTCAATGCTTCTTGCTGTACCATCGCGTGTTTGAGGGGGGATGTTAGCATACTGTTTGGCCTTTTTGGCCTTTTATCTGTTTGGCCTTTTATCTGTTTGGCATTTTATCTGTTTTCTATCTATATAAACCTATCTTTGTAACCCTAATGTTATCAATCTTCTTGCTCAGCCGTATTGCTGAATAATATGAATTATCTTCTTCTTCTTCTTCTTTGATTTTATAAACGTTTTACAAACGTTAACACTACCAACTGCTTGCCTCTATATGAGAAAATTACTGGTAAACTTTCCAGTTAGCCCAACACCACGCTATCTTTAGCTGCCAGACTCACTGTGATTAACTCAATTGCAGCAGCGATGGCTTCCTACTGGTCCAGGCACTTTATTCTCCCTATTAAACTAACAACCATGATTGCTGCTGCAACGAATAGATTTCTATGGCATGTAGCCCCCTTCTCTACTAAAATAATTCCAATAGACTTTAAGAAAGTTCAGCTTCCAAAAGAAAATAAGGGTCTTGGTATTATTAATGTTAAATTTTGCAATATGCAGCAATATCAAAATACTTTCAGCATCTACTTTCCAGAAATAATAATCTATGGGCTGAATGAGTAAGGAAAAATCTTATAAAATTAAGGAGTTTTTGGTCGATTAATACCCCATCAAACTCGAGCTAGTGTTGGAGAAGTATTCTGAATGAAGAGTAAACAAAAGCTTGCAAATAGAATGAATTACAGGATGATTTTTGGAGGCTATAAGCTACTTAAAAGTTAAAAGTGGATCTCATCAAAAGCAAAAGATAAGTATAAGCTTTTGATAAAAGTCTGAATATCCCATAATTCCTCTATATCATAGACAAAGAACAAAGAAGTTCATAGTTGTGAATAAAATAAAAAATTGAAGGCTTTAATATGAATATTGACATCCATAAAAGAACTGCACCAAACTAATTAAACCGTCCAAAACAAAAGGTCCAAAACAAGCATAAAAACATTGTAGCTGTGGCTGTTGTTCTTCTATTTACACCTCAAGATAGTTGCATCACTACAACTTGATACTACTGATACCAACACACTGTTCATATTGTAGGGACAAGGCAGCAAGACATTGACAGAGAGAGGTGGATACTATCGCAGCTAAAGCTCTGAAACTTAAATCACTTGACATGCAATTGCTTTAGGTTTTCATGCAACGCAAAATGAAACATGTAGCTCCAAATTAAAATATTTCTAATTGTATGTACAATTAAGATAACTCTATATGAGTAGCATGAATTATTAAGTAAACAAAACAAATATTTTCTTATTAGAAATAATTTTGGACTGTTTTTAGATCATTCAGTTTCTTCTACAATAGATTTGCAAGTGTTTATTCAATATGTTTTTCCCACCGACATATCATGGCTTACAACATGTCAAATTTTCATTGCACTGTGTAGTCACTTAAACATATATACTATATGAAAGAAATACACATGAATTTGCCTTTTGCAGACTATACTTTATTCTTTAACCCGAACATTGCTTTGGTACAGAGCTAACCACACTGTTTTTGCCTTAGCAGGCCATACAACTTTTCTCAATGCACTTCTAACATCCTATAATCAACGTATATATGCTTCCCATCACTTTGCGGATCACTATCTAAAAGCTCTTCTCTTCACTAACTCTATATGTTCATAATACAAGATGTATATGTTTGCGTTCATAATACAAGATCACTATCTACATGTATATGTTTGCGGTAACCAACATGTATTAATTTGATTTCTAATAAGAAGCAAGGAATGCAAAATGGAAACAACCAATTGAGTCGAATTCAGGTTTTGTACAGACATAAATCTCATTAAGAGTCGAATTCAGGAATGCAATTGAAAAACTGATGTCTGAAATCTATTCAAACCCTAAATTATTAGGGAAAAAAGAAGAAGAAACAGCAAAATAAGAGAGGAAAGGAGAAATTATTATAACTTTAATCCAATCAACAAATAAAAGAAGGGGAAGGTAATTTACCTGAAATTTCAGAGACGAAAAACGATAGTAGAATTAGGTTTTTTTCGTTCTTGAGTTAAAAACTGGGGTTAGGAGAATATGAAGAAAGGTTGGGAAACATACGGTGATTAAAGTAAAAATAAAAAAACCTATTTTTGTCCTACTGCAGGTGTAGGGACGGCGTGGGAATTTCCTACGCCTTTTATACGCCGATCTATAATTGTAGAAAATTAACAAAGGCGTGGAAATGGCGTAGGAGATTATCTATGTTTTTTCTACGGTATACTTTTGGTGTAGGAGATTTTCTACACCTTTCCTACACCTCAATTTTTTTACTACGTATTGAAGTTGACGTAGGAAAGGCGTAGGAAACTTCCTTACGTCTTTCTTACGTCTTTACCTCTTTCTACTTGTTTCCTACGCCTTGCCTACGTCCCGCCTTTTGGCGTAGGAAAGACGTCGGAAACTTTGCGTAGGAAATTGAAGTATTTTCTAGTAGTGAAACTTCATTATACACTCATTTATTTATTAATTTTATCAGATTCGACATCCAAGTAAACTAGATTTGTTATATAAACCATCAACCGATAATTAATCTTCAATAGTAATATTTGAATTGACATTGATTTAGCACACTAATTAGCACTAAATCATATCACTAATTCGACACATAAACTAATTAACCTAAATTTAGCCATAATTATATTTTAATTATCAGATTTACACACTTATAACCGTAATTAGCATATCACAATTAATCAACTTACAACCGCAAATGCTCAAGGAGGCAGTATCATCAAATACAACTACAAATTAACACTAATTTAACATATTAGGGTAAATTGAAGTTAGCAAAAAAATACCTCTTTTCGCTGAAACCGAAGTGCTGAAGGCCGGAGAGGAGAAATTGGAGATGTTTCTAGTGGTGGCGGGGCAGTGGCGGTCGGAGGTGGACGAATTTGGGGGAAGAGGGAGGGTTTGGAGGAAGATTTAGGGGAAGGAGATAATGAAAATAGCTCTCGACCAACTCAGGTAATTAACGACATGCGTCGGTTTGCGATGGCCGCAGATGGCAAACTTTAGACGGTTTGCGACGGCAAAAGTTCGGTTATTTCAAAATTGCCATGGCAAAACCATGCCGTTGGAAGCCGTCGGAAATTGCCGTCGACAACTGTTGCTATCATCCGTCGCGATAAACAGTAACTCTAGTAGTGCAAGAATCTTTTTGATAGTTTGGTGATTATAACAATGCTTAATTTAAAATAGATCCACTTATTATGTTACGAAGGTATTTTACGTTTAAAAAAATAAATAAAAATCCACCGTTATATTTCACAAAAATATTAAAATTTTCCATTAATTATACATCAAAATCGATAGATATATGTATTATTGTACGCATACTTGAGAACCATTTTGATAGTTTGATGATATGACAATGGTTAATTTGGGACAAATCCACTTATTATCATATTTTTACGTTCAAAAACACAAATTAAAGTCCGCCGTCATATTTGACCAAAAAACCAATTTTTTCTGTTAGTTGTACATCAAAATCGATAAATATATGTATCACAATGGTTGTATGGATACATAAGAACCATTATATACAAGTTTTAAAACACACATACACAGATTTGTATGTGTGTGTACTTACAAACACATATGTATCAAGTTTGATAAATGTCGGTATCATAAATGAAATTCTGATTTAATATATCAAAATTCATTTTAAAGCCGAGCATAGTTTTGTATTCAAATCAAAATTTCTTACATGTATCAAAACTTATACACACACTCTCAGTTTGAACCTCTGTGGGCTTTTTCGAAGCTTTGCCCAAATAAGGTGCTTAGGGGCTTGGATCACGTGCTCCGTCTCATCTATCATAACGATAGTAAAGTCACCCGCACATTTGGGCCTCTTATCTTGGGGAGAAAAAAGAGTGTCAATAGAAACATCATCACCTGTTTCATCTTCATCTAATTCTTCGTTGACTTGGACGATGAAATCTTTAAAGGAGATAGTCTTAATTGGTTAGGATGAAGCCAGAACTTCATCTTTACTTTTCTCTTGTTTGAAATTTTTTCTTTGAATTTTATTTCTTTGGGAGCGATAACAAGAGCGGATGAACCTAGAAAAAAAGATATTTGTAAGCTGATAACGTTAGAAATTCCATTCTTAACAATATTAAAACACACCAACAACATCGGGTTGACCTGGAGAATTAGAGGTGAAGGATTTTGATTTTCCCATCACCAACAAGCTTCCTCCTCTAGCGTTGAGTCTAACTTTCATGGGCTTTTCCAAAACCTTATGACGGTCTGAAATAATGGAACTTAAGGAGGTTAGCTGGAGTCAATAACCTGAGCTTATTCCCCATACTTTTCGTTGCTTTAATTAAGGATAGAACGATCTTCTGATCTTTAGGCTTTAACTGTTTAGGAGAAGAATCTTAAAAGAAGCATCTGCTAGAAAAAGATAACGAGTGGGCATGATTAAAAAACCAACAACAATAACAATTCTCTGGTAGAAAATGTCCCTCTAATGTTAGAAAAACACTTGACGAAGAAGTATTGAGTCTTTCATTCCCTCATTTTGATAACAACTTCAAAGATCATGCTTTTTGGGTAATGACGAATGCGGTATATTTGACGATCCGGTTGATCGCTAACTTTAGCAGGAATTGCTATGGAATGGAGGATTTCAGCACTGAGGGAAGGGAGCCTTGCTTCCTGAGGCAGAACTTCTAAGCAGGTCTAGTATGTGTACGAATTAGGCAGAAATTAGATGGGAGTAATGCGTTATTGTCCCATATATCTTTGAAGGAAACTTGAAAATGGAAGATAGCCAGTATGCCAAATATGTACTGTGGTAAAGGCAAAATATCCCTCAGGAGGATTGAAAATACTATATGATGGACCTGTGGAAATGGCTTCTATTCCAGTAACGTCAAACTGACCAAGAATAGAATTCACTTCTTTTTGGGTCGTTATATACGATGGATTCGAAAGATTGTCTTCTTTCCTGCCAACTGAGGGAGAAGATTTGGACCCCTTACTATATTTCATGATAAGCTTCATGCTAGCTTGTTGACATTCCATTAGCCTGTCAGGTGATATTATTCTAAACTTTAGAAATAATCATGTTCATGCTATAGGGAAATTTAATACGTTGTTGACTAAATAATTTATCATTATCCAAATGACAAAGTTTGAATTAGTTAATAGGGGAACAGTCCTTAGAAAGCATATGATGAATTTGTTAGTAAATCTAAGTTTTAATCTTAACAATAGAACCCAATAAGAGAACAGTACCAAAGTTGAGTAGGAATAAACATGTAATGAACTCGGGATTCAAAATGATAATAAGCTTTGTAATTATAATTAACAATAAACTAATAAATGTCGCGACATCAATGAGTAATGGCAAAATAATTCGTCGATGAACTAACCGGTTAAATTTCTCATAAAGTGTTAAAGAAGATAGTATGTAGATGATGGCGTTGAATGAAGCTTAATTCAAGACATGAAAAGTACTCACGAAGCAATAACGATAAACAAAGAACTCGCAAACATTAAATTAAGGCTTTGCGAATCAATATCAAAAGTAAGTGACACCGACTACGATTGAATGCCATCGCCTTTAACTAGTATACATTTTCTTTTAACAATGGGAAGTTAACATGTTTCGCCTTAATTATTAACACTAAAATATGGCAAGATATCAAAATGATGAGTTAATAAAGGGTATTATTGGCGTAGGGGACATGCTAGTGTAGCAACGTCGACTTTAATTAGTATAAAGACGATTAATGTCTCATTCTGGTAACGAGGACGTCTATAATTTTATATGGATTACCAACACAAATAAGCAACCAAAACAAGAGTTAGTAGTGGTTAGAAAACACTAATAAACCTAAGTCAAGAGTTATAATGACGACAAGTATCACAAAGCATTACTGAACATTACTGGTATAAAGAAAGTTGAAGTAATGAAAATTGCCCTCATTAATGAATGATGGGAAAAAGAATGACACCGCAAATATTGACTCGAAAAGTCAATGGTTTCTTTACCCTAGGGGGAAAATGTTACTATTATCATCATTGTCAAAGATATTCAAGGAAATAGTCCCGAGAATAGCGACATTACATAAAGTTCAATAAAATCCAGAACAATGAAGTGTGAATGTCATTTTCTATGAGTCATGACAATTGCCGAATAATATTACGATTGCTGCACCGAACAAGGAAATAGTGCGCTGGAAAGTGTGCCAGGCAGCCATGGAGGATCATCGGAGGTAAGTTAAAACAACAGAATCTATCGTATTACTCACAACGCATGGATAAAATACAATAGAGAATATATATATATATAGTGAAGCTTCACAAAATAGAATCTCATCAATTAAGCTTCATAATAGTTGAATACAAACATCTGAATAGTCAATACATCAAGCATCACTACATATCACTCAGAGAATTATACAAGCAGCGGAACATCCAGTACATATAATGAGAAAATAATATGCAAGCCTCCAGCTCGTCTTCGTCATCAGCATCATGGGAAACTAAGAGCAGCACCTGTCACCTGCTACCTAGTCTGCCCATCCCAAAATGGATGAACAGCCCAAGGCAATAAGAGTTAAACATAAAGCCTTGAGTCAGACAACAGTCTTAGTGAGCGGTAAATTAACTAACAACATACCAAAAGAGCATAAAGGAAAAAGGAATAGGAATCCAACCCTCCCACTCCACCTCTTTCTACAGTGATAGCCCCCAGACACACTAAGCAGAAGTAAACATAGCAAAGCAAACATTTAAAGTAAAGTAATTATCACTCGAGTCAAGGTCGATGTTTTCCAAGTACAAACCCCCAAGGCCTAAACCAAGATCAGATAAGCACCCAGAAAATATCGCTCTTGAGACCGAATGACGATACAACCAAACATCCATGACTCTGGTTATCACTGTTATCATTGCTTCGATACCACCGTTAATTGAATGACCGGCACATTCTTTCAGCCGTCCGTCAAGGGCTAATGGTTACCCCGGTTCTAGACATAACTCCGCACGTCGTCGCAGCCCGTGCCTAGGACTATCGAATCTGCCCAGAGTACTCGACTACCAACTGTAGTCTTTTGGGACTATCGAATCTGCCCAGCATACTCTTGCTTTGAGTCTGCTAGAACCTTCAACAACGATGAAATCTCAGCCTTCTAGTCATCCTCCTCGACGACTATTTTCCTACTAGCTCAAGCGCCTCTCGAGCCAACCATTATCCTCAACCCGAACCATTTCACCGAGTTATCAACATGCTTGGAATGATCCCGTCTGGGTTAAACCAAGGCTATCTCACATCATGCCTCGCTTCATCTCATCATATACACTACAACAAAAAAGACTTTTCACAGCGTTTGAAAAACGCTGTTAAAAGTTTTCACAGCGTTTTTAAAAACGCTGTATAACGACATGCGGTCGTTGACCCTAAATTTTTAACTGCAAAATATAAACGCTGTCAAAAACCCACTTTCTACAGCGTTTTTTAAACGCTGTTAATAATTTTTCTACTGCAAGGTATAAACGCTGTTAATAGTTTTCTACTGTAAGGTATAAACGCTGTCGTAGGGATATGCATTTTTTTCCCAATGAATTGACAGCAATGTATAAACGCTGTCGTAGGGATATGCATTTTTTTCCAATGAATTGACAGCAATGTATAAACGCTGTCGTAGGGATATGCATTTTTTCCAAAGAATTGACAGCAATGTTGTGCCATTGCAATATTCACACATATCATTAATATAAACTACATTTAATTATATTTTAATCAGTTAATGTACATAACATAAACAAATCAAACTAAAAATTGTAAAATAAAAGCATAACTATTAATCACTTCCATAAAATAAGTTGAACACAATATCCATGAACAAAGTTTACATAAACCCGTAAAGAGAGATAAAATTTATAAACCAACTGCATACAAAATTAGACAAATGCACAATATCTAGAAAGCAAGTTTGCATCTAATATTATCGACAAAACGTGCATAAAAGTAGTTCAAATACATGCTGAAAATGAAAAGTGGCAGTACGAAGATAGTTAGACATTGGTTTACTGAATTGTTGCCAACAGGGCAGTCTGAACTCGGCAAGATTCCTCCTTCCGTCTTTTTTTCTTGACTTTTTGTTGTTGAGCTATCACTAACCATGGCTTTGTCAACATCCTGTGAGTAGTAATTACAGTAAGCTTTAGACGTATAACTGTTAGTTAAATATAAAGAGTACAATTTCCAGTTGAAAAAAAATGTGTTTTTCAATAAACATGTAACTGGAAGTTCTATGCAATATTTGCACAGTGATATATTTAATGCATATTTTTCAAGTTGCAGTAATTTCATACATAGTAATTTCTTATATTACTGAGTTGTAGACAACCTGGTTACTATGCTTCAACACCAAACACAGTAAACAACGGTGCACACATCTACATTCAACTGCCTCTAACTGCAATAGTTCAGTGCAACATCAAAACCACCTTAAACAACCCACGGTTCCACTTCCTCCACTCATCCCCACCTCTCTGTCAGTTTGTTATCCCTGTCAACATTTCTCTGCTTGCCTTCAACATTACACTGCTTCTACAACTCCAAAACGATACCTCCACCACAATCATTTCCAAACTGATACCTCCACCTCAATCATTCAGTCAATGAGCACATTTATGCCCGCATTTCTACATCCAATTTCTTCAACCATCTTCCCGCACCATAACTGATCAACTTCACTACTGCAAACATAAACCTCCACATACACTTACATACAAACTATCAACTAACTCACATCATCAAACTTATTACTACATCACCATACAACATCAAACTCACATCATCAACAAACTAAGAGTGCATAACATCTGCCTCTTCAAACTTCATCCATTACCCTTCGAAACTTCTTCAACACTCAACATTTAACTTAAACCATTTCAAACTTCTGCCTAACCATATACAACCATCAAACTCCATATAGCACTCTATAACCCTGTGCACACTACTTTATAACACTCTACCACAAAAAAACCTTTTAAAACAAGGCCTGCTACTAACAATTACCACCCCTGCCAACAGTAAGTGTGCACAACAAACCACACTGCCACTGCCGCTCAAACTCATGTAATTAAGGACTTCTTTATTTTAACTTTCAGTTGATAGGATTCAAAAGATCATAAGATTATTATTATTACTAGTTTATAAAAGTCGGAGACAACAAAGAACTATGAAATAATTTAACTATAGATTATTATTATTATTATTTTAAGGTACCTCAGATGATTAGATCACCACTGGCATCCACATCCACCAAGCATTCGGCTAGACCACCAAGCACTCCAAGCAATCAGATTTGTTCATGTACAGAACTTGCATTACTCCAAGCATTTAGCATTTCCTGCATTTTCTCTCAGCAATATGTCGTGTTGTTCATGTAGTCATCATCCAACAATTTGTTCTGCATTCAGCAACTTCAGCTACAACGTCAGAAATGAATAACAATGGAGTCAATGTTTTCATTTGCTAGGCCTGCATCACCAAGAATCTATGCATATATAGCTTTTTATTCTTTTCCGTGCACGGGAAGTTATACATTTTTATTCCTAGGTAAAACTAATTTTTATTAACAGACAGAAGTTCAAATAAAAAATAAAATAAAATTCCAAAGCAAACAGGTTAGCAACTGGTGCCTAGTTGACGGCCAATCCCAGTCACTTCTATATTGATTGTCTTATTTCAATCTTATAAATAAGTGCAAGCAAGAGCAACTGACTTTGAACCTATGTTGTCTAGCTTTGGTATCAGGTAGAGGAATGTATATTCGCTTATCAAAACGTCTTAGAATGGCCTGTATATAAAAATTAAACAATGTCAAGAAACTAGACTTAGCAACCAAAATGCAAACTAACATAATACTTTAAAAGTTGTGATCGAAGACATCAAAACTGAACCTTATCAAGCATATGGTGTATTTGTTGCAGCCAAAACAAGAACTGTCTGGTCATTGTTTCCTACACCCTGAAACAGGTAAGCTTTTCAGAAACAGTATTTATTTCTAAAATATACCAAGTCCTTTCTTTAAAAATATATGAATAATGATTTACTTCTACAACTTTTCCAAAATGACACAAGTATATATAAGAATAAAATATTTTAAATTGACTCCAAAATCTAACAAGTTGTTATTCACGAGAATAACATCCAGTTGAAAATATAAGTATTAAACTTGTATCACCATTAACAATTTTGATAACAGACTCAGATGGTGAGTGTAAGTGCAAAAGCCAATGAGAAGGTCATCGGGCATGTAGCAAACCAGCAACAACCCATTATATTGCTGAGCAAACCTGGGGTCAGCAAGGCTTGGGCACAACAGAAGCATGGCAAAGCAATGAAGAATAAACCTAATCTGATATACCAGTACCAGCCTGCAAGAAGAGAAAATGTAATTTCTTAGAGTTGCAATTGGATTTTATTCCAAGTTGATTTTTTTTGTATTATTTACATTTTTAGTTGAAAGTTGCTATTTTGTGAATGTAATATTGATATTTAAAATGTTTTTTTGGATGACAACAGACATAACCCAACTAGAGGTGCTGACCATCTCCAAGATCATTTACATGATGATGCAACATGAAGAACATAAGGAATTTAGGGATAAAACTGACTTAATCTATTTATTAACTCGTGTAAAACCGTACCTTCCAACCCTTCATGTTCAGCTTTGTTTTTGGCATCCGTGCCACGATTGTACTGAACCTTTTCTGCCAATGGCTGGTGTATTGAATAAAGATCATGAATTTCTAGCAGAGTGCTTTGAATTTCTAACTATGTACCATTGGTACTTTTTTGCAACTGTTTACTGTGTCCTACAGAAAATAAAAGGATGGTTCCAACGTAACAAAAAAGGTATATACTGTAAATATAATAACAGCACATTACCATCCTATGGCTGAGTTGAGTAGAAATTAGAAATATTTTCACTGTTTGCATGCCATAACAATCGATAAAATAGTCTTGCGGTTGTTCCAAGACTTTTGAAATGACACAAGGTTAATACACTACTGCAACTTTCAGTGGCTCAAGTTTTCACTGCCTGCTTATGAAATCTACTCTTACGCAGCAGATGTGCCATCAGAATAATAAATGACACATAAGCTTAGGCTTTGTTTCAAATCCAAGAATATCATTACAAATATAGATAAAATATAATACTGCTATATACAGATTTATGCTCTTTAGTTTATAAATTAAAGACTTGTACAAAACTATGTTTTAGAGATGGCCTTAAAAGGAATAGGGAATATACTTATTCCAAAGTCCAAACACAATTGAAAATCGATCTACAGCATATTAAGATACATGAAACTGCTATGAACATGTTTATAACTCATAATTCATAGTTTATTTCAGGGATGCTCAATTTGCATAAAATGATAAATATGGTATGAATGGACTGTGAGAACACAGGTGTTCAGTTAATGTCCTATAATAAATATTCATAGTTTACTGCTTTTTTTGTTTTACTTCCTCTTTCTCCCCTCTTACAAGCATGGCATTATAAAATTAATTTTTGATTGGAGTAAATTAGATGACAAATAATGTATTTTTTGAATGAATGCTTTATCTAAATTGGCTCTTTTATACACCATATGCTTATATTTCATTTGCTAAAATACTTCCCACTCTTTTAACATTAAATGCTTTAATTTACTAGTATATTCTTTTCTCGTTGGTCCACAAGCATGCACTATATATCATTCAAAACTCGGAACACCTATAATGCTTTACAAAAGCTTATAGTTCCTCACGGAATCAAGAGTGATGCAGGAGTAACTACTGAAATATAGTTAAATGCAATTCCTAGAAAATGTTAAAGTTATAAACAAGCTAAAGTTCATGTAATTGTTCTTCAGTGTGATTTATATAATTAATAATTTCATCGTCACATTGTGTATGTTTTCTATTGGAATGTTATGTTATAATCATATTCTTTAGCTTAGCTTTTCTTGGCAACCCAACTAAAATTGGAAGTAACCAAGTATTACGAGACAAGAAAATATGAAACTCCATTTTAAAATAAAAATTAAGGCACTGTTATATTAGTTATCAGTTTTGATCTAATCAGATTCTCAAATATTCACATATTTTCTTTAACCTATTGTGACCCTCAGAAGCTTTTTATTTGCAAATAACAAAGGAAATGCTGAGCTCAAAGCTGTTGATTTTAGGTTATCAATATTCCTTGAGCCTGGCATATGCTCTACTGGTTTTGAAATAAAAAAATAAAAAATAAATAAAATAACTAATTAATATATGGTAAAGATCGATTTTTATACTATGTTTGTTTTGAAACATACTATGGTAAAAATCAAAATTTGATTTTCATACTATGTTTGATTTGAAATCAAAAAATAAAAAATAAATAAAATAACTAATAAGTATATGGTGAAAACAAATTAAATAACTAATATTAAAATTTACATTTAGTCTAGTATATGGTGAGTTGATTGCATGTACCATATATTCAATGTATATGAAATATGTCAAATGAGATTCATGAGAACTTAAATACTTAACAAATATTTCAAACAAAAGAAAACACTCGCTTATATCAACAGTAGCTATGTCAAAGCATTATTATTCTTTGCTTGTTGATTATTAAGGACGTTGTTGGAGTTTTAACAGCACATATCAAAACTTTAGAGTAGAATAACTAATTTCTCTCTACTCTGAAAATCGCAGAGATGAAATTATATCATCATTCATCACCCACATCAATTTGTCTATGCTAACATAAATTAAATTTTAATGTATTATTCATACAAGGATTCAAATCTCGGATAACAGCTCTAACAACTTTGTTCATCGCAATTTTAACAAAAATCCAACGAGTAAAACTTAATAAGTACAAAAATGATAAATCATGATGAATTACAAAAAAAAATATTGACCTGAAAATTGAGTAGAGCCGCATCGAGGAAAATAAATGACTGAATGATTCTGTCCAACAAGGAGGAAGAGGCTGAATGATTGCTTTAGGAGGCCAAACGATTAATTAGAGGGAATTGTTGAACAAACAAACGAGTCTAACATGGAGGAGGAGGCCGAAAGATTGCCACCGACGAGAGTCGTTCTAGGGTTTCATTGCCATTTTGCTTTTGGAAACGAGAGGAAAATGAGATAATTGTAAAAGGATTTGGCCACAAAAATGAACGGAAATCCCGCCTATAATTTCATTAGAGCCCGCCTTATAATTTTGCTCGATACATCATACAGCGTTTGGACGCGATTTTCTTTTCGTTTAAATCACTTTCACTGCATTTGTCATTAGAACGCTAAGAATCATTGCAGTCAAAGGTAAATTTTGTTGTAGTGATAGCAAAGCCTCATCTCAACATCATCATCAAATCTATCCATATGAGCTTTATCATCCGCATCATATGCCACGAGCAGCTTTTCTTATTCAAGAGCCTTTCCCTTAGCTTTTGAATCATCTTCAACCAACTTGTCCAAATCAAATCATCAATCAACTAATTTATAACAATCAATCAAGTCAATCATTAATCCAAGTAATCAAGCATTCAAACATGATCTAATAAACAATTATAACAATAATGGCAATCTTGTAAATAAAGAGTCCAAATCTAACAAGCATGAATCATGAGTAATATCTTTACAACTTGATGAATGAACTTGCATAGGTTAACATGTAGTAAAATGGATGTCAAATCATCATGAACAATAGATCTATACTTAAGTTTAAGAAAATGCATGGAAATCACTATCTTAACACAAAAACAAGCCAACAATCTGATATACTCCTTTGGATCCGTGTGAGAGATAACCACCACTCACCGAATCACCTAAACACCTCAAAAGCAACACACTTCAGATCTGGACAGCGAAGGATCTAGCTCGATTCTCCAAAATTCCGCTTCAAACGATGAAATCTCTCTTCGATGGTTGTAGATCTTCAATCTAAGCTCTTGGATCTTCGATTTGGATAGAAGGAAGCACAAAGTTAAAGTGGAGAAAAGAAGTGAAGAAGTGTAGTTATCGAGCTCTCAAAATGGCAGGACTTCGTCGCTTCAAAATCCGGATCCCAAAAAGTGAGGCAAGGACGTGTATTTATAGGCTGGAAATCCTTAGGTCGTCCGCCCCCTTAAGTCGTCCACGACTTAACGAAACCCCACGACCTACGACCTAACGGCTTAGCAATTCTACGACCTAACACTTGCGCGACTTAACCCATACGCGCGACCTAACGACTTATCATAAGTTGCGACCTAACTGGACACGGCCTATCGACCCATCACTAAGCCACGTCCCAACGACTTACGACTTAGCAGATCCTACGACTTAACCATCCCCTTCGACCTACGACTTAGCATATCTTACGACTTAACCACTGCCGCATTCCTACTTAAGTCGTTTGGACGACTTAACGACCTAACATAAGTCACTTACGACTTAACTATACACAGCAATCCACCTTAGATCGCTTACGACCTAACTTCAACACAAGGTCTCACGGCCTAACTATAACGACTTAAGCCTTACCTTGTCCAGTCCCTAAGTCGCTAACTTCCCGAAGCTATGCACTCCTAAGTCGCTTATCCTGTTAAGTCGTTTCACTCCCTAAGTCGCTCCACCGACCTAAACTGTGACACGACTTAAATCCCAACACGTCCCAATTTCCTTAAGTCGCCAACTGCTGCCACTAACTTCCTTAGGTCGTCTAAACACTTAAGTCGTCTACCCCTTAAGTCGCAACTTCTTTAGGTCGCTCCACGTCTTAATCTTCCACACGACCTAACTTCTACACGACTTAAGCTCTAGTCGACTTAACAACACTACGACCTAATGACAACTGTTTTACGATCTTTCGATCCGTAAAAATACGGGTCGTTACAAAATAGTCCCGAGAATAGCGATATTACATAAAGTTCAATAAAATCCAGAACAATGAAGTGTGAACGTCATTTTCTATGAGTCATGACAATTGCCGAATAATATTACGATTGACGTCGTCGCTTATGATTTCTAAAGCCATGCTGAATGAAATCATATCCTATCAATGTCGACATTTCCAAAGTCAACCATTCTCAATACAGGTGGTGATCAGAGTTGTTAAGTACCGATGGTGCTCTCCATCCTAGCGTCGCTGCTCATTAAAATGACCTTATGAAGAGAAATACAAGTTATAAATGTTTTCGAGGTTCAATGCTATTACAACGTCAACTCTTAAGAACATGTTTGGGAGGCATCATACATCTATCTACAAATGCAATGTTGATGACTTTCGTCATCAATATCCACAAGTGTAGTTAATACCACATTTAGTAAGCATCGGCGTCCAGAGTCATCAATGTCGCCACAGTTCAATGTCGCCAACCATCAGTCGAAGAAGGTTTCAAGGTATAGAGTCGTCATCATCGATATTCAAGCGGAGAACCATCAATACACCCAAGAGGGATGTCGAAGATGCTTCTATTAATGCCACATTTCATCAATGTTAATAAAAGTTGATCGACGAAGAAGGAACTATCAATGCCGAGTTTAGAGATATCGAGAGTCGGCACTATTGCGTCCATGCCGAAGTTTAACTGTAACGACCCGGAATTTTCGAACCCGAAAATTCCAGATAGTTAGGAGAAAAAGGAAAGAGATAGAAGAAAGAAACAGAAAGAAGAAAGAAAAACAGAAAACACAACATCTCACATTCCCAAGCTTAAAAATCATAATATTGTTATCAAAATTTATCAATTTCGAAAACGAATTCGATGATGTAAACCAAACATGGAAATTGAACAAATCAAATTTCTGACTTTAATTTATTTTCACTGTTCTTTTCCCATTTCCAGTTAATCTACTTTCCAATAACACTTATGAATATTTTTAAAAACTAAATTTAGTTAATACAAACATTTTTCACAACTTTATTCCAAGTATTTATCACATGCATCAAGATAGAATATAGATTAAGGTTTTTAAAAGTGATGTATACTCACTGGTTTTGAAATAACAGAGACAAGATATATACACACAGTCATATACAGCTATATATACAGGTAGTTTCAATCATATCCCAGAAAATAATCATTTAGGCAACATATTACATCCTATCCATATAAATTATCACTTGCAAATAGATTCGAACTGATTTTAAAGTAAAGTTTACTCACCTTAAATGGAACAGAGACCAGATTTCTTATGTGTATTAATATTAATATGTTATGTTAGGTTTATACAAATTTGTTATGAAATATCTTCAAAGAAAGAATATTTTAAACCTTTTATTAAATTCTATTTAAACTTAGGCTATTATATTTTAACCTAATAAATATTTATTTTAAGTGTTTTATGTTTATATATTTTCATTAACACGTTTCCTCTTCACTTATAATTATATCTTTAAAGATTAAATTTAAGACAGTACTTTGAGTTTCAAACCCGAGTTCTATTTACAATCATCTTATAATAACACAAAATCAAATACATATTTTATATTATTTTTGAAAAGATGAATTTTACCAATTTAAATAATTATACCAGGAGATTATCAAATAGATATTTATTCACATATTTATAATTCAGCATTTATTAAAATTCAAATTCATCTATATACATATCCAAAAATATTCTAATTATCAAAGTTTTATCTGTTCAATTGATTAAAACAGTTAATTATCCAATTATCAAATGTCTCAAAAATCCGGGTTATCACATTAACTGTGTGAATACAAGAATGTCGGGTTTAATGTTCGACGACGTTGTTAATGTCAAAGCCAATAGAATATCAACTTTGATAATTAACGACGTTGCTAATGTCAAAACCAATGAACTCCAAGGCATGTCACTTGCCGAACTCTATAAATATGGGCTTATGGGCTTCGTTGAAGGGGCCCATTTTTCTCTTCTCATTTCTTACCTTTTTAAACTTTGTAAACCCTAAATTGAGTTGATGAGTTTTCCCATTGTATCACTTGAACAACTGTAGACATAAGAATTTGGAAAATTAAATAAGACCGTAGCCCTTTTGACTTGATTTGGACTATGACTTGGATATTCATTTGACATTATACATTAATTTACTTGGACTAGTGACTTGCATAGCATATTAAATTTCCTTGAACTTGTTATTTGACTTCTACCGTGCATATTGACTCGAACGTCGACCAACATACTACTTCAAGATCTTTATGACGATGATGACTAAACTTAAAGTCAACATGGATGTATACTTCGATTCGATGACTTTGATTAGCCTCAACAAGGCCTCACTTTGAAGTTGTCCTATTCTTTACATACTTTCAGAGTTATCAAATTTATTTGTTAACGCATACCTTCCCCCTTTAAAAAGACTTGTTCTCAAGTCTAATACACTAAAAATAAGGAAAAAATTTCCCAAACTCAGCAGCAACTTCCTATGTGGCTTCTGTAGTGGAAATCCCTCCCACCGCACTAAGTATTCAACTTGTGGAGCATTCTGAAATTTCACAACCCTTCTGCCAATGATAGCACTTGGTTGGAGCACGGTAGAAGAATGTTGGCCTTGTAACCAATCTGGAATATGAGCTGCAGCAGGGAATGTACCCCTGAAAGCTTTATGTTGAGATATATGGAATACATTGTGTATCAATGCATCTGCAGGAAGCTTCAACTTATAGGCAGCTTTCCCAACTTTAGCCTGCACTTGAAAAGGACCAAAGTACTTATGTGACAGCTTCTGATTACCCCTAATCTACACTGTCTGCTGTTTGTAAGTCTGTAGTTTCAGCCACACCCAATTCCCCACATCAAACTCTCTTTCTGGTCTACGTTTATCAACTTGTTGCTTCATCCTTACTTGAGCTTTCAACAAATGATCTCTAATCGACTGAATCGTCTCCTCTTCTTTGCATGCTTCTATTCACAGCTTCAACCCTAGGTTCACCAGGCAAATAAGGCAACTGCAAAGGTGGTGGTTGGTTATAAACCACACCATGTGGTGTGAGTTGAATAGCTGAATGGAAATGGGTATTATACCACCAATTAGCCAAAGGCAACCATATGTTCCACTCATTGGGTTGTTCTCCGCACATACACCTCAAATACACTTCAATACATCTGTTAACCACTTCAGTTTGTCCATCTGTCTCAGGATGATAGCCAAATGACAATAGAAATTCTATTCCATGCAAAGAAAAGAAGCCTCTCCAAAACTGACTCAAAAATACAGCATCTCTATCGTTAACAATGCTCCTTGGCCACCCATGTAATTTAAAACATGGTCCAAATAAGTTGTGCTACTTAAAATCCCAAAATACAGGCCCTAGTATGCTTAACCATTGTATTTCAAGCACCATATCACAACTTCCCAATTGAATAACCATCACATTAGCACTAAACTCCACTCCATTCATTTCCCATCTAAACTGCGTGCAAATTTGCTGACAAGAAATATGGTTCCCATCTGCAACAGTGATTGCCTGAGTAGAAATATCCTCCAAAATACACCTAACTTTCTTAGCATATGAAATATCTAAGAAATTTTGAGTGCTACCTGAATCCACCAAAATATGCAATGGATTTTTAGTCACCACTCCTCTGATTCTCATAGTATTATAGCTTTGATTTCCTGACAAAGCATTTATGGAAATACATGGTTCAACAATTTCTACTTCTTTTCCTGGTTCATTCCCTGCTTTCTCGCTGCCTAAATCACCAGAAATCTCTACTGTAAACAACCGAGGCTCTTTAAATTGACATTTGTGCCCTCTCTCATAATGCTCATCACAATAATAGCAATGCCCTTTTCCCTATTTTCTCTTGCCTCGCATCAGTATGTATGTGTTTAAAGGGTCTTGGGGTATATTTGGTTAAAGCAGTTTGGGTGGGTTTATTTTGTGGAGCTGGAAGTAAACCTTTGTTTGTGTTTGGGTTATAAGGGACAGATTGCAAAGTTTAGGTGATGGGTATGTGTTTTGGAAGGGTTTGGTTGGTTTACGGTTGATAACAATCAACACTCAACTGCTCTTCTTGACATCTAGCATATTCAATAGCATCAGCTATTGTTGCAGGTTTAAAAGCTCTCATAAAAGGTTTGATTGCAAGTTTAAGACCACCAATAAAACTGTCTAACACATAAGGGTCAGATAAAAATTGATGCTTCTGCAACATTATTGACTTCAAATTCTCAAACTCATCTATATACTCTTCAAGAGTTCCTTGTTGTTGAAGTTTATTAAACTTTTCTACCACTTGCACACCTTTATCATCTTTAAATCTAGCAGTTGAGTCTATTATGAAATCATCCTAATCAACATCCCTTCTCACAGCCGAATAACTAGTAACCCAATTTTCAGCCTTATCAATCATCTATAGTAAGGTCAAATTTACCCTATCTTCTTCAGCAATCTTGCATAGAGTAAAGTATCTACTGCATTTTTTAATCCAAGACCTAGGATTACTACCATTAAACTTAGGGAATTCAAGTTTGGCTATCATACCTTGAGGTCTGGTGGAAGTGACCCCAATTTCAGAGCTTCTTAGAGTTTTAGTAGACTTGGTTGAGCTTTCTTTAATGTCTTTCATCATCTGCATCTGCATCATCTGCTCCATGTTCTTTGCATACTCTTTCATGACATTAGCTTGTTCTTCAAGCTACCTCTCCAATGCCGATCTTCCATGGCTGCAAATCTCTAAACAACAACTTCAGGAATTGGTGCCAGATTTCCAATTTTAAGACAATGATAACTGTAATTAACTAAACCACCTTATCATAAAACTAGAGAAGACTAGGCTGCGTTTGTTTTTAATAAGAACTTCTGAATCCAGGTTCTGATTTAAAAATCAAAACTTTCTACGTTGTTTGTTTTTATCAATATTCTGAATAAAGTTAACTATTCAAACAAAATAATTCAGAACTTTTTTAGTGCTTATTTTTTGTTCTGAATGCTAAATATTGTTTTTTGTTCTGAATACTAAATGCAAACAAACAAGTAAGTGATTATTCAGAATTAAGCATTCAGCAATCAGCATTCAAACTTTAAAGTTCAGCAATCAGAATTCAGAATTAAGCAGTTTAAACAAACGGAGCCTAAAGCTATGAAGAATATGATGAAAATTCTGGTATTGCTTTATCCTAGATTGCATGTAGAAAGAAATCGATTTGAAGGAAAGAAAAAGTATTTCGGATGCGACACTTAAGAACGAAAAATGGTTTAGTTTTATATATACATGTGTGTTTGTAGGGAAGGGAAGGGATCTAGATAATTATTTTTTTTGCATTCCCAATTATGTCTCCAATATCAGATCCACTAGATCTACTCTATCTCAACAATTTGATTTATTGGTCAAACTTTCTTGTAGACCACCTCCATGATCTTTTAGAACCAACGGTTGAGATTTTGGGGATATATGAGGATGAGATAAAACCGAAAACCTAGATCCCTCCTCACACACATCCGTTTGTGTGTTCTCTCTGTGTGTGTTGTTCTGTGTGTGTGTGTTGTTTTGAATATTGACTTGACTAACAGTTCTCTCTTATAGATCGGGTCTCACTTCATTCTAGTAAACTGTTAATGTTTTTTATATGTTATGCCATTATTAGAATAAGTCAACCATGTATCATTCTTATATATAATTGAAAATAGCAAGGTTGACAGTTCAATTGAAAATTAATTTGAATTTGGACATGGTTTTTGTGTCTAAATGATACAAGCTTCAATTATTGTGACATTGATTTTTTTATAATAAGACTTTTTTTTCTCTCTTTGTTATTGTTGGTAAATAAACAGGGATTTGCTTCAAATATCCTCGCAGTACTTTATAGAATTAGAACGGAATCATCGAAATCCTTACGTCTCAAACATGGTATTTGCTTCAAATTATTGTTCATGGTCTTATCTGAAGTGGAAGATGAAACCTTAAAGCATTTATTCTATAGTTGCAACTATAACAGATATATTTGGCAAATTTCAAGAAATATAGTATTGAGATTAAAACTCGGATTTAATTTTATTTAGATATTCAGCCCCAAATAGTAAAATCACATTATTAAATTCGCTTTATAATATCTAAAAAATAAGAGAAATTCACGGAAAAATACGACCAAGATAATAACATATATCACATTAAACGGTCTTTGGAATCGGAAGGCTGCGAGAAAAAGAACCCTAGAATGGCTGGGTTATATTTTTTTAACCGGCCCATCTGTTTTATCAAATTGATAGTCTTAACATGGTAACTACAAGTCTAAAGGTAGCACATGAATTTTAAACCATTAAATTAGTAATAGCTTACACTGTGTCAAGTCATGGGGTGAGGATCGGCGATACCCCTCTTTCGCTTCATCACATTCTACCTCTTTATGGTTTTAGTGTTGATTCAAACAAATTTTTTGTAATTTCTAGTTACATCATGACTATCATATCCAACAAAAATGAGATAATTTCAAAACTTCTAGAATGTTCATAATGTTAAAATTTTATTTTTATTGACATGTTAAGATATTAATTTGTGTATATTAATTAAGATTATTCAAATTAAGCAAAATTTTGTGGACATGATCTTAAAGCACGTAAGAATGTATCTACAAATCTTCATTTGATTTGGACTTACGTAAGCTTGAAAAATCATAGAGTATAAATATGGTGTAGTGGAGTTGGGAGCATTAGAACCCTTCCAATAAAATTATGTTTGCCTTTTGTCCTTGTAATCTAAACATTATATATTGGCTGGAACGTAACCTGATCCATCTCTATATAATTATGTTTTAACATTTTTATTCCACACCATTTATCTATTCAGAAAAAATCAATAATTTACAAAATTGCACCTATAATATCATGAATAATGAACTTTTTCTAGTAATACGAACTTCTAAAAAGCATGTCCTGTTATTTATGTTCGGTTGACAAAAACTTGGCGTACAGGGAGTTTGTAGCGCAGGATACAAATGAACTAGCTTATTGATCAGTAATCATGTTTAAAAACTTTAATCTCAAGGTGTGAAAAAAAATTGTTGAATGTACCAGATACGTAATGAGTAGTGCAATTATCAAAAGAACATAAGCAATTCCTTGATCATATGCCTTGCTGTCACTTCTCACTTGTAGGGGAAGGTGGCATTGCTTGACCTTGAGCTAATGTTACATTGATATTGTCATATTTCAAACTTTTAAATAACATTACATTGCTTGAGCTAATGTTACATTGCTTGACCTCGAGCTAATGTTACATTGATATTGCTTGACCTTGCTGTCACTTGAATAACATTATAACGATCCAAAGCATAGTTTATTATAACATATGACAAAATAACCGAACCCGAAATGTATAGCCTTGTCCCAGGGACAGCCTTGAGCCTTCCTCATGCATGCAAATCTCGAGCATAATGTAGAAATATTTATTAATCCTTTAGGGCAAGCAAATTGGTATTCGGTAAAGTATCAAGTTGCTACATTAGTAAAGGACAATAGTAATTGCTCATATGGCAGCTTTGAGTTTGAAATCCTAAATTCAAAAAAGAACAGAACCAATCTAACCTTTTGATTTTTTAATAAAATCTGAAAGGAGCTGTTCTTAATTATACTGGCTAATTAATTTTTGAAACCAAACAGTTTCATCCCATAACCTTAGCCGCTTAAATTGTTTGTATGGAACAGGTTCAATTTAAACTCCTGCTTGAGCAAATTGACACTGGATTACTACTCAGACAGTCAGACTACTTAACAGAAATCACAATACTACAGACTCATATAAATATATAGTGAATAAATGTCCTATACCTTTAGCACCCATTTGAGCTGTTCTGCCTGTATGATGGAGGTAGTCAACCTAAATCAACCAAAAGTGACAATGATTATGAAATTACCAAGAGTTTACAAAGAAATTTTCTTTCCAACTATTGCTGCACTTCATAATATAAAGGTATGACTCAGCGAATTCAATGGAAAGTCAAACACGATGACATGCTCAACATCCAAATCAAGTCCTCTAGCAGCCAAGTCTGTGCATACAAACGTAGGGCAATCACCTTCCATCACCCTTGACCTTTCTCAGCTTTTCAACCCTGGATGTACTTTTAGTTTTCAGACATTGAGCAGCATTAGTCAATCGGTCAAGTATAAGATATTCGAACAGTATGAGACTAAAAAACACAATTTTCAGCATAGAGCAGACACAAAATTAGAGCAACTAAACGGGAAAAACACAAATAACAAATCCATAGCAGAGAAATATTGTTTCATTGCAGGTAACAAGTAAACGTTTCATTCCAGACAATTGTAGAAATAACAAGTAAATTTGTAACAAATATTGTTTCATTACATTATCCAGTAAATCCTGCATTCGATTGTAAATAACTAAAAGAATTCATCACGCTATATGGCAAATATTGTCCATAGTGAAACGACGACGGAACAGGGTACGCTGTAGGGCTGCATGGAAAACCGCAAACGGCAGAGACCTATCGTCAATCCATTGCACCAACAGTCGACCCACTTTGTAAATAAAACTACATAAAATGGATATCCAATACCAAATAGCAACAATTACAGAAACCAAATACAAGATCCAAGCGTATTCCTGCAACTGCGAAAGTAGATCACAAAGAGCGGAGCCTGATAGCATCATGAAGCCTATAGCAAAGTCCCTAAGTTGGGGGTTCTTCAGCGCCATCAATGAGAAAAACAGTGCAAAAAGAGTAGATATGACAAACAGTTTGTCTGGGGACACATAACGGCTGTCTTTTGCACATTTGAGGGCCTTTTCGCTTGCTCGAGCAGCAATGTAGCCTGCTCCATATCCAACCAACATCGATAATAGCGCACTGTGTTTGATGAGTAACTCCTTGTGCTTTCTGTTTTTCGCAACCACACCAAGTTACATCTCTTACATTTCAACACAAATATTATTATTTATTTATAAGAATAACAAGGGACATCTAATATATTGTATGGAAAGTGAGTTTGTATTTCTGTGCAATCTTCATTTCCATTCCTTTAAAAAATCTCATGTTACCACGTGTACAAGAAAAGAGCAAACCAAACGGGCAATTATTTCTGAAATTTCATATAATGTATTAGATTGCCCTAGAGCAACAAGGGCAAAGGTTTCCCACATCTGAAATTTCATTTCCACTTGATCCCCAAAATCAACCTACCTATCCACCTCATGGCAATTATTTCTTTCCGTTTTTAAAATTAATTTTAGAGTTAAAAAGTATTTATTAAAAACAAGTTGGTTTTTCGACATTTTCGCAATTTAAGGTCAATTTAGGTCATAAAACTAATGAAGTTGTATTGTTTTACCCAACAATACTCTTGTGTTTTTTTTTCTTTTAACAGATGAAGGGTGTCCTTCCACCCTTCATTTCCCAACATAATCCTGGGCAGCACAAATTTAAATTTTCCAAATTCTAAACCGAAATTCAAGATAAACCGGAGCTCTTTTACGATTCAACAGCAAGTCAAATAAGACGGTATTTATAACATTATTGCTTGTTCATATGTCAGAGTAGAACCCTTTACATTGGTTTAGACGTTACAAAATAGAATGCCAAATCAAGAACAAAACTCTTTGCATAGGTTAAGTCATTACAAAATAGAAAACCAAATTAAGAACTAAGCAATTCTGAGACAGGCTTCACAATATATGGTTAGAATGATGAGAAATGTGTGTATGCACACTGCATGGCCTCATATATTAGCAATGACTTCATACTTTATAGCTCTATAATATTACTACAAGAAAATGATCAATTGATAGCATGGTGGGAAAATGATTAATTGAGTGAAGTTGGCAAGGGTCATAGTGGATTCGATACTAGTACAGTACAACGGTGAGAAAACCGACTGTTTGATTTATATAGATTATAAAAAATTGTTTCATATCTATTAAATTATAGTAATGCACAAGAATTTAAAGCATTCTTATTAATTCTAGGAAATTTTCTCCGTTCTTCTTAACTCTCTCGAAGATCGAATATCTTATTTTCAAAATTCTATAAGTTTAATTATCATTTAAAAATTATTCCATTAAACTTCTACCACTATTTTACACCCAAATGCATACTTTTTGAAAATAACTACAATCATTCACGAATCTTTTTTCAATTCTCTTCCAATACTTTACATTAAAGGCCATACATTTTAATTATTTTCATAATCCAAACTTTAAACTAACTGATAAACTTAGTCAACTGATGCTTATTATTACATCAAATAAATCCTAAAAGATACCATTTCAATATGTATAGCGTCAAATTGGTAAAAAATAAATTTCATTTAGATACAAATATATATAAACTCATATATATATATATATATATATATATATATTAATGATTTATTTTATAATTTATTTACCTAAATTATATTCTATACGTTGCACTGTAAAAATTTATTAAACTTCAATAACTTACATTTTACAATTTGTACAATTAAATTACATACAAACCCTTTTAATTCTCCACTAATATTTTACGTTCAATTCCATATATTTAATTGATGGTGCAATCTCCAATTTATACCATTTCAATAGAGTCGATTAACTAATATTCATTAATTCTTCTAATAAATCCTCGAAATATGAGAATTTCAGTATATATATAATATTTATATAAAAAGGTAGAACTCAGTGCACGAGGCTCCCGAATAATAGCGGGCTCTGGAGAGATCGATAATGTACGCAGCTTTTTCCTCGCATTGCGAATAGGTTGTTTCCGGACTCGAATCTGGACGTCCAGATCATCATACGGATGATCTAACCGTTGCGCCAAGACTCCACCTCAAATATAAATGAGAAAAATGATAAAATTAATTTTTATTCAAATATAATGATATTTAAATCATATAACATAAAAAACATACACAAGTAATAATAATTCTTTTGATATCTAATTTATTTATTTTGAAAAATTTATCTTACATAACATAATTTCATTTTTAACAATTTTTAAAGGATAAGTTCATATATTTTACAACATTATGATGCAAACGCACATATTACACTATTAAGAACTAGATTATATAAACATTCTCAATTTCAACATGATATAAAATCTTACCCATCTCATAACTCAATTAAATGCTAAAGAACATCAGTTTGCAATTATCAAAATTGTAGACATAACTCCTACAAGAACATGAAATATATGGACAACATTATTTAAAATCAAAAACTAAATAATTGACAAAAGTTCACATGTACATAAGCTGACCAAAATATGTCATTCTCATTTACATATATGTACGAACCTCTTCTAGATTTTCTCCGATTTTTTAACATACAACTTCTTATATTTAATTATTTCATTTGATTATAATTTAAATTATTTACATAAATTCAATTATTTAACATTCGATAATTCATTTATAAATTCGTAAAAAATGATAATTCAGTATGCATATGACATTCATATTATAAAAATTGGTAAAGTAATTTATTTACTCGTATATAAAAAATATCACATAACACAAATTATTTAGATACAAATACTATATTTTAACAACGTTATCGTGTGCAACACACGGGTTATATACTAGTTCTAGTTAATTTCAATTATGCTGATGATATGTTTTAAAAAAAAGATTATATATGTTTAAAATAATACATTTGATCTTAACTAAGCTTAACATACATGGATTACTGAATTTACAGCTTCAAATATAATGATTAAATAAACAACTTGTTTACACATTGAACATAAAAAATCTCCCTAAAAACAAAGTAAAAATAAACACGTCTATTATTCTAATTACAATAGAAATATCATTTAAACCATCATGATTTTCTAATAGCAAACAATTTAACATAACATTAAGAAAATTAACATAAACAAAATACAATATAAAGAAAAAAAATATTATTATACTACTCATTCACTCTACCATGTTACTAAGTATGTGCTTCAGCAATATGAAATACTAAATCAGGAAATGTTACCTGAATTTGATAATGCGCAATAGATGAGCTACTAATTTCATTATAAACAAAATAAAAATAAACTACGATAAATAGATCCGTTGGTCGATCTTATTATATTGGCAGCGGCAAATTGTACGGGACTGTAGGGGACGCGGCGGGGGAAAATCTTTTATATGGGCAGCACTGGCGATGGAGGCACGGATCTACTGTGGTTGAGGCAGTGGAGAATAAGAGATGGGGGCTAGGGTTTAAACTGATGTTTGAAGTGGACTTTTGGGAAGACGTGAACTTAAAGGAAAACAAAGAGATAAAAGACGGAACGGAAAAAGTTAAAATTGGTAATTAGCGAAAAGGCCAAAAAAATTCAGTCTGAGTAACGTGATGTTTTATCTTTAGACCAAAGACAAATGTTTGTTGTAACTTGACTGAAGTTAGAAAAAACAATAAAAGAGTCACATGTTCCTGTTTTTGATGTTGTTATACAAAAAGTTCCTCCAAAAATGAATTTGTAAATTTAGTCCCTATTTTTCAAAAATAAAAAAAACGCAAAACGTCTTGCACTTTTCTATCAGAAAAGTGCAAGCTAGTTTGCGCTTTCTAATTTTGAAATTTTTGAAAAGCGTAAGGTAATTTGCGCTTTCTAATTTTGAAATCTTTTTGAAATTTTTGAAAAGCGCAAGGTAACTTGCGCTTTATATGAGGAAAACGCAAGTTGGTTTGCGCTTTCTGATTTTGAAAATTTTGAAATTTTAAAAAGCGCAAGCTAACTTGCGTTTTCTAATTAGAAAAAACAGGGACTAAATTTACATTCTTATTTCTACGGGGACTTTTCTTGTAACACCATCAGAAATAGGGACCTTTCGTGCAAAGCCCCTAAAAAAATATTAAGTTCAAAGAAAAATGATAGTTTTATTTTTACATCCCAAAATTTAAAGATTATGAAATAAAAGTCCCTTCTAAAAAAGTTGTGGAAATTCGGTCCTTATTTTTAAGCATTATATTTAGTTTTACATTATAAAAACTAGCATCGTCCTTCAGCCTAAATAAACTTGTTGTCTTTCCGTTTATTTATTTATTTTTTCAAAATTTGTCTTTATACCTATTTTTCCTCTAGGGTGTGGGTAAACGTATGGCTGGATTTTTTATAACAACCGTTTGTTCATGAATAGGTAAAATGTTGTCTGTTTTCATTAAGCAATATAAATTAAAACACTTATTTGATGAACAAACGATAAACATTTTTAAATTGCTTAATCAAGTATTGAATGCTTAATAATAATACATTTTCATTTATACCCTTATTTACATGCGTTAAATTATTTTAAATTTAAATATGAAAATTCCGAAATACTAGAAAATACGATTTGGTGAAGTTCTCATGTTTCCTGAATTTTTAAAAATTCAAAATTCTCAACTTATGTAACTAGCTTTTTAATATTATAATTTAACTTTATCTTTTTAAAGTTTATTTTATTTACTGTAATTCAAATTCAAATCATTCAAAACTAAAAAAATTGATT
This sequence comes from Allium fistulosum, assembly GCA_030737815.1. Classification (NCBI taxonomy): domain Eukaryota; kingdom Viridiplantae; phylum Streptophyta; class Magnoliopsida; order Asparagales; family Amaryllidaceae; genus Allium; species Allium fistulosum. The sequence continues at coordinate 582,992,749 of CM060906.1, read as the reverse complement.
TTATAATCCATATTTTTACAAAATTCAAATATTGTTGAAATTTTAAAGTTTTAAAATTCATATATTTTGATAATAAAAATTATCATAATTCGAAATCCTGGGTTTAAATATTATCATATGAAAACCCAAATAAAATAAAGGGTAATATTGACAAAAACAACCACATACTTTAATTCTAATCAGAAGTTTCTAAAATCTAAACAAACAGTCACTACAAGGAGAATTGGCAATTGCGTCGACAGAAAGCCGACGCCGGCCGATTCTAGCTGACGCAAGCCGATTCTAAAAGCCGATGCAAAATAAGACGTCACCACCAAGCATTCGAGTCGGGTTTTGCGTCGGCTTCGTCGCCACTTTAGTGTCCAGAAGTAACGGCTATATCCACGTTTCAAAATTCTGTTGGACGTAACTTGCCGTAACTTGCCGACGCAAGCCTGAAACCAAACGGCCGATTATAGCCGACGTAAGCCTGTAACCATATGGCCGACGCAAGCCGATTCCAGCCGACGCAAGCTTGGAAGTTGATGTCTGTAAACAGCTGCTGTTTGCCCCCTCAAACCACAATATAAACAATTTCCATCGAACTATAACAACATTCAATCTTCCAACACAAGTATAACACCAACCTCTCATCAATCAAACATAATATTCACAATTTTCCATCAAACAACAACTATATATCCAAAGACTCATCAATCAAACACAACGTTCACTAATATACATCATACTCAACAATACATATAAGTACTATCAAACAAATCATACATCATTGTCCTACTCGTCATTATACATCAAACAACAATAAGTTCAACACAAAACGACGCCAAAACAATAAGCACAACCTTACCTACTCATCATCTCCAATCACAGACCGGAATTTTCGACTTTCGAAAATTCGACATCGATACTCACTTTATCGACTGCCGAGCAATCGAGTGCCGGAAACTCCAATAGTGAGGGTTTTAAGAAAAAGAAAAAGTAGAAGAAGAAGAAGATAGAAGAAAAAGAGAAGAAAGAAAGAAGAAGAACAACAGACAACATCAGAACGACATCAATAGAACACAGAACAGAGACAATATCAGAATCTCACATATCGCAGCGGAACAATATATAATAGATAATTACTAGTCTTTAAACAAAGAACTATATCATTTTATACATACATCAATCATCAGAGTCAATATACAACTCAATACAACAATGGACGGTTATATAACCTGTCCTCATACAGAATACACAGCGGAATAAATACTATCAGATACAAATACTACGTCTCGCCATCCAGCTTATCTCCAAGCTCCAGAATATCCAGAATATCCTGATAACATAACTCTAGGCTGCCCGTGTGGAAATTGGTGGGCACCCAGAGTTTAGAAGGGAACAATAAACTCCGAGTCAGTCATGGTGACTGGTGTGAGATCGTAAAACAGTTATTCTTTAAAATAAACAACAGGAAGATTTTAAAGTAAATTCGCAATGCTTTTGGAAAATGAAACTACCATAAGACCTCCCACCACACACACAATGCAAACGCAGAATTGGAGGAGATTTCTTCTTATGATAGTCAAAGATGCTTACTACGCAAAATCAAATCATTTTTGATATTATTATTAGTGCATAGTGTAGAAATCATTTTGAAAGTATAATATTAATCTTAGCCAGCATAGGCATTCCGCACTTATGCCTACTATAGCTACTATGTTCAATAGCAGGTTACCGCCACATTCCATAGCAGGTAATACAACTAAAACCGTACAAGTCACGTATTGTTTCTTTGGATTTCCAACAAATGGTCAGGCTAAGGAACTTCCTATCCACGATGGGTACGTCCCTGGAATAGACGACCCGAGAACCTAACCGGATCTCTGCCAACACAAGGCCGGGTTACCTCTGCAAAAATAGGTAACTACTGACACGCGTATGCCATCCCCCGATCGTCACCGATCTTCCCGAGGATCCCCGATTCGCAACAAACCACATAGATAATAATAATGCAGTAACCACAGAGGTTAAGTATCTGGGCTCCATACCATGATACCACCTTTATCCAGAAGGAATGACATACACTAAGGGGCGCTACTCCCTAGAACCTTGCTGCATCCTTCCTGTTTTGACCATTTCCGGGGTGTGAGGCTCGACGAAGTCTCGTCCACAAAGCTACGCTTTCTCAAAAAGCCCTGCTTCGGGTCAAACAAAATGATCAACCTATGATCACAAAGATATAAGATCAAACAAATGATCATATCACAAATGATCAAACACTGATCATTTCACAGCAACACTCAGTATGCCACGTTACCAAATTGGGATATATCGCTGATAAATTTCAACTACATAACCTATGAGCTCGTACGTCTCAGAGAAGGGTGTTAAGCTAAGAGAATAAATTCTCCGCCACCAACAGATATGTATTTGAAAGAAATCAGCTTTATACCTCAAATTGTAACGTCAGACACACAATCCATACAAGTCTGTTCCGGGATCGAACAGAACCGAAGGCACTTCTCACGAAGCCCTTGCATTTCCGGATAATTTTCTAATCACGTCCGGACTTCCCGTCACTAAGGGTGATAAAACCTCTAAATCGAAGATCAGTCGATGTAGAGTAACTCGACGGTAATCCTTCCGTTTTCAAAAATATCCGGTCTTCAACACCGGTCTTCAAATGCAATTCATAACGACGTATCACATATTCGGAATGGGTTATACGACCCCATGGTCCTTTCCCGGTTAACCCGAATAGTGAGCGATTATTCAAAAATAAGTGTGGCATTCAAATTCATCCAATCACAACAAATACCATATTCAAGGTAATTATCAATAGTCGGTTATTTAACTATCAATAAAGATGCGCTACATCATCAGATTCCAAATAATTTTCCCAAATTATTTATCTTCAAAAATATCTTTACTAGATATAAAATTTCCACACTTAAAAATAAATCAATGTTTATTTTTAAACAACTTCCCTTTTATAAATTCCATAGTGAATTTATATTCTCAAATATCTACAGATATACGATTCTCAAATCGATTTCAAATATTCAATTTCATTTTATCTTTAAGAAGATAAATTCTCAAAAACATTTCATTTCATTTTGGAAAAGCATTTCCATACTTATTTAATAATAAGTATGTCACAAATCATTTATTTTCAACACTTGGAAAATATTCGATATACTTAAATCAAATTAAGCATATATTCATTCTTTAAGGAAATCTATTTTCTATAACAACATCAATTTGAGTCAAAACGAATGTTACGTAAAACATCGTTACGACGACTCAAAATCACTAGTATAGGGATTCAGATTTTAAGATAGGTATATAAATCCCAATACTATATCAAAACATTTCCTTTCGGAAAACATTTACTATAACAACAGTGTCATAGTCCATCATTTCCTTATTCCTCGAAAACGTCTATTTCAACAAGAACTGTTGAAATCTATGCTTTCGATTCATAATACGTTTTAAAACGTCTTTAAAATGTTTAACTTCATTTATAATATCGCTTTCCCAAACATAACCATTTTACTTAAAAATATATTCACTGTCCAAAATCGTGAATATACTTCATTTAACCCAATTCCAATTATTTCTACACATTTTCATTTCAATAGAAATTCGCTATCCAAAATCGCGAATATATCTACTTTGATAATCTTCTATATTTAATTTATCAAATTCCATCGCTCTCGAATTTATAAACACGGTTATAAATTCTATTTCTATTTTAATAACAACTTCGACTTATAAATCTTCTTTTTATCAACTTCTATATTTTACTTATCAAAATAAGTGATTTCGGATTTATAACCAACTTTTATAAATTCCAATTCCATTTATTAAAACTTCAATACCAAATCAATTTCAATATTGATTTCTAAATTTATTTTCAACTTTAAATAAAAGATTCCATACTGATTTCTCAAAGTTCTTCTCCAAATACTAAATCAATTACAGATTGATTTCTAATTTTATTTATCACTACTAAATAAATTTCTTATTTTTCTCAAATTACTCAACATCCTGTTTTTAAATGGATTCTTTAAATTGAAATCATTTTACATTGATTTCCCAAATCGTTTCAACTTACCAATTAAATTTCTAATTGGATTTCCAACTTATCTCTTTTTAAATAAATTCCTTTCAAAAAAAAAAATATTTCAATTGTTTCTTTCAGTCTATTTAAAAATCCAAATTCTTAAATTAAATTCTTCAATTTATAATCACTATTTTACGAAATCCATTTATTTAACATTTTCACTTGATTCTGGAATTAATTCGATAAGATTATAAAAAATTAACTTTCTATACTTTAAAATTTTCTTCCTTCAAAATTTATTCAATTCCAAAAATTGATTCACTTAGGAATTTCTACTTTGATTTTAAAAATTCAATTTCGTTTATTTTTGGAATCCAATGATGTCGAAACATCCATTCAGCTAAATTTTAGCTTTTCAAACAATTTCCAGATATCAATTCAATAACAATAAAAAATCATTCACAGATCATCACATCACAGTAGAAATAAATTCAATCAATGTGAGGGGTCCAGTTGGATCCCTCCAACCTGTTTCCCTGCATCCAAAGACGTTAGCACAATACCAATTCCGCTTCAGTACGGAATTATCGCGGTATATAGGTTTTTTATAAATCCGCTTACTAACGGCGCAATAGGGTCTCATCCGCTATACGAGGCGGGAAAATCATCAATCCAATATATACATATGCCAATATGTATATACTGCTATATATATAGATATATCCTATCATATCTAATAGCACATTCAAACAAATCAATCAATAACTGCAAATCCAAATTTAAATCTGAGTGAGAAGATCTCACCTTAGCTTTTAATTTGCCATCCATTTTCCAATTTGACTCGATTTCTTCATTGTATTAACCTTGTATGAACATTTATACGATTTATCAATATTCGAATTAATCGAATAATCCATCTTTATTTGATAAATTTAATTAGCCGATGATTTAAATTATTTTTTTTTAAATTAAAATTTGATTCGAAACAAGAATATTTCCTTTTCCTCTGAAACCTTACTTATATATAAAATAACTTATTTAAACTCAAAATCCAAATATATTATTATTTATTTGAATTAATTTAAATAGCATTGTAAAATACCCTCTGTCTATATTCAACTATTCATTTTTCTTTTCTGAAAAAAATGTTTATATATATATAAATTTGAAACCACCTACTTTACGATAAAATTTCCCTAATATACATATACATGTATAGCTGCATTTTAAATACTTCACCGTATTTTAAACTGTAAATCTCAAATGTAAATACGTATTTATCGAATCAAAACTAAATTTTAAGAAATAAATTCAAATACCTCGTTGAACCAAAACGAACCCAGATCGAACATCACCTCAACTCCGTTCCAGTCGCGACAGCCCTCCACCAGCTCGACTTCGAAAACCATCGTCGTGAGCTCGAACGCGCCTGTTTTGAAACCAGCGACAAACCCCTCCAAGCCATCAAATTGAACGAGTTTCCTCGCCCACGACGATCCCAGATCCCCTACGAGAATCGCGGCTACCTTCCCAGTGAACCCAGCCTCGACCTCGTGCTCGCGATTCCCCTTGAGGTCGCGAATACCACCCCAACCTCGCGAGCTACCACCGCTTCTCCCTTGCGTGCGCAAGCGCGCGTCTCCGTTGTGATGCCGCCGAGTCGCGACGATGAACTCTCAGGTCGCCTTGTTGTTTTGAATTGGAGAGCTCGAACCCCCCCTTCATTTTATCTGATTGGAAACCGAAGAAAATCACGGCCATTATTTTGCTTTGATTTCGAACGTGAAATGATTTTCATTTGGATTTGTTTTTGAACGAGAGAAGGAAAGGAAGCTCGGTTGAAATAGAAAGAGGAGACAGGCGAACGTGTTCGCACGATAAATTTCGTGGGCTTCGGCGTGATTTATGGCATGATTTTAGGGACGAAAGATAAATGATGTGACCAATTTAAATTCAAATTTAAATTGAATTCGTTTTAAAACTTCAATGCATTTAACTATCGTATGGTCACATAACAACCCCGAATGCTACGAAATTTGGAATCCGACAATAATACAATATTCCGGACCCAATGGAACTGGTTTCGTCGAATTCCGAGACTGTTTAAAAAAATGACTATTTTTAAATATCGGTTAAACGATATAAATTTCAAAACTGAACAGAACAGTTTAAAATTAAATTCTGAAGCTTCTATCATCTTCAGTGTTATCAATATAATTTTACAAGTGTTTGAAATATTTTTAATCGGCCTAAATTTGAAGATTCAAATTTTTATTCAACTTCCAATCGATTAAATTTTATAATTTAATCGCCAAATTCAAATTTAAATCGGGGACTCAAATTAAATCATCGTTCAAATATTTAAAATTAATTAAATATTTTCCATTTAATTTGTTCAAAATTCTGGGTCGTTACAAGACGCATCCTCTCCAGGCATTCTTCCATGCTCTGCCAGGCGATATGCGCATGCAAAAGCATTGTTCTTCCGCCAATCATTGATCTCCGCAACCCGCTGACGCAACAAAGTTATCTCCTCCTCTGCCTGGGATCTCCTGTAAGCCCTCTGGGACGATATCACCTGTGAAATAGTTAATAGCTAGTTATAATTTATGTTTCATATCATATTAAATGTATATATTAGTTAATGAAGCAGTTTATCTCCATATTTCCATAACTATATCGCCTATTTCGTAGGCGGATCTATAACGGCGTCCCAAATATGGTTTGACTCCTCAACGGTCAACTCCTCACGTCCGGTGGTCTGCGTCACACATGTCCGCTCCGCCTCATATGACTCTTGCGATTATAAATAAAAGTTTGACACGAAAAAAAATTAATTTACGATTTTTAGCTGTGAAATAAAGTATTATCAAACACTATCATTACGGATAAGCATGTTTACCATTACAGATTGAGATTTGGCGTCTGTCCATCTATACGAAACATTGCCTTCCTCGTCTGTCTTCTCCACGGCATGTGTGGCAGTAAACAACTCAGCCATCGTAGGCTCGCGATTGTACTTCTTAGACTAAAAATATACATATGAATAAACAATGTTACCAATATGATTAAATAATGTTACAAATATTTATAAACACAATTTATAAATTTACCAATTCGTTTTTATGTTGCTGAAAAGATTTCGAGCCACCACGATGTATAGCAGGATTCTTATTCCTGTTTTCGCGATTCCGCGCTGATATTTCCTATACATTTAAACACAAGGTTAACTATATTAATGCAACTAATATACGAAATCTTAAAAAATTTAAATTACAATTCGAAAGTGGATAGCTTACTTTGAATTCAGGAGTATCCCAGAGCCGAAGAAACTCACTATATACTTCAGCGCTCATCCAACTTGGCTTTTTTCCCGCACTCTTTGCTTTAGTTATCGTGTTTCTATAATTTTTTCTCATTCTTTGATTCCAATGATTTCTAAACACATCCAGATCTTGGGGCTCAACACGTACGGCAGTCTGCATATTGAAATTAACTTGAATTATAAACATTCTATTGACATTCAAATCAAATAAAAATTTATACTTAATTACCATCAAATCTGCCCATATTGCATTCTTTACAGGCGCTGGGATGTCGTCCCACCATGGCCAACAGTCGGACATCCTACTCATAAACGCTTGTCTCGACGTTTGTAAAATGAAATCTGAAGGCTCCACCTCAAAGCCCCTGTATAAATTTTGATGTACATATTTAATATATTTTAAATAACATACTTGAAATATATTTGATACTTACCCTGCCGTCTTCGGAACTAACTCAGCAACGGGGCGTAAATCCGACGCACTGCCACTGGCACCTACGTCGGGAGAAGGAGAAGACTCAGACCTACTGCCGTGTCTCCTGTAAGACATATCTGCCACAAACATATCATATCATATATCGTATATTATATCAGAACATATCATATCATATTATCGCATAAAACATTCCACTTGATTCAGACTTTAAATATTACATATGTCATAAAAATACATTATACAACATGCAATTCAAATATTTACATATGTCATATTCAGACTCTAAATATTATTTATGTCATAAAAATACATTATACAACATGCAATTCAAATATTTAAAATTATCAGTCTTCGTCGTTCTCTGATTCAGACTCGGTCTCGTACTCTATATCGTTTTCATCAACACTTTCAAATGCATTTACCAAAACATTTTATTCATCATTCAACATCCCTACATCAATGTCATCGGTTATTATTACTTCAGTATTTGGCTCAAGGTCCGCTTGATACGCTGTTTCGTTTGGAATATTATTTCCATTAAATGTAAATTTTGCCTTTGTTTTAAAAACAGCCGACCAATCCGCTTTATCTCTTTTCAAGGATGGATACGGAGCAAAATAAACTTGTAACGCTTGCTTGGCCAATACGAAAGGATCATACTTATAGTAATGTGAGGTATGTTTTATTTCAATAAGTTTATAATCTTTGTGCACGTTGATTCCAGTACCAGGAACATTGCTAAACCAGTTGCATTTGAATAAAAAAAAATTTCTGCAGGTTGTATGTAATATGTCAACTCTAAAACCTGTGTTAAGACGCCGTAAAAATCTTTTATATGCTCTTCTGGATCGTCACTACCTTTGACAAATACACCGCTGTTATATGTCAATTTTTCGGCACCGTAATCTTTGGTGTTGAATTTAAATCCATTGACGAAGAATATTGGATACGTCTTGACATTTCTTTTTGGTCCGATCGCAAGATGTCGTAATCCTTCGTCAACGACACAGTTTATTGGATCATAAACGTAATTTGAAAACCATTTAGCAAATTCTTTACTGAGATCGCCAGATGGATGCAGTGATTCGTATATACTGCAAATATGTAATATGTTTTAATATAATTAATATGTAAGTATAATTGAATTATATATGAATTTATTATTACCTGACAAATGGTGCAACTTCTGGACAATTTAGAAGAACATATGAGTGTGCTACATGGTGATCTCTATCGTCTAACCATATTTCCACACATTTTCCAACATGTCGGCCATGTTGTCTAAAAATAGATAACATTGCTTGAGAAGATTCATGTTCCACGACTTCTTCATTAGAGGAACACTTACAAACGATAAGTTCACATGATCATTAAAATAATGAGAGAAAAAGAATGAAGCTTCTTCTTCAAGATATGATTTGCAAATCGAACCTTCAACTCGTGCTTTTTGTCTAATTTTTCTTCTTCAAATGATTCAAGTACCTATTACAAATTTATTTTAAATTTAGGTATATAAAACTGAATTTCAAACTAACATAAATATTGCTGATATTCAATATTACCTCTCAAATGGATACATCCAACCATATTGAACAAGACCTCTAAGAAGTGCTTCGGATGGAAGATGAACAGGTAGATGCTCCATTACATTAAAGAAACCTGGCGGAAATATTTTTTCCAGCTTGCAGAGCAGTATAGGAATTTCTACTTCAAGTCTACGTATACGGTCGACTTTTAATGTCGTCGAACAAAGTTGTTTATAAAACAAACTTAATTATGTTATAACGCTCCATACTTTTACGGGCAATAGTTCTTTGAGAATCACGGGTAATAGATATTCCATCATGATATGGCAATCGTGACTTTTCATCCCACTCAATTTATTGTTTTTAAAGTCAACACATCTACGAAGATTAGAAGAAATCCCATCAGGACATCTTAGTGCTTCCACCCACTTTAGCACGAGTTTTACTTGCTTACTGTCTATCTCATAACATGCTTTGGGTTTTTTTATTGTCATTGGGTTTCATATGAAGTTCGGGACGTTTACAAAAGTTTGCTATATCAAGTCTTGAATTCAAATCGTCCTTTGTTTTCCCTTTACATTCATAACTGTATTAAACACGTTATCAAAAACGTTTTTTTCGTTGTGCATCACGTCAATATTATGTCGGAGTAGGAGATCTTTCCAGTAGGGTAACTCCCAAAATATACTTTGTTTGCACCAATTATGAATGTCTGATTTACCTGGAATTTCAGTCTACACTCCAGTTTCATGTATCTTCGGATACTCCTTTACAATTTCATATATTTCTTCGCTTGACCAAATCTTCGGTGGTTGCATACTCTCTTCTCTGTTAGCTATAAAGCTTTTTCTATCTCTTCTAAATGTATGATTGAGATGGAGAAAACATCGATGACAATCAAACCAAGAAATTTTCTTTCCATACCGTAGCGAAAACGCTTGTGTTTCTTCCATGCAATAAGGACAAGCTAGACGACCAACCGTACTCCAACCTGAAAGCATCCCGTATGCAGGAAAATCACTAATAGTCCACAACAAAGAAGCGAACATACGAAAATTCTTTTTTCTCGAAATGTCGTACGTTTCAACTCCTTCATTCCATAGCGTTTTCAACTCTTCGATCAATGATTGTAAATAAACATCGATTCCTTGTGTTGGATCATCAGGCCCAGGGACGACAGTAGTGAGAAACATATATGGAGTTTTCATACACATCCATGGAGGTAAATTATAAGGAGTTACGATAATAAACCATGATGAATATTTACTACGAAACTGAGAGAATGGTGCAAATCCATCCGTACATAAACCGAGTCTGACATTACGGCTTTCGGCAGCAAATGCGGGATAAGTCCTATCGAAATGTTTCCATGCTTCTCCATCAGATGGATGTATCAAAGTTCCTTCTTTCGGTGTTCTCACACTGTGCCATCGCATATGGCACGCCGTAGCAGAAGATGCATATAACCTTTGAAGTCTGGGAGTGATGGGTAAATAATGCATTCTCTTGTATGGAACTTCTTTTCCTTTTTTTTCTTGGTTTGTATCTTTCCTCGTTACATATTCTGCATTTTCTAAGCTCAACGTCATCTTTCCAATACAACATGCAACCTTTTATACATGTATCTATCTTTTGGTACGGCAGACCGAAAGCGGACATAAGTTTTTTCACTTTATAATGACTATCGCACATCAGATTATTGGGTGGCATGTGTCGTTTTGCTGCTTGTACAACTGTTGTATATCCAGCTTCTGTAAGGTTGAATTTTGATTTCATAGTAATGTATTCGGCAGTTACTGATAATTCGGTTCCACTTTTACAACCATCCCACAACGGCCTTTTAGCAGAGTCCAATAAATCATATATTTTTTAGCTCCCACAGTCGGTTCTTCTTCGACATTTACATCTTCATCGTCATCTTGATCAAACATTGGAAACATTGATCGTGTTGCATCTTCCACCATATTTTCTATTGGATTCGTCATAACATTATTGTCATCTAACGCTACAGGATTAGGTATGGGTGCAAGAAGTTCTCCATGACGATCCCACAAGTAATAATTCGGCACAAAACCATTTTTATACAAATGTACTTCAACTATATCTGCTTTTCAATGCTTCAAATGTTTGCACTTACTACACGGACAACGAAGTTCTTCGTTATTACGATTATTAGATTTAGCAATTCTAATAAATTCGTGTACACCGTTATAGAAATGTTTCTTTATTGAACCTTTCATATCAGTTATGACTTCATACATACAACTACGGTCGAGAAAATAATCGAACATTTTTTCTGATTTGATAACATATGTTAGAAACACAATAAAGTTTATCGTTTATTAATCCAAATAATCAATTCGATTTATTTTTTGCCTTTTGCTTTATTGTTTTAACTTTGATGGTTGGCAGCACTTCAGTTCACTTCTCTTCTATGCATAACTTGCACTCAAATGGTATATTGTTGTTGTATTTTATAAAATAAAGTAAAGCCATTTAGGACTAAAGGCTTCACACACTACACTTCTGTCTAATTTCGGCAGTACTTCACTTCACTTCTCTTCTACGCATAACTTTGCATCCAAGGGATGTATTTTTGTCGTTGTATTTTCTAAACTAAATTAAAACCTTTTGGGACTAAAGGCTTTAATTTTTTAGCGTCAAATTATTTGTTGAAATAATATTGAATGCTTATTTTCAAATCAACATTATATTCATTTTAAAATATTTATCCTTGTTATATTTTTTTCTCAATTTTTTGGAAAATCAGTTTCAGTACAATATTTATTCATTTCTTTATTTTTTACAAAATCGATTTTAGTAGAATATTTATTGTTGTTATATTCATTTCTTAATTTTTTACAAAAATTGATTTCAGTATAATATTTGTTGTTGTTATGCTCATTTCAAAATTATATAATTCATTCAACCATTTAAATATTTTATTTAATACATTTGAAATTTCAAAACGTATTTTAAAGTTAAGTTAACAATTTAAATTTTTTTATCGATTTTGTAAACGAAAATTAGATGTTAGCACTTGTAATAAACTATATTAATTTTATTTTGTGGAAATTATGTTGAAGGGCTTCTATTTTCAGGGTAATAAGTTTTAAGGACAACACTTCTAAATAATTAGTTTTAAGAACAATTTACAGGATAATGATAAATTCATTTATCTTTTTAAGTTATACAGGAAAATGATAAATCTTTTTATCATTATTTCTGTATAACTGAAAATGATAAATTCTTTTATCTTTTTCCTGTAAAACGTCCTTAAAACTAATTTTTTAGAAATAGTGTCCTTAAAACTTATTATCTGCACAAATAAGCCCTTGAAGTGAAAATCCCCTTTTATTTTATACTAACAACTAATACTTATAATGTACACACGCTAATTAAATAAAAAATATTACGTATGTTTAACCGTACCAATCTAGCAGTATATTAATCAATAATTGTACACTAATTTTTGCGCAAACTATAACAAACATTGTTCTAATTAACTATAACAAATATTCATGTAAACTTATATGTCCATTATAAATAAACCCTAATTTTTAATTACAAATTAAACAAATAAACCACTTATTAACTTCCCTAAATCACCTAACATACCATTATCATCAACTACTACATATTTATCATCTATTTCAAATCCATAATCAACTAATTTTCTAAATAAGGGTTTTAATTTTATCCCCTAATCAACTAATAAACTATTACCATCATCTAATATCAATTATTCTAACAAATTCAAACCCATAATCAAATTATTTTCAGAAATTAAAGTTTAGAGATTATACCTAGAAATTGAAGAAGATGGATGAAACGGAGCAGCACCGGAGGGCAACGACGGCTTCTAGAGGCGGTTGGCGTCGATAGGAGGCGGTTGGCGTCGGAGGGGATCAGGGGGCTGGGAACGGCGGCGGCAATTTAGGGGGAAAGTAAAAATATATTTCACTTTCTGTTCTTTAGTTCGTGCTATAACATCAGGTTGAGCGACGGCTAGCGACGACCAGCATTAGCCGCCTTTTTTAGCCGTCACCAACCGTCGCTAGCTTCCGCCACTAAATGAAGCATGTTTTGTAGTGAGTTATTCATAATTCAACAATTTAAATTTAATTTTTAGCAATAAACATGCAGCATTTCAAAAAAACAAAGCCTATGTCTCGACGGAAAATTGGCCTCGGAGAAGTTGAATTGGCCTCTCTTACAAACATCTCTAACGGTATTAAATGTAGTTGAATTAGCCTCTCTTACAAACCTCTCTAACGGTATTAAATGTGTCTTATAATAGTGTACACATACTTGAAGCCGTTGACGCCCACTTTTGTAAAAAAAAAAACAATTCTACCAAACTTGTAGGAGAAGAGAAAAGCCACGAAAAACAAGATGAAAAGTCTGGCATTATCATATTTCAAACTTTATTTAGTGTGAAATTGGATTAGCTGTCTTAAAAGACATTGAATGTGAAAGAAAAAGTATTTTTGATGTGATATTCAAGAATGTTAAGTAGCGTTGTTTATAATATATTGATAGATTTCATGAATAGGAATGAATATTATTTTAAATACTTTAACTTGACTTGCAGACTTGCAATTCCCTCTTGTAGATCGAGTCTCATTTTATTTTAGCAGTGCTTATGTTTTTCTATGATATGCACAGTAGATTAAGCCAAAATTATTAATTTAATCTCTTTAAACGTTGTATCATAAACAGTAAACAATTGATGAAGTTCAGTTGAACAGTTTGTCTCATCATATCCAAAAGAGCAAAGTTGACAGGATCGCACTCTTAGAATTAGTTTAAGCTGTCACAGTATTGCAGGTCCCACGGACTGAATAATAATAGATCCATAATTTGTTTCTCCTAAAACCAGTTCAAATATAATACTCAGGCGTGTGTGTCCGTATACACTTGCTTTTCCATATATAAGTACGATCTGTATAATGCAGCTGGCGGTCAAGAAGTATACCTTTATAATAATAATTAGTCATCGTCTGAATATTAAATGTGTCTATGTCGGCCAATATGGGTACTTGTGGGTATTATAAATTAACTTAAGGTTATTTGTTTGTATTGGAACTGTCTCTGAAACAGTCCTGGAAACATCCAGGTTTTACTAGCAAAGCTCCCTATAAAAAAGGTACACATCCATCCTTTTTATCATCAAAATATTTATATCACTCGGCATACCAAAATATCCGAAATTATCAGTTCTTATTTCAACTTAATTGGTTTTCTATTTTTCGTCTTTATAAAATGAGCTCAACGAAATTCTTCACTGTGTTTGTAATAGCATACTTCTTCTCTGGACTTATGCAGTCTGCTGATGCTGAAGAGTTAGCACCATCTCCAACGAAGAGTGATGCTGCATCGGTGGATCAAGGGATTGCTTATGTACTGATGCTTGTTGCTTTGCTTGTTACCTATCTTGTTCATTAATTATCACTAGGAAATGATTTGTTGTACTTAATGTGGTTAAGTTTTGTATAATTTTGGCAAGTTTACAAAGTCACCATGCATTCTTTTGTAGTTCGTTAAAGAAATTTTGACTATATTTTGTAGGTGTTTGTATATGGTATGCTGCTTCCAGTACTATTATTGTGCGCAGATTCATCATTCTTAATTCTACATGCGGCGGGGGAAAATCTTTTATATGGGCAGCACTGGCGATGGAGGCACGGATCTACTGTGGTTGAGGCAGTGGAGAATAAGAGATGGGGGCTAGGGTTTAAACTGATGTTTGAAGTGGACTTTTGGGAAGACGTGAACTTAAAGGAAAACAAAGAGATAAAAGACGGAACGGAAAAAGTTAAAATTGGTAATTAGCGAAAAGGCCAAAAAAATTCAGTCTGAGTAACGTGATGTTTTATCTTTAGACCAAAGACAAATGTTTGTTGTAACTTGACTGAAGTTAGAAAAAAATATTAAGTTAGAAAAAAAAATGCTAGTTTTATTTTTAAGTATTATATTTAGTTTTACATTATAAAAAACTAGCATCGTACTTCAGTCTAAAAAAACATGCTCTCTTTCAGTTTGTTTATTTTTATTTTTCAAAATTTGTCCTTATTCCTATTTTTCCTCTGAAGTGTGGATAAATGTATGACTGGATTGTTTATAACAACCGTTTGTTCATGAATAGGTACTTAAAAGTTGTTTGTTTTCATTAAACAATATAAATTAAAACACTTATTTGATGAACAAACGATAAACATTTTTAGATTGCTTAATCAAGCATTGAATGCTTAATAATAATAATTTTTCATTTATACCCTTATTTACATGCGTTGAATTATTTTAAATTTAAACATGAAAATTCCGAAATACTAGAAAATACGATTTGGTGAAGTTCTCATGTTTCCTATTTTTTAAAAATTCAAAATTCTCAACTTATGTAACTAGCTTTTTAATATTATAATTTAACTTATCTTTTAAAAGTTTATTTTATTTACTGTAATTCAAGTTCAAATCATTCAAAACTAAAAAAATTGATTTTTTAATCCATATTTTTACAAAATCCAAATATTGTTGAAGTTTTAAAGTTTTAAAATTCAAATATTTTGATAATAAAAATTATCATAATTTGAAATCCTTGGTTTATATACACTACAAGACACACAGTGCATTCCAACGACGGCCAGACGTTGGCGGCCGTTGGAAAGCCGTTGATGGACGTTGGAAACGCCGTTGATATACATTTCAACGGCGTCCAACGTCTACCAACGGACCCAACGCCCATATACCAACGTCTTCCAACGTTCAGGTTGTCCACGTGGAAGAAGATGTTGACCAAATAGACATTGGAAGATCCGATGGAGGACGTTGGAATAAATGTGCTAGTAAACCGTTGGTGGACGTTGGAAATCTAGGTGTTTTTTTTACAGAACCAACAATGCATGCTTCCAGCCACCTCCAACATCGTATATCTCATAAAAGCTCACTTTCGAACACATATACAATAGCATATCTCACATATAATCAATCATAATAGTAAATCCAAGTAATAAGCGTATATACTAATCAATATACACAATACAAATCAATATAAACAACATATACCATCCAACATCAACATCCAACAAAACGTCCAATCCAACAATATCCAAACTACTACGTCAACATCTCAAAAATCACATCCAACATCAACATCCAACAAAACGTCCAATCCAACAATATCCAAACTACTACGTCAACATCTCAAAAATCACATCCAAACCAACATCCAAAACATCAGAATGTATCAAATCCTCACTCTCCAAATATACATGTCCATAGCAAAATAAATCAAATCATACCTGAAATCACTCTCCTCCAGAACCACCAGAAGACGGAAACCGACCGTATTGCTCTATAAACTCCATTAGACGCCTATTCAGCTCCTCCGTCTTGGCTTCGGTGCGGATATTGCGTTTCTCGAGCGCGGCGACCTGGGCTCTGAGCTGTGCAATCTCCTCCTTATCTTGAGCCCTCTGATACTCAATTTGAGCCATCTTAGCCTGTAAATAAAATTTGAATTATCAGTGTTTAATAATTGTAATTCGTGTTTACTATAATCCATCACAATATGCAATAGTTGGTTCAGAATAATTATTTTAAAATTTAAGTTAAAGTTATTACCGATTGATTCCCAAAACCATAGCGTCTGTCATGTGCCGCTGGATCCATGACAGACTCAAAAATAGCGTCCTCCTCATCGGCGGTCAACTCGTCGCGCCCAGAGCCCTCGAGAATGGACATCCGTGCTTGCTGAAACTTTTGCTGTTATGCAAAATAAGTTGAATTTAGATAACATTATTTTAATTAACTTATATAAGTGTTAAGTCATTATGTTACTTACATATGCGGACTGCGCTTTGGCATCGTGATCCCAGGAGTATGAAACAACGCATGCTTCATCGACCTGGCTCAACGCATGAGTATGCGTGAAAACATCCCAGTAACTCACAGAAGCACCACCACGCTGTCTCTTCTGAAATATGTCCATATACATATATATTATATACATATTGTTACATTATCTACAACTTAGAACTTAAAATCTTTAAATTATTATCGTAATTAATAAATATACCAAGTCCTCTTGGTGATGCTGAAATGACTTGGAACCACCACGATGTGTGATAGGGTTCTTGCTCCTATTGGCTGAGTTCCTCTCCGACTGCCTCTGTAAATTTAATTTAAAAACAAAAATTGTTTAACATTTCTAGTTAGTATTTGCGTAGAAGAATTTAAATTAAACATGTGATAAATTTACCTGAAACTCCTCGTTTCCCCACCATGTCACAAAATCATCCCACACAGCTGCGCTCATCCACTGAGGCTTCTTTCCCGCTGTTTTTAAGCTGTTTACTGTTTCCCGGTAGTTCTTTGCGACTTTGCTGCACCAGTGGCGATATACGACTGAAATATCAGCGTCCTGAAGGTCCACTTCCGCCTGCACGTTTGACAAAATAAGAGTTATACAGCTTTTGTAAATAATGTAAACATGAATTGATATAACATGTTCCTAATATATAAAGTGACATACCAAAAAATCCTACCAAATAGTCTCTTTAACATTATCTGGAATCAATGTCCACTTAGGCCAACATTCGGTCATACGACCCATGTATGCCCATCGAGATATAGATAGAACTACTTGAGTCGGCTCCAAAGAGAAACCACTATGTTTAAACAGAGAAAAAACATTTAATATTTCATGACCACTATATATTTTCAGAGTAGATTGTACGAAAATGAAATTTAATTTTGAAATTTAATACTTACCTTTGATCTGTTTTTGGCTTTAGCCACACCACAGGATGCCGTAGCTCCTGTGATGGACCACCGCCATCACCACCGTTCGGACGAGCATGCCCTCTTTGTGAGGAAGAGGGAGACCCAGAATGTCCACCGGTACGTCTACGTGACGACATACCTATATAATACATGTTACAAACAAACATTATAACAGAAAATAAAATGACTATATGTAAAACATACAGTATGGCGTAACATAAAAACGAGATGTGATACATATCATATATTAGCATACCATTTCATTTTTAATGAAAACAGGATAATGTTTAAAAAAAATATAAATTTACCTTCTCAAAATGTAGATAGTTGATCAATCCTCGTCATTTTCGGATTCAGACTCTGTTTCGCACTCTATATTTTGTTCCTCTGTACTCTCAAATGCTTCAATTAATGCATTTGATTCATCGTTTAGAGGTCCAAAATCTGTTTGATCGTCGGTTATTATTATTCCTCTATTTTCCTCGATATCTGCTTGGTAAGCTTGTTCTTCGGGAATATTCCGTCCATCAAATGTAAACCTTGCCTTTGTTTTAAAAACGGCCGACCAATCTATTTTATCTCTTCTTAGAGATGGGTAAGAAGCATAATAAATTTGAAGAGCTTGTTTGGCAAGTACAAAAGGATCGTATTTATAATAACGCGAAGTATGTTTTATTTCTATAAGATTATATTTTAGGTGCACGTTGATTCCAGAACCTGGAACGTTGCTGAACCAGTTGCATTTAAACAAAAATACTTCTTCCACGAGTCGTGTGAAATACGTCAATTGCAAAACCTGGGTTAGCACGCCATAAAAATCATGTATATGATCATTTGGATCATCACTACCTTTAACAAATACACCAGTATCGTTAGTTAATTTTTCGGCACCGTATTCTTTGGTATTAAATTTATATCCATTGACAAAGAATATTGGATAGGTCTTCACTTTCCTTTTTGGTCCCATAGCTAAATGTTTCAATCCTTCGTCTACAACACAATTTGTTGTATCAAAAACGTACTTAGAAAACCAAGAAGCAAATTCTTTGCCGATATCGCCGTTAGGATGTTGTGATTCGTAAATACTGCAATTATATAACAAATGTTGCATTATGATTAAGATACACGTGTGTGCATATATTTGTGTATACACACGTGTTGATGATATATATATAAGTAAATTACCTAACAAATGGTGCAACTTCGGCACAGTTGAGAAGAACATATGTGTGTGCAACATGATAATCTCTATCATCCAACCATACTTCCACACAAGCACCAGCAGGCCGACCTTGTTTTTTAAAAATTGATAAGGTCGTTTTACAATCATCTTGATCAATGCCTTCATCATTACGCGTAGCACTTTCAAATGATATGTTCACATGGTCACTAAAATAATGAGAGAGAAAAAAACGAAGCTTCTTCTTCGATGTATGATTTGCAAATCGAACCTTCAACTCGAGCTTTCTGTCTCACTTTTTTTTAGATGATTTAAATACCTTTCAAATGGATACATCCATCCATATTGCTCAGGCCCTCGAAGACGTGCTTCTAATGGAAGATGAATAGGTAAATGTTCCATAATATTGAAAAAACCTAGAGGAAATACTTTTTCCATTTTGCAGAGCAATATCGGGATTTCTTCCTCAAGTTTACGTAGACGATCAACTTTTAATGTAGTAGAACAAATCTCTTTATAAAAAAGACTAAGTTCTGTTACAACAGTTCAAACTTTTACGGGCAACAGTTCTTTAAAAGCGACGGGTAATAAATTTTCCATCATAACATGACAATCATGACTTTTCATCCCGCTAAGTTTATTGTTCTTATAGTCGACACATCTATGAATATTAGAAGATATACCATCCGGGAATCTTAGTCCTTTCACCCATTTTAAAAGTACTTTAACTTGATTATTGTCTAGTTCATACCAAGCTTTTGGCTTTTTTGTGTCATTTGGCTTTATATGAAGCTCAGGACGATTACATATTACTTCGATATCACGTCTTGATTTCAAATCATCTTTCGTCTTCCCCTCACTACAACAAAAGTGGCATATTACAACGGTGGAACACAGTTGTAAAAGATATATTACAACGGTGGAACAACAGTCGTATTTTAAGAAGTTGTAAAAGACTATCAATTTTTTACAACTGTGTTCTTTAGTTGCATATAACCGTTGTGATATTGTATATTACAACTGTTTCTTACCCTTGCAAATAACCATTTTACAACTGTTGGTAACTCTTGTAGATATGTAACATTTCGTGTTGTAGCAGGTATGTAACATTTAAACCCAAAAATATAATTGCATGCACCATTTAATAATTTACAAAAACTATAAATATACATAACTGAATCAAATTCATTCATAAATATTAATATTTATATAATTCTAACAAAACACAATACATACCAAATAAAACAATCTAAAGTATTCGTTCACATCACCAACTAAAACAGTACCAAAACAACACATACCCTAAGGAAATACACTAGTCGAAGGCAACGAAGTCTTTATGCCAAGCCACGGTCGATCCAACTGCTTCTCCAATAGTACACATCTCGGAACTCGACCTCCACAAGAAAGCTTCCGGATCCACCGCCACATCAACCCAAACTTTACAACCATCTGGTCCTAGTTTTTTAAAATGCACCAAACAATCAGGATCAGTGGATACTACCGTTCCTTCTACAACAACTTGCTTTTGCCAACTCAATATTTTATATTTTCCGACCTCAATTCCAGCATGCCTTGCATCCCGTTCAGGCCGTTCTTCAACAGTCAAAGTATTGCTCTCACGGTGTGACTGTACAAAAATAATTTACGAATACATTAGACTATTTATGGTATATGTATAACGTCAACTAAAAATGTGGGCTGAATAGCACAAACCTCTGTATAACATCAACAAAAATATGTATTATTTATTATTTTACTTATGTATGCTGCTATATAAAAGCAGTATGACACTCTCTGTTACATTACGCATTTGCTGAAACAGAAATAAAACTTCATTATACAAGAGAAAATTTCATCATCTCTATTTATGTCGTTTTGAAATGTTATCATTAAGGCCATAGAAGGGTCAAAAAATTCCTCAAATAAGTTGCCCCATTTAGAAATTTGTATTCCAGAAAATCATAAATGGAGCCAGGTTGTCAATTGTTCATTCATAACATGGAAAAAGGAATCAGATAGCCTTAGTTAACTGGAAACCATTAGTAATTATGAAGATACCACGCGTGTATTGCTTGTCAACTACACTCTTACTAGGTCAAAAATCCATTAAAGAATATGGCAAATTTATCATTTTCAAC
Organism: Allium fistulosum; assembly: GCA_030737815.1. Lineage (NCBI taxonomy): Eukaryota > Viridiplantae > Streptophyta > Magnoliopsida > Asparagales > Amaryllidaceae > Allium > Allium fistulosum. Next base: position 582,971,309 of record CM060906.1, on the reverse strand, counting down.
TGTGAAACCAGAATTGAAATGGAATATCCGAAATTTCTAAAATGGAACCAAAAATTTAAAAATCTATAGGAATCGCGATGAAACCGAAAACCAGAACTTTGAACTTTGGTTTTAAGCGAGCTTTCAAATCTTGGATTTCAAATGAAATTTCGAATTGACTCGGTCTATATTTCAAATTCAGATCTTAAGACATCGGATAAGATGAGTGTCAAATAGGTAAATAGGTAAATTGAGTTTCAAAGGTTTAGAAAAAGAGCATGTATGGTTTAGTTTGAATCAACTTTGGTCGCTGGGAGTTTAGAAGATTTCAATCTTTGAACTTGCTAGCAAAATATTTACGTTCTATTCTATACGAACAACACACATGCAGGTCAGTGCGCATGCAGGACAGGTTTGGGGTAGTTTCTATGATGGTTTGAACATCAATGGGCTCTGTAACATATGAACCAATTGAAAGGCAAAAAAATTGAATTGCAAACATTGTATGCACAAAGGAAATATAGATGTTACAACAAAAAATTATCGTATTGAAATATAAAGCACGCCACATATGGAATATTCCAAATTATCATTAACTGAGAACAAAACTTAACAAAAAATAATCATTTTTTGCATGAATAATCAAAGATACTTTAAGTGGCATTCAAAATTGAGAATGAAACCAAGAAACCATCAGATACATGAAGTAATTAGAATAATCTACTTCTGCTTATATGTATGACTCTGCATCACCCTAAAAAGGAGTCTTACTAATAAAGTAAAATGTAACATCGGATCCAATTCAGATGTGGTCTATGTTGACTATGCAAGCCCTCCAAATTCAGATGATCTAGATCAGGGTGTTAAATAAATGAAACAACGTGTATGTTCAATTCGAATAAGAAACAATAGAGTCAGAATAATTAATTTAAAAAGTAATTAAACATTAGATACACTGTTGAATTTTCAGATTGAAGAAACATAGAAAAAAAATCATTTTGTCATTTGTCATTAAAAATGAATATGAACAACTTGAAAGAAACTAACTATCTTTTGTAAAACTGTTATTCTGTTCTGATTTTTTATTTTAATAAAAATTAACAAAGACACAAGTATCACAAGTGCACAAAAACAAAAAACAAAAATGTCTTAAATGCTCAATGAAATCTGAAATGCACAGTAACATGAAATGCCTAAATTGTGGTTTAATTAAATGTATCTTTTTTTATGGACCACAAGTAATTTAATTAACAGTATCACTGTATCACAAGTTTCACCTTCAAACAACCACACACATAAGTTATAAACAAGGCAGTGCAAGGATGAATACCTCTCCGTCATGTTGCTCTATCTTCCCCATTGATACTACAAGTTCACTCTTCTTCTACTAAGTAATCGACCTATAAAAAAACATAATAATTTACAAAGGATTAAAACATCACACTAAATATAGCACAACTTTGTAACAACCATGTACAAATAAAATTGACATACAAAAACCACGTATGATATGAAATAAAATTACTTTGATACATGCTAAGATATCAATTTAATAAAAACACTGAAGCCATATGATACATAAGATTTTTTAAATGTAGACCTACAAATTCGGACATTTTAGACTAACATATAGAGAAAAATTAATATTATTAATATCATTAATATCATTAATATTTTTAGTTATTCTTCCAGTGTACAAATATCATTAATATCATTAATATCATTTAATATTTTTAGTTATTCTTCCAGTGTAGATGCATCACAGATTGAGTCCATTTAATTTCAATGTTTCATTGCATTGCTGGACAATCTTGTTGAATATCATAATATTACATGAGTTACATGTTGTTGCTATTGTAATTATATTTGACCGATGTTTACTAATTTGTAATAGACATTAGCCATGAATTATGAATAATTTAGTTGTTAATAAGCTACAAACAGTATGCATTTGATTCTGCAGGAATGAAAAATTATGGATTTTCTCATGTTAAAAACAGCTAGTAAAATTGATATTCATGAAATTTGACAATTACCAACAATCTAAGTAGCTCAAAAAATTATTTTGTCACAACCTGAATATAGCACTTCAATAATAATGTACATGATGTGTCCCAGTGTTCTAAGAAGTTAGAGCTCCGTACTGTAATACTTGACACTTACAGAACTAATGGAACACGGATATAATATATTTATGGATTTCTTATGCAATCCCAAAAATACATGAGATAAGAATAATATAATTGCTAGTTTTCTAATTAATTAAGCCGCTTGACTAGTAATAATTGGTATGTAGACGGTAACGATTTCTGCAAAATAAACTTCCAAATAATTTTACAATTTCAACAGCTGTTCTGGATAATATATTGCATATGCGTTCATTCATGTTCAAACAGTTACAATATAACTATACACTAATATTGCTTGACGTGCTATCATGAAGAATAGCCACCACTATTCAAAATTTCAAAACCATCTAGGAGCTAGATTTAATATAAATCAAAATTTCAAAACCATCTTTCCCTAATCATCGACTATTATTTATTTTGCTATTTCTATTATGAAAAGTCTGAAACATCACAGCCAGTGATATGCATCGGAGTGAAATAATGAATGAAAAATCACCCAACGGAAGTGCATCTCTTACCTTCTCTCCAGCAGATAACACAATTTCTACTGGACGTGGGGCTAATGCTGACCAATACTCCTATTTTATTTTGGAAATGTCTGCATATATTCCTGTTTGGATATAAAAAATATTAAGCAATCCGGCCTTTGGAAAATTCTTATCTTGCAAATATCGTGTTTTTTTAACATGTAAGCCTTAACCCACATAATCTATCACAAGCATGCAGTATACAAAGGATAAAGTACCAACTCAGAACTGAACAAACACTGCATAACAATTCTAAATAACCTAGGATAAGATCTATGAACATGATATACGTCTGACGTCCCACTCCATCAGTCAAATCCATGAAACTACAAAATCACGAATCACGAAATCGCAAAACCCAAAACCCAAATCACGAATCTTGGTACTCCTTGAACACACACACAGATGCTATTAGAACACTCAATTAGAACAAATAGAACGAAATAAACATACCTTAAGCGTACGATATCAGTAGCGGTTTTGAGGACCGAGCACGTTAACGCGAGGAAGAATATGGAAATAGCAAATGATATCAGCAGCGGTTTTGAGGATTAGATTAGGTTTTCTTTTGGAAGTTAGGGGTTTGCTAATTGAATCGGCAGTGAGTTTAGTTTTGGTAACTTTTGCCCTAATTAATGAATTGAGCGGCCGACGAAAATGAGGGGAGGGAAGTTGTAATTTTCAGGGGCAGGAAAGTAATGTTAGAGGACAACTCACAAAAGCAGCTGTTATAAATAGTTTTTTACAACTGGCGTAGATAAACAGTTGTTAAAAAGGCATATTACAACTGCTATACAAAAAGAGTTGTTAAAAATATATATTCTACAACTGTTAAAGATGAACAGTTGTTACAAACTACTTATTACAACTGTTAAAAATGAACAGTTGTAAATGGAAGGTTGTAATATGGTTGTTTTGTTGTAGTGCCTTGACATTCAAAATTGTATTAAAAACATTATCAAACACATTTTTCTCATTATGCATCACGTCAATATTATGACGAATCAGGAGATTTTTCCAATAAGGCAACTCCCAAAATATGCTATGTTTGCACCAGTTATGAATCGATGATTTACCTTGAATTTCAATTTGTTCTCCGGTTTCATGTATCTTTGGATAATCCTTTACAAGTTCATAAATATCTTCTGTAACAACCCGAAATTTTCGATCCCGAAAATTCCAGATAGTTAGGAGAAAAAGAAAAGAGATAGAAGAAGAAACAGAACCAGACACAGATTCTCACATTCGCAGCGGATCAAAATACAATATCAAATAATAATATCAGTTATACAAAAGAATACTATATCTGTTAATTTATATCATTACATCAGAGTTACAACATTTATACATACACTGGACAGTTAAAATTAACATGTCTCAGATAAACTGTAATATATCACAGCAGAATACACTCCATACATTCCTACCATCCAGCTCGCCTCCTGAGCTCCAGAACGACCTTACCTGGAAATCTGTAATACTCGGTCTGACCCGAGCATTACAACAAAGTAACACCCGGGTCAGGCTGGAAACCAGCGTGAGTAAACCTATACAAATTAAATACTAAGTGCAAACCATAAAGAAAAACCCGGGGTAACTCATACTTCACTACGAGTTCATTACTTGTTATGCTAAATACTTACTTCACATATCGATCTATAAAGAATCGAAGTGGTTTCGGGTATTAACTAATACCCGACTCTTGTCTCTTCGAATCCAAAGTCATCTTAACTCAAGTTATTCAAATGAAATACAATTCAAACTTTAAATACAAGATGTCACTGTTTTAACCCAAACATATTATATCACATAGCATTCCACATCACATACCAGAGATATCAACAATTCAAAGCATTCAATACAACACTCATCCATAAGCAAGGAGATATCAATCACATAATCTATAATTAATTTAATTTAAATCAAATAAATAAATCTCTTATGATCCTACTTAATTAATATTAATAAATTACAAACCATTTGTTATTACTTTAATTTATTAACGAAATTAATTAATCAATCCTTAATTACCCATCTTAATTAATTGTCCTTAATTAATTAATTATCCTGCACATAAATTAATTAACCTTAAGTTAATTACATTAAATTAATTAATCCTTAATTAATTACCCTTAATTAAATCACATTAATTATCCTTTGATCATTTATTAATTAACCTTAATTAATCTTTAATTACCTTCATTAAGTAATTATTCTTTAAGTAATTATCCTTAATTACTTACATTAACAAATCATAAATTACTTAAGATCTTAATTAATTAAAAGATAAACCATTTTATCTTTATATTTTTTTTATCATTAAATCCTTATTTTATAACCTTTGGAAATAAATTATTATTAACACATTAATTAACATAAGACCTTTAAGTTGAATTAATGATTAGAAAACATTTCATTTTCTTAATTATTTACTTAATTACAATAATTAAGTTTATTTAAAATAAACTTTTAAAATAAGGTTATATATATATATATTAAACACTTTAAACTTAAATTAATTTGTTTTAAAATCTTAATTAATCCCAACTTAAATCAATATCTATTATTCAAAAAGAAATGGGTTAAGGAATTGTTTAAACTTTGACCAAATTTTAAAATTTAAAAAAACTTGTTATTACCCATACTTTCCAGACGCGAGCCCATACCATAAAAATCCCGAGCCAACAACTAAATTCCCTGAGAAACTCATGAGCTAAACCCCACGTCCCTCTGCTTTGAGTCAAACACGAGAAAACTTCGATCCAGACTCGAGCTACCTCCTTCTTCCCTAACCTTTCAAAAAACAACAGATACGCACATATACGCGTACACGTTGCACGCCGTTCTGGTCACCTCCGACCAACGCCGCAACCATCCACAAATCGATAATGACCACCTCAAACCAACCGACCACCCAGAACGATGATCGACTCGATCAATCGAAATCAAACCTATACGAGCACCTGGAACCCAAAGCAGGTCGACGAAAACGCCTCGCAACGCTACCCTCGATCACCAGAGATCATGCGATCACGTCCCTAGCTACTCCGATGACCCACGAGACTTCTTCCCCCGGTCCGATCACCTCTAATCCACCATCGACGTCAAATTTACCTCAGGAACCACCTCTACCAAAACTGGGTATAAAACCCTATTCCTCCTTCGACCGATCACCACAATGATCTAGAAATTTATTCACCATTTTTCCTGTGATCTCCATCCTACCCTCCACCTCCAGCAACAAACACGACGACTATTACCTCGCCGATCGCCAGAAAATACAAAAAACCCAAATCTCGTTCAACATACATTATATCATGATCTATACTCTTAAAATTCATGATTATATTTTTAAAAATCATCATTTCAGATAACACATCAGGTTATATACTTGAATACATGATTTATTTAAATTGAGATTTCGTTATGTTCATGCTTTTACTGTAATTCTTCATTTTGTTAAAAACTATCTTTAAATCTTGCCTGGAAATATTTTTAGATCAGATATCTTGTTATTACAAACAAGGTTTGTTTATATATCTAGGTCTAAAAAGAATCAGAGAGAGAGATTGGATTTTTATCAAGTTTTGAATTTCTGTAAAGCTAGAACAGGGCAATCATATTGATACTCAGACATTCACACCAGATATACAGACATGCAAGCATAATTTATATTCATTCAAACAATTTCTCAACATACTTTAAGTTTCTATCACATGCAATCAAGATTTAACAGAGTAAAACTTTAAAATGTTAGTTTACTCACCTTGTTTTGAAAAGCAGAGAACTGGAACTGGAAATCAGTTTTACACTAATTAGTTGATAGCTGTTTGTTTTGCTCTAATCCTTTCGTGTTTTGATTTCTGCACCTTGTTTTACAGAGTTGGATCTTGCTTTTGTTTCCAGATTTTGCTTGTTTTTTTAAAAAAACTTTCCTTTTCTTTTTGTTGAATTTGTTGAAGTTGAGCTCTGATCTTTGCATTGAATCAGGTTTTAACTTGTTTAATACATTTTGATTTGCTTGATCCTGACCTTAGTTCCAGATTTTCTTTTGAACAGAATTACTTTTGTTTTGATTTGTTTCTAGGTTTTGTCCTTTGAGATGAATGAAAAAAATGTAGCCTGGTTTTACTTTTAAACCTATTTTACTTAAAATTTAGATTAAAGAAAATGCTAGTTTGCCACTTGTTCACTTGTGAATCAAATTAAGTTACACTTGTAAATTGTTTATATTTAATATTTTACAAATGTATTTTGCATGTCTTTGTATATTTACAAATGCCTTAATTTGTATTATTTTTTTTTCAAATTTAATTTATTTGCAATATATTTAATTTTTGAATTTTAAATCAAGTTTCTAAATTATAATTTATATTTATATACATATATATAAATGACAAACACATATCTTTATTAAATTTGGAAAACTTTAATTTAATTCACAATTTGATCCAAAATATTTAAGATAATTATCTTTTAGATTTCAAATTTAAATCCAATTTCAAATTTATTTACAAATCTAGATATCCTTTATTATCGGATTTTTTTTCTTCATCTCGGTTAAATTGAATAAACCAGTTAATTATCCAATTGCCGGATGTCAAAAATCCGGGTTATTACATTCCTTCCCCCTTTGAATCTTTTCGTCCTCGAAAAGGAACGAGGCCAGAATTTACTTAATACTTAAAATCAGATAAATTATCTTTTGAACATTTTTAAAACACTTTAAAATCTATATAGTATTACAAAAATAGCTTTTATAAAAATACTTTTATAACTCGATGTTTAACAAGTCCATCCTCGTTTTTACAGAAATTCGGTCATACGTTGATCAAGCGTAGGACTGAAAATCTATAAGTACTTGGTAAACTCGTTTTCAACTTCCAGTGAAAATACTTGGAAAATAGTTTTATTGAAAATATAGGAATCAGTTTTAAAATAGAGAAAATATCTTTGGTGAGAATGCTCTGGAAATCATCACCCCCATCCATGGTCGCAGTTAACCCGATGGTTACGTTGTCATCCCGGCAAAATCCATAGATAACTGTAGGTCTCCGCGCCCCTCGATTTCACCATGGAACCCGCTACAGATCGCAGTTACATCTTGGGTTACGTTGCCATCACAGCAAAAGTCCATGTAACTGTAGGCATCAGCGCCCTCGAATTTCGCTGCCAAATAATGAAACTTCTCCACTCCCACATAGGTCGCAGTCTACCGATGTAAAATCAAACGCAGACTATTGGCTCTCAGCGGCACACACGACTTTCGCTATGTTACCATAGTGTCGCAGTCTACCGATGTAAAATCAAACGTAGACTGTTGGCTCTCAACGGCACACACGACTTTCGCTATGGTCTGCAGTAGATCGCAGTGACATTGAGTTACACTGTCGTCACAGCATAACCCAAATGCCTCTGTGGGCACCAGCCCCTCGACTTTCGCTACACAAATAATCCTCGGGAACTAGTTTTGTCCGGACTCCTCACATGATCAACTTTAGAATCCCCCCTTGGGGTTCAAGGCAGAACCACCCTGTGGCACTCCTGAGAAGTTCATTTCAAGGGAGCGCCTTTTTCCCCATAGCCAATCTCAAAATACTTTATACTATACACTTATAGTACCTTCAAATCATACCCTTTATGATTTATATCAAAATCATCTTTACACAAAATCGATATCCAAAATCGATAGTTCCAAACTTGGCTTTCCAAATTCCAAAATTGATTACCCAAAAATCAAAAGCCTTTTCCAAATTCATAGGTTCCCAAAACCTTTTCCAAAATCATTCTCACAAGATTCTTTATATAATATAGATATATAAAACTTTGAAAATCTTTGGATCACTTCGTACTTGTATAAAACCTCTTCAAATATTTTTAAAACCCTTTTCTTCTGGCAATAGATTCAACAAGGGAAGTTTATCATATTACAAATATATATAACTTTATTTATTCCAAATCAAATATTCAAATTTGATTACTCTTTTATAAAGTTATTTACCATATTCTTTTCTATAAAATGAGTTCTAATCACAGAAATATTCAACTCCCATTTTATTTCATCATTTATTTTTCAAAATATACCCTTCCATTTCAAAATCATTTTACAGTTTTTTATCCACAAATTTTCAATATCAATTTCATTCAAACTCGTACGATGTCCACATATCATCCATACGCAATATCAATCTGATCGCTCACTCGATCACACAATTTCTCTTCCGAACTAGTATCATCCACCCGACTTCCTAGTGCGGACTCAGATCTGGTTTCTTGATCAGAAACCGTCATTCTCCTTGCATAGTCGTAGCTATGATAGAGAATATCCAGAACCAATCAAAAATCCATATCCAGGTTCGCCGTTGAAAATCGAGTGAAAAATCCCAACTCGGATTGATAATATTATCTCAAAATTCTGTGCTCGAATCCGGATCAAATTACTATGCGAATAGAATAATATACGTACATCCTACGTATTTATCATTATTGATTATTAGCTAAATCAATTTCTCCTTTCTATCCACATTTCCTTTAATTCCATTCACTTATTCTCAATTGCTTCCATTTCCAATTGAGTTATTACTTCAATTACAAACAGTTTGAACTCTGACCTATTTAAATTTAAAAATAGCTTGAAAAAGTTTAAAATAGATAAGTAGTTGAAAAAATAGTTATTAGTTTGTAAAATAGCTGTAAAATAGTTAAGTAGGTATAAAATAGTTAGATAATTGCAAATTTTTTTTTTTTTTTTTTTTTGGCAAAGCCAGCGGGGTTAACTGGTCCCCTACCAGTTTATTGCAAATACAATAAAAAGACTCAAAACATACTTTGAGTCCAAAAAGAAAGTACAGGGAAAAACAAAGAAAACAACAAAGTTACATGGAACAGAAACAAAAATTACTTCCAGCATTCAATCATGATGCCAGGGATATGGCACTCCTTTCTTTTCAGATGCATGTAAATTCTATTCTTCACTTCAGACCCTAGCGAACTACTGCTTTTCCTTTTATTTTCAAAGACTATAGAGTTTCTCTCCTTCCATATCACATCCATATAAATTTTAATGCATATGAACAAAACTCTGCTAGCACTATTCTTCCACTTTGTAGCCATCAGAATAATATTCCAATCAATTGATGAGAAGGGAACAGCAACAGTTCTCTGAAGACAGCTCACAATCATTACGAGCAGGTCATTTAATCTTGGGCATTCGAAGAAAATATGTTCAACTGTTTCATCATGTTGCTCACAAAAAACACATTCAGGGATACTACTTATACCATACCTGTTTAAAACATGTCTAGTAAGGAGTGCATTGCTAACAACCTTCCAGAACATTAGATTTTCTCTCGGCAGGGAATCATTGTTCCAAAGCACAGTGCTCCATTTAGCAGCAGGGTAGACATTGTCATTGCTTAAGAGTTTGTAAACCCACTTAACACAATGGGGTTTTTTATTCCATGTCACAAAGGAAAGATGGTCAGGGCTAAAACTAATGCTCTGGATTGTGTTCCACAGTTGCCTAACAACTTGGCTACTATTGTAAGGAAGAATGATTCTTCCAACATTAAGATACTCATTGACTTTTGCTTCACGATTAACGCCAGATTGAACTATCATTGCATGATCAAAGTATGAGGATAGAATCATACCCGGTCTAACCCAGGGTTCATCCCAAAAACTTGTTTCAGTGTTTTCGCAGACATGGTACTGAATCATGGGCAGAAACACTTCCCTAAGCTTAAGGATATTCCTCCATGTCCAACTACTGTTTTGAGGAATATCCATCACCCAAAACTTCCTATGCTTTATATTGTAAGTCCATGTCCAAATGACCCAAAGACTGTTTTTCTTGGATATAACATCCTGGAAATGTTTACTAAAAGCAGCTTTGTTCCAATTCTTTGCGTTTATAATGCCCAGGCCTCCTAACTGTAGCGTAGTTTCACAATTTGCAAATGAGCAGGGCAGAAGTTTCTTATTGAAAATGGAGCCTGTCCAGAAAAATCTGATCATAGCAGAGCGAACAAGCCCAAGCAGCTTGCTTGGAAGAATAACAGTACGAGCCCAGTATACCAAGGAAGGGAAAACAACAGCTTTAATAAGCACAAGCCTTGCACTTTGGGACAGTCTACGATTTTCCCAAGCATGCATAACAGAAGTAATTTTATTATAAAGAGGTATACAGTCTACTATGGTAATTCTTTTAGTAATGATAGGTAGGCCAAGGTACTTCATGTCAGTATGCATACTAGAGAATCCACTTTGCTGATACAAGCTAGCTGCTTGAACAACATTGATACCTGCAAAAAGCAAGGAGGACTTGGATTTGTTGATGGACAAACCAGTCATAAGGTAAAAGGAATGGAGAGCACACAGGATTTCACTTATAGAGGAAGCTTCCGGTTTCGAAAAGATCATCACATCATCAGCGAACATAATGGAAGATAGGTTGAGCAGTGAACACTTCGGGTGGTACTTTATGAGTCTTTGAGAGTATTTGTTCTGCAGTATAACATTGAGCACTTCCATAACTAAAAGAAAAATATAAGATGAAATTGGGTCACCCTGCCTTATTCCTTTTTGGCTACCAAAATAGCCAACAGGCCTCCCATTGACCATAACAGAGAAGGTAGAGGATGAAATACAGGTATAAATCCAAGACACAAAGATTTTGGGGAACCCCATCATCGCCATGATCCTAACAATTGATTCCCAGAAAATGGAATCATAAGCTTTTGATATGTCGATTTTAAGCACAGCAGCAGGAGTGGCATTACAATTACCATATCCTTTCATTAGTTCATGAGCAATTAGAACGTTGTCGAGGATGTTCCTAGATGGAATGAAAGCTGCTTGGTTGCGTGACACAATTGAAGGGAGTACACAGACTAACCTAGTAGCAAGAATTTTTGAAATACATTTGTATAGTACATTGCAACACGATATTGGCCTAAAAGATGAAACTTTGTCTGGAGGAGTAACTTTAGGGATTAAAGCAATATTCGTAGCATTGATCTCTCTCAGCATTTTGCATTTTTTAAAAAAATTGTGGATGGCAGTACAAAAGTCTTGACCAATCACGGACCATGTTGCAATAAAGAAGTTAACATTAAGACCATCAGGTCCAGCAGAAGAGTGTTGGTTCATGGAGAAGAGGGAAGACTTAATTTCTTCATCCGTAACTGGTTTTATTAGATCTTCAGACTGGAGAACAGTAATACACGGCAGCGTGAGTGATGAGATAAGGCTAAGGTCAGGAGTGAAATTCAAGGAATTGCTAAAAATTTTACTGAAATAATCAACAAAAGCTTTATCAACAGTTTCAGGGGAAGAGAACTGATTACCATGTTCATCCATAATTTTGTAAATGTTTTCTCTGGAATGCTTGACCCTAAGGGAGTCATGGAAAAATTTTGTGTTTTTATCACCTTCAACAAACCATTTGTTGCGAAGTTGCTGGCTTTTCATACTTGCTTCCAGCTGTAGGGCTTTATTCACTTCCAAGAATAACCTACTTTCTTCATTTGCAGCATTGATGTCATTAGGAAATTCCATCATGTGTTCCTGTAGAGCCTTGAGTTGTCCAATGAGAGTAGTTGAGAGCAGATTACCATGTCCGAAGGTGGAGGAAGCCCAGGTTTTGAGAGTTAGCTTTATATTTTTCAATTTCCTGCAAAACTTGTACATTGGATTACCAAAACAGCAGTAAGTATTGTGGACATTTGTTATTAAATCAAGAAAGTCAGTGTGTTTTGCCCAAGCATTAAAAAATTTAAAACTTCTTTTGACTCTTCTTAAATGGGGATCAAGAGATAGGATAAGAGGTGAGTGGTCTGACATAATAGGGTGAGGAAGAAAAACAGTTAAGGACGGCCATTGTTGTAAGGAAGGAATATTACAGAAAGCATGATCGATAGTAGTGAAAGTACGTACTCCACTACGGCTTCGATTGTTCCAGGAAAATTTAGCACCAGTTTTGTTAACTAAGATCAGGTCAGAGTCAGAAATTGCAAGATTGATTGGGGCAATGTCATTAGGAAGAAGGGGAGTTCCTCCTAATTTATCATCAATGTTGAAACAAGAGTTAAAATCACCGAGAACAACCCAGGGATGAGTGTTCTGACGTAGAGGAGGAAGGGAGTTGAAAAGAGAGTTTCTGGAGAGGGATGAATTGTCAGCATAAACTATGGTAAGGTAGAAAGAAGTTTGATTTTGAGAGAGGAGGACATGGAAATGGATAGATTGTCTAGAGGCGAAGATAGGAGATAAGGATAAGACAGCAGGGTCGTAAACAACTAGAATTCGACCATAGGTTGCTGAGTCAAGGTTATGGTGGTAATCCCACGTAGGATTTATGTAGTTTGCAGCTTTTATAGATAAAGGTAGGTTGAGCTTGGTTTCTAGAATTGCAAAAAGACAAATATCATGCAAATTGATAAGGCTTTTAACTTGGTCAAGTTTCAATGTAGAATGAGCACCCCTCACATTCCAGGAAGCTATTTTTTTATACATTGACGGATTAAAGGGATTGAAGTGTTCTGTTTCCTCTCTTTGCTGAAAGAGATCTTGTGACAATTCCTGATTTGGATTTAGAGGGGTGGGATGATGTTTCAGGAGTTTTGAGAACTTTGGTGGGAGGTCCTGGTAATGCAAGTTGAACAGAATTGAGGTCACTGTCAGGCCAACCAGGTAAATCAATATTGAAATTGTAACCAGGGTGTCCTATGGGGGGGGGTTTCCACAATAGATTGGCGCTTGCTTAGGATTATTTGCTTTATAAGTTGCTCAAAGGAATGACACCAGATTTTATCAATGTCTGTTTCACCTGTGTGCACGTGCACAGTTTGCTCAGGAGACACAGTTTCCACACCACTTTTACTTGCAATTTCCTTTGTACTAGTAGATGTTTGTTGTTCCATCCCATCTTTTGTCTGACATAATTCAATGTTTTTTACAGCATTACTTTCAACTAAATTACCTTTACACAAAGACAGGGCTACATCAGTTTCTAAGGAGATGTCATCTTTATTTATCTCTCCTTCCTCAACCTCCACTATCTCAATTAAGCCTTGGTCATTTTCATTGTCTTGGAGCAGTCTATACCTGTTGTTGTTGGTGCATTGGGTTAAATCCTTGATACCATCACTGCAAGGCAATTTAACAACTAAAGAAGAAATATTTTCTTCCTTGTCCAGGTTAGATAGAAGCATCCCTTTTCCACTAGACTTATTCATTGTTTTTGATTTGTCATCCACAGTTTCAATTCTTTTTTTCCCTCTGTTATTTATCACTTTTTGCCATACTTGCTTCACTTTATTTTCCTTCTCCAACTTTTTCCCTTGTGGCTCCTTACTCTGAAAATGCACACTGTGTATTTGTTCACCGTCACTTCCCCTCCTATTGGTTATCACTTCACTTTCTATTTCCATTTTATTGCATCCAGATATCATATGACCGAACTCTTTACAGTTAGAACAGATAGCAGGTCTCCACAAATACTCCACTTCAACTATTTGCTCTGTACCATCAAGAAGCTTGACAGCAAAGGAATCAGGAAGTTCAGAAAGAGGGGATACCTCAACCATACATTTAGCATACGAGATTCTTTCAAATTTTTCAGTTGAAGCATCCAGACATAAGAGTTTCCCCACCCTGGAAGCAAGCCAGTTGATCCCTACTGCGGACCATGCAAACAAAGGAATTTTGGATAGTTTGATCCAAACAGGAACAGCTTTAATAGTACTACAGGAGTTTCCAACATTCTCGTCCCACGGTTTCACAATAAATAACTTATTCTTCATGACAATTGGGTCAGACTCTGCAATTCTTTTCTTATCTTCAGCATTTGAAAACTTGAATAAGAAAAGAAAGCCGTCAGATTTCACACTAATAGTTCCCTGCAATTTCCAAGCTCTCTTAAGATGATAAAGGACAGCAGTATAAGGTAGTGGGTTATCAAGAAAAAAACCAACTAGGAAATCTTTCCACTTCAAATTGCCAGCCTGTAAAACTTCAGGTGGGGGGACAATTGCATCACCATCATACACTAACTTGATAGAACGCGGTACATACTTACCAGCGTTGTTAGGTCTGGACTTGAACAGGGAGGACCAGGCAACTGGAGGGGAAGGTGGAGACGGTAGGATGAGGGACGAGTGAGGAGTAGGGGCTACTGTAGGTTGAATCGGGGATGATGGGACATGGGTTTGAAAAGACGCCAAGGAAGACACTGAAGAAGAAGGATCAGGAATAGATGATGGAATGGGTGAGGAAGATGATTGAAAGGACGATGGGTCAAATGGAAGTAAGGTTGACGATGAAGGAGCTGCAGGAGAAGGTACAAGAGTAGGGGAAATAGTAATTAGTTTATACGACAGTTTCAAAATAGTTAAATAGTTCCAAAATAATTGTAAAATAAGTATAAGATAGTTTGGGGTTTAAGAAGAAAGATTGTATAGTAAATAGTTTGGAAAATATATTTGTACTAAAACAATTTATTTTGAAAATAATCCAGAGCCAAACTGTTTAATTTCCCAATCTCTATTTCCAATTAATTTCCCATCAATTCAATTTAAATTTCCACCTCCATTTAAATTGACTCAATTCCAATTTAAATAACTTCAATTTCCATTGAAATTGATTTAACCCCAATTCAAGTTGAATTAATTCTCAATTTCTTTCCAAATTCAAATCAAATTCTATTTGAATTTTAAACCTATTCAACTTTAATCACAATTTCAATTAATTTAAATATATATTTCAAATTGAACCAATTTTAATTCATTTCAATTCCAATTTGAATTAATCCCAATTCCCATTTGAATTTGAATTCATTCAACTTCAATTTTATTTCAAATTATTTCAATTCAAATTTTCCATTTAAACTTATGCTTATCCATCTTTAATCACAATTCTAATTAATTTAAATCAAATTCAATTTGAACTAATTTTATTCAAATCTCAACTTAAAACCATCTCGAATTATATAAATTCGAGTTAAACATTTTAAATATTGATTTAATCCCTTGAGTCAAATTAACCCTTACTTTTAATTTAACAACTTAAATCTTTAAACCATTTAATTCTGAATCCAAATTCCAAAATTCCATTTCAAAATTATCTTTACTTAACTTATTACAAAGTTCAAATAAGAATTCAAAAACAATTTAATCTTCAGATTCTAATTTATTATCCATTTCTAACTTCAAAACCAATTCTCAGTTTCATCGATTATTTATAACAATAGAATGATATCAGGATAAATAAACATCCAAATTTATCCAAACACCAATTAACAACATCCATTTTCAATTTTCAGATCTCAAACCCATTTTGAGATCACTCATAACTTCCATTTAAAATCAACCATTTAACTTTCCAAGTTAAATTTAAATTTCATCTTGAAATTTCCAATTCAAGTTTTTCATTCTAAACTTATTTAACTTTCCTTAAGTTAAATTCAATTAAATCCAGTCAACTTTACCCAATTTGAATTCCCATTTCAAATTTTAAACTTTATATTAATAAACTTTCCCACTTAAGTTTTAAAAACTTATCACATTTCCAGAAAAAATTCAAAACTCAACACTTAGTGTTTACTTCCAATCAACTTTGACCTTATGTATATCCAACATATATACATATTTATTTCATTTGCACTTCAAGTCATACTTTAAATTTTAAACCATTCTTGGTTTTTAATTTCAAAACAAATTCCTTTAAAACAATTTCAAGTTTTTCTAGACTTAGATTTAAAACTTCAAAATTTTAAATTATCTTCAATTCCAATTTATAGGTCATACTCACCAAAAAATTTACTTCCCTAAAACAATTCATTTTGCTTAATCATTTACATCATTTCATTATTAAACACAACAATCATTTATGATAATAACCAAGATTATCATATCTGGAAACCAATTTATTATTATCTTTATTCTGATAACACTTCTACAAATTCAAGATTTTAATTTCAGTTTGAATCCATTTCAAACTTATCTTCATTTAATTTCAATTTGGTTGTATTACTATTACCACTTAATTCTCATTATTTTATTTAATTCCAATAATTTTTAACAACCAATTACTTTAACATTTATTAGTAAGAAATATTGCTTTATATATATCAAAATATATTCTTACTTAAAATCATTTAAAATCTTTATATAAGAAAATAACAAGTACGCTCTCATATATATATATATATATACACACACACACTCATCTCATTCTAGGGTACTATTGACCCTATCCTTAATGAGTAATCCCACAAGAGCCAAGGTTCTCGCTTAACCTTCAGCTTATAGATATTTGCATTTAAATTAATTAGAAAGGGTATAAATCATTACTTATGGATGGATGAATAATATTGAATGCTTTGCATTGTTTGATATCTCTGATGAGATATCTGCTGATTTGTGATATGGGTGTTCTAGTTGAATTGTGATGATAATATGGATTATCTGCTTATATTGATAATGAGATGGTCGGAGCGAGGCGTTTTTAGGTGATTGGTATTGTTCCAGTTGAATCGAGTTGTTCAAATTTGAACAACGATGAAATCGAGGAATCTGGGTGGTCAAGTGGGTTAGGGTGATCATCAGTGAGGTGTTGGCAACGGTGAAGTCAATCGGAATGGCTCCGATCGCTTGTGCACGTGAATGTGTATCACCGTGTGTATGGGTTGTTGATGGATTTGGAGAAGAAAGGTAATTCTCGGGTATAGCCGAAGTAGTTGTTGGTTTTTCTCGAAGAAATGGGGCAGGGAGGTAACTCGAAGTTGTGTCCGGGATTTCATTAAGACGACTCGGGACCAACTGTGACGACCCGAGGCAGTGGCGACCGGTAGGCTTTGCAACCATCCCAGACCCACCGTGGCACACAGTGATACCTCAAATATGCTTTTATGGCCAGCCTCTCGACTCGCAACCAACCCCTCAATGGGACATGTAGGGGTAAGAGTCTCCCGTTCGCCACCAAACCGCGAAGCGAGAACCCCCTATCATGCTGTACTATAGCAAATCCGATCCCGGTCTCATCGAAATCCAAATGTATTTTAAAGGCCAAGTTGTTTAAAGGTTTAAACAATTTAATTCAATTCAATACTTGAATTCACACATATATATTCACACTTATAAATACACATGCAAAGCACAATTTAATTGGTAAGTCTGGAAAGCTAGCACTAAAGTATTTTGGATTTGCCTGTGTTCTCGAGAGGAGTTGTTCTTTGTCTACAGGAATGAATATCCAGTTTGGATATGTGGAATTCATTGTATTTCATGTATCTCTGAGGGAGTACGTGTATGATTCATCGCTGGTTGTGGAATCTGCAGTTCAGATGGATTTGGAAGTTGTGCTGGACTTGAGTGTGATCTGATATTTTGTTCAGATTAGTGATCTAGAGAAGAGAGTAGCTCTGGATCATAGTGGTGTTGTTAGTTTAGATTCTATAAGAGCGAGTATTCCAGTGAAATTACCTAGGAAACTCTAGATAGTGTTAGTAAGATCTATCCAGATTTATATTAGGATAGTTAGTTAGGTTTGATTGTTGATTGGTTGCTTTGGTTGTTAGTAACTCGATGATAGGTATGCTTTGCTGTTTGAGATTGAAATCTTTGCTGGATTATTAAATTATCTTTGCTTTTAGATTTCGGGGACGAAATTCTTTTAAGGGGGGAAGAATGTGATGACCTGGAATTTTGGGCAATATAAATTTAATAATCAGTATTAATAATTAAATTGATTTGGTAATTTTCCCTTATAATTTTAATTTAAATTGGTAATTTAATCTTTTAAAGGCTAATAAATATTTAATCTAGCAATATTGATTCATATCTTTTCTAATAATTTAAAATTGATAAGATTTATTTTCAAAGTTAATAAAATTTTATTCTATTTATAATATATATTTTGCTATATATATTGTGAATAGAAATCTTTTGTTTAAATAAAAGTTGTGTTTTCAAATTGTAATATATATATGTATGTATATGTTATGATTTGAAGTTGTATTAAAATTTAATATAATAATTCTCAAATTAATGTTAAAAATATTTAATATTTAAATATATATGTATATTTGTATATATTGGGATTTTGGTTTGAAAATTAATAAAAGTGTTTCAAATTCATATATATATATATATAAATTATAATTTGGAAAGTATAATTTAATATAATACTTTTTCAAAGGGTATTTGGTATTTTAATTTACATCTCTTGAACAATAAAAATAATTATTGTGGATTTAAAGATATATGTATAAGAATTTATTTGTACTAGAATTTATTTTATAATATTTTCTCTACAAGTAGTTTATATATTCATATATTAAGATAAGTATTTATTAATTAGGAAGGTTAATTTAAAAAAAGCTTTATATTTACATTTAAATTAAATAAAAATTTATTTAAAGTGTTTAAGGACATGTGTAAGATCATTACAAATTATATTTACATTTGTAATTCATAGAAATATGCATTAACATTTGTATATGCATGCAATTTAACAAGTGGCAAAACAATCTTTAATTTAAAAACTAAATTATATTAAATAACATATGTTTAGAGAAATCTGGTTTTTCATTTTCAGTTCAAAACATTTTTTTCTTTCTCAGTCTTTCTTCTCTTCTTCTAAACATAAAAACTGAAAAGGAATTAAACTGTTCCAACTTGAGATCAAGCAAACATTCAAATTCAACTCAATATATTTCGAATCAATATGAAGATTCAACATAAATCAAGCATGCAAAGGATTTCAAACAACAAAGAAAAATAAATATAAAAAAAGCATTGCCAGATCAAATATTTAAAACCTGGGAAAACTGCTCTCTGTTCTTCAAGTTCTGGTGAGTAAATATTTTTAAAAAAAACCAGTTAATCTTGTTTTAACTTTAGTGCATGAGATGATGTTGGATTGAATTGAATTCTAAAGTTCCTAACTTATCTGGAATTGCAAATATATGTATGTGAGTATGACTGTATATGTTGATATCTTATTCTCTGTTTGTTTTAGTCTATGACTTTTGTTTTTAAAAAAAAATCCAAATCTCTCAATCAGATCCATATTAGCCTTGAATATGTAAATGAAAATTGTTTGAAATTGTAAAATGAAGATCATAAAAATAGTTTCATGATTTTAAATGCAACAGAAAATTTTAAGTAAGGGATTAACAGTGAAACTAAGAATTTTTGTTAAAAATCAACTACTTTAAATTCTAATTTGAATTACATGAATGTAATCATGATTGAAAATTGTGAATTTTGATATGCATTTCATAATTTTTAGATTTATAATTCTTAAGTATTAGCGTATTGTTCGAATTGAGTGTTTTGGTGGTTTGCCGTTGATCAACGTAATGATAGGAGGTAATACCTTGGTCGAAGGTGGTTGGTAGGAGAATGCATGTGGGAAAAATACTGGAGGAATTTTCCAATGGCTGGGTCGAGCGAATTTGGGTCGAGTAGGGTTTTGTATTGAGTTTGGGTTGTCTGCATTGACGAGACTATTTCGTCGTTGATGGGGAGTCGAGTGCGATCGCGAGTTGAAGGATAGTGGCGTGGTGATGCGTTGATGCTCCGAAGGGTATACCAGAGTTTCCCGATACGGTGATCTATGCCACGTACTGTGACAGTACGTGACCTAGATCACCGTACCGAGGATCGCACCTGACCTCCTGCAACACAAGGCCGGAACCATCCCTTACTAGATAATTCCGAATAAGGGATGGTTCCGGCCTTGTGTTGCAGGGGGTCAGGTGCGATCACCGTACCAAGGATCGCACCTGACCCCCTGCAACACAAGGCAGGAACCATCCCTTATTCGGAATTATCCAGTAAGGGATGGTTCCGACCTTGTGTTGTAGGGGGTCAGGTGCGATCCTCGGTACGGTGATCTAGGCCACGTACTGTCACAGTTCGTACTTATGGATGATTGTTAATTAGATAATTATAGATAATTAATTAATGATTAGTGATTAATTAATTAAGTAATCGTAACCTCCAAGCTTCCTTCAACCATAAGCACGACCTTCAAACCATCGCCATTCGTCGGAAATTGGCGAATAAGCTAATTCCGGTCAACCCTAAATTCTCACCGAACCCAAACTTGAAAATCTCAAAACCTATATCAAAATTCATGATTTTCTACCACGAAGGCATTCATGAAATCCAAACATATTTTAAAGGCCAAGTTGTTTTAAAGTTAAAACAATTCAATTCATTATCTATATTCACATAGATAGATAATTCACAATATCATAATAGATAATCTACATTATCATCACAAATAGATAATTCATATTATCATTATAATTCAACTAAAACATCCATATCACAGATCAACACATATCTCCAATAGATATCATCCAATTCAGATATTCTACACAACCATTAACAGATAAATAACACACATTTATTACAGATATATCCAATATCATATCACTTATAAATACACATGCAAAGCACAATTTAAATCCAAGAATCACATTCAACAGATTATTACTTAAGATCCCGAGACCACCACGTTCATCGATCATCAGAAAAAGCTTTAAATCCAAAATTCGTTCATCACATGAATTCTCTCTTGATTCTAAGTTAAAAATTTTGATTTAACTTCTAATCATGGTTTTTAATGGAGATTACGATTATATAGGAGAATCCAAGAATTTTTATACTTGAGTTTTACCTATTTATACATTTTCCACTATCCTATCTATATCTTCAGAATTATACTAAATTATTTCACTTAAAAATAATTTGAAATCTTAGTAAATGTATAAACAAACATAATTCGTTTGAATTCCAAACCCTAACAGAGACTATATAGAGAGAATTTGAATTTTTGATTTAAATTCTGAATTCTATAGCTTAAAACAAAGGTAATACAGATATATTCATACATGCACACAGGTTTCTACATTCCTATATACATATATCTAGATTTAAACAACATGCATACATAATTTCAAACATACATCACAATTCCACTTTCAACATTTATCATATGAATCCAAATCAAATTTGTTTAAGCATAGTTTACTCACCTTTATATAGTTAGAACAGAAAAATAGGACTTTGCTTTCTGAACTGGAACTTGAATGTTGATCATTGAACTACTGTTTGATTTAGATTTGTAACTTGATTTGTGATGCAACTTGAATTGGAAACTGATCCGAGATTTTAATTAAAGCCTGATCTTTGCATCGCATTTCCAGGTTAAAATTGAAGCTTTGAAGATTTATTGTTTTGATTTTCCTTTATTCCTTTTCTTTGTTTTGAATTTTCAGGTTTGAAATGAATGAAAGGAATATGACGATGAAGAGAAAGTTTTAGCTTTTTTTGAAAATGAATAGCCAGCTTTCTTCTCTAATACTACATTGTTTATAAATTTTCAAATTAAAAGAAAAAGGATTTGCCACTTGTTATTACATGATATTATGATTCTTACACTTGTATTCTCAAGTAATACTATGCTTACACATATTTAATAAGATGATAAGATGATTACACTTGTCTTTATTTACATGTATAAATGTTTTTATATGTTTTTTTATGTATAATTTAAATTTATTTATAAAGGCATTATCTCATTCTAGGGTACTATTGACCCTATCCTTAATGAGTAATCCCACCAGAGCCAAGGTTCTCACTTAACCTTCAGCTAATAGATAATTCACTTTAAATTAATTAGAAAGGGTATAAATCATTACTTATGGATGGATGAATAATATTGAATGCTTTGCATTGTTTGATATCTTTGATGAGATATCTGCTGATTTGTGATATGGATGTTCTAGTTGAATTGTGATGATAATATGGATTATCTGCTTATATTGATAATGTTGATTATCTATTATGATATTGTGAATTATCTATCTATGTGTATATAGATAATTGAATTGTTTTAACTTTAAAACAACTTGGCCTTAAAAGATACGTTTTGGATTTCGATGAGACTGGGATCGGGTTTCCAGATTTGGATATCCGAATACCACATCGATCCAAATTAACGATAGGTCGTGAATCTCAAGTGAAGATGAAGATTCAGAGTGCAAGGGTTATTGTCGTTAACTCTGAGGGTGATTCCAAAATGAGTGTAACGAGATAATGCCTTCGGTTTCGTTCGAACCTGGAACGAACTTGTATGGATTGAATGCTTTCAGCACATCGTCAGGTGGACGATGAGCATTCTAAGATAGATGTGTTCTATTTAAAGGTAATCGTAGCCTCAAGCCTCATCAACCGGGAATGGCTAAAACAGGGGAGGTGCAACAAGGTTAGTGGGTAGCGCCCAAGTAGGACAAGATTACCTCTGTCTAGATGTCCCTTATTATTTCGGTTTAGTGTGCGGTTGATCATGACAACCGTGGGGTATCTTGTGCGAGAATTATCCAGTAAGGGATGTTCCGGCCTTGTGCTGCAGGGTATTGGGAGTGATCCTCGGTACGGTGATCTAGGCCACGTACTGTGACGGGCGGTACCCCGGTAGCCCTGCCATTGTATGGAATCCAATTTCCAATAAGTGATAACGGACTTGATTGTATAACCCACTTTGTGGCTAGTATGCTGGAATTTAATAATGTAACAATTTCAGCTATTTCATATTTATTTGAAAACCCTAGACCTATTGTAATATAACTGGATTTCCTATCAATGTTTTGGTTATCGTAAGGTAAAAACTTTTCCGTGTTTATATGCGGGAAGTCTTACGAGATACTTTTCCTTTTAGTAAATAATTAATTAGAGAGTTAAGGTTAATTAATAATGTGATTAATTACTAGTTAAGGTAATTAATTAAAAGAGAGTAATTAATTAAAAGAGAGTAATTAATTAAGGAAGTAATTAAGGATCATTAATTAAATAAATGATGTAATTAAGGGTTGATTAATTAAGATTAATTAATCAATAATAAGTTATTAAAGAGTAATTAATTAATATAATTAATTAAGGAATTAAGGTAAGTAATTACAGTTGACCGAGTATTACAGATTTCAGGTAAGGACATTCTGGAGCTCAAGAGGCGAGCTGGATGGCAGGAACGTATGGAGTATTTTCCGCTATGATATATTATAGTTGTCCGAGACATGTTAATTCTAACTGTCTAGTATATTTGTGAATGTTGTAACTCTGATGTATTAAAATGTAATTAACAAATACAATTTTCTTTGTATAACTGATATTATTATTTGATATTGTATTTTGATCCGCTGCGAATGTGAGAATTTGTGTCTTGTTATGTTTCTTCTTCTATATCTTTTCTTTTTTTACTAACTATCTGGAATTTTCAGGTTTGAAAAATTCTGGGTTGTTACATTTTATTAAACTCTTGGGTACTCAAATTTTTACGAGTAGCCAAGGGATTCAGGTTAGCTTTGACGAATCTATGGAGGAGATATGGAGCAGGAGGCTTCAGCATTCATAGATATATAGTGTTCCGCTGTGTTGGTTTCTCTGAGTCATTTGTTTGAGTTATATCTTGAGTTGTATAATAGACAAAAAATTTTAACTGTCTATTTTGTGTTGTATAAACTGTGTAACTCTGATTATGTAAAGACTATGTAATAGTTATGTGATATATCATATTTTGTTCCGTTCCGTTGTGAGATTCTGATATTGTTTAGTTCTTTCTTCTCTTCTTTTCTCTTTTCTATCCCTTTCTTTCTTATTAATGATGCGTCACTGTGGAATGAATGGCGGGTCGTTACAGATCTTAATTAAGATCTTTAAGTATAAATAGTTAAGAAATTATTTAATTAAATTTAAATAATTAGTTAAATAATTAACTAAGTAATTAATTAGTGATTAATTAAAGATAATAACTTATAAATTAAATTAAGTATAATTACTTGATGAAGTAATTAAGGAATAATTACTGGATGAGATTAATCAAAGGTGATTAATAATTGTGGTTTAATTAAGATAAATTACTTAATGTAATTAATTTAAATAGAATAAATAATTAAAATGTAATTATCTTATTCTCTTTATTCATTCTTTTTAAGTTTCAGTTTTTCAAACATATCATAGAATATCTGAATTGGATGATATCTATTGGACGATATGTTATGATATTCTGTGATATGTTTGAAAAACTGAAACTTAAAAAGAATGAATAAAGAGAATAAGATTTTTCTCTTTATTCATTCTTTTTAAGTTTCAGTTTTTCTTAATTAATTACTTTAATTAATTAAACTTTAATGGAAGTAATTAATTAAGGATTATTAATTAATGTAATTAATGAAAGTAATTAAAGGTTAATTACTATTAATAGTTAAGAATAATTAATTTGTGAAATTTATTAAAGGATAATTACTTTATGTAATTAATAATTAATCAAGGATGATTAATATTTAATGAGTAATTAATTAATTAAAGGTTTGTAATTAATTAATGATTGATTAAACAAGGTTAGATAATTAATTCTTAAGTAACATGATATGCCTTTATAGTAACTATGTTTATATATATAGGTAAGCTCTGTGTGCTTACAGGCTTGGTCACTAAATAAATTCAATATCTCACCGTAAAAATCAATAATAGATATTGATTTGTGAATGAAAGAGGATTTTTACAAATATAAATTCTAGTTAATGAGTATTTAATTTAAAGATAAAACAACTTGGCCTTAAAAGATACGTTTTGGATTTCGATGTGACCGGGATCGGATTTGCTACAGTACAGCATGACCCGGGATTTTGGGCAATATAAATTTAATAATCTTTATTAATAATTTAATTTGGTTGCGAGTCGAGAGGCTAGCCATAAAAGCAAATTCGAGGTATCACTGTGTGCCACGGTGGGTCTGGGATGGTTGCAAAGCCTACCGGTCGCCACTGCCTATTAACCTAAAATTAATTGCATTAATTAATCCTTAAATTAATAATATCAAGTGATTAATCCTTAATCACTTCCATTAAATTACTTCCATTAGTAATTATCCACTAATTACTTCCATAAGTAATTCTTCTTAAATTAATTACATTTAGTAATTATTCATTAATTACTTTACTAAGTAATTACACTTAATTAATCATAAGTGATTATCTTTAATTAATTAGCGATAATCACTTATGATTAATTAAGTGTAATTACTTAGTAAAGTAATTAATGAATAATTACTAAATGTAATTAATTTAAGAAGAATTACTTATGGAAGTAATTAGTGGATAATTACTAATGGAAGTAATTTAATGGAAGTGATTAAGGGTTAATCACTTGATATTATTAATTTAAGGATTAATTAATGCAATTAATTTTAGGTTAATTAATTACTCTTTAATTAATATAATTTCTTAATGATCTTTCTTAATTAATCTTCCTTGATTAATTATACTTTAATTACATTCAAGTAATTAGCCTTTAATTAATTTCACAAATTAATTATCCTTAACCATTTATTTATTAATTTGTAATTAATTAATGATAGTAAGCAGGATTAAGGTAATCCAAGTGATTAAAGGATAATAATTAATTTAATTAAAGGTTAATTAAATTGATTTAGGAGTTAATCAATTCTACTTTTGAATGATTTGGATGACTAATATTGGGTGATTGGTTGATACTGGATGATTTGATATGATATCTATGATATGTGACAGCTCGTAAATTGATTTAAGTTTTTGAGAAAACTCGGGGTAGCTACGGGGTAAGTCTCAGGTATGTCGACCCGAAGTAAATCTAAACCAGTTTAAAAAGATTTTTATAAAAGCAAAGTTTTTATGTTTAACCAAGTCAACTTTAAAACTAATTATCTTAAAACTAGTTTAAATAATAATTGATTTATTTATGTTTGTTAATTAAATTTGGAATTTATTTTAAGTTTTAATTAATTAAGTAAAATTTTAAGTTAAATAATTCTAGTTTTCCAGAGAGTAAACTTAACCTCTAAAACTTAGTTTAAACCTAATGTTGTGTATTGTCTTATGAAAATTTTATATTATTTGTTATAATCTATGTATGTATACTCTAAAATCATGTTGATATGAAAGTATATAAACATGCATGCTTGTAAACTTGTATATGTCTCTGTACCTATCTCTGTTATAAACTCAGAGATAAGATTTTGAAGAAAAATCTTATTCTCTTTATTCATTCTTTTTTGAAAGGAAATAAAGAATAAAAATTAAGTAAAATAATTCAAGTGAATTGGAATAAAATTAATAATAGATTCAAAATAGGAAATATGAACTTCAATAGTGGAGTGAAAATAAATATAAGGAATATGTAAAATATTTATATTTGACTTAAGAAATGAATAGTGAATTCTTAAGTAAATTTGTATTGAGAAATTATTCCAAGTAAATAATTGAATGAAAATCGAAACTGACAGTTGTGAAATGGGAAAATTGTGAATAAGAGAAATTGCTACCAAAAAATTAACTTCAATTCAATTTTATTAATTAATCCTCTAATTAATAACATCAAGTGATTAATCCTTAATCACTTCCATTTAATTACTCCCATAAGTAATTTTCTCTTTTCTTAATTACATTCAATAATTATCCACTAATTACTTCCATTAGTGATTCTTCTTAAATTAATTACATTTAGTAATTATTCATTAATTACTTTACTAAGTAATTACACTTAATTAATCATAAGTGATTATCTTTAATTAATTAGACTAATTAATTAACCTAAAATTAATTGCATTAATTAATTACTCAATTAATTAATCACTCAATCTCTAATTCATTTATTATATAAATTAATGATGATTAATTACATTACTTAAGAATTAATTTTCTAACCTTGCTTAATCAATCATTAATTAACTACAAACCTTTAATTAATTAATTACTCATTAAATATTAATCATCATTGATTAATTATTCATTAATTACATAAAGTAATTATCCTTTAATTAATTTCACACATTAATTATCCTTAACCATTAACAGTAATTAACCTTTAATTACTCTCTTTAATTGCATTAATTAATGATCCTAAATTAATTACTGTTTATGATTAATTAGGATTGATTAATTTGTTATTAAGGGATATTAATTAATAATTAAGGTTTATTAATTTATTGTTAAAGAATAATTAATTAAGTAATTGGAGATTAATTAATGAAAGTAATTAGAGATTAATTAATTAAGTAATTAAAGATTAATTAAATGGTAATTAAAGATTAATTAAATTATTTTAAGGGTAATTGAGAATTTCTCAATTGTAATTAATCAATGAATGTGATTAATTAATTGGTTGATTTAATTAAAGATAATCTTGATGATTGATTAAGTATGAATACTTAATAAGATTGATAAGTGTAATTACTTAGTAAAATAATTAATGTATAATTAGAGGATGTAATTGATATAAGGGAAATTACTTAATGGAAAGTAATTGAAGTATAATTACTTTATAAAAGTAATTAAGGATTTAATTATTTGGTGTAATTAATATAATTAATTTAAGAAGAATCACTTATGGAAGTAATTAGTGGATAATTACTAATGGAAGTAATTTAATGGAAGTGATTAAGGGTTAATCACTTGATATTATTAATTTAAGGATTAATTAATATAATTGATTGAAGTTAATTAATTAAAGAGTAATTAATTCCGGAATTTTCGATCTCGGAAATTCCGGGTCGTTACATCTTCGCTTGACCAAACCGTAGGTGGTCTCAAAGTTTCATGTCTATTAGCTGTAAAGTTTTTCTTATCTCTTCTAAAAGGATGATTAATATGAAGAAAACATCGATGACAGTCAAACCATGAGATTTTCTTTCCATGAGGTAAAGAAAATGCTCGTGTATCTTCCATGCAGTACGAACAAGCTAGACGACCAGTCGTACTACAACCTGAAAGCATTGCATAAGCAGGAAAATCGCTGATTATCCACATCAAAGAAGCATACATGCGAAAGTTTTTTTTTTTGGAAATATCGTATGTTTCTACTCCTTCGTACCACAGTGTTTTTAATTCTTCAATCAAAAGTTGTAAATAAACATCGATTCCTTGTGTCGGATTATTAGGACCAGGGACGACAACTGTGAGAAACATATATGGAGTTTTCATACACATCCATGGAGGTAAATTATAAGGTGTGACAATTATAGGCCATGACGAATATTTAGAACCAAACTGAGAAAATGGTGAAAATCCATCCGTACATAAACCAAGTCGAACATTACGACTCTCGAATGCAAAATCAGGATATTTGTGGTCAAAATGCTTCCATGCTTCCCCATCAACTGGGTGTGTTAGTGTACCTTCTTCCCGTGTTCTAACACTATGCCATCTCATATGTTGCGCGGTTATAGAAGATGCATATAACCTTTGAAGTCTAGGAGTAATTGGTAAATAATGCATACGTTTATACGGGACTTCCTTTCCTTTTTTCTTTCTTAATTTGTACCTTTCCTGATTACATATTTTACAATTTCTAAGGTTGATATCTTCTTTCCAAAACAGCATGCAACCGTTTAGACATGTATCTATTTTATGATACGGTAAACCAAAAGCTGACATCATTTTTTTTACTTCATAATGATTTTTGCACATTAAATTATTGGGAGGCATATGCCGTTTCGCAGCTTGTACAACAGCTATAAATCCAGCTTCTGTGAAGTTGTATTTAGATTTCATCGCAATGTATTCAGCAGTTACTGATAATTGGGTTTCGCTTGTGCAGCCTTCCCAAAGGGGTTTCTTTGCGGCATCTAATAAATCATATATTTTTTCCCCAATATTTGGTTCTTCTTCAGCATTACCATCATCATCAATTAATTGAGGAACAGGAAACAATGATCGTGCATCATCTTCAACCATATGTTCTACGAGATTCGTCATATCAATTTCAGTACATACTACCTCCTCAGCTTGTACATGATTAGATACTAACGGTTCTCCATTACGATCCCAAACCAAATAGTTCGGCACGAAACCGTATTGACGCAAATGAACTCTAACCATTTCTGGTATCAAATGCTTTAACATTTTGCATTTAGTACATAGACAACGGATTTCTTCGCCGTTTCTGTTATTACTTAAAGCGAAATCAATAAATACGCGAACACCGTTATTAAACTGTTCACTTATTGAGCCTCCATTTTCGACTCTTCTTTTTTTGTACATCCAGCTTCGATCAGTAAAATAATTGTCCATTTACCTACGTATATAATTAAAAAGTACGATATAAATTTAAAAAATTGACATTTTATTAAAACAATATTATTGGTGAATTTTATATTAATAGATCATTGACGCTTTGTCGATGGGTCATCCTACCTCCCAGTACAAATACAATAACGTAATTAAATCGCGTAAATCATTTCAATTTAAACGATTCAACAAAATTTCGGCAGCACTTCGCTTTAGTTCCCTAAACAGTACACATTTGCGTGTACACGGGAACATAAAGGAAGCGCTGTCGAAATTCTATGAACCATTTAAAATGAAATATTTTACGAGATTTAATTGCGTTATTGTGTTCGTAACTTGTCCAATACAGGGACAAATCCAACAAATATTTTATACGATGAATATAGATGTCCGTTCTGTTAAAAAACGAATATCCACATAACGATCATATACAATACTTATCAGACGGGGCCGAAAGACACTCTAAGGGTTTCATGAATATAAAATATCGTTTTTGAAATTTTCTAAAATACATAAACTAATTGTATGCTCACTAACAACTAACGTTTCCAAACAAACCTAAAACTAATTGTATGCACATTATTCTATTGTTAACACAAACTTAAATATATAATCTTGCAATACATAAGTTAATAACATAAATTATGCCTTAATAAACTAGATTATACATACAATAAGGCAATACAAACATTTAATACACTAATTTAACAAATTTAATTAAATATAGGGATTTGGGTTTATACCTTTTCTTGAGAGATTAGGGAGTTAGAGAGGATGAGAGGGAGGCTTGGAGTCGGAGGAGGAGCCGTTGATCGTCGGAGCAGCGGGGGGGGGGGGGGGGGGGATGTTTCAGCCGAATGGGGAAGAAGAAGCTGGGCTTCTGTTTTTGCTCGCGGATTTCCAACGTCATTCAACGGCCGCCAACGTCTACCAACATCCTACAGTTTTTAACTAATAAAATATACGAGAAAACACTGGACGTTGAAAGGCGTTGGTCAATGACGTTGGAAGCCGTTGGAAGGCTCCGTTGGAATACACTGTATGTCTTGTAGTGATATTATCATATGAAAACCCAAATAAAGTAAAGGGTAATATTGTCAAAAACAACCACATACTTTAATTCTAATCAGAAGTTTCTAAAATCTAAACAAACAACTATTCATAATTCAACAAATTGAATTTAATTTTCAGCAATAAACGTTCAGCATTCAGTTTTCATCATTTAAAAAAAACAAAACCTATGTCTCGACGGAAAATTGGCCTCGGAGAAGTTGAATTGGCCTCTCTTACAAATGTCTCTAACGATATTAAATGTAGTTGAATTATCAAACTTGTAGGAGAAGAGAAAAGCCACGAACAACATGATGAAAAGTCTGGCATTGTCATATTTCAAACTTTATTTAGTGTGAAATTGGATTAGCTGTCTTAAAAGACATTGAATGTGAAAGAAAAAGTATTTCTGATGTGATATTCAAGAATGTTAAGTAGCGTTGTTTATAATATATTGATAGATTTCATGAATAGGAATGAATATTATTTTAAATACTTTAACTTGACTTGCAATTCCCTCTTGTAGATCGGGTCTCATTTTATTTTAGCAGTGCTTATGATTTTCTATGATATGCCACAGTAGATTAAGTCAACATTATTAATTTAATCTCTTTAAACGTTGTATCATAAACAGTAAACAATTGATGAAGTTCAGTTGAACAGATTTTCTCATCGTATCCAAAAGAGGAAAGTTGACAGGATCACACACTTAGAATTAGTTTAAGTTGTCACAGTATTGCAGGCCCACAGATTGAATAATAATAGATCCATAATTTGTTTCTCCTACAACCAGTTCAAATATAATATTCAGGCGTGTGTGTCCGTGTACACTTGTTTTTCCATATATAAGTATGATCTGTATAATGCAGCTGGCAGTCAAGAAGTATACCTTTATAATAATAATTAGTCATCGTTTGAATAATAAAAGTGTCTATGGCGGCCAATATGGGTACTTGTGGGTTTTATAAATTAACTTGAGGTTATTTGTTTGTATTGGAACAGTCCTGGAAACATCCAAGTATTACTAGCAAAGCTCCCTATAAAAAGGGTACACATCCATCCTTTTTATCATCAAAATATTTACATCACTCAGCACATCAAAATAAACGAGATTGTTTGTACTTATTTCAACGTGGTTTTCTATTTTTCGTCTTTATAAGATGAGCTCAACGAAATTCTTCACTGTGTTTGTAGTAGCATACTTCTTCTCTGGACTTATGCAGTTTGCTAATGCTGAAGAGATAGCGCCATCTCCAATGAAGAGTGATGTTGCATCGGTGGATCAAGGGATTGCTTATGCACTGATGCTTGTTGCTTTGCTCGTTACCTATCTTGTTTATTAATTATTGCAAGGAAATGATTTGCTGTACTTAATGTGGTTACGTTTTGTATAATTTTGGCAAGTTTTCAAAGTCACCATGTATTCTTTTGTAGTTCGTTAAAGAATTCTCCACTATTTTGACTGTATTTTGAAGGTGTTTATATATGGTATGCTGCTTCCAGTACTATTATTGTGCGTAGATTCATCATTCTTAATTCTACATGTGATACTACTAAACAAAACCTCGATATAATAATTTTTATTAGTTGCAATCTATAAAAAGTTGGATGTTGGTCTCCACCGTTGACATATCAAAAGTCATATCAAATAAGATAAGATTCCAACTGCAAGTTAAAGCCACTGAATTTACCATCTCCTCAAGATGCAAAATTTCGTCTATATCTCATTACTATGTTGATATAGGGTAGTAACATCTACCGTATAACAAAATGTAATATGTGTGTTATAATGGGCTTCAGTATTCATAGAAATAAGCCTGTATACCAATATAGCTCTGCAATGTAACATTATATATACTCGCTGATATATTTACAGTATGTAATGCAATATATAGAATCACATTTTCTTCTCAACTGCAAATTATCAGATTTCAACATGGTATCAGAGCATTTTTGAAGCTTAACATCATTCAATCAAATTTGCTGATACAAGATTAAAACCGATTACCATCATATTAATAATCATCATCTGATAATCAGTTACTCATCAGAGTTAATTCTCATCATTTAGGTTCAGTTATTCATTAGAGTTAATTCTCATCATTTGGGTTGTTTCAAGAATCCACCAAAAATCAGTGTCGTGCTTGGAAATTCAAATAATCTCCGACTGCAACTTGAATTCTTGGCAAATTCAGAGACAAGAAGAGATTCAGAAGAAAAGAAAATCAAAGCAGAAATCAAGAATTCAATCAAAATTCATAAGAAAAGTAAGTGTCGTGTCAAGAACTTATCGGAGTAACCTCATCATCTAAGTCTGGCTGTCCTTGATTATTGAAGGAGTTCTTGAATCTGCTCATCATCAAAATTCTTCAAGTCATTCAAATCTTTAAAGTTTCATCATCATGTCTGGAGATAACAGTAATTCAATATCATCAAAAGACTCTGCCAACACTCAGCAACTTGACACAGCCACAGAAAATCTCATCAAGGCAGTGATCAGTCCTCAAAGCTGGTTAATAACTGTTCATCTTGAAGAGGATAACTATTTGCTGTGGAAACTTCAAATAGAAACTGCACTTCAAGGTTATGGTCTTGAAGGATTTATTCTTGGTACCA
The DNA here is from genome assembly GCA_030737815.1 of Allium fistulosum. Classification (NCBI taxonomy): domain Eukaryota; kingdom Viridiplantae; phylum Streptophyta; class Magnoliopsida; order Asparagales; family Amaryllidaceae; genus Allium; species Allium fistulosum. The sequence continues at coordinate 582,937,893 of CM060906.1, read as the reverse complement.
TCTCTATTCCTTCCAAATTCATAACTAATCAAGAAAACAAGATGATAAGTAATGAGGAATACACAATATCATAGATAAGATAGACTTATAAGTTCATGTTTACAATCATCTATTAGCACCAATTTGCTATCACAAGTTCTTGGATGCAAAACATCAAACGAGATATGGACCACCGTTGAGAGAATATTCAATACCCAATCTGCAGCCAAAGTTATGCACTACAAAAGACTGTTGCCAAATATCAGAAAGGATAGTTTACCTATGAAAGAATATTTGTCAATGATCAAGGTAACATGTGACATGTTAGAAGCAGCAGGCCATAAAATTTCAAACACAGAGCAAGTTTTAACCATCTTAAATGGCCTCAGTGAAGATATGAGTCTGTTATAGTAGTAATCTCATCAAAGAAAACTATACCATCTATAGAATATGTTCAATCAACCCTTCTTGCTCATGAAGGAAGAATTGATCACAAGAAGCCAATAGATGTAGACATGTCAATTAACTATGCAGTCAACTATAAAGCAAAGGACAAAACAGCAACAAAGCAGATCAGACATATCAATGGGGTGGCTATTCTAACAGATCAAGAGGTAGAGGAAGATGGAATAACAATAAAAGATCAAAGTGTCAAATATGTGAGAAACTTGGTCATACTGTAGTTAAATGTTATTTCAGATTTAATGCAAATTATACAGCCGGTCAGAGTAAAAGCAATTAGAGAAAAACAAATCCAAATGTCAATGTAGCCTAAGTTGATTCAAATAATTAGTCTGTTGCTTCAAGAAATTATCATCAAAACTCAATCATAAAGTCAGATGATGTAGCAGATGAAAGTTGGTGTCCTGACATAAGGGCTACCAACCACATTATAAAAAACTTAGACAACCTGAATCTTGGACAAAAGGAGTATAGAGGTAAACAGTCCATACACATGGGCAATGGTAAGAGTATTAAAATTACACACACTGGACTTGCTTGCATCAAAGGTCAAAGACAACTATATCTCAATAATTTATTAAGAGTACCACAAATAAAGAAAAATCTCATGAGTGTGTCACAATTTGCAAGTGACAACAATGTTTATTTTGAATTTTATCATAATTACTGCTTAGTCAAAGATATACTCACTAAAGAAATTCTTTTGCAGGGTAATGTTGATATATGATTGTACAAGTTTAATCTTGTTAACTCAAGGAAGCTAAGGAGATATAAAAAATGTTGTAATCTTTCTGTGATTACAGAAAGAAAAAAATAATGTGTTTGATGCTTGGCATAGCAAGTTAGGACATCCAAATGTCAATGTTGTAAAGCGAGTCTTAATAGATAATAAAACTCCTTTTGAAAATATTACATTGCCATATGTGTGCACATATTTTCAAATGAGAAAAAGTCATAAACTCTCATTTACTGATTCACAAACAAAGTATGAAAAACCACTAGAATTGGTTACTGCTGACCTATACGGTCCAGCACCAGTCAATTTAGACTATGGTTTTAATTACTACATATCTCTTATTGATGCACATACCAGATATACATGGATATATTTTCTTAAGACCAAATCAGAGACTTGCAAAGCAGTTATACATATTGTGACACAGGCTGAAAGACAAACCGACCATAAACTAAAAGTTTTGCAAACAGATGGTGGTACAGAGTTTAAGCCACTCAATGAATTCTTTCAAAGAAAAGGAATCATTCATAGAATCACATGTCCATATACATCTGAGCAAAATGATCTAGCTGAAAGGAAACACAGACACATTATAGAATGTGGTCTTGCTTTGTTAGCTCAAGGCAGATATATTTAGCATTGCACTTTATTTAATAAAAGATTACCAATAAAAATCTTGAGAAATAATGGTCCACTAGAGTCATTGTTTAATGCAAGGCCAGATTATCATAGATTAAGAACATTTGGATGTCTGTGTTTCCCCTATCTAAAACCTTATAATGCACACAAATTAAACTTCAGATTAACTGCTTGTACTTTTTTAGGCTATGCAAGCAACCAGAAAGGATACAAATGCTTAGACGGTAATGGTAAAATATTTGTGAGCAGACATGTTGTCTTTAATGAAAATGTTTTTCTATTTTCTAGCACAGTTGTGGTGACAACACAAAAAGTATACAATCCAAAAGTATCAATACCGGACATACCTTTATATCAAACTGATGACAACAAGGTATGTAGTAAAGAATGCTCAAATCACTCTGATCCACAACTCACTGCGCTCAATTAACCAGGTCATGAACAAGCAAAGCAATCCGATCAATTCAATCACACTCCTACAAATAATCAACCACATAATACAAGTCAAGTAGGAGAACATGAGCATCTAGGTACACATGAAGACAACACAAGTGAACACACACATATTATACAACCAGCTTAAACTGGACATCCAGTGATTACCAGATCAAAGAGTGACATATTTAAGCCAAAAATATATACTGCAGTGATTACATCTGATGAACCAAACAACTTTGATCAAGCAGTAAGTAACAAGTATTGGAAAAAGGCCATTGATGAAGAGTATGATGCACTCATGAGAAATAAAACATGGGATTTAGTTCATCCACCGAAAAACAAAAATATAGTGGGATGCAAGTGGACTTTTAGGTTAAAGAAAAATCCAGATGGAACTATTTCAAGATATAAAATAAGACTTGTGGCTAAGGGTTATACTCAACAACATGGATTTGACTTTGATCAAACATTTTCTCCAGTTGTTAAACAAACTACAATTAGAATAGTACTCACTATAGCATTGCACAAAAACTGGAAAATTAGACAGTTGGATGTAAGCAATGCTTTCCTAAATGAGAATTTAAAGGAAGAAGTCTACATGGAGCAACCACAAGGCTATAGACAAGATAAAAGATTAGTCTGAAAACTGAATAAAGCCACTTATGGACTTAAACAGGCTCCTAGAGTCTGGTTTGACAAACTAAAATTCACATTAACAAATCTGGAATTTCAGCCTACCAGATCAGATAACTCACTATTTACAAGAATTAAAATGTTTCAATTATATACATACTGATATATGTTGATGATTTGATTATTACAGGTAATGATAAGTCAGAGATCAACAATCTCATTCAACTTTTAGATAAGCAAATTTCAATCAAAGATCTTGGAGCACTAAACTATTTCTTGGGAATTGAAGTTACAAGAGTATCAGAATCAGATATTTTTCTATGTCAATGAAAGTATATCATGGAAATTTTAATCAAAGCAAAAATGGAAGCAGCAAATTCTTTGCCAACACCAATGGTGTCAAATCATCATCTGTCAAAACAAAGAGGAGAACCCATATTTAATAGTAAACAATACAGAAGTATTGTTGGTGCATTGCAATATGCAACCATTACAAGACCAGAAATATCATACAGTGTTAACAAAGTGTGTCAATTTATGCACGACACAAAAAATGAACACTGGAAAGCTATAAAGAGGATACTCGGATACTTAAAGGGCAATGTTAATCATGGTCTAAAGTTTAAAGCATGCAAACATCTAAATATAATTGGATATGCGGATGCAGATTGGGCTACAGATCTTGATGATAGAAGATCCACCACAGGACACTCTATATATTGGAAATAATCCAGTTTCGTGGTGTTCTAAAAAGCAACAAACTGTATCTAGATCAAGCACCGAAGCAAAATATAGAAGCATAACATGTGCAACAGCAGATATTATGTGGATAAATTCATTACTAAGTGAACTGAAAGTAAACACAAATACAAAACCAATATTATGGAGCGACAAATTAAGCGCAATTTCACAGTCAGCCAACCCAGTATTGCATTCCAAAACTAAGCACATGGAAATAGATTTATACTTTGTTCGTGAGCAAGTGATAAAATGAAAAATGCAAGTAAACCACGTACCTTCAACATACCAAATTGTAGATATTCTCACAAAATCATTGTTAGCAAGAAATTTTACTAGACTAAAGACTGAACTCAAGGTAGGTAAAAGACAAGAAACTTCAGGCCAAATCAAGCATAGATCTGACTCGACAGCAAAAGATCTACACATGAAGAGGCGTGTTTGTAATCAAAATCAAGCATAGACAAGAGACTTCCAAGCCAAATCAAGCATAGATCTAACTCAACAACAATAGATCTACACATGAAGAGGCGCGTCTGCAATCCAAGTCAGATCTCAGTTCCTCTCCAAAATCGAACATAGATCTAACTTAATAGCAACAAATCTACATATATCTGAGAAGAACTAAACTATTTTTCACCAAAATCTGTCGACTTCTCAAATTTGCCAACTGTGAGATCCAGGATCTACCCGAACCTCTACGATTTCCCCACATTGTTTGAAGAAATAGTGACATACGAGTGATATGGAACTAATTTTCTCTCAAATTCGACTTATTTTTGAAGAAAAAGAGGGATCTCATCAGTCAGAAGTGGAGCCGCCATTAGGGCAAAAACCCTAAGTGTTTTTGAGGGGGCATATTAATGAATAAGGGTAGTAGCATCTAACGTATAACAAAATGTAATATGTGTATTATAATGGGCTTCGGATATTCATAGAAATAGCCCGTATACCAATATAGCTGTGAAATGTAACATTATACATACTCGCTGATATATGTACAATATGTAATGCAATATACAGAATCACATTTTCTTCTCAACTTTAAATTATCAAATTTCAACAGTTGAATAACAACATGATGTAAAATATGCACTAGCCTAAGAACTTCGTTGCTAATAATAAACATGATCACTTATAAACAACATGGCTTTAGCTTATGTTCCTTATAAAGATGTCACAGACACAATTTTATTTTACCTTGGGTGGATGAAATACGTGTGCAGGTTCACATAACAATACATCAAGTCATGAACAAATACTGGATGTGACTTATAGGAATCAAAATGATGAATATACAAATGAGTGGTAATATGCTAAATTAAAATGTCATAGAAATGTTATGTAAGCAAATTAAAAAGTCATGATCAGCACACAATGAGGCATTGATGATTCTATGATAGGAGATCTAAATTCCTGAAGAATTTGTTTATAACATATTCGAGATGGCAAAGTTTTACAAAAACACATAGTTGAAAATGTTAAATTAGTTTTCCAAGTATGTTTCAGATCATTCTCTTAACATACTGAATAATCAGGTAGAAAATTTCTATTATCTCAGTACTACGTGAAAATTGGCATTTTCAAATTACAAAATGAAATAACTGTTGGTGTCACAACAACTCTGTTTGTTGCCGCACCATTGATATCATTGCTGTCATTTTTTTTATATAACATAAGAGTGATACATCATTGTTGTCATTCTTATAACCAGTAATCAGTCACTGCAACAACAAAGCATGTGCATCATAGTAACTAAATAAAATACAATAAACACAACTAATTTGACCAGGCACATGGTTCATATATATGCTCATACAATTTGTCATATGGTCAATTTGATGGTCCCTTTCAATATTAGAAATACATACCCATTGTTTGAATTTGGAATTGTCCATGAAACATCCAAATTCCTCTACTGGAACTCCTATATGAAGGCCACACATTCAATCATCTTATCATCAAACTAAAATCTCCTGCATCATCAATGCTTATAATTCTACATAAATTTTTAACTTCATCATTGGAACAATATGAGCTCAATGAAAATTTTCACCGTCTTTATTATCGCATACTTTTTCTCGGGATTTGTGCAATTTGCTCATGCTGAAGAGTTAGCGCCCTCTCCAATGATGAGTGATGTTTCTTCGGTAGATCAAGAGATAGCTTATGTATTGATGCTTCTTACTTTGCTTGTTACCTTTCTCGTTCATTGATTTTATTTATGTATTATAAAGATTCAATTTGTTCATTTTAATATGCCCCATTGTACCTCAATCCAAATCTGCAACGTCTTTTTTTGGCTGAGTCGCGGACTAGGTGCTTTCTTTAAGATGATTTGCGGCTTACACAACAAAAGTCATTATCGTTAAGGACGGCTAGAATGGGACGCCAGCCGTCGCTAAACGGCGATGCAAAAAAAGTCGACACCAATAGGTTAGCGATGGCTTTAGCGACGGCGTCGTCGCAAGTTTAGCGACGGCTAGCGTCGCTGCGTTAAACACGTGGCAAATCCAAAGTGGTTGTTATGCTGTCGTTGATTGACGTTAGCCGACACAAAACTGGGTAAATGGGCCTTAGTAGGCCGTCGCTAGCCGACGCAAGCTTGGACAACTGGGCCGTCGCTAGTCGACGCAAGCCTGGACAACTAGGCCGTCGTAAGCCGTCACAGTACTGGGCATTTTTTTAAAATCTGCAGCTTCTATTTGAGCCATCCAACCGTGCAAATATCATCATATCTCTATACATCTCATCTACAACACATATAAATCCAATTTCGCAACTACAACCATCGCATATCACACATAAGCAAGTATGTAACGCAAAAATCAATATCTACATCAACATTCCATTGAACAACGTCTATATTGCATCAAACAACACAACCATATTTAAAAATACTCATGTCTATCAAACGAAACATCCACAAATCCTTTAAACAACACAACCATACTGACAAATACTCATGTCGATCAAACAAAACATCCACAAAATCATCAAGCAACACAATTGTCAAACAAGTATCAAATCCATCAACACATGTCAAATAAATACAAAACAAAACGAACAAAATCCATTAAACACCACAGTCATACCTACTCATCGTCATCTCCCGACCCATCCTCCCTAGGCATTCTCTCGTGCTCTGCTAAATATGCTACAATCCACTCATCTAGCAGCTGCGCCAATCCTACGCTCTTCCGCCAATCATTGAACTCTGCCATTTCTTGTTTCAACTGAACTGTCTACTCCTCTGCCTAAGATCTCCTATAAGCCGTCTGGATCATTATCGCATGTAAAATATTTAATAGCGAGTTATAATTTATGCTCACTATTAAATAAAATTTATATATTAGTTAATGAAGCAGTTTACCTCCTGATTTCCGTAACTGTAATGCTTATTTCACGAAGGAGGATCAATCAAAGCATCCCATATATGGTTCGATCCTCCAAGGTCAACTCATGGCCAGTGGGCTGCGCCACTTGAGCTAGCTCCGCTTCATATCTTTCCTACAATGACGAACAGAAGTTTGCTATAGTAAATATTTAATTTAAAACTTATGAAATGTGAAGTAAAAAAATTAGCATGTTTACCATTACGGATTGAGATTTATTGTCCGTCCAAACATATGAAACTTTGACATCCTCACCTGTCTGCTCAATGGCATGTGTGTGTGTGAAGGCCTCTGCCATTATAAGCTCATGATTATACTTATTATACTGAAATTATACATATGAATAAACAATGTTACCAATATGATTAAAGATCAATAATCTATTTATAATCGCAATTTATAAATTTACCAATTCCTTTCGATGTTGTTGGAAGGGAGCTGTCGCAGTGTACAGCAGGATTTTTATTCCTATTTGCACAGTTCTGCGATGATATTTATTGTAAAATTAAATATATTATTAACTAAAGTAATGCAACTAAAATATGAAATTTAAATAAATTATAATATAAATATAAAATTAAATAACTTATCTTAAATTCAGGAGTATCCTAGAGCTGGAGAAATTCAGCCCAAACATTAGCGCTCATCCAAGCAGGTTTCTTATTGCATTCTTTTCCTTTGAGAGAATGTTCCTATAATTTTTCCGCATCTTTTGGTTCCAGTGATATCTAAAAATATCCATATCTTCCGGATCAACACGTACCGCAGCCGACATATTGAAATTAATTTGAATTATCTACATTATATTAACTTTCAAATAAATTATAAATTTATACTTACCATTAAGTCGGCCCATATAGCTTTCATAATATGGTCTGAGATTTCGTCCTAATGAGCCCAACATCCTGACATTCGGCTCTTGAGTGCCTTCTTGGAGACTTGAAGAATGTAGTCCGAAGGCTCCACCCCGAAACCCCTATATAAATTTTGATGTACCCACTTAATAAATTTTAAATAATATACATGCAATAAATTTGAGACTAACCCTGCACTCCTCGGAACGACCTCCGCTACTGGACATAAATCCGGCGCCATGCCGCTGGCACCCACGCCTGGAGAAGGAAAAGGCTGAGATTTGCTGGACTGTCACCTATAAGAGATATATATCTACGACAAATACATCATTTCATATAATGAAAAAAATATCGATTTATTATTAGAAAACATGTTTGATCAATCATCACATAAAACTTCCACTAAAACATCATAAATGAAACGGGATCTCCTGAATACATATATAGAATTAACAAAAAGGAATAATACATAGCTCATAACATAGTCATCATTATTAATAACAGCGGAAGCTTAGAATATACATTTTACAACAAACAATATAAATACTTAGAATTATCAGTCTTTGTCATTTTTTGATTCAGACTCGGTCTCGTACTCTATATTGTTTTCTTCTGTACTCTCAAATGTTTCTATTAAAATATTTGATTAATCATTCAATGACTCTAAATCAATATCGTCATTTGTTATAATTTCATTATTTAGCTTAAGATCCACTTGATATGCTGCTTCATTTGGAATATTATTTCTGTCAAACATAAATCTTGCCTTTGTTTTAAAAACAGTTGACCAATCCGCTTTATCTCTTTTTAAGGATGGATAAGGAGCAAAATAAACTTGTAATGCTTGCTTGGCTAATATGAAAGAATCATACTTATAGTAATGTGAGGTATGCTTTATTTCAATAAGCTTATAATCTTTGTGCACATTGATTCCAGAACCAGGAACATTGCCGAACCAATTGCATTTGAATAAAAAAACTTTTTCTACAGGTTGTATATAATATGTCAATTCTAAAACCTGCACTAAAACGCCGTAAAAATCTTTTATACGGTCATCTGGATCAACACTACCTTTGACAAATACATCGCTGTTATATGTTAATTTTTCAACACCATAATCATTGGTGTTGAATGTAAACTCATTGATGAAGAATATTGGATAAGTCTTAACATTTATTTTTGGTCCGAGCGCAAGATGTTGTAATCCTTCATCAATGGCACAATTTCTTGGATCATAAACATAGTTCGAAAACCATTTAGCAAATTCCTTATTGAAATTGCCAGATGGATGTTGTGATTCATAAATACTACAAATATATATTGATAGAGTTAGGGGTATGCCCTTGGGGCAATTATGTAATTTGTTACAAATATCTAACTTGTTGATCAATCTTGTTCGAAATAAAAGGTATTTTCTTCCTATTATATACTTGATATAATATGATTATATTAATTAATTAATTAACTTAATTAAAAGTATTTTTAATAGAAAAATCCATAAATGGTATATTTTGTGATAGTAGTTACAAAGTGTTGTAAACGTGAGTAATTTATCACAACGAAACAAATATGTCATTTTAAATGTTCCTAGTCAAGATGCATCGAGACCGGATATCGATGTATCCGTTGAGACTGTAGTACGTAACGCTCTCCAAATGTTGGGCACTGTATTACTCATGACTACTGGGGCACCTAGGGGTTACGTACTAATAGTTATTGGATAACTGTGGAATGACTCACTCGATACTTTTCTGTTGGTTAATATAACTAAGGTCAAATAGAAAATATCGATGTGACTGATTTACACAGTTCTCTCGACTTGAGAATACTGTGGATCTTTAATATGAAAGCTCTGCTTTGATTATAGCCAAATCATGGCATGGCGTCCATCAAGTGACTATAGTTGGGTCGAGTGGAAGTATTGGAAGTGAAGCAATATTCAAGGGAGGATTCGTCTCCTTGTTTATATGTGATTAGTATCACAGTCAACTCAAGTCAACTCAAAGTCAAATCAAAGTCAAAGTCTCTGGCCAGTGCATTTCGCTTGATAATAACTATTATTATTGAACTAAGGACTTTGTATTTGGACTATAAAATTGAATGTGGATGAGGTTGGAATTTTGACCATTACCAAAGTCCATAAGTCCAATATGATATAGTTTTGACGAAGAAAATTGGTGTAAACAAATGTCATAACCGTGTAACGCTTATTAAACTAAAATTGGATTTTTTTTTTCGAAAACGAGTAAGCGATAAATTTGGCCATAATGTCACACCGCCTGCTAAAGTGATGTGTGAACGTTAACATTAGAATAGTTCGATATTAATCATTGACCAAAATTACACCCAAGAGTTACACAGCCGAAATGATGAATTCCCTTAAGACCGAATGATTTAATTAGTTTATAATTGTTATAAATTAATTAAATTAATTAATATTTATGAATATTAATAAAATTTGAATATGATTTGAGAAATAAATAATGTTATATATATTTATAACAGTTATAAATATATTGATCGATATACAATATCGACAAGCGATTAAATTAGATTTAATTGCATAGTATTTTGGCTTGGGCTTAGATGGGTTTAAGGCCCATCATTAGGGCTGCAAAATTTCGGTTTTGGGAAGGTCTAGGGGTGGCTAAAACATAGGGAATTGGCTTGGAGATAATGGGTTGAGATCAAGTAAGAATGGGTAAAAAGGTTTTCCTCGTTTCTCTCTAATACAACCTTATATATATATATATATATATATCCGTGTGTGTATCTCTAAAAATAATGATGGCCACCATTAACTTCTACATTGCTGATTAAAACATAGCTCTCAATCCACTTCAAAATTCTCAAATATATTTCAAATTAAAATAATACTATTCGATAGTTAGAGGTCGGTGATTCCGGACTTGCAATCTAACGAATCAAGAACAGTAAAAGGAAGGGAAGTCATTGCTTCAACGTGGATTCAAAGGTATCATTAAATTGGTAATTTTAATTCATATTACAATAATTAAATTATATTCTATGATCCTATAATGAGCAATTTCATATCTGTTTAAATATATTGCTACTATATGTTTAGTTAGGTGAGATTTTGTAAGTAGATATGGTTGTCACAAATTAGTTTGGTTATGTGCATAATTTGTTTATTATACTATTTGATTTATTATACTATTTGATTTATGTATAGACAAATGTTTTTTACTGTAAAAAATTAATTTTTGTCATTAATAATTGTTTTATATATATTTATTAATAAATTCATAAATATATATATACACATATATATATTAGTGTATATTTCTCTCTCATAATAGCATATATGCATATACAAGATATATATGATTTAAAAAATTTAGTACACTTATTTATATATAATTTGAATTTACAAATTCGAAAATTAATTATCATACATATATTCATATTTTTAAATTAACATTTATTGAATTTTTGAATTTTTTATTATCTATAAAATAATTATTACATTAAAAATTCAATTTTATATTTTTTTTAAAATATTATATCATTTTAAAAGCATATAGAAAAAATTTAAGAATTTTTCAATAAATTTTATTATTTTTAATAATTAATATTATTTTGGAAAAATGTTTATGATTTATTAAAAATAATAATTTAATTGAAAAATTCTTCAAAATTTTTCTTAACCTTTCATTCATGATCTTAGAATTTCTGAAATTTTAAAATTTGAATTTTAAGAATATATTATTTTATATTAAATAATTATTGCCGAAATCAATGTATTTGTTTAAAAAAATAATATTTCAACTTTGAAAAATCTCTAGATTTTTCCTAAGTTCTATTTTATGATCCTAGATTTTTGAAAATTGTAAAATTTGAATTTTCATCAATAGTTTATTTTATGTTAATTATTTCTAGATGAAAACATTATTTTATTCATAATATATACAAATTAAAATACTAAAATTATTATGTTTGCAAAGCTAAGTTAATTATAAATTATAAATAATTTTTAATAATTTCTCTCTCTCTTTCTATATATATATATATCTATATATAAATGTTTTATGTTCATATATTATATATAATATATTTATACATACATACGTGTGTGTGTGTATGTGTATTTTGTAACACATATTTGGACAACATACATGACATACAAAATGAGCTAATATGTCTGTTGCGATGTAAATCCCAACATCTACATATGGACATATTATACCTTTCATGGATTATTATATTACCCATGCACTCGCACATATATGTATATGATACATTTATATATAAACTAAATCAAATAAAATTAATTTCATATCTTAATATATTTTAATTTAAATAAAATAAATGATTTTATTTAAATGAAATTTGAAATGTTCTAATTCAGTTAGACTTCATAGGCCCAATAAAGAATCCAATAAGGTAAAATTTTTGAAATTCACCCATAACTTCCACTATGGGCTAGTCCAGTTCCAACAATGGTATTAGAGTCCAATAACCTATGCGGTCTAATTTAGTCATGTTAGGGCTAACTACTTAAGCTTGCCCACTTAGTATGGTGTCTAGAAATGTAATGTCCAGGATTGGAATTGGGTAATCAAGTACCCTGTCCTACCTGATTACTGGCCTGGCTCGAAAGGTGAAGTGAGCCCAAATGTTGCTCCTAATAGAAAAGACCCAACTTAATTTGGGCCTTGGGCTAATTTTCAAAATCGTTTTGAAAATTAATGTTATAGATTTTAAATTTAATAGTTAAGTTTAAAATAAAACATGTTTATTATAAAAATTATAATACTACATAAGTTTTCAAAATGTTTGAAAGTATAATGATATTTTCAAAATGTTTGAAAATATTTATATAATAATTTCAAATTTCAAATTTATTAATAATATTAATAAAATTAATTAATTAAATATGTTAATTAATTAATGTATATATGCATGTATTATATATGTTGATATATGTTATGTTATTTTAAAATGTTTAAGATAACATAAGTATACGTGTATGTATACAAGATAAATTTTGAAATTAATAAATTTTAATAAAAATTGTTTAATTGAATAAATTAATTAAAGGTTAATTAATTAAATAAAATACATATATATATATATATATGATATATGTGTGTTACACTATAAAGGTTATAGTATACACGATAAATGTTATAGTAGATATGTCCAATATAAAAGTTATATTGGAATACTAATTTAAAATTAATTAAAGAGTTAATTGATTAAAATTAATTAGATAAGATTTAATTAATGATATATTATAAGTAAGACTATCATATAAGTAATATGAAATATAAAAGTTATATAACAATCAAATTTATATGATATGTGTATGAACTAAATGTGAAACATTAAAGAAACCCAAATAGACTTGAGAAATAAATACATATGTAAATGTACATATATCATGATTTCTGATGTGTCTGACACTTGAATCGCTGGGGTATTTCATAAGAAATATATTATTCTATAAGTCGATATCACTCAATATATATATATATATATATATATATATATTGAAGATTATGAATCTTCAATATAATGTTGTCCTCTACCATATATATATATATAAATATATATATTAATAAATTACTTACATACTCCTTAGTTGTTGAGAAAACTCAAGTTAGGGATGTTATGCGTAGTATTATTAATATATTGAACAGATGAGGCAAGATAACTATATGTATTTATTGAGAAAATTCAAGGTACATATACTATGTAAGTGTACGTGCAGTACTAAGGATCGTGTAATATGATATATAAATGCGGAAACTAATAATAACAGTAAAATAAAAATTAAAGTAAGCACACCAGGAATTTTTATACTAGTTCGAACTTCCCGTTCTACGTCCAGTCCCAGAATACCCTCTGGATTTAAACTAAGCCCCTCACTTAACCCGGAGGAATAGGTATACGACACCTGAGCAGCCGAACAAGAATTTTTCCGCCTCAACAGCCGAAGAGGACTTCAACTTAATACAAATAATTTGTTGATGAATGTGTTCTGAATAACACGATTGTCTTTTGATAGTATAGCTTTCCTATAATCAAATCCTCAAGAGTATATATGTGTGTGAAGATTTAGAAGGAAGATAATCACGTAGAATCGAAGTATATGAATTAATTTAAGGATTCTAGTGATATTGAATGAGAATGAATGCTTTTTTTGCAGAGAATAATAGAGAATAGATTTCAGAATTATAAACAAGAATTGGTTGTTGTAGAAGTGAATTGAACATGTTTATATAGTTGTAGAATAGTTAGAATCTTTCATGAAGAGTTTCAATCAAAAGTTGTGTCCGTATCTCTTGGATTGAAGGAGATTCCTCTTCACGAACGATCGCAACTCTTTAGAAAACTAGCCGTTATTCTCAGGTCGGTTGACCAAGAAAACTGGCCAGTCAGTTGAGTTTCAAAAACGTACACAAAACAGTGCATATCTGTGCACTGACGTAGAGTCGGTCAACCGAAGTTCCTTGTCGGTCGGCCGACCTGCTGTCAATTGCACAGTGCACACTTTTTCATGATGTATAATAATTTATGTGTGTGTGTGACTACTTGAAAATGATTTTAACAATATTCTAAGACTCAATACAATAAAATATTCATACTAATCTCTGGATTGTAGTCTTGTCTTCTTTATGGTGCACAATATACGCTTATTCTCTTTTTGTCACTTTCGTATAGTATTATCGTCGTATGATCTCTGAAGCTTGTGTCATGAATCAAAACTCATGAATCAACATTCTCCCTCTTTTTGATTGATGACAATACTTATGTGACGAAGTAGTATATATTATAACTCTCCCCTGAATATATGGCGATTTTTTTGCAAAAAGTTGTTAGCTTTCTTATATATCTCCCCCTTTGTCATCGACAAAAAAGAATACTTATTAGATGTAATATGAAAAAAATGTGGAACATGTAACACAAGTAAGAAAACATCGAGATTAAATATTACATACTCAAAACAAATAGGAATATTAATGATGTTTACTTACTATAGAACATCTAAAAATAGACATATTGTTCATAAAAAAAACAGAGTACTTAAAATTATGAAATAGCAAGTTGTAAAATAATATGATCACTCCTCACCATCATTGGAATCCCAAAATTCTGGACGAATATTTTCTTCTGGAGGAGCATGTTCCTTACCACGTCTTTGAGCGTTAGAAGTGTGAGTTCCCGATGTACCGGAACTTGTATTCTCCAAAGTGGTCCAAGAGAAGTTTGGCACCGGCCTTTTTCCAGGAGCAAGATGAGAGGCACCGGCTTCGGAAGTATATGATAAGGCATCCCATAAATTTATGAAAAAGCCCTTGATTTTCTTGAAACGACCATCAATTTTTCGTAGCCGGGCATCCAAGGCTAGTTGATTTTGAGCCAAAATATCAATGGCCGCCTCTGTACTAATTCCGGGAGTTGGTCTTTGAATTGAATGTTGGCGAGTTAGACGTTCCGTAGCATGACTTGATGGTTGCAGTATGGAAAAGCTACGGCGTAGTTGTTCTCGAGGAGTAGTACGCCATTGGTTAAATGTTATAAATCTAGGAGGTGCATCAGGCAACTTCATTAGTTTTATGGTCCTTGAATCAAAAGAACGAACTTTGGAGGTTTCGGATTCCGGAGCATGGATGACGAAGCTATTGATCAATCTCATTATGTTTTCTCCATAATAAATATCGAGCATCTTTCCTTGGTTAAAAGAGAGAAATTCATCCATAAGAAGTTGTGCCCAATTTACTCGTACATTCCCGCAAATAGCATACAACGCTTTGAAGTTTTCGGGATATACTAAGTGATATGAACCGCCTCTAGGAACTATAGATTTCATCATGAATCGATGAAAGAGACGGGCTTTAGGTCGAATTGATGATGTTTGTCTTAAATCAGTAGCGTCATCTTCAAAAAATAGATGGCTTATCCGGTCACGACTTGATATATTACAATCTACATCGCGTAACGAAATTCCACCCGGTCGTGCATGCAAAATGTGATTAATTCGATCAATGGAAAGGAAAATTGAAGTGCCACAAACCAATGTCCAAACACAATTGTCAGTGTTTCTCGGCGGATTGACAAGGTTAAGGTTTGCTAGAAATAACTTGACCATAATATGATTGATTTTCAAATTATTTTTCCTTTGGTCAAGGAATGTATCAAGTCCACTCTCAATAGCGGCATTTTCAATACCGTAGGGAGCGAAATCAGGGTAACTTACAAATGATTCTTCAAAGATCTTGGCATCTTGAAGTTGTATCCATCTTTGAAGTGCTATATCATTGACAAGCCATGAGGCGATTTGAGTATCTACTGGAGTTGATGAAGTTGTAGCACCAGTAGTCTTTGTTCTCTTCTTAGGAGCCATTGTTTTGGGGGAAAAGTAAAAAATTTGAGGAAATTTTAATGGGGGCTAGGGTAAAAACCGAAATTGGGAAAGTAAAAGTGAAGAGGTAGGTTGAAAAGGTGAATGGATGGATTACAAATATGAAGTAAAAAGCAGCAGAAAACACGTTCGGTCGACCGAATTTCTGGGTCGGCTGACTGACTGGGTTATCTGAGAACAAGTGGAACTTTCGGGATGGGTTCGGCTGACCGACTCAGGCCTTAGGTCGACCGACCCTCTCAAAAATGCACAGTTTTACTGTTTTTTTCTAAAAAAAATTGTATAAATATAAATTTTATTATTGTTGCACTAACTTATTGAAAACAAGCAGCATATAAATATATATATAAATTTTATTATTGTTGCACTATATTAATACAACTTACTGAAAACAAGCAACATATAAATATATATAAAAAGTGTTTAGCCACCGTTCTTAAAATCGACGTTCCCAAGAGTTTGGAGACGGAACATCTTCTATAGGTGACCATTTTGGAGCTATTGGAGATTGAGCAGGGTTCGAAGAGGATGAAGGTCTATAAGCGGGTTCAGCAATGTCATCCTTCTTTGATGAACAAACTTTCATGGCCATCTTTTCTAGAAAACTTAAACGTCTTGCCGTAACTTTTTGTTCATAGTAAAGTTCCCGCTGCATATCCATTTGTTGCTGTTGATAGTGGTGTATCTCATCTATTTTCTGTTTAGTTGATGGAGATATTACCATTGCATTCTTGCCTTTTTTCTTTTCCAGTGTATAGCCTGTATGGGAGTTTTCCCATGGTTTCCATCCATGTCGGGGGTCTTTATCCGGAGAAGGAGAGAATTTAAGGACACGATTAGGCATGGGAAAGATAGGATAGGGTCCGTTTTTAGGAATGCGGTCGGAACCATCATCGTCCGGAGATGTATACGATAGACGAGAGTTTTCGGAATTATAGAAGTCATTGTTTGAAGACATTTTCAAGTTTTGATTTTAAAACTTTCTTAGTATATGTTTTGAAAAATAAGCATAGTATATATAAGCATTTGTTTGCTGAAAAATGAGTGGATAGGAACTAGTTTTAATTATAATCACAGAAGTTTAATAATAAAGCCGTTTGTAAATGTATGATTTATAAGTTTAGAATTAAAAATAGATTTTCTGAAACCAAAATAAATAAATAAAACTCTAAAGAAGACTGAGACAAGAAACACCCATAGCTCAAGTGGCTATAACACAACATCTAACAAGCAATTCAGAGGTCATGAGTTCGAGTCCCGCTTTGGTCAGAAATAAAACAATTTTTGTTTTTCAATATTTTTGCATATTTTTATTTATAAATCTTTTAAAGACATTATTCCTAAGTCATGTCTAAGTTTCATAAAAATATTTTCATTTAGTGGTTTAGTAAAAATGTCAGCAATTTGATTTTCAGTATTAATAAATTCTAAATTTATCAATCCTTTTTCCAAACAATCATGAAGAAAGTGATGACGAATATCGATGTGTTTTGTTCATGAGTGATTGACCGGTTTTTTAGAAAGATTTATTGCACTAGTATTATCACAATAAATTATAGATTTTTCAAGAAGACAATTAAAATCCTGTAGTGTTTGTTGCATGTATACGACTTGTGCACATGCCAAAGCAGCAGATATATATTCTGCTTCACATGTCGATAAAGAAACACAGTTTTGTTTCTTACTGAACCAAGAGACTAATGAAATGACACGTTCCGCTCGTACTGTTTCAATCCGTCCGACTTCCTCCAAAATCAGCATCGCTATAGGAGACTAATTCGAAAGGACATTCTTTCGGATAAAATAGCCCGAAATCTTTGGTTTTAGTTAGATAACGAATAATACGTTTAACTGCTCGCATATGTGATTCTTTGGGATTTGCTTGAAATCGAGCACATAAACAAACACTCATCATTATATCGGGTCGACTCGCTGTTAAAAATAGTAAAGATCCAATCATACTACGATATAGTTTCTGATCAACACTTTTGCCCTCCTTATCTCTATCGAGATGAGTAGTTGTGCTCATTGGAGTTGGTTTGGCAGATGTGTTTTCCAAACCGAATCATTTAATTAAATTATAACAATATTTTTCTTGATTAATAAAAATTCCATTTTCAATTTTTTTAGTTTGTAATCCAAGAAAATATGACAATTCTCCCATATGAGACATTTCAAATTCATTTGTCATTATAGTCGAAAATTCCTGACATAACTTTTCATTTGTCGAGCCCAAAATAATATCATCAACATATATTTGAATTATTAAAATATCTTTCTTAGTTTTCTTAATAAAAAGTGTTTGATTGACTTTACCTATTTCGAAACCAGATTCTAATAAATAGCTTTTAAGACGATCATACCAAGCACGTGGTGCTTGTTTTAAACCGTATAGGGCCTTTTTGAGTTTATAAACATGATCTGGATATTTTTCATGATTGAAAAGTGGTGGTTGTTCAACAAAAACATTTTCTTTTATATAACCATTTAAAAAAGCACTTTTAACATCCATTTGATAAAGTTTAAAATTATGAAAACACGCGAAAGCCAATAAGATTCGTATTGCTTCAAGTCGGGCGACTGAAGAAAACGTTTCTTCGTAATCAATTCCCTCTTCTTGATTATATCCTTGTGCAACTAATCTAGCTTTATTCCTAGTTATATTTCCTAGTTCATCTGCTTTGTTTTTGAAAACCCATTTAGTACCAATGACTGATTGATCACTAGGTCTAGGAACGAGTTCCCAAACTTCGTTTAGTTCGAATTGATTTAGTTCTTCTTGCATGGCAAGAATCCAGTAGTCATCAGTTGATGCTTCTTTTATATTCTTAGGTTCTATATTAGAGAGAAAAGCTACATGTCCAACTTGATTTAATTGATGTCTGGTTTTAACATTCGTATTAACTTCTCCGATTATATTTTGCACAGGATGATCTCGTAAAATTCTAGGTGGAGATTTTATTATATTAGGAGTAATATTCTTATTTTCAGTAATATCATGATCATTATCGAAATTTTCATTAGTATTACTATTTTCATTCTGAGTAGTTTCATCATCAGAATCAATAGTAATATTTGGATTTATATTTTTAAAATTTTCGTCAAATGAAACATGTAAACTTTCTTTAATAATTTGAGTTCTTTTATTATAAATTCGATAAGCCTTGCTTCGTTCCGAATATCCAACGAATATTCCTTCATCGGATTTTGGATCGAATTTTCCTAGCTGATCTTTAGTATTCAAAATAAAACATTTAGAACCAAAAACTTTAAGATATGAAATATTTGGTTTTCTTCCATTTAGAAGTTCATAAGGAGTATTCTTAGTTAACGGTCGAATAGAAACACGATTCAACACATAACAAGCAGTAGCTACAGCTTCTGCCCAAAAGTGTTTCGATAAAGTGGTTCCATTTAATAAAGTTCTCGCACATTCTTGTAACGTTCTATTT
Organism: Allium fistulosum; assembly: GCA_030737815.1. Classification (NCBI taxonomy): domain Eukaryota; kingdom Viridiplantae; phylum Streptophyta; class Magnoliopsida; order Asparagales; family Amaryllidaceae; genus Allium; species Allium fistulosum. Next base: position 582,918,178 of record CM060906.1, on the reverse strand, counting down.
TTCCTTTCTACAACTCCATTTTGTTGTGGTGTTCTAGGAAACGAAAAATTATGGTTAATACCTTTCTTGTTATAAAATTGTTCAAAAGCATCATTTTCAAATTCTCCTCCATGATCATTTCTAATATTTTTAATTTTCAAACTTTTAATATTTTTAATTCTTTTAACAAAAACTTTAAAATTATCGAAAGTATCACTTTTATTTTTCAAAAAGAAAATCCAAGTGTATCTAGAAAAATCATCTACGATAACAAACACATATCTATTATGATTAATAGACTGAACTTGAGTTGGACCAAATCCATGTGTAAAAGTTCAAGTGGTTGTTCTGTAGATATTACCTTTTTAGATTTAAAAGAAGATTTTGTTGATTTTCCTAATTTACATGCATCACAAAATATATTAGTTTTGAATTTTATATTGGGTAATCCTTTAACTAATTTATTTTTAGCTAATTTGTTGATGGTTTTAAAATTAACATGGCAAAATCTTTTGTGCCAAAGACAAGAATCGTTTTCTTTAGCTACTAAACACAAATTTGAATCATTATTAACATTCATATTTAAGATATAAATGTTTTTATCTCTTATTCCTTCGAAAATAGTGTTATGATTTTTATCGAAAATATTACATTTATTTTCTGAAAAAGTTATATTAAAACCTTTATCACATAGCTGACTAATACTCAATAAATTATGTTTTAATTTTTTAACTAATAAAACATCAGTAATGAGAGGTAAATTAGTGGTACCGTTGCTGCTGACATCTCCTTTACCGATGATATATCCTTTAGAGTTATCTCCAAAAGTGACTGATCCTCCATTTGAGTAGATAATATTTGACAACATTTCTTTGTTTCCAGTCATGTGTTTTGAGCAACCGCTGTCTAAAATCCATTTTCCTCTCCTTTTATGTGGTACCTGCAAAAATTAATAAAAAGTTGGTACCCATTTCTTTTTAGGGTCCTAAGAGTTAGATCTTAGGAAGCCAAACCCATACGGGTTCAGAATTCCCTTTATAAACATAATTCTTGTTATTATGAACAGTTTCCATAAACATTTTGATATGTTTATTCCTTATCAAAATATTATTTGATTTTGGAATCCATATCTTGATGGTTTTAGTGTTTGGGTAAACTGTTTTCTTAATATCCTTCATAATATTATTATTAATCTTACTTTTAGCAAAATTATTTTGTTTCTTAAATCCTAGTCCAGATTTATTGTTAGAGGATTGAGAATTTTCAAGTATTCTAGAAAGATTCTCTCTTCCTTTATTGAAATTAGATACATTTTTAGAGATATCATCAAATTTTATTTTAAGACTAGATTTTTCTAACTCTAAATTCTTAATTTTAGAGTTTAAACTATTATTTTCCAAAAATAAAACATTATTTTTATTTTTCTGAATTTCTAGTTCTTCAGATATTGAAGAAATTTGAGAAGATAAGTTAGAATTCGATTGTTGAGAAATTTCAAGTTCTTCTTCTAATAATTTCTTCTCATCTTTCAGCATATCTACTTCTAGGAAAGTCCTATCCAACTTTCTTTGCAACTCCTTATTTTTCTTTTTAAGTTGCTTTGCTAAGTCTACTAATTCAGAATTAATTTCAATTAAATCTTCAAAAGTAAGATCACTTACATCGTCTGACGAAGCCATGAAGCATACATTTGCTTGTTCATTTTCATTATCATTCTCTCTCTCTGATGAGGATGATGAGTCAGTGTCGTCCCAAGTGACTGAAAAAGCTCTTTGTTTGGTTCTGTCCTTCTAAAAATTGCTCTTTTTACGTTCTGGATAATCCTTCTTCATGTGACCTTTCTTGTGACATTCATAACATTCCATTGCTGAAGATGATGGTTTGCTATTGTTGGAATTATTTTTGTTTGTTTCCCCTGAATTTATTTCTTTTGAATTTTAGAAACTTCTTGAAATTTTTAGCAATCATTGCCATATCTTCATTCTCTGAGTCGGAGTCATCTTTTTCTGCTTGAAATGCCACATTCTTCTTTTCTTGTGCACCATTTCACTCTGCCTGCAAATTTACTTCGTAGGACATTAAATTACCTATCAATTCTTCTGGTTTTAATGTTGACAAATCACTTGCTTCTTCAATGGCTAGGACTTTTCTTTCCCATTCGTCCGTTAAAAAATTTAAGATTTTTTTGACAATATCAAAATCAGTAAATTTTTGTTCTAATGATAGTAGAGCATGATAAATATCCTAAAATCTAGAGTGCATATCATTTATAGATTCATTTGGCCTCATTTTGAAATTTTCAAATTGATTTTTCAACATAGAGATTTTGCTTAATTTAACTTTGTTCGTTCCTTCATGTGTTATCTTAAGTGTTCTCCAAATTTCATAACCAAAAGTGCACATGCTAACTCTATTGAATTCATTTCTATCTAATGCACAAAATAAAATATTCATAGCCTTTGCATTTGATGTAGCATCTAGTTTTTGTGTGTTACTCCAAGTTGAGTATTCTCCAGTAGGAGTTGTGTACTCACTTTGTATAACATTCCAGATATCAAATCCACTAGATTGCATATAGATTCTCATTCTAGTTGACCAATAATTATAATTTATACCATTAAAAAGTGGAGGTCGTGAAGTTGATTGACCCTCTGTGAAACTAGTATTAGTGTTAGTGTCAAAATCGTTAGTATGTGTTGTTGCCATATTACTAGAAATAGATATCAAATAACTTTGTGACGGTTATAGGATAACCTTGCTCCGATACCAAATGTAAGTGTACGTGCAATACTATGGATCGTGTAATATGATATATAAATGCGGAAACTGATAATAGTAGTAAAATAAAAATTAAAGTAAGCACACCAGGAATTTTTATACTGGTTCGAACTTCCCGTTCTACGTCCACTCCCAGAATACCCTCTGGATTTAAACTAAGCCCCTCACTTAACCCGGAGGAATAGGTATACGACACCTGAGCAACCAAACAGGAATTTTTCCGCCTCAACAGCCGAAGAGGACTTCAACTTAATACAAATAATTTGTTGACGAATGTGTTCTGAATAACACTTCTTTTGATAGTACAGCTTTCCTATAATCAAATCCTCAAGAGTATATATGTGTGTGAAGATTTAGAAGGAAGATAATCACGTAGAATCGAAGTATATGAATTAATTCAAGGATTCTAGTGATATTGAATGAGAATGAATGCTTTTTATTTGCAGAGAATAATAGAGAATAGATTTCAGAATTATAAACAAGAATTGGTTGTTGTAGAAGTGAATTGAACATGTTTATATAGTTGTGGAATAGTTACAATCTTTCATGAAGAGTTTCAATCAAAAGTTGTGTCCGTATCTCTTGGATTGAAGGAGATTCCTCTTCACGAACGATCGCAACTCTTCAGAAAACTAGCCGTTATTCTCAGGTCGGTTGACCGAGAAAACTGGCCGGTCAACTGAGTTTCAAAAACATACACAGAACAGTGCATATATGTGCACTGACATAGAGTCGGTCGTCCGAAGTTCCTTGTCGGTCGGTCGACCTGCTGTCAATTGCACAGTGCACACTTTTTCATGATGTATAATAATTTGTGTGTGTGTGTGACTACTTGAGGAATGATTTTAACAATATTCTAAGACTCAATACAATAAAATATTCATACTAATCTCTGGATTGTAGTCTTGTCTCCTTTGTAGTGCACAATATACACTTATTCTCTTTTTGTCGCTTTCGTATAGTATTATCGTCGTATGATCTCTGAAGCTTGTGTCATGAATCAAAACTCATGAATCAACATACTATACTTAAGCCATCACGATATGGTTGGTATGAGTGAAATCTTTTTCGATTTGTTGAGAAAACTCAAGGTCGAAATGAGATTAGAACAAGGAATAATGGGTTAGGAGCTGTATGTGATATAACCGATAAGGAGTTATCCATCGTTTGTGAGGCTATGATTTTTTGAGCAAAGTCAAGGTCAGAATACCAAAATAAACGAGTCCTAACATCCACTAGTGAAGTTGTAAGACTTCTATGTTTAATCTTAGGGTTTGGAGAAACATAAAAAACTGGTGGGAGCCTTATTAGAACAATGAAATGGTAACATTTAACCTTTCTAATATTGTAAGAACATATGTTATATAACGTTATAATTATTTACAATGATAAATTTGTGCATTAATATTATTGATAAAACATTTGTCAATTAACATATATAAACAAACTAAATTGAAAGTTGACAAATAGAAATATAATATATACTTACTAATAATTCTAATTGCATGTTATATAATGTTTCTATACCCATGCAAGTGCCTAATTTCAACTACTTAATACATTCGTAAGTTGGTCACTTATATGTTTATTCGGTTTAGACCGTGTATTGCATTTTATGATTTTTTGAACTCTAAATGGAATTCAAGATTGTGGATATTTGATCCATGTACTTTCACATATAAATGTTATATGGTGAACAGTCATAGTTTGTGTGGTACAATATTTTGATGAAGTTAGTTCATTCGAAGTAAGCCAATAAATAGTATTTTAAGATCATGTATTCAACTTGAATGATTTCAAAAGGATCATATTGTGTTAATATAACACAAGACCATAAACTACGAGATACATCTAAGAACTCGATCGTTGAAATGTCATCTTGATCGGTTTACATAAAGTGCAACATATTTGATGTCTTAAATGTTAAGAATAATCAAACGCGCTTTTGTAAAAAGTTTGTTATGATATTGTAGTAAGGTTTTCATTTGAATAGTTTGACCATTTAAAAGAAAAATGAATGTATAAGAATAGATGTAATTTAAGGTAAAGTTGGAATGAAGAGAATGAATAGTCACTTTTGCTTCATAGAGAAACGTTGAAAACAAGAATTGTAATAATAATTGATACTTAATATTGGAATATGAAATATGATTTTTATTCCGAAATGTATTTTCATATAGAAATTTTTTTTCTATAACATTTATTTCTTTGAGTTCAAGATATTTTATCAAAGAACTCTCCACTTTAAACTAGTTGCAGCATATGAAATAAGTAAACAATATTAAGTGAATGGTGGACCTCTAAATTTAGTACGCTATTATAGTAATGGTGGAAATAGTGGGAGCATGCCATATAGCACCTAATGATTGCATCAAATTACGAAAATTGTTTTCATAAAATGTACCGAACATTATTTGTGAAATAATGTTTATTTTTGGTATTGACTGAAAAATAGATATATCTATATTTCAATATGAGTATTATGAATATTCATTATGAAATAGAACTGTATTATGGAATTTGTTTTCATCGTAAAAGTGATGCAACAAAAATACATGTGTCTAATATTATTTACAGTTGTTTTGGAATTATAGACTAAGCCGTAGTTTTGAGAAATAATTTTACTATACGATTATGAATCATATGATACAAGTTAATTATATCTCAAACAATTAATGGCTATGCACCCATTCAGTGGGAGCATCATAAGGGTTGATGAACTCTTTGAATTAATTCATATTGATGTATGCAATCAAAGTCTATTAATACCAAAAGATTTCCACGTACTTTGTTATATTCAACGATGATTTATTATCAACATGAACATGTGTATTAGATACATATGTAGTAAGTTTATGATAAAATCATAGAGTATAAAAGAAAAGTAAATGAAATAACATGCAATAGAATAAAATGATTTGATTTGGTTGATTAAGTGAGTATATTGGAAAGAGTTCCAAATGTACCTAAAAATGAATATAGATTCAATCTCATAAGCCACTCCACCATGTGATACATAAATTATGCATCGATAAGGAGTAATCAGATATTGCTGGACAATTTACGATTAATTGTGAGTGAAGTTGAGTTAGTTTCTTTCTATAAGGTCATGTATTTAAGAGTACTATACAAGGTTGATATTATTTCATCTAAACAACAGTTTACAAAATCATACACTACAAGAAAAGTTACTTTTTATAACCCCAATAGATAACGCCTTGTTCCATAGTGTTATTATTTGCAATAGTTTATTTTATTTAGAGCAGGTATGGCCCAAATAACGCTTTGAAAATTAAGGTTCCTCCAAATATTTTCGTGGCCGCCAATTATTTCATATTCCCTCTTCATTTTCATTCCTTTATTCCCGTCTCTCAAACCTGAAAAGGTGTTAATTTTCTCTCCCTTACAAATCCCCAAATCACTGCTTCACTACTTCAGATCCATTTCCTCCTTCATAAACTCTAATTATCGGATCCAAAATGCAAGCTATCTGCGAGCGACATTGCACAGAGTCCCTTTCTGGGATATGAGGCATGTGGGGGCTCACGAATCGTACTGATCCTCTATCACCACCATCGTCACCACTCAAAACACCACGGGGTTTTAGGTACTTAATTTTTTTAATGAAATCAAGGGGTTTTATGTCGTGATTTTGTTAGATTGTTTTCAATGCTCTTTATTTTTCGTAGTAATTAGTTCTTTGTTTGTAGAAAATGGTATGGGTATGATGGTCACAAATTATGTCCCCGTTATAGTTCAAACTTGCACTTTCATTCCTGTAATTTGTTGTTTAACATGCCGTAACATCACACTACAACAAAACTTACTTTTGACTGCAATTATTCATAGTGTTTAGACAGCAATTGCAGTGCAAAACTTATTTCAAAAGAAAATAAATTAGTTGAACGCTGTCCATATAATAGTTTTTGGTCTATCTAGCCGGTGTTTGCTAGGTTTATTGAGCTACCAATGTTCCAACAAAAATACTTGTATGCATCAAAAACCTCAGGTTCAGCAGGGTAAATTTATAAAAAAGGGGCAAATTTTAGCAGACGGGGCGGCTACAGTTGGTGGGGAACTCGCTTTAGGAAAAAACGTATTAGTCGCTTATATGCCATGGGAAGGTTACAATTTTGAAGACTAGAGCTTTGATTCTGCAATATTTTTGTCATTAATTACCCCCCATGTAGAGTTCGAGTACGTTCACCTACTCCACCAAATACGGATACGCCCAATGAGCTAAATATTTTAATGCGGGTCATAAGTACTGAAATTTCACCTTCCCGCCTCTCATTTATGCTTATCTCAAATAAAATTCATTTCATCATCTCTAAAGATACCTCATTCGATTTCGCTTAGAATTAAAAGTAAATTCAATTTCTCTTTATCATTTCCTTCATCTCAGAATTCTTCTACTTCAGCCAGTTCGATTTCTCTCAAATCTTTTATTATTAAAGTCGATGTCGCAGTGCCCTAATTGATTTTTTTAGGTTTATTCGATCATTACCCTACTTCAATTGCCTTAGTTGAATTCGACTTTCTCCGAAGTGGGTGGAAACAGCGGTGCATGTTATTGATTGGTCGTAGTTTCCCTAGTTCAATTACGGTTGATTAGTAAGCATTATTTTTCTTTATTTAATGATTACGAAGTTGGTTTTGCCGTTTTGTTATGTGAATAAACTGTTAATTATATAAAAGTAAAATTTTGAAATAAACTCACTTCATATTCAACATTGAAAATGATTATATATCCTAAGAGGAAAAAGCAGTTTGTAATGAAAATGTATGGACTTTCACCCAAAAATATGTTGTTGATTTTAGTTGATTATGTGCACTTGGTTATCATATTGCATGTTGTTTTAATATACTTTCTTCGACATTTCATTTTATCGACAAAAAGATACTCTAATTTATGATATACTGCCTTATCTCGAGAGTTTGGGATGATATGATTGCAATATTGTAATTTTGGTTTAATAGAACTTGCAAATTTCTTTGAAATGGAAGAACTGAATTTTACATCTAGATAGAATGGTTAGTTCGGTATGAATCCTAATGTGTTTAGCATATAGGGAATCTTGGTATATTTTGGAAAATATAAAACTGTAATCAAACATGAAGTGACTTGAGAAATATATACTACATTCTACATTGTATTACTTAAATGAGTGGCACTACATCAATTTAAAATTTATATCGGAACTTCCTTGAAGGAGAAAAACAAACTAAGCAAACTTTTAGGATGTTTTCTTGGATAGAGAATATTTCTTGTTGTATTATAAATGATGATCATAAATAACATCAATCTTTAATCAAGAATTGCATATGTTACTATAGTAGTTGAATATGAGGACCATAAATAACTTTTGGCATGTTGCCTATATCAACACAACCATGATCCATAATATTTACTATTTTATGTTCAATGTCCAATTATAAATCTTTGTACTAAGTGATTTAATTTCACTTTGTGGGGTATATATTTAAAGTTTTGTTAGGAAGTTTCTTCCTGGCCAGTAATAACAGAAGGGCTCAAATTAGAAATTAATAGTAATAACATCATTTTATGGTTATGTATTTTCCAATGTCATTATTTATAAAAAAAATCTAAAGGTTAGTGTTTAAATTTGATTTTAATCTTTACTTTGCCATAATTTTCTTACATTAGCATATTTATTTGTATTTAAAACTAATTTTCAGCTATTTCTTATAAATAGTATTAAATAGGTCAAAAATATATTTTGTGAATAGTGAATACTTTAATCGTCAAAAGATTGTGAAAATATAGTATTTATAATTATATCAATTGCAAGAACAAAATGATAGCTTACTCAAAATTTTCATTCATTTGCTTGCAAGGAAGTTGCTTATTGAGAATTAATTACCAAATGGTTGATGATAGTATACAAACTTACATTCTGTGCAGTTAATGACCCCGCTATTACCCCGCTATAACCCCGCTACATCCCATAGCAGATTCCCGCCGCTACGATTTTACTAAATAGCCTTAAATATAGCCTTTCCGCTTTAAGCCCCGCTATTTCCGCTATATCCCGTTATTCCCGCTATATTTCGTTATTCCGCTATATCTTCTTTAAAAGAGATGAACTAACAAATATCATTTATAAATTATACAAATTTTGAAATTGAATTTTTTAACATATTTTCAGAAACAAAAATACTCTAATATTCTATAAAATTTAATCATGTTAAATAATAGTTTACGTTTATTTACAATATATTTATACATGTTTTTATTTAAAATTAAATACGTATTAATTGTAGTTAAATTGAATGTTAATTTTTCATTTAATTGCCGTTTATATATTTGTAAAAATATTAATTATGAGTTTGATATGCTATTTTAGAGTCATCCGTTATATCCCGCTATATCTTCGCTATATCCCGCTATGACATTTTGCACCTCCACCGTATTGAATCCATTGAGCGCTTTAACTACACAGCTTACATTTCATTTGTTTTAAATGTAATAACCAAATTTAACAACCATTTAACAAAAATATAAGTTTAAAGTTTAAGTTAATAACTATCTAATTGGTCAAACTAATCTAAAACTTTGACACACACACAGAAGCGCACACACTATAGAATTGTTGGATACTACAATTAGTAAAACTGGATATACTAATAAGTAATAAGGTAGATATACACATTTGTGTATCTTTCAAATTTTACTTTGAATCTATACAAAACTTCTGCAGCCTTTAGCAAGCCCAGAGTTTGGGCTCAAAATATATACAATGATGTGTCTGTACAGATTTAATTGATATAATCAAAATATTACAATGATAACGACAACTTTAAGAAGTAAAAACTGATTATAAACCAACAAATTGCCGATTCTAATATATATGCGACTCTAAAATTTTTGTCTATCATTTATAACGTATAATATATACGATAAAAACTTAACTGAAAAATGAAACCCGTAGTACATTGTGCCATGATAATGTGATATCCCGGGATTTCAGGGAATTTAAAATGTGATAATCTCTTAAATTAATTATTTAAAATTTGTATAAGTTGATATTTTTAAACAATTTAATAATGAGTTGTTTTTAAATATAGTTATAAATAGATTTTAAATAGACATATTATTTCAAATTTAATGAGTGTTGTTTAAATATATATATATATATATATTTAAGTTGTTTTTAAATAGAAAAATTATTTACAAATCTAATAATGTGTTTATTTAATTATATATATGTTTGAGTTGATTTTAAATTGGATTTTTAAATTGCATTTAAATTTGGATTTAAACTTGAATTTAAAGGATATATATATCTTTAAAATATTTTGGATAATATATATGAATAAAGTTTTTATTTAAAATAAGATTTGTCTTATATTATTTTCCTTAAAGAGTTTTATTTATATAGATTAAGATAGTGTTTATTAAATAGTAACAAATACAAAAGTTTTATATTATCATTTGAAAATGGACTAAAGAAAATCTTAAAAAGAAATTTCATAAATCATGGACAAGTTTATATGTATGATACCTTGACTTAATAGCATGTGTAACCTTTTATATATTTGATGCAAATTATTTTCTAGATCTTGGTTTTATCATTCAAGCTAAATACAATACTTAAGCTACACTATTCTGCTTTAACCTTAACACACTACATATAAATTTGATGAGAGAGCATCTTCTCTCACTATCTATTATGAAATTTTAGAAATTTCATAATTTTGTGCTTTGATATATCACCTAAAACAATAAAATCTTAAAAAGAAAGTTGAGAAGACTTGTTACTGGCATAATAACAAGTTTATATGTTTGATACAAGAAAGTTGAGAAGATTTGTGTAATCTTAAAAAGTAAATTTAACAAATCTGCATTTTAGGAAAAACCTTAACCCTTCAACAATAACTTGTGTAATCTTTCATTGCTTTATTCATAAATAACCGTTTTTCGGATCACCTGAAAGGTAGTGGCACCTTTATTGCTATTGCAGTCTTTTTTTACCTTTAAAGAATGTACCTACATATAAAAAACAACCGACGACTAAAGAACTTGAACAAAAATTAGCATTAGTTAACATGGACGCACATGCTGTTCATACAATAGTTACAAATGTTAATAACTAAAAATATTTCTAAAAACCAACAACTATGCAGCTTCATGCATGTAATAATTCGCAAATTACATCCTAAAAACATAGTATATAACACAATCCAACACTTCAACTTTACTTCTTCTCTTTCACAAGTGTACAAGTTACAATGTTAAGAAACTGCAGGAGGAAAAGGATTTGAAACTCCCACTGGCTGCTATCAGGATTAGCTAGCAGTCTGATTTGGTACATGGAAGGTGTTACTTTTTGTTGGATTCAACATGGTTATGTTTCTGTTCTTCTCTATTGTCCCAGTAATACTCAAGATTTTATCCTCTATGCATGAATAATTCATTATATTAACTTTGTTCCATGATCTTTTCAAACTTTTTTTGCTATTGTTTCTACATTTTTGTTTTTTGTAGATGTGTGGATCAACTATGTTAAACCTTTTGCTGCTAACCTGAGACATGTGGGTTGTTCTAATTTGCATCATTTCTTATCATGTAAAGGTAATATACTAGAGTCTATAAGATACCTAATTTTCTTGCAACAAAGCTAATTTGATATTTTATTTATTTATTTTAAGATTGTAGGTTGACTGTATGTTATATGTCTAGTATACCAAAACAGAGAATAATCAATTATAAACTCGTCGCACAAGTTTATAACTCAGATATCCACTACACTGGAATTCTGTGTTAATTATTATAACAATATGATTGTTGTAAATAAATTACAACAACAGCGTTATACTATTTTGAATAAATAGTACAACCAAAATTAAAGGATAGAATGTAGAATAAAATAGAATTCTAACCGGAATTTGTCTGAGGCTCGTCGTAACGATTTCCTTAAGAATTTTATTTCAAAATTCTCCCAAGATACAACAGACGTAATCTGCACGAGATTGTGATGTGTATGATCTTCTGTGTGATAGGACTGAATATGATTTAAGAGATGAAGAGATAGAAGATATAATTCGGTTTGAAAAATGAGTTAGGAAAGTGATCAGGTTTCCTCCTTATTTATAGCCAAATTCCCAACGGCTGCATCCGTTGAGAAAAGTCGCACCTCTTCGTCAAAAAAGCGTTACTGTTCGCAACAGTCACTTCCTTTCATTTGCAACGCTCCAGAACTGTTGCTGTTTGCAACAGTCGCGTCCGTTCAGTTGCAACGCTCCAGAACTGTTGCTGTTTGCAACGGTCGCGTCCGTTCAGTTGCAACACTCCAGAACCGTTGCTGTTTGCAACAGTCGCGTCCGTTCAGTTGCAACGCTCTAGAACCGTTGCTGTTAAAAACGTCGCGTCTCTTCATCGCATCTATTCATATTCAAACAGTAAAATTGTTCACTTTTATTTACCAAAAAATATAACCGGGCATATTTTTGGTGATGTGGGATATATCTCATTCACCATCTAAAAGGAATTCCAACAATCCCCCACATGAATGATGATATATCTCTCCCCCACACAAAGTGTAATATCACATAGTTCATATGAAAATAATGCTATATCGAGGATAAGTAGATATTTCACTTTGAACTTTCCCTAGTTAAAACTTATCGGATATAATTGGCTAATCGGTGAATTATTTCATCTTGAACCGTCAGCCGTTATTGTATAACCAGACAATAAGCTTTACAAAGCATTATTTCCCTTCACATCCAATCTCTTGGTTGTGTTCATTTTGGTCCTGAACAATTTTTGGTTCTGCGAGTGTTTTTAGAGAATAAAAGCCTTTTAATATTCTCATAGAGCCGACCGAGCTCACACTAACATAGGTGATCGCAACCATTAAGAGTATCCTACATATACCCCACTTGTTATTTCCAAGATATGGTCATCATTAAAAAACATAGTTTTAACCTTTAAATACTTCTGTAGGCATGCATTTATATTGTGCACCATAGGAATGGAGTTGGACTATGTCCATGCAAATGCATTACGTCTTGAGTTATTCAGAACTGGTTTGCCTATTGATCCTAGTCCGTGGGATCTCCAGTCGCTAGGATAGGTTTCCGTATAAGATAACTCTTTTTGGTTTAGGCTTTAAACCCATTCCCCTCGATGCGCAGTCAATTTTCTCTCTTGATAAACCTTTAGTAAATGGATCCGCTAGGTTATCATTGGTTCTCACATAATCTATGGAAATAGTTCCATTTGAGAGTAACTACCTAATTGTCTTATGGCGTCGACGAATATGTCGTGACTTTCCATTATACACAAAGTTGTGCGCTCTGCTTAGCGCAGCTTGGTTATCACAGTGTATGCATATGGCCTTTACAGGTTTAGGCCAAAATGGAATATCTTCTAAAAAGTGACGAAGCCATTCTGCTTCTTCGCCTGCTTTATCCAAAGTGATGAACTCTGATTCCATAGTGGATCGAGCTATGCATGTTTGTTTAGTAGATTTCCATGACACTGTTGCCCCTGCTAGGGTAAAGACATAACCACTTGTCCATTTTGATTCCTCTGAATCAGCAATCCAGTTTGCATCGCTATATCCTTCTAAGACGGCAGGATATTTTTCATAATGTAAGGAATAATTTGTGGTATTTTTTAAATATCCAAGCACACTCATTAGTGCTTTCCAGTCTTCCATTCCTGGATTGCTTGTATACCTACTCAGTCGACTTACTGCATAAGCTATATCTGGTCTTGTGCAATTCATGAGATACATGAGACATCCTATTACACGAGAGTATTCCAGTTGCATTACACTCTCATTAGTTTTTTTATGCCAAGTTTGACTTTCTTGGGAGGCGGAACTGGAACTTTTGCCAAGCACCCCCACACTTTGAGGCATTTAAAGCTTGGTTTGTGTCCATTCCATAACTCATATGGAATTGTTCCTGTTTTATTATGAGGGACTTTGTTTAATATGTGATTAGACATATTTAAGGCTTCCCCCCACAAGTTCGTCGGTAGACCAGAGGTTAAAAGCATGACATTAATCATGTCTTTTAACGTTCTGTTCTTCCTCTCGGCTACACCATTTTGTTGTGGTGACTATGGAGCTGTTGTTTGATGAATTATACCATTTTCGACACAGAACTGTTCAAATGGTGATTCATATTCTCCACCTCGATCAGATATCAATATCTTGATCTTTTTATTTAACTGATTTTCTACCTCAGCTTTTGTTGATAGTTCAACTATTGTCATCTCTGTTTTAGTTAAAACAGTAAAATTCTTAAGATGTTATACGTCTAGTATACCAAAACAGAGAATAATCAATTATAAACTCGTCGCACAAGTTTATAACTCAGATATCCACTACACTGGAATTCTGTGTTAATTATTATAACAATATGATTGTTGTAAATAAATTACAACAATAGCATTATACTATTTTGAATAAATAGTACAACCAAAATTAAAGGATAGAATGTAGAATAAAATAGAATTCTAACCGGAATTTGTCTGAGGCTCGTCGTAACGATTTCCTTAAGAATTTTATTTCAAAATTCTCCCAAGATACAACAGACGTAATCTGCACGAGATTGTGATGTGTATGATCTTCTGTGCGATAGCATTGAATATGATTTAAGAGATGAAGAGATAGAAGAGATAATTCGGTTTGAAAAATGAGTTAGGAAAGTGATCAGGTTTCCTCCTTATTTATAGCCGAATTCCCAACGGCTGCATCCGTTGAGAAAAGTCGCACCTCTTCGTCAAAAAAGCGTTACTGTTCGCAACAGTCACTTCCTTTCATTTGCAACGCTCCAGAACTGTTGCTGTTTGCAACAGTCGCGTCCGTTCAGTTGCAACGCTCCAGAACTGTTGCTGTTTGCAACAGTCGCGTCCGTTCAGTTGCAACACTCCAGAACCGTTGCTGTTTGCAACAGTCGCGTCCGTTCAGTTGCAACGCTCCAGAACCGTTGCTGTTAAAAACGTCGCGTCTCTTCATCGCATCTATTCATATTCAAACAGTAAAACTGTTCACTTTCATTTACCAAAAAAATATAACCGGGCATATTTTTGGTGATGTGGGATATATCTCATTCACCATCTAAAAGGAATTCCAACAGACTGAATGTACTTTAATTCTTTTGTAGCTATTGCAGCAAGATTTATTGTATATTAAGTGTAATTTTAACTATCATTTGTCTTTGATAAGGGGAGACATTTGATTATATGTTTTACTTGTATGAATCAATGTAGAAGGGATAATGAACAAGGTCAAAATGCAAATGTTGCTGAACTACATGAGGTTAACACAGAAGGTGATAAAGAAAAAGCATTTGATAAATGCAGGTTTGGATTTTATAGTTTAATTCCTATTAATGTAAATTTCAAAAAATACAATGCCAAATAATTGCGGATACATTATTAACATCATGAATATCAATATTTGATAAACTAGGCGGTGTAATAAATATGATCACCATATTTGCACTGATATGTCCATTGTTAACATTAGTTTTTTTCCTTCTAAATTATGTTCAATATCTACGTTAAACATAAGAAATGTAAAGAAAACGAACAAAGAATATTAACAGTTTATTTGCACTATATATGTTAGTTAAGGATCATACCAATTACCACATAATTGGAATATACAAATTTAACATGATATATATCAAATTTAATAGTAAATCATTCATATCTTTATGTATCCTTTTTCGTTAAGTAATTAAATAACCTCAGTATGAAACATTGGTGTATTTACCTTTTACATAGCCTAATACCAGATTTTTTTATTATATCTTCCGATGTTCATCAAAACAATTGATATATGAACGAATCTATTAATTCCAACCTCAAATTATATATTTAATACCACATATGGTGATATTATTCTATTACACTAAAGCATAAATTGAGTATAAATGAGAAAACCAAATTATTTAACCGATTCTATTACATATACATTGAATTTATTTACACATACACTGATATTATTCTATTATACATACATTGATATTTTTTACTATATATAATCGATTCTCACAAAAGCATATGAATGAGAAAACCAAATTATTTATGTTTATCAAGAAACTAACCCAATTTGCTAATATATTCGTCAAATTATGCATGCTAGGTTATGGTAAGTAAAAATTCCAAACTTAATTACAATGGAGTTATTTTAAATTTGCCTAAAATTTTGCAATTGTTTAAATTTTTATTTATATGGTACTGATATATTTCTTCAAAATAATGTTCTCTATCAGAATTAGTTTTCTATTTTGATTATGTAAAATTATGTTAAATAAATAGCATTCTAGATCTTGATTCAAAGTAACCTTTGGTTATAATTTTACTTACAATATTTTACATATATTGTTAATGAAATAAGATTGTTGGTAAATATAACTTGCAATATTTCCCATGTCTCAAAAAATCCCAAATACATGAGAATTAATGATTTTGAAAGTTGGTGGGGTCCATTTCTGTAATCACCACACTATTATGCTTTTAAAACACTAATCTTTAACATATATATGTTGAAACCTATTGGGAGCAGCTTTGGAGAAAATTTAATTATTTTATGCATATTTACAAGTATGATATAATAAACCAACTTCTTTCTCCATAACTTTGTGTCATTATATTTCAATTGAATACAATCAATAAGAGGTTTGTTCTCCCATTTAATAAAATTGATATATTTGATGTATAAAATGAATAGTATTTTCCTAATTTATCAGTAAAATTAAACATGTTACTCTCAATTTCATAATATATAAATGACCTTATTTTAATAGAAATTAATATATTCCATAATTGTTATTAATAAATAATCAAATTGACTTAAATTGTTATTATTCCCTTGAAAATATTGGTAAAATTTGAGCAATTACTATTTTCAATTTTTTTTAGGTTTGCTATTGTTTAAAAATGAGAAAACTATTCAATTCCAATAGCAGTTGCTACTATTGCATTGTACAGCGGAGTTGCATGATGATGAAACACTAAGTAGGGGTTGAATTGGTTCAAGATGCTGAAATGAAGATGCAGCATGATCTATTGCATTGAGTGCAACGAATCTATTGAATATGCTATCTAAAGAGGAAATGCTTCATGGTTGCTCTAAAGATAGGGTAATTTCTATGGCTGAAGCACTATGGATGTGAGCAGCATTGAAGGAGTTAGTGGGTCAAACTCGGTCCAAATCCATATGATAACTGAAGCTCTGCTCTAGATGTGATGATGAAGCACTGTTGTATTACGAGAGGAAAGGCTAAAACTCTATCCATATTTGAAAGAAACTCTAGGCAAAATACCGACTCTTATAATTGCAGGTATAGAGATAAATAAACCAAGATATTTAGTATCCTTATAAGTATATAGTTGATAAACTAATGCATGTAGCTGGCATAGTAGAAAGTAGAAACATAATATGCATGAATAGTAAAATGGTATATCAATGACTATAGCACTGACTATTGATGCAGGTCAGATTACAACATCAAGTGCAATGGCATGGATGATCAAGTACTTAGATGAAAATCAAGAAGTCCAAAATCAGCTTAGGGTAAGTCAAGGTGATATATTGAAGATATATCATGTAATAATCAGTAGTTATAAAAGCATACATATAAATAGACATTCCAGACGAGGTAAGCTCATAGTTCTGAGAATTCATCTCTTGGTATCGAAGCACTAAATGAGAGGTCATATGCCGCTAATTATCATTGCGATTTTCAAATGAATCAATCGTAAGTTTTATCTTTATTTGATTAATGTGTCTACCCCTTTCACATAGATAGTAAGAGAATCACTAAGAATGGAAACAATTATATCTTGGTTTCTAAGAGTTGCTCTGAAAGATTTCCAAATTGAAGGTTAGATGTTATATTGAGTCAAATATATGATTTATTGTTGTTGTTATATCTGAAACATTTATATATTTCAGTAATAACTGGGTTTCATATAAAGAAAGGCTGGGTAGTGAATAAAGATGCAAGGGCTATACACTTCAATCCGGACCTGTATGATGAACCATTGAAGTTCAGACCATCACGATTCGATGTACAGACCCATGTTTGCATATATGGCAGTTTTTAACTTATGATTTGAAATAAGAAGTGGTGATTTTTCCTTCTTTTTTTGTTCACTAGAAAGATCTGAAATCATATAACTACTTTGCTTTTGGTGTAGGGGGAGGACTTACTTAGGAATGAACTTAGCAAAAAATATGATGTTAATATTCCTGCATCGACTAGTTACAACTTACAGGTATGTTTTCTTGGTTTTCCAATCTGGTCAAAGCCGTGAACCATTCCTCTTTTATTTTTTCTCTTTTTTATTTTTCTAATGGAAACATTATATAGTATATACAATGCTATATACATGTTGTGGGTGGAACATTTATGCTACTCCTTTTTCTTACGTTTTATATATTGTAACTAATGTGTGGTGATTTTGTTTACTTGAGTTTGTTTTGGTGTATTGGTGAACATTTATGCTCATGTTGCTTGCGTTTATGAATGGATTAGTGAGTTGTTGTGTGTCCTTTCTGAGTGAGTTCGAGAGTGTGTACGCATGTGTGTATCTCAGCTTGGGGGTGCGCGCGTGTGTGTGTGTGTTTGTGTTAAAATGTGTATTGTCCGTGCAAACTTGGGTGTGTGCAAGTGTGGTCAATGTGGTTTCAAGCGTGCATTAGATTGTATTTTCCTGCGCATTCATATTTTATTTTCGCTGTTGGTTGTTGGAGAAGGCGACCTCATCAATTTCTCATATTTGATCCAAATAGCTTAACCTGCTACTTGTTTTCTTGTTATTTCTCACTTAGTGCTGCATCTTTATAAAAATATATATACATATTAAAAATAAAATACATATGTATTATATAAAATAGAGATTGAATAATATGTAAGTATGTATGTATGTGTGTGTGTATTTGGAAAAGCTGTTATTTAGTGATTTTTGGGTAGAGTGTGAGTGCATCAGTGTGTGTATTAGCTCCTAAGTGCATGTGTGATCAATGTGTGCATTCTTGTGTGATTTGCATGTGTTTAATGTCAGGTTGTAGTTTTTTTATTCCTTTAATCTTTGAAATGTACAGCCAAGAGATTTTCCTCTATAATGTCCTGGTCATTTTCCTTAATGCTCGCGATAATGAAATTTGACCAGTTCCCATTTCTTGTTCATATCTAAAAAACTACAATTTTCCATGATATTCTATGCAGACATTTACAATCATTACTGGCTTCCGTTCATCCCTTTGCTCTTTAGTCTTATTCAACCTTGATAATGCTTTGCAAACATATATTTATCATTTTCTAAACTTAGTAATAAGAATAAAATTTCTAGGTTTATATAATAATAATAAATATATTTAGCTAAGTTTTATAAAAAAATTAACTAAATTTATATAATAATAATAATAATAATAAATTAACTAAAATTATAAAAATTAACTTTGTGTATTAAGTTATATAAAATATAAATAAGCTTATAAAAATAACGAAGTTGATAGTAACAATAATAATTTAACTAATGTTTATATAAATTAACTAAGTTTATAATACTAATAATAATAAAATTTTAATAATTAACTAAGTTTATAAAAATAACTAAATTTATTTATATAATAATACAATAATAATTACTAATGTTTATGAAAATTAACTAATTTTATAATAATAATACTAACAACAACAACAATCATAAACAATAATAATAAATTAACTATAAGTTTTATAGAAACTAACTTAGCTTATAATATTAATGATATTAATAAGAATAATAATAAATTATAAAATATTAACTAAGTTAATTAAGTTTTTTAAAAATTAACTAAATTTATATAATAACACAATAATAATTACTAATGTTTATGAAAATTAACTAATTTTGTAATAATAATACTAAAAACAACCATAAATAACAATGAATTAACTATAAGTTTTAAAAAAACTAACTAAGTTTTATAAAAATTAACTTAATTTTTATAATAATAATAATTAACTAAGTTTATAAGAATTAACTAAATTTATATAACAACAAACATTAACTAAGTTTATAAGAATTAACTAAATTTATTTAATAATACAATAATAATAACTAATGTTTATGAAGATTAAATAATTTTACTACTACAACAACGACGATGAAACAGTAATAAATTAACTATAAGTTTTATAAAAACTAACTAAGTTTATAATATTAATAACAATAAATTATAAAATATAAACCAAGTTGACTAAGTTTTATAAAAATTAACTAAATTATATAATAATAATAACAATAATGAAACTAAAATTATAAAAATTAACTTCATTTATTATGTTATATAAAAATTAAATAAGCTTATAAAAATTAACTAAGTTGATAATAATAATAATTTAACTAATGTGCATGAAAATTAACTAAGTTTATGATAATAATACTTTATTTTGTATTTATAAAGTGTATCCTATCTTCGATATATATGATTCATAGTGTTTCTTTAGCACATGCTGGATGATGGCATGTTGTTATTATTTACGATGTACACAAAATATATTGTTTTGTTTTACCCATGGACTTGTTCTTTGACAATTTTTGTACAAATTTTGAATTAGATGGTGTTTCTTTTTATTAGGTTTTTATTTCAGTGTTCTCTTTGAAACAAATAGGATAGTATATTAATCATATTAATTGTCATAGCTTGTTTAGTCTGTAGCACCGTGTAAACTTAACTTTTTTGTTATACGATCTTGAGTACAACTGTACTTCAATGGGTTAGTTAAAATTCAGTGCTCTTTCTCCTTTAGTTCAACTAATGTAATATTTATAAAATTAAATTACGGTGATCTAGTTTTCATGGAATGATTATACAACACACATTATGTGTATTTTGCAGGTGATAAAACCATCTTACTATGGTTTGGAGGATAGCAGATGCACCAAAATGACTGAAAATTCTGTGGAGTCGACGATGTTAGGGTCGTTTATTAGTGACATCTCTATGTTTTGGTTTTTGTGGTTTAAATTATGAGATATTATATGTATGAATATTTTGTATGTTTAGTATAACATGTTACATCTCTATGTTTATTATCTTCTATGATTCTTGCATTATTTGAATGATTTTATGTTAAAAAGGATTATTATTGCACATGTTGATATAGTATTGAATATTGTAATTTATAATTAAGAAGCAGGAAACATTAGAACTATGAAAAGAAACCATAACGCTTAAAAAGTGTTATAGTTATTTAATAGCGATGAATAACCGCTATTAAATCTATCAATATTACATGCATTTAACATAATAAGCGCTATAAAAAATAACGTATAACAGGTCTAAGCGCTACTGTTGCTAATGTTTTAGAGCGGTTTATTAGTGCTGTGGAAAGTCCGACATCTACGTTAACATGTCAATGTACAACGTTTAGAATATGCTATTAACTTGTTTTATAGCGGATTATTAGTGCTATATTAGAAAGAAAGATAGCAGATGATTTGCGCTATAATATGCAAACATTTTATAGCGGTTATTTTAGCGCTATGAATTGTCCACTATTTTTATAACATGTCGTTATACAGCGTTTATCAAACCGCTATCATAGGCTTTAATAGTGTTTTTCCTGCGCTTTCTTAGGGTTGTTTTGTTGTAGTGATACAAGATAAGGGTTTGTAAGAAATCCCAACATATCCTAGGCCAAGGAGTTGGCAGGTTGTGCGAGTCGAAAGATTCCCGTAATAATTATTCATGAGGGATCTTGTATGAATCTCCAAAAAGTTTTTTGGAAAGGTCTGTCATAAAATGACATATTTATGATTTAAACATAATTTTTGTAAACTAAAATCAGTTTTATAAATAAAAAGGTTCATAAAGCGTTTATGAATCCCTATTCTATTTGCACTAAGAAACAATTGTTGTTTCAAGATATATCAACTTCATTGTGAAGGAATTTCTTTGAGAAATTTTTGGTAGTTAAATGGAATTGGTGTTAGTCATTGAAAAGAATGGTTTTGATGACAACAACCTTAGGACTTCTTATAAAATATAAATACTAACATTATGGTTTAGATATATATGTATATTTAGTATATAAACATGCATGTACTGAGAATGAAGACTGTACAATATAGAGACTCAAGATCGAAGACATCAAGGTTCAAGACTCATGAGTATCAAGATATCAAGAGTTCAAGATTTCAATAGTACAAGACAAGTATCGAGTCTATAATTATGTTAAAAATCCTAGAAAAGCACTGACATCTTAAAATCCATTTTATTCGTGGAATGGAATCCACTTCGAGCCTGTTAAAGGGATGGAACCCTAAGTAGGATGGAACCTACGAAAAATCTAGTGGAACATCGTTTTGTATCCACTAACTTTTATTCAAATGTTTTACAAAATTATATCTTATTTTCAAAATGATTTCAAAATCTTCCTTTTTAAATCAAAAACATCTATCCTGGTCTTAAATACTTTTAGCCTCAAAATAATCTTTATTTTCAATATCAAAATTATCCTTGGTTTTAAACTACCTTTAATTATAATGTACTTAACTTTTAATATTTATATTTAAGATTTAAATATGAAATTATAGTAAAATTTTATATATACCAAAATATTATTTTCTATACTTATTTATGTATTTTAACTATAGTATATTTATAAAGTTTAAAATAGTTTTAATATAAGATAGAAGTTATTTTCAAAAGAAAAACAAATTATCAAAAATACCTTAGGCATGTCGACAACCCCTAGGTACCCATGTCGACATGATGGCAGTTGATTCCAAAAGTTTGAATTTCAAAGGAAGTGTCTATTCGTCATATCCTTTCTTGAATGGACAAGGCTGTTGTTATACTATAAACAGGGGATGTTTTAAACGAATTTACATTCATAATTTTTTGATTTCACTCCTCTTCTTCTTTCGCATTTCTTTATATACATTTTTACTATTACTCTGCCGAAATCACCATTGAATCTAACTAGATCATCTCTGGTTTGATTCTCTATCACTATCTAAACAAGATCCTAGTGCTATTCAGAGTTATAGGCTTCTTTGTAATCAATCGAGCGAGAAAAGGTGTGATTGTAGCTTGGAAAATCAATCAAGTGAGAGAAGCTGTGATTATAGCCTAGGAAATTAATTGGGTGAACTTGTTGCCCGTAAAATCAAGTATCTTTACCCAATGGATTGTGAATATGGAGTGGTGTACCTCGTGGCCTTGAAATCGAGCGTGTAATTGTAAGAATTGATTTTGAAAGAAAATCCGTACTTGTGTTGCGGGACTGGATGTAGGGTAACTCTGAACCAGTATAAAATCCGGTGTGTTCTTTCCTTTACTGCTTTTGCTTTATATTTGCATCTGTGTTTGATTATGTGATTATATCTGTGTCTGAATATTGCATACATTTGTGTTCAAATTAATATAAACTCAAAAAGAATTAGTAAATTCTTAAAACACTATTCACCCCCTCTAGGGTTTATTCTAGCCTTAAGATCCGTAATCCGCATTTCTCACATTTGGTATCAGAGCAAGGTTTTCAAAGTTTCATAATATGAATTTTGAATTTTTTTTAAATGGATATGTTTGAAAAACTTGTTAATACTAGTTTAGAAATATTCAAATCATCATTGCATAATGAGTCTGCATATAATCTATATACAAATTCAAGTTGTCTACAAAATCTTTATGATGTGCAGGAAACATGTTTTATGGGTGTTGAGGAATCAATCCACAATAACCAAATTGTGCATATCAAAAATAATAAATGGATACTCGATAATGGATGTTCTAGACACATGACTGGTAATCCGGATATGCTGAAGATGTAATATACAAAGACGGAGGACTGGTTAACTTTAGAGAAATTCAAAAGGATATGTGATTGGCATCGACAATGTCGGTAACTCTAAAACTCCTATTATTACTAATGTTTTGCTAGTTAAGAATCTGAAACATAATTTGCTAAGTATTAGTCAACTTTGCGATAAAGGATATAAAATTAAATTTGAAAAAGACAAGTGTCACATTGAAGATAATAATTCAACCATAATATTTGAGGGAATTAGGAAAAAGAATATTTATATTCTTAGTATGAAAGTTTCAAATGATAATCTGTGTCTTTTGGCAAATACAAGTGACCCTTGGATTTGGTATAAGAGATTTGGGCATTTGAATTTCAAACTCTTATCTAGACTGTCAAAACATGATCTAGTAAGAGGTCTCCCTAAAATGAATTTTAAAGTAGATAGTTTATGTGATGCATTTCAATTAGAAAAACTTAGAGAAAGTTCCTTTAAATTAAAATAAATGATTTCAACTTCAAAACCTCTTGAATTACTTCATCTTGATTTATTTGGTCCATCTCAAATTCAGTCAATAAATCACAGTAAATATGTTTTTGTAATTATAGATGATTATTCTAGATTTACATGGACAATATTTTTAAAAACATAAAAGTGATACTTTTGAATGTTTTAAGAACTTTACAAAAAGGATTCAAAATCAACTTTCTGTAAAAATTATAACCATCCGTAGTGATCACGGTGGTGAATTTGAAAATGAAAAGTTTGAGGAATTTTGCAATAAAAAGGGGATACCTCACAATTTTTCATTTCCAAGAACTCCACAACAAAACGGAGTAGTAGAACGTAAAAATAGGACGATTCAAGAGTGTGCGAGAACTATGCTTTAAGATAGTAATTTACCAAAATATTTTTGGGAAGAAGCAGTTGCTACCGCCTGTTATATTTTAAATAGAATTTTAATTAGACCTTTACCTGATAATACATCTTATGAACTTCTTCACAGAAAGAAACCTAAGGTATCTTATTTTAGAATTTTTGGAAGTAAATGTTTTATTTTAAATACAAAAGACGACTTAGATAAATTTGATCCTAAATCCGACAAAGGTATCTTTATCGGATATTCTAATAGAAGCAAAGCATACAGAGTGTTTAATTTAAGAACTAACACCATTGAAGAAACAATGCATGTTTCATTCGATGAAAATCTCCAAAATTTTGAAGAGACAAATGATGAAGAGGATTTAATTACTCAAAATCAAGAGTCAACTGAAACTAATAATGAATTTAATCATCCTAATAAAAGGATTAAACTTTTAAAAGATCATCCCATAGAAAATATACTAGGAGATATGCAATCTGTTGTTACAACTAGAAATCAACTAAGTAAAATGAGCAATGTAGCCTTTATATCAACTATTGAACCCAAAGATCCAAAAGAAGCATCAACTGATGATTCATGGATTTTGGCTATGCAAGAAGAACTAAATCAATTCACTAGAAATGATGTTTGGGAACTTGTTCCTAGACCTAAAAATAAAACTATAATTGGAACAAAATGGGTTTATAAAAATAAAATGAATGAACAAGGTGAGGTCGCTAGAAATAAAGCCCGGTTAGTCGCTCAAGGTTATTGTCAAGAAGAAGGAATAGATTGTGATGAAACCTTTGCTCCCGTAGCAAGATTAGAAGCAATTAGGATTCTACTTGCTTTCGCAAATCATAATAATTTCAAATTATTTCAAATGGATGTTAAAAGTGCCTTTTTAAATGGATTTGTAAAAGAGGAAGTATATGTTGAACAACCACCACTTTTTGAAAATGAAAAATTACCAAATCATGTTTACAAACTTAAGAAAGCTCTATATGGTCTAAAACAAGCTCCTAGAGCCTGGTATGATAGACTAAGATCTTACTTATTACAATCAAATTTTGATATGGGTAAAGTAGATAATACTCTTTTTATTAAAAGAAATAAAAATGATATTCAACTAGTACAAGTTTACGTAGATGATATCATTTTCGGATCAACTAATCTTGAAATGAATAAAGAATTTTCTGAAATAATGTCAAAAGAGTTTGAGATGAGTCATATGGGTGAATTAAACTTCTTTCTAGGATTGCAAATAAAACAATTAGATAATGGTATCTTTATCAGTCAAGAGAAATATGCTAAAGACCTAATTAGTAAATTTGGTTTGACTACTGCAAGTGGAAAACCCACTCCCATGGCAACCAATGAGTACCTAAGTAAAGAAGATCTCTCGAAAGATGTAGATCAAAAGTTATATAGAGGAATGATTGGATCACTACTCTATATCACTGCTAGTAGACCTAATATCATGCATAATGTTTGTTTCTGTGCAAGATATCAATCCCAACCTAAAGAGACCCACTTAAAAGCCGTAAAACGTATCATAAGATACATTAAACACACCAATGATTATGGCTTATTTTATCCTAAAAAGGATTCTTTTGAATTAATATCTTACTGTGATGCTGACTATGCTGGTTGTAAATCAGACTGAAAAAGTACAAGTGGAACTTGTCACTTTTTGGGGCATTCTCTGATTTCCTGGTTTAGTAAAAAGCAAAACACGGTTTCTTTATCAACAACCGAAGCAGAGTATATTTCTGCTGCTTTGGCTTGTTCTCAAGTAATATATATGCAACAAACTTTAAAAGATTTTGGTTTAAATATCTCAAAATCACCAATTTATTGTGATAATACTAGTGCAATAAATTTATCCAAAAATCCTACTCATCATGCTCGAACTAAACATATTGATATCAGACATCATTTTCTCAGAGATAATATAAGTAAAGAAGTAATTTTTCTCGATTATATTAATTCCGAGAATCAAATTGCTGATATCTTAACAAAACCCTTAAATGAATCTATATTTACTAAATTAAGAAGAGAATTAGGTATTTGTTCAATAACTGAATTATAAAATATAAATATATAACAAGAATAATTAAAATTAAATTAAAATAAATCAAATAAGCAAAACTACAAGTACCCTGTCGACATCCCTCCTACACCCCTGTCGACATACAACGTTTTTTTAATTTAAGTTTTTTCCCATCAAAATTCAAAATGAATGGTTATATATTCTTCCTATTTCAAAATTTTGTTCATTCCTTCTATTCTTTCTCTGATTCTATCTTCTAAAAAATTAAAACAATGGCCTCCTCCTCCAAATCAAACAAAAATTCAACCTTTTCGTTCCCTTCTCCTTCTACCGGACCATTTCAACGTACTACGCTTGCACGGGTGATGAAAATGGAAGATTCCTTAAAGGATGCACTTGTAACGACCCGTATTTTTACGGATCGACAAGTTCGTCAAAATCTGGAATTTTAGCATTTTCAAGTCATTTCAGATTTATAGGCAGATTTGTCTAAGTCCTAGGTCGTGAACGACCTAAGAGCTAAGTCGTGACCGAGTTAAGGAATTCGGCGAGTTAGGAGTTGAGTCGTAGTAGCTTAAGTCGTAGGGTGTTGGAGCGACCTAAGGTAGTGGATGACTTAAGGGGTAGGTCGGCGACGACTTAAGGAAGCTGGGGTAATAGTGAATGACCTAAGTGATAAGTCGTGACCGACTTATAGGATTGGCGACCTAAGATAGGTTGTGGGCTTCTGGGTGAGTTAGCGACCTAAGGGGGATAGGTCGGCAACGACTTAAGGAGTTAGGAAATAGGTAGTTTAGCGACCTAGGGCATAGTTAGGTCGGTAGACGACCTAAGGAGATAAGTCGTAGCTGGGTTAAGTTAGCAGGTCGAAGTTAACTCGGCAAGTGTTAAGTCGGAGGCCCTGTTTAGTGTTGAGTTAGGTCGTAGGCGACCTAAGATAGTTAGGTCGCGAGTTTGCTAAGTCGTAGGTCGCTGATGCGCTATGTTGATTAGGTCGCGTAAGCGCTTAAGTGTTAGGTCGCACCTGTGGTTAGGTCGCTAAGTCATAAGTCGTAGCCTCGTTAGGTCGTAAGTTGTAGGGCTTTGGTAGATCGCTTGGGTGCGCACTTGTGCTAAGTCGCATTCTCTTAAGTCTTAGGTCGTAGAGGCACAAGCGATAGGTCGCTGAGGAGTTTGTCGTAGCATTGTTAGGTCGCTGGGTTTTGTTAGGTCGTAGGGGCTTAGGTCGTAAGTCGGAAGCGACTTATGAAGATAGCCAAATTTCGACTTAAGAAATTTCTGCTATAAATAGGATGGGTTTTTCTCACTTTTTGGGATCCGGATTTTGAAGCGACGCAGTGCTGCCATTTTGAGAGCTCGACTTCTACACTTCTTCACTTCTTTTCTCCACTCTAATCTAGTGCTTCCATCCATCCAAATTGAAGATTCAAGAGCTTAGATTGAAGATCTTCATCTTTTCAAGGGAGATTTCTTCGTTTGAAGCGGATTCGTGATAGATCAAGCTTGATCCTTCGCTGTCCCGATCTGAAGCGTGTAGATTTGTGGTTGTTTAGGTGATTTGGTGAGTGGTGATTATCTCTCACACGGATCCAAAGGAGTATATCGGATTGTTGGCTCGATTTGGTGTTAAAATAGTGATTTTCATGCATTTTCTTCATCCTAAGTGTAGACCCATGTAGATCCATTGTTCATGATGATGTTACATCCATTTTATCATATGTTAACCTATGCAAGTTCATTCATCAAGTTTGTAGGGATATAATTCATGTTTTCATGCTTATTGGACTTTCAACTCTTTAATTACGAAAATGCCATTATTGTGATAATTGTCTATTTAGATCTTGTTTGAATGTTTGAATGCTTGGATTAATGTTTGATTTGATTGATTGCTATGAATTAGATGATTGATGGTTTGATTTAGACCAAAGGTGATTCAAAAGCTGAGGGAAAGGCTCTTGAATTGGGAAAGCTGCTCGTGGTATATGTAGCGGGATGATGAAGCTCTTATGCATAGATTTGATGATGTGATGTTAAGATGAGGCTTTGCGAGGATGTGATGAAGCAAGGCAATCATGTGATGAAGACTTGGTCTAATCCAGACGGGATCATTCCAAGCATGTTGATAACTCGGTGATATGATTCGAGTTGAGGATAATGAACGGATATAAGAATAGTCGTCGAGGAGGATGACTAGGAGGCTTGGATATCATCGTTGTTGAAGGTTCTAGCATGCTCTAAGCAAGAGTACGTTTGGGCAGATTCGATAGTCCCAACGGCCAACTGTTGATGGTCGAGTACTCTGGGCAGATTCGATAGTCCTAGGCACGGGTTGCGACGACGTGCGGGAGTTATGTCTAGAACCGGGGTTTCCATTAGCCCTTGACGGACGGCTGAAAGAATGTGCCGGTCATTTAATTAACGGTGATATCGAAGCAATGATAACAGTGATAGCCAGAGTCATGGATGT
This sequence comes from Allium fistulosum, assembly GCA_030737815.1. NCBI lineage: Eukaryota > Viridiplantae > Streptophyta > Magnoliopsida > Asparagales > Amaryllidaceae > Allium > Allium fistulosum. Next base: position 582,889,248 of record CM060906.1, on the reverse strand, counting down.
TTGGTTGTATCGTCATTCGGACCCAAGAGCGGTATTTTCTGGGTGCTTATCTGATTTAGGCCTTGGTACTTGGAAAACATCGCCCTTGACTCGAATGATTATTACTTTACTTTAAATTGTATGCTCTGCTATGTTGCTTCTGCTTAGTGTGTGTCTGGGGCTATCACTGTAGAAAGAGGTGGAGTGGGAGGGTTGTATTCCTATTCCTTTTCCTTTATGCTCTTTTGGTATGTTGTCAGTTAATTTACTGCTCACTAAGACTGTTGTCTGACTCAAGGCTTTATGTTTTAATTCTTATTGCCTTGGTCTGTTCGTCCATTTTGGGACGGGCAGACTAGGTAGCAGGTGACAGGTGCTGTTCTCTTCTCACGATGCTGATATCGAAGACGAGCTAGAGGGTTGCATATTATCTTCTTATATGTACTGGATATTCCGCTGTTTTGTATTCTCTGAGAGATATGTAGTGAGGCTTGATGTATTGACTATTTGGATGTTTGTATTCAACTATTATGGAGTTTTATATGATGGCATTTTGTTCTGTAAAGCTTCACTATACATATGTTCTATTGTATTTTGTCCATGCGCTGTGAGTGATATGATAGATTCTGTTGTTTTTAACTTACCTTGACAATCGTCCATGGTCGCCTGGCACACTTTACAGCGTACTTTCTCTAGATTCGGTGCAGGGGTCATGAGCGGTCGTCACATTTGGTATCAGAGCCTTGGTTAATCGATTTTACCCAACGCTCGCTGTCGTAACTACGTATGAGAGACGTAATTGTATTTTGATGGATGAATACTATATATAATATAGTAGTTTAGTTGAGTTTGAGTCCTTTATGCAGTTGTTTCTCTAGATGTTCTAATCATTCCTTTTTATAGATATTGAGAATGAGTCGAAGAGGGAGACCAGCTGCTAGGGAAGGCCGTGCTACTGAAGAGACTGCTGATTATGCAGCCATGTTCGAAGCTATGATGACTTCGATCATGAGAAGGATACCAGTTCCGGGGGCGGCAGTTGATGTTGGAGTTCAGGTTCAGACTCCGAAACCAGTGGATTTTGCTAAGCTGTGCAAGGACTATACTGCTCTTGGAGGGAAGGTTTTCTTGGGAACAGAATCAACTATCGAAGTCCAGAGATGGATAGATGCTTGTAGAAGGATCTTTGGTGATTTGGGAATTGATGATGCAACTAAGAGGAAGTTGGCATCAAGGCAGCTTCAAGGGAGAGCCTCTGATTGGTGGAACTCTATTACCATCAATACTGCAGAGGAAGAGATTACTTGGGAGCAATTCCAAGCTAGATTTGAAGCTAAGTTCATTTCTACAGCTCAGAAGTCTGTTCTGTTCAAGAGGTTTGTGGAGCTCAAGCAAGGTGGAAGATCTGTTCTTGAGTATGTTTCTGAGTTTGAAGCTTTGTCCAAGTATGCCCGGTCGTATATTGAGTCTGCTTATCAGAAGAATGAGAAGTTTGTGACAGGCTTGGACAGTTATCTTGGGAGACGGTTGGTGGATCATTTGGACGATTCATTTGAGAAGCTTGTGGAGAAAGCTCTTAGGCATGAGAGTCTGTTTCCTAAGGAAGGACCTGTTGTTGCTGTTGCTAGGGGAGAGTCTAAACCACAGCAGGGTGGAAACCAGAAGAGGAAGCAGCAGCAGCAGAAGGGTAAGGATGGCTAGAAGAAGCCGAAAGGCGAGGTGACTTGCTACAATTGTCAGCAGAAGGGCCATTTCTCTAAGGATTGTAAGAATCCGAAGGCGCCGATGAAGTGTCACAACTGTGACAAGCCAGGGCACATCAGGAAGAATTGTCCAGAACCGAGGAAGGACAGGCAGATTGTGCAAGCTTATGCTTTGGGAGCTGTTCCGTCGTCTTCGAAAGCTCCTACTGCTGAAGAGAAGGGAAAGAGTGTGGTGGTTCAAGGTACTCTTTTCCTATGTGGTGTTCCAGTTAGAGTTTGTTTGATACTGGAGCGTCGCATTCGTTTGTTTGTAATGAACTTGTAGGCCGGTTAGGTTTGGAACCGGATATTGTTGATAGGCCATTGGTTGTGACTAATCCAGTTGGGGGTTCGTCTTGTTTGTGTATGTTATGCCGTGGTCTAGTAGTATCGAGTCATGGTTGCTCTTTTGTTTGTGATTGCTTTGTTCTGAACTTTGCGGGGTTCGGAATTATTTTGGGTATGGACTGGCTTAGGAAGTATGCGGCAAAGGTTGATTGCGAGAGGTTGGAAGTGACAGTCGAGAATGTGGAGGGGCGAAAGGTTGTAATACGATGTAAGCATGAAGAAGGCGTCTTCATGAGCTTCATGTATTCGCTGGTTGTTCCACGGGATGGACTGTCATCGGTGCCAATCGCTAATGGATTCGAGGATGTCTTTGACGAAGTCAAAGGTTTGCCGCCGCATAGAGAGATCGAGTTTCGTATAGATCTAGTTGAAGGAGCCAGACCTGTTGTGATGCCTCTTAGGCGGATGGCGCCTAGGGAACAGCAGGAGTTGAGGGTGCAAGTTGATGATCTTTTGCAGAAAGGATTCATTCGGCGTAGTGTGTCCGAGTGGGGTGCACCAGTTGTGTTTGCAACCAAGGCAGATGGGTCGTTAAGATTGTGCGTCGATTATCGTGAGCTGAATAAGGTGACTAAGAAGAACAATATCCATTGCCGAGAATAGATGACTTGTTTGATCAGCTTCACGAAGCCAAGGTGTTTTCTCAGATGGATTTGGCAGTGGGATTTCACCAGTTGAGAGTGGCTAAGGATAGTGTGCCGAAGACTGCTTTTAGGACACCATCTGGTTTCTTTGAGTGGCTGGTAATGCCGTTTGGATTGACTAACGCGCCAGCATATTTTGTGGATCTTATGAATAGAGTGTTCAGAGATCAGTTGAACAAGTTCGTACTTGTGTTCGTGGATGATATTCTGATTTATTCCAGAACGGAAGAAGAGCACAAGACGCACTTGCGTATTGTTTTGGAAATCTTGAGGAAACATCAGCTGAAGGCTAAGTTTTCGAAGTGTCACTTCTGGAAGAGTGAAGTGAGGTTCTTAGGCCATGTGATTTTTGGAAATGGAATAGCGGTTGATCCCGCTAAGGTGGCAGCAATCCAGGATTGGGTTAGACCTAAGAATGCATCTGATGTGAGAAGTTTTCTTGGATTAGCAGGATATTATCGACGGTTTATCAAAGACTTCTCCAAGATAGCTGCACCGTTAACGGGATTGACGAAAAAGAACCAAGTGTTCAGTTGGGATGCTAAGTGTGAGCAAGCTTTCGGAATCCTGAAGGAGAGATTGACGAGTGCTCCTGTTTTGACTATTCCGAGTGGGAATGATGAGATGGTGGTTTACACCGACGCATGTGGTACTGGACTTGGAGCAGTGCTGATGCAGAGGGATAAAGTGGTTGCGTATGCCAGTCGACAACTGAAGCCGCATGAAAGGAATTACCCAACTCATGATTTGGAGTTAGCGGCGATTGTATTTGCTCTGAAGATGTGGAGACATTATCTATTGGGAGTTCGATTCGAGTTGTTTACGGATCACAAGTCGTTGAAGTATCTTTTCTCCCAAAAGGATTTGAATCTTCGGCAGCAACGTTGGTTAGAGTTTTTGGCATCATATGATTTTGGTATAGCTTATACTCCGGGAAAAGGTAACGCAGTGGCAGATGCGTTAAGTCGAAGACATGCAGGATTGGGAGCCATGTTTTCAGAATGGAAGAATCTCGAGTATTTAGCTGGATTTGACTTCAGGCCTAGATGTGAATTGGAACCTGAGATGTTGGCAAACTTATCGATAAGACCGACTCTTGTGGAGAGAATTGGCGAGAGTCAAAAGCGAGATGATAAGATTGTCAAGATTATCCGTGAATTGGAATCTGGATTGGATCCAGAAAAGGATAAAGGATTCGAGGTCGATCGAGAGGGTTGGCTTCGGAAGCAAGGACGACTAGTTGTTCCCGAGATAGATGAATTGAGGAGTGAAATTCTGAAGGAAAGTCATCACTCGAAGCTGACAATTCATCCAAGTGGAAATAAGATGTATCGGGATATGAAGAGAACCTACTACTGGGAAGGTATGAAGAAAGATGTTGGAAATTTTATTTCCAAATGTATGAACCGCCAGTTGGTAAGAGCCGAGCAGAAGAAGCCAAGTGGATTGCTTCAGCCATTAGAAGTTCCTACATGGAAGTGGGAGCAGGTATCGATGGATTTTATCGATGGATTGCCTAGAACCAGAACGGGAAATGAAGGGATTTGGGTTATTGTAGATCGTCTGACTAAGAGTGCGAGATTCATTCCTGTTCGATCGACTAGGACTGCATCAAAGTTGGCTGAGTTGTATGTTAAGTGGATAGTTCGATTCCATGGTATTCCGAAGAGTATAGTGAGCGATCGAGACCCATTATTCACTAGTGGATTTTGGAAGAGCTTCCAGGAAGTTTTGGGAACCGAGTTGTGTTTGAGTACAGCTTATCATCCTCAAACAGATGGTCAGACCGAGAGAGTCAATCATGTTTTGGAAGATCTCCTCAGAGCTTGTGTTTTGGATTTCGGAGGATCATGGGAAGATCACCTTCATTTGGTGGAGTTTGCGTACAACAACAGTTACCAGTCAAGCATTGGGATGGCACCGTATGAGGCATTGTATGGAAGACCGTGTAACTCTCCGACATGTTGGTTGGAAACTGGAGAAAAGCTGATACTTGGGCCAGAGATGATTCGGCAGACTTCAGATTGTATAGAGATCATTCGACAACGAATGAAGGCAGCCCAAGACCGTCAGAAGAGTTATGCTGATAAGCGTCGAAAGGATTTGGAATTTGACGTAGGAGATATGGTTTTTGTGAAGATTTCTCCACTGAAGAATGTTATTCGATTCGGGAAGAAAGGAAAATTGACTCCAAGATTTGTTGGACCATTCCCGATCATCGAGCGAATTGGAAAGCTCGCCTACAGATTGGAGTTACCGGAGAAGATGTCGGGTGTGCACAATGTTTTTCACGTATCATATCTACGGAAGTATGTGCACAACTCGAATACCGTGGTTTCTGCTGATAGCTATGAAGATTTCGAAGTTGATCTTGTTGGTAGAAGACCTCGTAAGCCGCTTCGTGTTGTTGAAACTGACACGAAACAGCTCAGGAGGAAGGTAGTTAAGTTGCTCAAGATACAATGGAGTGATGATGATAACGACTGTACATGGGAGGTGGAAGAGAGGATGAAGGCAGCTCATCCTGAACTCTTCAAGGTATGGCCCTAAGGTGTCGTGTCATCTCGCGATATTGTAACTTGTTCTAGTTTAGAATTCTGTACGCTAAGTTAGAATTGGATGCATGGTTTGTTGATTGCTATGGATGGTAGGCGTACAGAATAGTTTTTGTTTGCTTGGAATTTCGGGGGCGAAATTCCTAAGGGGGAGAGAATGTAACGACCCGTATTTTTACGGATCGACAAGTTCGTCAAAATCTGGAATTTTAGCATTTTCAAGTCATTTCAGATTTTTAGGCAGATTTGTCTAAGTCCTAGGTCGTGAACGACCTAAGAGCTAAGTCGTGACCGAGTTAAGGAATTCGGCGAGTTAGGATTTGAGTCGTAGTAGCTTAAGTCGTAGGGTGTTGGAGCGACCTAAGGTAGTGGATGACTTAAGGGGTAGGTCGGCGACGACTTAAGGAAGCTGGGGTAATAGTGAATGACCTAAGTGATAAGTCGTGACCGACTTATAGGATTGGCGACCTAAGATAGGTTGTGGGCTTCTGGGTGAGTTAGCGACCTAAGGGGGATAGGTCGGCAACGACTTAAGGAGTTAGGAAATAGGTAGTTTAGCGACCTAGGGCATAGTAAGGTCGGTAGACGACCTAAGGAGATAAGTCGTAGCTGGGTTAAGTTAGCAGGTCGAAGTTAACTCGGCAAGTGTTAAGTCGGAGGCCCTGTTTAGTGTTGAGTTAGGTCGTAGGCGACCTAAGATAGTTAGGTCGCGAGTTTGCTAAGTCGTAGGTCGCTGATGCGCTATGTTGATTAGGTCGCGTAAGCGCTTAAGTGTTAGGTCGCACCTGTGGTTAGGTCGCTAAGTCATAAGTCGTAGCCTCGTTAGGTCGTAAGTTGTAGGGCTTTGGTAGATCGCTTGGGTGCGCAGTTGTGCTAAGTCGCATTCTCTTAAGTCTTAGGTCGTAGAGGCACAAGCGATAGGTCGCTGAGGAGTTTGTCGTAGCATTGTTAGGTCGCTGGGTTTTGTTAGGTCGTAGGGGCTTAGGTCGTAAGTCGGAAGCGACTTATGAAGATAGCCAAATTTCGACTTAAGGAATTTCTGCTATAAATAGGATGGGTTTTTCTCACTTTTTGGGATCCGGATTTTGAAGCGACGAAGTGCTGCCATTTTGAGAGCTCGACTTCTACACTTCTTCACTTCTTTTCTCCACTCTAATCTAGTGCTTCCATCCATCCAAATTGAAGATTCAAGAGCTTAGATTGAAGATCTTCATCTTTTCAAGGGAGATTTCTTCGTTTGAAGCGGATTCGTGATAGATCAAGCTTGATCCTTCGCTGTCCCGATCTGAAGCGTGTATATTTGTGGTTGTTTAGGTGATTTGGTGAGTGGTGATTATCTCTCACACGGATCCAAAGGAGTATATCGGATTGTTGGCTCGATTTGGTGTTAAAATAGTGATTTTCATGCATTTTCTTCATCCTAAGTGTAGACCCATGTAGATCCATTGTTCATGATGATGTTACATCCATTTTATCATATGTTAACCTATGCAAGTTCATTCATCAAGTTTGTAGGGATATAATTCATGTTTTCATGCTTATTGGACTTTCAACTCTTTAATTACGAAAATGCCATTATTGTGATAATTGTCTATTTAGATCTTGTTTGAATGTTTGAATGCTTGGATTAATGTTTGATTTGATTGATTGCTATGAATTAGATGATTGATGGTTTGATTTAGACCAAAGGTGATTCAAAAGCCGAGGGAAAGGCTCTTGAATTGGGAAAGCTGCTCGTGGCATATGTAGCGGGATGATGAAGCTCTTATGCATAGATTTGATGATGTGATGTTAAGATGAGGCTTTGCGAGGATGTGATGAAGCAAGGCAATCATGTGATGAAGACTTGGTCTAATCCAGACGGGATCATTCCAAGCATGTTGATAACTCGGTGATATGATTCGAGTTGAGGATAATGAACGGATATAAGAATAGTCGTCGAGGAGGATGACTAGGAGGCTTGGATAGCATCGTTGTTGAAGGTTCTAGCATGCTCTAAGCAAGAGTACGTTTGGGCAGATTCGATAGTCCCAACGGCCAACTGTTGATGGTCGAGTACTCTGGGCAGATTCGATAGTCCTAGGCACGGGTTGCGACGACGTGCGGGAGTTATGTCTAGAACCGGGGTTTCCATTAGCCCTTGACGGACGGCTGAAAGAATGTGCCGGTCATTCAATTAACGGTGATATCGAAGCAATGATAACAGTGATAGCCAGAGTCATGGATGTTTGGTTGTATCGTCATTCGGACCCAAGAGCGGTATTTTCTGGGTGCTTATCTGATTTAGGCCTTGGTACTTGGAAAACATCGCCCTTGACTCGAATGATTATTACTTTACCTTAAATTGTATGCTCTGCTATGTTGCTTCTGCTTAGTGTGTGTCTGGGGCTATCACTGTAGAAAGAGGTGGAGTGGGAGGGTTGTATTCCTATTCCTTTTCCTTTATGCTCTTTTGGTATGTTGTCAGTTAATTTACTGCTCACTAAGACTGTTGTCTGACTCAAGGCTTTATGTTTTAATTCTTATTGCCTTGGGCTGTTCGTCCATTTTGGGACGGGCAGACTAGGTAGCAGGTGACAGGTGCTGTTCTCTTCTCACGATGCTGATATCGAAGACGAGCTAGAGGGTTGCATATTATCTTCTTATATGTACTGGATATTCCGCTGTTTTGTATTCTCTGAGAGATATGTAGTGAGGCTTGATGTATTGACTATTTGGATGTTTGTATTCAACTATTATGGAGTTTTATATGATGGCATTTTGTTCTGTAAAGCTTCACTATACATATGTTCTATTGTATTTTGTCCATGCGCTGTGAGTGATACGATAGATTCTGTTGTTTTTAACTTACCTTGACAATCGTCCATGGTCGCCTGGCACACTTTATAGCGTACTTTCTCTAGATTCGGTGCAGGGGTCATGAGCGGTCGTCACAGCACTGCAACTTATGAATGAAATTCAAGTGGTGCAAATCAGAATGGCCAAAGAACAAGAAAGGCAAGGCAAAATCCTTAGAAACCTGCAAAAGTTTCCAATGGACAATCACCCCAATCCCATCTTGATCAATGAAGAATCTTCAGATGTTCAAGTGCAAAAGGACAGCGAGGAAGAAGAAGAAGTCCCCATGGAAGAAGAGCATGCTGAAGATGACGACAAAGTTATTTGCGTTGGCGAAGTGTGCTTTGACAACGATGGAAATCTAGTCGAACAAAATGGAAATTTCTGTTTCCATTACCCAAATTGCTCGATTCATAGATCTCCAATTGTCAAGAATACACATTAGTTTCTTTTTGTTCTTTCTTATTGTTATTTGTATATAATCTTACTTATGTTTTCTACACAAATATAAATATAACATTATATAATTAATAAATGATTTGTGATTATCACATTATCATATATATTCTTAGTTAGGAGAGTTAGTTATTAAGGGCTAAGTTTTAGTTTCAGAATTAAGTGTTGATGATAACACTATCATTATAATCACATGTCATATAGTATTAGAATAAGGGGGAGTTATATAGTTTGGAGTTAGTTTTTGTTGATGACAAAGGGGGAGAAGTATAAAATAGGATAGTTAGGTATAAATTAAGGGAGAGTTATTAGTTTTAGGGGGAGTTATTAGGATAGAAGTAATATTTTATAAACAAAGGTTGTCATCATCAAAAAGGGGGATATTGTTAGTCCTTGAAAAGAATGGTTTTGATGACAACAACCTTAGGACTTGTTATAAAATATAAATACTAACATTATAGTTTAGATATATATGTATATGCAGAATATAAACACGCAGGTACTGAGAATGAAGACTGTACAGTATAGAGACTCAAGATCGAAGACATCAAGATTCAAGACTCATGAGTATCAAGATATCAAGAGTTCAAGATTTCAATAGTACAAGACAAGTATCGAGTCTAGAATTATGTTAAAACTCTTAGAAAAGCACTGGCATCTTAAAATCCATTTTATTCGTGGAATGGAATCCACTTCGAGCCTGTTAAAGGGATGGAACCCTAAGTAGGATGGAACCTACGAAAAATCTAGTTGAACATCGTTTTGTATCCACTAACTTTTATTCAAATGTTTTACAAAATTATATCTTATTTTCAAAATGATTTCAAAATCTTCCTTTTTAAATCAAAAACATCTATCCTGGTCTTAAATACTTTTAGCCTCAAAATAATCTTTATTTTCAATATCAAAATTATCCTTGGTTTTAAACTACCTTTAATTATAATGTACTTAACTTTTAATATTTATATTTAAGATTTAAATATGAAATTATAGTAAAATTTTATATATACCAAAATATTATTCTCTATACTTATTTATGTATTTTAACTATAGTATATTTATAAAGTTTAAAATAGTTTTAATATAAGATAGAAGTTATTTTCAAAATAAAAACAAATTATCAAAAATATCTTAGGCATGTCGACAACCCCTAGATACCCATATCGACATGATGACAGTTGATTCCAAAAGTTTGAATTTCAAAGGAAGTGTCTATTCGTCATATCCTTTCTTGAATGGACAAGGCTGTTGTTATACTATAAATAGGGGATGTTTTAAACGAATTTACATTCATAATTTTTTGATTTCACTCCTCTTCTTCTTCCACATTTCTTTATATACATTTTTACTATTACTCTGCCGAAATCACCATTGAATCTAACTAGATCATCTCTGGTTTGATTCTCTATCACTATCTCAACAAGATCCCAGTGCTATTCAGAGTTATAGGCTTCTTTGTAATCAATCGAGCGAGAAAAGGTGTGATTGTAGCCTGGAAAATCAATCAAGTGAGAGAAGCTGTGATTGTAGCCTAGGAAATCAATTGGGTGAACTTGTTGTCCGTAAAATCAAGTATCTCTACCCAGAGAATTGTGAATATGGAGTGGTGTACCTCGTGGCCTTGAAATCGAGGGTGTAATTGTAAGAATTGATTTTGAAAGGAAATCCGTACTTGTGTTGCGGGACTGGATGTAGGGTAACTCCGAACCAGTATAAAATCTGGTGTGTTCTTTCCTTTACTGCTTTTGCTTTATATTTGCATATGTGTTTGATTATGTGATTATATCTGTGTCTGAATATTGCATACATTTGTGTTCAAATTAATATAAACTCAAAAAGAATTAGTAAATTCTTAAAACACTATTCACCCCCCCTCCAGTGTTTATTCTAGCCTTAAGATTCGTAATCCGCAATTCTCACAATTGGATCCGATCCAATGATAGAACTGATTATATGAGGTGAAGTGAAATTAACTAACCTAAATGAACACATAGCATTAGAATGTTTAATAAGTATTCTCGTACATCGAAGAGAAACTATAAGTAAATGTCAAAAATATACATTACCCTCGGTTGTTCAGTTAAACCATTAAGATTGTTGACTCTATATGGTTTGATGCACAAATCTGAAAGAATTCCAAGTACGCTATCAAAAAATGATTTTGGTGGTCGTAACTAAAGAGATGTGATCCATCGACCAAGATTGTGTCTTTATTGGAAAGACTAATGTGGTTGGAATTAAATGAGCAATGTTGATAAGAATAATATCGCAAATTTCAATTGTTGAAATTAGCATAACAAATTCTGTATTCAACATGCTCAAGTTAATTCAGATTTACTCATAAAATTATCGCTCGATAAGACTTGGTGTTTGGTACTTATGTATTGGAACAGAAAATTCTAAATAATGATTTAGAGTAAGCCGTTTACACATATTAACCAAAAATTCCTCGAAGTCAGTGGGAGCGATATTGGGTTTGTGAGTCTTTGGATATGATCCAAGAAATGATACGAATGTAATATTTTATAAGCATAAAGATTGAATAAGTATTTTGATAGAAATATCAAATAGTTTGATTTTCAATCAAAGTGCAGAGGAAGTGTGTGTTCATAAGAAAGAATGTTACAAGGTACATTGATATTTCTAAACTATAACTAAACAACAAGTTGTTGATTTTAACAGTATGCTTATATTAAAATCAACTTTAGTTGGTTTAATACTCAATTTTGGATTGTAAATGATGTCTTTTATGGTGAGTATAAAAGATATAGGGATTTTCCCAAAACGATATACAAGAGCACCCTATTAAAATGAGAACATGTAAGTTGGATTCCTTATGCATTAGCAATAGGAATTATCATACAGAAAATGATGTGTATGATATCGCGTTTTGTTTATGTATTTGATACATGAAGCAAATATAAAATCCAAATTGATATCACTAAATGGTTGTTTGAGATGTTCTCGCATATTTATGAAATACAGAGAATTGTTTATAGAAACAATGAACTCGTTATGATAGAACGTTTGGACACAAACTTTTATAAGTGATATTGAGTATAACATGTCAATGATAAAATTCAAGTTAAAATCTTTAATTTGAAAATGTTTCAAAATAAAAGTGATTGTGGTCGATTCACGAAATATTGAAAACATTAACTTGAATAGCGCTACAATAAACCGATGTATATAGAAATAAATGCACAAATTTATGATTGAGCCAAAGGTGATTCCAAATGTTAAGAATCCCATAATATTGTTATAAGATAATAATTTCGTGAAATTGGTCATGATAGAACTTAAAGCTCACTAGAAGTCGAAAGACATATTTCGAATCGTTCCATATGATAAAGGCAGTTTATCAGTGTCAGAGAGAGTTAATCGACAAAGTAGATAATTAAAACATAATAGCATACCCATTCACTAAGGGATTGACCTGATTGGTTTTGAGAAAACTGATTGGAGAAGTTGGAATTAGATTCCATAATTGACCCCAAGTGAAAGTGGAAGATTGATAGAGTTAGGTGTATGCCCTAGGAGCAATTATGTAATTTGTTACATATATCTAACTTGTTGACCAATCTTGTATAAAAGGTATTTTCTTCCTATTATATACTTGATATAATGTGATTATATTAATTAATTAACTTAATTAAAAGTATATTTAATAGAAAAATCCATAAATGGTATATTTTGTGATAGTAGTTACAAAGTGTTGTAACCGTGAGTAATTTATCACAACGAAAAAAATATACCATTTTAAATGTTCCTAGTCAAGATGCATCGAGACTGGATATCGATGTATCCGTTGAGACTGAAGTACGTAACTCTCTCCAAATGTTGGACAGTGTATTACTCATGACTGCTGGGGGCACCTAGGGGTTACATACTAATAGTTATTGGATAACTATGGAACGACTCCCTCGATAGTTTTCTGTTGGTTAATATAACTGAGGTCAAATAGAAAATATTGATGTGACTAATTCACAAGTTCTCTCGACTTGAGAATACCGTGGATCTTCAATATGAAAGTTCCGCTTTGATTATAGCCAAATCATGGCATGGCGTCCATTGAGTGACTATAGTTGGGTCGAGTGGAAGTATTGGAAGTGAAGCACTATTCAAGAGAGGATTCGTCTCCTCGGTTATATGCGGTTAGTATCACAGTCAACTCAAGTCAACTCAAAGTCTCTAGCCAGAGCATTTCGGTTAATAATAATTGTTATTATCGAACCAAGGACTTTGTATTTGGACTATAAAGTTGAATGTGGATGAGGTTGGAATTTTGACCATTACCAAATTTCATAAGTCCAAAGTGATATAGTTTTGACGAAGAGAATTGGTGTAAACAAATGTCACAACCGGGTAATGCTTATTAAACTAAAATTGGATTTTTACCGAAAATGAGTAAGCGATAAATTTGGCCATAATGTCACACCACCTGCTAAGTGACGTGTGAACGTTAACAATAGAATAGTTCGATGTTAATCTCTAAAAATAATGATGGCCACCGTTAACTTCTACATTGTTGATTAAAACATAGCTCTCAATCCACTTCAAAGTTCTCAAATATATTTCAAATTAAAATAATACTATTCGATAGTTAGAGGTCGGTGATTCCGGACTTGCAATCCGACGAATCAAGAACAGTAAAAGGAAGGGAAGTCATTGCTTCAACGTGGATTCAAAGGCATCATTAAATTGGTAATTTTAATTCATATTACAGTAATTAAATTATATTCTATGATCCTATAATGAGCAATCTCATGTCTATTTAAATATATTGCTACTATATGTTTAGTTAGGTGAGATTTTTTAAGTAGACGTGGTTGTTACAAATCAGTTTGGTTATGTGCATAATTTGTTTATTATACTATTTGATTTATGTATAGACAAATGTTGTTTATTGTACAAAATCAATTTTTTTCATTAATAATTGTTTCATATATATTTATTAATATATATATATATATATTAGTGTATATTTCTCTCTCATAATAGCATATATGAATATATAAGATATATATGTGATTTAAAAATTTTAGTACACGTATTTATATATAATATGAATTCAAAAGTTCGAAAATTAATTACCATACCTATATTCATATTTTTAAATTAACATTTATTGAAATTTTGAATTATTTATTATATATAAAATAATTATTACATTATAAATTCAATTTTATATTTAAAAAAATATTATATCATTTTAGAAACATATAGAAAAAATTTAGGAATTTTTTAATAAAGTTTATTATTTTTAATAATTAATATTATTTCAGAAAAACTGTTTATGATTTATTAAAAAAAATAATTTAATTGAAAATTTCTTCAAAATTTTTCATAACCTTTCATTCATGATCCTATAATTTGTAAAATTTTAAAATTTGAACTTTTAATAATATATTATTTTATATTAAACAGTTATTGCCAAAATTAATGTATTTGTTTTTAAAAATAATATTTCAACTTTGAAAAATCTCAAGATTTTCCTAAGCTCTATTTTATGGTCCTAGATTTTCAAAAATTGTAAAATTTAAATTTTCATCAATAGATTATCTTATATTAATTATTTATGGATGAAAATATTATTTTATTCATAATATATACAAATTAAAATACTAAAATTATTATGTTTGCAAAACTAAGTTAATTTTGAATTATAAATAAGTTTTAATAATTGTTCTCTCTCTCTTTGTATATATATATATTTATCTATATATAAATGTTTTACGTTCATATATTATATATAATATATTTATACATACATGTGTGTGTATGTTGTAACACATATACTTGCACATATTTGGACAACATACATGACATACAAAATGAGGTAATATGTCTGTTGCGATGTAAATCCCAACATCTACATATGGGCATATTATAACTTTTACGGATTATTATGTTACACATACACTCACAAATATATGTATATGATACATTTATGTATAAACTAAATCAAATTATATTAATTTTATATCTTAATATATTTTAATTTAAATAAAATAATGATTTTATTCAAAATGAAATTTAGAAATGTTCTAATTCAGTTAGACTTCATAAGCCCAATAAAGGATCCAATATGGTAAAATTTTTGACATTCACCCATAACTTCCGCTGCGGGCTAGTCTAGTTCCAACATATATAATATGTTCCATTATAATTAATACGTAAGTATAATTGAAATAAATATGAATTTATTATTATCTAACAAATGGTGCAACTTTTGCACAATTAAGAAAAACATATGTGTATGCTACATGGTAATCTCTATCGTCTAACCATATTTCCACACTTTTTCCAACAGGTTGGCCATGTTGTCCAAAAATAGATAACATTGTTTGAGAAGAATCTTGTTCGATGACTTCATCATTACAAGGAACACTTACAAATGATAAGTTCACATGGTCACTGAAGTAATATGAGAAAAAGAATGAAGCTTCTTCTTTAAGATATGATTTGCATCAACTCGTGCTTTTTGTCTAACTTTTTTCTTTAGATGATTCAAGTACATATTAAAAAATTAATTCAACTTAAATTTACTTATGTAAAATCTGAATTTTAAACTAAAATAAATATTACGGATATTCAATATTAACTCTCAAATGGATACATCCATCCATATCACAAGGACCTCGAAGAAGTGCTTGAGATGGAAGATGAACATGTAAATGCTCCATTACGTTAAATGTTTGCGCCAAAAATTGGTCACAAACACCTTGTTGTATGTGAAAGCACCAATATCAAATATTATAATCCAATCAGAGAAGCATAGTTACACAGATCACAGAATAAAATGCAGAAAAGTAAATGAACATGCAAGTTTTATAGTGGTTCGGCAAACTCCAGCCTACGTCCACTTCAATAATCTTTTATTTATACTGTCAGATTACAAGTACAGTTGCATTTTGCCTTAGAAAAATAATGGACGAAGAGATAAGAAGTGATGAAGGAGAGCCAGCCGAAAAGTCCTTTGCAACGAGCCAAGCATGCTGTATTTATAGGGAGAGATGATGAGATATTTTCCGGAGATTTCGACAAAAGGCTCTCTAGGTCCACAGGGGCTCACCATAACGATCGGCCAACATATCACCGATCGTTTTTCCATCATCCAATCCAAGGTCGACCGTTTCTGAGGAGTCCTTCATGCCTCTCAACCTTGCTTCTGAAGTATGGAATCATTCTAACTTGTAGTTTAGGAGATATGGGTTGATCTTGGTTGAAACTGGATGGTTCATTGAGTCGCACCGATCGTTGTTAAGGACTGGTAAAAACGATTGGCCATCCATGTACTCCAGTGTTTTGACCTGCGATCGTTTTAGGAGGGTCTCACATGCCACTAGAACTTACCCTTAAAATACGAAGTTGATCTATGTTGTAAATTGGGAGAAATTGATCAATCGTTGTCAAACTTGGGTTGTGCATCAAACTACAATGATCGTTTTGGGTGGATCGGCAAGAAAGATCGGTAAAAATGATCGGCCAAACTAAACCCTTCACCTTTTGATGCACGATCGTTTTTGTAGGCTTCCCTCTTGATTTTATTGATGCTATAAAAGTTGCAAGCGCATTGGGTTTGTAGATTTTGAGATATTGATCGATCTTCGATGATTTGAACTGTTTCATGGATCGTTATTAGTCGATCCATACAAATTCTTGCTTGATCCGAATCCATTCAACTATCGTCCATAGTTTTAATTGTAATCAATTTCCAATCCATCCACCTTTGCCAAATCCATGATATCCGGGTCTTGATAATCGTGAAGTCTGTTGAGTTAAATCCGCATGTGTACTGCCTTGCCAAAAGGCGGGTTAACATGCCTTGCCCCCCAAAACATGCCTTGCCATAGGAAGGCGTGTTTTGGGTTGCCATAAATCTAAAATCCGAAGTCCATAATCCATCGATTTCCCTATTATCCAATCCATCGCCAATCCAATTCCTTGATCTCTTTGGATCATTAGAGAAACCCATGACTGTTTTGAGTCGATATCCAATTCCGAATCCATTCCAAATTCTTTAACCAAATCCACGATCTTTCCGGATTATTTTAGCCAAATCCGGGACCGCTCCAGGTCCATATCCAAATCCATAGACTTCTCCAGGTCGTTTTATCCAAATCCAGGACCGCTCTTGGTCCATATCCAAATCCATAGACCTCTCCGGGTCCTTTTATCCAAATTCGGGACGCTTCAGGTCCATAACCAAATTTATAGACCTCTCCGGGTCATTTTATCCGAATCCTTGATCTCATCGGATCCTTGCCGAGCACAATTCGTACTCGACAACCAGAGTAGGTCGATCCTATCGCTCTCCGGCGAAGCGGCCTACCCCTTGCCAGGCATAGTCCATACCCGACGATCTGTTGGGTTTTATTCTCCGGCCTCGACACTCCTGTTGAGGGCTTAATCTATGGGTATCTTCCTCCGGCCTTAATCCCTAGTCGAGGGCTTAATCCGTGGGGTATCCTACTCCGGCCTCGATCCCCAGTAGAGGGCTTAATCCATGGGGTATCCTACTCCGGCCTCGATCCCCAATCGAGGGCTAATCCATGGGGTATCCTACTCCGGCCTTGATCCCCAATCGAGGACTTAATCTGTGGGGTATCCTACTCTGGCCCCGATCCTCGGTCGAGGACTTAATCCATGTACGAATCCATCCTGTCGCTCTCCAGTGAAGGGACTCGTGACTCACGGTTATTACCCCTTCTCTCCGGTCGGGGCCGTAACCGTGACCTGTGTTATTTATTACATTGATCTAGATTTAAGAATTCCAAAATCCATTTGGTAAAATATAAAATAAGAGTCCGTACAACCGTAAAACCAATAAACCAAAATGTCAGAAAAACCAAAGTTCGAAGTAGAAAAGAAAAAAACAAAATTTCACAAACCTGAGCACTACGGTTCATCGTCATGTCAGAGCATGCCTACGGATATTCCTCGACCCCGTACATGTATAAGTGACTTAGCCATATTACTATGGAGTTTATTACTTATTCCTTGCCATAAATCCAATCAATTAATGATAAGTTGACGATGATTGCTTAATCCAGTGCCATTTTCAATCGAGGTAGACGGTGGCTGCTCCTGTTCCACCACCGTAGCTCAAGTCCTTTGTTGTTACTGACCATTCCTCACATGTTCCTCAATGATGTCCTTCAAATGTCTGTAGTCATTTGTATTGTGCCCATCCAGCTCATGGAATAGGAAATGCTTTCCGGATGCCCGCTCATGTTCGGAGGGTTCCCTTATTGCCGACCTTTGATACTGAAGGCGTCCTCGAGTATCCGGATAAATAATTTCCAGAGATTCGGTCAAATCCGCATAAGAAGAGAACTTTGGTTCTCTCTATCGCCTCATCGACACATTAATACCATCATTCATTTTCCATTTGCCTTTATCATTCTTGTTTACATCTCCTGATGATCCTCCACTTTGCACAGCATTCACCTTTGGTTTGTTGGCTCGTGCGTCTTCCTACCGTAGGAACCTTTCTGCTTCATGATAAAACTCCCCAAGATCCATAGGTGGATCCCGCGCTAGTGAATCCTTGAACTCTGTGCTATCAGCAATTCCAGATACAGCTGCCATCAAAACCATGGATGGATCTGGACGATCCACCGATGCCGCCATAGCATTAAACCGTGGTAAAAAAAACTCTTCAGGAACTCTCCGGTCCTCTGCTTTAGTGTTGCCAAACTCATTACATTTTTGGATCTCGAGATGTGAACCCTAAACTGCCTCATAAACCCTTCGATCAATTCCGTCCATATGCTAATAGAGCCGCTCTCCAACTGTCTGAACCATAGTGCAGCTGTATCCGTCAAGTACAAGGGGAAGCACCATGCCATGACTTCCTCTGATGCCCCCAATACTTCCATGTGTCTCATGTATCTTGTTAGATGAACAACAAGATCTGTTTTCCATCATACGTCTCGAGCATTGGTAGTTTGAATTCCAGTGGATTCCTAGCTTGCCTGATACAAGGAGCGTATGGGCTCATATTCACATCTTCTAGGTCCCTATTTACTAATCCGCTTTTCATAGTACATTTGATCATTTCCGCCAACCTGTCATTGTCATCAAGTGGTAGTCTTCGCTCATTGTCTCTAACCTGCCCCTCGAGTCCACGAGGGAATCCTGAAATCTGTTCTTTTGGACGAGCATCCATATTCCGATCAATGCCAAACTGCACAATACCACCTGGTATCCTGCCTAAAATTGAGCTAACATGACCCTGGGGCATGCCCCTAAGTGCGGAATGATCGGCTAAAGTTTCGCCGATCGTTCTATAGCGATCGGCTAAAGTTTTGTCGATTGTTCTTAGTTGGTCAGGGGCTGCTCCTGGCAGTTCCACTCCATCCTACATCATGTTCGCTTCATTTCCTTTGTTCTAATTCTGGGCTTCCTCAGCTCCTGCTACTCCAACTCCATGATCCACATTTCAAGTATTTTCTGCGTTTTATGCTCCAGCTTTTCCAATCTGTCGGAGTAGGTTATGCATCATCTCCTCCTGTCTCTTTAGCATCCTTTCCTGCATAGCATCCATCATTATTTCCATCTCATGTCTGGTAATATAGATTGAGGTTTGATTAGCTCCTGAGGAAGTCTCCTGACTCCATTCATGATGGCTCCTCTCTATTCTCTATCTCCTTGTTGGTTGCCTAGCCATTGCTTCCTAGATTCAAGTATCCAAGCTTCTAAATCTTAGATCCTAGCTTCCAAATCCGCAGGTGTAAGTTCTCTCAGTGAAAGCACCAAAATTTTTGCGCCAAAAATTGGTCACAAACACCCTGTTGTATGTGAAAGAACCAGTATCCAATATTATAATCCAATAAGAGAAGCATAGATTCACAAATCAAGAATAAAATGCAGAAAAGTAAATGAACACGCAAGTTTTATAGTGGTTCGGCAAACTCCAGCCTGTGTCCACTTCAATAATCTTTTATTTATACTGTCAGATTACAAGTACAGCAGTTTTTTTGCCTTAGAAAAATAATGGAGGTAGAGATAAGAAGTGATGAAGGAGAGCCAGCCGAAAGGTCCTTTGCAACGAGCCAAGCCCGCTGTATTTATAGGTAGAGATGATGAGATATTTTGCAGAGATTTCAATAGAAGGCTCTTTAGGTCCACAGAGGCCCACCATAACGATCGACATGTCTAATTCAACCATCAAAAACAATCGGCCAACGTATCACCGATCGTTTTTCGATCATCCAATCAAAGGCCGATCATTTCTGGGGGGGTCCTTCATGCCTCTTGATGTTGCTTCTGAAGTATGGAATCATTTTGACTTGTAGTTTAGGAGATATGGGTTGATCTTGGTTGAAACTGGATGGTTCATTGAGTTGCACCGATCGTCGTTAAGGATCGGTAAAAACGATCGGCCTAAAATGATTGACCATTCATGTACTCCAATGTTTTGACCTGCGTTCGTTCACGAAGGGTCTCACATGCCTCTAGAACTTACCCTTAAAATACGAAGCCGATCTGAGTTGTAAATTGGGAGAAATGGATCAATCATTGTCGAACTTGGGTTACGCATCGAATTACAACGATCGTTTTGGGTGGAACGGCAAGAACGATCAGTAAAAATGATCGACCAAACTAAAACCTTCACCTTTTGATGCACGATCGTTTTGTAGGATTCCCTCTTGATTTTATTGATGCTCTGAAAGTTTCAAGCGCATTGGCTTTGTAGATTTTGAGATATTGATCGATCCCCGATGACTTGAGCTGTTTCATGGATCGTTCTTAGTCGATCCATACATATCATTGCTTCATCCGAATCCATTCAACTATCGTCCATAGTTTTAACTGTAATCGATTTCCAATCCATCCACCTTTCCCAAATCCATGATATCCGAGTCTTGATAATCGTGAAGTCTATTGGGTTAAATCTACATGTGTACTGCCTTGCCAAAAGGTGGGTTAACACTAAAGAAACCAGACAGAAATATTTTCTCCAGTTTGCAGATCAGTATAGGGATTTCTACTTCAAGTTTACATATACAGTCGATTTTTAACGTGGTTGAACAAAGCTGTTTATAAAATACACTTAATTCTGTTATTAACACTCCATACTTTTATGGGCAACAGTTCTTCGAAAACCACAAGTAATAAATATTCCATCGTGATATGGCAATGGTGACTTTTCATCCCACTTAATTTATTGTTTTTAAAGTCAACACATCTATGGAGATTAGAAGAAATACCATCAGGACATCTTAATCCTTCCACCCACGTTAGCACGAGTTTTACTTGCTTATTGTCTAGCTCATAGTATACTTTGGGTTTTTCACCGTTATTGGGCCTCATATGGAGTTCGGGACGTTTAGAAAAGTGTGCTCTATCAAGTCTTGAATTCAGATCGTCCTTGGTTTTCTCCTTAACATTCAAAGTTGTATTAAACATGTTATCAAACACGTTTTTTCGTTGTGCATCACGTCAATATTATGTCAAAGTAAGAGATATTTTCAATAAGGCAACTCCCAAAATATACTTTGTTTGCACCAATTACGAATGTCCGATTTACTTGGAATTTCAGTATGTACTCTAGTTTTATGTATCTTTGGATAGTCCTTCACAATTTCATATATTTCTTCGCTTGACCAAATCTTTGGTGGTAGCATTCTCTCTTCTCTGTTAGCTTTGAAGTTTTTTTTATCTTCTCTGAAAGTATGGTTGAGATGTAGAAAATACTGATGGCAATCAAATCATGAAATTTTCTTCCCATACTATAAAGAAAATACTTGTGTTTCTACCATGCAGTAAGGACAAGCTAGACGGTCGGCCGCACTTCAACCTGAAAGCATTGCATATGCAGGAAAATCATTAATAGTCCATAACAAAGATGCAAACATACGAAAATTCTTTTTTTTTGAAATGTCATATGTTTCAACTCCTTCATGCTACAGTGTTCAACTCTTCAATCAATGGTTGTAAATAAATATCGATTCCTTGTGTCGGATCATCAGGGCCAGGGACGACAATAGTGAGAAACATATATGGAGTTTTCATACACATTCATGGAGGTAAATTATAAGAAGTAACGATAATAGGTCAAAATGAATATTTACTACCAAACTGAGAGAATGGTGAAAATCTTTCACCCATCTGTACATAAACCAAGTTTGACATTACGACTCTCTACAGCAAAAGCGGGATACGTCTTATCGAAATGTTTCCATGCTTCTCCATTAAATGGACATGTCAAAGTTCCCTCTTCATGTGTTCTCACACTATGCCATCGCTTATGACATGCCGTAGCTGAAGACGCATATAACCTTTGAAGTTTGGGAGCGATGTGTAAATAATGCATTCTCTTGTACGGAACTTCCTTTCTTTTTTCTTGGTTTGTATCAGTCCTCATTACATATTTTGCAGTTTCTAAGATTAATGTCATCTTTTCAATACAACATGCAACCTTTTATACATGTATCTATCTTTTGGTACAGGAGACCAAAAGCCAACATAAGTGTTTTCACTTTATAATGACTATTGCACATCAGATTATTGGATGACATATGTCATTTTGTAGCTTGTACAACTACTATAAATCCAGCTTCTATAAAGTTGAATTTTGATTTCATAGTGATGTATTCAGTGGTTACTGATAATTTGGTTCCGCTTTTACAACAATCCCACAACAGCCTCTTAGAAACATCCAATAAATCATAATAAATTTTCACTCTCACATTCGATTCTTCTTCGATATTTACGTTTTCATCGTCAACTTGAATGGTAGGGAACATTGATCGTGTTGCATCTTCTACCATATCTTCTATTGGATTCGTCATAACATAATCGTTCTCTGACACTACAATATTAGGTGTAGGTGCAACAAGTTCTCCGTGACGATCCCATAAATAATAACTTGGCAAAAAAACACATTTACACAAATGTACTTTAACTGTATCTGGTTTCCAATGCTTCAAATGTTGGCACTTACTATAAGGGCAATGAAGTTCTCCGTTATTTAGATTATTAGATGAAGCGAATCTAATAAATTCGTGTACACCATAAAAGAAATGATTCTACCTCGAATCTTTCATACCAATTCTGACTTTATACATCCAAGTACGGTCGAGAAAATAATCGAACATTGTTCCTAATTTAAGAATATATTTTAGTAATTTCGTTGACAGCTAAATTTTGTCTAAAACAAAATTAAAGCCTTTTGGGACTAAAGACTTCATACACCACACTTCTGTCTAATTTTGATAGCACTTTACTTCACTTCTCTTCTACGCATAACTTTGCATCCAAGGGTTATATTATTGTTGTTGTATTTTCTAAAATAAATTAAAGCCTTTTGGGACTAAAGGCTATAATTTGTTATTGTATTTGTTAAAATATTACTTACGCTTATTTTCAAACTAAAATTTATTATTTCACTTCACTTATATAATTCATTTAACTGTTTAAATATTATATTAACTAAATTTGAAATTTTGAAACATACTATACACTTATTTTCGCGTAAACTAAAAAAACATTGTTTTAAACTATAACAAACATTCCCGTAAACTTTAAAACATTATATTCATTTCTTAGTGTTTTAAAAAATTGATTTTAGTACAATATTTGTTTAAAAAAATTTATTATTTCAAACTAAAATTTATTATTTCTTAATTTTTTATTTCACTTCACTTTATTTCTTAGTTTTATAATTCATTCAACTATTTAAATATTATATTAACTAAATTTGAAATTTTAAAACATAATTTACAATTCATTTAACTATTTAAAATTTGAACCGATTTTGTAAACTTAAATTTGAAGTTTGCACTAATTTTAATCAATAATTATATATTAATTTTTGCACTTATTTTAATCAATAACTATACACTAATTTTAAAACATATTTTACAATTCGTTTAACTATCTAGCAGCATATTAATCAATAATTATATACTAATTTTTGCATAAATTATAACAAACATTGTTTTAAACTATACTAAACATTCGTGTAAACTTATCAATAAGCATATTAATTAATAATTATACACTAATTTTTGGATTTTAAATCAACCTTACTTTTTGGTGCGAAAGAATAAAAAGTTTTCAGGTTCGCGGGTTTTTGATCTGTGCACAAATTTGCGTCGACTAGTGACGGCTAATGTCAGCCACTTATTCTAGTCGTCGAGGCTGACGCAAAAGGCTAGCGTCGATTTTAGTAGGATATTTGTTTCAAAAAATTATTATTTCAAACCAAAATTTATTATTTCTTAATTATTATTTCACTTCACTTCATTTCTTAATTTTATAATTCATTCAACTATTTAAATATTTTATTAACTAAATTTGAATTTTTAAAATATATTTTACAATTCATTTAACTATTTAAATTTCTAACACCGATTTTGTAAACTAAAATTTGAAGTTTGCACTTATAATAAATTAAAATAAATTTATTTTATACAACTACTAACACTTATAATTAACACACGCTAATTAGTTATAAAATATTACTTATGTTTGTACCAATTTAGTAGCATATTAATCAATAATTATACACTAATTTTCGCGTAAACTATAACAAACATTCACGTAAACTTATCAATAAGCATATTAATCAATAATTATACACTAATTGTTGGATTTTAAATCAACTTTAATTTTTAATTACAGATTAAACAATTAAACCACTAATCAACTAATACACTGTTATCATCAACTAATACGCAATAATCATCAATTTCAAACCCATAATCAACTAATTTTCAAAAATAGAGTTTTAATTGTATCCCTAAATCAACTAATACATTATTATCATCAAGTAATATGGAATAATCATCAATTTCTAACCCATAATCAACCAATTTTCGAAATTAGGGTTTTAATCATACCCAGATTAAGCTGAAATTGGAGAGGAAGGAGATACCGACGAGCTTTGGAGGGTTTAGATGTTCGAGGCGGCTGGAGGCGGTTGGCGGTGTTTGACGTGGGTAGGCGTGGTGGAAAAAATATGTGTGTCATTTTATTTTTTGGTGGGAAATGATAATGTTTTCCAGTTCACGGGTTTGATATGTATACTCAAAGTGTGCGTCGGCTAGCAACGACTAGCGTTGACCACTTATTTTAGCCATCGCCAAAGGCTACCGCTATAGGCAACCTTTCTTGTAGTGTTAGCCTCAAGATGCATAGCTATCTATTAACCGCTCTATCCCCAGGATAAAACAGTCTTTGAAGTTTGGTCAATTTGGTGGTTGCACAACAGCAAATTATTCTGAATATATGACTTTCTAATTTAATTGCTTGTATAGTTTCTTAAATAAAGAAAAATACAGAAGACAAAGAAGAAGAAAGAAAAATTGTCTGTTATTCACATTTTCTCTTCTGCCTATTTATCGTTTAAATAGGCAGAATGGAAATTTTATGCGTTACTAAAGTGAAAGAATGTTAATGGATTTGAATATATTGTCATTTAAAACGAATTTTTGATACCATTAACTTTTGCAATGGCATAATAATAATGGCTCATGAATATATATTACCGTAATACATTTGCAACGACTCAATTATGAAAATGACTCATAAATATATGATCGTTATACATTTGCAACGGTTCAATTATAATAATGGCTCATAAATATATAACCATTAACCTATTTTTATTTATTTTTTAATTAATTCACTTTAAGTTTCAACATTCCCCCACTTGATTTATTAAAAAATAATTTCAAGCAATTTCTAAAAATATTGGATTGTGCATTAGCAAAAGCTATTTTTCGATTTGAACCTTTGCATAGTGAATAAGATTCAGTTTACTAGAGTGACTCATAGTCTAGAACTCTTTTCCTGACATCAAAACACACACAATATTTATAGAGTGCTATCAACTAAGCCCATGCATTTATGGCCATGCACATCTATCCCACTTTAGTGAATGCTGTAGGAATCTTGCCCTAAATTCCATAGGAAACAGCCACATTTCCACATCTACACAGATGAGTCTATCAAGAGTACTCCTGAAGGTAGGTACTCATCTCCATTTAGAGTATAGATCTCAGTAAAAGTTTCTATTAACTCATCCTCTAATCACTTCAGGAATACATGCTTCTAAGTATAAAATAGCATGTTCAACTCGTATCACTTTACAACTTGTTATTACCCATTGAACCTAGTTCTTGGGATCTAAAGTCATTAATTTGGGTTACCATTGTGCATGACTCAACAATCTAAGGGCAATAGTCTCATTCTTGTAGATGTAGAAAGGACTTTCTCTCTGTCCAGTCCTTCCGTCAAAGGATCCGTCAAATTCTCATCAGTGCGTACATGATCCACTTTTACAGATCCTGAAGAGATATACTCTCTTACAGTACCGTGTTTACAAATATTTTTTCATCTCTTACCGTTGTAATAACAGTTCTCAACTTTTGCAATAGCCGTAGTACTATCATAATGGATCGATATAGCTGGTATTGGTTTTTCCCATTAAGGGATCTCAGCTAGCAGATTTCTTAAGTAATATGCTTTTTCACTAGCATTAGTTAGTGCTATCATTTCTAAATCCATAGTGGATTGAGCCAAGATAGTCTGTTTCTTAGATTATCAAGTAACAGCTCCTTCTGCAATACTAAAAATATATCCACTGGTATATTTTCAATCGTCTGATAAAGTATTCCAATCTGCATCATTGTATCCTTCAAGGACATCGGGAAACTTCTGATAGTGTAATCAGAAGTTCATAGTTCTTTTAAGGTATCCCATGGCCCTTTCAATAGCATTCCAATCCTTTATATTAGGTCTTCTAGTAAACCTGCACAATAATCTCATGACATATGCAATGTCGGGTCTAGTACAATCAGTGGCATACTGAAGACCGCAGATGATGCTCACATATTCAGACTATCTTACACATTCACCAGTGTTATTAAATAGTTTTACTCTTGGATCATATGGTGTATTAGCAAGTTTACATTCAATACAATTATATTTCTTTAACATCTTCTCAATATAATGAGATTGATCCAAAGAAATTCTCTTTCCAGACTTAGTCATCTTAATATCAAGAATCACACTTTCTTCACCAAGTTCTTTCATATCAAAATTAGCACATAATATGGACTTAACAGATTTACAACATGAATATTTGAACCAAATAAAGTAAATCATCAACATATAAGCATATGACAGTGCAAATATTATTCTTGAATTTATAATAAATACACTTTTAACTTTCATTACTTTAAAATCATGTAAAATAATTAGATTGTCAAATTTTTTATACAATTGTTTTGGTGCCTGTTTAAGACCATATAGAGATTTATCTAATTTACAAACTTTATGCTCTTGACCAGGTATAACAAAACCTTCATGTTGGTCCATATAAATCTCTTCTTCTAATTAACTATTCGGAAAAGTAGTTTTTACATTCATTTGGTCAATTAGTAGATAATATAACGAAGCAAGAGAAATAAATACTTGAACTGATATTATTCTTGTAATAGTGAAAAAGTATTAAAGAAGTCGATATTTCCTTTTTGTCTAAATCCTTTAGCTATAAGACGAGCCTTATATTTATCAATTGTACCATCTGGTTTCAACTTCTTTTTAAGCATCCATTTACAACCTATAGTTTTACAACCTGGAGGTAAATCAACTAGATGTCAAGCTTTATCAGATTCAAGAGATTCCATTTCATCATTTATATCTTCTTGCAAGAGATCTGAATCTAAAGAAGACAGAGGTTATTTTAGATTAGCAGGGTCCTCTTCTAGTGCATAAGCATAATATTCTGGACCAAAATATTTAGCTATCCTAGCTCTTTTACTTATTCTAAGTTTGGATTCAATTTTCCGTATTATGTTCATTATTTCTGATTATTGGATTATTAGTGGTAGAAGTGCCCCCATTATTCCTAAGTTTAAATGGAAATTTATTTTCAAAGAAATCAAAATCATTTGACTCAATAATAACTCGTGCATTCAAATCGAAAACTCTATATGCTTTACTATTAAGGGAATAAACAACGAAAACACTCATATGCTCGACTTGTTAATTTAATTCTTTTAGCGTTAGGAATACGAATATACGCTAAGCAACCGCAAGTTTTAAAATAAGAAAAGTTGGGTTTATAATTTTTAAAAATATCAAAAGGTGGAATTTTTCTAGTGGATTTAGGAATTCTGTTTGAAATATAACAAACAGTTAATAAACAATTTCCCCTACCAGTGAGATACAGCACCCGAATTTAATAAAACAGCTACTACTAATTTGTTAAGAATCCTATTTTTTCTTTCAACTTTACCATTCATTTCAGGCGAATATGATGTAGTTCTCTCATGAATTATGCCATGTTATTTATAAAATTCAATGAGTAAGTTAGATTCATACTCTATTTGTGGATTTCTTAGTGTTTTTGGTGGAAACAACAAGCACCTCTTCTGTTTTCTGGCCTCCTCTTCAATACAAAGACGAATTATCAAACTCTTTAAGGAAAACTCCTTAGTCTTATACTTGAGATTATTTTTAAAATCTTTCCAACTAGGGAGTAATTTATCAATTAACATAACAACCTTAAAATGTTCATCTAAAGCCATATCTTCGAAGATGATCTCGTGCGCAATTTTCTAGAGCTCGTATGACCGTGCCTCCATAGATTTGTTATCTGTCATCTGAAACTTCAAATAGCGAATAACAACATATATTTTTGCTCCAGCTCCGTGGGTATCATATTTCTTTTAGAGCGCATCCCAAATCTCCTTTGTTGACTTGTTTGAGTTGTAGAAATTATATAGATCATCACTCAAGACATTAAGAATATAATTTTTGAAGAGGTAGTCATATTCAATACAGTCCTTCAAAGCCTTTTTCTGACCGTCCATTGCTTCTCCAAGCAGCGTTGGTTTTTCGATCATCGGCACATATGCCACCTTTTGCATGATCAGAAATGAACTACATCTTTTAGCGCCATCATTTGAAATGCAAGATTTCAAACCTGAACGGTGTAACAGATACAGTCAGAACCTCAAACATTGACATCGGGATTGCAAAGTTGTCAGTGATCGAAGCCACGAATCATCTTAAAATTGTTTTACCTCAATCTGAATCTGCAGCTTCTTTTTTCTCTTCTTTTCTGGCCTAGTCATGGACTAGATCGCTCTCTTTAAGACGATTCACGACTTAGCCTTAAGGTGCAAAGCCATCTATCAACCGCTCCGTCCCTAAGATAAAACAGCCTCCAAAATTTGGTCAATTTGTTGTTTGCATTAAAACAAATTATTTTGAATATAGCACTTTCTAATTTAATTACTTGTAAAGTTTCTTAAGGAGAGAAAAATGTAGAGGACAAAGAAGAAGAAAGAAAAATTGTCTGCTATTCACATTTTTTCTTCTGCCTGTCTATCGTTTAAATAGACACAATAGAAATTGTATGCATTACTGAAGTGAGGGAATGTTAATGGATTTGAATTTATTATCATTTAAAATGAATTTTTAATACCATTAATTTTTACAATGGTACAATAATAATGGCTCATGAATATATATTACTGTAATACATTTGCAACGACTCAATTATAATAATGACTTATAAATATATGACCGTTATACATTTACAATGGCTCAATTATGATAATGGTTCATAAATATATAACCATTAACCTATTTTTATTTATTTTTTAATTAGTTCACTTAAAGTTCCAAAATGCCCTATTTGAATAAATATAGATATCATAACAAATTATTTTCTTCCTCCTCCCAACGATATCTTTGTTGAATTCATCTGCGTGTACACCTGGGATTTAAGGTTCATATATCTAAAATGAAGCATCGTTTTTTCCTTTTCAATATAGTCAATTAGATTCATGAAATCAGTGATGAACACTAATGTTAACTATTTAATTAATAGGTAAAACAACTTCTTTTTTGAATCAACTCATATGCAGTGATGGAAATACACCTTCACACGACTGTATATAATGACTTCTATGCTTTGATTGATAATATTACAACCATCTTGCTAATGTTGTGTCCAATATGCACAATATAGCATGCTCTAAGCTCATTAGATTCATACAAATAATGGTTGCTACTGATTACATCCGTTGAGCTATGGATTGCTACTCATTAGATATATGAAATTTGTATGAATTGCTTAAATGTAACTTACATGTCGAAGTCATCATGAAGCACTTTTTTCCTAAGTAGTTAATTAAGAAGTCTTGTTACATTTGAACATAACAACATCAAATTTAACAAAAGGGAAACAGTGGCCTTTTGATGATATAATGATTTTATAGAATATATGCTCCACTAAGGTGGACAAATTATATGTAATCCTTCATTATCCTTGTTTGATATATGAAGTAAACTCATCTGGACCAAGACAGAAGAAGATCTTAGAATAGCGATTAATATTTTTAAGAAGCTAGATGCATTAGCCAGTTCATTTTATAATATTTGTAGGTGCACCACATCCTTCGTGTTAAATGTAGACCATCAAAAGTTTCTACATTTAATTCAAAATGGACTATGCAGTTTGCTTCAGCATTTGAAATTCACCATTAAATTCATTATATCTTCCACATTCACTGCATTCACTATCAAAATGGAGGCATAGTATTATATCTCCACTAGTGACTTAAACACTCTCCAAAAAGATGAGACACCAAGCATGTCTTTATTTTTTGTGTGAGTAAGCAATTAATTTGATATTAGTTCCAATATATTGTCCACCCTTCATCTTCAACAACTGAATTGAATATTTTTTAAGGATACAACATTTTCCATTTCATTAAGGTTATTATGCTAAATACAACAACAACTAAGTGTAGGGTATACCCTAACCCAAGAAATTTATGGCAAACTTTCGAAAATTATTACTTCTGCAACTATTACGTTGCTTTTAAAGATATTACATGCAAAATTATATTTTTTGATGTTGGATGGATGGAGAATAGTGGACTTAGATGATTTATAGAATATATATAGATAAATATAAGTGGTGAGTATAGGAACCAAAAGATGCTAACAAAATGAGTTGAATTCATGGAATATATGGGTAAATGCAAAATAATGTATACCTGAGAGAGTTCTCATTAGATGGGCGTATATATTGTGATTTCAAATACAAAGCAAGGTTAGTAGCAAAGGGGTATGTTCAGAAGAAAGGGGTAGAGTATGATGATATCTTTGCTCCAATTGTTAGGCATACTTCTATTCGTATTCTCTTGGCATTAGTTGCTCATTATGATATGGAACTTGACCAACTAGATGTCAAAACTGCGTTCTTGCATGGTGATCGGGATGAGGAGATTTATTTGAAGCAGTTAGAGGGGTTCATTGATAATAGCAGGCTAGATAACAAATCTCTATATGGACTTAAGCAGTCTCATAAACTATGGTATAAGAGATTTGATAAGTTTATGCTTTCATGGGGTTACTCTAGAAGCTTCAAAGACCAGTGTGTTTATTTCAGGAGGTGTGAGGTGATATGTTATATCTTTTGTTATATATTTATGATATGTTGATTACATTTCGAAGTATGATCAGAATTAAGGATTTGAAAGTGGTGCTCAATAAGGAGTTTGATATGAAGGATTTGGGGAAAGCACAAAGAATTTTGGTAATGGAAAGATTCAGAGATAGGAAGCAGAGAGAGTTGAGACTCACTCAGGTGTAGTACATCGAGAAGGTCCTCGCCCAATTTGGTACGGAGAAAGCTAAACCAGTTGTCACTCCATTAGGCTCTCATTTCAAGTTGTCGAAAGACTTATCTCCTTCATCGGATGAAGATAAAAGGCGTATGGCTAATATACCTTATTCTAGTGATGTTGGTAGTCTCATATTTGTTATGGTATGAAAGAGACAAGATCTAGCCCATGAGTGGGCATGATGAGTCGATATATGTCTAACCCAGGTAAGGAGCATTGGTAAGCAGTGAAGTGGATTCTAAGATATCTTTGTGGCACTTCTTCGGTTGGCTTGTTATATGGTGGAGTGGTTGGAGACATCTCTCTTAGAGGTTACTATGATTTGGATTATGCTGGGAGTAGAGACGCACGGAAGTCTGTGTCGGCATAGGCTCGATTTCATGGAGATCAAAGCTGCAATCTATAGTAGCTTTGTCGACTGCTAAGGCCGAGTTGATATCGATTTTGGAAGCAAGTTTGGCCAGATGTCTAACCATGTTCAGATGTTGCTCCCGAATCTTTTGTTAGACTTCTGACTCAGGTGGTTAGAAGTCTGACCCGCTGTTCGAGCTTTTCCCAAGTTTTAGCTATTTTGAATTATGAAGGACAGTTTTGGACTTTTGGTGCTTGATTCTTCTTCATTGATGGTACGGATTTTTTTAACGTGATCTGATAACTAGAGTGATTAGTGCATCTATAACTAACCTCCTAATCATTTTCCTAATCAAGAGATTAGAGAATCAATTTTATTTCCGATAATTGTAATTAATAGAAACCCTAGCTAAATCAAATTGGGGGTTTTCTATTTCGAGTGCTCTATTTTGTAATCTCTATAATCGAGTGTATGATTAGGGAGAGTCTTCACATCTTGTAACTCTCTAATCATAGAATTGGCTTGTAATCTCTAGTGATTGAATAAAAGGGGTTGTTGAGTCTCCATGGACATAGGGTACTTATATCCGAACCACATTAAATATTTTGTGTCTCTTATTTCTATTATTTTGTTTATGTGATTGCATTATTGAATTTGAGTTGCATTGGTTTCCAAATAGGAAATACTAGATCCTGCTCATAAATTGCTTCCGCTCAATCTGATTTTGTCACAACAGTTTGGTATCAAAGCTAGTGTTATTGTTCCTTTTGGGTATTAATGGCTACTTCTGAAAAGTCTATTGGTAGATCTGATGTCAATATAGAGTTACACGTTTTGACAAAAAAAGGAGATTTCGGTATTTGGAAGATGAAGATAGAGGCATTGAAGAAGGAGAAGATTTTTAGCGTTGTTTCTACGCCTGAGAAATTGAAAGACACTGAAGCGGATGTTTTGGAGAAGATGGAAGATGAAGCCCTTACAACTCTCTAATTAAGTCTTTCAAATGAAGTTTTTTGAAAGTTCTCTCAAAAGAAGACAGCGAAGGAATTATAGGATGCATTATCAGATGCATATCAAGACAAGTCTCTCACCAATCGGATTATTCTTCAGCAGCAACTCTACTTATTTAAGATGAAGCCTGGAGTCGATCTTATATAGCATGTAGATGCTTTGACCACTTTGATTATGAACTTGAAGGCAGAAAAGTTGATATTACTGATGAGGCTTAAGCAGTAATCCGCTAATGTTCCTTGCCAAAAGAGTATACTGCTTTTGTTAATTCCATGATATATGCTTGCAGTAAGATTAGTCTATCATATGTAAAGGCTGGTTTACATAATGAAGTGTTGAGAGGTAGATTGGCGAGCACTAGTTTGGGTAGTGATACGAAGGGCTTATCTGTTCAGAGGGGTAGAAGCCAAAGAGTGTCAAAGAATGGTGGAGGTCGAAGTAATTCAAGGTCTCAGTCTAGGGTGCCTAAGCGATGACTTGCCATTATTACAAGAAACATGGGTACTTTATAGCTCAATGTCCCAAGCTTGAAGGAAGAAGAAAAGACCCAAAGCAAGCTTCATCATCTACTGTAGAGAAATCAGATACAGAGAGTGATGCCAATGTATTTACAGCTTTTGGTTCTTCAGGGAATAGCAACTTATGGTAAATTTATTTTGTCGCATCATATCATATGACACCTGATAGGAATTGCTTTTTCACTTACTGTGAGATTGATGGAGGAGAAGTTCTAATGGGAAATGATGCTTCTTGCCGTATGGTTGGTGTTAGTAATGTGAATGTTAGGATGTTTGAAGGTGTTGTTCGTACTATTACTGATGTTAGGCATGTACCTGATTTGAGAAGGAGCTTGATTTATGTCATGGCTTTGAATTGGCTTGGATTGAAGATTGTAGTTGAGGGAGAGAAAATGAAGATATCGAAGGGTTCCATGATTGTTATGAAAGATGTGAGGGCTGAAAACCTTTATCTATCGAAGGGCACTACTGTAGTTGGTGAATCAGCTTCTGCTACTTTTGTTGATTTAGATTCTTCTAGATTGTGGCACTTGCAGATGGGTCACATCGGCAAACACAGTCTGGATGAGTTGAGAAAGCGAGGTTTGATTGATGGAGTTCAGCATTCAAAGCTTGGCTTTTGTGAAGATTTCTTTTGGTACCGGAAAGTACAAAGAAAAGGCTGTCTTGGAGTATGTTCACACTGATGTGTGGGTCCCTCCCCTTGTCCATCCTTAGGTGGAGCCAGGTATTTCATTTCATTTATAGATGATTTCTCTCATAAAGTATGGGTATACTTCTTACAGTCAAAGAATGAAACCTTTGCTAGGTTTCGAAAGTGGAAATCTATGGTTGAGAAGCGGTTAGGGAAGAAGTTGAAAGTTCTCCATTCGGATAATGACGATGAATTTGTATCATAGGAATTCATCGATTCTTGTAAGTCCGAAGGCATTAAGTGGCATTACACTACACCAAGCAACCCTCCGTCCAATGGAGTTGCTAAAAGAATGAATCGGGCATTATTGGAGAGAACTCATTGCCTCAAATTGACAGCCAAGTTGAAGAAGAGATTTTGGGCTGAAGCTTTATCCATGGTGGCTTTCCTCATTAACAACACACCTTCTACTGCCATAGATATGAAAATCCCTGAGGAAGTATGGAAAGGAGAGCCTGTTAGCTATTCATTTCTCAGAGTGTTTGGTTTCTCAACTTATGTACATGAGAGTAAGGAAAAGCAGGAGCCTAGAGCTCGCAAGTGTATTTTTCTTGGTAGGAGTGAAGGGATATAAGCTGTGGTGACATATTAGCAAGAAGATCATTATCAACAGGCATGTTACTTTTGATGAGAAGGCTATGTTGAAAGCGGAGCCTTCCTTATCTGATGACAATGTGAGGATAGATGTAGAATACCAAACACAAGGCAAGTCATCTTTAGATTCTTTCCATAAAGGTTCAAATGGTGTTCCCGATGGCACCGTGGTTGATAAGGATAGTACAGTTAGTATAGAGGATCAGACTCAAGGTCGAGCTCATTCAGAGACTAGGCCTATGAGACAGAGAAGGAAGCCTAAACGGCTTGATGAGTTTGTTGGTTTGAGTATCGAAGACATTGATTTCGATGACATGGCAACATATGCATTGAGTGTTGTCCATGATGAGCCTAGTGATTATAGAGAAACTATCTCATCAGTTGACAGTTTCAGTAGGTTAGTTTCTATGGAGGAGGAGATTGAATCATTATAGGAGGAGACCGAACCATTATAGGAAAATCATACTTGGGATCTAGTGCCTCTTCCGACCGACAAGAGAGCTATTGGATGTTAGTGGTTCTATAGAGTGAAATATGGCAGCAATGGTGACTTCAGATAAAAATCAAGGTTAGTAGCAAAGGGGTATGTTCAGAAGAAAGGGGTAGAGTATAATGATATCTTTGCTCCAGTTGTTAGGCATACTTCCATTCGTATTCTCTTAGTATTAGTTGCTCATTATGATATGGAACTTGAGCAACCAGATGTCAAAAAAGCGTTCTTGCATGGTGATCTAGATGAGGAGATTTATTTTAAGCAACCGAAGGGGTTCATTGATAATGGCAAGCCAAATTATGTTTGTAAACTTAACAAATCTCTACATGGACTAAATCAGTCTCCTAGATTATGGTATAAGAGATTTGATAAGTTTATGCTTTCACAAGGATGCTCCAGAAACTTCAAAGAGCAGTGTGTTTATTTTGGGAGGTGTGATGGTGATATGATATATCTTTTGTTATATGTTGATGATATCTTGATTGCATCTCGAAGTACGGTCAGAATTAAGGAGTTGAAAGCGGAGTTCGGTAAGGAATTTGATATGAAGGATTTGGGGACAACATAAAGAAATTTATAAATGGAGATATTCAGAGATAGGAGGCGGAGAGAGTTGAGACTCACTCAAGCACAGTACATCGAGTAGGTCCTCGCTCGATTTGGTATGGAGAAAGCTAAACCGGTTGGCACTCCATTAGGCTCTCATTTCAAGTTGCCAAAAGACTTATCTTCTTCATCGGATGAAGATAAAAGGCATATGGCTGATATACCTTATTCTAGTGATGTTGGATGCTATGGTATGCATGAGACAAGATTTGGCCCATGCAGTGGGCGTCATGAGTGGATATATGTATAACCCATGTAAGGAAAATTGGTAAGCAGTGAAGTGGATTCTTAGATATCTTTGTAGCACTTCTTCGGTTGGCTTGTTATATGATGGAGTGTATGGAGACACCTCTCTTAAAGGCTACTATGATTCAGATTATGTTGGGGATAAAGACGCACGGAAGTCTGTGTCGGGCTATGTTTTTACACTTGGCATAGGTTCGATTTCATGGAGATCAAAACCGCAATCTATAGTAGCTTTGTCGACTATCAAGGCTAAGTTGATATCGATTGTAGAAGCGACTAAGGAGGGATTGTATTTACTTCAGTTATTAGATGATCTTTTGATGGTGTAGCGGACAGTAGAGCTATTTTCCGATGGTCAAAGCATGATTCATATTGTAGAGAATCAGGCCTATAGTTCTTGGACGAAGCACATTGATGTTAGAGGATTCTTTCTTATGCTTGAGGAAGAACGAAGTAAGATCAAGTTGGTGAAGGTGAGTACTTTGGATAACCCCTCAGATATGATGATGAAGTCACTTCTTAAGGACAAGTTTGAGCATTTCTCAAACTTGATCCATTTGATTTCAGTTGCTCGAGCGTCGTGGGGTGCAAGACCCAATAACCCCATTGTTGATTGATGATGAGACCTACATATTTTGAATCGAGTGGAGTGTTGTTTTATGCAATTCAAATATATGTTGATCAGTGTTCAGATTGAAGCTATGGTGTATAGCTTCGTATTGGAGGAGTCAGGGAGTCGATTAGAGGAAGTGAGATCAAAAGAAGTCGAAATGAAGGAGTGTGCTGCCTACAGGAGATCAGACGTCTAACCCAACATTTTAGATGTCTGACATGCTTCAACAAAAGTTCTCGAAAAGTCTACCAGATGTCTGGCAATTTGGCTAAACGTCTGAGCCTGTTTAGATATTACCCCTGAATCTTTTGTCAGACGTCTGACCCGGGTGGGTATACATCTAACTCGCTATTTCAAGCTTTTCCTAAGTTTTAGCTGTTTCGAATTATAAAGGGCAGTTTTGGACTTTCGATGCTTGATTCTTCTTCATTGACGGTACAAATTCTTTTGACGTGATTGGATGGCCTAGATTGATTAATGCATCTATAAATAGCCTCTTAATTATCTTCCTAATCAAGAGATTAGAGGATCAATCATATTTCCAATAACTGTGATCAATAGAAACATTAGCTAAATCAAATTGGTGGTTTTCTATTTCGGGTGCTCTATTTTGTAATCTCTTCAATTGAGTATATGATTAGAGAGAGTCTCCACATTTGTAACTCTCTAATCATAGGATTGACTTGTAATCTCTGGTGATCGAATAAAAGGGATTGTTGGGTCTCCATGGCCGTAGGATACTTATATCCAAACCACGTTAAATCTTTTGTGTCTCTTAATTCTGTTATTTTATTTATGTAATTGCATAATTGAATTTGAGTTGCATTGGTATCCAAATAGGCAATACTAGATCCTGATCATAAATCGCTTCTGCTCAATCCGATTTTATCACAACACCTACAAGGTAATACGTACCGAGATGCAGGTGTGAAATTATTTTAACTTCTTCAATAACATGATTAATTCTCTAATATCATGTGTACAACCTTTTCAACCAGATTTTACAAAAATGTTTAATCAAACTCAACAGTGGCAAGAATACTTTGTATTTGGAAACCCTTTTCTATCTATAAATGTCAGTAATTACTCTTTACCAGCAATATGTGTTATATGTATAACTTCAATTGCATTTCAGAAAAAGAGGTAGTAACGTATACCGTACTTAATTTTATTAGGAACCACATTGAGAAAAGAGGTAGTAACGTGTTGGTGCGGCGTCGGTAAATTCAATTTCGTCATTTTAAAATAGCGTCGGTATGAAATAGGCATGGCATCGCCCAAGCGTTGATAAATATGTATTTGACATTTTAGCATAACGTTGGTAAGTCATCGGCATGGTAATGGAATAATTTTGGTAAATAATTTAATATGGTGTCGGCAGGCATTGTCCAAACATCGGTAAATATGTTTTTGACATTTTAGCATAGCGTCGATAAGGCGTCGGCAGGGCCCCACTATGACGTCGGTAAATTTTTTGTATGTTGGTGTCCATGAGTAGTCGTCGCGACGTCGTTGAAATAATATCTGTAAATTGACATCGGTATGTCATTTATAATTTGACCTAATTATTTGTCAGCAAAGTGGCCAATGAAAGTCGTTGGGATCGCGTCAAAAAAATTTCGTCGAACATTTTACCGACATAGCATGGCTTCGATGCAGCGTCGAAAATAGATTTACCAATAGAACACCATATCCACCATAATGTGATTGGTAACTAGCATTTTTTAGTGTGTATAAACCTTTATATCATCATTAATTTTTCTTTGTGTATAACATAACTAGCATCTGCTACCTTCATCCATTGAGCTGTATCTTAATGCTCATCTAAGTAAAGGCAAAACAACATTAATATTAATGCATTACATCAGAATGCATGGTGGTGATGAATAGAACAACAAAAAACAACAACTTTACTCACATAAATAAGGTTATGTCGTGTTGTAAAATGTTAATTTTTACAAGGCGTTCTCAATTATCATCTAAACTATTTTCTATTAATTCTTTGATTGATCTCTATGTGCAAAACAATAGCTATTACCATTAGAACACTCTTCTCTTCATACAGCAACAAAGCTATTTATCTTTGTAAAATAATATTTTTTCTTACTTTTATGTTTTTTTCCTTTTTTTTAAAATTTGAGTAAATTCCCACAAAGATACGTAGTGATCAAATATTTAACCCTCAGTCTTACATTTGAATGTCGCATGTCCTAACCAGCTGACTACCCCTATAGGCAGCACGTTCTTAGTTATCATTTAAACTATTTAGCATAAATTCTTTGATTAATTTTACTGCTCTGTTAGGCAGCTAAAAGTAGAATATATGAATATTCAACCATATGTTCATTGATATCACCAGCCTGATTATAAACAAAGTCATATGTATTGTAAAATACATAAAATTTTCTATTTCGAAAAAAACAATAAATCCTAAGTTTCATCTGTAAATCCATGAATGAAGAACTTTTATTTAAGAATGTGAACTTTCCAACAACATGGTCATAATAAATGGTAGATATACTGCATATGTAGAAAAAAAATTGAATACTGAGGTAGAATTTGCCAATTACTTTTACTTACGTCGATCTTTTAGATCAGGTCTCGCTTCATTGTAATATAATTGTCTATTTTTTCTCTGTTATGCCATATAAGATTGAGTCAACCATATATCATTAACTGTCTTATATTATAAACTTTATACATGACGTTTGTCCGAAAAATTTGTATAGACACATTTCTGCAAAGAGGTGGCCAGGATCACACCTGAATTTGTTTAAATTTTCAACATATTTTAGGTCCCACAGATTGAATAATAAGTCATCAATTTGTTTATTTCCCCAAACTAGTTCAAATAAAATCTTCAAGTATGTGTGTGTGTGGGCGCACTTCTTTTTTACACATACAGTCAATATAATGCAGTTGTTAGTTAAGAAGTATGCTTTTAGAATAATTAGTCATCATTTGCATATTTAAGGTGTCCTTGTCCGGACGGATAATTACGTGTTTTATAAATTACCTAGATGTTTGACCTGCAACTATCTATGAAACAGTCCAAGAAACATCCAAGTATCACTAACAAATTGAACTCCTATAAAATGGTTGCACATTCAGCCATTTTATCATAGGAATACTTTACCACTACTAAAACTCACTATAAAAAGGATATGTGAGCTCAATTAAAACCTTTGGCATGTTTTTTATAGCGTTCTTCTCCCTAGACTTATACAATATGCACATGCTGAAGTATTAGCTCCTTCTTCTATGAAGATTGATATTGCATCATTAGTTCAAGGGATAGCTTATGTATTGATGCATGTAGCTTTGCTTGTTACTTATCTTTTTCATTAAGTATTGCCATGAAATGATTTGTTGTACTTAGTTTGGTTAAGATTTGCATAATTTTGGCAAGTTTACATAGTCATAATGTATTCTTTTGTGGTTCCTTAAATAATTCTTTCACGTTTTAACTATATATATTAGGGGTTTGTGTATATACTATATAGTATGCTACTACTAATATTATTATTGTGTTCAGACTTTAGATTCATCATTGTTCATTACATATGTGATCACTACTAAGTAACACCTCAATATATATAATAATTGAATCCATAACGATATCCAATAGAAAGTTAGAAGTAGCTCTCTAAGGACATTTCCAGTAGCTTCAGCCCTGAATATTGAAGGCTGAAGGGGTAAGAAAGTGTCTTTTGGTCGAAGGGGCCTATTTTATAATCTATTTATCTTTTAGGTTCCGTTGTTATACATTTATAAATTGATGCCCCCTACTTAATAAAAGTACTTTAATTCCCTTTTGGTAATTTGATAATTATAGCAATGGTTAATTTAAAATGAATCAACTTATTATGTTAAGAATATATTTTTACATTTAAAAAATAAACTAAAATCATCTGTCATATTTCATAAAAAAAATCATTTTTTTACATTAGTTATACATCAAAATCGATAAACATATGTATCATTATAATTTTATGCATACGTAAGAATCCTTTTGATAGTTTGATGATTATGACAATCCTTAATTTGAAACAAATTCACTTATTGTGTTAAAAATAAATTTAAATCTATTGTCATATATCACTAATAATAATAATTTTTTCCATTAATTATACATTAAAATCGATAAATATACGTATCATCACAGTTATATGCATATATAAGAACCCTTTTTGATAGACTTAGCTCGAAATTTTATGCACTACAAAGATTACTCAAGACCTAATTAAACAAACAAGCTACTAAACTAAGACAAAAGGTTAAGGAGAAGTGGTTGACTGAGGGAGATGAATGCAAAAAATTCTTTTACACTAAAATGTCTCAAAGGAGAAACTATAATGACTTATTTAACCGTTTAACAAGGTCTCTACTGGAAATGTACAAGAATTGGAGGATAAAGCCATTACACACTTTACAGAGATATATAATGGAGACTACAACTAGCAAATACCTCATGTTCAAAGTAGAAGGTGCATATCCATTGAAGGTCCTACTATGCTGACAGTTGATATTACTGAAGGGGAACTGAAAAAATCCGATTTCTCGATCCATAACAATTCCAGTACTAGCCCTGACGACATAGGAGCAGCTTCCTTCAAAATGTACTGGGAGGACCTGAAAGACAATATGCTTAAAGCTTATCAAGAAGCATTTGACTCTGGTGAATTCATCCAAGAAATTAATCATACTTTTTTTAACACTTATTACTAAAGTGAATAAACCAGAACAAATAAATGAATATAGGCCTATTGCATGTTGTAATATCACATATAAAATTCTTAGCAAAATTATATGTATGAGACTAAACAAAGTGCTTCCAAACCTCCCAATGTCAGAGTGCGTTTATTAAAGGAAGATTTATATCAGAAAACTCTCTGCTGGCACATGAACTAGTGAGAGGCTTTAATAAACAAGGAGCTGACAGGGTATGTATGAAAATAGACTTGCATAAAGCTTATGACAGAGTTAATAAGAAATTTATTTTACATATGCTTCATGCCATGGGGGTACCGACTGAATTGTTAAAATTAGTTACCTATTGTATATATACCCCAACCTTCTCAGTGATTATCAATGGTTCACCTAAGTGATATATTCACTCTAACAGAGGAATTCGGCAGGGTGACCCTCTCTCCCCTTACTTATTAGCTGTGGCCATGGAATGGTTCTCTCTACAAATGGAATTGGCAAGTCATCAACTATTGATCAAGCCAGTTTACAACATACAACCTAAAATTACCCATATCATATATGTAGACGATCTATTAGTAGTTTTCAAAGCTAACTCTATGGCTATTGAAACAATCAAGGAGGTCTTTAAACTAATGAAGTCATTTGATGGTCTAAAGGTTAATGAGCTAAAAACTAAGTGTTCCATAAATAAATGTTGCAAACACAGAGCTAAAATCATTTCACAGCTTGGTATAATGGAGGGGGAGCTTCTAGTCAGGTATCTCAGTATTCCTCTATCAAATAATACTATCACTGATGCAGAAGGTGGAAAGTTAATAGATAGTATTAGAGAGAAATACAAGGCTATAGATCTAAATTATTATAATTTGTAGGAAGAGTTGAGCTTGTCCACTCAGTCATAACTTCTAAAGTCAGGTTCTAGTTACAAACTTTTCAAATCCCAGACTGTTCTATAGTAAAAATTAATGCAGTTTGTGCCAATTTCATTTGGAAAGGAGGTATACACAAGGTGAGTTACAAAGAATAATGCAGGTTAAAAAAGAAGGTGGTGTGGGTCTTAAAAATCTGTTTGAATTAAAAAAAGCTTATGGACTCAAACTAGCTTGGAAAATACTCGAATCAGATAATTTATGGGCAAGATGGATGAGAGCAAGGTATTTAAAAGAGAATTTTTGGACAATCAAGATAGATAACAATGCTTCAACAACCTGGAAGAATACACTAAGACATAGGGAGCAGTTGAAAAATCTTATAGAGAGACAGATAGCAAATGGAGAAATTACAAATTTGTGGAAAGATCCATGGATAAATAGCAGAAGTTTAATTGATAGAATGGGCAACCGATAGAAAAATAATGACTAGAAATTTCAAACAAGAAATCAAAGGCATTCCCTTATTCACTAGGATAAATAAAGATAAATGGGCATAGAGAAGCAACTACAAAGGATAGTTCAAGTTAAAAGATGCCTTGGAGGACTGTAGACATCAACACCCTAAAATTCTGTGGTACAATGTTATATGGAATCGCTCAAACAGTTCAAAAATGACGCACACAACATACAAGGCCATTAACTACCGACTGACAACCAAAGACAGACTTAAAAATTGGGGAATTGTAATAGGCGCAACATGCAAACTCTATACTGGAGAAATAGAAACTCACAATCATTTATTCTTTGAATGCAAACACAGTAAAAGAGTCTATGCCATTCAGAAATTAAAAAACTTGCAAACAGATGTAGTTAAAAGTCTCCAAGAAGAAGCAACATACCTGAACGACCGGACATATATCTCTAACTTGATGAAGGAAATCCGAAAAGTAGCTTGACAACTACTTTGTGGCACATTTGGCGTGAAAGGAACATACAAACTTTCGACAACAAACGAAAAGGAGAGTTAGAATTATCGGAACAAATTGCAAGAGATGTAACAATTATAATTAAAAGGATAAAACGACATAAAAATACCAGCTTAGAGGGACGAGAAAGACGACTACTGGAGTACTGGAATTGGAAGGTTGATCAGCAAGGAAATCAAGGAGCGACCTGGAAGCCGACATAGCTTGTGTAGAGTTGACCTAATGTAATTTGGGAATGTTCAGTTAGCTGTTGGAAGTATACTTTTAAGTAAAGTGAGCTCGTGTTTTTCTTTGCGGATGTACATTTTCAGCTTGGGCCGCATAGCCGAGTAATAATATCTTAACCAAATGTTTTGTAAAAAGACCCTTTTGATAGTTTGATGATTATGACAATGCTTAATTTGAAACAGATCAAATTATTACTTGAAGAAAATATTTTTACATTCAAAAAATTAAATTAAAATATGCCGTCATATTTCACAAAAAAAATCAATTTTTTCCATTAGTTATATACCAACATCGATAAAATATGTATCATTATAGTTATATGCGTACATAGGAATTTGGTTCATAGTATGATATGATATTTTGAAGTGCAAGCGTAGTTTTATATTCAAATCAAAATTATTTTTTACATGTCTCAAACCTGATACATATCGGTGTAAAGATGTATAAAGGTAGATAAATATTGGT
The DNA here is from genome assembly GCA_030737815.1 of Allium fistulosum. Taxonomy (NCBI): domain Eukaryota; kingdom Viridiplantae; phylum Streptophyta; class Magnoliopsida; order Asparagales; family Amaryllidaceae; genus Allium; species Allium fistulosum. Next base: position 582,845,634 of record CM060906.1, on the reverse strand, counting down.
ATCATAAATAAAAAATTGGTTTAACACAAATGATACACACACGCGCATCGTGTGTATGACTGTGTACATAAACATACTTGTATGCATATGTATGTGTGTATGTAAGTATCAAAACTGATAAATATTATTATTATACATGAAATTTTAGTTTCACGTATAGGATGTTATGTCAAATGACATTTTTAAGAATGAATATAGTTTTATATTCAAATCAAATCTATTTATTACTTGTCTCAAAATTGATATACATACATACATACATACATATATGTATGTATATGTATATGAATATATGTATTTATACATGTATATATATATATGTACATGAACGCATCTATATATACATGTATACATGTATATGTACATATATATACATGTATGGATACATACATACATATATACATATATGTATATATCTGTGTAATGTATCAAAACTGATAAATATCAGTATCAAAAATAAATTTTTGATTACTATACTATAAGTCATTCTAAAGTAGAGCACGATTTTGTATTGAAATAAGAATAAAAGAAACTTTTTGTTGTATATTTAGTAAAATCTTATAATCATTTAAAAAAATACAATGAAAAATCATATAATTTTTACGATAAGAAAAACTAAAACAAGATTTGATTACTTTTCAAACGATAAAGTAACAATATATTAGTCACTTTCAATGAAAATATGTTAAAAAGTTTAGTGAAGAAACATCATAATTAGTGGTTTGATTTAATTTAATTTAATTAATTGATAAAATATTTATGAAAATGGTATAAACCTCTATAGAGATTATTAAAAAAATGAGTTTTTTGTTAACATAGGACTTAAATTTAAAAAGCATGCCCTATTTTTAAATAAAATAAAAGCTTGACTTAAATTTTAGTTACCATGTGTTAGTATGCCATTCTCATAAATTTCCACGGGCAAGAAACCCGAACTGGCAGGCGCCTAGTGCTGGACGCTCATTTAATTGGCGCCTAGCATTGGACATCTATTAAATGGTGGTCTAGGTCTTAAAGATTATTTAATTACCGCAACTTGTGCTGTATTGAATTATTTTAATAAATCTAAGCGTTTATTAAATGAATATCTAAATCTAATAGTGGGCGCTCATTTAATGGACGTTCAGTTTCAATTCAGTTTTCTGAATTATAATATGAATATTACCCTTAATATTTAGTATGAATTACTTTGTTGGAAAGTGAACACTTAATAATTCAAGTGAATTGGTTCTTGTTGGAGATGCTCTAACAATGACATACAATAAGATTCTGTATGAGTCAAGTTGGAACGAGTAAAACAATTCAATACCAAGTTCATTGTAGTGTCCTCCTTCCGTCTTTAGTTGCTAAATAAATCATCTCCTAATGATGCAAAAATTTCAGTTATCTATCCAAACGGCTTTGATACCATCTTATATAACAACATAACATAGAATATGCACTAGCCTAAGAACTTTATAGCGGTTATTGGAAATTGTCAATTACAAACAATAATATTGCTTTGATCATGTTGCTTACAAATATATTAAATGTGCATGTTGATTTTTTTTCTTTTTTTTGTTGGATGCAGTCATGGAGACAAAAAAACCTAGATATGTCTATATATTTTGTGATAAACACAAAATAATACAATGTAAATCAAAGAGATTAGTGAACAGATGAATATATAATGGAAAAATCGTGACATTTAGAAATATTATGTAATAAAATATTAGTTATTTTCACAAAAAGTAACTTTAATAGTTTTCCAGTCACGTCTCTACTTTTCATATCAATAATTTACTAGACCGATTTAATTAACACGAGTGGATAAGATAAAACTAGTACAATGAGACATTGAGGATATGGGAATAGGATATCTTAATTCTTTTAGATGTTATACCAAGAAAGATTATGTCAAATCAACCATTTACCATAATCTTAATTAAACATTTTTGTATTAAACTTATTTAAGAGACACCATTTAAGATAGTTGAAATTGCTTAATTAGTTCAGGGCCGCCGATAGTAAATCCTTGAGGTCTCAAATAGTTATTCTCTTCACATGTATTTGAAGTCTTTTCAGCAAATAGCAAACTTTCGAGGAACGATATTTTTATTTCTTTTTCGCTTTTACGCCTAGATTTTGTTGTTATAAAAGAGTGAAAATTATAAAATTCCTAAAACAATTACAGGGAGTGATTAACAAAATTTGATTTTAAGTTTCAGTTCGTAGTAAGAGGTGGATCCTATTTTTCAACTTTTATTTTAAATCCCAATACTTTGTTTAAATTGACATTTTCAAACTAAAAAATTGATGCAGCGCGAGAAACGAATAAACGACTTACCATAAGTCGCTTCCCTGGAAGTCGCTTCCATAGGTCGCGAGGCAAAGAAATCCAAATCGCCATAAGTCTGAACGAAGCCCTAGGTCACGAACGACATACCTATGTCGCGAACGACGTACCAGTAAGTCGCAAGCAGTGCCAGACTTCCTTATGCCTCTTCACCTTAAGTCGCGAGTTTCCTCTGACGCGAATTCTTCCAGTAGATCGCGAGCTCTCTTGTGTCGTGAACTTCCTAGATCGCTATGCCACAAATTCCTTGAGTCGTGAACAAAATGAAGTTAGGTCGCTGCCGTGCTCCTCCTTAAGTCGCGAACGACTTTCTTTAAGTCGCGAATCTTCCTACGTCGCGAAATCCAGTAGGTCGCTGCCAATTCCTTAGGTCGTTCAAGATGTTAAGTCGCAAGTATTATGTCATATTTGTTAAGTCGTTTGTTTTTCTTAGGTCGTTGATGTATATTGTTTTTAAGCCGTATGTCGTTAAGCCGTTGGTTTTGTATGTCGTTTTTACTGAGTGATGTATTTGTTAAGTCGTTGTGTTGTAATTTGTATATTGTTAGGTCGTACGAGGTTAAGTCGTGTGTGTTGTATTTTCCCTATAAATAGGGACGTATTGTCATTTGTAAAGGTAGTTGAATTTTAAATAAAATTTGGTTTGTGCTTCTTGCCTCCATTAAAATTGGTAGTTGAGTGTTATCTCCTATCTCCACCTTCGGCATTCGAGTGCACTCGAATCAACGATTGTTGAAGTCAATTCACGGAATCAAGTGCGCTTGATCAATGTTCGAAGAATTGTAGATCTTCTCTCACGGCATCGTGCGCGATCAACGTGTCGAAGATTGCTAGAATCCGGTATCTTCGTGGTCAACAGATTTGGGCATTTGGGTATTCTTAAATTCACCAATTTATCATCGATTCACCGATTATTTCCGCTAATCATGTGAGATCCTGGACGGATTCGATTTACTTCGTCGAATTCGCTTCCTTGGCTGCATCATTTGGTATCGGAGCTAGATCGCAAGAAGTTTGCATCATTTCGAGAATTTGAAGTTTGGAGATCGAATTTGCATTTTTGAGAAGTTTGGTGTTCATCGTGTATCATTTTTCGTGAAGTGTTCGTGTTAGCAGTTTGAAGTTTGAATTTTTGAAGATTTGTTTAAAGTTCAATCATGCCAACGAGACGAGCTCAACGTCATCGCAATGTTGATGCCTTGTATGGAAGAGAAGATGCTGAACAAATGGAGCAACGAATTAGTGATAAATTCAATGAGAAGTTTGATGAGGGAATCGGTCGATTAGAGAGAATGATGCTTGAAATGAATCAAAGTAGAAGAAGGGTTTCACCTGAATCGAGCCATGGGGGAAATAGAGTTTCACCACATTCAGATCGGGAGAGAAGAGAAGATCATGATCGTAGAAATGTTGACGATCATGATAGGAATGTTGATGATCGTGATCGGAGGAATGTAGATCGAAGGGATTGGTGGTAGAAATGGTGGTGGTAGAGATGTTGGTGGTCATGATCGACATCGATATGCATCAGATTTTGATGAGGAGTTTGATGGTGGTAGTGTTCATGGTCGACATCGAAGCCAAGGAAGAAATCATTAAGAGTATGATCACAAATGGGAGTCCGGAATGAAAATTGAAATTCCAGAGTTTAAGGGTGGTATGCAGGCTGAAGAATTTCTAGATTGGTTATCTAATGTTGAGGAGATCTTTGATTTCAAGGAGGTTCCGGAAGATCGTCGAGTGAAGTTGGTTGCTAATAGGTTGAGAGGAAGAGCTATGACGTGGTGGCAGCAAACCAAACTTACACGAGAACGGATGGGGAAGTCGAAGATTGTTGCTTGGGAGAAAATGAAGAAGATGATGAAGGCTACATTCTTGCCTTACAATTATCAATCACTCATGTATCAGAGGTTGCAGAATCTGAGGCAAGGGACGAAGACTGTTAATGATTATGCTGATGAGTTTTATCAACTGATTGCTCGAAATGACATTATGGAGATGGAGGAACAATTGACTGCTAGGTTTGTTGGGGGGTTGAGGATCCAGATCCAGGATACGATAAATATGTTTGACCCTAGATATGTGGCTGAAGCGCACCAGAAGGCGTTGGCTTGGGAGAAGCAGGGAAGACGAGGAGGTGGTGTGTTTCCAAGTTCTAATACTCAGAGCAAGGGTGCTAGTGGGAGTTCCAATGTTTCTAAAGCTGTCAGTAAACCAGTTGTGAATGAAGTTGCAAAGGCAAAGGTCAACAACAGTTTCAAGTGTTATAATTTCCAAGAAGTGGGTCACAAGAGTAATGAATGCCCGAAACCGAAGAGGCGAGCTATGATTGCTGAAGTGGAAGGTGAGGATGTCTAGTCCAGTTGAGGAGGATGAACGGGATATCGCGTCGGGAGATGAAGGATGTAATCTAATGTTAAGGAGATCATGTTTGACACCGAAGCAGGAAGAAGAGGCTAGTTGGTTGAGGAGTAATATCTTTCAGTCGACATGCACTATACTGGGGAAGGTGTGTAAATTTGTGATTGACGCGGGAAGTTGTGACAATATCATTTCTACTGAAGCTGTGAGAAAGTTGAAGTTGAAGACGGAGAAGCATCCAAATCCTTACAAGTTAGCGTGGTTAAGGAAAGGAGGAGAGGTGAAGGTGGACAGGCGAGTTCATGTTCCATTTTCTATTGGGAAGAAGTATAAAGATGAGATCAGGTGTGATGTGGTGGAGATGGATGTTTGTCACTTGCTTTTGGGAAGACCATGGCAGTATGACCGAGCAGTGCAACATGATGGTTGAACCAATAGCTACAGCTTTATGTTTGAGGGTACTAAGATCATTTTAGTTCCGAAGAAGAGACAGCAAGGAGAGAGCAAGTCAGAAGAGATTGAGGAGCTAAAGACTTTGTTGACTTTGAAGGAGTTTGTTGAAGAAGTAGAGGAGAGTCCAGAGGTGTTCTTGTTGATTGGACATGAAGCTACTGAATCTGTTGAAGTTCCAGAGGAAGTAAAACCAGTGTTGGAAGAATTTATAGATGTGTTTCCTAAAGAGTTGCCAAAGGAGTTACCACCGTTGAGAGATATTCAGCATCAGATTGATCTTGTGCTAGTGGTGGCATTATCTCACAGGCCACATTATAGGATGAGTCCTAAGGAGCATGAGGAACTAAGAAGGCAGGTGGAGGAGTTGTTAGACCAAGGGTGTGTTCAGGAGAGCTTGAGTCCTTGTGCAGTGCCAGCCTTATTGGTACCGAAGAAGGATGGAACTTGGCGGATGTGTACGGACAGTCGGGCTCTAAACAAGATCACTGTGAGATACAGGTTTCCTATGCCGAGGTTCGATGATTTGATTGATCAGTTGAGTGGGGCTGTTGTGTTCTCAAAGATTGACTTGAAGAGTGGATACCATCAGATTCGTATTAGACCGGGTGATGAGTGGAAGACTGCTTTTAAAACTAGGAAAGGTCTATACGAATGGTTGGTTATGCCGTTTGGCTTGTCAAATGTTCCTAGTACTTTTATGAGAGTGATGAACCAGATTTTCAGACCATTTATTGGGAAGTTCATAGTAGTTTACTTTGACGATATTTTGATTTATAGTGGGAGTATGGAAGAGCATATCCAACATTTGCGAGAAGTGCTGTTGATTCTACGACAGGAGCAATTCTATGCAGCAACGAAGAAGTGCGTGTTCATGACGCACAATGTTTTGTTTCTGGGATATGTTCTATCGAAGGAGGGTATTCAAGTGGATGAAAGAAAAGTGGAAGCTGTCAGGAGTTGGCCACAACCCAAGACAATTACTGAAGTGAGGAGTTTTCATGGGTTGATATCTTTTTATCGAAGATTCATTCCTCATTTTAGCAGTGTGATGGCACCTGTAACCGATTGCATGAAAGGAAAGAAGTTCGTGTGGACAGAGGAAGCAGAGTTAGCTTTTGAGAAGATCAAGACACTTTTGACGACAGCACCCATTCTGGTACTGCTAGATTTTCAGATATTGTTCGAGTTACACACTGATGCTTCGAAGGTTGGGATTGGTGGAGTATTGAGCCAGAATGGAAGACCAGTTGCTTATTTCAGTGAGAAGTTATATGGAGCCAAGTTGAGATATAGCACTTATGACGTGGAGTTTTACGCAATTGTTCAAGTTGTGAAGCACTGGAGGTATTATCTGTTTCAGAAGGAGTTTGTTCTTTATACGGATCATGAAGCTTTGAAACATTTGCAAGGGCAGGACAAAATTTCAGCTAGACACGCTTCATGGGTCGCGTATCTGCATCAGTTTACTTTTGTTGTAAAGCACAAATCAGGGGTGACGAATCGTGTAGCTGATGCCTTGAGCAGGAGGAATCATTTGTTAACGACGATGAAGGTTGAAGTGACAGGGTTTGAACTATTGCCAGAGTTGTTTGAGGAAGATCCTTACTTTGCGAAGATTGTTGAGAAAGTCAAGGATAGGAGTACTGATGAGTTTGTGTTGGTAGATGGATTCTTATTCAAGGGGAATCGATTGTGCGTACTAGATTGCAGCTTGAGAATGAAAATTGTAAAAGAGTTGCATGAAGAAGGACATGTTGGTCGGGATCGCACATTGCAGTTGATTTCTCAGTCTTATTATTGGCCCTCGATGAAGCGGGAAGTTGAAAAGTTTGTTCGAAGATGTCATGTTTGTCAAGTTTCGAAAGGGACAGCTACAAATGCGGGTTTGTATATGCCTTTACCTGTTCCTACAAAACCGTGGGTTGATGTGAGCATGGATTTTGTGTTGGGCTTACCGAGGACTCAACGGGGAAATGACTCTATATATGTTGTGGTGGACCGTTTCTCGAAGATGGTACATTTTGTTGCTTGTAAGAAGACGGCAGATACAGTCCATGTGGCACAGTTGTTCTTTAGAGAGATCTATCGCTTGCATGGATTGCCAGAATCTATTATATCAGATAGAGACACTCGTTTTCTGAGTCATTTTTGGATGAGTCTATGGAGAATGGTCGAAACTAAGCTGAAATTCAGTAGTGTTTATCATCCACAGACGGATGGACAGACTGAAGTTGTAAACAGATCCCTAGGCAATCTATTGCGATGCCTTGTGGATGACAATTTGAAGAGTTGGGATTCGAAGTTATGTCAAGCTGAATTCGCACAAAACCATGCAGTTAATCGTAGCACTGGGTTCAGTCCATTCCAGGTTGTGTACTCAACAATTCCTAAAGGACCGTTGGATTTACTTGAAGTTCCGCAGCAGAAAGGAGTAATCAAAAGAGTTAATGATTTTGTGAATGAATTGCAAGAGTGTCACAAGGTTGTGCAGGAACGATTGCTTAAGGAGAATGAGAAATATAAGCAATCCGCAGATATTAAACGACGAAATGTGGAGTTCAAAGAAGGAGATTTCGTATATGCAGTATTGACTAAGGATCGATTTCCTGTGGGCACTTACAACAAACTAGCTGCTAGAAAGATTGGTCCTTTGGAAGTCGTGAAGAAGATTAATGAGAACGCATATCAGTTGAGATTGCCGGATCATATCCATACTACTGATGTTTTCAATGTCAAACACTTAATTCCGTATTATGGGGAGATGCTTGAAGAGGAGAGTGTGAATTTAGGGACGAATTCTTTTCAACCAGGGGATGATGATGCAGTGCGAGAAACGAATAAACGACTTACCATAAGTCGCTTCCCTGGAAGTCGCTTCCATAGGTCGCGAGGCAAAGAAATCCAAATCGCTACAAGTCTGAACGAAGCCCTAGGTCGCGAACGACATACCTATGTCGCGAACGACGTACCGGTAAGTCGCAAGCAGCGCCAGACTTCCTTATGCCGCTTCACCTTAAGTCGCGAGTTTCCTCTGACGCGAATTCTTCCAGTAGATCGCGAGCTCTCTTGTGTCGCGAACTTCCTAGATCGCTATGCCACAAATTCCTTGAGTCGCGAACAAAATGAAGTTAGGTCACTGCAGTGCTCCTCCTTAAGTCGCGAACGACTTTCTTTAAGTCGCGAATCTTCCTACGTCGCGAAATCCAGTAGGTCGCTGCCAATTCCTTAGGTCGTTCAAGATGTTAAGTCGTAAGTATTATGTCATATTTGTTAAGTCGTTTGTTTTTCTTAGGTCGTTGATGTATATTGTTTTTAAGCCGTATGTCGTTAAGCCGTTGGTTTTGTAAGTCGTTTGTACTAAGTGATGTATTTGTTAAGTCGTTGTGTTGTAATTTGTATATTGTTAGGTCGTACGAGGTTAAGTCGTGTGTGTTATATTTTCCCTATAAATAGGGACGTATTGTCATTTCACTACACCATAACAACCATTTCGTAACACTTATTTTTTTGAGTTGCCAACGCTTATTTGTGTTATAAATTAGTCACATCAATATGTGTTGCTAAGCTAAAAATGTGTGACCAAAAATACACATTAAAACATTTTTCATTCCTAACATATATATGCGTTGGGAAATCTGGTTAAATTGCAATTTCTAAAATGTTGCTAGGGCAAAAAAGTAAATCAGCCGCTTTTGTCATCCCTAACTCTACTCCTAACTTCTCAACGCTTGTTCCATTTCGGCCTCAACATCCGTAACCCTAATCTCAATTGCAATTTCGACTTTCGATTCCATTTCGGCCTCAACATCAGGCGAATCAATTTCGGACAAAACTTCAAGCTCTCGATTTCGCCATCGACTCCACGCGCTAGCTCTCGATTTCAGATGATTACTTCAGGTGATTCGATTTCAGATGATTACTTCAGATGATTACTTTAGGTGATCCATGGTCTAAGCTTTGGGCTTTTGAAGTATTAGCGAAGTTTTGTGCTCTTGGTAGCTGAAAATCGAACAGTGATCTAACAAAGTCGATCATAGTTTGTTTAGGTGACGATCCATGTGGCAGGGGCACTGGAAGGTATTGATATAGAACTATTTCGAGTATTACAATTTGAAGCATTCGTTGTTCACGTTGTGGTGCTTACTAAGAGGAGATGTAGGCTTTTGGATCATGTTCAGGTATATTTCATTGTTTATATCATAACGCAATAATATGCTGTGAACATTTCTTAGTCCTGGAGACATGCTTATCTGCTTATTGTGGGAAATTTTTATTTAGATGAAATGCTGCTAAATAAAGAATGGTAAGACAAACAAGTAATTTTAGTTGTATGATTATATTAATCTTACAGCGATAGACAAATCATAAAAAGGTGAAACTGAAAATGTAAAAAGTTTGATTTTGGAATACTTATCAAGTACCAGAATTTATCTTATCGTCATAATCAAGACTTACGTCACCACACCAAGATAGTTAGTGATCCATACATTCTTAATTCAGCCTTATTATTCAGTATAATGTACCGTAGAAAGATCTAGGAACTTTTATTATTTATTTTATCCCTACAATCAACTAGTTCTCCATTGTTCTAAAATCTGAACATGTTTTAATTTATTCAGTTTCATGTTCAATGTTTTAAAGAGGTTGTACTTATATTATTAAGAGTGAAGCTCCATTCCTATTTAGTTTTTCAGATCTCCTATAGTGGTAGCATTATAAATTAAACATAAATTACTATGCAGTTGTTCGTCTTTTCCAGTAAGTCTAGTTAGTGCTCGCATGTTTATTCCTATGTTAAATATGCTATACTGTCAAGAGTTTTTCTTCCAGTTTTATTTTATTGGTACTAATATAAAGAAAACACTATTTGGTAATTATGATTTATGAATGCAGTAAGTATGCATTATTGAAGGAACTGTAAACCGTACTATCTAGTGGTTAATTGTATGTATATTTTTGTGTGCAAGCTTTAGTAAAATTTTAATATATTGATTGGAACTATATTGCACGTATTTTGTTAACAAGTATGTTTTTCAGTATTATAAACTTTGAATACAAGTTAGAATGATGTATAAATTTTGTTTCAACTGTTCAACATATGGTTGAGTACTCAAATATAAATATGAAACCTGTTTTGGCCGATTACCAAAAATACAGCTTGAGCACGAAGCAACATAATACAGTAGATATTTATTTGTTTTTGCGTGGATATATATACACTTTGATTTAGAGACAGAGAACAAAAGATAGCCTTTTTTATACTTGATTCATTGACTTAACAATAAATATGCATGCTGTTCATTTGTATTAATTTGTATTACAGAGAACTGTTGGAAGACAAAGGTTCTAAAATCAGGAAAAGCAACACCAGTTTTGAGCTATACACCTGTACAAGATATCCGATACTTCCTTTGATTCTAGAAGACCTTAAGGTACACATTTTTTTTCATTGTACATGCTAACAAGATACATCAATATAGCTTATTATTTCCATATGATTGGGTTAATTATTGCGGATGCAATGTTGTTGGAAATGGGACAAGTGGGTTGATCTGACTGGGTACAAGTCGAAGAGTTATTAATTTTTTCTATATAAGTTTTCTAAAACTTTGTATGTGGCTACCTCTGATTTTCTCTCTAAATATTTTTCCCATTTACTTTTCTCCTGTAGCTCCACTGATTTGGATGCATGGCAACATGTTCTTTTTAATCACTTGATTCAACTTTTAATTGTTTTGCTAAACATTGCTAGCATTCACATTACGTGGACAAACGATGATGTTGTGACCAGATGCTATGACTTGAATATATGTTTTTCTCATATGAAAATAAATCAAATTTTAGTTTGTTTGCTTTACCAATAGTTAAACATGTTACCGAATTAATGCGACAATAGCTGAAAATTAGTTGTTATTCGGGGCTCTATTGCATATGGGTAATTTTGGCTAAACATTGACTTAGATTGTAATTTCATTCTTGCTTTTTGGATGAAATTTGAATTTTTAATAAACTGTTTAAGTTTTTGATTCATTTACGATATTCAGCATTTTTAATAAACTGTTTAAGTTTTTTAAAACCTCTTGATCATTAGACCTATTTTCTTTTTTAATCTATCGGTATACATGCCTTTATGAGTTATAAACAGTTTCAGATTTGGATAATGTTTGTCTTGTGTAATAGGCATAACCTGTTCATTGTTTCAGGCTTTATTCAACAGTTATTATTTTGTTTTTTTAAACTCTTTTAATATAGGAGTTCTATATAGTTTTATATTGTATAACATTGTAATTTGTTATTCTTTTGCTGTAGGGTTATATTAATTGCTGTGAATGTGTAATTTTAATATAAGTTTGCTTTTCTTGTTACTAATGAGTTCCATTTTTGGTATATTTGTCTCTAGTTCATGTCTTTGACTCATTTATGTTATTCAGCTTCTTTTTATAAATTGTTTCGGTTTTTTAAACTATTTTGTTCTTTAGACTTACTTCCTTTTTAATCTATTGATTTGCAGACCTTTAAAAGTTAAATGCAGTTCAGATTTAGATATTATTAGTTAAATGCAGTTCTGTTTACTCACATATGCGTGAAAATACTTATGTTAATTCTACCAACCCATGCTATTCTCCCCCTTGATTTATTAATACAGTGAGATTTCAATTTCGGTGCTGATGATATCACAAATTTCCGATGCATTAACATAGGACTTTTTATTACTTACTTATAGGTTCATTTTTAATTCTTAATTAGACTTATTTTCTTTTTTAATCTATTGATTTGGAGGCCTTTAAGAGCTATAAGCAGTTCAGTTATTGATATTATTAGTTTGTGCAATAAGTGTTACCGGTTCTCTGTTTCAGGCTTCTTAACAGTTGTTACTTTGATTTTTTATTTCTTTTGCTGTAGGTGTTATTATATTAGTTGAGTCTTTTATAACTCAAATTGAGTTAATATAATTTTTGTGTGGGTTTCATAATTGTTTGGTGGTAGGTTTCTTCTTATCTACTGCATTTTGTGTATGCGCCTTCTTGTTTACTGCATTTTGTTTAGGTTAGCTTGGTTTTTATATGCTTGAAACACGCTCTTGACATATAAGGAGTTGTAGTAGCTTTTTTATCACCTTCGCGTGACATTAGATGTGATAATATTTCCAACCTATGTTGTTCTCCCCTTTGTATTTTCGACACAGTTTGTCTCCAATTTATGAGCTGATGCCATCTCAAATTTCCAATGTAGTGACATAGAAACAATAGGAAAATATTTTATTGCTTCAATTGGATTAGCATAAAACCTGCTTCAAATTTAATGTTGTATTGTTTGGTTACTTAATAATGACAATAGTTTAAAGGATCAAGAGAAAATTACATGAAAAAATAGTTAGAGCACTTCAGACTTGTGCATGCCTGTATATATTGTAAAATCCCACTGGCTATCCACTTTGTGCACACTAAAAGTCTACAACATGGTGTTGTAATTAACCGTTGTCTATTCTTTTACATGGTCAATGATTTAATATGTAATCCATAAAAACAGAATGAATCATTTTTAGCCAACGGTTGATATAAACGGGGAAAATTGGGCCACATTTAATGATTTAATACCGCATAAAGGAATCAAATCATACATTAAATATATTAAGATTGTTTAATGATTTTGCATGTTAGACTGCTTGTTGGTTTGCTAAAGTGTGTTGGTACTGGTGAAGTGCCCTGTAGGAAAATGTTAAATATGTTCATTTTCTCTTGAATTACATTGCTTTTAGCATGCATCTTTTTTTTTTCAAAATTATAACATGAGTTTTCAATATTAATTATCAACTTAATTTAATGTTCAATTTAATTTTTATAAAGGAACTGCAAATTCAATTTAACGTGATATTAAATGCAGGCACTTCTAGAGGAAGCGGAAAAAAAGAGGAAGTTGGATGATAGTTCTAAGAGTGGAGTCGAAGATCTTGAAGATGACCCAATTGCGGAAGTTTTTAGTTCCGACACGAAGAAAAATTATTGTCGAGCAATTACTTCTATGTTATCAAATAGTTCCGACAGTTTTTCGTATTCGGTATTTGTAGAATTTCACTATGAAATTTACGTTGTCTTTTGTATTCCAATTTGACATTATTATGAAGTATTTGATTATGTATTGAATTAACCAACTTAATTATGTATTGTACTTGTTATGAAGTAGTTGACATTGTTATGAAGTAGTTGACTATGAAATTTATGTTGTTATTTGATCATGAATATTGTAAATTTTGGGTTCCTATTGAATGTAGTATAATAATGCTGTTAAAGCGTTATAAGCGTTGGCAATTAAAATATACCAACGCTTATAAGCGTCAGCATAGAAAATTAAACAATGTTGGATGGTTAATTTGCCAACGTTTATAAGCGTTGCTAAATAATATACACCAACGTTTATAAGCGTTGGCGAATACAACCTTCCAACGCTTATAAGCGTTGGGAAACTAAACTCGCCAACGCTTATAAGCGTTGGCAATAAATTGCGACGCCCCTACAGCGACGCTAATAAGCGTTGCTGAAACTGTTTGCGACAGTTATACTCGTTGGGAATCACCTGTTTTGGTGTAGTGTTTGTAAAGGTAGTTGAATTTTAAATAAAATTTGGTTTGTGCTTCTTGCCTCCATTAAAATTGGTAGTTGAGTGTTATCTCCTATCTCCACCTTCGGCATTCGAGTGCGCTCGAATCAACGATTGTTGAAGCCAATTCACGGAATCAAGTGCGCTTGATCAACGTTCGAAGAATTGTGGATCTTCTCTCACGGCATCGTGCGCGATCAACGTGTCGAAGATTGCTAGAATCCGGTATCTTCGTGATCAACGGATTTAGGCATTTGGGTATTCTTAAATTCACCAATTTATCATCGATTCACCGATTATTTCCGCTAATCGTGTGAGATCCTGGACGGATTCGATTTAAATCGTCGAATTTGCTTCCTTGGCTGCATCAAAAATGGAGAAGTCGGTGGTGTTACAATGATTTATTCTTTGTTGCCAAATCATTCATATCATTGTTTCATCCTTCAACGTCACTCACGACATATGCATCCTTGGTGGTGGAAATAGCAACAAAAATTAACATAAAAACAACTATTTGGACTAAGCACACATAATGGATAAGCATGCCTATATGTGGTCAATCTGATGGGGCTGTTTACTATTGGACTTTTATATAGTTATTCTTTGAATTTTGAGTTGCCTAAGAAACAAGCAACTATTCGCATTGAAGCTGCTATATATAAACACCACACATTCAATCATGCTATCGTCAAACAAAAAGTTCCAGCATCGTCAACACTTATAGTTCTACATAAATTTCTAACTTCGTCATTGGAACAATACGAGCTCAATGAAATTCTTTACCATGTTTGTAATAGCATTCTTTTTCTCTAGACTTCTTCAATTTGCTAATGTTCAAGAGTTAGCGCCTTCTCCAACGAAGAGTGATGTTGCATCAATAGATCAAGGAATAGCTTATGTATTAATGCTTGTTGCTTTGCTTGTTACCTATCTTGTTCATTGATTTTATTTATCTATTACAAAGATTCAATTTGTTTTTTTATTATGCTTTTATTTTGTAAGGCTGTCATAAATTTGTTCAATTGTTATATTTTGAATCTTTGCTGAATTTGTCTGCGTGTATACATAGGATGTAACTGTCATAAATCCAAGATGAAGCATCGCCTTTTTTTCTTTTTTGTCAACACAGTCGACTGGATTAATATAAAGTTAGTAATGATCGCTACTGTTAACAATTTAATTTATATTAACCATTGTCATGCTATTATTAGTAACAACCATTGTTTGTATGAATCTAACCAACTACATCAATTACAACACAAAATTTAAGGATTTCGATGAGCTTAGTGTTCTGTACTACTATGTATAACGGACACAAGATCAGCATGATGCCTTTAAAATCATCGATCAAAACATCAAAATCAGTATATACGGTCTCTTTAATTAAGGTGCATTCACTATTTCCATCGCATACTTGTTCTTTTACTGCGTATGAGTTGATTCTGAAAAGAATGGTGTTGTGGATAATACTGGTAAGGACCAAATAAATAAGGATGTTGTATGAATTGCTTAAATGCAACTTACATGTCCAAGCCACCATGAAGCCCTTTTTTCCCCAATATTTAATTGAGAACTCTTGTTACTTTTAAACATAACAACATCAGATTTATCAAAAGAAGGATTTTATAGAAGATAGGATCCACTTAGGTGGACAAATTGTATGTAATCCTTCACTGTATATTCTTGTTTGATATATGAAGTTAGCTCATCTGGATCAAGACAGAAGTAGATTTTAGAACAGCGAGTATTACTATTTTCAAGAAGATGCATTAGTCAGGTCATTTTGGAATATTTGTAGCTGCACCACATCCTTCATATTAAATAGACCATCAAGAGTTTTCTACGTAAAGCTTCAAAATGGACTACGCATGATTTGCTTTAGCGTTTGTCATTCACCATTAAATTCTTCAAATCTGCAACATTCACTGCATTAATTAGCTTCTGGAGGCATAGTATTATATCTCCACTAGTGACATAAACGCTCTCTAATAAGATGAGACACCAAGCATGTCTTTGACATTTTGTTGTTGGAGTAAGCAAGCAATATCAAGTCCATTATATTGTACAAAAGAAAAGAGGCTGACATGTAAAAGAGAATTGAAATATTTCTTTATTACACTCAATACTAGTTTGTTGATACATATCTCATTTATATAGTGTACAAAGATAACAGAAATGTAGAAATGTACAGCTGTATATATGAGTATTTCTATTACCCCTCAATTATATCTAGGGTTTCTTTTCCCTCTTTTCTTCCGCCGACATCCTCATTCTTCAGATCTGACTTCAATCTTGCAAAATTCTTAGATGATAAGGGTTTTTTGAGTATGTAAACTCTATTGATATGCAGCTGGTAGATGATTTATGCTCAATTTCCCTTTGATTACTTGCTCACGAACAAAATACAAGTCGATTTCAATGTGTTTTGTTCGCGAATGAAGCACCGGGTTAGCTGAGAGTGAGATGGTGCTTAGATTGTTACACTAGATTGTTGGCTTTCTCCTTGGTTGCATTCCAACTTCGCTGAGTAGAGATTCCTACCACATGATTTCTGCAGTGGTGCTTGCAACACTTCTGTACTCTGCTTACAATACTGGATTTTCACCCAAATATATATAGTATTCAGTTATTGATCAGCGATCATCTGGATCTGCTGCCTAATCGACATCTGAGTATCCTTAAATATCTAATATTTTGCATGCCTTTAGACAGATGCCTTGATTTATTGTATCTTTTAGATACCTCAAAATACATTTTACTGCTTTTCATTGTTCATTTAATGGTTTTTGCATGAACTTGCACACCTTGTTTGCACTAAATGTTATCCCAGGTCTAGTTATAGTGGCATAATGTAGAGCACCCACTATACTTCTGTATTGTTTTTCATTGGTTACGGATTCTTCTTTATTTTTGGATAAATGTAAATTACTGATCATAGGAGTATGCAGTGCTTTAGCTTGATCCATTTTTGCTTTGACCAGAATTTCTGATATGTATTTTCTTTGGCATAAAATTAGATCTGTTTCTGATCTTTTGATGACTTCTATTCCTAAAAATAGCTTAAATTTCCAAGATCTTTGATTGAAAATTCATTGTCTAAATGTTGAATACTGCTAATCTCACTATCATTACTTCCAGTGATTATAAAGTCATCCAAATACAAAAGTATGTATGTTGTTGCAATTATGTCTGCTTTTGTGTATAATGAATTGTCTGACTTGGTTGGTTTGTAGCCTACCTTGATTGAAGTAGTCTTTAATTCATCATTATATACCATTGGTGCTTGCTTAAGCCCATATATTGCTTTGTGTAGTCTGCATACCATCTCATTATTGCTGACTTGTCTTTATCCTTATGGCTGGTCCATATAGACTTCCTCTTATAGTTTACCATTCAGAAATGCATTGTTGACATCCAGTTGTTTAATTTTCCAACTGTTGTGCAGTGCTATAGTGAGTATAACTCTGATTGTTGTTGGTTTAACTACTGGTGAGAACGTTTCGTTGAAGTCAAATTTATATTGTTGTGTGTAGCCTTTTGCAACTAGTCCTGCTTTATATTTTGATATAGTACTATTAGAGTTTCTTTTACCTTATTAGTCTACTTGCAGCCAATGATGTTCTTGTTATTTGGTGTGGGCACAATGCTCCATGTATTGGTTTTCATTAGAGCTTTGTATTCCTCTTCCATGACCAGTCTCCATTTTTCATTCTTTACCACCTCTTCATATGTAGCTGGTTCATCATAAGTTATCACTACTGTGTATAATTTGGGTTTAAAAATTCCACTTTTGGCTTTTTTTTATCATATAGTGTTCATTTCTTGTAGGAACTTGTTCTTGACTGTGCCAGCCTCAATGAATTGTTGAGAACATGGTGGCTGAACTTCATCATGTTTTGAATCACCTTCATCACTGGAATTGTTTTGAGTGATGTGATTAGAATAGTTAGGAGGATCGGTTGCATTATGACCTGTTCCACTATTAGACATAGTGTGTTGTGGTCCTGAGTTTTCCTGAGCATTTCTACCATCCTTTTCACTGCTCCATTCAGAGTGTATAGGTATTGGGGGAATTGGAGTTATGCACCTTTTGAGTAGTTTTGATGTTTATATCTACAAAGGGAAACACAAGTTCATTAAACATAACATGCCTTGACAAAAATATCTTCCATGTGATGTCTAAGCATTTATATCCATTCTGATTGGTTGTGTAGCCTAGAAAAGTGTAGGGTGATGATTTGAAATTCAGCTTGTGTGCATTGTAAGGCCTCAAGTATGGAAAGCATAAGCATTCAAAGGCCTTCAAGTCTTGATAATCAAACCTTTTGTTGAGTAGCATCTCAATTGGGCTCTTGTACTACAGTACTTTGGTAGGTAGCCTATTGATCAGATACACACTGGTGGAGAAAGCATCCGACCAAAATTTGAGAGGTAAAGAAGCTTGTGCTAGTAAGGTTAATTCAGCCTCAACAATATGTATATGTTTTCTTTCAAAAAGTCCATTTTTCTCAAAGGTATGTGAACAATTTAATTATGTGCATTATGCCTTTCTTTTGAAAATATTCTTTGAGACGTTTGAATTTTGAACCCCCATCCTTTTGGATTGCTTCTAATTGTTGATTGTATTTCTTTTCTGCTTGGTTGATAAAATGCACTATTGCATTGTATGTCTCTGATTTTAACTTGAGGAAGTAAATCCAAGTGTATCTTGTGTAAGCATCAACAAATGAGATATAATAGTTGTATCCATAATATGAGTTTGTAAGTGCTGGTCCCCAAAGATCAATGGCAACAAGTTCTAATGGTTTGTTATAATTAGTGGTTGAATCGGAAAAACTTAGTTTGTTATTCTTGCCTATTTGACAGTAAGTACATATATATAGTAAGGACACATTTTCAAAAGAGATATCACTACTATTCAAGACTTCCTTTACAATGTCTACAGTAAGATGCCCTAATTTGCTATGCCATGCATTTAAAGCATTCTTAATCAAACCTGATTTGGACAGATTACACTAACTATCTTGATATTTTCCTTTCTGGAATTGACAACTTTGAATCTGTATAATCCTTTGTGTACTTCACCATGTAGAAGAACTTCATTACTCAATAAGTCTCTGATTAGATAGAAATTACGGTGAAATTCAAAACATACTTGGCTGTCACTAGAGAATTGGGATACACTCAAGAGGTTTTTCTTTATTTGGGAACTCTTAGAAAATTATTAAGATGAAGTTTCTTTTTCCCTTTAATACATGCAACTCCAATGTGACTGATATTTACCGAGTCTCCATTACCCAAATGGATTAACTAATTACCTCTGTATTCTTTGGTTCCAATGTTTAGATTCTAAAGATTGTTGGTGAGATGATTTGTGGCCCCTAAGTCTGGATACCATGTTTCATTCTGAATATCATCAGGTTTGGCTAGTTCATCAAAGGTATAGTGGATGGTTCTTGAACTTTCTGCTTGATTTATTGAATCTTGGTTCAGTTGAGCCATATTCACATTTGAGTTGTAGTGTTTTTGATGATTTGTGCTCTACTAAGTTTGGGTAAAATTTATGTCAAACCTAAAATAACATTGCTTGCCGTATGACCAAAATTTTCACAAATGTGACATCTAAGTCTATTACTGTTGTATCTTCCCTTCCTCTGGATCTATTTGATGAATTTCCTCTTACTGTAATATTCTTGACTATCCATTTAATCATTCCTTTTGTTGTTGCTCCTTTCTTGATTCTTAAACTTGTAGTTAGTTGCACAATTAACTGAAAAATCAGAATTAGTTATTTCTTTTGCTATATTCTACCTTCATGTGCAAGTAAAGTTGCATAAACATACTGCATATTTGGTGCGGTTTCTTTTGAGGAAATAACAGCAACTAATGCTTCATAATCTTCATCTAGGTCATTTATTATAGTGAGTATTTGCTCAGTTTCTCAGACTTTATGTCCTGCTGCATCAAGAAGATCGTAAAATGATTTAATCTTGGTTAATTACTCCTTCATATACAGATTTTCTTTCTTTAAATTAGGCATATGTCTTTTGTAATACATGATTTTTGCTGCTGATTGAGAACTGAATATTTGTTCTACAGTAGTCTAGATCTCATGTGCAATCTTACACCCAACTAGTTGTGGAAAACGATTGGTACTATAGCCATGATGATAATAAATTGTCTTGTCTTTAGTAGTTTGTATATTCCTTGTTACTGATCAGTCTTCCTTGTTGAAGTTTTTGATTAATTGATGCAAAAGAATGAATATAATTTGTAGAGAAGAAATCTTGGATTTGTATTGATATTGAAATTATACAGAGAATTATATTTACAATGTACACACGAGAGCAATTTATAAGCAATATACATGGGCTTTAGCCTGCAGCCCAAACTGCTGAGAAAAAATAGAAAATAGAAAGAATGGCTCTGATTTGCTCTTGCATAATGAACGGTGGATATTCTTATGAGAAATTGTCTTTTGGTATATGTACCGATAGCCGCATTTCACAATGCTTTATTTCCCCCCTTCAAACCCTAATCTGGTTTCTAGGGTTTGCGAGCGAGAGACGATACCAAAAAATTCTTCAATAAAAGATAAAATTACTTAATGATATCCATAAATTTCAGTCCCTTCTCTATTCCCATCGTCTTCTTTATCCACTTTGAGCTGTAATTGTGAGTCTCTTGAGAATTCGAAGGGTTTCGATTATCTAAATCGAAGTCAACCTGTCGATTCTGGTGCTGCGCCTTCTTGATTTGAAGAAAATTTAAGCTTTTGAAGTCAGACGAGACTTGATTCTCAACCACTCCGAGTTCAGATCTGAACTTGACAAAATTGTTTCTCGATAGTAGTTTGGTGAGTGTATCCGCCCTCTGGTAAGTAGCTGGTATGTGATTTACTTGTAAGTTTCCTTTTTGAACTTGATCTCGAATGAAGTGTAGATATATCTCTATATGTTTGGTTCTGGAGTGTAGTATAGGGTTTGCAATCATATATACGGTGCTTTGATTGTCACACCACACTGTTGATTTTATGCTTGAATCTAGTTTTAACTCTTTTAAGATGGACTGTAACCACATTGTTTCTGCCACTACACTTGCTACACTCCTGTATTCCACTTCAGTACTGGACCTTGAGATAGTAGTTTGTTTTTTTAAGCACCATGATATCAAGTTTTCTCCAATAAAAGTGTAGTACCCAGTGACAGATTTTCTATCATCTGGGTCTGTAGCCCAGTCAGTGTCAGCATACCCTGTTATATTGAGGTTGGTTCAAGCTTTAAGAGATAAGCCATGATTTAATGTCCCTTTTAAGTATCTGAGCACTCTCTTGACTGCCTTCCAGTGGATTCTGCATAAATTGAGAAAGTTTGTTAACACTGAATGCAATATCTGGTCGTGTTATAGTAGCATACTGCAATGCTTCTATAACACTTCTATATTATTTAACATTATTTATGGCTTCTCCTCTGCTTTTTGATAGATTCTGGTTGCTTATCATTGGTGTTGGCATGGGTTTAGCCTCTTCCATTTTTGTTTTTGCAAGAAGTTCTGATATGTATTTCTTCTGACATAGTATTATCTCAGAACTTATTGTCTTGTACACTTCAATTCCTAGAAAACAATTAAGATCCTCAAGGTCCTTAATTGAAAATTGTTTATCCAGATAGCAGATGATTTGATTAATTTCATCCTGATTGCTGCCTGTAATGATTAGATCATCAACATAGATTAGTATATAAATGGTTGATGACTCACTGATTTTAATAAACAAGGAAGAGTCTGATTTGGTAGACACGTATCCCATTGTCACTAAAGTGGATTTCAGTCTACCAAACCATACTCTTGGAGCATGTTTAAGGCCATATATTGTCTTGTTTAGTTTGCACACAAGACTTGTATTTTGCTCATAACCACGTGGTTGTTTCATATAAATTTCCTCTTCTAATATGCAATTCAAAAAGGCATTGTTGACATCAAGTTGTCTTATATTCCAACCTTTGTAAAGAGCTATGGTAAGAACAAGTCTAACAGTAGAGGGTTTGATCACTGGAGAAAAGGTCTCAATGAAATCAAATCCATACTGTTGAGTGTAGCACTTGGCTACAAGTCTTGCCTTGTACTTATTGATAGTACCATCTGGGTTTCTTTTTATCTTGTATGTCCATCTGCAGCCTACAACATTTTTATGTGCAGGTGGACATACAAGATCCCAAGTTTTATTATATAGGAGAGCATTAAACTCTTCATCCATGACTGCTCTCCATTTGTTGTCATTTGTAGCTTGTTCATATGTGATTGGTTCATCAGAGCTTGTGTTGACAATGTATATTTTTGGTTTGAAGATGCCACTTTAGCTCTGGTGATCATAGGATGACTTGGTCTGACAGAGGATTCAGTGTGAGGTAATTCTTCACTTCTTTCATTTAAGTTGTTCCTTGTATTGCTTAGTTGATCTTCCTCTCTTTCACATGCATTTTTGTCTGTTGATTGTGCAGGTGAGTGACTGGTATAACTAAGATCATCTGTCCAATCATGATTATGTTGAGCAGATACTATGGGAGTCTGATGATCATTAGTATTCCTCCTCATATCTGTTGAATCATTATGCTCAGAATATATGGGTAAATCAGGTATAGAGACATATGGATTATAAACTTTACCAGTTGTCTTGATTTCAGAATTTCTAAAAGGAAAAATATTTTCATTAAAAACAACATGTCTACTAATAAATATTCTTCTATTCTCATCAAGACACTTATATTCTTTCTGATTTGTTGCATATCCAAGGAAAGTGCATGGTTTTGATCTAAAATTTAACTTGTTACTGTTATATGGTCTTAAGTATGGAAAGCATAGACACCCAAAGGATTTTAAGCTATGGTAGTCTGGTTTTATCCCTTGTAATTTTTCTAAAGGACTTGTACCTTCTAAAATTCTGGTTGAAAGTCTATTAATAAGGTAGACTGCAGTGTTAAAGGCTTCAGGCTAGAATTTTAGAGGAAAATTTGCATGAGCTAACAAGCTAAACCCAGATTCAACTATGTGTCTGTGCTTTCTTTCAACTAAGCTATTTTGATCAGATGTGTAAGGACATGTAATTCTGTGAATTATTCCCTTATTTTTAAAATAATCTTTAAGAACTTTGTATTCAGTTCCACCATCTAATTGTATAAATTTTACTTGTGAATCTAGTTGTTTTTCAACCATTGTTATGAAATTTATCATAACTCTATGTGTTTCAGATTTATTTTTCAAAAAATATATCCAAGTGTATCTTGTGTGTGCATCAACAAATGATATATAATATTTATATCCATAATCTGAACACATTGGTGCTGGTCCCAAAGATCAGTAGCAATGAGTTCAAGGGGCTTAGAGTAACTGGTTTGAGAATCATTAAAGGGTAATTTGTGACTTTTTATCCATTTGACAGTAGGTGCATATATAAGGAAGAGAAACATCATCATATAGAATATTATTTTCAGAAAGAATTTGTTTGACAACTTTTACACTTGGATGACCAAGTTTGCAATGCCATAGATCAAATACATCACTGCTGTTTATCTTTTCACACTGATTACAACAGCTTTGTTCAGTTGTAGAGCTAGTACAATTGACAGATTTAAACCTATATAAACCCTTTTCTGCATTACCCTGTAACAAAACATCTTTAGTCAGTATGTCTCTAACAAGACAATAATTAGGATAAAATTCAAAGAATACTTTATTGTCATTAACAAATTGAGACACACTTGTAAGATTTTTCTTGATCTTTGGGACTCTTAATAAGTTGTGCAGAAATAATTGTTTCTTTCCTTTGATATAAGCACTTCTTATATGAGAAATTTTAATGCACTTACCATCTCCCATGCAAATTGACTGTTTACCTCTATACTCCTTGTTGCCAAGATTCAAATTATCAAGATTATTAGTTATGTGGTTTGCAGCTCTTGAGTCTGGATACCAGCACACATCTTGAATAGATTCTGTTTGACCACTTTCACTAGAGTTATGATCTTTGTTGTCTGTTTGGTTGCTTGAGCTTTCTTGTGCAACATTCACATTGTAGTTGCCACCTCTTTGATTATTGTTATTGTTGTTGTTTTGATTTGAATATCTAAAGTAGCATTTCACTACAGTGTGTCCTATCCTTTCACAGATTTGACACTTAAGTGTGTTGCTATTGTTATACATGCCTCTTCCCCTTTATCCATTAGTAGATCCTCCTCTTTGAGATGATTGGTCACTTCTGTTGTTGTTTTGATTTTTGTTTTTGATATTGGTGGTATAGTTGATAGCAAACTCTGATTCTTATGGCCTTTTGTTATCTATTCTTGCCTCATGAGCCTGTAGAATAGAGTGAACATCATCAACAGATGGTAAGATTTTGTGTGAGGCAATAACTGCAACCACAGCTTCATATTCATCACTCAAGCCATTTAAAATAGTCAAAATTTGTTCAGCATCTGATACTTTGTGCCCTGCAGCTTCAAGTAGATCACAGATTGTCTTAATCGTGTACAAGTACTCTCTCATTGAGTAGTTATCTTTCCTTATACTTTGCAGTTGCCTTTTGTGATACATGACCATGGTTACAGATTGGGTATTGAAAACCTTTTCTATGGTTGACCATATTTCATTTGCAGATTTGCAGCCAATGACATGTGATAACAGATTTGTGTTGATAGATGATAATAACCAAGAACATATGAGTCTGTCTTGTCTGTGATACTTGACATACTCCTCATTATTGATGATCTTGTTTTCTTCAACAGTTATACACTTTGGTGGGATTGGTATTGTTCCAAGAAGGAAACCCTCTAGCCCATATCCCTGAACTGCAGTTTCAACTTTGAGTTTGCATAGCAATTAATTGTTTTCATCGAGATGCACGGTGATTAACTGACTTTGTGGGCTTGTGACAGTCATGATGAGCTTCCATGTTGCCACTGCTTGCTGATCAGTGCTGGTATTGCCAGAGGTTGCTGATTGATCATCAGTCATGATGCAAAACTTTGAGATTGAAAGAAAACAAGAAGAGCTTCAGAACATATTCTTGATAAAGAAAATCAACAAAAAGAGGGTGATCTCAGGTATGATGCAGCCAGATCCTTGTGATGAAGATTTTCTAAAGGGTTTTGGCATGGCACACACCTTATTTTCAAATGATAAGTTGTTTTTCTGGTTTCTTGAATCTGTTTTTTGATGATTTTCTTGAAAAAAGTTTGATCTCAATGATATCATGTGCAACCAGTGTGAAAAGCTAGGCGTGTCACATGAATCTTGATCAAACTTATAACCCAAATGATGAAAAGCTTTCTGATGGGTTAATTGCTCTCCAAATGATGAAACTATTCTGATGGGGCAGCAGAAAATAAATAAGATGTTATGCTGCTAAGCCAAAAAACTCTGATACCATGTTAAAGTTTTTGATTAATTGATGCAGAAGAATGAATATAATTTGCAGAGAAGAAATCTTGGATTTGTATTGATATTGAAATTATACAGAGAATTATATTTGCAATGTACACACGAGAACAATTTATAAGCAATATACATGGGCTTTAGCCTGCAGCCCAAACTGCGGAGAAAAATTAGAAAAGAGAATGGCTCTAATTTGCTCTTGCATGATGAACGGTGGATATCCTTATGAGAAACTGTCTTTTGGTATATTACTGATTGCCGCATTTCACAATGCTTTATTTTTCATTGTTTTCAGTCGTTCTTGCTGGAATTACTTATGTTCCTTTGATGAATTCTTCTAGGCCATATCCTCTTATGGCAGTTTCAATTTGAAACTTCCATTGGTGGAAGTTGCTCTCGTCATATCGAATGGTTATAAGTTGACTTTTAGGGATTATGACTGTCATAGCAGCGGTTTCTGTTGGTAAATTGGGGTTTCTTGGAACACGTGGTTAGGTTGATGATCAATCATCGTCATTTTTTTCAGCCATTTCTGATAAAATTCGGTAGAAAGTAGAAACAAACAAGAAAATGATTAGATCAGGTAAAGAAAAGACTTCTTGAAGCTTTTCTAATGATCAGAAATATGCATCCAGGGCGCCGAAATGATGAACTGAACTCTGACTAGATTCTTGGCAAGGCATAGAGGGATTCAAGCAAGATTCTTGATGGTTTGGGTGATTCTTGATAGAGTAAACTACGGTTTCAGAAATGAAGATGATCGGAATCTGATGAGAACCAAGGTGCAGCTTGATATCTTGTGATGAGATGATTTTTGATGATATTCAGGCATGACACTTTGCTATTAGTCGGTGGTGGCTCTGGTACTGTAAAAGAAAAGAGGTTGATATGTAAAACAAAATCGAAATATTTCTTTATTACATTCAATACTCATCTGTTGATACATATCTCATTTATATAGTGTACAGAGATAATAGAAACAAGATAAGAGTCTCAGGTCCCTGTTTTTGATGTTGTTATAGGAAAAATCCCTGCAGAAATGAATATGTAAATTTGGTCCCTATTTTTGAAAAATAAAAAACGTAAGGTGTCTTGCACTTTTCTGACAGAAAATGCAAGGTAACCTGCACTTTCCTGATTTTGGAATTTTTTTCGAAATTTTGAAAAGCGCAAGTGAACTTGCACTTTCTATCAGAAAACGCAAGTTAGTTTGCGCTTTTTTATTTTGAAATTTTCGAAAAGTGCAAGATAACTTGCGCTTTCTATTTGCAAAAGATTCAACTCAAAAAACGTCATCGATACAGCAAAAAAAAAGGCTGACAATCACGTGGGTTCTTTTCCTCCTCTCTCTTCTTCTCTGAAATCAAATCATTTCTTTAACTCAATCAAAGATCTTCTCAAGCCTTTCATTTCAACCGTCTCAACATCAAATACTTTAAAGACAAATGGATTATCCTATGCTCAAGCTGTCGTCTCAAATCAACCAAGGCATATTTCTCCACCTAAAATTCGAAGGGTTTTTTCGGTCCCAAGGAAAATTGATCGAATTAAAGAGAGGAAACTTTGTTTTAGGTGCGGAATGGCAAACCACATCGCTAAAGACTGTCGCAACAGTGTTCTGTGTTTCTATTGTAACGAGTTTGGTCATAGATCCATTCAGTGCCCTCGTCGTCTTGATAATCGAAGATTGAAGGGGAAGGAACAGGCTTTCTTGGTTGGCAGATCTGGTGATACTGCTCGTATCTCTGATAATGACTTGCATGTAAGCGCAGTTGATTCATGCAAATCTCTTTCGGTTGTTCTTGATAATTCAGACTTCTTAGGAAGGGCTTACAAAAGAAGCAGAAGATGTGTGATTATTACTTTAGTTAGAGGCGAATTCACGATTAAGGAGATTACTGATTTACTTACACAAAATTTTGGTAATCATAATTGGGAGATTAAGAAGTTCTTTAATGAATTTAAAGTTTTATTCCCTTCATTTGATCTTGCTTTGGAGGCTGCAATGCGAAGGCAGATTCAATTTCAAGGAAAATCTATCAGTCTTAGATTGTGGAATCTGAATGAAGGAAAAATCGACAGAAATCTAAATTCTAAAGAATGGATTAGGCTTACTAATCTATCGGAACTATGTTGGGATTTTGAAGTTTTGGAAGAAGTGCTATCGGGTATTGGTATTCTTCTTCAAATGGATTTAGACGATGGGAAAAAATTTGATCATTCCTTTCTTGATGTTGAAATAGAGAAGGATGCTTCTATTCCTACTCCGAAGACGATTGACATTATTATTGGAAATGCAAATTACTCTGTAGCAGTGAAGCCTACGTCGAGGATGAATGATTTGAAGGTAGAGGAATGGAATAGTATGAAGTTTAGTTCAAATACTGGCAAGGTTTGGAGAAAGAAAGAAATTGCAATTAATACTGATGATAATTTGATAGATCTTGATATTACTAATGAAGGTGTGGTGGTCACTCATGTTAATGAGGCTAGTGGTGAGAAGAGTTCCCATAGTAAAAAATCATTCTGCAAAGAGATTCACACTGAAAATATTTTTAATGTTCTTGATCAAGTTGTAGTGGAAGATGCCGAGACTGATTCTGATGATGCTAACGCTACTATATTCAGGGCTGATAATCAGGAGAAGGTTGATGAATTCATTAGAAATTCGGAGCTTGTGTTAGCAGGGGGTCTGACTACTATTGAAGATGATGTCACTTGTGATCCTAAGGAAGATAGTGTTCAAATCATTACCACTGAAGCTACTTCTGATAGCAGCATTCAGATTGTGGAAGTTGCCAAAGATCCTATACCTATCATTGAACTCAGTGATAATTCTCTATCGGGAGATGATGATGTGTGCAATATCAGGAGGAGTGCAAGGCTGATTGGAAGGAAAGATGACACCCTGAGCAGAGTTGGAAAGAGGGCTGAAATCAAATCTCTGGAATGCATTGCTTCAACTAGTAAGTCTGCTCATCCTTTCTATGGTAGTATACATATTCATGCTGTTCTAAACTCTTTTTCTTCCAAGCAGCTTTGTGAAACTGCTAAGAAAATGGGTTTAATTTTTAATAATGGTGAAACTGATATTGATAACATTAAAGCCTTAGAAATATTAAGGGCATGCAATAGTGATAAATGAAGGTATTGTCTTGGAATGTCAGGGGACTGGGCACCCCTAAAAATGCGCCAGAGTGAAGAATTTAATTTGTTCTTTATATGTTGACATTGTTCTTCTCCAAGAGACAAAAATTGCCAAGTCTGATGATTTTCTGTTTGGTTCCATTGGGGGTAATATGTTGGATGAATGGAGAGCTGTTAATTCTGTGGGGAGTAGTGGTGGGCTTTTTATTGGTTGGAAAGGTGATAAATGGAGTTTGGTAGAGGAATGTAGTAATGATAACATAATTCATATTATTCTTGAAGCTATTAGTGATAAGAGCAGGATTAATATCACTAATGTTTATATTCCTTGTAATAAAAAAGATAAAAAGAACTTCTAGGAGAATTGTAGTAGTTGTATTAGTGATATTAAGGGTCCATGGGTGGTTGGGGGAGACTTTAATATTACTAGATTTTTTGGTGAAAGAAGTGGGAAGGAAGGAAATGTCAATGACATGATGATTTTTGATGAATTTGTTAATGAATGTGGACTAATTGATTTTCCATTAAGTAATAGGAAATTTACTTGGAGCAATGGTAGGGAGATACCAGTTATGGCCAGGTTGGATAGATTCTTAATTAATAATGAGTGGGATGAAAAATTCCCTCTTACTTCACAATTTGGACATGCTAGAGTTATATCAGATCATTGTCCAATTATACTGGATACGGGGGATGATGTTAAAATTAAAAGATCTTTTAAATTTGAGAAGATGTGGTGCTTGGAGAGTGGTTTTGATGGTTTAATTGAGGAAAAGTGGAGAAGTTTCAAGTGTGAAAATAATGCTGCTAAAAATATTATTTTTAAATTGAGAAATTTGCGAAGCTTTCTAAAAAACTGGGAAAAAAACTGTTTTGGGAGTATTAAGGAGAAGAAAAGACTGCTTTGTGAAGATATTTTAAGCCTTAATAATAAGGAAGAATTAGATGTTATCACTGTTGAGGAAATGGATATTCTTAATAAGAAGGAAGAAGATTTAATGCTTGTGATGGATAAAGAGGAAATTATGTAGAGGCAAAGATCTAGAGTGAATTGGTTAAATAATGGAGACTCAAATACTGCTTATTTTCATAAAATTGCTAATGGTAGAAGAAGGAAGAATTTGATTAATCATTTAGTTATTGATGGAAAGGAGATTTATAAGCAGGAATTAATTACACAGGAATTTTTCAACTATTACAAAGACCTTTTTGGATCTTCACATAATAATGTTTCAACTTTAGATTGGGATTTGATCTATGGGAAAGATAGGAGATTGGATTTAAAAAGTCTGGAAATGCCTTTTGAAAAACAGGAAATAAAAGCTGCATTATTTGAGCTACCTGCTGATAAGTCACCTGAACCTGATGGTTTCCCTACTTTTTTCTTCCAAAAATATTGGAGTCTGGTTAAAACTGACATAATAGCTTTGTTTACTGATCTTTTCAATGATACTCTGGAGTTTGATCGTCTAAATCATGCTTTAGTAGTTTTAATTGCCAAGTGTGATGGAGCAGATAATGTTAGAGATTTCAGACCTATTAGTCTTCTTAATTGTATCTTCAAGATTATTACTAAGGTGCTTGCTAATAGACTTAGAGGGCTGATGGATTCTCTGGTTCTTAGTAGCCAGTCAGCCTTTATTAAAGATAGAAGTATTATGGAAAATGTTGCTGTTGTTCATGAAATGATTCATCATTGCATTAAAAATAAGAAGCAGGCTGTTATTCTTAAATTGGACTTCTCAAAAGCCTTTGATTCTATTAATTGGGATTTCTTGATGGAGGTTATGAAGGCTAGAGGGTTTGGTGAAAAATGGAGAAGTTGGATTAAAGGTATTTTACAAAGTGGAGTGTCCTCTATCATGGTTAATGGTTGTGAGAGTAGAAAAATTTCATCCAAGAGGGGATTAAGGCAAGGTGACCCCCTTTCCCCACTTCTTTTTAATATTGCTGTTGATGTGTTTGCTAGAATTATTAATGTGGCTATACAGCAAAATTTGGTTGAGACCTTTGGTAGTTCTTTGGTTAAAGGTGGTATTTCTTCATTACAGTATGCTGATGATACAATTATTTTTAGCTCTCCTTTATCTCATCATTTAGCTGCCTTGAAGCTAATTCTCTATGGCTTTGAGGACTTATCTGGCTTGAAGATTAATTTCAAAAAAAGTTCTGTCATTGCTGTTGGTGATCAAACTTTTAACATTCAAGATGTTGCTTCGACTTTAAATTGTCAAGTTGGTGTTTTTCCTTTATCCTATTTGGGTATGATAATTAGACCAACTGTTTTATTGCATGATGATTGGCTTCCTCTAATTGATAAAGTGAGTTCTAGGCTTTCTAGATGGAAAAGTCATGCTCTTTCAAAGGCAGGAAGACTAGTTTTGGTGAATTCAGTTTTATCGGCTTTACCACTATATTGGATGTCTTTTTATAAAATGCCTAAGTGGGTTATTAGAAAAATTGATAGTGTTAGAAAAAAATTTCTTTGGAAAGGAAACAGAAATGGTAGTAGTTTGAATAATCTAGTGGCATGGGAAATTGTCTGCAAATCTAAAGTTCAAGGTGGATTAGGAGCTGTCTCACTTGGTGATTTAAACTGTGCACGGCTATGCAAATGGCTTTGGAGATTGGTAGGGGTGAAAGACTCATTGTGGAAGCAATGGATGGAGTCAGCCTATTATAATGGACAATATACAGTGGGGATTTCTGTCCATTCTCAAATTTCAAGTTTCTAGAAAGCTATTTTGAAGCACCAAGAAATTTTTAATGTTGGACTTAAATGGAAGGTGGGAGATGGAAGGAAAATTCTCTTTTGGCATAATAAATGGGTATGTGACATTGCTTTAAAAAATCTTTATTCGGATCTGTTTTTAATCTCTTCTAATCAAAATGCTAAGGTTGCTGATTTGTATATACAAAGGGATAGTGAGTTTAAATGGAACTTAAGTTTTAATAGAATGCTTGAGGGAGATAGTCTTATTCAATATTTTAAGATTATCAATCTACTTGAACAAGTTTCTCTTGAGAATGATCTCGATGTTGCAGAATGGTTGCTAGACAGCAGAAAGAGTTTTAAGGTGAGTTCTATGTACAGACTTCTGAACTTTGGTGGCAGGAAAATCAAATATCACAAGTCACTGTGGAAAGCTCATGCACCACCGAAGATCAGAATGCACATGTGGCTGGCTATCAACAAAAAGTTAAATACTAAAATTCTTCTAAAACACAAGGGAATGGATTTAGATACAAAATGTGTCTTTTGCTGCTGTAAAGATGAAGATATTGATCATCTGTACTTTCAATGCCCTTTCACTTACCTTCTCTGGATCAATTGCTTAAGTTGCCTGCATATCAGAAAGGTGCTTCACTTCTTTGACCAATTCTGGTACTGGGAGGAAGATAGAAATCTCATTTCTGGCTCTGTTGATAGATGTCTTGCTGATTTACTTAATCTGAGTTTATCTTGAGTTATATGGATTGAAAGAAATAATAGATGTTTCAAACAAATTTCTAAACCTTTTGAAATTCTAATTAAAAATGCTATCTCTAATATTGCATTTTGGATAAGTGGTACTTGCTTATATGGTCAGGAATGGAGACTCATTTTACCTGAACTGCAGAGGCGTGTCAAAGAAAGTCAGGATACCATTGGAAAAAGAGTGGCGAAGAGAAGAGGTGGCGAGAATGATAACTGAAGCTTAGGCCAGCATGCTTTCTTATTTGCTTTTGTTATGACTGTATATTTTGTTGTGTGTGGATGTGATATGTCTGGTAGTTAATATGTAGTGTATGTTGTGTTTTGTGTTTGTTCTATGTTCTATGTTGGAAAACCTGGGTTTTTGTTGTGGTCGTATGTGACAGTTTATGTAACTGTTGTACTGATGTGGTGATTATGATATTTATAGGCTGAGATTATCCCATCATTTTGCCTAAAAAAAAAAAACTTGCGCTTTCTTGAGCTAGTCTGCGCTTTCTGATTTTGAAATTTTCAGAAAAAAATTAATGTTTAAAACGCGCAAGCTAACGTGCGTTTTTTGATTTAGAAAAACCAGAGACCTAATTTACATACTCATTTTTACAGGGACTTTTCTTATAACAACAACAGAAATATGGACATTTCGTGCAAAGCCGCTAATATAGAAATGCAACGATATATATGAGTATTTACTAATGTACCCCTTGCACGCGTCAACAATTAAGAGATAATTTGTTTGCTCTGGTTTGTTGCTTCTGAAGTTCCATTCCTATTACTGTAAACTCTTCATTTTTACTGAATGACCATCTTTTAACGATATAGTATTTCCCATTTTCTTAAGGTTATTAATTATACAAGTATGACAATAGTTAAGTGAAGGGTATACCCAAACCCAAGAAATTTATTGCAAACAATCAGGAATATTACTTCTGTAACTTTTGTATTGCCTTTAAATATATTATGTGCAAAATTATATATTTTTTGATGTTGGATGGTTGGCGAATAACAGACCAAGATGATTTATAGAATATATCGATAAATATAAATTGTGAATATATGAATCCAAAAATGTTAACAATCAGAGTTGAATTTATAAAATATATGGATAAATGAAAAAGCCATGACATTTAATGTACATTCGGAAAGGAAAAATGCTCATGTTATATTGGCGTCGCATCGACACGTCAAAGGTGGTGGGACCTTCAATTTTAGTCCATCGGATTGAATTGAACAAATTGATCAATTGTCATCCAACACATTAGAAGGCAATGTAAAAGTTTCCTATAAGAAAATGAGTAATTACTTTCACACATATCAACCCTTTCATTCTACCTGTTGCATTTAGTTAACATACAAGCGATCAAATTGGAATTTGGTTAATGCCAAAAAAATTGGTGAAATTATGATAACTTCACCAATCGTCGAAGCAAAATGCATGAGGTAGCATGTGAGCACAGAAAGACAGATGAATCAAGGGAAAGCCTGCTCTAGTTTGTTCTATATCATGCTAATTAATTACTCTACCATTTGCCACGATCATGAACTTGTTTTTTTAAATAGCAAAGTTGATAGGATCATACAATTATCATATTGTTCAATTAATTTGCACTGCAAGCAACTAAGCATCAACTCTAAATAAAACACAACAAATTTGACCAAGCACACGATTCATGTATATGCTCAGTATGTCATGTGGTCAATTTGATGGAGTCCATTCACTAATAACAAACGAATAGCCATCATTTGAATTGGCATAGTCTATCAAACAGCCAAGTACCTGTATTGGACCTCCCATATAAAGACCGCACATTTAGTCATTTTATCATCAAAAAAAAATTTTCCCCAACGATATATATAAGTTATCCTCAAAATCTTATCCACTAGATCACTTTACTTCCATTATTTGATTCGTTAGCCAAACTTTCTTATTAACTACCACAAGATTATTAAGATGCAACGGCTGAGAGATTTTTGGAATAAATGGAGATGTGACAAGTGGGGATGTTAACTAGAAGAAAATTTCTGAATGTCAAACAGTAGTACAGTGTAATTTTCCACTGTGGACTTAGTTTACATCGGACCTTACCGTAATTTTATATCAAAAATTAGTTGATGTTGGGGAAAATATTCCTAAAGTGGAACGGCCCGCTATTCTGTTAGATATATCCTCACGTTTTACAACTTTTTAAAGGGAGAAGAATATTTGTCCACTGCTAGCTAGAACAAGGTTTCAATTCAAATGGAACATTTGCATTTCAACTTTTATTTACTATTTCTTTAACTCGAGCTATAATAATCTGACGCTTAGGTGAATATAAAATGTTAACAGTAACTGTCTAAAAAGATACAATACGACATCTCATTCCTGAATCTGGTGTTGTGTCTTAATCTTTTTTAGTTGATCAGCTGAAATGTAATTAAAATAATCCTCTATTGAAATGTGGTAGTGAAAGTCCTTGTCAAAACAATGTTTGTGTGTCAAAATGTAAGCACAACCAGTGATGGGCTTTTCGTGGACTTTCGGACAAATATAAGTGTTGTAGCTAACTCCTACAAAATGACATATTTCTTGGATAATTTTATTTTCGATGATTTTTTTGCGAATCCAACCATACAGATTCGATTAAAATACTACAAAGCATCACTGGTTCAAATTTGGTCTCGTTTGAAGGTCGTTCGGCCTTTGAACGAAGGGTTTTTTGTCCGAAAGTCCACGAACGACCATAAATTTGAAATTCAAAATCCACATTCCAGATTTGTTTATTTTTAAACCATATTCTGGAAACATGTCCAAAATACCTTAGATCGACATAAGATTCAAAGAATTTATTTTTACGCCGCATATTTTATTCTATATAATTTTATTATACCAAATACATTGAAAAATTCATAATTGATTACCCAATGGTTTAAAAAATTATTTTAATTCTTTAAAATGTTACATATAACCACCTTTATTGAATTTGTATAATGAATCGACTAAAAGTTGCATCGATTGGTCGTGCGAGTTAGATTTTCAACAACGAAAATTTTCGAATTATACAAACATATATCATCGAAAATACCAATTTAACCTATCATGACCCGTCATTGGGTCAATAATAATAATAATAAATGTCAATTTTATTTTATTTTATATTGTAGTAGTTTTTTTATTTTTTTAAACGAAATAGGTGTAAAATAAGAATTTAAAAAAAAATATGGGCCGACCCTAAACGACTCAAGCCGTCACTAATCGGGCCGATGCCAACCGACGCCAGCCGACTCCATATCGAGTATACAGGTTTCAGCCGAGATCTTCTTCTTCACTTTCTTTGCTTAATAAAAAAACGATATTTTTTCTTCCCCATCACCGATTCCGACCCTCTCCAGCCGTCACCCTCCGTCGTCGTCGCCGTAGAAACCTAGAACTCGCTGGAACTCGCCGGAATCTCCTCTTCTTCTTGAATTTGGTAATTTTCTAAACCCTAATTTCGAATTAAATTGTTTAATTAGGTTTAAATGTACATTATTATGATGATAATTGGGTGTAGGTATTGCTAATTTAGTGTATTAAGTTATTTTTAGTATGAAATCGTTGAATTTGAGAGTGTGAATTGGGAATAATTGGGTGTAGGTATTTAGAATTTGAAAATATGAAAGTGTGAATTGGGAATTGGAAATTTGAAAGCGTGAAAGTGTGAATTGGGAATAATTGGATGCATGTCGTCAATCGACTAAATATAAGAAATGTATTTAGAAGTTTAGCATGCGGGTTGGGATTTTAATTACTTACAGTACAGCGTATCGGGAGATTTATTCCCGATCGATCCCTTATATTTTATATTTGGATTGACTGAGGACGACTTGGTCGTCGAGTGTTGTTTGACTGGCCTGTGCGCCTTGTATTTGGATTGAGTGAGGACGACTTGGTCGTCGAGTGTTGTTTGACTGGCCTGTGCGCCATGTGTTTGGGTATTTATACCTGGAAAGTCTCAGTAGCCGGTCCATTCGGGCTGTGCCGATATTATACGAAGGGTGTATCGCCTCTATAAGCTATCGTTTATTTCTGGCGCCTAGGTGAAGCGACTATTTGGATGTTTATTGCTTTATATGCAATAAGCATCTTAATATAAATGATTTAAAGGAAATAATTTATAAATAAACTTCTTACTTATTTTAGTCTATCTCTAATTAATATAAATAATTTAAATAAAAATAAGACAGCAATAAAGCCTTTAGTCCCAAAAGGCTTCGGTAGATTAGAAAATACGATAATAATCACATAAAACTTCAGACGCAAAGTCTATATGCGTATAGGAATAGAAAAGAAATACTGTCGAAATTTCTAATATATATAGATTTTTAAATTAGGAAAAATGTTCAACTATCTTCTCGACCGTACCTGGATGTATGAAAGTCGAACATGAACGAAAGGTTCAACAAAAAAACATTTTAAGGATGGTGTACATGAATTTGTTAAATTCGCTAAAGCTAATAATGGAGAAGGCGGCACACAAATTCGTTGTCCGTGTCGTAAATTTCGACATTTGCATTATCGGGAACCGGATTTAGTTATTGTACATTTGTGTAAATCCGGTTTTGTGCCAAACTATTATTTCTGGGATCGTCATGAAGAAAAAATTGGTGCATCTAATTCTATAGTGCCTGAGGCTGAGGTGAATAACAATAATGTTACGACGAATCCAATAGTAGATATGGTGGAAGATGCAGCACGGTCAATGTTCCCTACTGTTCAAGTTAATGATGTAAATGTCGAAGAAAAACCGACCGAGGGTGTGAAAAGAATTTATGATTTACTGGATTCTACGAAAAGACCATTGTGGGAAGGTTGTAGTAGCGGAACGGAATTGTCAATTACTGCCGAATACATTACTATGAAATCAAAATTCAATTTTACAGAAGCTGGATTTACAGCAGTTGTACAAGCCGCAAAACGACTTATGCCACCCAATTATCTGATGTGCGATAGTCATTATAAAGTGAAAAAACTAATGTCTGCTTTCGGTTTGCCCTACCAGAAGATAGATACATGTATAAAAGGTTGTATGTTTTATTGGAAAGATGACATTAATCTTAAGAAATGCAAAATATGTAATGAGGAAAGATACAAACCAAGAAAAAAAGGAAAGAAAGTTCCATACAAGAGAATGCATTATTTACCCATCACTCCCAGACTTCAAAGGTTATATGCGCCATCTGCGAGGGCACCACATATGAGATGGCACAGTGTGAGAACGCGGGAAGAGGGGACTTTGATACATCCATCGGACGGAGAAGCATGGTAACATTTCGATAAGACTTATCCTGTGTTTGTCGCAGAGAGTCGTAATGTGAGACTTGGTTTATATACAGATGGATTTTCACCATTCTCTCAATTTGGTAGTAAATATTCGTCTTGGCCTATTATCATTACACCTTATAATTTGCCTCCGTGGATGTGTATGAAAACTCCATATATGTTTCTTAAGATTGTCATCCCTGGTCCTGATGATCCGACATAAGGAATAGATGTTTATCTACAACCATTGATCGAAGAGTTAAAAACATTATGGTATGAAGGGGTGGATACATACGACGTGTCGAAAAAAATGAATTTTCGTATGTTTGCATCTTTGTTATGGACTATTGGTGATTTTCCGGCTTGCGCAATGCTTTCAGGCTGGAGTACGGCCGGTCGTCTGGCTTGTCCTTACTGCATGGAAGATACACGGGCATTTTCATTACCGCATGGAAGGAAAATTTCATGGTTTGATTGTCATCGATGTTTTCTCCATGTTAATCATACTTTTAGAAGAGATAAGAAAACCTTTATAGTAAATAGAGCAAAGAACAGACAACGACCAACGACTTTATCAGGTGAAGAATTATATAAACTAGTTAAAGAATATCCGAAGATACATGAAACTGGAGTACAGACTGAAATTCCACGTAAATCGAACTGGCATAATTGGTGCAAACAAAGTATATTTTGGGAATTACCTTATTGGAAGCATCTCTTACTATGACATGATATTGATGTGATGCACAACGAAAAAACGTGTTTGATAATGTGTTTAATACAGTTTTGAATGTCAAGGGTAAAACTAAGGACGATCTCAATTCAAGACATGATATAGAACAATATTGTAAGCGTCCCGAACTTCATATAAACCCTAATGATAGTAAAAAAAACCCAAAGCATGCTATGAGCTAGACAACAATCAAGTAAAACTTGTGTTGAAGTGGATTGAAGGACTGAGATGTCCTGATGGGATTTCTTCAAATCTCCATAGATGTGTTGACTTAAAAAACAATAAATTGAGTGGGATGAAAAGTCACGATTGCCATGTCATGATGGAAAATTTCTTACCCGTCGTTTTCAAAGAACTATTGCCCGTAAAAGTGTAGAGTGCTATAACAGAATTAAGTCTGTTTTATAAAGAGCTTTGTTCGACCACGTTAAAAGTTGAGCGTATTCGTAAACTTGAAAATGACATCCCTATACTGCTCTTCAAACTTGAGAAAATATTTCCTCTAGGATTATTTTAATCTAATGGAGCATTTACCTGTTCATCTTCCATATGAAACACTTCTTCGAGGTCCTGTGCAATATAGATGGATGTATCCATTTGAGAGGTAATTTTGAATATTTGAAATAATAATTTTAATTTTAATTTGATGTGAGTAAATTTTAATCGAATAAATTTTGTAATAGGTACTTGAATCATCTCAAGAAAAAAGTTAGACAAAAAGCACGAGTTGAAGGTTCGATTTGCAAATCATATATCGAAGAAGAAGCTTCATTCTTTTTCTCTCACTATTTCAGTGACCATGTGGACTTATCATTTGCAAGTGTTTCACGTAATGATGAAGCCGCTGAACAAGATTGTTCTGAATCAATGTTTTCCATTTTTTAGACAGAATAGCCGTGCTGCTGGAAAATGTGTGGAAATATGGTTAGGCGATAGAGATTACCATATAGCACACACATACATTCTTCTTAATTGTGTTGAAGTTGCACCATTTATTAGGTAAATATTGAATGATAATTCTCGATAATAGTACATATTTGCATTATTTACGAGTTACCCAATTTAAATTGATTTTGCACTTAATATACGTATACATATATTTGCAGTATTTACGATCAGAACATCCACTTGGCGATCTCGGCAAAGAATTTGCTAACTGGTTTATGAAATACGTTTATGATCAAAGAAATTGTGTCGGTGATGAAGGATTGAAACGTCTTGCGATAGGACCAAAAAGAAATGTCAACACTTATCCAATATTCTTCGTGAATGGATTTAAATTCAACACCAAGGAATACGGTGCTGAAAAAATGACTTATAATAGCGGTGTATTTGTCAAAGGGACTGATGATCCAGATGAACATATAAAAGATTTTTACGGCGTCTTAACACGGGTTTTGGAATTGACATATTATGTCCAATCTGCAAAAAAAAGTATTTTTATTCAGATGCAGTTGGTTTAGCAATGTTCCGGGCTCTGGTATCAATGTGCACAAAGACTATAAACTTATTGAAATAAATCATAACTCACGTTACTCAAAGTATGATCCTTTCGTGATAGCCAAAAAAGCATTACAGGTTTATTTTGCTCCGTATCCATCACTAAAACGAGATAAAGTTGACTGGTCGGTTGTTTTTAAAACAAAGGCAAGATTTACACTTGACGGAAATAATATTCCAGACGAAGCAGCTTATCAAGCAGATCTTGAGTCAAATAATGAATTAATAATAACTGATGATCATGTTGATATAGGGCCTTTGAACGATGAATCAAATATTCTAATAAAAGCATGTGAGACTTTAGAGGGAAATGACGATATAGAGTGCGAGACTGAGTCAGAATCAGAAAATGACGAAGATTGATTATTAATTAGTGATGATGTAATGTATATAAGATGGAAATTTGTACCGTTTATTGTATTATGTCAATTCTAAAACCTGTGTTAATGTAATGGAAATTCGTATCGTTTGTTGTATTATTCTTTTATTATTCTGCTGTGAGTTATATGTATGTGATTATTAATCAGGCATGTTTTCTAATTATGAAATGATATATGTTTTTTCCATTATATAAAATGATATATATATATGCATGTTTCTAGCAGATGTTATGTCACACGGCAGGCGGTCCCAAGGTTCACGAGGCCCTGCTCTTGACGAGGGTAGTAGTGGTACAACCGATAATCGCTAGAGAGCATACTTAGTGCTGAAGACCGATGAAGGGTAATTATTTAATTTACTGCAACTTTATTATATTATTTAGTGCATGCTACTAGTATATTTATGATTTATTAACTAACAATATCAAAATGTATTCAGGGGTTTTGATTTAAAGCCGTCCGAGCCCATTCTAGCTATGTCTCGCAACAGCTACCGTAGTAGGATGACGTACTTGTGCGAGCAGTGGGATAGGATCCCACTTTATATCAGAGATGTCGTATGGGCTGACCTCTAGGCAAGTATAAAATTCTAATTAATTTGAGATTGGCATATTTGATCTTTGAAAATTAATATACAATTTATATAATTCATTTAAATTTCAAGGTGCAGGCATCCTTTATCGTGGATCCCGAAGATCTCGGGACGTTCAGGACGCACTGGGAGAGGAAGATAAGAAAAAACTATAGAGGTACGCTTTCCAAGATGAAAGAGACCGGTAAAAAGCCAAACTGGATGAGTGAAAATTTGTATGCGCGGTTTGTGCAATATTGGAAAAGCGAAGACGTGAAGGTAAATTTTCTACTTTCATATGTTTGTAATTATAATTCGTTTAAATGTTTATATAATAGTTAAATTATACAGGCGATATCATCGAGGAACTCCGCAAACAGGCTTAAGAATCCTGCAACACACCGTCGTGGATCCAAGTCTTTTCAGCAATATAGAGAAGAAATGGTAAATATAAAAATTGTTATTTGTAATTTACTCATAACATTGTTTAGTTATATATATGTATATATGTGTATATATATACATTCTTTAATCATATCTAATTTCAGATGAGGGAGAGAGGTGGTGTTGCACCATCTAATTTGGACGTCTTCACCCGAACACACGCCGTCAGCATACAGATGAAGATGGCGTGGTAACATATGAATGGTCAGAATCCAAATCAACGAATATCTGGGTATAAAGATTATAAATTTTTTCTCTTATTTAAAAATACATTAAATTGAATATTCATCTTCTCAAAATTATATTCTAAACACAGGAGAGATGTGATCAGGAGATTGCTCGCGTGCTTGCAGAGTCTGGCAGGTAGCAGTTGACCGTTGAGGAGACGTACATGATATTCGCTCGTATTACCGACCCGCCGACCAGAAATAGACAGTATGAATATGGAAATCAAGCAGTAATATTTATTGAATTTAATTAATTCATTAATCAGTTTATAAATTTTATTGAATATTACGTATAAACTATAATTATGAATTTATTAATATACAGGCCGCGATGTAAGCCGCTTACAATAAACAACAGGCTGAAGAAACAATAGCGGCCCTACAAGCACAAGTCGTCGAGTTGAACGATTGGAGGAAGACTGGATTGAAGCAGCAACTAGACGAGGCGATTGCTGCTTACTTGGCAGAGCACGGAACGAATATGCCGCCATCACAGGGATCTGGCGCTGCTGATGATTGGAGCGAGTGGTAGTATGTTTTTATATATGTTTTTTGATGAACTTTGAATGTCTTGTATATTTGATGAACTTTTGGTTGAATTTTGTAAATATTATGGATATTTGTGATGATGGACGTTTGGAGATGTATATTGATGTTTTGTGGTTCTTAGTTGGACATATATGTGATGTATATTGTTGTTTGGTGAAGTATATTTGAGGAATATATATGATTGTGTGGATGGAAGGTAGAAATGACTGCTGGAAATGCAGAAAAATTTACCCAGATTAGCGTCGGTTGGAGTCGGCTTGGGTCAGGCTATGGATCATTTATTATTTTACACGTGGACTGAGTTTAGCGTCGGCCGGAGTCGGCTAGCCGACTCTAGCCGACGCTAAACTAGGGGATGGACCCGTCTCCATTCCCGTCACCATATCACTTGGCAACGAGCTATATAGCGTCGGCATATAGTCGGTCGGAGTCGGCTATATGCCGACGCTAAACTGCCTTCTCCTTGTAGTGTACATTATTCTTTTACAGAAATATTATAATATATAGGTTCAACTGTTCAAGTAGTTTTTATAAAACTTAGTTATTACATTCATAAATTAGAGTTAAACTTTATTGCACTGCTTACTACATATCTTGTTGATTGATTTTTACATACTACAAAGATTATATTTGTTCTATTGATATGGTTGAATTTATTATGGCTGTTACACATTTGGTCGAATGGTACATATGTTGTATTGTGAATCTCTACATAATTCTTTCATATGTTACAGATTCTTCCAAATCTAAGCACCTTTTTTTGTTTTTTTTATTCTGATGTTCTGTTCTTAATCACTTTTTATTTATCCGGGTTAGGGCGCACTATTGCTTGACCATGAGCTAACCACATAAAATAAAAAGCTGAAAGCATGTACGAATGTACTATGGAAAAGACAATGAAATTTAATTGGGAAGACTATATATGATGCAAGATTTTAGACTTGTGAAGTAGAATTGCCAATTTCTTTGACTCCACTTATTGAACATCTTCGTTTTCATTTAATAAAGGCATTTGGGTTATTCTGTTTGGGAATTAGGATGCATTAACATGTTAAGGATGGGTGTAGGAATAGGATAAGATGTAAAGTTAGCATTCTAAATTTGTGGTAAATGTTCACCCAACAATATAAGGGTGCTTTCGTGAATAAATTAAATTATGAGGGGTTAGCGGTTAGAAATTTTGGTTTCCCAGAGCAAAAGCTTATTAGAGGTTAGTTAGAGGTTGGATATGAAATAATTGTGTAACGTACGATGGTTATTTTTTATTACAGTAGTTAATTATTAACTAATAAATTCAATCAATTAATATTTCTTATTTAGTATTTATTAAACTAATAGAAATTAAAATTCAACTTCAAATTCAAATTTAAACACAAATTCAAATACATTCTACAAATTCAAACGTATGTTCAAATTAATGATAACAAATATACAAATATTAATACATCAACGTCGTCCTGTAGTAACTAAAGTATCACTGATATGATCACAGGTTGCAACAATTTGTGCTTTATTTGATGAACTTGCATCACCATGATTGTGTTGATGTTGTTCGCGCCAATTTCCATCATAACTCAGTGGAACTTCTACATTAACAATTTTTTCATAATCGAGATCTGCACCATTATATTTTCTTATTTAATTATGGATATCACTAATTGCAATGACAAACCGTGCTTGTTTGGTAAAACTATATTTTAGTATGTCTCGTAAAAATGAATTTTTTTTCCAAATACCAAGTGTCCATTCCACTACCATGCACAAATTAGAATGATAGAAATAGCTGATTTTGCTATGCAATTTCAGAACATTCTGGATTTATTAAAACTTTGGAACGCGATGGCATCCATTACGATAAGGTGATAGATATCTATTTCTAAGCTTGAACCCTCAGTCTACAAATTAATACTTACCGGGTAGAGGGTGTGAGAAGGTTTCAACTTCTTTAATAACATGATTTAACGGCCTACTATCATAGGTAGAGCTTTACCAACCATACATTACAAAATTGTTAAGTAAAAATCAACAGGGGCAAAAATATTTGCGTTGGAAACCTTTTTCTACCTATAAATATATGTAATTTCTCTTTATTAACTCTCATGGCAATATGTGTTCCGTCTATAGCTCTAATTGTATTTCAAAAAAAGGGTAGTA
The DNA here is from genome assembly GCA_030737815.1 of Allium fistulosum. Lineage (NCBI taxonomy): Eukaryota > Viridiplantae > Streptophyta > Magnoliopsida > Asparagales > Amaryllidaceae > Allium > Allium fistulosum. The sequence goes on along the minus strand of CM060906.1, from coordinate 582,801,999 downwards.
ACGTATATCATACCTAATTTTATGTGAAAACACATTGAAATCTTTAGGTTTAATAATACCTTTGGCCATAAGTAAGACACTTTTTAAGACCTTAGAAACACAAGTACTAACGTTGCTAATAGCTCGATTAAAATTTTCACCTACCAATATGTGTGATGTTCCATGGCTTATCATATAGAAAAACAGTCCTATCATTTCAGGAATCTCTATTTGTTTACTAGAAATTAAGCCATACCTAGTAGATACAATATCGCATAAATGTTTGAAAGTAGCACTCTGCACTTGGAAAAAATCTTGACTTCTATTCTCATGTTCATCAAGAACATCAGTCACCCACATTTGACCAATGTAAGAAGAAATATGATGTGGAGTGGAAATTAAATGAAATAACTTTACCCTCATCTACCAATAACTTCGAGATCATTGTCGTAGTCCTCTGGATCGTCAGAATAGGATAAATAATCATTATTAGTTGAGTCTTCCATGCTTTGCAAATTTTTTGAAATTATTATATGCAAAATCTTATCTATACATGGTTACGAAAAATTTGTAGAAACAGATAAATGATAATCGAGTGTGGAGAATAAATTCGAGAACAACATAAATAGAAAAATGTGGATTTAAAATTTTACGTCCGACTTATCCCTGCTACGTCGAAGTAAAATTTACGTCTTGCATGTCCACTGTATTTTTAGGAGTCCAAACACTTTGCATTAAAATGCTGACGTAACACTTACGTCTGACTTATCTTAGTTAAGTCGGATGCAATTCCTATCGAACGCTAGTTTTGAGCGTTTATCTTGTCCGTGAATTCACCCTAAGGAATATTACTCAGTTAATCATGCAAAATGATCATTGGAATTGGTCCATTAGTGGTGTTGCATGTAACAAAAATAAATAAATTTTAAGATTTTGTGTTAAACATCCATCAACTATTACAAATGGCATATGCTTCACGCTCGTATAATAAAATGTTATAACTTAAAATTCAAAAACAATTGTTAACGGATGACAAAATAACATCAAAATCAATATATGTTAAACCTAAAGGAAAGTTTAATATGGAGGTATATGTTGGTTTAACACATATTATATATTGTTGTAGCAATCATTTTCCTCCTATTTCCATTCTTGACGCTAGTATCATTAGCAATAGTATGAAAATTTTGAAAAATATTTTATGAAATATTTTGGCATAACTCATAATACTAATCATGAACAAAATTCAATAGTATTGTTCATTTTATTAGACTTATCCTCTTATTTTTCATCGTTTATCAATTATGAAACAAAAAAAATTATGAAAATTATTTACCAATGAGACCAAAAGACACTACAATAATTTATATTACGCTGTGCTTACTTTGGCACATGCAATAGATGTATGCATAAACAAAATCGTTGACCATAAAACATAATTAATTGAAATAGTCAAACTTTTGCACGAATTATTCATTATTTTTTATTTGGTTAAAAAGTTATACGGTTGGAATTGATTTCAAAATTCTAAATTCTAGAATTGAAAAATGCAAAGACACCTATAACAATATGATCTTGGTATGACAAGCACCATTGTCCAGTGGTTACGTGATTTGACTTTAGTGCGATAGGTCATAAGTTCGAAACTTGCGTAGCGTGATTCAAACATTTATTGACACATGATTTGTGGTTTGCTGTTCCAGTGACATGTTGTACCTAAGTATCATTTTTAAAAAAAAATATGATCTTGGTTCTAAATTTTCAATTGCATTAATAAATTTTTAAAGTAGTTGTTAAGTTTAAGGGGAATAAACTAAATGCCATAACGAAATATTACTTAGAAGAATAATTTCATTTATGATTATATAAAGTGTAATCGATTTCAAAATTTTAAAAAATTATTTTATTCGCATAGTAAGCTAATATTAAAAAAATGAAAATAAAGAATGTTATCAAGCATAAAACTTAATAAATAAAGAATGGATATTGATTTATTAATGTTGTGAATAGAAAAACATTAAAAAAATGAAATATTACATATGTGAAAAATTGTCATCATTAAGATTCAAACCTATAATCCTATGTATTTCAAACTATCTAATAAAACATAGAGATCGAGTTTTTTTTCATGATCGGGAGTCAAACTTATAATCTCATCAAACTTATTCCAACCATTCCATTTGTCATTCGCCACATTACTTTCCCTTCACTCCGCTTTTACCAATGTGCACCCACGTCTTTCTCACCACCATCCCATCCCCATCATGATGCCTTTGTCTCCTTGCATACCTTTGCTATGGCTTCCATGATAATCCTCTATAGCCACCACCCCAAACGACATCCCTTTGCCTCCTCTAAACACCTGTGGTGCCTCCCTCCACTTCGATAACCTAAGAACTCAACTCTCTTTCTCCCTGATGGCTATTAACATAGCTCATTGGTTAACGTTCTCTTTGCATCCCTCCTTTAGGCGTCGTTGTATTATGGCGTCTTATGTATTATTCCTTAAATATAATGAATTAATTTTGGTTATTAATTATTATTATATAGATATATGTATGTGTGTGTAGATATATATATATATATTGAAGTCCATTCATTTGCTTCTTTTCATTTTGTATAACATTAGGCACTTGATTGTATTGAATTTTAAAAAATCTATTGAATCTTGTAATAGTTATGAACGAACGATCTTCGCCGTTTGTCATATTTTCCTAAGTCCTTTCTAACGATACCAACTTTGTCAAAAGATATCGATGCTATGATTTTCATGAACAGATATGGTCAATCAAGGCCATCGATTCACAACATTAAATCCATGACTCTGTTCGTCAAATTAATTATATTGCTTCGCTCTCCTTGAAGAGAACAACTCATCTATGGTGGTTGATTTCTCTAACTGCCCCAAGTAACGAATCTCTTTTAGCATTTATACCAATAAAATTTTTGATTATGTTGATTGGATAATTTTTCAGTTTGTATGTTATGGAATAAGCCAAAGTCGTGAATATATAGGTCCTGGATTAATATATTTTCCAATCAGTCTTCATTCATTTTCAATTTTGTTTAAAAATCAAAAATGGTCTTCGTTTTTTCTGGCTAAAATTATGGCACGGTGGGGTTTTTGCGATGGCGATCGATGCACGAGGTTGGGGAGAGGCTAAGCTTTAGATTGCTGGTGGCTGTTTATCCTATTATATCGTGGTTGAAGAGAATTTTGGCTTTAATTATAATTGTTGGTTTAGATGAAAACTATAATGGTGTTTAATTTTTAAGGCCACCTTAGGCAATTAGGGGATGATAGAGTTTGGGGATGTCGTTCATCAGATCTTAGATAGTTCTTTTGACATTGATTGCTCGCCAGATAGTCGATAATGGCCCTGGTGGGAGTTCCAATCATGGGTGAATTTTGTATTCTATTAATAAAAATTCTAAAGCTTTCGATGATTGCTGGAGCTATCGTAGATCTAGGACATACGCTATCGTTGGCCAATAATGACTATTGACGGTCTAAAAATTCTATTGACTATGAAACAGGGCTATCGAGATGAAATTCTTGGAGCTATCGAAGGTCAAGCTTGTTATTGCAAATCTAAAAGTGGAGTGGGAGTGAGGCTATCAATGATATACATGTTGGCTCGAGTGCATTGGTAGTAGAGTTAAATGAGTGAATTTAAAAGAAGAAAGATTCTTCTATTAATTTGCACATGATCTTTTTTCTGTGTTTATGTAAATAAGTATTTGTTTATACTAAATCAAAATTAGTATTTTGATTAATAATAGAGGTTTGTAGCATTTTAATTTAATTTAATAAATAAAATATTTATTAATTTTTAATGTTTAAAATAAATGTATTAATAAATTGATTTAAAATTAATTTATTAATTTATATTAAATATGTTATGACATTCATATTCGAAATACGAACATCGTAGCAATATATATAACCAAATCTTGGGGTTCACAAATTGACCGCTTTGTCCTACAGTCAATAAAATGACTAAGTGTGACACACACACACACACACAAATATATATATGTATATGATCATTATTAATTATTATTATTCGAGGTGTGCAAAGAATAATTAACAACTACTTTTTAATATTATTAAATCGGCCCTTTGAAATTTTAATAATAAATAAATAAATAATAATTACATATATAGTATAAATATATATACTATATATACATTTCCAAATATATATATAATATCTATAAATGATTATAATAATTTTATTTACTATAAAATTACTAAATAAATAAATATGTAATTATGTCTACTAATCTATTTTATTTTTGGCTATGTAACTTTTATTAATGTAAAATTCAAATTTAAAAACTTTGACTTATTCGAATTTCTTTATATTAAATGCTTCGGCCCCCAAAAGAAAAGGTATTTTATAATTACTTATGGTCGATTATTTGAAGTATAGAATAATTTAAAAACTTTCCATTTTAAATTTTTTTGACTGACTAAACTAATTATAACATATGTATGATATGAATATCAAATTAATTTTTTTTAAACAAATATCTGAATGGATATTGGATATTTTTAATATACATACATACATATATATATATACATACATACATATGAATATATATTATTTGAAACAGGAAGAATTTTTTAAAATATATATACATAAACTATTAAAATAATTTTTTTGTAAAAAATAAGCATGGTTATAATATATACGTATATAATTTTATAGATTTTAAATATATATTTATATGTTCTAATATATATATATATATATGTATATATGTATATCTATGTATGTACATGTATATGTATATGTATATAATCATGATTAAAAAATATTTGAATATTCAAAAATTAATCTTTAAATTATAATTATTATGATTATTTAAGTGATGGAAAAGTATAGTAATATTACATAATGATGATGATAACACAAACACACACATATATGTATATATATGCGTGTGTGTGTGTGTGTATAAGTGAATATATGTTGATCAGAAACTCTTACCTTGCTTTGAAGTTACCTTAGCAAGGATCGATGTGTTGTTTGGTGGTCTTTCTTTATATAATACCATTGTCTCTGCCTTCTTGTTGATTTGCAAAGTCAAAGTGATAGGACAACCATGGTGGGTCGGCTAGGAAATGGCAGAGAGAGTGCTCGAAATTTAATGTATACACTTTTGTGGGGCCTAGGTTATTTATAGCCATTAGCCAGCACCTTTGTTTTCCCTTTTCCTCTAGATCCGAAGAATAAGTTTGATCTTCCTATTATCCCCATATGTGGCCGGCCTTGTGCATGATCAAGCATGGTCAAGATCCCAGTTGACTCCAATATAAATAAATGATTAATTAATTAATTCCCAGCGCCTAAATCGATTGAACCACTATATAAATTTTATACATCATTTGTCCGATTGAAGGTTAAAATAAATAATTGAAAAATAGCTACATATGAATTAAACATTTTCTTTAATTTATTATCATTTATAACATTCATATATTAATTTTATCCTTGGTCGAATTCGGGAAAAACCGACAACGTGGTAGTATTGACTTCTAGTGTGAACTCGATCCATAATAAGTATTTAAATAATTTAAATATTGAAGTCTATACGGACTTTGCTGAATTATAATATAAGGTCAAGTTCAATGCTTACAGATCGTTTAGGAGAACTCTTATTTTTGATCTAATCTAAGTAGCTAATATCTACATCGCATACGGATCGGTCGAGTATCGATATGAGGTATTTTAAAATATCTCGAAAGTATGTGATAACGCCAGTAAAGTGTTGGACATGTCTACAAGACCATTACCAACAAAATACTAGTTCACTTACCTTATCATTCTTGCTTTTACACCGAACAAACAAGTTGTGTAAGCGAAAGAAGGAAAACTAGCCATCAGATTAGTTCAACAAATAATTCTAACAAAACTAGAAAGGCGAAGTGTTTGCCATTTTAGTAAACTGGCAAACTCTTCACCATTTTAAATTTTAAAATGGTTGAAACTTCGCCATCTTAAATTTTAAAATAGTGGAAACTTCACCATATTATTTTCCTTATGCACTGTTGAATTAAACAAAGTTTGTTTGGGCATTCCATATGACTTGAAGCATCTGCCTTTGAAACGTACATGTATTATCCATCCATGCTTTTGAAACAAACATAACTGTGTTTGTTTCAATTCGACAATCAACGTGACTTCAAGCATCTTCCATCGGAATATACACAAGTCAACTATTTGCATTGATGAAGTGTGTTTGATTCAATTTGATGATCTACGTGACTTGAAGCATCTACCATTGGAACATACATGTGCCATCCGAATAAAATAGTTCAACAAATAATTTTAACAAAAATAAAAAGGCGAAGTGCTTGGATTTTCATGAATATATATAGCCAATCAAGGCCGTCGATTCACAACGTAAAATCCATGACTCTATTCGTCAAATCGATTATATTGTTTCGCTCTCCTCAAAGAGAACAACTCACCTTGGCGGTCGTTTTCTCTAATTTTTCATAGCAATGGATCTATTTTAGCATTTACACCAATGGAAAATTTTGGTTATGTTGATTGAAAAATTTCCAATTTGTATGTTATGGAGTAGACCAAATTCATGAATATATGGGGCCCAAATTAATATACTTGGCCCAAAGATCTTAATCCATTGTCAATTTTGTTTGAAAATTCAAAAATGGTCTTGTTTTTTTGCCATAATTATGGCATGGCGGGGTTTTTCGGGATGGCGGTTGATGCACGAGGTTAGGGAGAGGCTTTGATTGCCAGTAGTTTTTTTTATCATGTTATGTCATGGTTGAAGAGAATTTGGGCTTCGATTATACTTCCTTAGTTTAGATAAAAACCTCAATGGGTATTTAATTTTCACAGCCGCTTTAGGCGAGTAGGGGAAGGCGGAATTTGGGGATGTTGTTCGTCAGATCTTCCTCTATCTCACGATAGTTTTTGTGACACATATTACTCACTAGATGGTTGATGATGGCCCTGGTCGAAATTCCTACTGTGGGTGAACTTCGTATTCTTTTAAATATATTCTGAAGCTTTCAATGGTTGCTGGAACTATCGTAGATCTAGGGCTATTGTTGGCCTATAATGGCTATCAACGATTTAAAATTTCTATTGACTATCTAACAAGGCTATCAAGATGAAAATATTGGGGCTATCGAAGTTCAAGCTTGTTATCGCAATCTAAAAGCGGAGTAGAGCAAGACTATCGACGATCTATGTGTTGGATTAAGTGCATTAGTAGTAGGGTTAAAAGAGTGAATTTAAAAAAAAATCCTTTTTTAATTTGCACAAGATCTTTATTGCCCGTGTCTTCTATATTAAGCTAAACCAATTTATAGACGACTTTTAACTAAATAATCATTTTAGTCATGTTAAAGCGGGCAAACTGCAATTTGTTTGCCCATTTTCCTTTTTGAATTTAGTACACAAGAATATGTTCTTTATCTGCTAAAAATGACACATCCTGTCTATATGCCAATATCTACACAACCTTTCATAAAAGGGGTTTGTCACATGTCCATATACTATTGTTTCTGCACTTTGAAGAAAAACATAAAAATTCGTTACAGGTGGATAAGTCAATTCATGGTGCATGGACCATGTGGTGTAGGGTTTATACATATGTCCTGTATGGATGCTAGTTGTTGCTCCAAGCACCACCCAAAGTACTTCTGCAACGAAACTACTTTTGACGATGAAGGTTTTCCTATATACAAACGAAGAAATAATGGTAATTCTATTAAAGGCACAAAATAGATCATAGTTGATAGCAGATGGATTGTGCCGCACAATTAAAATTAGATGGTCAAATATAATGCTTATATCAACGTCAAATTGTGCTGCAGTTAAATCCTCGATAAAGCCCGACTATAGCACATAGCACTCTTCGACCACTACGCTATTTCAGTTTAATGCTACTAAAAGTAAATCAGCTTTAAGCCCCATCATTTTCCGCTACACTCATTAAATCATGATTTTTTAGCACTCGCTTTAGCAACATTAATATACAAAGGCCAATTTGACTAGTTCTCTATAAAAAATATCAATAAAGTTAAGGGGAAGACCTAATTTTAAGGAAAAAGTGCTAAATATGGTTAGAAATATGTTCTACCCACTAGATATAGTCTACATAAATTATGATATTTTTCGATTTTGTTATATACGATTAACTAATATATATTTTTCTATACAAATGATGTGAGAATGAGAATAAATTAACCTTAGATATTTGATATTATATCTAGTAAAGATCTTTTCACTCCACTATTTTCCACTATATTCTCGCTTTATCCCCACTATAACTTTTTGCACCTCCACCACTATAGAAACTCTAAGTGCTTTGACTGCGCAGATGCAACATAACTAAATCTATAAAGTACCTGTTTAAGTACATCAAGGAAGGGCATGATAGGGTGATCGTTGTACTTGAAGAGAATTAAACTACCAGTGATGTTGTAAAAGAGGTTGATGAAAAAAAATATTGATCAGGCTACATTTCAGTTTCTAAAGCATGTTGGCGTATCATTGAACTTGAAGTGCAACACAGAACGACGTCGTGTTAGCATATATTTGAATTTAAGGTGTAGTACTAAACATCGTCTGTTGAGCGTCTACGCTTCAACTTGCCTGACGAATAACAATTATTTAAAATGATATTGACACCCCGACAGGAATAGGAAGCAGGCCTAACGTTGGGAAGATTATGTTTATCGAATGGATGAAAACAAATAGGTTACACCTATGGGCTTGAGAACTTATGTATGTTGAATTTCCAATAAAATGAGTTTAGTATAAAAAGATAAGACATGGAAACATAGGTAGCAAGGGGACAAGATAGGGAGGTTGTACTACACTCGCCCAACATTGGGAGAAAGATTTTACTTATGTATGGTACCGAATATTGTCAAAGGACCAAGAAATTACAAGGAAATTAGGACCGTTGCCAGTGTGGTCTACCTAGATTTTCAATCCATGTGTGTTGCACTTGGCTTGCTATAGAATGACAATGAGTGGAGCAACACAGTGATGGAAGGTGCTGCCTAAGCTTCAGGTCGTAGTTTACAAAAAAATGTTCGCCATCATGCTGCTTTTTTGTGAAGTATCAAAACCCAAAGACCCATGGATTAAAAATTGGGAACTGCTACCTGACGACGTTCTCTAGCAGCAGCATTTTATAACAAAGGATCACTCACTAACCATGACAAACAAACAATTACAAAATTATGCCATACTTGAACCTAAGGAGATACTGAACATCAACAATCGTTCTTTAAAAATTTCCCTTCCATGCTTAGAGCATCTCTAACTATTTGAGAATTCTCAAATATGCACCGAAGAAGCTCTCCAACATGGGTGCAGAAAATCGCATAGTGCAGAAAGGGGGGGCCAAAGTGTCGGCATGTAAGATCAGGCGAGGCGCCTGTTAAACAGGCGCCTGGTATCCAGGCGCCCAATTAATCCCCCTCCAACGGTCGCCCCCCAACGGCCATATTTCCCCTTCAAATACAACTCCCCTCCTCTTCTTCCCTTCACAACCAATTTCCTTCCTCCATCACAGTTTTTTACTACCACTAATCTCAACTGAAAATGTACTCCGATTTCGACGTCAATGCTGCAAGGTCCAGTTTTGAAGACTACGACTTACAAGACGTTACGGTTCCGATTGTGGGAGAGGTAACTAATACAAGTTGGAGCGCTGCGGAAGACTACGATTTTTGCTACATTTACTGTGCACTCTCGGTCGATCCTATTTGAGGGACCGATCAAAGTGGTGAGACTTTTTGGGGAAAAATTACTAATTGCTACAATCGGAAGAACATCGATCGGAAAAGAACGCTATCTTCAGTCAAAGGTCATTATGGAAAAATAAATCGTCAAACGCAAACGTTCGATTCTCAAATTTTCAAGCTAAAGCAAACGAATCCTAGTGGATTTGGAAATGAAACGCATTTGGTAAGCTTTAATATAATTTCATTGTTCTACTTTTTATCATTGTTCTCTAATTATACTAGTGTTTTTTTTAACAGAGAATGGTCACAAACAAGTTGTTCAGACAAATCTATAAACCTAATAGTAAACAAGCACCACATTTTTATGAGTTCATGCATGTTTATGACATGTTGGTCGAGCACGTGAAATGGAAATCATCGCTTCAGAAAATCGTTCAACAAGTTCAATCAAACAGTGGTCGGGGTAAAACGCCTAGAGTTGGAGAAAGCTCTAGTCCTAGGGAATCGCTAGGAAGCTACGGTTTAGGATCAAAAGAAGACTCAACCCCAACCGAAGATCATTTTGTTAGGCCACAAGGAGCAAAAGCGGCCAAAAAGAAGCAGACTGCTGGAGCGGATCTAGTAGAAATTAAAAAACTCCTACTTGAATCTGAAGATAGATTTAACCGGGCAATGGAAACTCGAGCGATTCAACACCAAGAAAAGTTATCAAGAATAGATCAACTTCTTGCTGGAAACCGGCAAAGAGATGAAGATGCAAAAATGTTCATGGATACGTCACACATGTCTGCAGAACAATTGGAGTATACGGAGCAAAGAAGGAGAGAAATTATGAGGCGTAGACTTGAAGAGGGTCATTAAATGAATTACCGTTTCTACAACCTTTGTATCTTTTAATTACCGTTAGTTATATTGTGTTCTGAACGAAAGCAATTATTAATATAAGTATTTTCATTGAAATTGCATTACATTGAAAAAAGATTATAACAACATTATGTTAATTAAACATAAACAGATTACAATAACAATAACAAGTAACATCAACATAAACAACAGTAGGAAAAGTAACAACAGAAATATAGTTTCACTGATTTCCAGAAAAGCTCCAAAGATGATCTATGAGATCATTTTGCAGTCTTCGATGCAGTTGAACACTACGGTAGGACATTTGGCTTTCTACATGAAACTCGAGTTCTAGTGTGCTTCCAATCATATCGTTGCGCCAAACAGGCGGTGGTGTTGGAGCAACCTCGTAAAAGTAATCTTCTTCCATGTCTCTTTCATCCTCTATAATCATATTATGTAAAATATTACATGTGTATATTATTTTGGTCATTTTAACTGGTGACCAAAGTCTGCATGGATTACTGACTATGGCAAATCTAGATTGAAGAACCCCAAATGCTCTTTCAACATCCTTCCTCTGGCCTTCTTGCATCGCTGCAAACTTGGATTGTTTATTGTTTTGTGGGTTAGGAATTGTCTTGACAATAGTACTCCATTTAGGATATATACCATCGCTAAGATAATATCAATGATCGTACGTGTTACCTCCTAAAGTAAAGGTACACAGAGTTGATCTACCGTTTGCTAAATCATTGAACAAAGTAGATCGTTCGACTACGTTAAGATCATTGTTCGAACCCGGCATTCCAAAAAATGCATGCCATATCCATAAGTCATACGACGCTAGGTCTTCAAGAATAATAGAGGACCTACGAGACTTACCCTGATAAGCTCCAGCATACGCCTTTGGATAATTCTTCCACTACCAATGCATGCAGTCTATACTTCCTAACATTCCAGGCCAACCTCTACTACCATGCATATTTAATAACATTACTATATCTGCCTCGTTCGGTCTGCGTAAGTATTGATCACCTTAAATGTCCACGATAGCTTGATAGAAATGCTCCAAACACTCTAATACCGTGCTTTCCGCCACTTTCAAATTTTCATCAAGCGCGTCTGTCGGTCCTGCATATGCAAGCATTCTTAGTGCAGCTGTCATTTTTTGAATTCCAGTCAATCCCATTACACGAGATGCATTGGGTTTGAAGATAAAATATTTGTCATGCTGCTTGATACATTGTAGGATTCTAAGAAATAGAGAACGCCGCGTGCGGAATCTTCTTCTAAAATCAACATCTATGTAAGTAGGATTTGGAACAAAGTAGTCTTCCATTAGTCTGTCATTGCCATGAATGTCTACGATTTTTATACCGACAACCAACAACTGATCCACCATACTGCAAGGGATACTCCACCACCTGACCATGTACATCATACGCTCTAAACGAATGAGGATGGGGGTCGAAAGTAGGAGGCTGCGTGTACTGAGATGATGTAGGCTCAAAGGTGGTAGGCGGTAGTGGAACTCTACCAGAAGAGGTACGCGAAACAATTTGATCGGAGTTCAAACCCCGAATATAATCAGGCAATGCGTAAGCACGTGGGACTACTCGAGCCCAATATGAATCAAAGTCTCCCAGAACTGTAAAAGGCTCACCATCCACCTATCCCGCACCCCTCATCGCAAGAATATAAGCTGGTCCAACCCTAATATCACCATACATATCATCCCATGGTAGCGGATCTGATGGAATGAGAACTATACCATACAACTGTAGCCAACACCGCTTCCCTAAATACCATATGAATGGACATGTAGGAACCTGAAAGCAAATCCTGCGTCGCGACATGGAAAATGAAAAGTGAGTGGGTGATCAGGACCGGGCTCTAGGAACTGTAAGTACTGATCCCATGGACGAACGATAATGTTACCACGCCGCCTCATATCCATCTGCTGTCAAGCTTCCATCAGCTCATTGTGCACCCCTTGTGCAGCACGGGACAAATGCATAAGAGGACCCCCAACAACGCAATCTAGGAAAGTAAACATAAGGTGTGGCATTCGCCTCTACAATAAGTCGGGGGTGCATATTGGCAGTATACTCGTAGTACCAAAATGGAAGAATGTACCAAAATCCATACATCTGTCTAGACTGCTGAAGCGCATAAGTATCTAATGCTACGTACAAATAACCAATAATAGCGGTACCGTAATCATATATAGGTAGTCCATCCACATCTACTAACCCAACCAGAAAACCAAGCCTAATAGTACCCTTATTGTTACTAAAAAATGTAGACCCAAAAGGGTATAATATGAAGGCACGGATAACTAAAGTGTGCATATCCTCAACGGCCATGTACTCTACTATATAACGCTGCAAACAAGGGAGAGAAACAGCTCCTCCTCTAACCGCCTCATCGGCCAAAGTCGATAAATAAGCTGAATATGACTCGAACTCCTCAAAGGAACTATCAAATGGAACAGGGAGACGGTCCGGTCGACCAACCTCTATGCCAATAAGCATATAAAAATCTAGAGGAGTCGGTCCTAGCTCAAAATTAAGGAAATGAAATGTGTGAGTGGTAGGCCACCATCTCTCGGTGAGGGCCTCTACCAGGCAACGATCTACATGTGCAAATCTAGATAAATATAGAAATTCACCAAAAGGTGACGCATGTAGCCTATCCAAAATCGGCCACGGTAACTGATCAAAATACTCAGACAGACACCTATACCAACTACCTCGCATCGCTACGTGACGAACCTAAAAATATGATTATTTAATGTTAAAATAAACAAACAATTATCATACATATACAGTTAAACGGTTGTTCATCAAGCAATAAAGAAATAAAAGTATACCTATGGCGTTACTATAGCTGCAGTAAGTCGATGCGAAGCAGTAGGGGGCAAGTCGTGTAAGGATTGAAGATCGTCTGGAGTCACGGTAGCATCAGGAGGGACATGAGCAGGTCTGATATTGGCATCGGTCGCATATCGACCGGTGCGTCTATCGGTTTTGACCGGACGGGGCGGCATTTGGACGCAAAGTAAAATAAAAAAAATTAACTGAAAAGAGGATGGAAGAGGTAGAAATGAGGGGGAGAGGGGGAAAGCGCCTGATATAGGCGCGATCACCAGGCGCCTGTTCAACAAGCGCCCGATGTTTAAAAAACACGGGCGCCTGGCCTCATTTCTGTTGTAGAAATGAGGCCTCCAACATTTCAGAGTGCGGAAAATCACTCCGAACTATTGGAGATGCTCTTAGACGAGATTCTACTATCCATTTGTCTATTAATAACCGTCTTATGTGTGAATATTTAAGCTATGATTGCATGCTTTTACTACAACAATCTTCCTCTGTGATTGGTTGTTCAAATATCGAGTAAAGACATGTGTCCGATATAGTTGTCACCGTCACTAAGAAAAACAAAGGAGGATTTTACTTCATCTACGATAGTGGTGGGATAGGTATTTATTTGGGAAGCTGTTATCACAACTGTGTGTAGGAATGGGAAAATTGTGCTGGCGGTTGCATCATTGGGAATAGTGCCATTGCTTCTTTCTAGTGGGCGGACAACTCACTCAAGATTTAAAATACCAAAAGAAATTTATGATGATTCTACCCATGCTATTACCAAATTGCCAAACCTTGGTAAATTAATTATCCAAATAGGTCTTATTATATGGGACGAGGCTACAATGGTACACCATAATTCTTAAGAGGCACTGGATAGGACTTTATGTGATTTAATGGATGGCAGGTTACATGGGGAAATAGACAGGATGCTCGGTGGGAAAAATGTGCTTCTGGATGGAGATTTCTATCAGGTTCTCCTTATACCCAAAGGTAGCCGAAGTCAAATGGTTTAATTTTTAATTAGCTAACCATCTTTGTGGGCAAATTGCACCATTTTTAAACTTACAACTAATATGCGATTAAGCACAACATCCGACACATCAACTGAACTCAACATCCTATAATGGTTTGCAAAATGAGTTTCTCAACATAGGTGATGGTAGCGTACCCACAGTTTGCGCTCAACCAGTTTGTGAAACCAATAAGGATAAATATACCAAAAGAGTTCCTAATTGAGAAAACAACCGATGCTATATAGAAAATTGTCGATACTACTTATCCGAATTTACCGAAACGCATGTTTGAATTAGATTACTCGAAAAATAGATGCAAATTAGAACCAAAAAATGATTGTGTGGATGAAATTAATAATCACATACATCTTCATTAGCTTGGTAGCCTCACAACATACAACTGTGCAGATACCCTAAGCCCTACTTCTGAAGGCCTACAAAACCAGTTATGTTGTTCCCACTAAAATTTCTTAACGGTCTCCAAGTCTCTGGAGTTCCAAATCATGAAATACATTTTAAGATATGCATTCCCACTATGTTGCTATGGAACCTAATCCAAACCATTGGCCTCTTCAATGATACACGGTCGATTGTCTGCCAACTAGCTACAAGATTTATGTTAGAAAAATGAATGAGGAAGTGGTTAGGAAGAGAGAAATTTTGGGTATTGTGTGTATTGTGTGGAAACAATGTCCCACATAGTGGAATATTTGTGCCAAATCCACCATATATACTATAACCTAATATACTAAATCAAAACAAAAGAAGAAGGAGACATGAAGACTTGAGATGTGGCAATGAAGGCTTTGGACATGTGGGCTTTGGGCCTTCATATTAATATTAAGATGTCAAAGATTGGGCCTTAGGCTTTGAGGCTTCAGTTCGTCGTCACTCCGTCTGCATGCACAGCATATTGGAGCCGGTCCGTTTCATCCTGAGAGATTTCTCTGAATTTAGTACGGTTCTGTGTCGTACCAGTATTTATTAAAATTTGTCACACTTTATTCTGTTGCTATTTTTGCAATTTAATTGTGAAAATTATAAACATTTCTCTGTTGTGACTATTTCTGTCTAGTTTAGTAACATTATTGAAGTTACTATCAGATTCGTAACACTTCTGTGTAGTTGCGGATAACATTCTTGAAACAATATTGATTGTTGTAGACGACGATGTCTCAAAATAGCAACAACAATAACGCTGCACCAACGTAGACGGTGACAAACGCTCAATCGGCGCCTCTGTTTCCGACAATGACACTGTCTCATGGAGAAAGGCCAGAAAAGTTCAACGGGACGGACTTCAAGCGTTGGCAACAGAAGATGTTGTTTTATCTAACAACATTAGGCCTCGCCAGGTTTCTAACCGAAGATGCTCCTGAATTTGGCGAACTCGAACCCGATGCAATCAAAGTGGCGGCCGCAAATGTGTGGACAAATTCAGACTTTATGTGTAAAAAATATATTCTGAATGGACTGGATAATAGCCTCTATAATGTCTATTGTACTGTTGCAACATCCAAGGAACTCTGGACGGCCTTGGACAAAAAGTACAAAACTGAAGATGCAAGCATGAAAAAAATTCATCGTTGGCAAATTTCTCGACTTCAAAATGGTAGATTCAAAGACTGTGATCAACCAGACTCAAGAACTACAACTGATCATCCGTCAACTGCAAGATGAAGGGATGACGCTTAGCGAATCTTTCCAGGTTGCCGCAACCATTGAGAAACTTCCTCCATCATGGAAGGACTTCAAAAATTACCTTAAGCATAAGCATAAGGAAATAACAATGGAAGAACTCATAGTTCATCTGCGAATTGAGGAAGATAATAGAAATTCTGAGAAAAAGATCTCTCAGAATATGGCTGCCAAAGCAAATGTTGTTGAGTCAGACAAACCTAACAAGAGAAAACGTGAGAATGCGCCTCAGAAGTCGAAGAAGAAATTTCAGGGTTCTTGCCATAACTATGGAAAGAAGGGGCATAAAGCATCCGAATGTCGCGCTCCCAAAAAGAAGAAATCAGAAGCAAATACGGCTGAAGTTACAGATTGCATTTCTGATATGGATTTATGTTCAGTAATATCAAAATGCAACCTTGTTGGTAATTCAAAGGAATGGTTTGTAGACACATGTGCCATTCGACACATATGTGCTAATAAGTGGATGTTTACAACTTATAAAACTGCAACTGATGATGAACAACTTTTCATGGGCAATTCATCTGCATCAAAGGTCAAAGGGAAAGGAAAAGTTGTGCTGAAACTAACTTCTGGAAAAGAGCTTACTTTGAGTGATGTTCTTCACGTTCCAGAAATCCGCAAGAATTTGATATCAAGGTCATTGCTTAGAAAGCATGGTTTCAAATTAACCTTTGTAGCCGATAAGTTTGTATTATCAAAGAATGGAGTGTATGTAGGAAGAGGATATGTATGTGATGGTTTATTCAAAGTAAATGTAACAACTATTGTACCAAACACTGATATGAATAAAAGCGAATCTTCTGCTTATATTGTTGACTCTTCTAACATATGGCATTCTAGATTAGGGCATGTGAATTTTGATACACTGCGAAAAATGATTAATCTAGAATGTATACCAAAATATAACATAGACTCCAACTATAAATGTCAAATTTGTGCAGAAGAAAAATTGACAAGAACCTCGTTTCATCATGTTGAACGAGAAACTGAACCTCTAGACCTTATACACACTGATGTATGTGATTTGAAAATGTGTCAAACTAGAGGTGGAAAAAGGTATTTCATTACGTTTATTGATGATTGTACTAGGTACTGCTATGTGTATCTCCTTAGAAGCAAGGATGAAGCATTCGACATGTTTAAACAGTATAAAGCAGAAGTTGAGAATCAACTCAACAGGAAAATTAAAGCTTTAAGAAGTGATAGAGGAGGAGAATATGAATTTCCTTTTGAGGAATTCTGCGCTGAGCACGACATTATACACCAAACTACAGCACCATATTCACCTCAATCCAATGGTATAGCCGAACGGAAAAATAGAAATCTTAAAGAAATGATGAATGTTTTATTAATCAGTTCTGGCTTGCCAGATAACTTTTGGGGAGTAGCTATTCTTTCGGCAAACCATATTTCAAATAAAATACCACGAAAGAAAACATCCAAGTCTCCTCACGAACTTTGAAAAAATAGACCGGTATCCTACAAATACTTAAAAGTGTGGGGGTGTCTTGCCAAAGTAGAGATACCTAAACCAAAGAAGGTCAAAATTGGACCAAAAACAATCGACTGTGTATTCATTGGATATGCACAAAACAGTGCCGCTTATCGATTTCTAGTACACAAATCTGAAATTGATGATATTCATAAAAATACCATCATCGAATCGAGAAATGCAAGGTTTTTCGAACATATATTCCCTTTAAAATAGGGTGCTGACAATGATACTCAAAAGAGACCAAGAGAAGATGAATTTACTGATTCTCTTGAGAATATTGAACAAAATAAACTTCGGCAAACTAGTGCTGATCAACAAGTGGAGGAACCAAGAAGGAGCAAAAGGTCAAGGACCTCTAGGACCTTTGGACCAGACTTCTACACTTTTATGTTAAAATATGATCCTTTGACATACAAACAAGCTATGTCCTCCAGCGATGCCCCTTACTGGAAAGTGGCTATTGACAATGAGATTGAATCCATTATGGCTAATCATACCTGGGAGTTAGTTGATTTACCTCAAGGATGCAAGACCTTAGGTAATAAATAGATATTTAAAAAGAAATTGAAACCTGATGGTTTAATAGAAAAGTACAAAGCTCGTCTTGTAGTCCAAGGATTCAGACAAAAGGAAGACCTGAACTATTTTGATACATATTCACCAGTGACGAGGATACCATCAATTAGGATGCTTATTGCAATCGCATCCATACTTGATTTAGAAATACATCAAATGGATGTAAAAACTGCATTTTTGAATGGTGAACTAGAGGAAGAAATATATATGGAGCAACCTGAAGGGTTTCTTAGCTTTGAAAATGAGAATAAAGTATGCAAATTAGTAAAGTCGCTTTATGGCCTTAAACAAGCTCCAAAACAATGGCATGAGAAATTTGATGAAACTATGTTATCAAATGGATTCACAATAAATGAATCAGATAAATGTGTCTACATAAAACACACACATGTTGGATATGTCATTATTTGTCTTTATGTTGATGACTTACTAATCCTAGGCAATAACAAGGCCATAATAACATCTACAAAGAATATGTTATCCTCTAGATTCGATATGAAAGACCTAGGACTGGCTGATGTGATATTGGGTGTCAAAATTTTGAGAACACCACAAGGATATGCATTATCCCAATCACATTACATCAGTAAGATACTTGAAAAATTCAAGCAATATAATATAACTATTGCAAAATCACCAGTAGATATGAACCAAAATTGGGTAAAGAACACTGGTGATGATATCTACCAGCTTGAATACTCTCGTATACTAGGAAATATCATGATGTTATGAACTGCACTAGGCCAGATATCGCATACGCTGTAAGTAAGCTGAGTAGATTTACCAGCAATCCTGGTAAACATCATTGGAAAGCGATATTCAGAGTTCTAGGATACCTAAAGTATATGCAGAACTATGGTCTATATATACAAACTATCCTTCAACAGTGGAATGATACAGTGATGCCAATTGTAACTGGATCGCAAGATACAAAGTCTACAAGTGGATATGTGTTCACATTAGGAAATGGAGCAATATCATGGAAATCATCCAAACAGACTTGTATAGCTAGATCTACGATGGAATCAGAGTTTATTGCACTAGATAAGACCGTAGAAGAAGCAGACTGGCTTCGAAGTTTCTTGGAAGATATTCCAAATTGGAGCAAACCTGTGCCTCCAATATGTATACATTGTAATAGTCAATCAGCAATTGGAAGGGCTAATAGTACACTATACAATGGTAAATCTAGGCATATTCGTTGTAGACATAAAACAATAAGGCAACTTCTTTCTAATGGAGTTATAACTATAGACTACATAAGGTCTAAAGATAACATAGCGGATCCACTAACAAAAGGCTTGCCAAGAGAGAAAATTCAAACCTTATCGATGGGAATGGGGTTCAGGCCCATAGAATAAAAGTTTTTTTAAAATGGAGACCCTACCTAGTTGACTGGAGATCCCAAGATATAGATTCAAAGGGACAACTAAGTTTAAGAGAAACTTGACGGCACTGTTACACACAAACCATTCATTATTTGATGGAAAATAGGATAAGTATTGATACTTTTAATGATGTCTGTACTTGAGGAATTACGAATACCCCTTACAGAATCACCTATGTAAGTGCGAAGGCGCCGCTTCAAAGAGAATTATAAGGCCAAATTCTCTAAACACTTATGAGACCAGGCAGGTGTTCAAGGCAAAAATGAACACAAACAGAGAACGAAGGATTATAAGAAACATTTATCATGTGCTATCTATTTTAGAATTACACAAAAGGCTTACAGTTCAAGGACATTCTAAGTCTACTGATTCACCAGTAATTCAAATAGGTAATCACTAGGAAAGTTCAAGGCACATGTGCTACTTTAAACCGATCTGATAAATGTCTCGTAAAACTATGAACAACTACTCATTCATACGAGGGATTGTTAGAAAAATGAATAAGGAAGTGGTTAGGGAAGAGAGAGATTTTGGGTATTGTGTGGAAACAATGTCCCACATAGTGGAATATTTGTGCCAAATCCACCATATATACTATAACCTAATATACTAGATCAAAACAAAATAAGAAGGAGACATGAAGACTTGAGATGTGACAATGTAGGCTTTGGACATGTCGGCTTTGGGCCTTCATATTAATATTAAAATGTCAAAGATTGGGCCTTGGGCCTTGGGGCTCTTGGGGTCTCGTGATTAAATGGGCCTCCGTCTGCCACTTGGGCATGCTGCGCTGAAACGACTAATTTTGAGCTTCAAAATTAGAACGTTGCGCCTGTGCGCGCGTGTCCGTCGATTAAAAAGGATCGCAACCTTTCCAACAGTCATGACCGCTCCAAATAGGCACCTCCTTTAGCCTATATATAGGGGCCTGCAAAACGAGATTAATAACTTAGAATTAATTCATTTCTTCCTTCTGTTCCTCTTCCCAGAGCTCTATTCACAGTTCAATAATTCCTTCAGTTCGTCGTCGCTCTATCTGCACGCACAGCATATTAGAGCCGGTCCGTTTCATCATGGGAGACAAATTGCTCAAATCCTTCGGTGCATATAAGGGGGCAATATTGTTTCAAGGAAACAGATATTCTCTGGACTCGGATGACTAGGTACTTCTCTGAATTTCATACAAATTCAATTGCAACAGTTTAGTACGGTTCTGTGCCGTACCAGTATTTATTAAAATTTGTCACACTTTATTCTGTTACTATTTTTGCAATTTAATTGTGAAAATTATAAACATTTCTCTGCTGTGATTATTTCTGACTAGTTTAGTAATATTATTGAAGTTACTATCAGATTCGTAACACTTTTGTGTAGTTGCGGATAACAATTTATTGGAGCGGAAATCATCACCGGGACAAATATAGGGACCACAGTTCTCCTACCTAGAGTTGTTCATACAACAACAAATACAAAGTGGCCATTTATTCTCCGTCGTGTCCAATTTCCATCAAAATATGGTTTGCAATAACAATTGATTAGAGTCATGGGAAAACACTTGACAATGTGGGCATGTACTTTCCCCATTCGGTTTTCTCGCATGGACAATTGTATGTTGCCGTTTCTAGGACTACATCGACCGAAGATTGAAGAACATACTTACTCGTAGAGGGCTGGAAAATGAAATCTATATAGAGAACATTGTCTACAAAGAAATGTTCGAGGAATTTTGATAGCATATATATCAAACTAACTCTGTATAAACAAATAATTGAGGGTTCTTTGCCTTCATCCTCAATGTGTACAACTAATGCTTGATTCTTTGCCTTTCGAAACAGAAAAAATTGTTGCATTATTCAAATATTATATGCCTTGGCATTGTCTCCTATACATGATTGATTCTACGTATAAATTTAAGGCTCTTTTATATAGTATCATCTTTAAGTCTCAAAATACACAGCCGTCCCTCCTCAATTACATGTTTAATATAAAAAACCCATATTTTTAGGTTTTAGCAAATTTGCGAAAACCTTTGCAACTGCTTGTAAAGAACTAATAGATAATAGAAGATAACTCTATGAATATTGGCAGAGAAATTTGCTAAATTTTAAAATATCTGGACTACAAATAAAATTTGCACTTTTCTAGAAAAGTGTAAAAAAATCAAAAAATTATTTGAATTATAAAAATATGCTATTATTCAGATTTAATTTCTCAAAAAAATTATTTTTTTTTTTACCGAAGTTAAAAGCAGTGGTGTAATTTAAAACATGCTTTGGGAAATGGTTTTTCACGTATCAAATCTGAAAATTGAATGCATTTGAAGCTATATTTGCTTTCGCTTGGTTCGTTGTTTGGACGTACACTAGGTTCATGAGAAAACTAATTGGTAACCATGATCTGTTTTCAACGTTTTGTTCGGTTTTGTTAAATTACAACCTAAAAATAACTTATTTTTGAATACTTGCGGTCATCATAATACGAATTTTAGAAAAATAAGTCTACTGGAAAAAGGTCTCCACTTTGATTAGATTAGAGAAAAGGGCAAACCTTGTTGTCACACTAACTTCATATGTACAACAGTACAAGTAGAAAAAAACAACTATCAGTATTCTAAACATTGGGGAACAACGCAGTTAAACTGGATAAAACTTTCTGTTCAATTATAGCAATATTCAACCCATTACATACAATATCAAATCTCAGACATTTCTCACACATATATTCAAATCTAAATGCTAAAAAGGTTTGGCACCAGCTTGATCATCCATACTTGAACCATGCTACAGTTCTTAAGATGCGTGCAACAAAGAAGAAACACATACTTGATTCATTCACCTATGGCCTGGACCGCCCATGCAATATCCTGCTCTAATTCTCAATCCACTATTACTTAGAACTAAGATTCGTTGTACCCTAGCTTTTTTTTCTCTGCCTGGTTTTCCTGTAATTTGTACCACTTTACGATATTCCCATTTCATCATGACTTTTACTACCTTTGTGACGTCGTGTGCGCAATGATTTAAGTTAACAAAATTATTTCCGAATTCAGCGTCTCTACTTGGCTTTACGTAAATTTACACTGGTTTACTAGCCTTGGTGATACCACATAGTATCTGATGAGAATGTGAATTTATTGTACAGCTGCTAAAATGTGTAACTCTACTTCGCAAAACTAACATGCACATGGATCATAACTGACGCAGCGGATATTTCAAAACGATCTTCAATCGACGTAAATAGCAATCTGTGGATTGATGGATACTGAAATGCTCGAATTCGTTGATCCGAAGATACCGAACTCTAGCTATCTCTGACTCGTTGATCCGAAGATACCGGGAAAGAGATCTACGATTCTTCAACGTTGATCTTGCGCACAAGATACCGTGAATCGGCTTCAACAAACGATGATCCGAGCGCACTCGAATGACGTTAGTGGAGATAGGAGATACACTCGACTACCAATTGAAATTGAAAGCAACAAGCTAACAAAAGAGAATTTTATTCAATATTCAACCTTTTACAAATGAGAAACCCGGCCTATTTATAGGCGTTTTACAACTCACACAAAAAAAAACACAAAATTCACTAACTCCTAAGTCGGCAACCGACTTACGACCTACGACTCAGGCTAACTCGGTGACGACTTAAGGTACAACAGTTACAGCACTTGCCTCAACGTCTTAACAAATAGAACGACTCATGAATACAGACGACATAACAAGTAACAAAGAAACACTACAAGTTACAACACACAATCCTTTAACTCGGCTCCGACTCAAATAACTCGGCAACGTCTTCAACAAATCGCGACTTAAAAATCTGCAGTGGTTCACGTTACCTCGGCAACGACTTAGCTTAACTCGGCAATCGACTCATGGGAACTATCTCGGTTCCGACTTATGGTATCTCGTTGCCGACTTATGGTATCTCGTCGCCGACTTTGATGAAGAAGGCAACAGCTTATCTCGGCAACGACTTAAAGTTCGCGACTTAAGAATGGCGCACGGCACCACTTCGCGACTCAAAGCATAAGTCGTTCGCGACATACGATAGGTCGCGGTGACAATTCCTCTTTGTTTGAACCCTAGATAAGTCGGCAGCGACTTATGGATGGCGGCACGCGATTTAGGGGAAGCTCGACCCATGGTGGAGCGGCGATTCAAGGACGAGCGGCGACTTAAGATGGAGCGGCGACTCAAGGAGGGGAATCGGAAATGCTCTGCATCATCTCGACTTATGGTATGCTCTGCATCATCCTCCCCCTGTTGAAAGAGATTCGTCCTCGAATTTACACTCTCATCATCTTTGATAGGTTCCTCCTCATAATACGGAATTAAGTGCTTCACGTTAAACACATCAGAAGTGTAAATATTCTCTGGCAGCTTCAACTTATAAGCATTTTCATTGATCCGTCTCATAATTTCTACGGGTCCAATCTTTCGAGCCTTCAACTTGTTATAAGTTCCAACCGGAAAACGATCTTTCGTCAAAACCGCGTAAACAAAATCACCTTCTTTGAAGACTACACTTCTTCGTTTCTTATCCGCCATTTGTTTATACTTCTCATTTGTCTTTTCCAATCGTTCCTGAACGATTCTATGGCATTCCGTCAACCCATCAACAAAGTCAGCTGCCCGCTTAACTGTTCCCTTCGGTTGTGGCACTATTGTCAAATCCAACGGTCCCTTTGGCAAACTTGAATATACAATCTGAAATGGACTGAATCCTGTACTTCGATTGACTGCGTGATTGTGTGCGAACTCAGCTTGACACAATTTCAAATCCCAACTTTTCAAATTGTCTTTCACAAGACATCGTAACAAATTTCCCAACGATCTATTCACCACCTCTGTTTGCCCATCTGTTTGAGGATGATATGCACTACTAAATTTCAGCTTCGTTCCCACCATTTTCCATAGACTCAACCAAAAGTGACTCAGAAATCGAGTATCTCGGTCAGAAACAATAGATTCGGGTAAACCATGTAAACGATATATTTCTTTAAAGAATAACTGTGCCACTCGAACTGCATCCGCTGTCTTCTTACAGGCTATAAAATGTGCCATCTTCGAGAACCGGTCCACCACAACAAATATAGAATCATTTCCCCTCTGAGTTCTCGGCAATCCCAACACGAAATCCATGCTGATATCAACCCATGGTCTGGTAGGCACGGGTAACGGCATATATAACCCCGCATTCGTCGCTGTTCCTTTCGAAACCTGACAAATATGACCCCTCTCCACAAATCTTTCTACCTCTTTCCTCATTGACGGCCAAAAATAAGCTTGAGAAATTAACTGCAAAGTACGATCTCTACCCACATGGCCTTCTTCATCTAGTTCTTTAACAATCTTCATCCTCAAGCTACAGTCTGGGATGCACAAACGATTTCCCTTAAACAGAAAACCATCCACCAACACAAATTCATCCGTATTTCTTTCCTTTACCTTTTCAACAAATTTCACAAAGTAAGGATCTTCTTCAATCAATTCTGGCAATAATTCAAACCCTGTCACTTCAACTTTCATTGTCGTCAACAAATGACTCCTCCTGCTCAAAGCATCAGCCACACGATTGGTTACCCCTGACTTGTGTTTAACGACAAAAGTAAACTGTTGCAGATATGCAACCCACGATGCATGTCTTGCTGAAATCTTGTCTTGCCCTTGTAAATGCTTCAATGCTTCATGATCAGTATACAGAACAAACTCTTTCTGAAATAGATAATGTCTCCAGTGTTTAATAGATTGTACAACAGCATAGAACTCCACATCATATGTACTGTATCGCATCTTCGCTCCTGACAGCTTCTCACTGAAATATGCAATAGGACGCCCCCTCTGACTCAACACCCCTCCAATCCCAACCTTGGATGCATCAGTATGTAGTTCAAACACCAACTGAAAATCAGGTAATACTAGAATTGGTGCAGATGTCAGCAACTCCTTGATCTTCCCAAAAGCATTCCCTGCTTCCTCTGACCATGTAAATTGTTTACCCTTCATACAATCAGTAACAGGTGCCATCACACTACTGAAGTGTGGTATAAACCTTCGATAGAATGAAGCCAACCCGTGAAAACTACGAACTTCCGTTATCGTCTTGGGCTGCGGCCAATTTCTGATCGCCTCGACTTTATTTTGGTCAACCTGTATTCCTTTCTCTGAAACAACATACCCCAGAAATAAAACACTATGCGTCATGAACACGCATTTCTTCGTTGCAGCATAGAATTGTTCTTGTCGCAATACCATCAGCACTTCTCTAAGATGATTCAAATGTTCCTCTGGACTCCCGCTGTAAATCAAAATATCATCGAAATACACCACCACAAATTTTCCAATGAACGGTCGAAAAATCTGATTCATCACCCTCATGAAAGTACTTGGTGCATTTGATAAGCCAAACGGCATGACCAACCATTCGTATAGACCCTCCCTGGTTTTAAAAGCAGTCTTCCACTCATCTCCTGGTCTGATACGAATTTGATGATATCCGCTCTTCAAATCAATCTTAGAAAAGATAGTAGCTCCGCTTATCTGATCCAACAAGTCATCCAACCTCGGCATTGGAAATCTATATCTCACGGTAATCTTATTCAATGCTCGACTGTCAGTGCACATCCTCCACGTCCCATCCTTCTTGGGTACCAATAAAGCTGGTACAGCACAAGGACTCAGACTCTCCTGCACACGCCCCTGTTCAAGCAATTCCTCTACCTGCCTCCGCAATTCTTCATGTTCCTTCGGACTCATTCGATAATGTGGTCTGTGTGGAAATACAGCACCGGGAACAAGATCTATCTGATGTTGTATATCCCTCAACGGTGGCAACTCCGTTGGTAACTCATCTGGAAATACATCGTCAAATTCTTTCAGAACTGGTTTAACTTCTTTTGGAATTTCAATCTCTTCACTGCTTTCTCGTCCAATCAACAAGAATACTTCCGGCTCTTCTTCAACTTCTTTAACAAACTCCTTCAAAGTCAATAGAGTTTTCAACTCTTCGATTTCCTCCACTTTGTTTTCTTCCTGTTGGCGTTTCTTCGGAACCAGAGTAATCTTTGTACCTTCGAACATGAAACTGTAACTGTTGGTCCGTCCATCATGTTGCACTGCTCTATCAAACTGCCATGGC
Source organism: Allium fistulosum (assembly GCA_030737815.1). Classification (NCBI taxonomy): domain Eukaryota; kingdom Viridiplantae; phylum Streptophyta; class Magnoliopsida; order Asparagales; family Amaryllidaceae; genus Allium; species Allium fistulosum. The sequence continues at coordinate 582,775,243 of CM060906.1, read as the reverse complement.
CTGCCCAACAACAGATGACACACATCCATGTCTACTACATCACACCAAACCTCATCCTTGTATTTCTTCCCAATTGAAAATTTCACACAAGCTCTACGTCCAACTTTCACTTCACCATCCTTCCTCAACCAAGCTAACTTGTACGGTTTAGGATGTTTCTCAGTTTTCAACTCCAACTTCTTCACCGCTTCTGTAGAGATAATATTATCACAACTTCCAGCATCAATAACGAATTTACAAACTCTTCCCAGAATAGTGCATGTAGATTGAAAGATATTGTTCCTCAACCAACTACTTTCCTCCTCTTGCTTCGGTGTTAAGCAACTTCTCCTCATCATCAATGCATACCCGTCATCTCCCGACAGTAAGTCTTCCTCCTCAACTGGTAAAAAATTAGAGCATTCAGCTTCTTCATCCTCATCCTCAACCTCAGCAATCATTGCTCTCTTCTTTGGCTTTGGACACTCGTTGCTTTTATGACCCAACTCCTGACAGTTGTAACATTTGAAACCGTTGTTAACCTTTGCCTTCTCAGCCTCCTTCACCACTGGTTTACTGACAGGTTTAGAAACATTAGAACTTCCACCAACACCCTTCACTTGATTATTGGAATTTGTAAACACACCACCTCCTCGTCGTCCCTGCTTCTCCCAAGCCAACGCTTTTTGATGTGCCTCTGCCACAGATCTAGGATCGAACATATTAACCATATCCTGAATCTGCATTCTCAATCCCCCAATGAATCTAGATGTCAGCTGCTCTTCCGTTTCCATAATATCATTCCTTGCAATAAGCTGATAAAACTCATCTGCGTAATCATTAACAGTCTTTGTGCCCTGCCTCAAGTTCTGCAAACGTTGATACATCAAAGATTGATAATTGTAAGGTAAGAACGTTGCTTTCATCAATTTCTTCATCTTCTCCCAAGATTCAACTTTTGACTTCCCCATTCGCTCTCGTGTAAGTTTAGTTTGCTGCCACCATGCCAAAGCTCTACCCCTCAACCTTGTAGCAACCAACTTCACTCTGCGACGTTCTGGAACTTCTTTAAAATAAAAAATTTCTTCAACATTAGCCATCCAATCCAAAAACTCTTCGGCTTGCATACCACCTTTGAATTCAGGAATTTCAGTTTTCATTCCCGATTCCCACTTGTGATCGTACTCCGATTGATTCCTTCCTCATCCACGTCCTCGTCCATGAACACTACCACCATCATACTCTTCTTCACCATCCGATGTATATCGATGTCGATCCTGACCACCAACATCTCTACCACCACCATTTCTTCCACCAACATTCCTACGATCCACATTCCTCCGATCTCGATCAGTCACATTTCTATCTCGACCTCGATCATCAACATTTCTATCACAATCTCGATCCACGCTTCTATGATCACTATCGACACTTCTCTCCCGATTAGAATGTGGTGAAATTCTACTTCTTCCATGGCTCGATTCAGGTGATACTCTTCTCTGATTTTGACTCATCTCCAACATCATCCTCTCTAATCGACCAATTCCTTCCGTAAGCTTCTCATTGAAATTCTCGTTAATTCGTTGCTCCATTTCGTCGACCTCTTCTCTTCCGTACAAAGCATTAATATTGCGATGACGTTGAACTCGTCTTGGCGGCATGATTGAATACTTCACAAACACTTCAACAAATTCACACTTCAAGTTTCTCGGCTCCAAGACTCGATTTAGCTATGATTGGCTAAAACAAGCTCTGATACCAAAACTGACGCAGCGGATATTTCAAAACGATCTTCAATCGACGTAAATAGCAATCTGTGGATTGATGGATACTGAAATGCTCGAATTCGTTGATCCGAAGATACCGAACTCTAGCTATCTCTGACTCGTTGATCCGAAGATACCGGGAAAGAGATCTACGATTCTTCAACGTTGATCTTGCGCACAAGATACCGTGAATCGGCTTCAACAAACGATGATCCGAGCGCACTCGAATGACGTTAGTGGAGATAGGAGATACACTCGACTACCAATTGAAATTGAAAGCAACAAGCTAACAAAAGAGAATTTTATTCAATATTCAACCTTTTACAAATGAGAAACCCGGCCTATTTATAGGCGTTTTACAACTCACACAAAAAAAAACACAAAATTCACTAACTCCTAAGTCGACAACCGACTTACGACCTACGACTCAGGCTAACTCGGTGACGACTTAAGGTACAACAGTTACAGCACTTGCCTCAACGTCTTAACAAATAGAACGACTCATGAATACAGACGACATAACAAGTAACAAAGAAACACTACAAGTTACAACACACAATCCTTTAACTCGGCTCCGACTCAAATAACTCGGCAACGTCTTCAACAAATCGCGACTTAAAAATCTGCAGTGGTTCACGTTACCTCGGCAACGACTTAGCTTAACTCGGCAATCGACTCATGGGAACTATCTCGGTTCCGACTTATGGTATCTCGTTGCCGACTTATGGTATCTCGTCGCCGACTTTGATGAAGAAGGCAACAGCTTATCTCGGCAACGACTTAAAGTTCGCGACTTAAGAATGGCACACGGCACCACTTCGCGACTCAAAGCATAAGTCGTTCGCGACATACGATAGGTCGCGGTGACAATTCCTCTTTGTTTGAACCCTAGATAAGTCGGCAGCGACTTATGGATGGCGGCACGCGATTTAGGGGAAGCTCGACCCATGGTGGAGCGGCGATTCAAGGACGAGCGGCGACTTAAGATGGAGCGGCGACTCAAGGAGGGGAATCGGAAATGCTCTGCATCATCTCGACTTATGGTATGCTCTGCATCATCCTCCCCCTGTTGAAAGAGATTCGTCCTCGAATTTACACTCTCATCATCTTTGATAGGTTCCTCCTCATAATACGGAATTAAGTGCTTCACGTTAAACACATCAGAAGTGTAAATATTCTTTGGCAGCTTCAACTTATAAGCATTTTCATTGATCCGTCTCATAATTTCTACGGGTCCAATCTTTCGAGCCTTCAACTTGTTATAAGTTCCAACCGGAAAACGATCTTTCGTCAAAACCGCGTAAACAAAATCACCTTCTTTGAAGACTACACTTCTTCGTTTCTTATCCGCCATTTGTTTATACTTCTCATTTGTCTTTTCCAATCGTTCCTGAACGATTCTATGGCATTCCGTCAACCCATCAACAAAGTCAGCTGCCCGCTTAACTGTTCCCTTCGGTTGTGGCACTATTGTCAAATCCAACGGTCCCTTTGGCAAACTTGAATATACAATCTGAAATGGACTGAATCCTGTACTTCGATTGACTGCGTGATTGTGTGCGAACTCAGCTTGACACAATTTCAAATCCCAACTTTTCAAATTGTCTTTCACAAGACATCGTAACAAATTTCCCAACGATCTATTCACCACCTCTGTTTGCCCATCTGTTTGAGGATGATATGCACTACTAAATTTCAGCTTCGTTCCCACCATTTTCCATAGACTCAACCAAAAGTGACTCAGAAATCGAGTATCTCGGTCAGAAACAATAGATTCGGGTAAACCATGTAAACGATATATTTCTTTAAAGAATAACTGTGCCACTCGAACTGCATCCGCTGTCTTCTTACAGGCTATAAAATGTGCCATCTTCGAGAACCGGTCCACCACAACAAATATAGAATCATTTCCCCTCTGAGTTCTCGGCAATCCCAACACGAAATCCATGCTGATATCAACCCATGGTCTGGTAGGCACGGGTAACGGCATATATAACCCCGCATTCGTCGCTGTTCCTTTCGAAACCTGACAAATATGACCCCTCTCCACAAATCTTTCTACCTCTTTCCTCATTGACGGCCAAAAATAAGCTTGAGAAATTAACTGCAAAGTACGATCTCTACCCACATGGCCTTCTTCATCTAGTTCTTTAACAATCTTCATCCTCAAGCTACAGTCTGGGATGCACAAACGATTTCCCTTAAACAGAAAACCATCCACCAACACAAATTCATCCGTATTTCTTTCCTTTACCTTTTCAACAAATTTCACAAAGTAAGGATCTTCTTCAATCAATTCTGGCAATAATTCAAACCCTGTCACTTCAACTTTCATTGTCGTCAACAAATGACTCCTCCTGCTCAAAGCATCAGCCACACGATTGGTTACCCCTGACTTGTGTTTAACGACAAAAGTAAACTGTTGCAGATATGCAACCCACGATGCATGTCTTGCTGAAATCTTGTCTTGCCCTTGTAAATGCTTCAATGCTTCATGATCAGTATACAGAACAAACTCTTTCTGAAATAGATAATGTCTCCAGTGTTTAATAGATTGTACAACAGCATAGAACTCCACATCATATGTACTGTATCGCATCTTCGCTCCTGACAGCTTCTCACTGAAATATGCAATAGGACGCCCCCTCTGACTCAACACCCCTCCAATCCCAACCTTGGATGCATCAGTATGTAGTTCAAACACCAACTGAAAATCAGGTAATACTAGAATTGGTGCAGATGTCAGCAACTCCTTGATCTTCCCAAAAGCATTCCCTGCTTCCTCTGACCATGTAAATTGTTTACCCTTCATACAATCAGTAACAGGTGCCATCACACTACTGAAGTGTGGTATAAACCTTCGATAGAATGAAGCCAACCCGTGAAAACTACGAACTTCCGTTATCGTCTTGGGCTGCGGCCAATTTCTGATCGCCTCGACTTTATTTTGGTCAACCTGTATTCCTTTCTCTGAAACAACATACCCCAGAAATAAAACACTATGCGTCATGAACACGCATTTCTTCGTTGCAGCATAGAATTGTTCTTGTCGCAATACCATCAGCACTTCTCTAAGATGATTCAAATGTTCCTCTGGACTCCCGCTGTAAATCAAAATATCATCGAAATACACCACCACAAATTTTCCAATGAACGGTCGAAAAATCTGATTCATCACCCTCATGAAAGTACTTGGTGCATTTGATAAGCCAAACGGCATGACCAACCATTCGTATAGACCCTCCCTGGTTTTAAAAGCAGTCTTCCACTCATCTCCTGGTCTGATACGAATTTGATGATATCCGCTCTTCAAATCAATCTTAGAAAAGATAGTAGCTCCGCTTATCTGATCCAACAAGTCATCCAACCTCGGCATTGGAAATCTATATCTCACGGTAATCTTATTCAATGCTCGACTGTCAGTGCACATCCTCCACGTCCCATCCTTCTTGGGTACCAATAAAGCTGGTACAGCACAAGGACTCAGACTCTCCTGCACACGCCCCTGTTCAAGCAATTCCTCTACCTGCCTCCGCAATTCTTCATGTTCCTTCGGACTCATTCGATAATGTGGTCTGTGTGGCAATACAGCACCGGGAACAAGATCTATCTGATGTTGTATATCCCTCAACGGTGGCAACTCCGTTGGTAACTCATCTGGAAATACATCGTCAAATTCTTTCAGAACTGGTTTAACTTCTTTTGGAATTTCAATCTCTTCACTGCTTTCTCGTCCAATCAACAAGAATACTTCCGGCTCTTCTTCAACTTCTTTAACAAACTCCTTCAAAGTCAATAGAGTTTTCAACTCTTCGATTTCCTCCACTTTGTTTTCTTCCTGTTGGCGTTTCTTCGGAACCAGAGTAATCTTTGTACCTTCGAACATGAAACTGTAACTGTTGGTCCGTCCATCATGTTGCACTGCTCTATCAAACTGCCATGGCCTGCCCAACAACAGATGACACACATCCATGTCTACTACATCACACCAAACCTCATCCTTGTATTTCTTCCCAATTGAAAATTTCACACAAGCTCTACGTCCAACTTTCACTTCACCATCCTTCCTCAACCAAGCTAACTTGTACTGTTTAGGATGTTTCTCAGTTTTCAACTCCAACTTCTTCACCGCTTCTGTAGAGATAATATTATCACAACTTCCAGCATCAATAACGAATTTACAAACTCTTCCCAGAATAGTGCATGTAGATTGAAAGATATTGTTCCTCAACCAACTACTTTCCTCCTCTTGCTTCGGTGTTAAGCAACTTCTCCTCATCATCAATGCATACCCGTCATCTCCCGACAGTAAGTCTTCCTCCTCAACTGGTAAAAAATTAGAGCATTCAGCTTCTTCATCCTCATCCTCAACCTCAGCAATCATTGCTCTCTTCTTTGGCTTTGGACACTCGTTGCTTTTATGACCCAACTCCTGACAGTTGTAACATTTGAAACCGTTGTTAACCTTTGCCTTCTCAGCCTCCTTCACCACTGGTTTACTGACAGGTTTAGAAACATTAGAACTTCCACCAACACCCTTCACTTGATTATTGGAATTTGTAAACACACCACCTCCTCGTCGTCCCTGCTTCTCCCAAGCCAACGCTTTTTGATGTGCCTCTGCCACAGATCTAGGATCGAACATATTAACCATATCCTGAATCTGCATTCTCAATCCCCCAATGAATCTAGATGTCAGCTGCTCTTCCGTTTCCATAATATCATTCCTTGCAATAAGCTGATAAAACTCATCTGCGTAATCATTAACAGTCTTTGTGCCCTGCCTCAAGTTCTGCAAACGTTGATACATCAAAGATTGATAATTGTAAGGTAAGAACGTTGCTTTCATCAATTTCTTCATCTTCTCCCAAGATTCAACTTTTGACTTCCCCATTCGCTCTCGTGTAAGTTTAGTTTGCTGCCACCATGCCAAAGCTCTACCCCTCAACCTTGTAGCAACCAACTTCACTCTGCGACGTTCTGGAACTTCTTTAAAATAAAAAATTTCTTCAACATTAGCCATCCAATCCAAAAACTCTTCGGCTTGCATACCACCTTTGAATTCAGGAATTTCAGTTTTCATTCCCGATTCCCACTTGTGATCGTACTCCGATTGATTCCTTCCTCATCCACGTCCTCGTCCATGAACACTACCACCATCATACTCTTCTTCACCATCCGATGTATATCGATGTCGATCCTGACCACCAACATCTCTACCACCACCATTTCTTCCACCAACATTCCTACGATCCACATTCCTCCGATCTCGATCAGTCACATTTCTATCTCGACCTCGATCATCAACATTTCTATCACAATCTCGATCCACGCTTCTATGATCACTATCGACACTTCTCTCCCGATTAGAATGTGGTGAAATTCTACTTCTTCCATGGCTCGATTCAGGTGATACTCTTCTCTGATTTTGACTCATCTCCAACATCATCCTCTCTAATCGACCAATTCCTTCCGTAAGCTTCTCATTGAAATTCTCGTTAATTCGTTGCTCCATTTCGTCGGCCTCTTCTCTTCCGTACAAAGCATTAATATTGCGATGACGTTGAACTCGTCTTGGCGGCATGATTGAATACTTCACAAACACTTCAACAAATTCACACTTCAAGTTTCTCGGCTCCAAGACTCGATTTAGCTATGATTGGCTAAAACAAGCTCTGATACCAAAACTGACGCAGCGGATATTTCAAAACGATCTTCAATCGACGTAAATAGCAATCTGTGGATTGATGGATACTGAAATGCTCGAATTCGTTGATCCGAAGATACCGAACTCTAGCTATCTCTGACTCGTTGATCCGAAGATACCGGGAAAGAGATCTACGATTCTTCAACGTTGATCTTGCGCACAAGATACCGTGAATCGGCTTCAACAAACGATGATCCGAGCGCACTCGAATGACGTTAGTGGAGATAGGAGATACACTCGACTACCAATTGAAATTGAAAGCAACAAGCTAACAAAAGAGAATTTTATTCAATATTCAACCTTTTACAAATGAGAAACCCGGCCTATTTATAGGCGTTTTACAACTCACACAAAAAAAAACACAAAATTCACTAACTCCTAAGTCGGCAACCGACTTACGACCTACGACTCAGGCTAACTCGGTGACGACTTAAGGTACAACAGTTACAGCACTTGCCTCAACGTCTTAACAAATAGAACGACTCATGAATACAGACGACATAACAAGTAACAAAGAAACACTACAAGTTACAACACACAATCCTTTAACTCGGCTCCGACTCAAATAACTCGGCAACGTCTTCAACAAATCGTGACTTAAAAATCTGCAGTGGTTCACGTTACCTCGGCAACGACTTAGCTTAACTCGGCAATCGACTCATGGGAACTATCTCGGTTCCGACTTATGGTATCTCGTTGCCGACTTATGGTATCTCGTCGCCGACTTTGATGAAGAAGGCAACAGCTTATCTCGGCAACGACTTAAAGTTCGCGACTTAAGAATGGCGCACGGCACCACTTCGCGACTCAAAGCATAAGTCGTTCGCGACATACGATAGGTCGCGGTGACAATTCCTCTTTGTTTGAACCCTAGATAAGTCGGCAGCGACTTATGGATGGCGGCACGCGATTTAGGGGAAGCTCGACCCATGGTGGAGCGGCGATTCAAGGACGAGCGGCGACTTAAGATGGAGCGGCGACTCAAGGAGGGGAATCGGAAATGCTCTGCATCATCTCGACTTATGGTATGCTCTGCATCAATTACTATCTCGTATCTTCTAGCTACCAGTGTAGTTTATAATCTAGAATACATGACCTGCTTCACACAGACAAAAAATATAACAAATAGGTACTACCGACTGCGATCTTGCCACTGACACAACACAAGCGCACTTGGAGTTTATGTAACAACTCGTAAAATAAAATGATAATTAACTAAAAATAATTAATAAATGATTGTTAAAGCGTCGAATTTGACCAAACATTAGAACTTGACCATAAAATTTACACCATTGCGTTTATGGCATTCTTCTGATCAACTTTCATATATAAAGTTTAGCGACCGAAGTTCAAACGAAGAAATTAGCAGCTTTAAAGATTTCGGATCGGAATTAATTCAAAATTAAATAAGGAAATAAATATTAATAACTTAATGTTAAAGTAAATGTTAAATATAAAACTTAACGTTGAAGGAACAGTTAAAATAAACGTTAAAAAAGGCAACGGTAAAATTAAAGAGGTAACAAATATTAATAAGATGTCGTAGCCCCACCGGTTGACCGGCTGCTTAGGGCCGGCTTCAAAGCAAATTTCGACCTAATTGACTTGAATTTAATATATTATAGTCTAATGGATAGAATAAATTCGAGCGTCTATAAATACATGCACATCTCCTCACTTTTCTTCTTATATTTTTCGAACCGAACAGCGAAGCTCTGTCATTTTCCTTTCTTCACTAATTCTAAGAATTACAGAAATTATAAAATATTACACACACACGTGGAGAATAGAGGAAAATAAAAAAGAAGAAGAGAAGGAGTGAATCGATTCTACAGAAAGGCTAAATTCTTGAATTATAAATTTAGACTTCGCTTTACTCAAATCTAATCTCAAATATATAATTCTAATAGGTATGTATACGTTTTTAATACATATTTTTTGTTAAAAAAAAGAGGAGTCAAGTAAGAAGAATAGATTATATATAGAGATTTGGAAGTCAAAAGGTGAGTGGAAAAATATGTGTTTTACATAATATTAGATTTATATTGTTGAAATTCTGTTTCTTTTATGCCTGTGTAGAAATCATTGAATTGTAGGCTTGAATAAATAAACCTAACTTGAAATCTTTGCCTACATATTCAATAGATTGTTTAAATTTGATGAAATGATACACACACCATAGATCTGGAATTTTGGGGAGGATAGTCCCTAAAATTTATGATAAGCTATTAATAAAATTGTGTAGTTATTTCCAGATTTTGTTATTTGAGTTATACATTGTTAAACTTGTTAACCACCAATTGGAGATGTTTTTAATTTGATTTGGGGTTTAAGTTCTATATTTTATTTCATTGAAGTATAAAACGACCCTCTGTGAATTTCTATAAATTTTCCAACCTCACTATTATATATATATGAAAAATACGTTGTTTGCAATAATAAGGAATATGAAAAGAAAAATCCTTATAATTCCAAACACAGCACAATTCCATTTTTTAAGTAGTTTATGGAAAATTATAACGACAACCTTTCCTTTTTGAGGCCGATACAATTCCAATGCATTAAAATATAGAAATAAATATTTAGTGGGATTTAGGCATAAATATATATCCAAATATCCCTAAATGTAGGAACTAAAATGTTATATATGGAAATAATAATAGTCTCGTTTATCAACTAAATATATATGGCAAAGTATAACCTTAAAAATAAATAAAAGTGCTAACTATGAACAAGGTGATAAATCAAAGAATTAGGGAAGTTACAGTAGTCAAGTTAATATGGGTATTAATTGAAAAGAAACAGTAAGTGACACTTAATGATACTAGTAAGATAAAAAGGAAGTTCATGGCAACTAAATAAATGAGTAATAATAATTGAACTTAGGAAGCGTAATAATTTCCACAGTTGAAATAATATGGCCTCAATAATACATTTAAGATGGGTGTAAATTATTGGATTTGGTCCAATATCTAGATTTATTACAAATAACTTGGTTTAGTATGGGTTAATGGAAGTCTGTTCTTTACAAAGGGCTATCAGCAGTTGTGTATACATCTTACTGATGTGGGACATCTCCAACTATAGGATCCATGGAGGTATACGCTCGCATACAGGTGTTTTAGGCACAGATTTAGTGGAAAACAAGTTCGACATATGTGCTGTAGTTTCTAGCACAGATCCCTAATAGGACATAAGTAATTCAGCTTTACTCATCATAGAACGAAGCATATCTAATAGGGTTCGATTCCATCACTTAGATCGAAGAATCTTAATTTTATAGTCTATTTGGTTTTCTACTACATTTTTATACTTAACAAATTTCTCATAGACATCAAATTTGTTCTTCATAAGATACACATATCTTAGTCTCTAGAAATCCTCGACAAAGGTAACAAAATAAGAACTATTATGCTTGGTGATTATAGACATTTCCCCATATACATAACTATGCAGTAACCCTCAAAGTTCATAAACTCTTTCATTGCTCCCGTTGAATGGATGCTTGGTCATTTTATTTTTGAGACATGTCTCACATGTGCAAAATGGTTTAGAATCAAGTGATAGGAGGAAATCTTCGGTTTTCAGTTTGTGTAGTCATTTTTCACTTATACGACCTAGCCTACGTTGCTAAGGATAACCATCATTTATATTGTTAGAAGAATTATTCACAAAACACATATAATTAGTATTGATCACATAAATTCCATTTTCAAGAACACCATCGCAGACTTTATTTCCATTCAAATTAATGTTTATAACTTTATTTACACAATGAAATATATATCCACTCTATGACAACCTAGAAACATAAATAATTTGTAACATCCCCTATCTAGAGGCCCAAAGGTAAGCGCTACAGATGCTGTAGTCATCTATAGTATTAACTTCCGACGACTAAATATGACTATGTTAATGGTATCTTTAATATCAGAACCACTTAAATATGAAACAAATCACAGGTTTCAAGACAACATTTTTCCATTACATTTCAAAACATATGTTTAATATTCAAATTACACAATGCCAAAACATTTTCCCACACAAAGATCAAATATAATTATTACAAAATACGCCAACAACGATATATGAAGATGCCTCATTGGTTGATCAGAGTCATAACTAACTTAATACATAGTGAAAATAAATACAAAGCAAGAACTACAACTCCTAATAGCTATCCATTAGCCTCCTGCTCGCCTCCGGTAGCTTTATTCGTCATCCTACTAACACTTGAAAAGGCCTTAACCCTCGGCCTACTCAAATCAATTTTGAGTACCGGAGATTTTAAGGGAAAAATAAAAACTTCAAGTCGGACATAAAGCCTGGTGTGAATAATACTATACATCCTGGTTATTAATGTTAAGTGAAACCACGCCGCTTAGAGGAACGGGTTTCCCCTCACTAACATCCTTTTTAAAACATATCTTTTGCAAATCTTTTCCTACAACCAAAACTGGATAAATACTGTAAAGCATCATTATGTTAACATATATATTATATAATAAAAGAACTATCTGTTCAAAAACTTTAGTTTTGTTTGGTTAACTATTAACCTTTGGCTAACTCGGGCCTACTAGACAAAATAATAAAATAATCTAACATCTGTTAGACACACTTCCTCTGGACGATATGTCCTTAACTCTCTGTTAAATACTTCTCTTCTGGACGGTCTGTCCCTATCTTATCATCTCCCAAGGTCACCTGATCCTAATGGTTTTGCGGGCTCACCAATAACCTTCTGTATACGAACATATATTCCATTCTGTGTGTAATCATAATTTTAGTCTTACCTGTGACAAAGCCCTACACACTGGAATTTTGGACTAAATTAGCAATAGCTAATGTATAGGGCGCGACCCTATACCAGTCCCATCTGGTATCTTAATACCTGAGTCATTTTACTTAGGAATACTTTCCTATAATTTCCTTGAAATCCCTTTCATCTGAAATTGATTTAAAACCTTTTAAACCAAACTTAAACAAGGAAAACATTTATACTTTATGCTTTACTTGATATCACCTTGCCATGCTATGTATATACTTTACTCAAATCTTTGTTGATGAAAACATTTAAACATTTAAAAGTACCTCTTTCAATCCTATTGAAAGTACCCCTTTCCTTTATCTACGCTGAAAGGCCAAAATCTTCCTTTCGAAACCATTCATATAAACCCTTCGAAACCATTGAAATTCCTTCTCCATCGAAAGCTAAAAACCTTAGAAATCCCTCTTTAAAACCAATAAACATTGCCTTTCGAAACCATAGGAAAAACCTTTCCTTTAAACTTATTCAAAACCATTGGAAAAACCTTTCCTTTAAACATTTCGAAAACATAGGGAAACCTTCCTTTTGAAACCTTCTTTAAAATCCTTTAAAAACATAGGGGAACCGCCCCTTCGAAACCTTCATTAAAACCTTTCGAAAAATTAGGGGAACCACCCCTTCGAAACTTTCTTTAAAACCTTTCGAAGGTATTAAAACCTCAAACCCTTCAAAAGCATTTGGGTTTAATTTAAAACATATGGAAAAAGACCTTTCGAAATCATTCAACACTAACTAGTCGAAACCTTTGGGTTATTCTTTTAAAAATCACTAAGGGTCACAAGCAAAAGGGTCAAAAGTTTACTCTTTTGAAAGCTATAACTAGGTAGAGAAGTGATGGTGTCAAAACCAACCCTTCCGAAAGCATAGGAGAAGCGACGGGGATTTTATAAAACAAAACAACCCCTTCGAAAGCTCTGTTTCGAAAGGTGGAAAGCGACGGTAAAGACTTCAACATAGTCGAAAGCTATTATTTAAAACAAAGGCGCAACCTTAAAACCTGTCTTTAAATCAATTGACTTAGTCGAAAGCTACACAGGCAAAAGCTATATAGGCGAAAAAAAGCAGACGCTCTTTTCTTTTAAAACAAAAAGGTGCTTCTACCCTTTCAAAACCCCTTGGTTTCGACTCTTACCTTTCGCCTTTGTCCAATTCACTGTGTATCAAGATGTTGATACTATGTGCATTAGTTTTTAGTATGAGGCGGAGGGTCTTAGTTGAAATCTACCTGGGCGAAACCAAAATAGGCGAAACATACTTTTGGCATGAATTTCTGATTTTAAACCTTTTTAAGTAAACTTTTTAACTAACCTGCCTTGTTTGTCAAACTCTTATTGGTTGTTAATTTTTCTTTTCTAAAAGTACTGCCGTAATTTCGGAATTAATTAATTTAAATAATTTGCAAAACACACCTTCTTCTTAATTTAATATATAAAACATTTAAGTCTCATACCTTAAATAATTTTATATATTCATCAAACTCTTTGGAAAATTCTACCAAAATTCGAAAATATCCTATTAAATATGTTTTTTAACATACATAAATTTCTGACCCAAATAATTATTTATTTTGTCATAAATAATTTATAACCCAATAAGTCATTTTCTTCACTAGAAAATTAATATAAAATCCACATTAATTCAGAAAATTATGAAAATTGAAACCCACCTCGAAAATATTATTTCTGATCTACATTTAAATTCGAAAGGCATTTGGATGTCATTTAGTAGGGTTTTCATATCAAAATATATCATAAAAACCAATATGAACATTCATAAATCATCAACAAGCATATATAAACTTTTAATCAATCAAAACATGGCAATCTCATGAAAAACATTTCGGATTTTCCTTAAAACCGAAAATATAAGAAAAATGAGATGTAGTAATTATTCACCTTAGCTTTGTAATTAGAATGTGAGATTTGATCTTGATTAAGTTGATTTGATTTTCCTCTTAAGAACTTTAGCTTTCCTTTTCTTCTCCTTTGCTAATGGTGGCCGACTTTAGTGTGGTTATTTTCATTTGTGATAGAATGAAATGAGGGTGTGTTCATTTTCCTAAGGGTTTAGGGTATAAGTTTAATCATTTTTCGATTTTGCCCTCCCTTATTTCCTAACACTTTAACGCTTTAATTCATTGTTTACTCATTAACATGGTACGACTACCCCTTCAGTTATTCCAGAAATCTCAATCCATTAATCAATCCCACATGATTTAATTTAATTTAACTAATTAAATTTCCTAAATAATGTCACTAAAAATATGGGGTGTTACATAATTCCACAAATAAAGTCTTTTACAAAATAGCAATTATTTAATATCAATACTACTCCACTAAGCAAACATAAATGATAATCTTCCATTGCTTTACATATACAGTAGATTCATCAGCAATTTGGAGTTTATTCTCTCCTTTTTCCATGTGGTGCTAGTTCCTTATCAACCACAATTATGGTCGGTACCGAGATGACTCTCAAAAGGAGACCCATTACTGAATAGTTAGGCGAACCACTCTTGTACTTTGTAGAAAAAGACAAGTCTCACATAGGACAAATCATGTCAGCATCGATGTGATTTGGTGGAGCAACTTTGACAACTAAGTTTGGAAACTTGATGATATGGACAAGAATGAGGAATCGAGCATTTTGGTAATGAGCAATTATGATATGGTCAATATCGACATGATTTTAAGCACGAATTTCACTCGTTCTTCCTTCCTACTTGCATGTATCTGAGTTCTTACCCGGTCTTTCATGATCTAGTGACTATGATGGAAAATTTTGATTATAAATATGAGTGATGCTGCAACAGGAAAAGGTCTTTTAGAATTTTACAATTTCGAGCTCTTCATCTTGAATTCTAGTCTTCCCCTAGATCCAAATTCCACGTTACTTGCTATCAAACCGAAATTTGCATTATTTTATAGACTTAAAATCTTGTAAATTGTTTATATTCATGTCAAATCTCAAGCAATAAAATCATAGTGGACATAGACAATGATTTGAAGTCGAACCATTTTAAAAATCATTGTGTTCTTGCTATTCTATTTCGTTTCTACTTTGTTTACTCTCGTTTGTGATCGATTTGGGGGGCGTTATGACACTTTTTGACCCAACGTCCATCTATGACTTTATATCCACAAAAGATTGAAAAATGAATACCAAAGTGTCACGGACTACTTGATCCTATGGATATGTCTAGCAAAATTATATGATCAAAAAAACAATGACCCTCCTTAATCCTTGTTTTAAATGAAATACTTTACATTCTTAAGACCTAAATCGGTGAATGAACATATGCTATACTTTTCTATATAATATTATAATTATTGTATGGTCATCCAATAACCGAAGAAGATATATTATATTTTCCATACGGATAACATCATATTACAAGAATATGGTCGACAAACAAATTACAAGAAGTACTCAAATTTAATCCCCACTCTTCTTTTCATTGAACAAAATATCATATTATTAATGGAAGAAAATGAATCTACTCTAACTGACTCTACACCTTGCTTAGAGTACATGCTAACTATTTTCATAATAAAGGATGAGAATATTGTTTTAAAGGCGGTATAAGACAAAGTTGCAGTGAAGTTTAGTCGTGGCCGATATAATAACCCTGGTAGATTTAATGCTGACCACTAGAGTCATTCCCACTAGAAGTGGAATGCAAAGAAAAACAAAAGGAGAAATGGTTCAACATGAAAATGTTGATCCTTACAATGTTATACAATTATAGGCCATTGGTTAAGGAATTGCAGAACATCTGATTATGTAAGAGGATTGTACAAATCAACTTGAAGAATGATGAAATGAAACGGAAATAATGTCTTTGTCCTGAATATCAAAATGACATTATTGATGCATGAACATCATATTCATTTTCGGGTCCAAAAATAAATAATTAAATGTTGGGTTTCGGCATTCTCGCGTACTGTACGCGGTCGCTTCACCGTGTCTAGCCGGAGTCAACGGTCGAAGTCTCCCATGTCGGCGTTCCGATTAAACATCCCTTCATCGCCTCAATCGAGCATATAATCTGGTCTTGGCAACACATTGTAACAAAAGGAATCTCCAATGTTACGTGCCACCAATCCCATATATATACCACGATTATTCCAAATATCCTACGATGTGGGACTTTTCCGTTCAATCCACGCACTCACTCCATTTAAAATGCGAGTCACACTTAACAATCTCCACCTTGGCGAGCATTGCTCAAGTCACCTTGGAGTTATACTGAGTCCTCTTCGTAGTTGATTAGGCTGCTACTCCGAGTTCTCATAAGCAGGAAGGAGCAACTGTTTAACCATATCTCCACCTTGACGAGCATCCCATGCTCAAGCCCCTTTGGATCCATGCTTCGGTCGCGCTGCATCGTACCGGTCCCATCGAACCATGGAGCTCCGATACCATGTTGAGTTTCGGCATTCCCGTGTACCGTACGCGTTCGCTTCACCGTGTCTAGCCGGAGTCTACGGTCGAAGTCTTCCATGTCGGCGTCCCGATTGAACATCCACTACTACAAAATATGCCATTTGCATCGCCTCAATTGAATCGGTTGAAGTAAAAACTGATGCAAATAGAACTATTTGCATCAGTTCTGTCTTAATAACCGATGCAATTGGTACGTGAAAAGCAATAGGTAATAAAAAAAATCAAATTTGCATTAGTTGTCACCAACAACCGATGCAAATACGTCGATGCAAATAGTTTAGTCGCATCGGTTTTAAAATTAACCGATGCAACTACGTCCAAAATAATAATTTTTGCATCGGTTCCCTAGCGGAGGCGATACAATTTCAAATTATCTCGGTTATTCGTTGCTCGCCTGTTCCATCTCGGCTTTTCAATTTTTTTTCGCCGCTCCCGTTCTTTTCCCCAAATAATTCGCCTGTTTAATAAAAATTCGATTTTCCTCTAATTTTTTTTAAAAGATTGACTTTTCTCTGTTCAAGGCAAAGAAGAGGGGATTGTCGCTACAGATAAGTGGTATTCGTGGGTTTCATTGCGGTGGTCGAGAGTCTCAATTGAAGGCGGGTTGATGTCGAGTTCGATTAGGGATTCACGATTGTAGTTCGAATGTTGGAGGAACGGAGTTCGGTAGTGGTTTCGTGGTGGCAAATTAGTGATATGTGGCAATGAGTTTGGGCTTGAAGTGCGATTCTAGAAGGTTGATGCGTGTTCGATTGCGTTTCAGGTGGTGATTTCGGGTGGTGATTGGGGTTGTTGTCAGGGGAGTCAAGAGCAGTGAAGGTAAGGCGTTGTCGTATTCAGGCAAGTTTCTGCACTTTTTTTTGTCAGTAGGATGTGGCAGTGATTGGGATACAAGGCAGTTCTCTTGTAGGCAAGTGTAGCTGTATTCAGAGGTTAGGAACTGATGGTTATGCAGTGGCTATAGGAGTTGTAACTGTGAATGTTGATGTTACGGGGGATGGCAGCAATATTTTGAGGAGGGGCAGTGCAAAATTCAGGTTAGGTTAAGAGTGTGATAAAAGAGGGGGGAGTTGTTGATGAAGTTGTATGTGGTTGTTGTAAGAGGAGAGAAAGTTGTGGTTTTGGGGATTTCGCAGCAAAGTGATGGTATATGCTACTATCATCCTCTCCACTCTTGCATTTATCTTCGAAAGGTATTATAAACAATTGTGTACACACATTTACTACTACTACATTTCACTTTTCTTCTCTTAATTTCTTTATACTTTCAGAGACAGAAGACCACCATTTAACTCCCACTTCCTCTCACGCACATTCATCATCGGCTTTCTCCAGTTAGTTTTATTTCTCTTCTACTAATTAGAATTCAAAGTGTTTCACATAAATGGATTATAAACGTTATAGTTATGTTTCTTTTTAGGATATCTGGAGGTCAACTGCTATTAACAACGAGCCTTCGGTACATAACTGGAGCAACACAGACAATAATTCTGAACATGATACCTATCACATTGTTTCTTCTTGCAGTCATAACAAGGCGTGAGCCTTTCAGCTTTAAAAGCGTATTGGGCCAGGTTAAGTTATTGGCTCTCGTTATCTCTACCATTGGCGCTACCATGTTAGTTTTCTTTTCAAAATCAGGAGATGATTTGGGTTTCGGGTCGGGTTCGATGTGGTGGGTTGGGTGTGTTTTGGTTGAACTTGCTGTTGTTTTGGCTTCTGTCGGGTCCCTTTTTGTGGTAGGTTAGTTAATGTCTATGGTGTGTTACTTGCATGCAACTGAAATTAGATATTAAAGAATGTGAATGGTTATATAAATTTAGCATTAATATGTGTAATAATATATAAACTTAACATTATATTGACGTAATGATATATAGTAAATTACCATTTTGAATGATTTATAGCTCAGAAGTTTATTAGTAAGGACAAGAAAGTTTAGCAATTCTCTTTCAAATTTTCAGTTAATCTTTTTACTAGTTCATCGTAGTTTTAGCCTGTAACATTAATTACAAGCTAGTAAAGAGCATTGAAGTGTCTTGATAGCTTGTGACATCTACAATTATTTTTGGCCAAACGAAACTGACCCCGATATACACATCACACATGTATTGGAACTTGTTATGATTTTTTTACTCATGTTATAAGTTTCTCTTATCTATCTGGTGTAAACTGTATAGCTTATAAATATATTGTAGGAAGAGATGGATTAACACACAACATGCTGAATGACATTCACAATAATTGGAAGCAAGTTGAGGCAGTTAGGATCAAGTGTCTTGGAGTGCCTACTATTGATATGAAAAACATCTGCACCCAGCTTGAGGTACTTCTCTTAGTTATTTGGTAGAGTATCTATTGATTTATTCATATTTGTTTTGAAGCTATACACGAATCATAGAGGCTATAGATGCAGTTTGTAATTTGGAGTTACGTTTTGCGATGTAACCAAATATATATAAACAACCGAATACATAAATTATTGGCATCAATTCAACTACAGATCACACATAAATGCAGATATTATGCTTTAAGCCACCTGTTATCAAATTTCGGTGATCTAGTTGAGTTTGATATAGCCGGGGTCATGTATATTTTCTGCTGAACACCATGTCAAAGGAGAATCTGACATACCTTTATTTGTATAAGTTATATGGAAATATGCTTTAATAATGAAAAAGTTATTTTTTCCTGAAAAATAATAATTCCAACCTAAAGTTTCTCTGTGGATGTTGGAAGATTCACTACCAAAATAGGTTATGCAAACCTGATGCTTTACAAGCCATGTGGATGTGGGAAGATTCACTACGAAAATGGGGTATGCACATCCTGAAGCTTTACAAGCTCTTTCTTTGTTTTCTGTCTCCTCAAATAAAATAAATTAATTAATTAATACTTAATGTGCACAAACCACTAGGTTAAACAGGAAAAACCATGTGTAGAGTCAGCATGATTTGCATGATTCTCATTATCATGTGACAAATATGAATAACTTGATCAAACCGTTTTGATAAAATCTCACTCTAAGTTAAATTAGGTTTTGAATCAAAATAGTAGTGAAATTTGATTGAATTGTTGAGAAACAACCTGACTCTTAACCTAGATGTTGATATTTTTTCATATATTTGTCTTCGTGGCTGACACCATGGAATGTCATTTGTCCAATCTGTTTGACTATTTGAACTTGTTCGATTTGCATATCTGAAGCTGTTTCTTTTTGAAAATGATTGTGTAATTTTGAAACTTTTGGTTGTGTATAATCGGGGCTGCCATAAACTGGACACTGCGGTTGTGTTGCATTATTGAATTCCTAAACAAACTAATTGTCCACTTCGTTTTGAAGTTGATGTCCTGTAACGAAAGATGACTGTTTAGTCTATGCGTTTACTAAACTATTTTCAGTTCTGTTCTGTTTTGCAGTATTTTGGTTGTTCTCGTTTGTTTTGCTCCTATGATTAGCATATTTTGCTAAAGTGTTGTCCTCGTGTCCTTGTTGTTTATTCTTGCTAGTTTCTTTTGTTTCCATTTTTACGTCATTTGTAGCTTCAGTTTCTTTATTTTTGGGTCTCCATACTTCCTCGAAGGCATAATATTTTTCATTATGTCCAAAGCAACTGCAGTTTCGACAGTTTGGGAGTTTCCGCTAGTATTCTACTTCATATTGTATTATTTGTTCCTTTTCATTTATAGTTTTCATGAAGTTACAGAAGGAGGACTCTGACCCTACTTCAATAAGCTCTGATACCGAAGTGTTATGCTCCTTAGTCTAGTGTGAGCCATGAATTCCTATTGATGTTCTTGATAAGTTGCAGGAAGATGATGATGAATTCTCTCGGGAAATGGGGTGAAATTGCAACAGATGCAGAAGAGGGTGGTGAAGTATATTGAAAGACAGGTGAATAACAGAAGCTAATTGTAGAAACAAGGAGAAGAAAGCAATAAACATGCCCGGGTTGTGAAGTATATTCTAATTGCTTCATCATGCTTCTTCATCATCTCTGAATGCTCAGCAACAACATCAACTGCATCGTCGATTTGCACTGTTAATTTCTGAATTGAATGCACGGGTGTTTGATGAATTGCCTGTAATTGTTCATGCTGATTAGACGTTTGATTGAATGCGCAACAGATGGATCCTTTAACAGTAGGAACATGGAACTCTATGCAAGGCTGCGCAACCCTCTTTACTGGCACTTCGCTGCCGATGGCTTCCTCAAGAATAACCTTTTCATTTGCATCCAGTTAATGACGTGGACATGCTTCAATTCATGTATGCCTTCTAATATTGTTCATTACTTCATTTCTTCATGAACTTTTACAGTTTGTCTGAGCTTCTCTAACAGGTTTGAAGTCTTTGTCATTTGAAGATTAACGGAAGTTTACCTATTTTAAAAAGAAAACGGAGGAGAAGAGAAAAGAAAAGATAAGTATGGCGTATGGCGTGGCATATAGCCGCCATCATTTGAAAAAACCCGTACATATAACAAGTTAACATTTGGGCTTTGGCCCCAAATAAGAACCCATCCGAATTAGTTCGATTATAGTGAGGTGAATTAGATACTTACACAGTTACGCTCATTAAAGCTAATATTTCATTATTGTTGTATATATATACATGGGACCTTCAGGTCAGGTTTGTATCCATTACGTTTTGTCAGATTAAAGGCACTTCGTGACTTTTATTTACTCGTATCTTATTTGACATCCACGTAGTTTGGATCTTACGGATTCGATTTAGAATTAATTAGAATTTAAAACTTAGAACCCGTCCATATGGTGCTAGTGAATTTCAACCATGGAATAAACGGCGTTAACCCTGTTACAATTCAGGTGTACCAATCATTTTATACCTTTAAAATGATTATACACTGAATATAAATCTTTTTTTGCTTCTAAAAAAATAGGGAACATGTACCCTCGTTCATCCTGAAGTATACGTATCACTTAATCTAGCAAATAACATATCACTATCAAAACATTACATCACTTATGACAAACTAGAGATAGACCTAAAACCCATGCCCTACTAGAGATGCTTTTAGTAAGTTAATCTTAACTTGATTGCATATGTGCAGGTTTTAACCTTTTATTTGAGGCGAACCTTTGTTAAATTCTCATGAAATATCACAAAAATTGGAAATTGTGCACAGGTTGAATACCTGTAGTAGATTCCAGTGCAGCTTTGTCATTCTTAAAAAAACAGCTATAGGATTATTTCACCTTTTAATGAATAACTCATCAGTAAAAAGTCTATTTATAATCCACTTAGTATTTTCTATGAAGGAAGTTTAAGACTGTTAGAGAGGAGTTTTGTATCCTATTTTTATTTTTTTAACACTGGCTAGTATATTTGTCCAATGGATTGAACCCAATACATCTAGCCATGTAAACCAAATATTTTAATTTTGTAGTGTTATTCACTTGCATGTTCTTTGATTGGCAGAATTATGGTCGGATTACCGTCAATAGAGAACAGAGAGTTGATATTGAAGAAATTATTGGCCAAGGAAAAGGTTGAAGAAGATCTTGACTATAAAGAACTTGCAACCATGACAGAGGGGTTTAGTGGCAGTGATCTTAAGGTTTGTTGTACTATGTCGTGCAATAGTGGTTTAACTACTGTAATCATTGCGTTGCTGTCTAATGTAATTTGGATTATAGTATATTTACTAATGCATTTGTTTCACAGAACTTGTGCACGACAGCAGCATACAGACCTATAAGGGAGCTAATTTGAAAAGAGAGACTGAAGGAACTGGTATAATCCTAAAACTTTGATGCTTCTTAGTTCTAAATAGTGAAGCATTTTAATGCAATGTACACTTATGGTCTGAACATTGAGTTAGCATGCAATTAGACTGCTCTAATTTCTTATTTTCATCTTATAAATGACCAGTCTTACTTTTTTTTTACTGTCAACCAAACATTCAAACATATACTGTTTTCAACATGAGAGGATGAAAAAAATAGAACAAGGTGAGGATTTAGAAGCTATTGAAGAAACAGGAACACCGGCAGTTTGTTTAATTACATATAACTACATTAATTTGTTTCACTGAGTAAATTGTTGATTTTGTGATGCTATAGGCTGAAAGTTGGAGCTTATCGCGTGTATCTGAATACGGTTACTCAAGATTACATGCTACTAAAGGGGATTTAGTCTAGAGGTGAGTGTAACTTAAGATACTTTGTTTTATCAAATATAAAGTATAAACTGATTATAAAAAATTATACTTCATTTTCGTTAATTTTGCATTCAGTTTGTCAATTCAAACACAAAGGTAGTGCTAGACAAGTTCCATATTATCAAGAACAACAGCAAATAGAATGACATATACTTGTGCATTAGAGTGTTTTTTCCTTTTTCTTTTATACTTATGATGGGAGGGTGTAATCAAAAGAAAGCGTTTGTATATTGGAAACTATGTATGTGTATTACTCAAGTTATGATTGATCTAAGTAAATATACATATTTACATTAGTAGTAATTACTACTCATTAGCTGCCAGGAATTACTTGTGTATGTTTTTTCTTATATATATATATATATATATATATATAAAGATTATCAATAATATATATATATATAGTCTATTTGAGTATTGTAATATTGGTTTCTGAGGAATTAGTTTGCATCGGTTGTTATAAAAAACCGATGCAATAGAGGGATTAGTTTGCATCGGTTTTCAACAACAACCGATGCAACAAGTTCCTTTGTTGCATCGGTTTTCATTACAACCGATGCAACATGGGGGCTGTGTTCAAGAAACCAGTCATGATATTTTGCATCAGTTGTTAGTAACAACCGATGCAAAAAGGACCCTTTTGCATCAGTTTCAGAACTGATGCAAAAGTGTTAAGCCTATTGCATCGGTTGCATATGCATCGGTTGTTGAACTGATGCAAAAGGGGGGTAAACAACCGATGCAAATGGCCTGTTTTGTAGTAGTGATCCCTCCATCACCTCCATCGGACATATAATTTGGTCTTGGTAACACATTGTAACAAAAGGAATCCCCAATGTTACGTACCACCAATCCCATATATTTACCACGATTATTACAAATATCCTACGATGTGGGACTTTTCCGTTCAATCCACGCACCCACTCCATTTACAATGCGAGCCACACCTAACATTAAGTAGGCGGCGATCATGTTGCCTAGTTATGCCAGTTGATGTGATGTTCACAAATACGTCATAAGTTAGATGTTGTATTTTGGTTTGCTTAATGTTACATTTTTTACGTAATGGAAGTGATGTTTTCTTTATAAATGTGTATATGCAAATATTCTCTTTTAATTGTTAAATTTATGCATAGATAAAGAAGATGAATGTTTGGCCAATGGTGGAATAACACATCTAATTTTTCAATGTCAAAAATATATTATGTTAACAATTTGCAAGAAAAATATTAATACTATATCAGGTTCTACGAATCCAAAAGAAGACTGATATATTAAAATTCAGTCGTACTTGAGTATTCCAACATCTTAGTATTTTGATATCTTTTACTTTATTTACAAAATCGAGTGCAACATGTCCTATATTTGAATATCGTTACATAGAAAAAACATATTGTATAACAAAGACCATTGACGTACATACATACATACAATACATACATACATATATATATATATTTAATATACAGAAAAATATACATTTGTAATATAATTAGCGTAAATGTTAAGTCCCTTAAAGAAATAAAATAGTGCAAGTAAATAATTAATGTATATACACAAGAATACAAGTTAGAAACGCATGTTAAGATGAACAATAGTTAACAAAACATGTAAATATCACATAGCTTAATGACTTTTTGAAAATAATTTAGCTATATAAACAATTTTTGCCGAAACATTTAATTTAAACGATTTTAAGAAACCATTTATAGTTTAGACCTAGCGAAAAATTTGGAATTAATCCAGCTTTCTTTGCATTGCTACACTCAATATAACATTGTTATAACATGTCGAAGAAGAAAAGAAAAGTTGAAAATCATAACAACCTTTATTCCCCCACTTAGATGGTTTTAGGATTAAGATTAGGTTTGTCAATCCTTACCCGAAAAATGCAAAAGTCGTTTACATCCATATCTAGAAAATGAGAAAAATACCCAATATTTGAAAAAAGGATACGGATGTGGATTAGACGGGATCCGCATCTGAAAATTATCCTCTAAGATCAATTATGCTAAAAATATATATCATGTATATTATAGTATATAAAATGATCAATATTTTTTTTATAATATTAGTCATTTATATTATGTGTGTTCTGCTCAACACTAATTCTTATTTTCAAAACTAGTACTAAAAGGGTTTTATGATGAATTATTCCATATATACACTTATCGAGTTATCAACTTAAGCGCAGATGCAAATAACATCTCATAACTATCTGGGTCAGCAGCAGATGCTAACATCCGATATCTAAAAGTGATATCGGATACGTCGAATATTGATACGCAGCTATGCAAACACAAGTAATCAAAAATTCCTTTCCTTAGGCTCTAAATGTATAACTATCACCACATTGAACTTACTAGTGGGCCTCTTTGTGGTCGGTGTATTACACTCATTTTACACGCATCAACGAAGATAAAAATAATGGTTCGGCTGTGTTAAAGATAATATATATCAAAGGCTACTGGTGCGGTTACATGAGTCAACCCGCTACCTGAACCATTCCCAGCATTTCGTTTTCTTTTCTGATGGGCCACAACTCATTTTTCAGCCCACTTTGTTGTATCAAATGTATCATATATAAATAGCTCGATGTATCATATGTTTGTACTGAAAAATGATATTTAATCATCAATAAAATTATTAATTCTTTTCTTTTACATTCAAAATCATCAAAATCAAAACAGCATCACTGCTCAACAAATTCTAAAATGGTATCGGAGCCATCTTAGCTTAACAACATTTCATTTCGCTTTTGAGATCTGAATCATTATCACATTTTTTTTCATTATCTAAATCTCAGATCTCCCATCAGAGTCTTTCCTCATCATTTGGGTTTAAAGAATCAATCGGAGAAAATCTGTGCTAGGAGATCAAAGATCTCAATTGCATCAGATCTGTCTTAAAGAAAAGATTCAAGCCAAATCAGAAAAGAGAATCATCAAAAGTTCCAATATCAGAATCAAGAAAACCATCAAGAAGCAATAAAACAGTCTTTACCTCGTCAAGAACTTATCAGATAAGTTTCATCACTTAAGCTTTGCTGTAACTAACCTTTTGCTCTCCGTTCGGTGATCTTCTTGATTGTTTCAGTCATTGGAATCTTAAGATTCTGATTATATTCTTGATCCACCATAGCAAAAGACAATAATAGCTTTGCCACCTCTGGTACTCCTTCTAATTCTCATCAATTTGGCATAAAAAGTCTTTTAAAACTGTTGTAAGCCCTCAAAGCCAATTAATTACTGCTCATCTTGAAGAATATAATTATCTTCTTTGGAAACTTCAAGTGGAAACTACTGTCAGAGGTTATGGTCTCAAAGGATTCCTTCTTGGCACCATTCCAATAGCACCCATGTTCATAACTGACCAAGAAAATAAAACTGTTTGCGATGAAGAATTCAGAAAGTATCAAAGGCAAGACAGTT
Source organism: Allium fistulosum (assembly GCA_030737815.1). Lineage (NCBI taxonomy): Eukaryota > Viridiplantae > Streptophyta > Magnoliopsida > Asparagales > Amaryllidaceae > Allium > Allium fistulosum. The sequence goes on along the minus strand of CM060906.1, from coordinate 582,748,901 downwards.
TAATCTTTTCATGGTTGTTATCTTCTATCAATCTTAAGCTTTTATCACAAGTTATTGGAAGTAAAACTGTAAGAGGAATATGGTCTACAATAGAAAGAATATTCATTTCACAGTCTGCTGCCAAAATCATGCATTACAAAAAACAACTTCATAGCATCAGAAAGGAAAATTTACCTATGAGAGAATATCTTACTAGAATTAAGACAACATGTGACTTACTCGAAGCAGCAGGTCACAAAATTTCAGATTCAGAGCAAGTCTTAATCATTTTAAGTGGTCTAAGTGAAGAGTATGAAGCGGTAGTAGCTATCATATCATCACAAAGAATCACACCATCTATAGAAGATGTTCACTCAATTCTCCTTGCACATGAAGGAAGAATTTATTTCAAGAAGCCTATTGATTTAGAAATGTCTATCAACTATGCATCAAATTATAAGGGTAGAAATCAATTCAATAACAAGCCAGACCAACCATCTCAAAGAAACAATATGTCAGCAAGGGGTAGAGGCAAGGCAAGATGGAATAATAACAATAAGCCAAAGTTTCAGATCTGTGAGAAAATTGGTCACACAGCCCTCAAGTGCTACTTTAGACTAAATCTGAATTATGTGCCAGATCAGAATTCAAACAATCAAAGAAACAACAATCCAAGTGCAAACATGGCACAAGTGTAACAAGAATCAAATAACCAATCTGAAAGTAGCAGAAATCAAGTTACTAGACCAGAACACATTCAAGATGAAGCATGGTATCCTGATTCAGAAACAACAAATAACTTAACAAGCAGTCTAGACAAGTTAAATCTTGGAAATAAAGAGTACAAAGGTAAACAGTCAATATGCATGGGCAATGGTGAGTCTATTAGAATTACTCATGTTGGTAGAGCTTGTATCAAAGGTGCAAGCCAATCATTCTTAAATAATTTACTAAGAGTACCAAAAATAAAAAAGAACCTTATTAGCGTGTCTTAGTTTACTAAAGACAACAATGTTTATTTTGAATTCTTTCCCAAGTATTGCTTAGTCAAAGATATGCTGACTAATGAAACTCTTTTGTAGGGTGATGCTGACAAAGGCCTTTACATATTCAATCTTGTTAACTCCAATATTGTACAAAGTCAAAAATGTTGTAATCTGTCCGAGGCTACTCAAACGGAAAAAAATAAAAGAACATTTGATTTGTGGCATTATAAACTTGGGCACCCCAATGTAAACATTGTTAAGCAAGTACTTAGTGAAAATAAGATTATCTTTGATAATATTTCCACCCCATATGTTTGTACCTACTGTTAGATGGATAAAAGTCATAAATTAGCATTTAATGATTCGGCTACTGTATATTCAAAACCATTGGAGTTGATTGCTACTGATCTTTGGGGTCCGGCCGCAATATGTTCAGACTGTGGTTACAGGTACTATATATCCTTTATTGATGCTTATTCTAGATAAACTTAGATATATTTCTTAAAAGCTAAGTTTGAAGTATATAATGTTGTGCAACACTTTATATCATTGGTTGAAAAACATACTAGGTTTCAAGTTAAAATTATACAGACTGATGGGGCAGTGAGTATAAAACCCTCACCAATTTCTTTAATAGAAAGGGTATAGTTCACAAAACAACATATCCCTGCACATCTGAGCAAAATGGTTTAATTGAGAGAAAACATAGATATATTGTTGAGTCAGGTCTTACTCTCTTAGCACAAGCATCCTTACAATTAAAATTTTGGCCTGACTCATTCAGTACAGCAGTATATCTAATTCATAGATTACCAACAAAAGTACTGAAGAGGATAAGTCCTACTAAAAGACTATATGGAGTCAGACCTGACTATCATAGCTTAAAGACATTTGAATGTCTATGTTTCCTCATTTAAGGCAATATAACACTAATAAACTGGATTTTAGATCTAAGCCATGTACATTCTTAGGATATCCAGTTAATCAAAAGGGATACAAATGTCTTGATAGTAATGGAAGAATTTTTTATTAGTAGACATGTGTTTAACGAACATGTATTTCCTTTCAGTAATCCAGATATAAAAACAACCATGAAGGTATACAATCCAAAAATGTCTATACCTGCTTTGCCTGTATACTCTGAGGTATGACAACAAAAAGAGACTGAAAGGACTGCAAGAGCTCATGATTCACAACAAGCAATGCCTAACCAATTAAGTCATGAACCAGTCGAGGCTTCCAACTATCACAGTCAGTCTCCTACAGGCACAAATGATCAAGCTCAACAAGTTGGAGATGAAAATACAAATATTCAGCAAAGTTCATCTAGGAGCAGCTCTGATTCATCAAATGTAGATGTATCAGAAGTAAAATCTGGCCATCCTATGATCACAATATCAAAAAGTGGAATATACAAACCAAAAATTGATATTGCTGCAAGTCAACAGAGGAACCAGAGACCTTTGAGCAGGCTGCAAAAGACAGCAATTGGAAAGCTGCTATGGATGAGGAATATAATGCCCTCATGAAAAATAAAACATGGAAGTTAGTTAGTCCTCCAAACAACAAAAATATTGTTGGCTTTAAATGGACATATAAGTTAAAGAAAAATCTAGATGGGACAGTAGCTAGACACAAAGCTAGACTTGTAGCTAAAGGGTATACTCAACAATATGAGTTTGACTTTAATGAAACCTTTTCTCCTGTAGTCAAACCAACAACATTAGAATAATTCTCACTATTGCTCTACACAAACACTGGAGTATTAGGCGGATTGATGTTAACAATGCTTTTTTGAATGGGTACTTGCAAGGAGAAATCTATATGGAACAATCACAAGGATATAATCAAAATCCAAACCATGTGTGCAAGTTAAATAAGGCAATATATGGCCTTAAGTAAGCCCCAAGAGTCTGGTTTGATAGACTGAAAACCACTCTAGTTAGATTGGGTTATCAGTCTACCAAGTCAGACAACTCTTTATTCATCAAATTTTTCAAAGAATCTGTAATATGCATACTAATATATGTTGATGATCTAATTATTACAGGCAATGATGAAGCTGCAGTTAATATCCTTATTCAATATCTGAACAAACAATTCTCCGTCAAAGGTCTTAGAAACTTAAATTACTTTCTTGGCATAGAAGTGCTAAGAAAATCAAGTTCAGAAATAATTCTAAGCCAGAGAAAGTATATTAATGAAATTCTTTACAAGACAAAGATGGACAAAGCTAATCCTCAACCAAAACCTATGATATTCAATCAAAATCTTTCCAAATAAAGGGGAGAACCAATATTTAATACTAAACAATATAGAAGTGTTGTGGGAGCATCACAGTATGCAACCATTATAAGGCCTGATATATCATGCAGTGTTAACAAAGTATCTCAATTTATGCTGGAACCATTAAGTGAGCACTGAAAAGTTGTCAAAAGGATTCTGAGGTATCTAAAGGGACAACTGCTTATGGACTATCACTAAAGACAAGTAAAAACCTCAATATAATTGGGTTCACAGATGCTGATTGGGCAATTGATCACGATGATAGGAAATCAGTCTCAGGGTATTGCATTTATAATGGAGATAATCCAGTATCATGATGTTCAAAGAAGCAATCTACTATATCCAGATCAAGACTGAAGCTGAATATAGGAGCGTTGTTAGTGCCACCGCAGAGATAATGTGGATTCAATCCTTACTTAATGAGTTAAAAATCAAAACTAATCTCAAACCAACATTATGGTGCGACAACCAAAGTACTGTGTATATATCTGCTACCCCAGTCTTACATTCCAGAAAAAAGCATATAGAAATTGATATATACTTTGTTCGAGATCAGATACTCAAAAATCAACTTCAAGTTAATCATATATCTAGGACTTACCAAAGAGCAGACATTCTTACCAAAGCTTTGTCGGTCAGGAATTTTATGAGATTCAGAGACGACCTAAAAGTGATCTCCATCTCGGGCCATATCTATGATCAAAATCAGACTCCTCCAGAAGTTATGTCAAAGGCAGAAGCTGAAACTTGTCGAAGAGGAGAATCGAATTCTACCAGTTGCAACACCAAAGGCCAGGACCTCAAATCGAAGCATCAAGCTCATCTTTTGAAAAGATATAGCACAGAGAAAGAAGATGCGAGAGAGAACTTCAAACTTAAGTTGCCTCTGAAGTCCGATCCTCAATGAAAAATCAAATTCGGCTTCTATTCGTCTAGCCCACTCATTAATTTTTGGGTCTATTGCATCAATTTGAAGAATCGGCACAAAGATCTCAGTAGGAATCAATCGAACTCTAATTTTTGGTTTGAGGGGGAAGATAAAAATAAAGGTTCGGCTGTGTTAAAGTCTTAAAGATATATCAAAGGCTACTGGTGCGGTTACATGAGTCAACCCGCTATCCGAACCATTCCCAGTATTTCTTTTCTTTTCTGATGGGCTCCAACTCATTTTTCAGCCCACTTCTGATATATCAAATGTATCACATATAAATAGCTCGATGTATCATACGTTTGTACTGAAAAATGATATTTAATCATCAATAAAATCATTAACCCTTTTCTTTTTACATTCAAAATCATCAAAATCATAGTTTTCATAACCGTATCGTGACTCAAACCGTGATGACGGAAGGTCTAAGGTTTTGATGGTTCAACCGGTCGAACCGTCAGAACCGTGAAATTTATTTTTTGAAAATTTATAGATGTAAATACAAGATATACGCAAAAATATTAAAATAAAAATGCCAGATAAACATACAACAATTGCAAATTATCTTTCAAATTTACTATATTTTGTTTGCAAATTAGCAAATCATAATTGCATAACAATCATACATACCACTTTCACAAATATACTACAATGGAAGAATGACAATATAACATACACCACAAGAAAAAACAAAAAAAAATCCATATGAAAATTAACGGCACTTTTTACCCATTAACACAAAAAAAAACAAAGTAGTTAGCATAACATAAAGTAGTCTTTAACTTGAATACATAACACCTAATGGTCTCCAACATGCATAAATAACATACCCTGGTTTCAAACTCTCATACATAATACAAAATAGTCTTCAACTGATTTCTTGTTCACTTTTCAACACAACACACTTAGACTCACTTGCATAGCATAATCGTCCATCTCACAAATCCATCGTCCATACCGGTGCTTGCCTATTGTTGTTGCCGCCGCCTTCAACTTCTTGTAACATTGTAGTATATGTCATTGTCGGATCAAAGTTAAACGTTTCTACACCATCATTTATTTCTTGAAAACAAGCTTCATTGCCACCAATATTATCAACACCCACTCCATAATTATCATTATCAACATCAGTTACATTGTCATCATTATCAATGACACTAGCTTGTACATCGTCCAACGAGACTTCCAAATCATTGTTATCGTGTTCTGTATTTGTGACGCAATCAATGTCTAAAAAATAAAAAAAATATAAATCAAAATTCATTCAATTAAAATAGGTATGTACTAATAAAACATAAACTAATAAAGGTGTGAATGCAATGTTTGATTTTAGTAGGCTGTTTTAGATTTTCAACACTCTTTGGAGCAATGAATTGAAGCTTGATATCTTTGAATTACAAGGTAAGTGACGTATGCATGTTGTATGTGCATAAACACATGTAATAACAGGCTAAATTACTTGTCCACAACTATGCTCTGTAACAGGATAAATTACGTGTCCACAACACATGTGAAGTTTTCAAGAAAAGACCTAGATATACACAGTTATTAAAAATTAAATGACATGATTAAACGTGTGCAAATCCATACTTTTCCTCTCTAAACAAGCTTTAAAGTTCAATTTCTAGTTTCTAGTTCAGTTTCTACTTGATATATATAAACAAGTTTATTAGAACTAGCTAACATATTTTAAAGTGAATGAAATAAACAAGCTTTAAAGATGAATAAAAGACCACCTTCTTCATTATACAATGCATTAACCTCATCAATCGTCAGTAATGGTGGTTCCTCCTCCATTATCCATGTACTAGTTTCATCAAACTCAATAAAGCTTATGGGATCATAGTTTCGCCCCTTTAATTCATGCCTAAAATATTATCTTAAATTAGATCATAATAGTATCACAAATTAATATTTAGCAAATAAATGAACAAATTTCATGAAGCAAAGTAACTTACTTTTGTCCAAGTCGAAGATTATAATGCACAAAAACTAGATCGTTCAATCTTTGATGCTCCAATCGGTTCCTTTTCTTTGAATGGATGTGTTAAAAAACGCTCCAATTCCTTTCACAACCGGATGAGCTACAAGTTTGACTCAACACTCGGATTGCCAACTTCCTCAAATTCGGTGCATTAGTTCCGTAAATTGACCACCACTCATCTATATTTGAATTATAATATCAATCGCTAAAAGGCATTGTAGTTATAATTATTTTGATGATAACTATACAACATAAAAAATGTTTACCTGGAAGCATTTGTTTACGATTAGCTATAGCCGAGCTTCTACCAAAATCACCCTCTGAATTCCTATAAAGTTTAATTTCCTTTGTAAGATCTCTAGTCAAATCTATATCTCCATCCGAATATTTCTCAATAACATCTAAAATAGCAGAATGACTACAGTAATGCTTCTCCATCATCTCAACATTATATTGATACCCTAGATTAAACCAAAAACCTGCAGAGTGTAGATTTTTATGCAATTGCCTATCCCAACGACTATTTACAATGTCAATGAATGGCTTTAGTACTTTTTTATTTTTTTGCAAATCGTTTCATCATATCATCTATTGCATTATGGATTGCAGCATATAAATAACCCATTGCAGGCCTTTCATCACTATCGACAAGCCTAAGAACACGAACAAGTGGTTCGGTAATACTAACAATCAATGAGCATTCTTTCCAAAAAGCCGGATCACATATATGATTAACAAATTGTTTCCCCTTCACATCTTTTGCAAATGAGGAAGTTCTCCATTCTTGACTTGTTACCATGGTCATAAGTTCATCTTTGTGGTTCAAAACACTTTGTAAAGCGACAAAATTCGTTGCAAATCTGGTCGGAGCAGGACGAAGTAAATTCCTCCCATTTGTAAATCTCCGCATCATTGATAACACGAAACAATGATTATAGATAAACTTTGTTATTTTTGATGCTTGATCTACGGCACAAGAGACTCGTTCAAGTTTTCCAATATCGCTAAACATCAAATTTAAGCAATGTGCAGCACACGGGGACCATGAAATGGTTGGAAATTCAGACTCAATTAATCTCCCAGCAGCTACATAGTTTGCCGCATTGTCAGTTACTACTTGCATTATATTTTCAGCTCCTATAAATAAAATAACATCTTTGAATAAGCCGAAAAGCATTACAGCGGTTTTAGAAGCGGCAGATGCATCAATAGATTTTAAAAATAGTGTTCCTGTATGATAATAGATAAAAGAAAAAGGTCAAAAAACATTTTGATACATACGAGATTCACAATAATTATGAACTATAAATTAATATACCTTTAGGTAAATAAACCAAAAAGTTGATCAAACTTCTACCATTTTGATCAGACCATCCGTTCGCCATTAATGTACAACCAGTCTCCTTCCATGAATCCCGATGTTTTTTAACCTCGTCATTTACTTGTTCAACACAACACTTTAATAACTTACCACGCAATAAATGTAGGTTTGGTCCTTCATATCCCTTCCCATAGCTAGCAATGGCGTTAATCATTGGTTGATACAATACAGAATTTACGGCGTTGAAAGGAATAGAAGTATCAAAAAACCACTTTGCACTTTTACGGCTTGGCCATGAAATGCACTTTGTATGGTTGGTTGGCATCCAACAGTGGTTCTAGGCATAAAAGTGGGACTCAAGAGATTGTTGGGATCAATTAGACGTAAGCTACTAGATGCAGGTCTTTTTTTGGAACTAGAAGGTAAATCATTTTCTTCATTTTGAGAAGCATATGCTCTAGCCTTTTTTGTTGCATTCTTTTTTAAAGCATCATCACTTTCAATTTTCAACTTCATAGCATGTTTGATTTCATCCGTCACACGTGGGCAAGGTGCACATCCTCCTCCAAATAAACCAGAAATGTGATATTTAAAGCGTCGAATTCCACCACCTCTAAATACTTTGTTACAAAACATACACTTTATCTCTATATGTCCATTAGTTATTGTTTCGGTGCAATATTGCCATGCTGGATCAGTTCTAGGCCTATTTGATGGACGGGCTATGCTTTCGGTACTAGGATTGGACGCTCCTTCGGAGATTGGATTTGATGCCATTCTATGGTTATTTGAAAACAAAACCATTAAAATGAGCACTGACCAAAATTTAACTATTGAAATGAATATGAACTGAAAGTGTGAAACCATTACATAACTTATATTGCACACATTTGCAAACAATGATCCTAGTTTGCATTGACATACATTGAAAAAATAGGATAATAATCTTTCTTTTTTGATGTTTGTATGTCCAAAAGTCTATGCATGTCTATTTTATTATGAACTTGGTTTGATGTTGTTTATCTAGAATTTATTAATGTAAAAAAACTAATATAACAACCCCTTTCTTATTAAATTAAACTTACATGTTTTAATTTATTTTTTACAATTTCAAATCCAATTTACAGTTGCTAAATCCAATTGATAATTGCTAAATCCAATTTACTATCAATCCAATTGACAATTGTTAAACAAATTTACCAAAATCAAATGTAGTAATAATGTCATACCTTCTGGTAGCGGCGGCGAGCAGCTGGTAAGCGACGGCGGCGAGCAGCTGGTAGCGGCGACGAATTGAGATTAGGGTTTGCTCGACATTTTTGGATTCTGGATACGAACGGAAGAAAATGAAAATAACAAACGAAAAGGTGGTCAAACCCTAGGTAAACTGCAACGGTTCAACCTCGGTTTGAGGTTCAATCAACGGTTCATGCTCGGTAGAGGCTCAACTCCACTCCGGGCCTTCAGCTGAAATGGCCCACGGTTTTTCGCGGTTGAACCGCGTTCCGGTCCGGTCCGGTTCAATCAAAATCAAAACAGCATCACTGCTCAACGAATTCTAACAAACGGGCCCAAACCCTAGCGTCGCTAATGGAATTGACGACTTTGTTATCAATTACACTTTCCTCAGACCACTGCCAGTCATTACGGTTGTGAATTAGACAGGTTCTCGGTGCATGCATTGATGAATATTCAGTTCAAATGATGTTGCTTCCGAAAGCGATGGATATTTCAAGTATAAAGTGAAGATTTGAGGTTTTGCAGTACGAAAGAAAGGTGTAAATCGATAATTTCCGAATTTTCATCCTAGCATAGTTTGTTGGAGAAGAAAGTCGCGGAAGTCAAAGGATGTAATGGTTTAGTAATCTAGCTAAAAGCAGAATTTGAATATACCCTATGTTTGTTGATATCACTACTTTGATTATAACCACAGTCGCATATATTTCCAGGCATAAAAGCTTATCTATCACATTTCTGCATATTATACTCATGATTTATTCTAGCATTTACGGAATTCACCTTTATATCCATGCGTAAAGAATTTTTTCCTAAATATGAAATGTTTTAACAAAATTTTCTGCTTGAATATTTTCTTGCTTGAATAGATGTTTTCAGGTGTTTTTATACTGATTTTTTGATTCTTTTGCAATGAGCGTCTGGAACCGGACTGGAACATTCGGAATTCGAGTGTGCTGGTAGGAATATCGAACTATTACACACACACTCTTACACTTCTTTCAACAACAAATTTGTGTGCAGAAATGTCGTATAACTTAGCATAAACATTTCTTTAATGTACACAAGATACGTAACTAAAAGTGCAATTAGCAAGAACATATGCAATTCCTTGGTCAATTGCCTACAAAAGCTATGAAGAACACGATGATAACTCTATTATTTTTCTATTTTGAACTTATGTAGTTTGAAATTGATCTAACTGTGTACCAAAGAAAGATTGATGGTAAAGAAAAAGTATTTCTGATGTGATGCTTAACTAAGTATATGAAATAGTGTTGTTTATATAGATGTATTAGCAAATAAATAAATGAATATATAACTGGATGTTTATTTTGAATACTGAAGTAGAATTTGTCAATTACTTTGACTTGACTTGCAGTTCTCATTTGTTTGTCAGATCTTACTTCCTTTTAATACACTATTTATGTTTTTCTATGTTATGCCCTATTAGATTAAGTTAACCTGATATCATTTAATCCCTATATTATAAACTTTTACATTTTATGACTTTATTGAACAATTTGTCTCATCACATCACATTCAGAATAGCAAATTTGACAGGATCATACACTTGAAGTCTTGAATTTGTTTGAATTGTCAATGTATTTCATGTCCCGCGTATAGAATGATAAGCGAATAATTTATTTTTGCTTATACTAGTTCAAACATAATGTTTTATGTGTATGTGCTTTTGTGCCAGTTTTAGGTATACTCAGAATAATGCAGCTGATAGTTAAGAACAGGGACGGAACTATTCAGCACATGGGGTGGGCGGCTGCCCACCCCAAAAAAAAAAAAAAAAAATAAAGAAAAAAAAAAGAAAAAAAGAAAAAAAAAGGACGCATCTTCCGTTCTTCTTCTATTGCTTAGGCTTCTCTAGATTCGACGATCGCTCGCAGCCGCTCCCCCTTCTGGCCTTCTCCAACGACAGCCAGCAGACTACGGCTCCAGTTTCAACATCCGGTCCTCCTTCTCCAATCTCAGTCCTCCTTTTTCAGTCTCCAGGAAAATCTAGTAAATTACTAATTTTAGATTCAAATTACATAAACCCTAGTTTGCATTCTGAATTGTGAATGATGTTTCCAATTTTAGATTCAAAAGTCTAGATTCGAATTTTAGAGGTAAACATAAACAACTACCAATGAAATTGCAACTTGCAAACAACTACCAATGAATAGATACTTACAGTGGCAGTAGCATTGTATTTGTAGCAATGAAGTGCTTGACCGATAAATTGACAATAAATTGTGCAAATTATACAGTAAATTGCAGCACAGTAGGCTATTTTGTCGATACTGGCAGCAAGTATTTTTATTATTTAATTTTCTTCTATTTTCCGCCCACCGCAAAATAAATTCCTGGTTACGTCCCTGGTTAAGAAGTCTACTTTTTGAATAATTAGAGGTCATTGTAATATTAGTCTATTGGAGTTGTCTATGTTATAGCCAAACAGTGCCTTTTTTTAGTACATATAATTATTTTGAGATCCGAGGTGTATATTGGAATTGTCTATGAAACGGTCCAGGAATCATCCAAGTACCAGTATCAGAACTCCTATAAAAAGGTTACATATTCAACCATTTTATCATCAAAATATTTCATCACTCAATATTTAAAACTTCTTGAATCACTGATACTTATTTCAACATAGTTTTCTAGTTTTCCATTTGTATAAGGTGAGCTCAATGAATATTTTCAATGTCTTCGTTATAGCATACTACTTCTCTGGACTTGTGCAGTTTGCTAATGCTCAAGAGTTAGCGCCATCTCCAATGAAGAGTGATGTCGCTTCAGTAGATCAAGGGATAGCTTATGTATTAATGCTTGTTGCTTTGCTTGTTACTTATCTTGTTCATTAAATTTTCATTTTCTCCATCGGATCGATTTGTTGTACTTTATTTGGTCGAATTTTTATAATTTTGGCGAATTTATGAAATTTGATTGTGTTCTCATATAATTCCTTAGTCCTTACAGACTTCTTCAACATTTTAACTAAGTTATCAGCACTACAACAGAGTCAAAACATAAAATATCATACACATAGTTAGAGAAGATGTTAACTAACACACAAAGGTAGAGACCATTCTTCTCTAAGTTTACAATTTTTTCAATATAAAATTTTTCTAAAATTTTTTCTAATCTACGACTATTCAATTCATATATTTTATATATAAATCATTGCCATTTGAGATCCAAGCAATAATATTATTATCAAACCATGCTCTATGATGCAACCTCTTAGCTAGAATTGCATTTTAAGATGTACTTGTATGATATTTACAACTTTTGTACTGTGACATTATAGTTAGGAAAGAATTGTGTGTTCTATTATATCGGTTGAATTAAATCAAATAGTGAGGCAGAAGAAGTTGGTATTAAATTGTTGAAACTTCAAATACAACTGACAAGATTTCATACATTTGAAGTTGCAGCTCAAAGTAAAATGGATAATGGAACAGAAAAGGAAAACAAAAATAAATACAAGGGTAGTAAATTTCTAATATTCCTGAAATTTTGCTCTCCTTTGATATTTATTTGAATTTTCTATTATTTCTGAGTAATGTTGAGCTCACGAGAAACAACTATATTATATTCACACTTATAATAGATCATTCTATATGTAGTCACTAAGCAATACTTCAACATTATGTCATGGACAGCTAAATGTTCTTCACTCCACTCAAAATGACTTATACTACAACTTAAAATTATGATGTACATGGACTGCTAGCATTAGCCGTTTAACTCATAAAAAGTTATAACACAAATTAACTGGATATGACTATACCACTTCATTTAGAAAAGATGCAATAATTTGCAAAACTTTACTATTGTTTTAACCCCTTTCTAGCCCATTCGTATTGACTTTGGATTTGAAAATTAGTGGCTAATGCAATTATGATGTAAGAAAGAAACAACGACGATGTATGAGAGAGTACTCATATTCCAATTAAATTTATCCAGTAATTGATCGAATTCAATATATAGATCATTTGAATGGACTTCAAAGAGGCTAAAAATAATTCGGCTATGAGTCCCTTCTCAAACAAACAAAGAAGCTAGAAATTGATGAGCTATGAATGCCTCCTCACATATACAACAAACACATATAAACATGCATACGTATATGTATATGCATACAAACACATACACATGTGTGTGTACGCATACATATGTCTGTTTATGCATATACATATACATGTGTGTGTACACACACAAAGTGTTATTGATGAATTAGTCTATTGATAAATAATCATGTTAAAAACTTAAATCTCAAGGTATAAGAAATTCTTTGATGTACAAGATACATAACAAGAAGTGCAATCAACATTAAGAAATAAGTAATTCCTTGATCAATCGCCTTCTTTTCATGTGCAAGAGAAGCTGACATTACTAGGCTACTTAGATAAAACTAGATAAGACTAAAGCTATGATGAAAATTCTAGTATTGCTTTATTCTAGATTGCATGTAGAAAGAAATTGATTTGAAGTGAGAGAAAAAGTATTTCGGGTACAACACATAAGAATGCAAAATGGTTTTGTGCGTGTGTCTCTGAGTGTTGTTATGAATACTGGTGTAGAATTGCCAAATACCTTGACTCAACTCACAGTTCTCTCTTGTAGATCAGGTCTCACTTCATTCAAGTACACTGTTAATGTTTTTCTACGTTGTGTCGTATTAGATTAAGTCAACCATTATCATTCTTATATATAATTGAAAATTAATTTGAATTTGGACATGATTTTTGTATCTAAATGATACATGCTTTTGTTATTGTGACAGATTAGTTTGTACTGATTTTTTTTATATAATAAAACAATATTTTTTCTTTTTTATTGTTGGTAAATAAGCAGGGATTGTTGCAAATATCGTCACAGTTCTTTGTAGAGTCGGAATGAAATCATCGAAATCCCTACGTCTCAAACATGGTATTTCCTTCGTATTTTCATTCTTGGTATTATCTGAAGTGGAAGATGAAATTTCAAAGCATTTATTCTATAGTTGTTGTTGGTTGTAATATAGTCTCACATCTTAGAATATAGTGAGTCATCTCACTATATAAGGAAAGGGGTACATTACAAATAAAAGGAACATGGAGAGATGAGATTGGTGCAAATCACTATATATTAAATGTCAAAGATTAGACACTTAGGCACGTGGGCGCGCGCGAAAAATGAGTTGGCTGTTTTAATTTTTGAACTGTCCAATAGTCGCGTCCGTTGGCCTGCAACTGTCACTAACATACGGTTGCATCTATTTGGGATGCCTGTTCATTTGCTATAAAATCAGAACAGGACTGCACAAAAAAACTCTTTCTCTTACACTCTCCCTGCTCTCAATTATTCAAGCAAGCAAACCGTTCTGGGTTTTGCAGTAAATTGCTACCTGCAGAAACCACGAATCTCTTTCTCTTACACTCTCCCTGCTCTCAATTATTCAAGCAAGCAAACCGTTCTGGGTCTTGCAGTAAATTGCTATCTGCAGAAACCACGCTTTGTTGTATCCTGGAAGAATACCGCCACTGGACCCTTAAGAAATCTACGTCGTAGTGGGGTGATCAAATCCTTAAAGACAACGTCGCTCAGACGTGCCTCAAATCAAATCCTGGTTCACTCGTCTACTAACTCACTACTTTCAGTTTCTAACAATTTTAAGGAATTGATTATGGCATCAGCAAAAGGATCTGAATCAACATACAAAGTTATGAATCAGGATTTCACAAAACTTGATCGCTTTGATGGAACCAACTACACACGCTGGCAGGACAAACTACTCTTCCTACTGACTACGCTGAAGATTGCATATGTTCTTGATCCAAAACTGGAACCAATACCAGCGCCCACCGACAAAGACAGTCCAGAACTTATAGAGAAAAGGACGAAACGAGAGGAGAACGAAGTTGTTTGCAGAGGGCATATCCTTAATACATTATCCGATCGTCTATACGATCTCTTCACTTCAGTCAAATCGTCAAGGGAAATCTGGACAACACTAGAATCGAAATACAGCAATGAAAAGCAAGAACCAGATTCAGATTGCAATTGAACAAGATGTTAGGATTCTTGTAAAAAGAATTAAAGGAAAGCTTTTTACCTGTGCGACAGAACTGGAGAGAAGCATCCTTCAAAACTGGAAAGTGAATCCGCCATGATTTTTGTCTCTGAGCTTTCGTGGATGAGTTTGAAGTAGAGCCTACCTTTTAGCTTTATTTGTTTTACTTTTGCCGGTTAGGCTTCTTGTTTTTGTCTGTATCAAGACTTTGTAAGTTTGTTCGGCCTTTGAGGCATCAATAAAATTCACCTTTTTTCAAAAAAAAAAAAAAAGTTTCTAATTTTTGAATTTTTTGAATACAAAATGCTTGACAATACTTCAGTTCTGGATCAAGTGCATGAACTACAAGTCATTTTCAACAAACTAAAGGACATCAAAATAAGCATTCTTGAAGCATTGCAGGTTGGGGCTGTCATGGCTAAATTCCCTCAAAGTTGGAGTGATTATAGAAAGAAACTTATGCACTCAACAGAAGACTTCTCTATGCAGCAGATTCAAAAACATTTTCGCATTGAAGAAGAAACCAGAATTCGTGAAAGGAAAGTTTTTGAGTTTGATGTGAACACTGTCAGCAATGACAAAGGACATAAGGAATCTGAAAAAAGAAAGAGAGACAGCAGCAACAACTCTCAAAACAAAAACAAAACCAACAAAAAAGGGAAGAAGTGTTATTTCTATGGAAACCAGGACATTTCAAACGCGATTGCAGGTTTTACAAAAAGACAGAAAACCGAGCAAAGCGGAAAGAAGAACACAAATTCTGCTACAATGGTTGAACATAATGAATCTGAAATAATTGCAATGATATCAAAGTTAGATACTGATACGGCAATGGAGTTAAACATGGTTGATTTTCCAAAACAGACAGATTGGTGGTACGATTCCGGCGCTGCTATTCATGTCTGCAATAATCAGTCCATGTTTAAATTCTATGAAAAAGTTTTTGATGATAACAAAGTTCTTATGGGTGACCATGATACATCTGCTGTTATTGGAAAATGGACCGTGGAGTTAGAGTTCACTTCGGGCAAGAAACTAATTCTGCAAAATGTTTTACATGTTCCAGATGTTAGAAAGAACTTAGTTTCTGCTTATCTTTTTTGTAATAAGGGTGTTAAATGTGTTCTGGACGGTAACAGTCTAATTATGTCTATAGGAGGGAAGTTTGTTGAAAAAGGCTATGCTTTTAATGTAATGTATAAACTAAGTATCAATAAAATGAATGAATTTGCTTATATTGTTGACTCATTTCATTTATGGCACAATAGATTGGCTCATTTAAATTTCAAATCTTTGCAATATATGTCTAAAGAAGGATTGATTTCTTATGGTCATACAAATCAATCTAAGTGTGAAATTTGCATTGAAGAAAAGATGTGTAAAAACCATTTCCAAAATCTGAAAGAAATACTCGACTACTTGAACTAATTCATTCAGATATATGTGAATTAAATGGTGTAGTAACTAGAGAAGGCAATAGATATTTCATCATCTTTATAGATGATTGCTCTAGATACACGCATGTTTTTTTGATGAGATCAAAAGATCAAGCATTTGAAATGTTTAAACGTTTCAAAGTTATTTCTGAAAACCAAAAAGAAAGGAAAATAAAGATGTGGCGAAGTGATAGAGGTGGAGAATATTTTTCAAACGAATTCTCTTCATTTTGTGAAGAAAATGACATAATTCACCAATCAACCGCACCTTACACCCCACTACAAAATGGTTTGGCTGAAAGAAAAAATAGAACATTAGTAGAAATGACTAATGCCATGATTTTGAATGCCAAACATGTAAATTTATGGGGAGAAACACTTCTAACAGCATGTCATTTACACAACAGAATTCCATCAAAGAAGACAAAGGTTTCTCCATATGAATTATGGAATGGCAGAAAATCAAGTCTGAAATATCTTAAAGTTTGGGGGTGTTTAGCCTTTTATCGAATCACGGATCCGAAAAGAGTTAAACTTAGACCCAGGGCTCTGAAAAGTATATTTGTAGGGTATGTTGAAAACTCTAAAGCATATAAACTATTAGACCTAAAATCTACTGTGATCGTAGAATCAAGAGATGTAGAATTTATTGAAAATAAATTTATATGTGATTCTACTCAAATTGTAGATCCTACACAAATTATCAGCGATAATGATAAACAAAATAATAGGAATACTTCTTCTAATAAAAGAAAGCTTACAAGCATACCTGAAGAACCAAGAAGAAGCCAAATAACAAGGAAAAGCAAAATATTAGATCCTGATTTTGTAGCACCTGATGATGCAATTCATCTTGTAAATGGAAATAGAACTAAAATCATTACTGATACAATTTACATTTTGAATAACGAAGAGGATCCTAAAACTTTTGAGGAAGCAATGACTTCAAGAGATGTTGTTTTCTGGAAAGAAGCAATACAGGATGAAATGGATACAATTCTTGCTAATGGTACCTGGGTTCTAACCGGCTTACCTCCTGGGTCTAAACCAATTGGATGTAAGTGGGTGTTTCGAAAGAAATATAACACTGATAGATCTTTTCAAACCTTCAAAGCAAGACTAGTAGCCAAAGCTTTCAAGCAGAAGGAAGGTATAGATTATTTCGATACATATGCTCCAGTTGCTAGACTGACATCAATAAGAATTCCTTTTGCCCTTGCATCTATTCATGGGTTACATGTGCATCAAATGGATGTCAAGACAGCCTTTCTTAATGGTAACTTAGACGAAGAAGTATACATAGAACAACCCGAAGGTTTTGTTATGACCAGAAATGAAAATAAAGTTTGTAAATTGGTCAAGTCTTTATATGGGCTAAAACAAGCATCCAAACAATGGCATGAGAAATTTGATTCTGTAATCTTGACAAATGGCTTCAAGCATAACAACGCTGACAAGTGCATTTATTCAAAATTCACATAATGTTATGGTGCCATAATATGTCTCTATATGGATGACATGCTTATATTTGGAACTAATATGAAAGGTATAAATGAGACAAAGAAATATTTAATTCGTGTTTCAAAATGAAAGATTTGAACGAAGTTGATACTATTTTAGGCATCAAAGTAAAGAAACATAGTGGGGGATATGCTTTATGTCTGACCCATTACATTGAAAAGTTAATTTTCAAGTACACATTTAAAGTTTAAAGAAACAAGTAGCCCCTATGATTCTTCTATTAAAATATTTGGAAATTCTGAAAGAGCAGTTGCTCAACTAGAATATGCAAGTATTATTGGAAGTCTCATGTATGCCATGCATTGCACTCGTCCTGATATTTCTTATGCCATGTGTAAATTATCAAGGTTCACAAATAATCCCGATATTATGCACTGGAAAGCAATAGACAGAGTCTTAGGTTATTTTAAGAGAACAATTAAGTTAGGACTACATTATGGAAATTTTCTAGCAGTTTTAGAAGGATATTCAGATGCAAGTGGTGCGACCTTTGAAAATGATAACAAAGAAACCACTGGATGGATTTTTACTCTTGCAGGAGGTGCTATATCATGGGTCTCCAAGAAACAAACTGTTATCACACATTCTACAATGGAAGCGGAGTTTATTGCTTTGGATTCATTGGCTTCAGAAGCAGAATGGTTAAGGAATTTGTTAACAGAAATAGAGTTGTGGCCACAACCATTATCAGCCATTTCTGTTTATTGTGACAGTGAAGCTACAATGTTTAGAGCTTATAATAAAATTTATAACGGAAAGTCTAGACATATAAGCTTGAGACATGCATATGTCAGGGAATTAATTATGAATGGTATTATTACCATTATATTTGTTAGGTCCAAGAAAAATTTGGCAGACCCATTAACTAAAGGATTACCTAGAGAAATGATTAAATCAACTAGTTGTGGACTGGGTCTAAAACATTTCTGATTACCTGTAATAGAAACTCAACCTTGCACTGCTTAGCCCAAGGTTTAAAGGGTAATAACAAATTGCAGTTAAGTAATTGATAAACATTGGTTATTAAATATTTATATGTTACGTTGTGAGATATCTGTTTGTCCACAGTAGCATGGACGGATTAGAACAGATATCTATATGAAAATAAGAAACAAAGTTTCGATAAGGGTAGAAGTTAACCTTATAAATGTTCACGAATACCAGGGGAATGTTAACAACTCATTAGGGTCATAAGGTCTTTCTTGAATAAAACATATACTTATGTGTTTAAATATCTCGCCTCAAACACATAGGATTTTGGTTTAAGCTACTGGCCACCAAATATTCTGTTAAGGTTTAGATATTTATACTAATATGAAGGTTTAAACCGAAAGATACTTTCGTGAATGCATAAGTATATGACATGATATTACAATCTAGTGGGGGATTGTTGGAGATTGTAATATAGTCTCACATCTTAGAATATAGTGAGTCATCTCACTATATAAGGAAAGGGGTACATTACAAATAAAAAGAACATGGAGAGATGAGATTGGTGCAAATCACTATATATTAAATGTCAAAGATTAGACACTTAGGCACGTGGGCGTGCGCAAAAAATGAGTTAGCTGTTTTAATTTTTGAACTGTCCAATAGTCGCGTCCGTTGGCCTGCAACTGTCACTAACAGACGGTTGCATCTATTTGGGATGCCTGTTCATTTGCTATAAAATCAGAACAGGACTGCACAAAGAAAATCTCTTTCTCTTACACTCTCCCTGCTCTCAATTATTCAAGCAAGCAAACCGTTCTGGTTTTTGCAGTAAATTGCTATCTGCAGAAACCACGCTTTGTTGTATCCTGGAGGAATACCGCCACTGAACCCTTAAGCAATCTACGTCGTAGTGGGGGCGATCAATTCCTTAAAGATAGCGTCGCTCAGACGTGCCTCAAAGCAAATCCTGGTTCACTCGTCTGCTAACTCACTACTTTCAGTTTCTAATAGTTGGAACTATAACTAATATATTTAGCAAATTTCAAGAAATAATACTGAGATTAAAATTCTGGTTTAACTTTATTCAAACCGGTACGTATGGCACGTCCGATTGGACGTGTAAAAAAATGTATTTATTTTATTTTTAGCAAGGACGAAACCATCCTCCTGTTGCTTTATTTTTAATTAATGTATAGCAAGAGTATTAACGTAATTTACAAAGCTTCAAATGAAGGTATTCTCATTATATATAGATATTCGGCCTCAAATAGCAAAGTCAGATTGTTAAGTTCGCTTTATAATGTCTAAAAAACAAGAGAGATTCATGGGAAAATACGAGCAAGATAATAAAATATATCACATTAATTTGCCTTTGAAGTCAAAGGCTGCAAGGAACAGAACCCATAATGGGCTGGGTTATATTTTCTTAACCGGCCCATCGCTTTTATCAAATTGATAATATTAGCATGGTAAGTACAAGTCTAAAGTAAAGGTAGCACATGAATTTTAAACCATTACATTGATAATAGCGTACATTGTTTCAACGAATGGGTTAGCATCTGCTATATCCCTCTTTCCCTTCATCACATCCTACCCCTGTACGGTTTTTAGTGCTGATTCAGTCAAAAATTTGGTAATTTTGTATTTAACACTACGAATATCATATTCAAGAAAAATGAGATAATTCCGAAACTTTTAGAATGTTCAAAATGTTAAAATAATACTTTTACCGACAGGTTAAGATATTAATTTGAATATATTAAGATTATTCAAATTATCCAAAATTTTATGGACATGAACTTGAAGCATGTAAGGATATATCTACAAATTTTCATTTGATTTGGACTCATGTAGCTCGAAAAATCATAAATAGTATAAATATGGTGTAGTGGAGTGGGGAGCATTAGAACCCGTCCTATAAAATTATGTTTGCCTTTTGTTCCTGTAATCTAAACATTATATATTGTGCGTCTCTTTTCTTCTTTATAGTTATTTACTATTTATTTGGAGTAAAATCGAAGATAACAAATGAAGTTGCGGCTATCTGTTATTCTTAGGGCTACGTATATCTTATGCCACGAGATCTCTATCCAACGGTGTAGATTACGTTGGCTTTGTAATGCAGTTTTTGGGCCTATTTGTTAAAGCCCAATCATGTTTATTTAAATACAAGATGTTGTTACTCTACATTGTATTGAATTGAATCATTAATACAAGATACTTCTGTTTTACATTCTCTCTTAAGAATTCAGTTAAACTCTTCTTCAAATCATCACATTACTCGGCAGAAAATCTAACATGGTATCAGAGCATTCAGGCTTAACAGCCAAGTATTAAGATCCAATTCACTCATCAGAAAAGTTTCATCATCTGAGTCATCACCACTCATCAGGAGATAGCATCTCATCATCTGAGTGGGGCAGATTCAACTGGGAAAATCAAGTGCCACGCCTGAGTTGTAACGACTAGGCTGCATCAGGACTTTCCCCATCAAATCTTGAAGAAATCAATCAAAAAAAACAATCAGAAGAAATCAAGAAATCAAGAATCATCTCAAAACGTAAGAAAGTGCTCATCAGCAAGACTTATCAGAAGTTAGCCAAAAAGGAGGTTCTCATCATTTAAATCTTGCAGTGAACCTGGTTGTGAGCAATTTCTGTCCCTTAACTTCTTGATCTTTATCTTTGATTGACTTTCTTGTTTTATCCCTCTTTTTCCTGTTTTGATTGTCTGAATATTAATTGAATTCATCATGACTGATGATTCTGCCTCGGCTACTTCTGCCAATATGACTGATAATCATCAATCCCAAACTGTTGTTGAAAAATTGGTTAACACTGTTGTCAGTCCTCAAACCAGTCTTGTAACTGCACACTTGAGTGAAGATAATTATCTTCTTTGGAAACTGCAGATTGAAACTGCAATCCAAGGATATGGACTTGAAGGTCATATTCTTGGAACCATCTCGATTCCTCCCAAATATAAAACTGTTGAAGAAAACAAAACTGTTATTAATGAGGAATACACAAAATATCATAGACAAGACAGACTTATCTGCTCTTGGCTATTGTCATCAATAAACACAAAATTATTGTCTCATGTCATTGGATGCAAGACAGCAAACGATATATGGTCTACAATAGAGAAGGTGTTTAATACACAGTCAGCAGCCAAAGTGATGTATCATAAGAGACAATTACACAGCATGAAAAAGGATGGCAATACCATGAGAGAATATCTTTTTAAGGTAAAAGCAACTTGTGATCTTTTGGAGGCTGCAAATCATAAAGTTTATGATTCAGAACAAATCTTAACCATCCTAAATGGGTTAAGTGATGACTATGAGTCAGTAGTTGCTGTTATTTCATCTCAAAAGGAGTTACCATCTGTCGATGATGTTTACTCCATACTACTGGCCCATGAAGCAAGAATAGATATCAAGAAGCCACAAGACTCTGACTTCTCCATCAACTACACTACTAACTCCAAGAACAAAGGTCAAGGCAACAACAGGTCCGATCAGAACATACAAAGAGGAGGAAATTCTAATAGGTCTAGAGGAAGAGGCAGATGGAACAATAATAATAGACCCAAATGTCAGATTTGCGAAAAAGTGGGTCATACTGCTGTCAAATGTTACTTCAGGTACTCTAATCAAACCAATGGCCAAAGGAACAGTAACCCAAGTGCTAACATGGCTCAAGCTAATTCAGAAACTCAATCAAGTGGTGAAAAGAATCATAACTCTAATGATACAACAAAGTCAGAAAGCATTCAGGATGACTGTTGGTATCCAGACTCTGGCGCAACAAATCATATAACAAATAATCTCGATAACTTGAATCTTGGCAATAGGGAGTATAGAGGTAAACAGTCAATTTGCATGGGAAATGGTAAGTGTATCAATATTACTCATATTGGTAATGCTCTTATTAAAGGCAAGAAACAAATGTTTCTGCATAACTTATTAAGAGTACCCAAAATAAAGAAAAACCTCATTAGTGTATCCCAATTTGCCAGTGACAATAAGGTTTATTTCGAATTTTATCCTACATACTGTTTAGTCAGAGACATACTAGCAAAAGACATTTTGTTGCAGGGTGATGCTGAAAGAGGACTATATAAATTCAAATCTATCAATAACAATGTGTCCTCAGTCAATATGAAATGCTGTAACATGTGTGTTGGGCAAGACTCCAAGAGTGTATTTGATACATGGCATTATAAACTTGGTCACCCAAGTGTGAAAGTTGTAAAGCAGGTTCTTAATGAAAATAGAATTTCTTTTGATAATATTTCATTACCTTATGTTTGTACATACTGTCAAATGGGCAAGAGTCATAAATTAGCTTTTAATGAGTCTTCGACAGCCTACTCAAAACCCTTAGACCTGATTGCCATAGACTTGTGGGGACCAGCACCCATATGTTCTGATTTTAATTATAAGTATTATGTCTCTTTTGTTGATGCACACACTAGACACACATGGATTTACTTCTTAAAATCCAAAACTGAAACCAATAATGCTGTTATAAACTTTATAGTTATGGCTGAAAAACAAACTGGCAATCAAGTTAAAATAATACAATCAGATGGGGGAACTGAATTTAAGACTCTCAGTGATTACTTTAAAAAGAAAGGAATAGTACACAGAATCAC
Source organism: Allium fistulosum (assembly GCA_030737815.1). NCBI lineage: Eukaryota > Viridiplantae > Streptophyta > Magnoliopsida > Asparagales > Amaryllidaceae > Allium > Allium fistulosum. The sequence goes on along the minus strand of CM060906.1, from coordinate 582,725,577 downwards.
TTGCCCATACACTTCAGAACAAAATGGTTTAGTTGAAAGGAAACATAGACATATTGTTGAAACTGGGCTTAGTCTATTAGCACATGCATCATTACCACTAAAGTTTTGGCCAGAGGCCTTTAATACTGCTGTGTATCTTATTAATAGATTACCTACAAAGGTAATAGGTGGAATAAGTCCAGTGGAGAAGTTACATGGGATTAAACCTGACTACTATAGCTTGAAAACCTTTGGATGTCTATGTTTCCCTTACTTAAGACCCTACAATGCAAACAAACTTAACTTTAGATCTAAATCCTGTACTTTTCTTGGATATACTACTAATCAGAAGGGTTACAAATGTTTGGATGAAAATGGAAGAGTTTTTGTCAGTAGACATGTTGTTTTTAATGAGAAAGTCTTCCCTTACAACAACTCAGAAATAAAAACAACCAATAAAGTGTACAATCCAAAGGTGTCAATACCTGACTTACCAATCTATTCTGAACATGAGTCTCAGAATGAAGAGGTGAGGTCTACTAAAGATCACCACACTCAAACCACTGTATCCGGTCAGCATAACTCTGAGTGGATAGATGATCCTAGTCATGCCATTCACTCTCCTGTTCAAACAAGTGAAGAAAATCAGTCAGAGGAGGATGCTGAACAGAATAATACAAATAACATGTCAAGACAAACAAATGAGGATAACTCACCTGATTCTGAAACTCATACAAAGCCCAGTCACCATATGATCACTAGGGCTAAAAGTGGTATCTTCAAGCCCAAGATATACAATACAAGCATACTCTTGCATGAGCCAGAAACATATGAGCAAGCTGCAAAAGATAAAAACTGGACAGCAGCTATGGATGAAGAATACAATGCACTGATAAATAACAATACATGGAATCTCGTACACCCTCCAGACAACAAAAATATAGTAGGATGCAAGTGGACATACAAACTAAAGAAAAATCCTGATGGGACAATTAGCAGATACAAGGCAAGACTCGTTGCAAAAGGATATACTCAGCAATATGGTTTTGATTTCAAGGAGACTTTCTCCCCAGTGATCAAACCAACCACTATAAGGCTCATTCTTACCATTGCCTTGCACAAGGGATGGCATATAAGACAATTAGATGTCAATAATGCATTTTTGAATGGGATACTACAGGAAGATGTATATATGCAACAACCACCAGGGTATATCAAGCATGCAAACCATGTGTGCAAACTAAACAAAGCCATATATGGGCTCAAACAATCCCCAAGGGTCTGGTTTGATAGACTAAAGGGAGTATTATCAGATATGAAGTATCAGCCTATCAAATCAGACAACTCTTTGTTTGTAAAAATTAATGATTCTGTGACTGTCTACATACTAATATATGTTGATGATTTAATCATTACATGAAACAGTAATGAAGAAATCAGCAATGTCATCAACTGCCTGAACAAGGAGTTCTCAATCAAAGATCTAGGGAATATCAACTACTTCTTGGGTATAGAAGTGTTGAGAAAAGGAAATTCCGAATTAATATTATGTCAGAAAAAATATATTCAGGAACTACTCATTAAAACAAAGATGGATGGGGCAAATTCTCAACCAACTCCTATGGTCAGCAATCATCAATTATCTAAAAACAGGGGAGAAGCCATATATAATACTAAACAATATAGAAGTGTTGTAGGAGCATTACAATATGCTACTATAACACGGCCAGACATTGCTTACAGTGTTAACAAGATGTCTCAATTTATGCAGGAACCACTAGATGAACACTGGAAGGCAGTCAAGAGAATTCTAAGATATCTTAAGGGAACCCTAAGCTATGGATTGCTATTCAAGACATGCAGCAAACTAAATGTGACTGGATATTCAGATGCAGACTGGGCAACAGATCCAGACGATAGAAAATCTGTCAGTGGATACTGTATATATGTTGGAGACAACTTAATATCATGGTGCTCAAAGAAACAAACTACAATATCCAGATCTAGCACGGAGGCAGAATACAGAAGCATAGCTAACGCCACAGCAGAAATTATGTGGTTACAATCTATACTAAAGGAACTAAGAATAGAGAATACAATGAAACCAGTACTATGGTGCGATAATCAAAGTGCCGTGTTCATGACTGCCAACCCAGTACTACACTCGAGAACCAAACATATCGAAATCGATATGTTTTTCGTTCGCGAGCAAGTTCAAACAGGAAATCTAGAAATCAATCATATACCTGCCACTTACCAGAGGGCGGACACCCTCACTAAAGCACTAAGCACGAAGAACTTCACCAGGTTTAGATCCGACCTTCGAGTTGAAAACGTCGAAGACAAACCTGCCAACAAGGACCAAAGCACAAAAATCTTCACCAAATCCAGATCTGATTTTCGAGTTGAAGACATCAAAGACAAAACTGCCAACGAAGAATCAGACTCTAGACCTCAGCACAAAAAGTTGAATCAAAGAAGACAAAGTGGTGAAGAGAGCCGCGATCGCCATTCGCCTTCAAACCCTAACCCTAGCAGCTTGGGTTTGAGGGGGGCAATCGAAGATAACAAATGAAGTTGCGGCTATCTGTTATTCTTAGGGCTACGTATATCTTATGCCACGAGATCTCTATCCAACGGTGTAGATTACGTTGGCTTTGTAATGCAGTTTTTGGGCCTATTTGTTAAAGCCCAATCATGTTTATTTAAATACAAGATGTTGTTACTCTACATTATATTGAATTGAATCATTAATACAAGATACTTCTGTTTTACATTCTCTCTTAAGAATTCAGTTAAACTCTTCTTCAAATCATCACATTACTCGACAGAAAATCTAACAAGTAATATAATAACTGCTGCTAGATTAAGTGATGTTCAAATTGGCAAATCTAGATCCTGTTTATTGTTTTTCCGCATTTGTGCAATTTTTGCACAACAATATATTGGCTGGAACGTGACCTGATCCATCTCTATTTTCAGAGAAAAACATATAATTATGTTTAACATTTTTATTCCATGCCCATTATCTATTCAGAAAAAATTCAATAATTTACTAAACTTTACCTGTAATATATCATGCATAATGAACTTTTCCTAATAATATGAACTTTTAAAAGCATGCCATGTTATTTATATTCCATTGACAAAAACTTGGCGTACAGAGAGTCTGTAACAGAGGTTACAAATGAATCTCAGGTGTAAAAATTCTTGAATGTTCAAGATACGTAATGAGTAGTGCACTTGTAGGGGAAAGTGGCATTGCTTGACCTTGAGGTACTGGCATAAAACTGGAGAAACAGAAGCTATGAACAACATGAAGAAAAGTCTGGTATTGTCCTATTTCAAAATTTATGCAGTGTGGAACTGGATTAGCTGTCTTAAAAGACATCGAATGTGTAAGGAAAAGTTATTCGGATGCGATACCAAAGAATGCTAAGTGGCGTTGTTTATAACATATCGATAGATTCCAGAAATAGGAATTAATATTATTTTGAATACTGTCTTGACAGCTTACAGACTTGCAATCCTCTCGAGTTGACCAGGTCTCATTTTATTTTAGCAGATATGATATGCACAGTAGATTAAGCCAAAATTATTAATTTAATCTCTTTAAACGTTGTATCATAAACAGTAAACAATTGATGAAGTTCAGTTGAACAGTTTGTCTCATCATATCCAAAAGAGCAAAGTTGACAGGATCGCACTCTTAGAATTAGTTTAAGCTGTCACAGTATTGCAGGTCCCACGGACTGAATAATAATAGATCCATAATTTGTTTCTCCTAAAACCAGTTCAAATATAATACTCAGGCGTGTGTGTCCGTATACACTTGCTTTTCCATATATAAGTACGATCTGTATAATGCAGCTGGCGGTCAAGAAGTATACCTTTATAATAATAATTAGTCATCGTCTGAATATTAAATGTGTCTATGTCGGCCAATATGGGTACTTGTGGGTATTATAAATTAACTTAAGGTTATTTGTTTGTATTGGAACTGTCTCTGAAACAGTCCTGGAAACATCCAGGTTTTACTAGCAAAGCTCCCTATAAAAAAGGTACACATCCATCCTTTTTATCATCAAAATATTTATATCACTCGGCATACCAAAATATCCGAAATTATCAGTTCTTATTTCAACTTAATTGGTTTTCTATTTTTCGTCTTTATAAAATGAGCTCAACGAAATTCTTCACTGTGTTTGTAATAGCATACTTCTTCTCTGGACTTATGCAGTCTGCTGATGCTGAAGAGTTAGCACCATCTCCAACGAAGAGTGATGCTGCATCGGTGGATCAAGGGATTGCTTATGTACTGATGCTTGTTGCTTTGCTTGTTACCTATCTTGTTCATTAATTATCACTAGGAAATGATTTGTTGTACTTAATGTGGTTAAGTTTTGTATAATTTTGGCAAGTTTACAAAGTCACCATGCATTCTTTTGTAGTTCGTTAAAGAAATTTTGACTATATTTTGTAGGTGTTTGTATATGGTATGCTGCTTCCAGTACTATTATTGTGCGCAGATTCATCGATCATTCTTAATTCTACGTGTGATGCTACTAAACAAAAAACCTTAATATAATAATTTTATCAGTTGCAATCTGATAAATAGTAGGATGTTGGTCTCCAGCAGTGACATAGCATTTATAGAAAGTCACATCAATAATCTTAGGATATGATATGGCACTGATGATTCTATGATAGGAGATCTCAATTCCTGAAGAATTTGTATATAACATATTCGAGATGGCAAAGTTTTACAAGAACACGCAGTTGAAAATGTTAAATTAGTTTGCCAAGTATGCTTCAGATCAATCTCCTATCGTACTGAACACTTAGTAGAAACTTTCTGTTATCTCGGTACTATCTGAAAATTGACGTTTTCAAACTGCAAAATTAAGTAGTTGTTGGTGTCACAGTAATTCTGTTTATTCCAAAAAAATTCATATAGTGTATTAAAACGAGATTTTTTGATACGTGTGCCTCCTAATAAATTATTAAATTTAATATTTCTGTGTAGTTTTAAAAACAAACTGAAAATATAAAGAAAAAAATATAACTTTTTTTAATTGAAATAGGATTTGAACTTGTAAACTTGTTTATGTTTTGAAATTTTCATTTGAAAATAGATGTTAATTTTTGTTTATGGTAGAAGTCAATGTTAGTTTTTGATACCTGATTTCGAATCTGAAGAAGATTAGGCCATTGGAGATACCCACGAAGCTTGGAAAAGCCCTAACCCTAGGTGCGGTGACGGAGAGGCGAAGTTGCAATGCTTTGTGGCTTCGTTTGGTGGAGGCATCGCTTGGATCTGGCGTTGAAGAAGAAGATGCCGAATCAAATATTGGTTCGGTGGAGGAGATTCCGAACCAAATATTTGGTCCGGTGGAGTTCGTTTGTTGCTGATTTGGAAAGCTAGGGCTTCGTTCGGTAAAGAAGAGGAGATAGCACGAAGAGAAGTGGAAGTGCCGGACGAGAAATCTCGTCCGGTGTTGCTTGAATTTGCCGCTCCAGATTTCTGGAGCGATGGCGACTTCGTTCGGTGATATGAAGGAGAAGTCGTTCGATGATTTGATGAAGGTGAAATGGGGAATACCGAACCAAAACGTGCCGTTCTAGAATTTTGTTTCGGTGATGTTACCGAACCAAATTAAGTACCGGTTCAGATTTCTCGTTCGGTCATTGAGTGCCGGACCAGATGCAAATTCCGTACCAGATGGACGCCAAACCAAGTTGACCGAACCAGAAGATGCTGCTCCAGAGTTGTTGTGATATATCTCGTTCGGTATTGGACCATGCCGGTCTAGATCTTGAGTGTTGTTTGCCAAACCAAATCATGCCGGACCAGATTTGCTGAACCAAATCTCAGGGCTGCTATATTGCAGCTACCCCTCCTCATTTCTTCACTCTATAACTAGTGGAGCTTCTAGACAACAATGACACCCATCCTAGGGAGCTGAAACTCTGCATAATTTTTGTCTGTATTGTTAATTCTTCTTATGTATAGCCTCCAAAAGTGAATCATTCTTGTAACTCTAATCTTTCAGTGATTAATAAAATCTCCTCTCCCCAAGTGAACGTACACTGCATCGCGGTAGTGGAACCACTATAAATATTGGTGTTATTTATTTTTCCGCATTGCATTGATCTGTGACTGTCTGTTCTGATGCTTATCTCTGTTTTTTTCGTCTCACTATAATCACGATTCAGTTGTTTTCCGCTGTGTTGGATTTTTTTATTTCCTTAGACTGATCATCTGACAGGATTTTCCCCAACAGTCAAAATTTCGACCCCTTATTTGCATATAAAGATATTTTTGGAACTTTCGAATCAAAAGATTGTGTTTTCATTCCAACTATTAATAAAGATATATCATCAACTCTCTTTTAATCAATGTATTTTCCATGAAGATGTAATGTTGAAGACCTTTAACCAAGAGGCATCGTGTCATAAATCACCTAGGCACTCTCCTTTTGATATGTTGGATTCAATACAACTAAGCTTGTGTGAAATTTTCGCCTAAACTAGATCATGGCCAACAACTTTTCTGATAGGGTTGAAATATAATTTGGCGTTTTATTATTTATTTCAGTATAATTACTATTAGTCCCTATATGGTAGGGCTGAAATATAATTTGTCATATTTTCCTAAGATCTTTCCAACGATACCAACTTCATCAAAAGATACCGATGCTATGATTTTCATGAACAGATATGGTCAATCAAGGCCGTCGATTCACCACATTCAATCCATGACTCCATTCATCAAATTGATTATATTGTTTCGCTCTCCACGAAGAGAACAACTCATCTACGGTGGTTGATTTCCCCAACTGCCCAAAATAACGAATCTATTTTAGCATTTATACCAATAAATTTTTTGATGATGTTGACTGGATACTTTTTCAGTTTATATGTTATGGAATAAGCCAAAGTCGTGAATATATAGATCTTGGATTAATATAGTTGCCTAACGGTCTTCATTCATTTTCAGTTTTATTTTAAATCCAAAAATGGTCTTCGTTTTTTCTAGCCAAAACTATGGCACGGTGGGGTTTTTGCGATGGCGATTGATGCACGAGGTTGGGGAGAGGCTAAGTTTTCGATTGCTGGTGGCTGTTTATCCTATTATGTCGTAGTTGAAGAGAATTTAGGCTTTAATTATAACTGTTAGTTTAGATGAAAACTCTAATGGGTGTTAATTTTCAAGACCGCCTTAGGCAATTAGGGATGACAGAGTTTGGGGATGTTGTTCATCAAATCTTACTCTATCTCACAATAATTTTTATGACACCTATTACTCGCCAGATGATCGACAATGGCCCTGGTAGGAGTTCCAATCGTGGCTGAACTTTGTATTATATTAATAAAAATTCCCAAGCTTTCGATGGTTGCTGGAGCTATCGTAGATCTAGGACATAATGTATCGTCGGCCTTTAATGGCTATTGATGGTCTAAAAATTCTGTTGACTATCTAATAGGGCTATCAAGATGAAATTCTTGGAGCTATTGAAGGTCAAGTTTGTTATTGCAAATTTAAAAGTGGAGTGGGAGTGACGTTATCAACGATATACATGTTGGTTCGAGTGCATTGGCAGCAGATTTAAATGAGTGAATTTAGAAGAAGAAAAATTCTTTTATTAATTTGCACATGATCTTTATTCTGTGTTTATGTAAATAAGTATTTGTTTATACTAAATCAAATTTAATATTTTGATTAATAAAAGAATTTTGTAACATTTTAATTTAATTTCATTAACTAAAATATTTATTAATTGTTAATGTTTAAAATAAATGTATTAATAAATTGATTTAAAATTAATTTATTAATTTATATTGAATATGTTATGACATTCATATTGGAAATACGAACATCATAGCAATATATATAACTAAATCTAGGGGTTCAGAAATTGATCACTTTGTCCTACAATCAATAAAATGACTAAGTGTGACACACACACACATATGATAATTATTTAATATTATTATTGGAGGGTTGCAAAGAATAAATAACAACTACTTTTTAATATTATTAAATCGACCCTTTTGAAATGTTAATAATTAATAAATAAATAATATTTATGTAGTATAAATATATATACTATATATACATTTCCAAATTATATATAAAAATTTATAAATGATTATAATAATTTTATTTACTATAAAATTACTAAATAAATAAATATGTATTTATGTCTAATAATATAATTTATTTTTGGCTATGTATCTTTTATTAATGTAAAATTCAAATTTAAAAACTTTGACTTATTCAAATTTCTTTACATTAAATGCTTCGGCTCCTAAAGGAAAAGGTATTTTATAATTATTTATGGTCGATTATTTCAAGTGTAGAATAATTTAAAAACTTTCCATTTTAAATTTTTTTTGACTTACTAAACTAATTATAATATATGTATGATAAAAATATCAAATTAATTTTTTTAAACAAATATCCGAATGGATATTGGATATTATATATATATATATATATTAATATATATACACATACAGATATATACATATACATATACATATACATATACATATATATATTATTTAAATTAGGAAGAATTTTTTAAAATATATATACATAAATTATTAAAATAATTTTTTTGTAAAAAATAAGCATAATTATAATATATATATATATAGTTTTATAGATTTTAAATATATATTTATATGTTTTAATATTTATATATGTGTGTATGTATGTATGTATATGTATATGTATATAATCATGATTTAAAAATATTTGAATATTCAAAAATTAATCTTGAAATTATTATTATTATTATTATTTAAGTGATGGAAAAGTATAGTAATATTACATGATGATGATGATAACACACACATATCACATATATGTGTGTATATATATGTATGTGTGTGTGTGTGTATAAGTGAATATATGTAGATCAAAAACTCTTACCTTGCTTTGAAGTTACCTTGTCGAGGATCAATGTGTTGTTTGGTGGTCTTTCTTTATATAATACCATTGTCTCCACCTTCTTGTTGATTTGCAAGGTCAAAGTGATGGGACAACTAAGGTGGGTCGGCTAGGAAATGGTAGAGAGAGCGCTCAAAATTTAATGTATACATTTTTGTGGTGGCTAGGTTATTTATAGCCATTAGCCAGCACCTATCTCTTCTCCTTTTCCTCTAGATCTGAAGAATAAGTTTGATCTACCTATTATCCCCATATGTGGCCGGCCTTGGGTATGATCAAGCATGGTCAAGATCCCAGTTGACTCCAATTTGAATAAATGATTAATTAACTAATTCCCAGCTTCTAAATCGACTGAACCACCATATAAATTTTATACATCATTTTGTCAGATTTAAGGTTAAAATAAATAATTAAAAAATAGCCACATATGAATAAAACATTTTTTTCTAATTTATTATTATTTATTACATTCATATATTAATCTTATCCTTGATCGAATTCGGAAAAAACTGACAACGCGGTAGTATTGACTTCTGGTGTGAACTCGATACACAGTAAGTATTTAAATATTGAAGTCTATACGGACTTTGCTGAATTATAATACAAGGTCAAGTTCAATGCTTGCAGATCATTTAGGAGAAATCTTATTTCGGATCTAATCTAAGTAGTTAATATCTACATTGCATACGGATCGGTCGAGCATCGATATGAGATATTTTAAAACAAGGTTGTCAGTTTGGGATTTAAATCGTAAATCGTAAAGATAGAAAATTAAATCGAATCGGGATTTAAATCGTAGATCTGGATTTTTTTATTTTAAGCATGTATATGTTAGTTAAAAATTCATATCTATCAAATTTTTTCTACATTTACCAAAAGTTAATTCTTATTCTTGTTTATCTTACAAGCTTCATTGTCAAAAATCGGGTCGGGTCACTTCAAAGTGGTTGTCGATTTGAGAAATGGTTTATCTCTTTTACTTACAAGAAGAAAGAGCTTATAAGAAGAAAGAAAGAGCTGTACTTATTTGATTCATCTAATGTACTTATTTTTATGAATTTCATTTAACATACAAAAAAATAAATGTACAAATTTGTAAAGAAAACAAAGTGAGATATGTTTTCTGATTTGAACTTCGTCATTGCTTTTACAATAAAATATCAAATAAGCATTACTTTGAAAGAAAGAAAACAAAGTGAATACAAGACAAAGTACAAAACAAATTTCTATTCATCATCAGTTCCAACATTGTCCTCTTCTATATCATTTATTTCCATTTCTTCATTCTCATCGTCTGTCGAGTAGCCATAATCATATTCTTCCCCAGCATCTTCTTCATCAACTAGAACTTCCTTTCCTTTTCCTTTGTATTGAATGTTCCTTGGACCACGCTTTCGTTTTTTTGGAATCTTGCGGCTTGCTTCTCCTTCTTGAGTTTTGAAACATTCATGTACATCCATCCAAGCAGTGTCAACTGGTAGAGTTGGATCTTCTTGCTCACATATCCATTCATCATCGCTATCCATGTTAGATAGACATATTGGATCTAGCCCATCAATTGCCTTTCTTTTTGCATGCCTAAGTTCAAGTTGAAGATTGTACTTTACAAAAACCAGTGCATTGAGCCTTTTTGTTCCAGGCGGTTTCTTCATTTTGTGTGAATCTAATGTTTTGAATTAGAAAGTTAGGATAATTTAACAAATACACAAAAGAAACAATTTATTATGCTTATACCTGATCAAATGTGCTCCAGTTACGCTCACAACCAGTCGAACTGCACGTCAAGCTCAAAACTTTTATTGCAAGCCTTTGTAACTCAGGACATTCACCACCGTAGCTCTCCCACCACAAAGCTGTTAATTCAAATAAATGCACAATTGTTATACATAATTTTATATTTTATAATAGTAATAAAAATAAACTTACGATATTTCATAAAACTCACCTGGTTTTTTGGTTTTACGACTATCAATTGCCTTGACTCTTCCAAACTCTCCTTCTGCCGATGAATACATATCAAGTTGTCTATCTATTTTGGCTCTTTCTTTTTTGGTTGGGGTCATTCTTTCTATAGTGTCATACAATCCTTTTTTCACTTCCAAATCAATTTTAAATTTATCATCATAACGATATTTTGGATCCAAGAACATCCCTGCTGCATGTAAAGGTCTATAAAGTTACGCATTCCATCGTTTGTCGATGATTTCCCACACATCCTCGTATCTAGACTCCACATTTTGGAAATTTGATGCTATTTTTTCTTTGGCTTGATCCATTGCTTTATAAATATAACCCATTGCGGGTTTTGCATCACCATCTACTAGTCTAAGGACTTTAACTAAAGGAATTGTACTTTTCAAGCAATACTTTATTCCATCCCAGGAATCTTTTTTAGTCAAAATAATATCTTGGACTTCCTTTCCCTCTATTTTTCTAGAAAATTGACTATCCTCCCATTCATTAGAGGTAAACATTTTTCTTAGACCAACACGTTGTTCTAACACACTTTTTAAAGTTAAGTATTGAGTTGCAAACCTTGTAACTGCTGGTCTCGTTAAATCTCTACCTTTAGTATACTTTCGCATAAGATTTAAAAGCCAACTGTGTTTATAAATAAATTATGTTACCTTTTTTGCACGTCCAACAGTCTCAACATGGGTAGGCAACTCCCCAATATCCATCAAAATAAGAACCAAGCAATGAGCTGCACAAGGCGACAAAAATATTTTCCTTTTTTCCATCATCAACATCTCACCAGCTTTAACATAAGCTGCGGCATTATCGGTAACAATTTGAACTACATTTTCTTCCCCAACTTCTTCAACCACATTAATGAGCATTTCATAAATATTTTCAGCATTTTTTATAATTAAAGAGGTATCAATGGATTTTAAAAACATGGTTCCCTTAGGACTATTTACCAAAAAATTTGTGATGCTCCTATATTTTTTATCAGTCCACCCATCCGACATAATCGTACAACCCGTCCTTTTCCACTCTTCTTTGTATATTTCTAGCTTCTCCTTAATATTTTCAACTTCCTTCATTAGAAAAGTATTTCGAACTTCATGATAGCTAGGAAGTTTTAAACCTTTTCCATAAGTAGAAATACCTTCTACCATAATGCTAAAAAAAGGGCTCTTCACTAAATTAAAAGGCAAAGCATTTGCATAGAAAAAATGACAAATTTTCATGCAAACATCATCTCTATCTTCCTTCTTCCACATGGCATTCAATGTCTTTTGCTTTTTCTAACTTGCGCCAACAAGAGCTTTATTGATATCATCATCTAGATCATCTGCTTCATCATCGTTATCAAAGGTGTTACGTTTATTCTTTTTCAACACGCTTTTGAATAACGTAGCTGCTTCTTCTGAAACATTGGAACATGCTTTCACATTTGATGAAGTTTGAGCAAGGTGGTGTTTCATTCTAAAAATTCCACCAGATATTATTTTTGAACAATAATTACAATGATTGACTCTTTTATCATTTTCTTTCACAGGCTTGCAGTGATCCCAAGTGATATTGAACTCTTTAGGCATTTTTACAATAATAAATCAATAAATTTAATACGTTTGTTTAAATAATCTACAACAACTAAATTATATAAAAATAATTTACACATTGTAAATTTTCTAAAATCAATCTATGTTAAGGGAAGAAAAACACTTTGTATGCTTAAATGTCCTCGTCGCAAATCAATTATAACATATTTTTCTTCAAAGGACATGTTGAAGGTTTTACAACCAATACTCTTATTAAAGCATTTCTACAACTTCACAAGAATAACAAGTAATGACTCATGAGTACTAGTTGTAACACAATTTTGACTGTCAGGTTTGAAAACTGTGCATATTAAATTATTAGTAAAGTCAGTGAGCAATGACAGTAAACAATGAGCTGTATTTCAATGAAAAATTGTTAATTTCTTGTAAACTCAGAACTTAACAGTCAAAACTAAAGGAAAAATTCATCATTTATCGTACAACGGTAACAACTCAAAATCCACTAATTGATTATAGAAAGATTATACACTACAACAACTCAATTTCCTTAACATTTCATACCGCACAGCAACTCGATCATAACAGGAGAAAAAAGATTATAGAATCCTTACCTTCAGTTGATTCCAAGTGATCCCAAACTGCCTCTCTTCTGTATGCTGCTCTGGTGTAACTTCAGAGCTTTTTCCTTCACCTCAATGTCTTCACAGTCTCTTCCGAGTAAGTATTTCTTTGTTCCTGCTTTTCGAATTTGTTTTTTTACTTTGCTACTTCACTTGTTCTTCGATTTTGCTATTTAAATAGGAGAGAACACAACCACGTCTGTTGGTTTTGAACGATTAAGTTTCCATCTCTTCGATTTAGATTCTGTCGTTTTAACTGGAAGCGACTTCTAGGGTTTCGATTTTAGAAGGTGCGACGCGATAAATCTGAGATTCAGCGATTTAGAACGTGTGATTCAATTTGAGGAAAGATCGTGCGATTTCGGCGTTTGGCGATCTTTTCGTCGATTCAGATCGGAAGAAGTGCGATTCGATCTGAATCGCGATCTGAATCGTACGATTTAACGATTTTTGATAACACTATTTTAAAATATCGCGAAAGTATGGGATAATGCCAGTAAAATATCGAACATGTCTACAAGACCATTACCAACAACATACAAGTTCACTTACCTTATCATTCTTACTTTTACACCGAACAAACAAGTTGTGCAACCGAAAGAAGGAAAACTAACCATCGGATTAGTTCAGCAAATAATTCTAACAAAACTAAAAAGGCGAAGTGTTTGCCATTTTAGTAAAACGGCAAACTCTTCACCATTTTAAATTTTAAAACGGTGCAAACTTCGCCATTTAAATTTTAAAATGGTGGAAACTTCACCATTTTATTTCCTTTGTGCAATGTTGAATTAAACAAAGTGTATTTGGGCATTCCATATGACTTGAAGCATCTGCCTTCGAAACCTACATGTATTAACCATCCATGTTTTTAAAACAAGCACAATTGTGTTTGTTTCAATTCGATAATCAACGTGACTTCAAGCATCTTTCATTGGAATATACACATGTCAACTATTTGCACTGATGAAGTGTGTTTGTTTCAATTTGATGATCCACGTGACTTGAAGCATCTACCATCGGAACCTACATGTGCCATCCGAATAAAATAGTTCAACAAATAATTTTAACAAAAACAAAAAGGTGAAGTGCTTGGGTTTTCATGAATATATATATGGCCAATCAAGGCCGTCGATTCACAACGTAAAATCCATGACTCTGTTCGTCCAATCAATATATTATTTCGCTCTCCTCAAAGAGAACAACTCACCTTGGCGGTCTATTTCTCTAATTTTTCATAGAAATGGATCTATTTTAGCATTTACACCAATAGAAATTTTTGGGTTATATTGGTTGAATAAATTTCCAATTTGTATGTTATGGAGTAGACCAAATTCGTGAATATATGGGGCCCAAATTAATATACTTGACCTAAAGGTCTTCATTCATTGTCCATTTTGTTCAAAAATTCAAAAATGGTCTTTTTTTGGCCAAAATTTTGGCATGGTGGGGTTTTTCGAGATGGCGGTTGATGCACGAGGTTAGGGAGAGGCTAAGCTTTCGATTGCCAGTGGTTGTTTATCTTGTTATGTCATGGTTGAAAAGAATTTGGGCTTTGATTATACTTCCTTAGTTTAGATAAAAACCTCAATGGGTATTTAATTTTCACAACCGTTGTAGGCGAGTAGGGGAAGGCGGAGTTTGGGGATGTTGTTCGTCGGATCTTCCTCTATCTCATGACAATTTTTGTGACACCTATTACTCACTAAATGGTTGATGATGGCCTTGGTCGAAATTCCTACCGTGGGTGAACTTCGTATTCTTTTAAATATATTATGAAGCTTTCAATGGTTGTTGGAACTATCGTAGATCTAGGACATAAGCTATTGTTGGCCTATAATGGCTATCGACGATTTAAAAATTCTATTGACTATCTAACAAGACTATTAAGATGAAAATCTTAGAGCTATCGAAAGTCAAGCTTGTTATCACAATCTAAAAGCGGAGTAGGAGCAGGACTATCAACAATCTACGAGTTGGATTAATTGTATTAGCAGTAGGGTTAAAAGAGAGACTTTCAAAAAATAATCCTCTTTTTAATTTGCATAAGATCTTTATTGCCCGTGTCTTCCACAGGGAGAAACTTCTATTTTGCTAATGGAGATGGAGACAATAATTTGTAAAGGAGGAAATAAGCTTTATTTTCTTTGCACTTTTATTCTTTTTGCTTTCTTACAAATACATTTGCTTTGCTTGCTTAGATACAAAATGATAAACTATTCATATTTATAGTTGTACATTTCATATATGAATGGTAGAGATGAATTTAATCATATGGATGATAAACACCCTCTAGAGGTTTCAACTCTTCTGAAAAATATGTTCTCTACGCTTTTCTCAAATTCTTTATTAGAAAACTTTAGATCTTTCTTTCATGCTTGATTTGGCATATCCATTAATACCAAAATTAATATTATCCAGAATAATTTGTTTCCCAAAATAATCAAGTAAAACCAAAATCAAGTTTATTTCCAACACTCCCTCTTAAACTTGATTTTGTAACTTCAAATAGAATTTTCAATCTTTGTATTTTACGTGTTTCGGTAGAAACAATGATATTATCCAATCTTTCTTTTTTGTATTCTTCTTCTTTCTCATTGTCAAGATCTTCGATGCAATTTTGCGAATCTTTGTGATGGTCCATTCATTTCGTCCTCCTTTATTACCATAGAATACTCTAAAAAGTAAGCGTCCTAACTTCCATCTTGGTCCAGTGTCATAAATTTTGAATGAGTCGTATATGTTATCTTTCCATCCTTTCTTACTTTTACTTTTACAATCTTTGACCCATTCAATTTCTTCATGCGTTTTCCAAATTTGACTTTAACATGAGATTCCAAAACAAATTGATGGAAAAATAAGATTGTTTAAAATAGAAATGATATAATCTTTCCTTATCAATTTGTTCTCGCCATCGTAGAGCTCATCACATATCTATTTGACTTCCTCTTTAACCATTTTTACTTCTTTAATATTCTCTGTTTTTATTTCTTTAAATTTTTGCTCATGCTTCAAATCTCCTCCAATATCTTGAATTACTTCACCTTGGTTGACGACTTCATCATTTTCATCTTCTTTATTTTCGCACTTTTTATGATTTACATCATCTTTGTTGACTTTATCTTCTTCATCTCCGTCTTCTTTATGTTTTTCTTCCTCTTTCGCTTTCTCCTTCGGTTTTATTTCTTTTTCTACCTTTACAATTTTTACTTCCTTGGTAGCCTCCTTTTTCCCTTCATTGATTTCTGTATGCTCTTCAACTTCTATCATTTTGACTTTTTCTTTATTTGCTTCTTCGATCGTTGAAAGCTCTTTGTCTTTTATTTCTTCAATTTTCTCTTCTATTACTCCTTTGACTTTGGCAGCTCTTTTGCAACTTTCTCCTCCGCATCATTCTTCGTTGTCTCATTCTCTTCCTTCACATCTTTCTTTCTCAACTCATAGTTCTCCTTTTCGTCCTTCTCACTAGCTAAGATGTCTTCTTCAATTTATTCTATTTCATTATCTACCACTGGTTTGATTTGAAGAGATTGATCTAATGACTATTCTTCAACTTTTCTATTTAATTTTTCTTTATAGGCTTGAAGCATTTCCATGAGTTGACCAATGTTCAAAGTTTTTACATCTTCGGAATCTTTAATTGCTATAACTATGGTATCAAATTTGAAATTCAAAGATTGTACAATTTTCTCAAATATTCTAGAATTTTCCATTTTTTCTCCGTATCTTTTCAATTGATAAAACCCGTGAAAAATAATCATCGATTGTTTCTGATGATTCCATTAATAAAGGTTCAAACTTACCTCGCATATTTTGTAATCGAATTTTCTTTACCTTATCAATTCCCATGAATGCATTCTCCAAATTCTCCCGTGCTTCCTTACTAGTAGACACGTTTGCTACCTTCTCGAACATATCATCATCCAAACCTTGATGAATGATAACTAGGGCTTGTAAATTCTTATTTTTCAAACTCTTCAAATTATCACTTTTACTTTAGGATAAAGTGGTGACATCGACGAGTACTTCATACCCATTTTCTACGATATCCCACACGCCTTGTGATTCAAGCACCGTCTTCATGTGAATTCTCCAATTATCATAAAACCTTTTTTTGAGTAAGGGAATTTTTATTAAACTCAATCCAGTTGACATTCTTCCTTGCCATCAACCTGAATTAGCAACCTGGCTCTGATACCACTGTTGGAAAATTTCTATAGGAAGAAGAAATAGGGAGAAACTTCTAATTTGCTAATGGAGATTGAGACAATAATTTGTAAAGGAGGAAATAAGCTTTATTTTCTTTGCACTTTTATTCTTTTTGCTTTCTTACAAATACATTTGTTTTGCTTGCTTAGATACAAAAGGATAAACCATTCATATTTATAGTTGTACATTTCCTATATGAATGGTAGAGATGAATTTAATCATATGGATGATAAACACTCTCTAGAGTTTTCTTCAACTCTCCTGAAAAATCTGTTCTCTACGCTTTTCTCAAATTCTTTATTAGAAAACTCTATATCTTTCTTTCATGCTTGATTTGGCATATCCATTAATACCAAAATTAATATTATTCAGAATAATTTGTTTCCCAAAATAATCAAGTAAAACCAAAATCAAGTTTATTTCCAACAGCCGCTACCCGACGACATTCTCTAGCAGCAACATTCTATAACAAAGGATCACTCACTAACCATGACAGACAAACAATTACAAAACTATGCCATACTTGAACTTAAGGTGATACTAAACATCAACAATTGTTCTTTAAAAGATTTCCCTTCCATGCTTAGACCAGATTTTACTATCCATCTGCCTATTACCAACCATCTTATGTGTGAAGATTTAAGCTATGCTTGCATGCTTTTACTACAAGAATCATCCTCCGTGATTAGTTGTTCAAACATCAAGTAAAGATATGTGTTCGATGCAGTTATCAGCGTCACTGAGAAAAACAAAGGAGGATTTTACTTCATCTACGACAGTGGTGGGAAGAGCACCATGCTTCTTTCCAGTGGCGGACAGCTCACTTAAGATTTAAAATACCAAAAGAAATTGATGATGATTCTACCTATGCTATTACCAAATTACCAAACCTTGGTAAATTAATTGTCCAAACAGGTCTTATTATATGGGACGAGGCTACAATGGTACACCATAATTCTTTAGAGGCACTAGATAGGACTTTATGTGATTTGATGAATGACAGGTTGCATGGAGAAATAGGTAGGATACTCGGTGGGAAAAATGTGCTTCTGGATGGAGATTTCTATCAGGTTCTCCTTGTACCCAAGAGTAGCCGATGTCAAATAGTTTAATCTTTCATTAGTAAACCATCTTTGTGGGCAGATTGCACCATTTTTAAACTTACAACTAACATGCGATGAAGAACAACATCTGACCCATCAACTGAACTCAACAACCTATAATGGTTTGCAAAATGCATTCTCAACATAGGTGATGGTAACGTACCCACGGTTTGTGCTCAACCAGTTTGTGAAACCAACAAGGATAAATATACCAAAAGAGTTCCTAATTGAGGAAACAACTAATGCTATATAGAAAATTGTCGATACTACTTATCCGAATTTACTGAAACACATGTTTGAATTAGATTACTTGAAAAATAGATGCAAATTAGAACCAATAAATGATTGTGTGGATGAAATTAAATGTCACATACATCTTCATTAGCTTGGTAGCCTCACAGCATACAGCAGTGCGGATACCATAACCCTACTTCTGAAGGCCAACAAAACCAGTTATGTTGTTTCCACTAGCACAACTAGAAACACTATTTATTGCGACGTTCATTTCAGACAGCTGCCGACGGCTCATCATTTATTTTCGACGGCTACTGACGGCTGGTAATCGCCATGGCATTACTAAAAATAAAATAAACTAGCCACCCATAACCATCGCAAAAATACCCGTCGAAAGTCATCGAAAAGTCGCGAATACTTCAGCCCCAGACCGACACTTCTTCTTCATTTTCTACAACCCAAATTTCCTTCTCAAATCTCACCTCCACCATATCCTTCATCTCCTCCACGCCGTCGGCAAGCCTCCATGCCTCCGAGACTATGTCCATCTTCAATTTTTAAGTCTCTCCATTAGCTATTTCTCTTCAAGAAGGTTTAATTTATAAACCCTGTTTAATTTTGATTTGGTAAATTAGGGTTAATTTGTTGTTATAGTTGTTTATAATACTCATTGATTATTTGTTATACCCTATTGAATGCTAATTAAGTGGTTATTATAATTGTTTATCATTTAAATGTTGAGATAAATAATTTGTTTAGTGTATATGTGCGTTAATTGGTGTATATATGTTAACTAATTAGTGCATACGCGCATTAAGGCTGGTTTGGATTAATTAGAGTCGATGCTCAAGATTTAGTGTATGCGTTTTTAAGATAACGAAAACGACGATTTAGTGTATGCGTTTCTTAGAATGTAAATAAATTATTGTAAAAATTGTTGTATAATACGCTTTACCTTTTATATGTAACGATCCGTATTTTTTTGATAATTAAAAATATTAAACTTAATAAGGTTTTGGAATTTAGTATTGTCCGAAATTAAAATTTATGATTTATTAATTTGAATCTTATTAGATTATAAATTTTGACCTTGAGATAAATCTTAAAACAACTAAGATAAAAGATGGTAATGTGTATTAACATATTATTTACTTATATTGATTGAATGTAATTGACTACTATGTTGATGTAATTTCAATAAATTGAAATAATAAAGATTAACAAGGAATATAATAAATGATGTAATAATATGTTATTAATTGCAATTGGTTTTAATATGGAGTATGAAATCAATTATTTAGTACAAAAATTTATTAATCTTTGTTTGTAAACAATAAGTTAATAAATATGAATTATTAATGTATAGCCATCGTTTTATTTATCATCTCATTAGTACATTCGTTAGAAATTTATTTGGTAATTAATGGAGAATTAATGTAATTGAAATATTACAATTGATATAAGAAACGTTAACTGTTGAGTGATAAAAAATAAAAACTTATTTTAATCAATTTCATAAGGGAATTGTTGATTTGATAATAAGAATGTAAATCAAAATAAAAGGATTTGTTTGAAAAATAAATATATAATGAACGGGTTTTATTACAGTTGTAATTAATGTTGGAATTAATTTAGTATACAGATATTGGGTTAACATGGAAAATTGGATTTCAAAGGAAAATAGTTGGATTAATTATCTTTCTTGTATTAGGTTATGTTTTGAGATTTAATTATTGTAATTAATAGTAATTAAATCTTGCCATTAATAAGAAATAGAAGTAAATGATAATTAACTAGTGATATGTGCAACTTACATTTTGTGTTAAAAAATAATGAGAATTCGTTGAAATCTA
This sequence comes from Allium fistulosum, assembly GCA_030737815.1. Taxonomy (NCBI): domain Eukaryota; kingdom Viridiplantae; phylum Streptophyta; class Magnoliopsida; order Asparagales; family Amaryllidaceae; genus Allium; species Allium fistulosum. The sequence continues at coordinate 582,705,114 of CM060906.1, read as the reverse complement.
ATATTGAATATAAACTGCAATAAGAGATGTTGAAATCCTTTAACTGAAAAGAAAGGACTAAGTTCAGCGTAGGAACTTACATTTTTAAATTAAATTAAAATGAATATTTGAATGAACTTTAAGCCTTGACTTGAAAAGAATAAAATGAATGTTTATCTCTAATCGGAATAACAAATGTTGAATTTAAATATAGAATTGAGTGAATGTTTTAATGAAATAATAACATAAGTTATTATTTGAAATGTATCTTGGATAAGTTGATTTTCAATAAGATAAAACATTTACTTTGTAAATAGTGTAAAAAATTTGTTGCATATGAAATTTTATAAAACATGTCTGAATTAGTATAAATGAAAAGAAAACAGTGTTTTATAATTAGAATTCGTTTGAAATTAGTAATGAAATGAGTTGGAATTAGATTAATTGAAATGTTTAAGTTAGAAGGAAACATGAATGAAATTGTAATGAATGAGTTAATATAGGAACTTGCATTTTTGTATCAAAATGGAATGAACATTTTAATTAAAATAAATGCATGTTTTGAGATGTATAAAGTAAAAAAATTATTTTGAATAAGTATAATTTTATAAAAGGAAGAAAAATTGAAGTATGAAGTAACATATATAAACACACTTATTAGTATTCAAATTTTAGAATATATCAGAGGGTTCATGGTTGTGTAAATGTTGTGAAATCAATTAGAAATTATCTTGTATTAACAATTATACATTAATTACACATGTGCACATATATTTATTTTTCCATTTTATATATGGTTAAAACTTGTAAATTGGTTGCATTAATATGTCCGTTACAATAATTAAAAATGTAAAGTAAATCATTTTTATGTGCATAGATAGATATATATTTATAAATTAATAAAATTTGTTTGAGTAACATAAATAAATATATAGGCTGATCGGTTGATTAATTGATTGATTGATTGTTAATTGATTGATTGCGTTAATGGAGGATGCACATATATTAACATAAAATGAATGTTTTAATAAAGAATTAAATGATATAAATATGTATATATTTCGGTTTATTGAAATGAATTAATTGGAGTTAGTTTTGGGAATTTGGACCCTTAAAGTTTATTTATAGTATATAAGTGGCTCTTCATTTGCTTTATATTTATATGATTTCTTATTAATAGTAACCTCACCTGAAGCTTTTGTTTTTTCATTTTTGATGTAAACATCCAAATTAATATTCATGCCATCTCATTAGCATTTACTATTCTTCATTTCTAAAGTTTGTTTTGTTTACGCGTTATAAGTTCTTGTAGCTTTCTTTTATTGGCAATTCATTCTCCTGAAGCTTTATATTAAAAAACGGATGATTTATTGCTATCTTCATTCATATATTTATTCTTTTACTTCACCTCTTTCAATACTACCGTTTTTAAGGCTGTTCATATTTTTACTTTATTTCAATTCCCAGTTGTTTATATATACTTTATTAGCTTTTCATTTGTTTCAATCCTCATTCTTGTAGCCTCGTTCATTTTTCAAATCTCATCTTCTATAGCTTTATTTTTTCAAACAAACTTTCATCTCATTTACTCTCTCTCTTCACCTTCTTCCTTCCCTTTTCATTTCTTCTTCTTCAAATATCCTTCTTCTCCTATTTTTTTCAAAGCTTCCTTTTTTAATCTTATTCTTCAAATCTTTTTCTTCTTTTTCAAAGTTTCCTTTTCTTTTTCAATTTTTCTTCTTCTTTAAATTTTCTTCTTCTTTTCCAAAATTTCTTCTTCTTTCTAAATCTTTTTCTTCAAATCCAGATCTATACAAACTTGTCTGTCTCTTCCAAAACTTTCTTAAAAAAAATTAAGATAGCAAGGAAACAAATCAAAAGGAGAAATTAGTAGTGGATCCAAATATGACTAGAAAAGGAAAGCCAAAACGTGAATGATTAAACTCACTCATGCAATACTAAAATTTCCATTGCAAGTTAAATAAAATTTATGATGTGATATATAAATTTTTGATTGTTATTTGTTAATTTAAACTGACATTTGAATTGACATTGGATCTAAATTGACATTTAAATTTATATTGGAATTCAATTGCTAGTTAAAACCCCCACATTGATTACTATGAACTGTTGTGATTATTGGTTGATTTGGATGTTGTTTGAAATGGATGCTTATTGATTGATATGTTGGATGTATGGTTGTTAATTATTTTAATATGTCTCTGTTATCACCTTGTATATTATTAACATCATTTAAATGATCATTTGAATCATTTTAAAAATTGGATAATTATGACATTTAAATTATGGGTTGAAATAATACATTCCCATACAATTTCTTGAATTTTGGATTATTTATTGGAATTGAATTATTTGAAAGGTTTAAGTTTTTAAATTTAAACTTCAGATTTATTTTAATTAAATTGGTTAAAATTGGTATTTTGAATTGTTTTAAATCTCTTAAATTATTATGCTCATGTTGTAAACTTGATAAGAGATGGAAAATCCTGTAACATCTTTGAAGCTACTGCACTCATATTTTACTTGATATTGATTTGACTTACATATGAATTTTTTAGTTCCGACTCGACTGTATTGTTTTTCATTATGCTCAGGTCAGCCTGAGTTTTTCAGTGTTTGAAGACGTTATTCCTTGGAGATGAAGATGCAGATTGGTGATCGTATTTATTATTATTTCTCCACTGCATTATTTGATATGTTTGTTTATTTTACTCTGATTAATGTTGTAAAATAAAAGTGTAATCAAATGTATATTCTAAAACAACTTCATGAACTATTTTATTTTATTATTATATTTTGTCGTTCCGCTGCGAGATTCTGTGTATTGCTTTCCTTCTTTCCTCTTGTTTTCTCTATTAAACCTCATTGATAATCCGCCCTTTTGAATGGTTTGAGTCAAATAAGTGGGGTTTATTGTCGACTTAAATTGTCCAGAAGGGTGGGTCGTCACAGTTGGTGTCAGAGCCTAGGTTTAGTGTTGACATAACCCTAAGGATAAGCTCATTGAGTGTATATACGTATATGAGAGAGCGTTTTGTTAGCGATATAAAAAAAATTGGAAATTAATAAATGAAATGATTTTAACCTGGATTATATATAGAATATAAAAGAATTAATTCTATAAACTGATAAAATCATTTGTGACTGTTTGATGATGATTGGATGTTATCTCTTTACTAGTTGATTGATTGATTAATTTTATTATGCATATTATCATTTACTGATTAGTTAGTTGTGCTCGGCTAGTTTACGAGCATTTGACTTTTGTTGTTGACTTTCGAATAATGCATAACCAGTTGTAAGTAATCTACCTTTCACGCATGGGAAGGGTAGAAATTGTAATCTTTTGAGAACGTTGGAACGAACACCTTGTGAATTAAGTTTCACAATTTGACTATAGGGCGTTCAGCGAAAATGTTGGGTTGAAAATTGATTGTTAGATTAAAGTTATTTATTTTGATCCAAACAAAGAATTATGATCTTTGAAATGAATATTATATAAGATAATGACACATACGAATATGATTTATGACTAAAAAAGAAATAAAAAAAAGAAATTCAAACTGGATTTGAGAGTTTGAATTTTGGGAGTTTTGAAATTGGTTTCTAAGATTTTGAAAGAAATATAGTAGAATTGTTTGAAAGTATTTTCCGTACTGAAATGTTTCAAAATGATTTCGAAAGAAATAAAGTGCAGAACTCACTTCTATCGGTGGAAAATAATTTCAGTGATGATCACGACATCATCGGCGTTCATTTTCGAGTTTCAAAGTGGGGGAGACCACTTTAGTAGCTTTGCTATTCAATTGTTTAATGAAACTGATTTGATTCAAATTCCTGAAGTATGATTTGGTATTCGAAAGAGATATGTATATATTTATTTCAAATGATTGGAATAAAACCCGGTGTTCAGTTCTCGAGTTTCTATTAAATAATATTATGAACACATGTATCCTATGCATTAGGATTAATTGATCGATTGATTGTGCATCTTATTGAGATGATTGATTGCTCATTTCCAATTTTGATTTGGAATTTTTATTTTCCGACCATTCTGAAGGGTCGAACACTTCCAAATTGGGAATTAATTTTCAAAGCTAAGTATTTTGGAAAGTATATGAAGATTAGTTTTGGAAATTTTAAAGTAAAGACCAATAGAAGTTGAACAAGTTTATTTTTGAAATGGTACTTAGATACAACAAACCACATATCACATGTCAATATATGATCGAATCACGCTACGTAAGTTTCGAACGTGTGACCTCTCGCGCTAGAGTCGAAGCACTTAACCACTGGGACAATGGTGCTTGTCAAGTTAAACAAGTTTTAAAATGTTAAATATTTTGATAAGTAAATTATATAACATTATTTTGTATTATATAAGTATGAAATTTATTTTTGAAATGTTTTGTATGAAAAGAGTTTTAAGAAATGTTTTGAACATAGTAAATATTAAAAAAAAATTATGATTGGCAAATTGATTTTCAAGTAGTTCCGACTTTGTATAAACATGGAAAATAGTTTTGAAAAGTTTATAATAGAATTTTTTTAGAAACATTTTGAACCTAGTAAATGTTTTATAATAAAAGATTTTGAAAAGTATTTCTTTTGAAAAGTATTTCTTTTGTAAAGAAATTTGATTTTATTTGAATTTCATATAAATATAAAACTGAAATTGTGGAAAACTATGGATTTGAAATTTAGGAAATTTTGAATTTGAATGATATATGATTGAAATATTTTTTGATTGTTGAGATCGTATATGGTTTGAAACTGAACTGATATTTGCAAATGGATTGATTTCGAAGACCTTTAACTCTTTATAAATATCGGATTATGAAGTATTCGATGCTTATATGAAAATGGTTGGTATACATATGAAGTTATTTCGAAAACTATTGATTTTGGAAGGTATTCGATCTGAAAAGCGATAACCTTATATATAACGGAATTTATATAAGAATGATATGATATATCCGAGACTATTGATTTGGAAAGTACACAATTTGGAAATGAAATCTTATATATAATGGAATTTATATAAGTGTGATATTTGAAGTTATTATTTTGAAAAGGGTACTATGTATATTATGATACACTTCGAAATTAAAGATATGGGAAGTACCCTCTGCGAAATTTGGTAATCCACTTTGTGGGTTCATTCTATTGATTTGATTTTTGGTTGTCGGACATAAACTCATGAGTTCCTTCGAATTTCATAGCATAACCTATGGTTTTATGATTTAGATCGTAGCATAAATCAAGGGTAGAGATTACCTACAGTACAAATGGATTCTGCTGGAATAGCGACTAACCATTACGTACTACGATCTGTGGTTTTATTTTTTTAGATCGTAGCGTAAATCGAGGGTAGAGATTACCTCCAGTACAAATGGATTCTGCTGGGATAGCGACGTAACCTTTGCGTATTGCAATCTGCGGTGTTTGAGTGGTGCTTTTCATATCTATTTTAAGTACTTTAACTGGATGTTGAAATAGGTCTACTATGTACTTAGAGATTTCTAGTCTTGCACCTGATCTAATTATGACCTGAGTCTGTAAGAATGAAGATAAACTTGTTAAAACATCGAGTTATAAAAGTATTTTGATAAACGTATTATATAAAGGATATTTTGATTATTTTTTCTAAATACTTTAAAAATGTTTAAAAGGTTGTTTATTTATGTACGACATGGTTTAAAAGTTAGTTATCAATGTTGTAAATATTGTGAGAAGCTATTAATTCAATAAAACATAGTTAAAGTTAATGATTATTGATTTATTAATAATATTTGAAAAGTATTTTGAGATTAAAACTAATAAATTTATAAATAATGGATTTAAGGTCTTCAATAGCTCCTTTTAATTATAAGTAATGATGTAAATAATTATTTTCAAATAGTTTACATATATTTATAAAGATGTTATTGAAAATATTTAAATGGTATTTATAAATGAAGTAAGAAACCAATAGAATAAATTAGGTAAGTTGTACGTAGATGATTTTTTTCCGCAAAATAGTTTTGATCCCGATTTGAATACATGATGTGGGGCAATTTACACCAGTCCGAAATAGGATTTTTCGCTCGATTCTTGACGACGAACATTTGATATGAATTTTTAATGTGAATTTGAAGTTTTTTTTATCATAGTTTAGGGCTATGAAAGTATGATGGAGATTTCTAATCAAGAAATTGGATCAGAATCTGCACTAGAGCATTCAAGTTAACAATACTAGTTCAGAAGTAGAATTTGTGTGTTCAAGCAAGTAATCAGAATTGTTATTGTGTACAAAATGGTATATGTATATCGTACTAATTTTAATAATTAAATGTTTCGCTATGATTGTTGCTTCCGATTGTTATACTATTTTGTTGCATGTAACTGTTATATTTCGTTATAATTACATGTAGAATTGCATCATACTTATCAGTTGCAACTTGCATTACATTGCTTTGTTGCATATGATTGTTGCATTGTGCATCATTGGTATTTATGATAGAGTAGTTAGTATATTTCCATATTCTCATGTTTAATTCTCTTGAATTATATAAGTAAGATACAGGTTTATGAAAGCAATAGCTGTTGTTTTTGGTTTCATAAATTAAGTTGTTGCCCGAAAAATAGGTACGTTTTCGGATTACGATTTTGTAGCGGTATTTTATTGTTTTTCCCATGGTTTGGGATGCTTTATTATTGAAATATGATATATATGATATTATTATTTTTCCGGACCAAACCGCGCGAAGGAGATGCTGTCGAAATTTTTCGTGAATTTAGGACTTAGAAATTTTTTCGTGGAAGTTGAGTTATTTTCAAATTTATATTAAACTTAAATATGTAAGTTAAATTGTTTATAAATTGATTAATTTGAATAAAACATTTCAAATTCCTTGATTCCTTCTTGTTTATTTTCGAGGACAAAAACTTTTGAGTGGGGGAGATTATAACGACCCATATTTTTATGATAATTAAAAATATTAAACTTAATAAGGTTTTGGAATTTAGTATTGTCAGAAATTAAAATTTATGATTTATTAATTTGAATCTTATTAGATTATAAATTTTGAACTTGAGATAAATCTTAAAACAACTAACTTAAAAGATGGTATTTCAATCAATTGAAACAATAAAGGTTAACAAGGAATAGAATAAATGATGTATAAATTGATGTAATCATATGTTATTAATTGCAAATGGTTTTAATATGAGTATGAAATCAATTATTTAGTATGAAAATTTATTAACCTTTGTTTGTAAATAATAAGTTAACAGATATAGAATTATTAATGCATAACCATTGTTTAATTTATCATCTTATTAGTACATCCGTTAGAAATTTATTTGGTAACTAATGGAGAATTAATGTAATTGAAATATTACAATTGATATAAGAAACGTTAACTATATATTGAGTGATGAGTGTAACAAAATGAAAACTTATTTTAATCAATTTCATAAGGGAACTATTGATTTGATAATAAGAATGTAAATCAAAATAAAAGGATTTGTTTGAAAAATAAACATATAATGAACGGGTTTTATTACAGTTGTAATTAAATGTTGGAATTAATTTAGTATATAGATATTGGGTTTAACATGGAAAATTGGATTTCAAAGGAAATCAGTTGGATTAATTATCTTCCTTGTATTAGGTTATGTTTTGAGATTTAATTATTGTAATTAATAGTAATAAAATCTTGCCATTAATAAGAATAGAAGTAAACGGTAATTAATTAGTGATATGTGCAACTAACATTTTGTTAAAAAAATAATGAGAATTCGTTGAAATCTAATATTGAATATAAATTGAAATAAGAGATGTTGAAATCCTTTAGCTGAAAAGAAAAGGCTAGTGCATTATAATTAATAAGTTCAGCGTAGGAACTTAAAATTTTAAATTAAATTAAAATGAACATTTGAATGAACTTTAAGCCTTGACTTGAAAAGAATAAAATGAATGTTTATCTCTAATCGGAATAACAAATGTTGAATTTAAATAAGGAATTGAGTGAATGTTTTAATGAAAGAATAACATAAGTTGTTATTTGAAATGTATCTTGGAGAAGTTGATTTTCAATAAGATAAAACATTTACTTTGTAAATAGTGTATAAATTTTGTTGCATATGAAATTTTATAAACCATGTTTGAATTGGTATAAATGAAAAGAAAACAGTATTTTATAATTAGAATTCGTTTGAAATTAGTAATGAAATGAGTTGGAATTAGATTAATTGAAATGTTTCAGTTAGAGGGAAACATGAATGAAATTGTAATGAATGAGTTAATATAAGAACTTGCATTTTTGGGTCAAAACAGAATGAATATTTTAATTAAAATAAATGCATGTTTGAGACGTATAAAGCAAAATTTTCATTTTGAATAAGTATAATTTTATAAAAGGAAGAAAAATTGAAGTATGGAGTAACATATATAAACACACTTATTAGTATTCAAATTTTAGAATATATCAGAGGGTTCATGGTTATGTAAATGTTGTGAAATCAATTAGAAATTACCTTGTATTAACAATTATACATTAATTACACATGTTCACATATATTTATTTTTCCATTTTATATATGGTTAGAACTTGTAAATTGGTTGCATTAATATGACCATTACAACGATTAAAAAAGTAAAGTAAATCATTTTTATGTACATAGATAGATATATATTCATAATATAAATTAATAAAATTGGTTCGAGTAACATAAATAAATATATAGGTTGATTAGTTGATTAATTGATTATTAATTGATTGATTGCGTTCATAGAGGATGCACATATATATTAACATAAAATGAATGTTTTAATAAAGAATTAAATGCTATAAAGATGTGTATATTTCGGTTTATTGAAATGAATTAAATGGAGTAAGTTTTGGAAATTTGGACCCCAAAAGTTTGTTTATAGTATATATAAGTGGCCCATCATTTGCTTTATATTTATTATCATGTCCACATTCTATTTCTTTTACTTTCCAAGTTCTCCATGCACGTTCCACTTGAGCATCCATTTCATCGTTAGACTACCTATTCATTTTTTATTAATTAATAGTAACCTCATATGATTTATTTCTAATTAATAATTGCCTCATTCTTTTCATTTGTTTGTTTGCTCCTTTACAAGTACTTTACCTCAAGTTTTTTTTCATTTTTAATGTAAACATCCAAATTAATATTCATGCCACCTTATTAGCATTTACTATTCTTCATTTCTAAAGTTCATTTTGTTTACGCATTATAAGTTCTTGTAACTTCCTTTTATTGGCAATTCATTCTCCTGAAGCTTTATATTTAAAAATGGAAGATTTATTTTTATCTTTATTCATATATTTATTCCTTTACTTCACCTCTTTCAATACTACCGTTTTTAAGGCTGTTCATATTTTTACTTTATTTCAACTCCTAGTTGTTTATATATACTTTATTAGCTTTTCATTTATTTCAATCTTCATTCCTATAGCCTCGTTTCATTTTTCAAATCTCATCTTCTGTAGCTTCATTTTTCCAGACAAACTTCTATCTCATTTTCACTCTCTCTTCAACTTCCTCCTTCCTTTTTCATTTTTTCTTCTTCAAATCTCCTTCTCCCTTTTTTCAAAGCTTCCTTTTTTTATTCTTCAAATCTTCTTCTTCTTTTTCAAAGCTTCTTTTTCCTTTTCAATTCTTCTCTTTAAATTTTCTTCTTCTTTTCCAGAATTTCTTCTTCTTTTCAAATCTTTTTCTTCAGATCCAGATCTATACAAACTTCTCTGTCTCTTCCAAAACTTTCTAAAAAAAGATTAAGATAGCAAGGAAACAAATCAAAAGGAGAAAGTAGTAGCGGATCCAAATGCGACTAAAAAAGGGAAAGCCAAAACATGAGTGATTAAACCCACTCACGCAATACTAAAATTTCCATTGCAAGTTAAATAAAATTTATGATGTGATATATATTTTTTTTATTGTTGTTTGTTGATTTAAACTGACATTTGAATTGATATGGGATCTGAGTTGACATTAAAATTGAATTGACATTTAAATTTATACTGGAATTCAATTGCTAGTTTAAACCCCGACGTTGATTACTATGAACTGTTGTGATATATTGGTTGGTTTGGATGTTGTTTGAAATGGATGCTTATTGATTGATATGTTGGATGTATGATTGTTATTTATTTTAATATGTCTCTGTTATCAGCTTGTATATTATTAACATCATTTAAATAACCATTTGAATCATTTTAAAAATTGGATAACTATGACAATTAAATTATGGGTTGAAATGATACATTCCCATTAAATTTCTTGAATTTTGGACTATTTATTGGAATTCAATTATTTGAACGGTTTAAGTTTTTAAATTTAAACTTCGGATTTATTTTAATTAAAGTGGTTAAATTTGGTATTTTGAATTATTTGAAAGCTCTTAAATTATTATGCTCACGTTGTACACTTGATAGGAGATGGAAAATCCTGTAGCATTTCTAAAGCTACTACACTCATATTTTACTTGATATTGATTTGACTTACGTAGGAATTTTTTAGTTCTGACTCGAGTGTATTGTTTTTCATTATGCTCGGGTCAGCCTGAGTATTTCAGTGTTTGAAGACGTTATTCCTTGAAGATGAAGATTGGTGATCGTACTTATTATTATTTTTCCGCTGCATTATTTGTTATGCTCATTTATTTTACTCTGATTAATGTTGTATAAAAAAGTGTAATCAAATGTATATTCTAACACAGCTTCATGAACTGTTTTATTTTATTATCTCTTGTTTTCATTATTAAACCTCATTGATAATGCGCCCTTTTGAATGGTTTGAGTCGGACATGTATGGTTTATTATCGACCTAAATTGTCCAAAAGGGTGGGTCGTCACATTATAAATCCCTTAGATAGTTTTTGGCCCCATCTGACAAGTATTATATATGATCGTTATATGGATATTCGTTTTTACCACAGAACGGACATTTATATTCATCTGATATAATATTTGTCAGATTTGTCCCTGTGTTGGACAAGTTACAAACACAATAAAGTAATTATATTTTGCAAATCATTTCATTTTAAAGGGTTCACAAAATTTCGACACTACTTTGTTTTTGTTCCCTATGTACACGCATATGTTACCATACAAGGAACAAAGGGGAAGTGCTGCCGAAATTTTGTTGAATCGTTTAAAATGAAATGATTTATAAAATATAATCACTACTATGTTTGTAACGGGAAGAGGGATGACAAACCATCAAAGTGTAAAACAATAACCTAAAAATTTAATATATTTGTATAATTTGTGTAAATCCATTTGAAATTAAAATTAAATAGAATAATATTATATATTTGCAAAAATTTAAATGTAAGATTTAATTGAAAAATAAAATGTTAATACGTAAATGGTTAATACGTTTTTATGTTTTAAAGTAGGAAAAATGGTCAATTATTTTATCGATCGAAGATGGATGTACCAACAAAGAAGAGAAATTGGAGGCTCAATAAGTGAACATTTTTAATATGGTGTGCACGTCTTTATTGAATTATCTTTAAGTAATAATGGGAATGACGAAGAATTTCGTTGTTCATGTATAGGTGCAAATTATTGAAGCATTTGATACCGGATATAGTAATAGTTCATTTGCGCCAATATGTGTTCGTGCCGAATTATTTAGTGTGGGATCATCATGGAGAACTTATAGCACATAATCCCATACATTCGAAGGAGGAGGGGGATAATGAAATTGATCCGACGAATCTCATAGAAGATATAGTTGAAGATGCAACACGTTCAATGATCCCTACTATTGAAGTTGATGGTAGCGATGTTAATTTCGAAGAAGAACCAAGTATTATAGCAAAAAAAGAATGTGATTTATTGGATGTTGCTTAGAAACTCCTTTGGGATGGTTGTACAAGCGATACTCAATTATTGGTAACTGCAAAATACATTGCGATGAAATCAAAATACAACTTCATAGAAGCCGGGTTTACAGTTATAGTACAAGCTGCAAAAAGGCATATGTCACCCGATAATTTGATGTGCGAAAATCATTATGAAGTGAAAAAAATTATGTCTGCTTTTGGTTTGCCGTATCAAAAAATATATATATGTTTAAATGGTTGCATGTTGTTTTGGAAAGAAGATATCAATCTTAGGAGTTGTAAAATATGTAATCAGGAAAGATACAAAAAAAGGGAAAGGCAGTTCCGTACGAGCATATGAATTATTTACCCACCACTCCTAGGCTTCAAATGTTATACGCATCTTCTGTAACTACGCATCATATGAGATGACACTTTGTGAGAACACAGGAAGAAGGTACGTTAACACACCCAGCCGATAGAGAAGCATGTAAGCATTTTGATAAGACATACCCCTCTTTCTCAACAGAGAGCCGTAATGTTAGACTTGGTTTATGTACGGATGGATTTTCACCATTCTCTCAATTTGATTCAAAATATTCATCTTGGACTATAATCGTTATACCTTACAATTTACCTCCGTAGATGTGTATGAAAACTCTGTATATGTTTTTCACTATTGTCATCCCTGGCCCTGATGATCCGACACAAGAAATCGACATATATTTACAACCGTTGATTAAAGAGTTGAAAACATTGTGTAATGAAGGAGTTGAAACATACGACATTTTCGAAAAAAAAGAATTTTCGTATGTTCGCTTCTCTGCTGTAGACTATAAGCGATTTTCCTGCGTATGCAATACTTTTGGGTTAGAGTACGGCTAGTCGTCTAGCTTGTCCTTATTGTATGGAAGAAACACGAGCATTTTCTTTACCAAATGGGAAGAAAATTTTGTGGTTTGAATGCCATCGATGTTTTCTCCATATTAATCATCCTTTTAGAAAAGATAAAAAAACTTTACAAGTAATTGATTTGAGACCTTGCGACCACCAACGATTTGATCAAGCGAAGGTATTAATGACCTTGTAAAGGATTATCCAAAGATACATGAAATCGGTGAACAAATTAAAATTCAAGGCAAATCAAGATTTATAATTCGTGCAAACAAAGTATATTTTGGGAGTTGCTTTATTGAAAAAATCTCCTAATTCGTCATAATCGACGTAATGCACAATGAAAAAAATGTATTCGATAATGTTTTTAATATAGTTCCGAATGTTAAAGGAAAGACTAAGGACAATTTGAAATCAAGACGTGATATAAGGGCAATATGTAATAGTCTTGAGCTTCATATGATGCCAAATGACACAAAAAAACCCAAAGCATGCTATGAACTAGACAGTAACCAAGTTAAAGTATTGTTAAAGTGGGTGGAAGGATTATGATTTCCTGATGGGATTTCGTCTAATCTTCGTAGATGTGTCGACTATAAGAACGGTAAACTGAGTGGGATGAAATGTCATGATTGTCATGTAATGATGGAACAGTTGTTACCCGTTGCTTTCAAAGAACTGTTGCCTACAAAAGTTTGGGCGGTTGTAACAGAACTTAGTTTGTTTTATAAGGAGCTTTGTTAAACTAAGTTAAAAGTTGATTGTCTATGTAAACTTGAGGAAGAAATTCTTATATTGCTCTGCAAACTGGAGAAAATATTTCGTCCAGGTTTCTTTAATATAATGAAGCATTTACTTATTCATCTTCCGTTTAAAGCACGTCTCTGAGGATCTGTGCAATATGGATGGATGTATCCGTTTGAAAGGTATTAATATTGAGTATGTTAAATATTAGTTTAATTACATGTATAAAATTTAATTATAATTATTTTTAATAGGTACTAAAATCATCTAAAGAAAAAAGTGAGACAAAAACCACAAGTTGAAGTTTCGAGATGCAAATCATATATCGAAGAAGAAGCTTCGTTCTTTTTCCCTCATTATTTCAGTAACCATGTGAACTTATCTTTTGAAAGTGCTACATGAAATGATGAGGACGTTGAACAAGATTCTTCTGAATCAATGCTATCATTTTTAGACAGTAGGGACGCCCTATTTGAAAATGTGAGGAAGTATGGTTAAACGACAGAGATTACCATGTAGCCCATACATATGTTTTTCTTAACTGTGTAGAAGTTGCGCATTTGTTAGGTATCATTAAATAACACATCTAAAATTATTTACCTAAATAATACACGTGTATATTAATTATAATGCAATATATTATCTATATATGCAGTATTTACGAATCAAAGCATCCAAGCGGCGATATCAGCAAAAATTTTGCTACTTGGTTTTCGAACCACGTATATGATCCGGTAAATTGTGTGGTCGACGAAGGATTGAAACATCTTGCGATGGGACCAAAAAAAAGTCAGGACATATCCAATATTCTTTGTCAATGGATAAAAATTCAGCACCAAAGAATATGCGGCTGAAAAATTAACTAACAATACTGGCGTATATGTTAAAGGTAGAGATGATCCAAATGATCACATAAATGATTTTTATGGCGTGTTAACTCAGGTTTTGCAATTAACATATTTCACCAGACCTGCGAAAGAAGTTTATTTGTTTAGATGCAACTGGTTCAGTAATATTCCAGGTTTTGGAATCAACGTGCACCAAAAATATAATATTATTGAAATAAAGCATACATCACGTTATCATAAGTACGATCCGTTTATACTAGCAAAACAAGCCCTACAAGTTTGTTATGCTCCTAATCCATCTGTAAAAAGAGATAAAGCAGATTGGTCAACAGTTTTTAAAACGAAGGCAAGATTTACGTTTGATGGAAAGAATATTCCAGACGAACAAGTGTACCAAGCGGATATCGAGGAAAATGGCGAAATTACAATAGCAGATGGTCAAACCGATTTTGGACCTCTAAATGATGAATCAAATGTATTAATAGAAACATTTGAGACCACAGAGGAAAACGATATAGAGTACGAGACCGAGTCTGAATCAGAAACGACGAGGACTGATTAATAGAATACATGTTGAAAAAAGGTAATTGATGGGAGTATTGGTGTTACATTTTTTTTGTATGTTATATAGGATTATTGATGTTAAACCTTAATATATTTACTCATAATTGAATGATATGTTCTGTCATAATAAAATAATACGCGTATGACAGGTATTATAGATGTCTTTCTTCAGGCGTTGGAGTTCTTCACAGTCCGGTTCCCCCTCTTTGTGACAGAGAGGGACCGTCCACCATGGAGGTGAAGGCAGCGGACCATCCCAGGAGGGGTCGCGTACGGTGGTCAAATTTCTACCAAAGGCAGATTGATTGTAAGTATTAAATTTACTTTAGCATTATAAATATTTTGTATGATATATTAGTCATGATTTGTCTGTATCATATTTAATGCAGAGGTTTTGAGCTTGAGCCTTCGAATATAGTTCTTAGCATTTCTAAGCAGGCATACATGAGCCATATGACTGCGTGCTAGCCTAAATGGAGTAGGATCCCAGAGCACGTATGGGAGAGCGTCTGGCAGGACTTCCTGGTAAGTGTAAATTTTTATATCATTATATATAACCACTTTACAATTTGCTGACTAAGTATTAATGTATTATAGTTTATCAACATACAAGGGGCTGTAAACCTACAAGAAGAGGACGTTTCTCTTTGCCAGCGTCATTGGAACTCTAAGGTTGCGAAGAATTACCGGGATACGATGTCTACCATTAGAAAATCTAGGAAGAAGCCAGGATGGATGGGCCCCAGCGTATGAGATAATTGTGTCGTATGGTGGAGAAGCGATGAATTCAGGGTAAGTCTATCAGATATCACCTTAATTTGTTCAGTAGAGAATACATAATATAAACCTGTAAAATATAATCTTAATTTTTAATTTGCAGGCGGAGTCAGACAGAAACTCGGCGAACAGGCAGAATAATCCAATCACACAGCATGGTGGCTCAAAATCATTTCAGCATCATCGCGAGGACCTGGTAAATTGATTAATTTCAATTACAAACAGTTATTACATTTTTATATAAATTTCTATGAATAACAATATATACACCAATTATTGTAGGAAAGAGCATGTAGGGCTCTTGTCTTGTATATGGACGTATTTGCACATACCCATGTCGTCAGGTAGACCGACGACGAGAGATCAGTAACCTATGCCTGGCATAAGGATGATAAAGCATATGCTGCACATGTAAGCATATTTTAAGTTATAAGTTATTAATAATGAACATTTTTATTAATTGGTTATAAAATATTGTAATAATTTCATGTAATATTTAATTATATTTAATTTTGCAATGTAGGAAAGATTTACGCAAGCACGTGCATAGATGCTCGAGCAATCGAGACAGGAGCAATTGATCCCTGATGAGGAGGACACTATCTTCGACTCTGTTATGAACTTGACACAGCGAAATAGGCGCCATGGCTATGGCAATCAAGCGGTAATTTATAAAAATGAACTAAGTTGTAAAAATTGCTTAATTTTTATATAAGTTACGTAAATAACTTAAACATATTTCGACTTGTTTTGTAGGCTCGGGCCTCATAAAAGGCTTATCAAAAGGCTCAGGACAAAGCTGAGATTTATGAGCTTTGACAGCAGATTGCATAGCTGTAGGAGCAGGACCGCCTCTGAACAGCACAAATAGAGCAACTGAACCCGCGTTTGGCCGAGTACATGGAGCATTCCCTTCGTCTGGTGGTTCCGGAGCCGACGATGAGTCATGAGGTACGTTTTGCAGTGTTTTTTTAAACTTGTGTATATATACAATGAGAGACGGTGAGGTTGATTTGTGGACATGTGTTATTTGATGTTGATTTGTGAGGTTGATTTGTTGGACTGATGTATTTGGTTGGCATTTTATACATTGTATATGTTGTACATTGATCTTGGATATACATATTCTGTTGGGTGTGTGAGATTGATGATGGACGATTTTTTTGTATTGATGGTAATGTTTGAGTTTGAGATTGAGATGGTAATGTTTGAGTTTTATATTGTTATTGATATTAATATTGATTTTAGCTTATATATCTAATATATATCGATTTTGATGTGTTGTGATATATATTTATATTGATTTGTTGTATCGAATTCGAACGGCTACTGTAATAAAAAAATCATCAGATTTCCGACAGCTCCCAACGGTTTCCGATGGCTTATTGACCAAAAATTTGCGACGGTCGCCGACGGTTTCCAACGGCTTACTGACCAAAAATCAACGATGGCTATCGATGGCTCCAAACGGTTTTTCAACGATTTTTCAAGCCACGTGAACGTCTTAACCATCGGAAAGGCCATCGAAATTGCTGTCGAAACAGCCATTGGAAGCCATGAAAAAATGTCGTCGTTTCCGTCGGAAAAGGACGAAAGTCGTGTGCTCTATACCAACAGCATTTCCGGCGACTCCCGACTCCCGCCGGCGGCTCGCAACCGTCGAAAATCATTGTATTCCACGTAATGTAGAATTTCTTAACAGTCTCCAAGTCTTTGGAGTTCCAAATCATGAAATACATTTTAAAATATGCATTCCCACCATGTTGCTATGGAACCTAATCCAAACCATTGGCCTCTACAATGATACACGATTGATTGTCCGCCAACTAGCTACAAGGTTTATTGGAGCAGAAATCATCACTGGGACAAACATAAGGACCACAGTTCTCATACCTAGAGTTTTTCATACAATAACAAATACAAAGTGGCCATTTATCCTCCACCATGTCCAATTTTCATTAAAGTATGCTTTGCGACAACAATTGACAAAAGTCAATGGAAAACACTTTACAATGTGGGCTTGTACTTGCCTCGTTCGGTTTTCTCGCATAAGCAATTGTATGTTGCCATCTCTAGGACTACATCAACTGAAGATTTTAAGATCATACTTACTCGCAGAGGGCTGGAAAATGAAATCTATACGGAGAACATTGTCTATAAAGAAATGTTTGAGGAAATGTGATAGCATATATATCAAACTAACTATGTATAAAATAATAATTGAGGGTTCTTTGCCTTCATCCTCAATGTGTACAACTAGCGCTTGATTCTTTGCCTTTCGAAACACAAAAAATTATTGCATTATTCAAATAGACAATGCCTTGGCATTGTCCCCCATACATGACTGATTCTTCTTATAAATTTAAGGCTCTTTTATAAAACATTATCTTTAAGTCTCAAAATACATAGCCGCCCATCCTCAATCACATGTTTAATAAAAAAACCATATTTTTGGGTTTCAGCAAATTTGCGAAAACCTTTGCAACTGCTTGTAGAGAACTTAATAAATAATAAAAGATAACTCTGTGAATATTAGCAGAGAAATCTGCTAAATTTTAAAGTATATGGACTACAAATAAAATTTGCTGTTTTCTAGAAAAGTATAAAAAAATCAAAAAATTATTTGAATTATAAAAATATGCGATTAATATTCAGATTTAATTTCTTAAAAAGATTATTTTTTCTTTACCGAAGTTAAAAGCAGGATTGTAATTTAAAACATGCTTTGGGAAAGGGTTTTTCACGTATCAAATCTGAAAATTTAATACATTTGAAGCTATATTTGCTTTTGCTTGGTTTGTTATTTGGATGTACTTTAGGTTCATGATAAAACCAATTGGTAATCATGATCCGTTTTCAATGTTTCGTTCCGTTTTATTAAAATACAAAAAAAAATTAACTTATTTTTGAATACTTGCTGTCATCATAATACAAATGTTAGAAAAATAAGTCTACTAGAAAAAGGTCTCCACTTTGATTAGATTAGAGGAAATGGCAAACCTTGTCGTCACAGTAACTTCATACATACAAGTAGAAAAAAACAACTAGCAATATTCTAAACATTGTCGAACAACGCAGTTAAACTAGATAAAACTTTATATTCAATTATCGGATGTGATTTCATGTTCCACGTCAACGCTACACAGTACCAACAAGAGATAAGGTTCTATCAACCTATTACTTTCAAAATTCACAACAAATTAAAGGAGGAGCTAGACTTGGGATCAACCATAGAAACTGTGAAGTTTTCATTATTAACCCATTACATACAATATTGAAATATCCGACATTTCTCACACATATATTCAAATCTAAATGCTAAAAAGGTTTGACACCAACTTAATCATCCATCCTTGAACCATGCTACAGTCCTTAAGATGCGTGCAACAAAGAAGAAACATACTTGATTCATTCACCTACTGTTGGTGATTAATCTATATTAGATCAGAATACATATGACCCATATCGATTCAATTGAGAAACAAGTATATGAAATTAACAGCGGAAGGCATACCTGAATCCATCGATTCTTAATTGATGTGAAGATTAATTTGGATTAGATCTTTCAGATTGACACAAGCTTAGATCTGTAAATTCTCTTTAGAAGAGGGTAGAGAGAATATGATAAAACTTATGTAATTTGGGGACCATAACCCCATATATATAGTGTGTGACATTTTTCAGTTCGGCCCTTCAACAAACTAAAATTGTCACTCCGTTATCTACACGTTATAATTTTACATGACGAATATACCCCTTAAGTCTTAATATGTTTATTCCAAAAATAGATCACGTAATTAGACTTAATTACAGGATAGCCCACACATTCAAACATTAAAATATGTAGCCCCATTATGTTGAATTATTCCAACAATCTTCCCCTGCGCCACATATGTAACTTTACAAAATGTATTCAACTTTATGAGCTCTTAAATGGCTATCTTGATAATATGGTATATTCAAAACAATCTCGTCCATTGATTGTGTTAACATAGAACCAAAGTGGCTTTCATTACTGTTTTTGTAACTAAACCCATTAATGGTCACAAATATCAATACAATCAAACAACATAGATCAATCATGTATGTGCAGCATGGAAATTACATGAAATGTGATCTTTAGATGTCTATTCCCAACCGGTCCTACTTTACTTTAATGAGATCAAAATTCCAAATAATATATATAAACAATTGAAGTGCAAAAGAAAACTTTATTTCTAATCAGGAAAGCCAAAGCATGTACATAATCAAAATATAGAGCAGTGTCGCGAAATAAGTGACTAAGTACAAACTCCCCCTAAACCAAAATATCCTTATATAAAAGATACACCCATTTTAGCAACATGCTCAAGAAAGACCTTGGGTAGTACTCCTTTTGTAAGCGGATCCACCAGCATGAAATTTGTTCCAATATGCTCTATGGATATTAACCCATTCTGCACTCTCTCCTTTACAACTAGAAACTTGATGTCGATGTAATTTGACTTGCTTGAGCTTCTATTGTTATTAGAATATAATACTGTAGATCTATTGTCACAATATAACTTTAATGATCTTTCAATATTATAAATAACGCGCAGCCCAGTGACAAAATTCCGTAGCCATTTCGCATGGTTAGATGCGTCATAACAAGCCACAAACTCTGCTTCCATGGTGGAAGAAGCTGTGAGTGTTTGTTTAACACTTTTCCATGATATAGCCCCTCCACTTAATAGAAATATGTATCCTGAAGTGGATTTTCTGCTTTCTGGGCATCCAGCATAATCAGAATCAGAATACCCAATGATCTCCAACTGATTTGATCTTCTATATGTATGCATATAGTACTTTGTTCTCTGAAGATACCTTATAAACCTTTTTGCTGCTTTCCAATGATACATTCCAGGGTTACTAAGATACCTGCCCAACACTCCTATAATGTACGCAATATCCGAACGTGTACAAACTTGAGCATACATTTGACTCCTTATATCAGATGCATAAGGGATCTTCTACATTTCTTTAGCTTCAAGGATGTTATTAGGGCACTATTTGAGACAAAATTTATCTCCTTTAGCGACAGGGGTATCGTCCATTTTACAATCTTGCATGCCAAACCTTTTAAGCACCGTTTCTATATAGTTCTTTTGTGACAATCCAAGAATACCCCCTAAGCGATCACGATATATTTGGATTCCTAACACAAAAGAAGCATCCCAAGATCTTTCATTTCAAAATTATCTGAATGAAATCTCTTGGTTTTGTGCAAAATATGTAAATTATTACAAGCAAGCAATATATCATCAACATATAAAATCAAAAATATGAATTTTCTCCCACTGAACTTGTGATACACACAGTTATCAATTATGATTTCCTCGAAACCAAATGAGGCAACTACTTTATGAAACTTATGGTACTATTGAAGAGAAGCTTGTTTGAGCCCATAAATGGATTTCTTTAGTTTGCAAACCATATTCTTTGGATCTCCGAATGCAAAGTTTTCTGGTTGTAGCATATAAATCGTTTCCTCAATGTCTCCATTGAGAAACACAATTTTAACATCCATTTGATGTAACTCAAGGTCAAAATGTGCAACAAGCGTCAAAATTACTATAAAAGAGTCTTTCGATGAAATCAGAGAGAAAGTCTCTTTAAAATCGATGCCTTCCTTCTGAGTAAAACCTTTGCTACAAGACGAGCCTTATATCTTTCCACATTACCTTTTGCATCCCTCTTGGTTTTAGATATCCATTTACAACCAATGGGTTTCTTACCTTCAGGTAAAGAGACAAGATTCCAAACTTTATTGTCTTGCATGGATTTATACTCTTCGTTCATAGCTTTAATCCACTTTTGAGAATTAGCATCTTGCATGGCTTGGTGAAAGTTGATAGGATCATTTTCCACCAATCCATTATTATCCTCTATTTCTTGAAGAAATACCACATAATCATCCGGAATGGCATCTTTCCTCTCTCTAATGGATCTCCTTAGTGGAAATTCATTTTGAGGTTGTTGAGTTTGTTCTTGTGGAATATTGTCCTCATCTTGAAGAGGGTTTTCTTCAGCATTGTTTTGTTGTGGTTCCAGATCAACTTCTTCATTAATGACAGGAATGATAATTCGTACATTGTCAAAAGAATAACTGTAGTAGGAATCATAGATGATGATTCCTCCTCAAAAATAATGTTTTTTACTTCATTTCTCCCCCCGAACTCAACCTCCTCAAAAAATGTTGTAGTTCCCGTCTCAAAATTTTTCTTTAGGGTGGGATCATAAAATTTATAGCCCCTACATCGCTCAGAATAACCAATAAATAGCTGCTCACTATTTTAGAGTCCAATTTTCTTTCATTTAGCCTATAAGGCCTTGCCTCCGCTGGACATCCTCATGTATGAAAATGCTTTAGAGTGGGTTGTTTGTCTATCCAAAGCTCATAAGGTCTCTTGGCAGCTGCTTTAGTGGGTACCCTATTATGGATATAAAATGATGTCTTCAATGCCTTCTCAGAGTGATTTTGGTAAGGTAGAATGACTAATCATACTCCTCACCATGTCTTTAAGAGTTATGTTTCGTCTCTCAGCAACACCATTCATGCTAGGTGAACCTGGCATGGTGTAATGTGGGACTATTCCACATTCCTCTAGAAATTGGGCAAATGGTCCTAGACATTGTTTACCCGATCCATCAGATTTACCATAATATTCAACTCCACGGTCAGATCTGACAGCTTTAATTCTTTTGTTGAGTTGATTCTCAACTTCTACCTTAAATTTCTTGAACATGTCTAAGGATTCTGATTTATCATGTATAAGATATAGATAGCCATATCTTTAGTAGTCGTCTATGAATGTGATAAAATATTGTTGACCATTCCATGATGCCATAGGGAATGGTCCACAAATGTCTGTATGTATCAATTCTAAGACGTCGGTTGCTCTATTGGCACCTATTTTCTTATGTTTGGTCTATTTTCCCTTGATGCACTCTACACGGACATCGAAGTTTGAAAAATCAACATATTCCAAAACGCCATCTGACACAAGCCTTTGAATTCTAGTTTTAGATATATGACCTAAGCGCTTGTGCCATAATGTGGCTGAAATTTTCTTATTAGCTTTTCTTTTAGTACCACGCGATTCCAGATGCAAGCCTTCATAATAAGAGGTATTAACATCAAGCATATATAAGTTATCATAAACATTGAGAGAAGCAATTCCAACAAGATTTGAATTTATTGATAAACTAAAAAATATCATTCCCAAATGAACAGGAATAACCATATTTGTCCAACTTAGAAGTAGAAACCAAATTCCGTCTAAATGACGGTATAATAAAAGTATCAAATAAATCCAAATAAAACTAAATTCTCAATAACAACTTACAATGCCCAATAGCCTCCACTTTAACTGATTTTCCATCACCCACATAGATGTATCATTCAGCATTAGTTGTATTTCGGTAACTCAGACAACCCTGCATAGAAATAGTTATGTGAGTAGAAGCACTGGAATCTAACCACCAAGTGTTTCTAGGTACTGTAACGACCATGAATTTTCGACATTTGAAAAATGAATATTTAATTGAGTTTAAATATTCGAATGATAATTTAAATTGAATTTTAAATATCAGAATGAATTTGGCGATTAAATTATTGGATTTAATTATTAAATCTGGGTAAAAATTTGAATCTTCAGTTTAAGCTGATTTAAAATATTTTTAAGGCTTTGAAATTTCATATTAATAATACTGAAGATAATAGAAGCTTCATAATTGAATTTGAAACTGTTTTGTTTAGTTTTGAATTTATATCGTTTAAATCGATATTTAAAAATAGCGTTCCGGGGCACAGTCTCGGAATTAGACGAAACCAGTTCCATTGGATCCGTAATATTGTATTATTATCGGATTTCAATTTTCATGATGTTTGGAGTGATCGTTTGGCCGTACGATAAGCAAACGCGGTGAAATTAAATGAAAATTTAATTTAATAACTGATTCAAAAAAAGCTATCTTCTCCATACGATCGAATTTGGACTTGAAACCTTTTCCAGTGCGTTCGAAATAGGGGTATAACTTTGTGAATGCCTAACGGCACGCCTCGATTGGAGATCGAGATTATGGGTTGTGGATATCGAGATGATTTAGAATTTGAGAATTTTAAATTTGAATATAAAATAATAAAATTAAAATACTACTGCCAAACAAGGACACGTTGAGTAAAATTCAAACACGTGTTTTGTTTTTTCTTAAATTTTCAACACGCGTCCCCTCCTCGTTCTATTTTTATTTAATATTAGCTGAGACTTCAAAACAAATCATGGCCGAACAAAACAAATTCATCTTCCTCCATAAATTGATTTAAACCTCCATTTGTTTGGAAATATCGAACCACCCTCCCTCTTTCACTCGGGAATTCACGAGATCAAAAATCCCCCTCTTCCTCTCGAATCCAAGAAGACTCTAATCATCTCGTTCGAGATTTTGATTTAGGGTGGAGCTCGAATTAAACGGCGAGGCCAAGTATGCGCGCACGCGAGGTGGAAATTCTTGTGGGAATTCGGCATTGTCGTAGAGGCAATGACTCGCGACTAGGAGGAGAGGCGATTCGAAGGTGGCGCAACGCTAGGGTTTCGACAACTTTGTCTTCGGCATCGCAATAAGTGGAGCGACGGCCTGGGGATCATATCGCGATCGAAAACTGGTGCCTCGCAAATGGTCGTGATCGCGAGCACGAGGCCGAGGCTCGGCATGGTGGCAGCTGCGATGTGACATGGTGAGCGACGATGTCAGAGGAGAGCGGCTCCATTCAGGGCGTCAGTGGGTCGTACATCGTGCTCTGGTGCATCGCGATTGACTGCGAAACATTCGGTAATTTTATTTTGATTTAATTTTACATTCATAGGTTAACAGTAATGGAAAAGAAAATATTTTGTTACCGAAGAGAATTGCTGTTTTGTAATTTTAAAAAGAAAAAGGAAAAGGAAACATATATGTACATGCAGTAAGGTATTAAACATATTTCAGTTGAATTCTATATATGTGTATGCAGAAAAATATAAGCAAGGTTTCAAAGGAAAAGAAAGAAAATATTTTTGTTTCAAATCAAAAATTTAATTTTAAAATTAAATCACGGGTTAATAAAATTTTATTAAATGGAAATGAATTATTCGATCATCTCGAATTTTAATAAATTGTATAAATTGTTTTATACAAGGTTAAAAGATCGTGAAAAACAATCTGGAATGGAAAATGGATTGCAAATTAAAAGCAAAGGTGAGATCTTCTCACTCAGATTTAAAATTTATTTTTTGCAGTTATTAATTGATTGCTGTTTGGATGTGATATTAGATATAGTAGGATATATCTATATATAGCAATATATATATATATATATATATATATTGGCATATGTATATATTGCAGTTGTGATTTCCCGCATTATATAGCGGATGAGACCCTTTTGCGCCGCATAATAGCAGATGATATTTTATAAATCCCATATACCGCGATATTCCACCTCGAAGTGGAATTGGTATTGTGCTAACATATGTGGATGTAGGGAAACAGGTTGGAGGGATCCAACAGGATTCCTCAAAACATTTGAATTGGTTTCAAATGTTGTGTGATTGATTATTTATAATATGTTTATGATTATATCTGTGATTGAATTGTTGAAGGCTAAATTTAGCCGAATGTATTTTTGGTATCGTTGGATACCAGAAATAAATGAAATTGGATTTTTGAAATTTAAGCTGGAATTTTTAGTAAATTCTTTTTGAAAGAATTGAATAAATTTAAAATAAGGGATTTAAAAGCGTAAAGTTAATTTATGAAATCTTATCGATTTATTTCCAAAATATGGGAAAGATTTGTATAAATGGATTTTGAATAGTATTATTCGAAAGTTGGAAAATTTATTGAAATTGGAATTTTAAAGAGTTTGGAAAAGATTAAGGAATTTATTTTTAAAAGTGGTAAATTTCTAGAAATCCAATTGATAATTGATTTGGTATTTGGAAATAAATCTTTGAGAAATCGATTTGGAAATTTAATTGGTGTTTGAAGGAAAATTGATTTTTGTGTTGAGAATAAATTGAAAATCGATTTGTAAAATGATTTGGGGTTTGAATTAAAATTAGAATCAATTTGAAATTTGATTCGGTGTTGAAGTAAATTTAGAAATTAATTTGGAATTTGACTTGGAGTTTGAAATAAAATTGAGAAATCAATTTGAAAGTCGATTTGGTGTTGAAAGTGAATATTTGAGAATGTAAATTCTGAATAGAATTTATAAAGGAAAGGGAAATTTGTTTTAAAAATAAACGTTGATTTATTTTTAAAGTGTGAGAAATATGATTTGGAATCGTTTTTCAAAGTGATGAAGTGTGGAAATAATTTACAGTTTTGGAATGTAAATTTGAAATAAATCGATAGGGATTTATTTAAAAGGGTTTAAATGAATATGATTTGGAAATTGTTTTCAAATGGTTGAAGTATAAACCATATATCGAGAAGATATTTGAAATTTAATAATTTGGGAAATTTATTTAAATTGGATGATTGTTGTGAATATTATTGATAGTTAAATCACCGACTATCAATATTGCCTTTGAAATGGCATTTGAATTTGTTTTTAAAACAAACGCTTATTATTCGGTTTAGCCGGGAAAGGACCTTTGTGTCAGATAACCCATTCCGAATAATGATACGACGATATGGATCGTATTGAAGACCGGTGGTGAAGACCAGGTATTTGTGAAAACGATAGGATGACCTATCGATTGTCTCTGCACCGTTAGCTACGATATAGAGATTTCCTTTGTGATGGGAAGTTTTATCGGGATTGTGAATATCCGGATTTGCAAGGACTTCTTTTGGAAGTGCCTTTGGTTCTGTTCGAACCCGGAATAGACTTGTATGGTTACGTGTCTGACATTACATTTTGAGATATAGAGCTGATTTCTTTCAAATACTTTTCTGTTGGTGGCAGAGAATTTATTCTCTTAGCTTAACACCCTTCTCTGAGACGTACGAGCTCAGAGGTTATGTAGTTGAAGGTTATCAGCGATATATTCCCAATTTGGTAATGTGGCATGCTGAGTGTTGCTGTAATGATGATCATTTATTGATCATTTGTGATCAAAGCGTGGCTTTTTGAAAAAGCGTAGCTTTGTGGATGAGACTTCGTCAGGGCCTCAACAACTCGGAAATGGTCGAAACAGGAATGTTGCGGCAAGGTTATGAGGGTCGCGCCCTTTAAGGTATGTCATTTCCTTCTGGAAAGGGGTGGTATCATGGTATGGAGCCTAGATACTTACTCATGTGGACACACTTTATTTATTATGTGTGATGTTGGTTATCGAGCGCTAGGATAAAGGTCCCAAAGGACTGGGGGATGGCATATTCGTGAGTTACCTAGTTACAGGGGCAACCCGACTTTGTTGGCAGAGAGCAGTTTGTCTCTCGGGACGTCCAGCCATAGGCGATCCCATTCGGCAGTAGGAAAGGAAGTTCCTTAGCCTGACCATTTGTTGGAAATCCAAAGAAACAATACGAACCTTTACGATTGCAATTGTATAACCTGCTATGGAATGTGGTGGTAACCTGCTATTGAACATAGTAGCTATAATAGGCATAACGTGAAATGCCTATGCTGGCTAAGATTAATATTATACTTTCGAAATGTTTTCCACACTAGACATTAATAATAATAACCCAATGATTTGCGTAGTAAGCATCTTTGACTATCATAAGAAGAAATCTCCTCCAATTCTGCGTTTGCATTGTGTGTGTGGCGGGAGGTCTTATGGTAGTTTCATTTTCCAAAAGCATTGCGAATTAATTTCATTTTCTTTGTGAAAATAACCGTTTTACGATCTCACACCAGTCACCATGACTGACTCGGAGTTTATTGTTCCCTTCTAAACTCTGGGTGCCCATAATTTTCCACACGGGCAGCCTAGAGTTATTTTTATCAGGATATTCTGGATATTCTGAAGCTTTGGGGATAAGCTGGATGGTGAGACGTACTTCCGTACTTGTTATTTATTTCCGCTGTGTATTCTGTATGAGGACAGGTTTATATAACTGTCCATTGTTGTATTGAGTTGTATATTGACTCTGATTGATGTATGTATAAATTGATATAGTTCTTTGTTTTAAAAAGACTAGTGATTATCTATTATATATTATTCCGCTGCGAATGTGAGATTCTGTTGTTGTTTCTGTTTCTGTGTTTTCTGTTTTCTTTTCTTCTGTCTTCTTTTACCTCTTCTTTTAACCCTAATGGTTAGGTTTTCTGGCATTCGATTGCGCGGCATTTGATACAGTGGACGTATTAATGTCGACTTTTGAGCGTCGAAAAGTCGTATCGTTACATGTGGTATCAGAGCATCCGGTTAAGCGATAACCCTTGGCTCTGTTGGGTGTTACTCATTAGAGATAGAGTCAGTAGTACTCTAGAATGAGTGTGAGTGTAATAATAGATATGAGCGCGTATTTGTTAGTGAATATAAAATTTGTTTGTATTGTGTTGACTAATCGGTTGATTGTTTATAGATTCTGGTCGGTGCAGTCTGGCCAACTGTAATCGATAGGGGTTTCTAAACTCTTAAACAAGATAATCTGACACAGTATTGTTTTAGATAGGGTAAATGAAATAATTTTTCCCAAAACTATTTTTGTATAGAAAGGAAATGATTTTCTATGAATTATTATAGTATATGGATGCTTGGTTGTTAGGAAGTGATAACATTGAAATATTATCATTGTTATATGAAAAATGAATAAGAAATAAAATGATATAACCAAAGATTTGAAGATAAATTCATTTAACAAATGAAATTTATAAATATGAATTGAAAAATAAGGAAATAAATTCATATATGAATGGGATTTGTAAATGTAAATTGTAAATGTGATTTATAATTGAAATAGAATTCCAAGAAAATATTTGAAAATAAAATTCACAAATGGAATGTAAAATAAGTTGATAACTTATAAAATATTTAAAGTTTGATTGAAATGAAATTCAAATATAAGGAATGAAATTGTGAATAAACAAATGAAGCTACATTTGTAAATAAATGAATTGGAATTGAAGGAATGAAATGAGATTTGATATGAATAAAGTTGAATAAAAATCCAAACTTGGAATAAAATAAAGTGGATTAAATTCAAGTAAACTAACTTGATAAATTGTTAATTCATAAAGTAATGAATTGGAAGTTAGTTAAATTAAAGTTGAGTTGTGAACAAAATTTAAAATGGGTTGAATTTGCAAATAAATTCAAGTATGCAGAAATTAATTGTAATGTCCTTGTTATTGATAAAATGAATTCACGATAAATTGAATATGGAAGTTGAAATTCAAAATGAATAAGTGAATGTACTAATTGAATTAAATTAGTGAATGGAATAAATTTGATAAATGAAAATCAAATCAAGAATTGAAATTGGAAATTGTTTACAAGGAAATGAACTTGAGTTTTGAAGTGAAATAGCTTAAGTAAATATTGAATAAATACTCGACTTAAGAAATTTTTTGTGAAATGGTTTCAAATGAAATGAATGAGAATATGGAATGTAAATTTAAATTGAAATGGAATCAATTTAAATGATTGTTAGCTTAAGTAATCATTTAGTTGCATGAATATTAACAAAAATGAATAGAAAGAATTATCGTTTGACAAAACCGAGACTATATAAATTCTATGAGTTAATAAAAGCAAATAGAAATTGATTTTTGTATCAATTGAAATAGATATGAATTAGATTCATTTAAAAATGAATAGAATGAAAGAAAATAAATTGTAAACTATTGAATTGAATAGAAATTGAATGTGAATTAGATGGAAGCGATTTAAGTTGAATTGAAACCTTATGAATTGTTAATAGAATTTATTTTGAATGCATTGTTTATGAAATCTATGTATTTGTTATTGAAATAAGTGAATTGTTAAATAGATTTCCTATATTTGTTACTTACATGTTTAAATTGAGTAAGTGCAGGTTTTTGAAGCCGTTTGGCTGCATTTTTGGTTGCGTAATAAGCTAATAAATAAACCGCTTTGCTTAAAATGCTAAAAGGTACGCCTACGCAATAAAAATAGGAAATATGAACTGTTTTTCTGCTTTTGCGACCGAGTGGGTCGATGTATATATATTTATATCTTTTGTCAAATTGCAAAAGCTCCTCCGTACAAAGGAGACTCCGCCAAAATTTTCTGAAAATTTTGGGAGTTAGGAAAATTTTGGAATTTTTGAAAATTTTCACTTAACGACAAGTGATTTCAAATTGAATTTGAGATAAAGGTAAATAAAACTTAATATTCAGAATTAGAAGATGAATCGAATTCAAGTAAAATTCGAAATGAAAATCTGAATGAAAATTTGAAAATAAAAAGAATTGAAATTGAATTGAAATTGTAAGTTGAATTCAATGGAATTGAAAACGCAAAGTTAAAAGGAAATGAATATATAACTTTGTTTGTGAAGTGAAAATAAATATAAGAAATATGCAAACACTTATATTGAACTTAAGAGATGAATTGAGGAAAATTCTTAAGTAAATGGGTATTGAGAATCCAATAAGTAAATTTAGATATTGTTGTTAAGTAAAATATACAGGAGGTATAAAGGAAAATGGAATTGGATTTTCAATTTCGAAGATAAATTTGAATAGATAAATTTGAATTTGCTCGACAAAGGTATGTATTTGAATTTCAGTATGAAATTTGATGAGTTTATGATTTTGCCACTTGGCATTTTGTTTTCTATTGGGATTTGAGAGTCCGTAGGGACGTTTTGTAGTCGTACCGTTAGCCGCGCAAAGGAGACGCTGGTGAAATTTTTTCAAAAATTTCGAGAGTTAGAAAATTTTTGAGAAATTTTGGACAATTTAAAATTTGAATTCGAATTTAAATTTGAATTGTGAAGTAAAATGAAGTTGTTTGAAAACTATGAAAGTGTTTGGACAGTTAGTTGAAATGATAATCTGTAATAAAAAGATTTGTTTTGAAATTTTGAGAAAATTGTTTGGTTTGGTAAAATGATAAACGGGTATTGGATCATTCTTCTTTACTTGTAATTTCGGGACGAAATTCTTTTAAGGGGGGAAGATTGTAACGACCCTGAATTTTCGACATTTGAAAAGTGAATATTTAATTGAGTTTAAATATTTGAATGATAATTTAAATTGAAATTCAAATATCAGAATGAATTTGGCGATTAAATTATTGGATTTAATTATTAAATCTGGGTAAAAATTTGAATCTTCAGTTTAAGCTGATTTAAAATATTTTTAAGGCTTTGAAATTTCATATTAATAATACTGAAGATAATAGAAGCTTCAGAATTGAATTTGAAACTGTTTTGTTCAGTTTTGAATTTATATCGTTTAAATCGATATTTAAAAATAGCGTTCTAGGGGCACAGTCTCGGAATTCGACGAAACCAGTTCCATTGGATCCGTAATATTGTATTATTATCGGATTTCAATTTTCGTGATGTTAGGAGTGATCGTTTGGCCGTACGATAAGCAAACGCGCTGAAATTAAATGAAAATTTAATTTAATAACTGGTTCAAAAAAAAGCTATCTTCTCCATACGATCGAATTTAGACTTGAAACCTTTTCCAGTGCGTTCGAAATAGGGGTATAATATTATAAACGCCTGACGGCACGCCTCGATTGGAGATCGAGATTATGGGTTGCGGATATCGAGATGATTTAGAATTTGAGAATTTTAAATTTGAATATAAAATAATAAAATTAAAATACTGCTGCCAAACAAGGACACGTTGAGTAAAATTCAAACACGTGTTTTGTTTTTTCCTAAATTTTCAACACGCGTCCCCTCCTCGTTCTATTTTTATTTAATATTAGCTGAGACTTCAAAACAAATCATGGCCGAACAAAACAAATTCATCTTCCTCCAGAAATTGATTTAAACCTCCATTTATTTGGAAATATCGAACCACCCTCCCTCTTTCACTCGGGAATTCACGAGATCAAAAATCCCCCTCTTCCTCTTGAATCCAAGAAGACTCGAATCATCTCGTTCGAGATTTTAATTTAGGGTGGAGCTCGAATTAAATGGCGAGGCCAAGTATGCGCGCACGCGAGGTGGAAATTCTTGTGGGAATTCGGCATCGTCGTAGAGGCAATGACTCGCAACCAGGTGGAGAGGCGATTCGAAGGCGGCGCGACGATAGGGTTTCGACAACTTTGTCTTCGGCATCGCAATAAGTGGAGCGGCGGCCTGGGGATCATATCGCGATCGAAAACTGGTGCCTCGCAAGTGGTCGTGATCGCGAGCACGAGGCCGAGGCTGGGCATGGTGGCAGCTGCGATGTGACGTGGTGAGCGACGATGTCAGAGGAGAGCGGCTCCATTCAGGGCGTCAGTGTGGTCGTACATCGTGCTCTGGTGCATCGCGATTGACTGCGAAACATTCGGTAATTTTATTTTGATTTAATTTTACATTCATAGGTTAACAGTAATGGAAAAGAAAATATTTTGTTACCGAAGAGAATTGCTGTTTTGTAATTTTAAAAAGAAAAAGGAAAAGGAAACATATATGTACATGCAGTAAGGTATTAAACATATTTCAGTTGAATTCTATATATGTGTATGCAGAAAAATATAAGTAAGGTTTCAAAGGAAAGGAAAGAAAATATTTTTGTTTCGAATAAAAAATTTAATTTTAAAATTAAATCACGGGTTAATAAAATTTTATTAAATGGAAATGAATTATTCGATCATCTCGAATTTTAATAGATTGTATAAATTGTTTTATACAAGGTTAAAAGATCGTGAAAAACAATCTGGAATGGAAAATGGATTGCAAATTAAAAGCAAAGGTGAGATCTTCTCACTCAGATTTAAAATTGATTTTTTGCAGTTATTAATTGATTGTTGTTTGGATGTGATATTAGATATAGTAGGATATATCTATATATAGCAATATATATATATATTGGCATATGTATATATTGCAGTTGTGATTTCTCGCATTATGTAGTGGATGAGACTCTATTGCGCCGCATAATAGCGTATGATATTTTATAAATCCCATATACCGCGATATTCCATCTCGAAGTGGAATTGGTATTGTGCTAACATCTGTGGATCCAGGGAAACAGGTTGGAGGGATCCAACAGGATTCCTCAATACATTTGAATTGGTTTCATATGTTGTGTGATTGATTATTTATAATCTGTGTATGATTATATCTGTGATTGAATTGTTGAAGGCTAAATTTAGCCGAATGTATTTTTGGTATCGTTGGATGCCAGAAATAAATGAAATTGGATTTTTGAAATTAAAGCTGGAATTTTTAGTAAATTCTTTTTGAAAGAATTGAATAAATTTAAAATAAGGGATTTAAAAGCGTAAAGTTAATTTATGAAATCTTATCGATTTATTTCCAAAATACGGGAAAGATTTGTATAAATGGATTTTGAACAGTATTATTCGAAAGTTGGAAAATTTATTGAAATTGGAATTTTAAAGAGTTTGGAAAAGATTAAGGAATTTATTTTTAAAAGTGGTAAATTTCTAGAAATCCAATTGATAATTGATTTGTTATTTGGAAATAAATCTTTGAGAAATCGATTTGGAAATTTAATTGGTGTTTGAAGGAAAATTGATTTTTGTGTTGAGAATAAATTGAAAATCGATTTGTAAAATGATTTGGGGTTTGAATTAAAATTAGAATCAATTTGAAATTTGATTCGGTGTTGAAGTAAATTTAGAAATCAATTTGGAATTTGATTTGGAGTTTGAAATAAAATTGAGAAATCAATTTGAAAGTCGATTTGGTGTTGAAAGTGAATATTTGAGAATGTAAATTCCGAATAGAATTTATAAAGGAAAGGGAAATTTGTTTTAAAAATAAACGTTGATTTATTTTTAAAGTGTGAGAAATTTGATTTGGAATCGGTTTTCAAAGTGATGAAGTGTGGAAATAAATTTACAGTTTTGGAATGTAAATTTGAAATAAATCGATAAGGATTTATTTAAAAGAGTTTAAATGAATATGATTTGGAAATTGTTTTCAAATGGTTGAAGTATAAACCATATATCGGGAAGATATTTGAAATTTAATAATTCGGGAAATTTATTTAAATTGGATGATTGTTGTGAATATTATTGATAGTTAAATCACCGACTATCAATATTGCCTTTGAAATGGCATTTGAATTTGTTTTTAAAACAAACGCTTATTATTCGGTTTAGCCGGGAAAAGACCTTTGTGTCAGATAACCCATTCCGAATAATGATACGACGATATGGATCGTATTGAAGACCGGTGGTGAAGACCGGGTATTTGTAAAAACGATAGGATGACCTATCGATTGTCTCTGCACCGTTAGCTACGGTATAGAGATTTCCTTTGTGATGGGAAGTTTTATCGGGATTGTGAATATCCGGATTTGCAAGGACTACTTTTGGAAGTGCCTTTGGTTCTGTTCGAACCCGGAACAGACTTGTATAATTACGTGTCTGACATTACATTTTGAGATATAGAGCTGATTTCTTTCAAATACTTTTCTGTTGGTGGCGGAGAATTTATTCTCTTAGCTTAACACCCTTCTATGAGACGTACGAGCTCAGAGGTTATGTAGTTGAAGGTTATCAGCGATATATTCCCAATTTGGTAATGTGGCATGCTGAGTGTTGTTGTAATGATGATCATTTATTGATCATTTGTGATCAAAGCGTGGCTTTGTGAAAAAGCGTAGCTTTGTGGACGAGACTTCGTCAGGGCCTCAACAACCCGGAAATGGTCGAAACAGGAATGTTGCGGCAAGGTTATGAGGGTCGCGCCCTTTAGGGTATGTCATTTCCTTCTGGAAAGGGGTGGTATCATGGTATGGAGCCCAGATACTTACTCATGTGGACACACTTTATTTATTATGTGTGATGTTGGTTATCGAGCGCTAGGATAAAGGTCCCAAAGGACTGGGGGATGGCATATTCGTGAGTTACCTAGTTACAGGGGTAACCCGACTTTGTTGGCAGAGAGCAGTTTGTCTCTCGGGACGTCCAGCCAGAGGCGATCCCATTCGGCAGTAGGAAAGGAAGTTCCTTAGCCCGACCATTTGTTGGAAATCCAAAGAAACAATACGAACCTTTACGATTGCAATTGTATAACCTGCTATGGAATGTGGTGGTAACCTGCTATTGAACATAGTAGCTATAGTAGGCATAACGTGAAATGCCTATGCTGGCTAAGATTAATATTATACTTTCGAAATGTTTTCCACACTAGACATTAATAATAATAACCCAATGATTTGCGTAGTAAGCATCTTTGACTATCATAAGAAGAAATCTCCTCCAATTCTGCGTTTGCATTGTGTGTGTGGCGGGAGGTCTTATGGTAGTTTCATTTTCCAAAAGCATTGCGAATTAATTTCATTTTCTTTGTGAAAATAACTGTTTTACGATCTCACACCAGTCACCATGACTGACTCGGAGTTTATTGTTCCCTTCTAAACTCTGGGTGCCCATAATTTTCCACACGGGCAGCCTAGAGTTATTTTTATCAGGATATTCTGGATATTCTGAAGCTTTGGGGATAAGCTGGATGGCGAGACGTACTTCCGTACTTGTTATTTATTTCCGCTGTGTATTCTATATGAGGACAGGTTTATATAACTGTCCATTGTTGTATTGAATTGTATATTGACTCTGATTGATGTATGTATAAACTGATATAGTTCTTTGTTTTAAAAAGACTAGTGATTATCTATTATATATTATTCCGCTGCGAATGTGAGATTCTGTTGTTATTTCTGTTTCTGTGTTTTCTATTTTCTTTTTTTCTGTCTTCTTCTACCTCTTCTTTTAACCCTAATGGTTCGGTTTTACGGCATTCGATTACGCGGCATTTGATACAGTGGACGTATTAATGTCGACTTTCGAGCGTCGAAAAGTCATATCGTTACAGGTACTGTAGCTAAATTTACTTCAGAACAGGCCAAAGCAAATGATGTACCTTTCCTAACACGCCATGTGTGATATTTGGTACAATCTTTCTTTAAATGTCCAACCTTCTTACAAAAGTAACAACCATCGGCCTCCTTATGTTGTTTCTTTTCTGTTGGACCATTAGTTGTTTCCTTATCCTTCTTTCTCTTTTTGTCTTTTCACTTAGGGGTGTATGCCCAATGAGCACTTTCAGTCTTATCATGCTTCAATCTCTCTTCTTCTTGTACACAATATGAAATGAGCTCATTAAGGGTCCATTTCTCCTTTTGACAATTATAACTGATCTTAAACTGGTTGTATTGTGAAGGAAAAGAGAATAGTACCAAATGCATGAGAAAATCATCCGAAAGCTCAAGCTTAAGTGCCTTAAGTTTTGAAGCAAAATTAGACATTTCCATAATGTACTCCCTTATGTTCCCTTTGCTTTGATACTTCATGGAAATCAAGAGCTGCAAAAGTGTGCTTGTTTCCGCCTTATCGTTTTTAGCAAAATGTTTCTCAATCTCAGCAAGGAAATCTTTAGCATTGGTTATCTTTTCAAATACTGCACCCCTAAATGCCTCTGGAATGCCGCGATTTATGATCATTAGACTCATGCGATTTGAACTATCCCACCCCTCAAAGTTCTTTATAACATCAGAAGAACATTCATCCGTAAGAGGGGTGGGTGCATCTATCCTAAGTGCAAGGTCAAGATCCATGCAGCCAAGAACAAGCAATATGTTCTCTTTCCAATCCTTAAAGTTTGTTCCAGTCAGAATATGAATGTTGTTAAGATTGGCAGATACGGTAGTTAAATTAGCTGTAATTTTAACATAAGAATCAATCAAATATGCTCACATTTTAAAGCAAAACCATAGTAAATTCAAATAATTGGTAAGTCTCTTCTCAAGGTACCTAGCACAACATCAACATCAGGTCTTTGGACAATAATATTAATTGTAAGTGGCACTCTTATTGTAATGATCAAACATTGACAATAAGTTCAAGTCAAACATCAATCTTCCTTTGGACCGATTAGATATTCACTTGCAAAACTATATGATTGTCATATATTTATCATCACACATGTATAAATGATTCGGCCAAATATTAGTTTTCCTTTGGGCTGGTTAATATCCATATGAATAAATACACACAAACATCAAACATTTTTTTATGAATAACTAAAATAAGAGAAGTCACTTTGGTGACATGTTATTTCAATTAGTTCACTTGTAATGTAAGATATTTACAGTTAGTTTGCAAAGAGACA
Source organism: Allium fistulosum (assembly GCA_030737815.1). Classification (NCBI taxonomy): domain Eukaryota; kingdom Viridiplantae; phylum Streptophyta; class Magnoliopsida; order Asparagales; family Amaryllidaceae; genus Allium; species Allium fistulosum. Next base: position 582,668,205 of record CM060906.1, on the reverse strand, counting down.
CCAAATAATATTTGAATTGGTTCATTTTAACTCATTCATTTACGCGTATTCCATAAATTTCAATTTTTTTTTAATTTTATACATATTGAAAATATGGTTTCATAGCCGTAATAAAAAAATTGACATCAACTAAAACTGTAACAATACATAACAATTGGTATTTGCAATAACAATTAATGATAAAGTATTGCATACTTTATTTAATTGTCAATATTCATGATAAAAGATAAAACAAATTTTAACATAGCATGGTCCATACATGTGATATTGCAAGAAAGTGAATAGCTGAAAACTGTAGCGGTGGTTGATCCCAAACATAGTGGGAAGCAACGAAAATAAATAGTCCATGTCAAAATAGCTTATTACATCAGTGCGGCAGGTGATGCTTTCGATGAAAGCTTATTTGAATAAGCAAATATGAATACATGTGTTATAATATTGCAGAAAGTGAAACTTATTTTTAATGAGTGGGTCATACATATAAAATATATGTATCTATAAAATATAATTGCATTAAATAATAAACAATATGTCTTTTCTTATTCCAAATACAAACATGCTGCATCGTTAAATTTATTACAACTGACACATTTACTGCATTTATGATAATAAATTTATTTATTTATTACTATAACAACCACATTTAATGCAATTATGATAAAAATAAATGTAATTGATTGTTATGTGGTCCAATACGTATTACAGGAACATTAAAAGACATGAAAATGCTTTCATACATGTAAATGAAACAAAACTTAACATGGTAACCATCTATAACAATAAAAAAAATTTGTACAGTCACAATACTACTGACAGTAATATATGAATAATATGAGTAACAACAATTAAAGGCATCAGATCTGAACAAGCGGAATTAATTCATGAATTATTTATATAGATCCGAAACAAAGGTATCAGATGAATCAATAAGAAAAGAGAAAATCTCACAGATCTGAAATAAAGGCATTGAATGAATCAACAAAAATTGTAAATCTCAGAACCCTAATTTCATATATACTTAAAATCAGGAAATTTCTCGATAAAATCAATGATGGGTGGCTCTGATACCATTTGTTGGTGATTAATCTATATTAGATCTGAATACATATAACCCATATTGATTCAATTGAGAAAGAAGTATATAAATTTAACAGCGGAAGGCGTACCTGAATCCATCGATTCTTAATTGATGTGAAGATTAGTTTGGATTAGGTCTTCCAAATTGACACAAGATTAAATCTGTAAATTCTCTTTAGAAGAGGGTGGAGAGAATATGATAATACTTATGTAATTTGGGGACCATAACCCCATATATATGGTGTGTGACATTTTTCAGTTCGGCACTTCAACAAACTAAAATTGTCACTCCGATATCCACACGTTATAATTTTACATGACTAATATACCCCTTAAGTCTTAATATGTTTATTCCAAAAATAGATCACGTAATTAGACTTAATTACAAGATAGCCCACACATTCAAATATTAAAATATGTGGCTCCATTATGTTGAATTATTCCAACACCTACGGCCTAGACCGCCCACGCAATATCTTGCTCTAATTCTCAATCCACTATTACTTAGAACTAAGATTCGCTGTTCCCTAGCTTTTTTTTTTCTCTACCTAGTTTTCCTGTAATTTGTACCACTTTACGATATTCCCATTTCAATCATGACTTCTATTACCTTTGTGACATCGTGTGCGCAATGATTTAAGTTAACAAATTATTTCTAAATTCAGCATCTCTACTTGGCTTTATGTAAATTTACGCTGGTTTACTAGCCTTGGTGGTACCACATAGTATCTTATGAGAATGTGAATTTATTGTACAGCTGCTCTGAAATGTGCAACTCTACTTCTCTAAACTAACATGCACCTGGATCATTAATATCTCGTATCTTCTAGCTACCACTATAGTTTATAATCTAGAATATATGACCTGCTTCAGAAAAAATAACAAATAGGTACTACCGACTGCAATCTTGCCATTGACACAAGACAAGCGCACTCTTTGGAGCTTATGTAATACTCCATAAAAAAATGATAATTAATTAAAAAGAATTAATAAGTAATTATTAAAGCTTGGAATTTGACCAAACATTAGAATTTGGTCACAAAAATTAAACCATTGCATTTATGACATTCTTCTGATCAACTTTCATATATAAAGTTTAGCGACCGAAGTTCAAATAAAGAAATTAGCAGCGTTTAAAGATTTCGGATAAGAATTGATTCAAAATTAATTAAGGAAATAAATATCAATAACTTAATGTTAAAGTAAACGTTAAATATACACTACAAGAATAAGGGAAATTTTCGACGACTCGCAGCCGTCGGTGGCCATCGCGATCCGTCGGAATAGGAACCACTCATTTTGTCCACTTCTGATGGCTTCGACGAAAGGATTGCGACGGCTAGCGATGGCACTTCTGACGGCGTTTCCGACGACTGAGACGACCACGTGGCATGGAAATTTTCCATTAAGCCGTCGCTAGCCGTCACGATTTTCGACCAAATAGCCATCGGAAGCCGTTGCTCGCCGTCGAAAAAATTGACCAACAGGCCGCCGAAAGCCGTGCTCGTCGTCGGAAAAATTGGCCAATAGGCCGCAGGAAGCCGTCGCTCGCCATCAAAAAAATTGGCCAGTAGGCCGCCGGAAGCCGTTGGAAATCTGGGTAAATTATTTTTTTCTGCAGCACAACGTCACTTCCATACCAATATATAACACAACTCATCAAAATCAATATACAAGTCAAATATATAAGCTGAAATCAATATCAATATAAAACTCAAACATCATTATATCAAATGCAAACATATTCAATTAGTACATAACAAACCTTCCATCATCAGTTCCACCTATCCAACTCCAATATTTACATCCAACATCAATGTACAATATATACGTCCAACATCAAACTCCACATATCAACTGCACAAATCAACCAACAAATCAACCGCACAAATCAATGTCAAACACCACATGCCCATAAATTACGCTCTGCATACTCGGCCAAATGCTGGTTGAGTTGCTCCATTTGCACTGCTCGGAGGTGGTCATGCTCCTGCAGTCGTGTAATCTGCTGTCGAAGCTCATTAATCTCCACGTTGTCCTTAGCCTTTCGGTAAGCCGTTTGTGATGTCAGAGCCTACAAAAAAAGTTGAAATATATTTAAGTTATTATGTAAATTTTATAAAAACTAAGCAAATTTTACAACATAGTTAATTTTTATAAATTACCGATTGATTGCCATAGCCGTAGCGCCTGTTTCTTTGGGTCAGATCCATAACAGAGTCAAAGATCGCGTCCTCCTCGTCAGTAATCAACTGCTCTCGTCTGTAATGCTCAAGCATCTACACACGTGCCTGCATAAATTTTTTCCTACAATGCAAAATTAAATACAAATAAATATTACATGACATTATTATAATATTTTATAACTAATTAATTAAAAAGATCATTATTAATAGCTTATAACTTAAAATATACTTACATGTGCGGTGTACGCTCTATCATCCTCATGCCAAGCACATGACACTGATCACTCATCATCTGTCTTCCTAACGACATGGGTATGCTCAAACACGTCCATATACGAGACGGGACCCCCATGCGCTCTTTACTGCAATAATTGGTGTATATTATTGTTGTTCATACAAATTTATACTAAAAATGTAATAACTGTTTGTAATTACAATTAATTAATTTACCAGGTCCTCTTGATGGTGCTGAAATGATTTTGAACCATCACGGTGTGTGACTGGATTTTTCTGCCTTTTCGCAGAGTTCCTGTCCAACTCCGCCTGCAAATTAAAAATTAAAATTATATTTTACACGTATAAATTATGTATTCTATACTGAATAAATTAAGGTGATATCTGATAGACTTACCTTGAATTTTTCGCTACTCCACCATGCGACCCAAGCATGACGCTGACACCCATCCATTACGGCTTCTTCCTAGATTTTCTTATGGTAGACATCGTATCCCTATAATTTTTTGCCACTTTAGAGTTCCAGTGGCGCTGGCAAAGAGACACGTCCTCCTCTTGTAAGTCTACTGCCCCCTGTGTAAAAAAATATAAGTTATACATTTATACTTAGTCAATAAATTGTAAAGCGATTATATATAATGGTATATAATTTTACACTTACTAGGAAGTCCTGCCATATGCTCTCCTGTACATGTTCCGGGATCCTACTGCACTTTGACCAACATGCAGTCATACGGCTCATGTATGCCTGCTTCGATATGCTGAGCACAATGTTAGAAGGCTCAAGCTCAAAACCCCTGCATTAAATATGATACAGACAAATCATGACAAGTATATCATACAAAATATTTACAATGATGAAGTAAATTTAATGCTTACGAGCCATCAGCTTTCTATAGCAATCTAACTACCGTACGCGGTGCTTCCTACGAAGGACTGCTGCCATCACCACTGCTGCGACCTATCCCTCTCTGAGACCCAGAGGGGGAACTAGACCGCGAAGCACTCCACCGCCTAAAGAAGGACATCTGTAATACCAGTCACGTACATATTATTATGGCAAAATGTATCATTCAATTACAAGTAAACATATCAATATTTAACATCAATAATCGCATGTAACATACAAAAAAAGTGTAGCATCAATACTCCCATAAATTACCTTTATTCAACATGTATACTATAAAATTAGTCCTCGTCGTTTCCTGATTCAGACTCTATCTCGTACTCTATAATGTTTTCCTTTGTGGTCTCAAATGCTTCTACTGGTACATTTGATTTATCATTTAGAGGTCCTAAATCGGTTTGATCATCTGTTATTGCAAATTCGCCATTTTTCTCGATATCCCTTGGTACGCTTGTCCATCCAGAATATTCTTTCCATCAAACGTAAATCTTGCCTTCGTTTTAAAAACCGCTGACCAATTCACTTTATCACTTTTTATAGATGGATAAGGAGCATAATAAACTTGTAGGGTCTGTTTTGCTAGTATAAACAGATCGTACTTATGATAACGTGATGTATGCTTTATTTCAATAATATTATATTTTTGGTGCACGTTGATTCCAGAACCTGGAACATTACTGAACCAGTTGCATCTAAACAAATAAACTTCTTCCGTAGGTCTGGTGAAATATGTTAATTGCAAAACCTGAGTTAACACGTCGTAAAAATCATTTATGTGATCATTTGGATCATCACTATCTTTAACATATACATCGGTATTGTTAGTTAATTTTTCAGCCTCATATTCTTTGGTGTTGAATTTGTATCCATTGACAAAGAAAATTGGATATGTCTTGACTTTTCTTTTTGGTCCCATCATAAGATGTTTCAACCCTTCGTCGACCACACAATTTTTCGGATCATATATGTGGTTCGAAAACCAAGTAGCAAATTCTTTGCTGATACCCCTGCTTGGATGCTGTGATTCATAAATACTGCATATACAGATAATGTATTGCATTATAATTACATGTATTATTCAAGTAAATAATTTTAGATGTGTTATTTATTAGTACCCAACAAATGGCGCAACTTTTGCATAATTAAGAAGAACATATGTGTGTGTTACATGGTAATCTCTATCGTCTAACCATACTTCCACACCATTTCCAGCAGAACGTCCCTGCTGTCTAAAAATAGCATTGATTCAAAAGAATCTTGTTCAATGCCCTCATCATTTCACATAGCACTTTCAAAAGATAAGTTCACATGTTTACTGAAACAATGAGAGAAAAAGAACGAAGCTTCTTCTTCGATATATGGTTTTCATATCGAACTTTCAACTCATGCTTTTTGTCTTACTTTTTTCTTTAGATGATTTAAGTACCGGATAAGAATAATTATAACTAAATTTTATTACATCTGGTTAAACTAAAATTTAACAACTCGATATTTATAACTTTCAAACGGATACATCCATCCATATTGCACAGGACCTCGAAGACGTGCTTCAAACGGAAGATGAACAGGTAAATGCTCCATTACATTAAAGAAACTAAGAGGAAATATTTTCTCCAGTTTGTAGAGCAGTATAATAATTTCTTCCTCAAGTTTACGTAGACGGTCAACTTTTAAGGTAGTTGAACAAAGCTGCTTATAACACAAACTAAGTTCTGTTACAACCGTTCAAACTTTTATGGGCAACAGTTCTTTGAAAGCGACGGGTTACGAATGTTCCATCATTACATGACAATCATTACTTTTCACCCCACTCAATTTACCATTCTTATAGTCGACATATCTACGAAGATTAGAGGAAATCCCATCAGAAAATCTTAATCCTTTCACCCACTTTAACAGTACTTTAACTTGGTTACTGTCTAGCTCGTAGCATGCTTTGGTTTTTTTTGGTCATTTGGCTTCATATGAAGTTCAGGACGATTGTATATTGCTTCTATATCACGTCTTGATTTCAAATCGTCTTTAGTCTTTCCTTTAACATTGAGAATTTGTTAACTACATTATCGAACATGTTTTTCTCATTGTGCATCACGTCGATATTATGACAAATTAGGAGATTTTTTCAATAAGGCAACTCCCAAAATATACTTTGTTTGCACCAATTATGAATCGTCGATTTACCTTGAATTTAAATTTGTTCGTCGGTTTCATGTATCTTTGGACAATCCTTTACAAGCTCATAAATATCTTCGCTTGATCCATTGGTGGTCGCAAGGTCTCGACCCTATTACTTGTGATGTTTTTTTAATCTTTTCTAAAAGGATGATTAATATGGAGAAAACACCGATGACAGTCAAACCATGAAATTTTCTTCGCATGCGGTAAAGAAAATGCTCGTGTTTCTTCCATGTAATAAGGGCAAGCTAGACGATCAGCCGTACTCCAACCCGATAGCATTGCATATGTAGGAAAATCGCTTATAGTCCACAGTAGAGAAGTGAACATACGATTTTTTTTTTGAAATGTCGTATGTTTCAACAACTTCATACCACAGTGTTTTCAACTCTTCAATCAACGGTTGTAAATATACGTAGATTCCCTATGTCGAATCATCAAGGCCAGGGATGATAATAGTGAGAAACATATACGGAGTTTTCATACACATCCATGGAGGTAAATTGTAAGGTGTAATGATTATAGGCCAAGATGAATATTTTGAACCAAATTGAGAGAACAGTGAAAATCCACGGAGGTAAATTGTATGTCTTATCAAAATGCTTCCATGATTCTCCATCAGTTGGGTATGTTAACGTACCTTCTTCCTGTGTTCTCACATAGTGCCATCTCATATGATGTGCAGTTACAGAAGATGCATATAGCCTTTGAAGCCTAGGAGTGATGGGTAAGTAATTCATATGCTTGTACGGAACTTCATTTCCCTTTTTTCTTGGTTTGTATCATTCCTAATTACATATTTTACAATTCCTAAGATTGATGTCTTCTTTCCAAAATAACATGCAACCATTTAAACATGTATCTATTTTTTGATATGACAAATCAAAAGCAAACATAAGTTTTTTTACTTCATAATGATTTTCGCACATTAAATTATCGGATGGAATATGTCGTTTTGCAGCTTGTACTATAGCTGTAAACCCGACTTCTGTGAAGTTGTATTTTGATTTCATCGCAATGTATTCTGCAGTTACTGATAGTTGAGTACCGCTTGTACAACCATCTCAAAGGGGTTTCTTAGCAGCCTCCAATAAATCATAATTTTTTTTGCTCCAATACTTGGTTCTTCATCGACATGAGTATCGTTACCATCAACTTCAACAGTAGAGAACATTGAACGTGCTGCATCTTCAACCATATCTTCTATGAGATTCGTCGGAACAATTTCATTATCCACCTCCTCCTCCGAATGTACAAGATTATGTGCTATAAGTTCTCCATGACGATCCCACACCAAATAATTCGGCACGAAACCATATTGGCGCAAATGAACTATTACCATATCCGGTATCAAATGCTTCAATAGTTTGCACCTACTACATGGACAACGAATTTCTTCCTCGTTTCCATTATTATGTAAAGAAAATTCAATAAAGACGTGTACACCATTTTGAAAATGTTCACTTATTGAGCCTCCAATTTCTCTTCTTTGTTGGTACATCCAGCTCCGATCGATAAAATAATTGACCATTTTTCCTACTTTAAATTATAAAAATGCATTAATCATTTACGTATTGACATTTATTTTCCAAATAAATCATGCATTTAAATTTTCGCAAATATTTTAATTTTATTTTCAAACGTATTTACACAAATGATTATATGAATATAATCTACAATTTTTAGGTTATTGTTTTACACTTTGATGGTTGGTCGGCCTACTTTCCATTACAAACACAGTAATAATTATATTTTGCAAATCATTTTATGTTAAATGATTCAATAAAAATTTCGGCAGCACTTCCTCTTTGTTTCCTGTATCGTAAACAGATGTGTATACACAAGGAACAAAAAGAAAGTTATGTCGAAATATTGTGAAAAGTTTAAATAAAATGATTTCCAAAATATAATTATTACTGTATTTGTAACTTGTCCAATACAGGAACAAATCCGACAAATATTATATCGGATGAATATAAATGTTCATTCTGTGATAAAAATGAATATCCATACAATGATCATATACAATATTTGTCAGACGGGGCCAACAACTCTATAAAGGATTTACAAAAAGTAAAGCATATTATACAATAATTTTTACAATAATTTATTTACATTCTAAGAAATGCATACACCGAATCGTCGTTTTCGTCATCTTGAAAACGCATACATCAAATTCTGAGCATCGACTCTAATCAATCCAAAGTACCTCTAATGCGCATATGCACTAATTAATCAATGCATATATACCAATTAACGCACATATACACTAAACAAATTTTTCTCTTAACATATCAACGATAAACAATTATAATAGCAACCTAATTAGCATTTAATAGGGTATACCAAATAATCAGTGGGGTATTATATAACTATAACAACAAATTAACCCTAATTTAACAAATCAAAATTAATTTGGATTTAGAAATAAAACCTGATTAGAGATTGATGAAGGGCCTAGACTTGTTGAGATAGGAGAATGATGAAGTTGGAGAAGCTCGGGGAGGCACGGCGGTTGGATGACGATGATGAGGAGGAGATAGGGTTTTTGTTGAAATTGGGGAAGATTGAAAATGAAGCAGCAGCTCTCGGCCGTGAAGCCTGTATGCACGATAATTTTCGACGGCTAGCGATGGCCGCCGACGGTATCGTTTTGATTTTTGACAACTAGCGACGACTATTATATATTATTTACGAAAACGCCACGGAGTTCGACAACCGTCGGATACTGCCGTCGGTGGCCGTCGGAAGCCTCCGTCACTATTTACTGTTGTTCTAGTAGTGATAAAACTTAACGTTGAAGGAACAGTTAAAATAAACGTTAATAAAAAAAGCAACGGTAAAATTAAAGAGGTAACAAATATTAATAAGTTGTCGTAGCCCCACCGGTCGGTTAGGGCCGGCTCCAAAGCAAACCTCAACCTAATTGACTCGGATATAACATATTATAGTCTAATGGTCAATTCGAGCGTCTATAAATACAGGTCCAACCCCTCATTTTTCTTCTCATATTTTCCGAACCGAGCAACGAAACTCTGTCATTTTCCTTTCTCCACTAATTATAAGAATTACAGAAATTATATAATATATATATATATACGTGGAGAATAGAGGAAAAGAAAAGAAAAGAAGAGAAGGAGTGAATCGATTCTACAGAAAGGCTAAATTCTAGAATTATAAATTTAGACTCCACTTTACTCAAATCTAATCTCAAATCTATAATTCTAGTGGGTACGTATACACTTTTAATACATATTTTTGGTTAAAAAAAGGAGTCAAGTAAGAAGAATAGATTAGATCTGGAGCTTTGGAAGTCAAATAGTGAGTGGAAAAATATGTGTTTTGCATAATATTAGATTTATGTCGTTGAAATTCTGTTTCTTTTATGCCTCTGTAGAAATCATTGAATTGTAGGCTTGAATAAATAAACCTAACTTGAAATATTCACCTACAAATTCAATATATTGTTTAAAGTTGATGATAAGCTATTAATAAAATCGTGTGGTTATTTCCAGATTTTGTTATATGAGTTATACATTGTTAAACTTGTTAATCATCAATTTGAGATGTTTTTAATTTGATTTGGGGTTTAAGTTCTATATTTTATTTCATTGAAGTGTAGAATGTCCCTCTATGAAATTCTATAAATTATCCAACCTCACTATTATACATATGAAAAATACGTTGCTTGAAATAATAAGGAATATGACAGATAATTTTTTGTAATTGCAAATACCACACAATTCCACTTTTTAGGTAGTTTATGAAAAATAATAGCGGTAGCATTTTCTTATTGAGGAAGATAATATTCCAATGCATTAAAATATAAGTATAAATATTTAGTGGGATTTATACATAAGCATATATCCAAAAACCCCTAAATGTAGGAACTAAAATGTTATAAATGAAAATAATAATAATCTCGTTTATCCACTAAATATATTTGGCAAAGTATAGCCTAAGAAATAAATAAAAGTGCTAAAATATGAACACGGTAATGAATCAAAGAATTGGGGAAGTTACAGGAGTCAAGTTAATATGGGTATTCATTGAAAAGAAGTAGTAAATGGCACTTAATGACACTAATAAGATAAAAAGGAAGTTCATGGAAACTAAATAAATGAGTAATAATAATTGGACTTAGGAAGCGCAATAATTTCCACAGTTGAAATTATATGGCATCAATAATACATTTAAGATGGGTGTAAATTATTGGATTTAGTCCAATATTTAGATTTATTGCAAATAACTTGGTTTAGTATGGGATGGGATATGAGGTTCGTAGTGTTGCATAATGGAAGTCTGTTCTCTACGAAGGACTATCAGCAGTTGTTATATATCTTATTGATGTGCACTACAAGAAAATGTTATATTAATAGCAAGTGGGGATTGCACGGGAGGTTTACTTGCTATAGTTAACTAGTTAGTGGTTCTATAGGGTAGAGGTTAACGCCATCATTATTAACTTAACGCCGTTGTTAATACCGATAAAGAAATTTTTATGGTCCAATTTTATTTCCCTCCATCTTTTTTCAGTGCCGCTCAAATCCACTACTCCTTTTTCACATTCAGTTCACTCTTATTCTCCTCTTCACTGGAATCCTTCTTTAATCTCAAAGCTCTGCAACGATTCCAAGTGATTCCCTCAAGGCTTGATTCCTCAAGGCTACGCAACCCTTAAGGCTCCGCAACCCTCAAAGCTCCGCAACCCTCAAGGTTCGATTCCTCAAGTGATTCACTAGAATCCTTCTAGGCAGCTGAAGCACGTCTTCTAGGCTCGATTCCTCAAGTGATTCCTCAAGCGGTTCTTCAAGGCAGCTTCGCGAACTTGGGTGTCGGTAAGTGATATTGGTGATAACGTCGGTGTATACCACTATATCCTTTCTGTGATTTAATTATTTTGGAGGGTTTAGTTGTAAATTCTTGCCTTGGTATAGAAAAGATTGAACGTGTTTTCTTTGGATTTGTTGTCAATGGTAGATAATTTGTTGTCTCACTTGCTGTATCTCGTTGGCTGAATTAATTTGTTGCAGTCTTAACTTCTCTGATATTTTTCCCTAAATGAGATTTGACAAAGAACAGTTGAAAAATAGGTGGGTTGCAGTTTCATCTTTTGTATTACAAAGTATACATCTTTTATCTTCTAAGTCATTCCATCTGCCAAGTCCTTTTCTAATAAATTAGTCTATCTGGTAAAGCAAAATATATAGTTTTTGACATTTTTGGTGAACAACATTTGTTCTAGATCTGATTGTACCATGGCTGAACCACTTTTTTGTTTCTAATGAAGTCCAAGCTAACTACAGGGACAATTCCCACTATTTGAGCGACAAGTCAAGTACTCCTAGATGTTATCATTGTGAATTTAAATGTCTTTTATCTAGTTATGAATATTAGTTGGTAGATCGGATTTCTAAAATGCCACTTACCATTATTGATAATTTTACCAACTGTGTGGTCGTGTGATTTAAACATTGCCACACAAGACCATCCTAGGACATTGTTAATGGACTGTTGATTCAGTCAGGGATATAGTCAGTGGCTTGTATATCATTGTGACATGTCTGAAGGAAATAAGCATTAGCTGCCCTGTTATTGGCTTCAAATAAAATGTATCATATATTATCTGGAGTTAGTATCCACCGTTCGAAATTATCAATAATCATACAGTCAAGTTTTCAGTTCCTTTTCGGTTTTCCTTTTAATATATCATGTCTTGCTTTACTTGTTCTGTAGATTTGGATTTCATCGGCCTCCGTTCAATAGTGTAAACCATTTACATCATTTATTTGCTCCACCTTTCATACCCAAGTACTGTTTTTGATTACAATTTCACAATATTTCTCCTTTCTGAAATTATTTATTTATCTTAAACTTTGCTAGATGGAAAAAACTAAATATTTATCATTGGGACCTCTTGGGGGTTTTATACATGCAGAGGAATTATAAATCCTGCTAGTTTATTCTAAGATTTGTCATTGCATTGCATGTAGACAAGTGTAACAATTATAAATAAATTATCTTTTCCTAAGCATATGACTAAGAACTCATTGTTGAATTATCTCCTTAGCATTGGTGGCTACTAGTATTATGTTAGCGATGTTTTAGCTTTTGAAGTAGACGGTCATTTTTACATAGAGGTTCAAAGGTACTATACAATTGACGTCTTCTTGTCTAGTTATCACTGATATAATGTTTGGAACCTTTTATTAAATGATTTTTCTATTTTCTGCATACAATCCTTCCATTTATGCTTATGAATATTGTCCAGGATATCTAAAATTATTCCATAATATTCTTGTGAGGTGTGAAAATATTCATATCCATTGGTATCAAAGTTGCATGGCTTGAATCGAAAGTAGTTATCGATATAGTTAACACCGCATCATTAAATAATCATACGAGTAAAGTCGGAGTTGTCGAGACAATTTTTATATCTTTGTATGAATGTTAACGGTATTGATTTACTGTTTGTACTACCAAAAGCAGCAAATAAAGTTTAACCTGCAATATTTATTACACTTTCCCAGTGAATCATTGCAATCTTACCCATGTAGTTACATTTGGGACAATTACAATATGTTTGGAACATTTATTATTTTTCTTTTGATTTTGAAAAAATTGGAACATCTGCTACATGAATGCTACAGTTATTGTGTACAAAATGTTGCACGTGGTGTTCCACTCCTAAATAAGCTGCATACAAAAATAAAGCTCCATTCCATCTAAATTAGGAAGTTAGTGAATTGACTGCCCAAAATCCTTTTGTACCCGCCACTAGGTTTGCTGCGTCTATGATGTGCACTTCTACAAATATAAAATTATTCATTTGCACTCAAGGAAATAATAAACACAACAATTATGATGGTTCTAAAAGAAAATCAACATTGTTTCAAGGTCAAGCAAACTCCAAATCTTCTTTTACAAGAACTACTCTAACAGTAACATGATATTTTAAGTAATTTATATAGTTGCATACCAATGCAACTTCAATTGTTGAGTACAAAACATTGTTGGTGTTGTTACATTGCTAAATACAAGTGACATGACAAAGAAGAGTGACACAAAAATAATATTTAAATATTTCTCTTCGATAAGATGAGTAAAAAAAATTCTAGCTCCATTTCATGTGAATTAGGACCTTAGTGAACCGACCTTCCAATTTGCTTTTGCATCACAACTAGGTTTGCTGTATCTATGATGTACGCATCATTAAATGTTCTTCATAGTACATGACATGTGATTATTATGCCTTACCTGCCAAAAGTTTGACCGAGAACAATATTTGTTTAGCATCCATTTGGACCAAAGCTTATGCTTGAAATGCAACTGCCAAATGAGTCTTAAACATGCTGTGGTCCTCAAATCGACAATTTTTAAGACAAATGCCCCTTATTTTTTAGGTCTGCAGAGCTTTATCCAATAAATTTTATGATATTTACCTTCCCAAAAGAGATTTTCACATAGCCTCTATTTTCAATATGGTAGCCATAGGTATATGATATGTCATCATCTAGTTTAAGACCATTGTTATGATTACTGTTTGTATGCGCTTAGCTCTCCCTACCATAGACAATAACTTGCTGTCCCATGTTTCAAACCTGTTCATAATTTTCTAGAATAAACCATTACACTCTGAATAATGCAAATATTCCAAGGAAAGTGGTACCCCAAATATTTGACAGGCAGTTTTGACTCTTGTAATTGTAGGATTTACAATATTGAATTCTTGTTTTGACAGTTTGCACTAAAGTAGACATTGGTCTTCATTCGATTGATGTGGAGGCCTACTACCAATCCCATTTGTAGTGTGATGTCTCTGATATTAGATGCACTTTTAACTTTTTCATTAGCTGTTTCAAATATCATAATGCCATCTACATATAACAAATGGGAAATTACAAGCTGAATATTACTGATTGGAATTATATCTTTAATTCTGGTAGCTGCTTCTAGTTTCAAAGACAAATACTTCATGTCTATACAAAGTAGATAGGGTGAACCCCTTGTCTTATATCTCTATTTGATGTTAGATATCCATAAGGCTCACCATTAATCAAAACAGAAAAAGTATATTATCAAGGGTGGTACCAAATACCATTACAGTAACCTTGCAAGCTTAGACATATTTGATACTGCTTTTCACTGAGTTTTGTGATGTGGTTTTCTTTTTAACATGACCACTATATAAGCCTAGTTTTATTAGTTTAGGTCTAATGGTGTCATTCAATCAGTTTTATTAGTTTGAGCCGTATTCAGTTGATCCTTTTCTTGATTCCATTGTTTCTAGTTGAAATGGTATTTGTATCATACAGAGAAGGATTAAAGAATAATAAACCACGTTACACAAAATAATTTAATAACTCAACATCATACTTGTTACATAATTTTTCGACATAAAATTTATTCTGCTAATTTGGAAGGAAAATTTTTGTGTGATTTCTGCACATCCCAAATTATTATGGATTCCCACCGTATATTGAACTAAATTTATTGGTATATGACTGTTCTTGAGTTTAGTGGATTTGATGCATTACTACTGCTAAAGTAGGAGACCATAGTTTTGATGTTTTCCTATTAATATATGATTGCGTGTTTTGAACCATTAATTTCAAGGCATGCTTCATGGTAAACTAATTGCTAAATTCATCTATACTGTCCTTATGATTAAAAAATGATAATGAGATTCTGCTCTTACTTTTTACACTTTACCATAATAGTGTAAACAAATAAATTTTGATACAACCAAAGAAAGGGAACGTAGTAGGAAGCTTTAAGGATATTAGTTAGCTTCTTGTTACATTTGCTGTACATTAGGTTTAAATTTGTAATCTATCTCTGTCAGCAATATGTTATTCCATGTAATTGAGGGCAGGGATCTTATACCAGTAGCCCTGTTTTCTCCCATTTAATTTTGACTTGTTTAACAACTGCACGTGTTACATGGCTGAAGATGTAGGCAGTACACTTATACCAGTAGCCCTGCGATGGAAGATGTACACTTATACCAGATTTGCCGTGAACTGCATGTGTTACTGCACTTGTTTAACAATTGCATGTGTTACATGGAAATTTTCAAAAATAAAAATGTATTGATAGGAAGTTTTTTATTCATAGATTGTTAAATGGCTGAAGAGGACATCCAACCCCTTGTTTGCGATAATGGAACTGGAATGGTCAAGGTACATTGTTACGTAGGCACAGTCCTTTTGATTTTCTAGTAACTGAAGCTTATTTAGAATTTTAGAAGATTAAATATGTAAAATTTTCTAGTAGTAACTGAATTTTCTAGCAATTGAAGCATAGCATCGTTCTTCATGTTATTATGATAGTAAAGGATACATCTTATGTTTTAATTGGACCGGGTGACAATATTCTAGGGACTAAGAGACCTCCACAGAATACGACCTATTAAAGTTAACTGTTACTAGCTGTTTCTCTTTCTTCTTATGATATGATGGTGACACAGGTAGCACGTCATGGATGGATAAAATTAAGGAAACTGTGAACAACGTCTTATCGTCTTTCAATTTTTTCAGAACTCTGGTTGATCTCTCAAGTAATGGATTTATAGTTGACAAATCATTTCAAAGTTGAATACAAGAAAAAGAAAATTTGTACTTCCCCAGAAGCTGATCGTATCAAGGAATACAGTGATGCTATTTGTACTTCCCCAGAAGTTGATATAATCAGAATAAGACTAATCACCAAGTTTAATACTTCCGTCTTTTCTAATATATTCCATTATTAGTTGGATACTTTTTTCCATCTACAAAATGCATTTGATTAGCTTGTTCATTTGTTTGTTTCTTTTACAGTATTCTGAAGTTCATTTGTTATTTTGATCAGGCAAGGATATGGAATTTTATTCATTCTACAATCAGTATTTTGAGAGCCAGCAGAACAAGTATGACAGAAACTGTAGCTTCTTTGCATTGACTATTACAAATATGTTCACTTTGCATGGACTATTACAAATGTAATTAAAAAGACCGTGGAAGTTCCGAGTGAGCCAACACTTATACCTGGTGATGCACCTGATAACAAAAATGAGTTTTCTGAGTTGGAATCTGACAAAAGCGTAGCTAAATCTACAGAAGAGGTAAATTTATTTATCTATTTATTGAAGTACTAATGTTGTAGTTAAGTTTATGTCAATGCAAGTAAATAATTATTTTGCTGTAAACAATATTCAGTCTTATGAGATGAAATAACACTAATTATTATCATTAGGTTATGTATATGAATCTATAATTGTATGCGTATCTTTATATACATGTAATCAAAAATGTGTTCAAAATTAAACATTAGCCTAACTCTGTTATATCCTAGGCATCTTATATTGCAATTTAAAGGTAGCATCTGGTGCATCATTCAATTTTATATAGATACTATTGCTATATCTATTTTCAATAGCCTACCATAAATCACCCATCCATATATGCAATGCAGTAAAAGCAAACAGGTAATAATATCAAATCTGGATTGTAGGGAGCTAAGTGACAGATTACAAGTTGCTTTGTCTTATTTATCAAATCTGGATTGTAGGGAGCTAAGTGACAGATTACAAATCTGCAATATACCATTTTTATGTCATATATGTCTTATTTATTTTTCTAAATTTATTTAAAATATATATGAAAATGATGCATTTTATATTACTAGTTTTAACAATGTCTCAATCGCTCCTGAAACAAGTTGCTTTGTTGTCTGTTACAATAACTGTTACACAAAACTATATGAAGTAAATTCTATTTGTTCTCCTTGCTTCAAGTCTTGATTTGATTCGAATTTAAGTTAATTTGGAATCATAGTTTTATTTAGAGTTGAGAGTTGAGCTCTGTCATTGACATAGTTAGAGTTGAGATGAATTAGAAAGTTAGAGTACGTTTGATGCTTTTGTGGACATTTTTGGTTAGGACTGAGTTTTGGACTAGAAAAGGTTAGGACTGAGTTGGAGGAAGTAAGGGATTGCATGTTTGTTGACGTATTATGATGCTGAAAGAGGAGTGGTGTTTTGAAGATACAAGAGTTCATTTGATACTGTAACTTTGTTGTGCTGGGTGTTTTATAGACATGAGTGATGCATTATTCCACTAGATGACATCAAGAATGTTTGAGATGTGGTTTCGGGTATGGGTAAGTTTTTAAACATTTTTTCTTATTTAAATTTTACTTTAGTTGTGTAAGAAAGAACGTGCGGTGTTCAGTGCTCCAAACTACCATTACTTTTATAGTGATATGGCAATAATTTTTGCATAATAGTACAGTGTTAATTATACGTGCGGTGTTCAGTGCTCCAAACTACTATGTCAGGGACACTTTTTGCATAATAGTGATACTACTATGCTTACAGTAAGTCCCAAACCAAAAGAAGTTGTTTGAAATCTGGGACCGTAAACAGCAAGAACAACAAGGGTATACAGTTGCTGTTTACGTAAAATCAGCGCATAGAATGATTTAGCTGTTAATTCTGAGTATTTTCTTTGTTTGCCGCACATATTTTCTTCCATATTTCGGTATTCATGATAATTTATGTTTACTTTTTATGACTGATAGACGTATGTGCTTTTTGACAGGTGGTGTATGATGCTCTGGGTTTACGCTATGGTTGAAGGCATGAAAAAATATGTTGCCGCACTCATTCTCCTTCAAATGTATTTTGTGTCGATGTTCTTACATCTTTACTTTTACTATGTATCGTTTTGGTTAGCTATGATTGTATGGATTGTTACTTTTATTATGTATTGTTTTGGTTAGCTACGATTGTATGAATTGTTACTAATATTTATATGCTTAATATTGTGCATGAAATGCTTTTATTCATATTTTTTTTATGCTTAATTGTTAATATTGTGTGAAATACCGTATATTACAGCCTTTTTATATTAATGCTAGGAAAAAAAATTGTCATGGCTATACATATTATAGCATTATGCTAGTGCAATAAAAATATTCTGCAACGATTAAACAGTTTTCATGGCAAGTAAATAATGCTATGAAAGACTAAAGTAAACATTCTATAGCGTTTTTACAGCATTTATAGTTGCTATAATAATTAGGCAATGATATTTCTATAGCATTTATAATTGCTATAATAATCAGGTAATGATATATCTACAGCATTTACAATTGCTATAAATAGCAAATAAACGACGTCATAAATATTAGCATCATAAACCATAACTCTGCGTAAAAGTTCTATAGCAAGCACCAAAACGCTATAGAAAGGTACTTGTATGTCATGAATCGTCCATTTAATAGCAATTCAGAAACGCTATAAGTAACGTCGTTTATAGCATGTTTTTTATAGCGATTCTGAGGTTGCTATTATAGATCCCTGACATATTACAACTTGTTGATATACAGCGTTTATAAAAACGCCATCGTATCCTTTTACAGCGTTTTTTAAACGCTATAAAAAGGTATTTTTCTTGTAGTGGTGGGACATCTTTAGTGGGGGTATACGTTCATTTATAGGTGTTTTAGGCATAATTTTAGTGGGAAACAAGTTCAGCATATGTATTGTAGTTTCTAGCACAGATCCCTAATAGGACAGAAGTAATTCAGCTTTACTCATCATAGAATGAACCATATCTAATAGAGTTCGGTTCCTTCGCTTTGGCATGCCATCGTGTTGGAAAGTATATGGTGGAGTAATCTGAGAGATATTGCCATTATCTTTGAAGTACTGGTGGAATTCCTATCCAATGTACTCGTCTCCTCGATTAGATAGAGGAATCTTAATTTTATAGTCCATCTAGTTTTCTACTACATTTTTATACTCAATAAATTTCTCATAGACATCATATTTTTTCTTCATAAGATACACATATCTTAGTTTCTAGAAATCACCAGCAAAGGTAACAGGCTAAGAATTATTATGCTTGGTGATTATAGACATCGGCCCATATACATCACCATGTAGTAACCTTAAGAGTTCATAAACTCTTTCATTGCTCCCGATGAATAGGTTCTTGGTCATTTTATCTTTGAGACATGACTCACACATGCCAAATGGTTTAAAATCAAGTGATAGTAGGAAATCTACGGTTTTCAGTTTGTGTAGTCGTTTCTCACTTATATGATCTAGCCTACAATGCCAAGGATAACCATCATTTATATTGTTAGAAGAATTATTCACAAAAGACATATAATTAGTATTGATCGCATAAATTCCATTTTCAAGAACACCATCGCAAACTTTATTTTCATTTAAATTAATGTTTATAACTTTATTTACACAATGAAATATATATCCACTCTTAGACAATCTAGAAACATAAATAATTCCACAAATAAAGTCTTTTACAAAATAGCAATTATTTAATATCAATACTACTCCACTAGACAAACATAAATGATAATCTCCTACTGCTATTGCATATACAGTAGATCCATCAGCAATTTGAAGCCTCATCTCTCCTTTTTCCACGTGGTGCCAGTTTCTTATCGACCACAATTATGATCGGTACCAAGACGATTCTCAATGGGAGACCACTACTGAATAGTTGGTGAATCACTTTTGCACTTTGCAGAAAAAGACAAGTCCAACATATGACAAATCATGTCCGCACCGATATGATTTGGTGGAGCAACTTTGACAACTAAGTTTGGAAACTTGATGATATGGATAATTAAGTATGAGGAATCGAGCATTTTGGTAATGAGTAACTATGATATGGTCAATATTGACATGATTTTGTGCACGAATTTCACTCGTTCTTCCTTCCTACTCGCATGTATCTGAGTTCTTACCCTGTCTTTCGTGATCTAGTGACTATGATGGAAAATTTTGATTATAAATACAATTGATGCTGCAACAAGAAAGGTCTTTTAGACTTTTACAATTTCGAGCTCTTCATCTTGAACTCTATTCTCCCCCTAGATCTAACTTCCACACGACTTGCTATCAAACCGAAAATTGCACTCTTTTATAGACTTAAAATCTTGTAAATTATTTGTATTCATATCAAATCTCAAGCAATAAAATCATAGTGGACACAGGCAATGATTTGAAGTCAAACCATTATAAAAATCCGTGTTCTTGCTATTCTATTTCATTTCTACTTTGTTTACTCTTGTTTGTGATTGATTTGGGGGTGTTATTGCGAGACCCCTAGATCGTGTGTGGATTTCCGTCCTATCAGTCTTTGCAACTTTTCGAATAAAGTCATTTCTAAAATCCTCTCAACTCGGTTGGCTCCTTTCCTTGAGCGCATTATCTCTCCTTCTCAAGCGGGATTTGTTAAGGGACGTTTGATTACTGATAACGTTCTGCTCGCTCAGGAACTTATCTCCCAGATCGACCGAAAGGTCAGGGGTTCTAATGTTGTCTTCAAATTGGACATGGCTAAGGCCTACGATCGCATGTCCTGGTTTTTAATCATCAAGGTCTTACGTAACTTCGGTTTCCCGGAACCCCTTATTGACATGGTATGGAGGCTCATCTCCAACTGCTGGTTCTCTGTGCTCATTAATGGTTCGACTACTGGTTACTTTAAGGCAAGCAGGGGCTTGCGTCAGGGCGATCCTCTTTCGCCATCTCTTTTTGTGATCGCGGCTGAGGCTTTCGTTCGCGGTCTCCAATCCTTGACTATCTACGGCCAGATTCAGTGCTTCGGGATTCCGAGGGGTTGCCCTTTAATCTCTTCCTTGTCCTTCGCTGATGACATTGTCATTTTCTCAAATGGCAGCGTTTCCTCTGTCCAGCGGTTCCTCAGATTTCTACATCAATATGAGCTGTCCTCGGGCCAACTTGTTAACCCTGCCAAAAGCTGTTTCGTCCATGCGAAAGATTTGCCTCCCGCTCGTGCTCTTTGGATCGAATCAGTCTCTGGGTTCAAGGAAGGCAAACTTCCTCTTCATTATTTGGGTGTTGTCCTGTATCGAGGTCGTAAGCTCAATGCTATTTTCGACTCCTTGACTGATAAAGTAAGGAGTAAGATTTTACACTGGAATGCTTCTCTTATTTCTCAGGCTGGTAGACTTGTTCTTATCAAATCCGTCTTAGATTCGATGGAAACTCATATTTTCGCAGCTATGACCCCTACTTCCTCTTTCTTTCGTTCGTATCGGTCTTTGGCCTCATCTTTCTTTTGGGGCAACAAGGACAGTTTCCATCGGCACCATTGGGTGTCGTGGGACGTGGTGTGTCGACCCAAAAATGAAGGTGGTTTGGGTTTGCGCAATCCTAAGGACCTTTGTGCTGCTTTTGCCTGTAAACTTTGGCACAGATTCGGAGCTAATAACTCCTTATGGGCCTCATTCCTCCATGCGAAATACCGTAGACTTGCGAGCTCTAACTTCACAGGGTCTCCGTCTTATGCTAGTGAGACCTGGAAGCACATGCAGTCGGTAAAGCCATTTTCCGACACTCATGGTGGATCTTCAGGATGGGATGGAGCCTCCTTTTCCATTCTGAAAGCTTGGTCTTCGATTAGAATCCAAGACCCCATTCTTCCGATCTTCTCTTTCATTTGGGATTTTCGTATTCCACCCAAGGTCTCTATTTTGATGTGGCGAATTCTCCATAATGGTTTGCCACTTGACGAGAACCTCCAAAAAATCGGCATCCCTTTGGTTTCTCGGTGTAGGTGCTGCGGCAATGGGGACTCGGAATCCCTGAATCATTTGTTCTTTGGTGGTTTCTCGGCCAGATCGTGCTGGAACTACTTCGGGAACCTTCTCGGTATTCGTCGGGTTGCCAGCTCGCCTTCTGATCTCCGTAACTCTTGGTGGTCGGGGAATGCTGGTAAGTCTCTTCGTTCTATTGTTCTCCGCTTGATTCCCTGCCTTCTCTGTTGGCACCTTTGGTGCGCGCGGAACAAGGCAATCTTCGAAAATGCTCGTATGGACCCTCCATCTATTATTCGGTGTGTTCGGAATGACGTATTCCTTGCCTTCCGCGGTAGACCTTTCAGGGGCCGTATGAGCACCCGCTCGGAAAATCTTGTTGGTCTTCTCTCTATTTCGTGTGCTTTGCCTCCCGCTAGATTGGGAGTTGGTTGAACTCCGTGAGTGAGCGCTGACCTTCACCCGACGCTCACTTCCCCTCCCCCCCTTTTGTTGGTGTTTAATGTTCTTGTTAGTTTTTCAGATTCAGTTTCTGTGGCTCCTACTTTGGTCCTGTTTGGTCTTTGGTGGTCTACTATCGGGGCCCGTCCTTCAAACATGTGCTGATTCTTTGGTGACTTTACTTTGGTTGGTCGGCATCTTAGGATTGTCTTGTTCTTACTCAGGTGGATTTTCGATGGTGGCATCTTTGTTACTCTACTTACCACCTGCCCCTGAGGACTTCTTCAGTGGCTCCTATCTGGGCGTTTTCTCTTCGACGCCTCCTGCTGCCTATCCAGGAGTGACTATTCCCTGGTTTTGCGGGACTTGAGTTTTTTAGTTTGCTTTTTTGATTGGTATGGCTTGGTGGTCTGGCCTTTTCCTATGGGTTAAGACGGGTTTGTGACTGTCGGTGGATCGACTGCCTCTTCTCCCACTCTATCTTTGGGTGGATTGGTTTCGGGCAGCTGTAGTTTATTCCTACTGTCTTTTGGTTGTATTTCTTTTCTGCTGTTTTTTGGGGTGTTCATTTTGGAAGGCCGTTGTCCTTCTTGCTTTGTATTATTCTGTGAGCCCTCGGAGAAAGACGTTTTTTCTCCTTTTTTATATATATACATTGGTTTTTTTTTTTAAAAAAAAAAGATTTGGGGGTGTTATGGCACTTTTTGACCCAACGTCCATCTATGACTTTATATCCACAAAGATTGAAAAATGAATACCAAGTGTCACGGACTACTTGATCCTATGGATATGTGTAACAAAATTATATATATGATCAAAAAAACAATGACCCTCCCTAATCCTTGTTTTAAATGAGATTCTTTACATTTTTAAGATTTTAAATCGATGAATGAACATACACTATACTTTTCTATATAATATTATAATCGAAATTATATGGTCATCCAATAATCGAAGAAGATATATTCTATTTTTCATACTGGTAACATCATATTACAAGAATATTGTCGATAAACAAATTATAAAAAGCACTCAAATTTAACCTCCACTCTTCTTTTCATTGAACAAAATATCAGATTATTAATGGAAGAACATGAATCTAGTCCAACTGACTCTACACCTTGCTTGGAGCACATGCTAACTATTTTCATAACAACGGACGAGAATATTGTTTTAAAGGTGGTATAAGACAGAGTTGCAGTGAAGTTTAGTCGTGGCCGAATAACCCTTGTAGATAATGCTAACCACTAGAGTCATTCCCACTAGAACAAAAGGAGAAATGGTTCAACATGAAAATGTTATCCTTACAATGTTATAAAATTATAGGCCACTGGTTAAGGAATTGTAGAACATCTGATTATGTAAGAGGATTGTACAAATCAACTTGAAGAATAATGAAATGAAACAGAAATAATGTCTTTGTCCCTGAATATATCAAAATGACATTATTGATGCATGAACATCATATTTATTTTCGGGTCCAAATATAAATAATTAAGTAGGCGGTAAACATGTTGCCTAGTTATGCCAGTTAATGTGATGTTCGCAAATACGTCATAAGTTAGATGTTGTATTTTGGTTTGTTTAAAGTTACGTATTTTTTATGTAATATAAGTGATGTTTTCTTTATAAATGTGTGTATGTAAAAATTAATTTTTAATTGTTAAATTTATGCATAGATAAAGAAGACGAATGTTTGGCCAATGGTGGAATAACACATTTAAATTTTCAACATCGAAAATATATTATGTTAACAATTTGCAAGGAAAATATTAATACTATATCAGGTTCTACGAATCCAAAAGAAGACTGGAATATTAAAATTCAGTCGTATTCAAGTATCCCAACATGTTACTATTTTTATATCTTTTACTTCTACAAAATCGAGTGCAACATGTCCTAAATTTGAATGTCCTTACATACAAAAAACATATTGTATTACGAACACCGTTAACATACATACATACATACAATATATATGCATACAGTAAATAAATATATATTGTATGTGTGTGTGTGTGTATATATATATATATATATACATACACTATACAGAAAAATATATGTTTGTAATATAATTAGTGTAAATGTTGAGTCTGTTAAAGAAATAAAATAGTGCAAGTACATAATTAATGTATATACTACATACACAAGAGCACAAGTTAGAAACGCATGCATGTTAAGATGAACAATAGTTAACACAACTTGTAAATATCACACAGCTTAATGACCTTTCAAAAATAATTTAGCTATATAAAAAACTTTTGCCGAAACATTTAATTTAAATGATTTTAAGTAAACCATTTACAGTTTAGACTTAGCGAAAAAATTTGGAATTACTCCAGCTTTCTTTGCATTGCTACACTCAATATAACATTGTTATAGCATGACGAAGAAGAAAAGAAAATTAAAAATTATTACAACTTTTACCCCCACTTAGATGGTTTTAGGATTAAGATTAGGTTTGTCAATCCTTCCCCGAAAAATGCAAAAGTCGTTTACATCCATATCCAGAAAATGAGAAAAATAAACAATATTTGAAAAATGGATACGGATGTGGATATGACGGGATCCGCATCTGAAAAATATACTCTAAGATCAATTATGCTAAAAATATATATCAGGTATATTATAGTATATAGAAATATCAATATTTTTTAATAATAATAGTAATTTATATTATGTGTGTTCTACTCAACACTAATTCTTATTTTCGAAACTTTCTTTCTTATGGTATTTATACATCACTACTAAAAGGGTATTATGATGAATTTTTTTGTATATACACTTATTTGAGTAATCAACTTGAGCGTGGATGCAAATAACATCTCATATCCATCTATGTCAGCAAATGCAAATAACATCTCATATCCATCTGTGTCAGCAGATGCAAATATCCGATATCTAAAAGTGATATTGAGTACGTCGAATATTGATACGGCGTTATGCAGACACAAGCAATCTAAAATTCTTTTGCTTGGACTCTAAATGTATCAGTACGAATGACACGTCCGATTGAACGTGTAAAAGAAAAAATGCATTAGTTTTATTATTAACAAGGACGAAACCATTGTCATGTTGCTTTATTTTTAATTAATGTATAGCAAGAGTATTAACGTAATTTCCAAAGCTTCAAACGAAGATAAATGAAGGTGCTCTCGTTATGTATAATAACTATCACAACAGGCCTCTTTGTGGTCGGTGTATTACACTCATTTTATACGCATCAACGGGCCCAAAACCTAGCATTGCTAATGGAATGGACGACTTTATCATCAATTACACTTTCCTCAGACCACTGCCAGTCATTAATCATGTTAAATACATAAATCTCAAGGTACAAACGTTTATTTAATGTACACAAGATACGTAACTAAAAGTGCAATTAGCAAGAACATATGCAATTCCTTGGTCAATTGCCTACAAAAGCTATGAAGAACACGATGATAACTCTAGTATTTTTCTATTTTGAACTTATGTAGTTTGAAATTGATCTAACTGTGTACCAAAGAAAGATTGATGGTAAAGAAAAAGTATTTCTGATGTGATGCTTAACTAAGTATATGAAATAGTGTTGTTTATATAGATATATTAGCAAATAAATAAATGAATATATAACTGGATGTTTATTTTGAATACTGAAGTAGAAGTTGTCAATTACTTTGACTTGACTTGCAGTTCTCATTTGTTTGTCAGATCTTACTTCCTTTTAATACACTATTTATGTTTTTCTATGTTATGCCCTATTAGATTAAGTTAACCTGAAATCATTTAATCCCTATATTATAAACTTTTACATTTTATGACTTTATTGAACAATTTGTCTCGTCACATCACATTCAGAATAGCAAATTTGATAGGATCATACACTTGAAGTCTTGAATTTGTTTGAATTGTCAATGTATTTCAGGTCCCGCGTATAGAATGATAAGCGAATAATTTATTTTTGCTTATACTAGTTCAAACATAATGTTTTATGTGTATGTGCTTTTGTGCCAGTTTTAGGTATACTCAGAATAATGCAGCTGATAGTTAAGAAGTCTACTTTTTGAATAATTAGAGGTCATTGTAATATTAGTCTATTGGAGTTGTCTATGTTATAGCCAAACAGTGCCTTTTTTTAGTACATATAATTATTTTGAGATCCGAGGTGTATATTGGAATTGTCTATGAAACGGTCCAGGAATCATCCAAGTACCAGTATCAGAACTCCTATAAAAAGGTTACATATTCAACCATTTTATCATCAAAATATTTCATCACTCAATATTTAAAACTTCTTGAATCACTGATACTTATTTCAACATAGTTTTCTAGTTTTCCATTTGTATAAGGTGAGCTCAATGAATATTTTCAATGTCTTCGTTATAGCATACTACTTCTCTGGACTTGTGCAGTTTGCTAATGCTCAAGAGTTAGCGCCATCTCCAATGAAGAGTGATGTCGCTTCAGTAGATCAAGGGATAGCTTATGTATTAATGCTTGTTGCTTTGCTTGTTACTTATCTTGTTCATTAAATTTTCATTTTCTCCATCGGATCGATTTGTTGTACTTTATTTGGTCGAATTTTTATAATTTTGGCGAATTTATGAAATTTGATTGTGTTCTCATATAATTCCTTAGTCCTTACAGACTTCTTCAACATTTTAACTAAGTTATCAGCACTACAACAGAGTCAAAACATAAAATATCATACACATAGTTAGAGAAGATGTTAACTAACACACAAAGGTAGAGACCATTCTTCTCTAAGTTTACAATTTTTTCAATATAAAATTTTTCTAAAAATTTTTCTAATCTACGACTATTCAATTCATATATTTTATATATAAATCATGTTGGAAATTGAATGAGCATTAATGAATAGTGCATCGGAAAAATGAAGCATTTATTGTCTTGAAATATGAATAATCTCACATCTTATAATATAATAATCATTATATTATATATATATATATATATATATATATATATATATATATATTAAGATGTGGTCTCTATTATAATTACAATGGGACAATAAGAGAGACATGAGCATGACCATCTTGGCGGGTGGTGCAACGCACCACCCCGCACGCACGCACGCCCGCGTCCACATCCGCATCCGCATCTGCACGCGCGACGTGGGCGTCTTGTAGGCACTTAGCACTTGTTATTTTTAGGAGCCGAAACATTTTGAATCCAACGGTAATAACTGTTTGAAATGACGTGCCAATTGGTAAAGGGTTGCAACCTTTCCTAACAATCGCGTACTACTCCTATAAATAGCGGATCCGAGAAACATTTGAGAAAAGAATCGATTATTTCTCTGATCATCTCCTTTTTCCTCCGCGCTCTGTTCTTGGCACAAATCTTCACTTGAGTTCGCCGTTATTCTACATCGCTTGCACGGCCTTGCAGAACCTGATCCGTTTTACCTTGGGAAGCGGTTGCTGATCAACCCCTTTGCGCCACTGTGGGGGAGCAATTCTACTTTAGGGAACAGTATACGATACTGGACTCGGACAATCATCATACTACTACGGAACTGCATTAGCGGTACATATTTACTTCTATTTACCATGTTTCGAAACACTAGGTTCTACGATTGTGAATCAGTGTGAATAAAGACAGTAAGTGCTAACAATCTTAAAGCAGAATTTGTGTTGTTTTAGTTTGTGCTTACTGTTTTGTTGCTTTCAGGCGATGGCTCAAGAAAGCAATACTTCGGCAAACATACCCGTCATGACCACCTCTCAAACTGCACCAATGGTGGCACCGACCATGCCATTCTCGCATGGAGAACGGCCAGAAAAATTTACTGGTGTCGATTTTAAGCGGTGGCAGCAAAACATGTTGTTTTACTTAACCACATTAGGCTTGGCCAAATTTCTCACAGAAGATCCTCCTACGGTCGACGAATTAGAGCCCGACCCGATCAAGGCTGAGACACTCACTGCTTGGAAGAGTTCTGACTTCATATGTAAAAATTACATACTCAATGGACTGAATAACAGTCTGTACAATGTCTACTGCACAATGAAGACATCGAAGGAACTCTGGATATCTTTGGATAGGAAATACAAGACAGAAGATGCTGGTATGAAGAAGTTCATTGTCGGCAAATTTCTCGACTTCAAGATGATAGACTCCAAGACAGTTATCAGCCAAATTCAAGAATTGCAGGTCATTATTCATGAAATACATGATGAAGGAATGACCCTGAGTGAATCATTTCAAGTAGCATCCGACATAGAGAAGTTGCCCCCATTGTGGAAAGACTTCAAGAATTATCTGAAGCATAAACGAAAAGAAATGTCAATGGAAGATTTGGTTGTTCGACTCAGAATTGAAGAAGACAACAGAAAATCCGAAAGAAAGCATCTAATACTATGGTGGCAAAGGCAAATGTGGTCGAAATAGAAAAGAACAACAAAAGAAAAAGGGAAAACAACCCGAATGTACAGAAGACAAGGAAGTTCAAAGGAAACTGTCATAATTGCGGGAAGAAAGGACATAAGGCAAGTGAATGTCGAGGTCCAAAGAATCAGAACAAAAAGAAAGACCAAGCCAATATTGTGGAGTTAGAAGATGTCTCCGAAATGAATCTGTCTGCAGTAATCTCAGAATGTAACTTGGTTGGCAACATGAAAGAATGGTTCGTTGACACTGGTGCTACGAAACATATTTGCGCCAACAAGTGGATGTTCACCAACTATAAACCAGTGACGCAAGAAGAGCAACTCTTTATGGGAAACTCCTCCATGTCAAAGGTTGAAGGCAAAGGAAGAATAGTCCTTAAATGACATCCGGAAAAGAACTTACTCTGAATGATGTCCTACATGTTCCAGATATCCGCAAGAACTTAGTTTCGGGATCATTGTTGAGTAAGAATGGTTTCAAGTTGGTCTTTGTTTCTGATAAATTTGTCTTGTCTAAGAACAGAGTATATGTAGGTAAAGGGTATGTGAGTGATGGTCTGTTTAAAATGAATGTAATGATTGTTGTACCAAAGGAGATTGATAATAAAACTGATTCTTCTGTTTATATCTCTGAGTCATTTAATATATGGCATGCTTAGGCCATGTTAACTTTGATACATTGCGAAATATGATTAACTTAGAATTTATACCTAAGTTTGCAATTGATTCCAATTACAAATGTGAAACATGTGCCAAATCAAAATTGACGAGAACTTCTTTTCATCATGTTGAAAGGAATACCGAGCCTTTAGACCTAATACACACAGATGTGTGTGATCTAAAGATGTGTCAAACCAAAGGTGGTAAAAAATATTTTATTACCTTTATCGACGATTGCACTAAGTACTGTTATGTGTACCTACTAAGAAGCAAAGATGAAGCGTTTGAAATTTTAAACAATACAAGGCAGAAGTTGAAAATCAACTGAACAAGAATATAAAAGCCTTGCGAAGCGATTGAGGTGGTGAATATGAATTTCCATTCGAGGAATTTTGCGCTCAAAATGGTATAATTCATCAAACTACAGCACCATATTCTCCACAATCTAATGGAATAGCAGAACGTAAGAATCGAACTCTCAAGGAAATGATGAATGCCCTGCTAATTAGTTCTGGTTTACCAGACAATTTTTGGGGCGAAGCAATACTATCAGCTAATCACATACTGAACAAAGTGCCTCGCAAGAAGACTTTCAAATCACCCTATGAACTATGGAAAGGAAGACCACCTTCCTACAAATACTTAAGAGTGCGGGGGTGCCTTGCCAAAGTAGAAGTACCAAAACCGAAAAAGGTCAAAATTGGTCCAAAAACTATAGATTGCATATTCATTGGGTATGCTCATAATAGTAGTGCATATCGATTTTTGGTGTATAAATCTGAAATAGATGACATTCATGAAAACACCATTATCGAGTCTCGAAATGCTAGATTCTTTGAACATATTTATCCATTGAAAGCCTCCGATGAGACTTTTGTTCAAAAGAGAGCAAGGGATATAGACCCTCCAGAGGTTAATACTGATCAAAGATCGAATGAAAGAAATGTTGAAATAGAGTTAGAGGAACCAAGAAAGAGTAAACGACAAAGGACGTCAAAAACCTTTGGACCCAATTTCTATACATATATGATAGAAAATGAACCTTTAACATATCAACAAGCAATGTCATCTCCCAATGCTCCTTATTGGAAGGAAGCAATCAATAGTGAAACAGAATCCATTCTGCAAAACCATACATGGGAACCATTAGATCTTCCTAAGGGATCAAAAACCTAGGGTACAAATGGATCTTTAAGAAAAAACTAAAGGATGATGGCTCAATAGACAAATATAAGTCCCGATTGGTGGTCAAAGGATTTAGACAGAAGGAAGATCTAGATTACTTTGACACATACTCACCAGTAACTAGAATGACATCCATTAGGATGCTTATCGCAATTGCCTCTATACTAAATTTGGAAATACATCAAATGGATGTAAAAACCGCGTTCCTGAATGATGAGTTGGAGGAAGAAATATACATGCAACAACCTGAAGGGTTTGTAAGCCCAGGAAATGAAAATAAAGTGTGTAAGTTGGTAAAATCACTTTATGGTCTCAAACAAGCGCCAAAACAATGGCATGAAAAATTTGATGAAACTATGTTGTCAAATGGATTCAAAATAAATGAATCAGATAAATGTGTCTATATAAAAAGTATAGATGCAGGATATGTCATTGTTTGTCTTTATTTTGACGACCTGTTGATATTAGGCAATAATAATGCCATAATAAGATCAACAAAAGACATGTTGTCATCTAGATTTGATATGAAAGATCTAGGATTGGCTGATGTGATTTTAGGAGTGAAAATATTAAGGACATCAGAGGGATATGCATTATCCCAGTCACATTATATTGCCAAAATACTTGAAAGGTTCAAACAGTATGATATAACTATTGCAAAATCACCAGTAGATATAACCAAAATTGGGTAAAAAATACTGGTGATGGGATTTACCAACTAGAATACTCTAGTATACTGGGAAGTATAATGTATATAATGAATTGCACAAGACCAGATACTGCATACGCTGTAAGTAAGCTAAGTAGATATACTAGAAACCCTGGTAAAAATCATTGGAAAGCAATAATCAGAGTTTTGGGATACCTAAAGTATACGCAAAACTATGGTCTACATTACATAAGATATCCTTCTGTAGTAGAAGGATACAGTGATGCAAATTGGATAACTGGTTCAAATGATGCAAAATCCATAAGTGGATATGTATTCACATTAGGAAATGGAGCAATTTCATGGAAATCATCCAAACAAACGTGCATAGCAAGATCGACGATGGAATCCGAATTTATTGCACTAGATAAAACCGAAGAAGAGGCAGACTGGCTTCGAATTTTTTTGGAAGACATTCCAAATTGGAGCAATCCCGTGCCTCCAATATGCATACATTGTGATAGTCAATCAGCTATTGGAAGAGCCAATAGTACACTATACAATGGAAAATCTAGGCATATTCGTCGAAGACATAAAACCATAAGACAACTACTCTCTAATGGAGTTATCACTATAGACTACATAAGGTCAAAAGATAACATAGCGGATCCACTGACAAAAGGCTTGCCAAGAGAGAGAGTTCAAACCTTATCGATGGGAATGGGGTTAAGGCCTATAAACTAAAAGTTTTTCTAAAATGGAAACCCCACCTAGTTGACTGGAGATCCCAAGATCTAGGTTCAAAGGGACAACTAAATTTAAGAGAAACTTGATAACACCGTTACTCTCAAGCCATTCCTATGATAAGTCGGTGTATTATATGTTGGAAAATAGGATAAGTATTGATACTTTTAATGATGTCTGTACTTGGGAAATTAGAAGGTACCCTTTATAGAATCACCTACGTGAGTGCGAAGGCGCCGCTTCAAAGAGAATTGTAAGGCCAAATTCTCCAAGCACTCATGAGACCAAGCTGGTGTTCATGGCAAAAACGAACACAAACAGAGAACCAAGGGAGACAAGAAAACATTTATCACGTGTTATTTGATCTTTGGCCAAAGCATCCTACAACCGAATCAACGCGTCTCCGAGAGATGTCGAACCAAAAACTCCACCATACTCCTACCGGACCAACAGCAATACCGGACCATGCTTCCCACCGAACCACCTCCTGCCGAACCAACATACACTCCGCTCATCACCGGACCAACTCCTCTTTCACGCCTCACCGGACCAACCTTCTTCCACAGAACCACCGAGCCAACTCCATAACCGGACCAGCCCATGCCGAACCATCTCCACACCGGACCAGCCCATGCCAAACCATCTCCACACCGGACCAACATCACCATCCCACCACCAGTCCAAGCAACTACCAGTCCACTCTACACTCCATCCTACCGAACCAGCTGCCACCGGACCAAGGCGTTCCGAACCATGCTCCTTCCGGGCCAACAATACCAGGCCAGATCACGTCAGCCCAGGCCCACCAGCTGTTATATACATCCATGACCCCTACCCCCAGCCTCACTCTATAAATAGAGGGGCAGGGGTACAACAATGGGGACAAGTTTGAGAGCTCAAGCATGGAGAGAACTTTCAAACAACTTTCTTTTACTTGTTTTAAAGCTTTGTACTTGTAATCAAAACAAGAAAAGAGAAATAACATATAAAGTGGACGTAGGCACATTCTGGCTGAACCACTATAAATTTGCGTGTCTTTTTATAGTTTAGCCCCTGCTTTTCATATATTTGCATAAATCACTCAAATCGCTAAGAGCAACATAAGATCTACTAAATCATACAATTTTGAGATGTTTGTCCATTTTTTGTGCAAACATTTTTGGTGCTTTCACTGAGAGCTCGAAGCTCGAAGCTTCAGCTTCATCCGCTTAACAAGTTTTCCTAACAGCATCGTCCGCCACTTGGAAAACATGCCTCCCAAACAGAGAAAAGATGTTAACAAAGGAAAAAACATCGCATCCAGCAGTCTTCCAGATCCAGCTGTCACGAATCAAGTAAATCGTCCTCCTCCAGCAACAGTAACAAATGAAGAACAGGCTAACCCAACCACTCCTGCCACAGAACAGCCTACAGCAATTACTAGAGCAGATCTGGACAGAGTTGTGGTTGAAGTAACTAACCGCTTCACGTCCCAGCAGGAAGCCTTGGTGGACCATCTCATGTCACGCTTAAGGGACGCTGAAGAATCCAACCGCAACACTGAATCATGGGGCGAGTCCCAGTCTGGAGGATCTCAGAGACAACAAAGATCTTCCTTCTTCGAAGGAGCTAACGGCAGAAGTAGCCATGGTAGGAGCCGAGACCGAGCACAGCCCGAAGTTAGGCCTGAGGAAACGTTTGGTACCGAACCTAACGGGGGAGGTACCGGGCGAAGGTCAACTGTAGCTGAGCCTGTCATGCTGCCTAACCACAGAAACGCCAGTGAACGGGGCCGAGCTAGAGTCCAGCCCGAAGTTGGACCCGAGGAAGTGCTTAGATCAGAACCCAGTAGGGGGAGATCAAGGCAAGGGCCAACTGTAGCTGACCCGAGCATGCTCCCAGAAGACCAAAGGCAGCCACTGGAAAATATGAGGAATGATAGACGATACCATCCCTACAGGTCATCTGGACGGAATCAATCCCACAGAACAGAACCAAACTCATTTCTATCTGCTCCAAGTTCTGATGAAAGGATGGCACGCTTATTCAGGGAGTGTGTCCAACGGGAGCAAAGAGATCGAGGGATAGGCGCTAGGGTAACCAGCCCTTTCGCCCGCAATATCGAAATTGCTATCACCCCCCGAGAATGGAAGATGCCAACAATGGAACCCTACAAAGGAACCTCCAATCCCGTTGTACACTTACAGAGGTACACGCAGCATATGCTCATGAGTGGGGCGACAGAGGGAGTACTGTGCAAATGCTTTCCGCTCTTCTTAGCAGATCTTGCTACCTCCTGGTTCTGTCATCTACCCCAGGGATCCATCAGCTCGTGGGAAATGTTGAAAGAAAAATTTATTAGTCAGTTCCGCATTCATGTGGAGCAACCTAAGGACGCTTATTCCTTATCCAGCGTCAAACAGAAACCTGGAGAAAAGCTGCAGCAATACCTAACCAGATTCAACGCCGCAGCGGCCGCAGTCCAAGATGCCGATGAGAAGCTTATCCTAATGGCCCTCTGCAGTGGTGTGCACCCGGACACTAAATTTGCTAGAAGGTTGACAAAAGAAAAACCAGCTACTTTACCCGATTTCTTCCATGAAGCCGGGAAATACATGAGGCTTGAAGATGCTGCCGTTGAGGGACAGTCAGGACAGCAAAATAAGACAACCCATGGCAACGCCCCTGCTGTGGCAAGGGACGTTCGAAGAAATGATTCCAGAGACAATGCTGGGGGCAAGAAGGGAGAAAAGCGCCTATATCGGCCAGGACCAAGATTCGACACTTACACTCCTTTGAATGAGACCGTCGAAAATATCTTCCTTGCCACCCAAGGCGAAGTTAGATACAAACGCCCACCATACAAGAAGGAATCAGATAACGCACAGAAGTCTGGAAAGTTCTGCCGCTTCCACGAATCTCACGGGCATGATACCAACGAATGCCATCATCTCCGAGATCTGATTGAGGAACACATCAGAAGAAAGAAACTGGAACGTTATGTAAAAGGTCAGGACAGGACCCCAGCTCCTGCCAATGAAAACCCAAGGTCACCCTCACCAGGGGCCGACATAGGAAACCGCAACGCTAGCAGCTCTAGTCAAGAAAAGATAGTGGTCCATACCATCTCAGGAGGGCCACACATCGCAGACAGAAGCTGGAAAGAGATGGAAAGATATGGGAAGTCGCTTAGGGGCAATAAAGACTGTGTCAATTCGGTTATAGAAGAGCGCCATCCGAAGCGGAAAGAAAGTGATGACATCACATTCGGTAAGTGTAACGACCCAGAATTTTGAACAAATTAAATTGAGAATATTTAATTAATTTTAAATATTTGAACGATGATTTAATTTGAATCCCCAATATAACTTTGAATTTTGCGATTAAACTTTAAAATTTAATCTATTGACAGTCGAATAAAAATTTAAATCTTCAATTATAAGCTGAAGAAAAATATTTCAAACGCTTGTAAAATATATATTGATAATACTGGAGATAATAGAAGCTTCAGAACCGAATTTAAAATTGATTTGTTCAGTTTTGAAAATTATCGTTCGTATCGATATTTGAAAATAGCCGTCCGAGGCACAGTCTCGGAATTCGACGAAACCAGTTCCATTGGGTCCGTAATATTGAATTATTGTCGGATTTCCATTTTCGTATTTTTCGGAGTTGATATGTAACCGTACGGCGGTTAAACGCCTTGAAATTTAAACCGAATTTCAATTTAAATCTAAATTTAAATTTAAAATTTTGGGTCAATGTCAGCCCATTTTCTCTCCTTCATCCACGCCTTTAAACACGGCCCGTTGTTCATGCTGAAGACAACTAAATTATCGTGTAACCCATACTTCGTTCAATTTTAAATAATCTCGTCCCCATCCCTTATCATTCAGTTTTTCAAATCAGAGAAAAAAAAATGGCCGCGTATCCTTTTTCTCATCTCAAAACAAAATAAATGGCCGAACTAACTCCTTATTCGTTCTTCCTCAAACCCGCTTTATTCGTTCGAAGCAAATATCACGAGACTGGGGCGAATCGTGTGGAAAGGGGAAGGCAGTTCGACTTGAGCTTGGCGAAATCGCGCATTGCGATTTGGAACTGAAGTGAAGCTCGCGACTAGGGTTTCGCTGATGGGGTCGCGTGCGATGTCGCGTGGGCGATGAAGGGGAGGCGCTGCGATCGAAGGGGAAGGAGCACGCACGTGCTTACGCTCGCGTGATGAAGGCAGCGTCGCGATCGAGATTGGGGGACTGGTGTCTCGCGGTGGCCAGAACTAGGGCTTCGCGGCATTGAATCTGATGATGTCGCAGTTGGGTATCGCGATGAGATTAGTGATGGCAGGCATGGTCGAACGCGAGTTTAAACAACCGAAGTCAAGTAGCAGACGACGTGGAGACGGGCGAGGCGACTGGGTGTTGGTGGCAGTGACGATGTGGAGATCGCGAGTAGGCTGCGAAGGCGGCAGTTCTGGTCGAGCCTTGTTTTGAGCAAGGTATTTTCTATTTTTTTCATTTCGATTTGAATCTGAAAAATATTTGCAAAGAAATTTATACAGTAAAGAAAAAAATGTAGATAAGGTATTTAAAGAAATATATGAGTTATATAAAGTTGGAAGTTATATAGAAGATAATGAAAAGAAATTTTAGTTGATTTAGTTTATTAAAAGAAGTTTAGTTTTAAACTTAATTTTAATTTGATAAAATGGTTAAGAGTAATATGTTTGAATTAAAAGAAATAGAAATTTTAAAAGTTGAGAAACTTTTGTATAAAACCAGATTTATAAAAATCTGTATAGATTATTTTAATATATGCGTAGATTTTATTTTAGTATATGAGTTGTCTTTATAAATACTTATATAATTTCTAAAAAGGAAGTTAGCTTAAAAATGAAATATAAAGAATATTGGGTTAAGATAAAATCACTTGTTAATTTAAATTTTCAAATAGAAAATTATATATGGAAAGGACTTTGAAAAATATATAAGGTTGAAAAGGAATTTTAAAAACACATATTAGTTGGATTAAAACTATTAAACGGTAATTGGTTGTTCGATTTATTTCGAATATTAACGAAATATATAAATTGTTTATACCAGGTTAAAATCGAGAAAACAAAACTGAAATGGAAAGTGGATGGCAAATTAAAATCTAAGGTGAGATTTTCTCACTCAAAATTGAAAAGTGGAATTTTCAGTTATTGTTTGATTGTCCGTTTGGATTGTGATATTAGATATAGTAGGATATATCTATATATATATAGCAATATATACATATTGGCATATGTATATATTGGATTGATGATTTCCCGCCTCATATAGCGGATGAGACCCTATTGCGCCGTTAGTAAGCGGATTTTTATAAAAACCTATATACCGCGATATTCCACCTCGAAGTGGAATGGTATTGTGCTAACGTCTGTGGATGCAGGGAAACAGGTTGGAGGGATCCAACTGGATTCCTCACCAGTATTTATTCATTTACAGATATTGATGTATATTCTGTGATCATGTTGATATATGATGTTTGTTGTTGTGATTGACTAATTGGTGCTGTTGCATCATCGGATTCAGTTTTGAAATTTAAAAATAACGACTTTTACTTTAAAAAGGGTTTTTAAAGTGATTTTTGAAAATATACGTTTTATGGAATTTTTGAATTGATTTATAAACGTTAAAATTTTAAAGTTATAATGTTTAGTGAAATAAAACCAAAGGGTCGTTTTTGAAATAAATAGTTGATTTATTTATAAAAGGGTTTAAGTCGGGATTTTTAAAATAACTATAAACGATTTGTATAAAAAGATTTATAAATTTGATAATTTATAAATCAAAATATTGGACTTATAAAACGAATTTTTTTAAGGGTTAAAAAGAAGTATAAGTGAATGAAATAAATAGATTTATAACGTGAAGTTATAAAGTGAATAGATACCGTAGAATAAAGGATTTATAAGAAATTTACTTATAAATTTGACTTTTACACTTAGATGAGATATGAATAGAAATTGCTAAATGAAATGATTTTATAAGTTGAAATTGTTATAAAGTATAAAATGCGATTTATAAACGTTGTTTATAAATCTGAAATCGCTTATTTTGATAAGTAAATTATAGAAGTAAATAAAAGAAAATTTATAAGTCGAAGTTGTTATTAAAATAGAAATAGAATTTATAAACGTGTTTATAAATTCAAAATCAGTTGAATTTGAGAAATTAAGTATAGAAGATTTTTAAAGAAGATATATTCGCGATTTTGGATAGCGAATTTTTATTGAGATAAAAATGTGTAGAAATGATTGAAATTGGGTTAAGTGAATTATATTCACGATTTTGGACAGTGAATATATTATTGAATAAATGGATTTATTTTTGAAGAAGTGATATTAAAAATGAAGTTAAACATTTTAAAGATGTTTTAAAATGTATTAAGAATCGAAAGCATAGATTTCCGCAGTTCTTGTTGAAATAGACGTTTTCGAGAAATAAGGAAATGATGGATTATAACACTGTTGTTATAGTAAATGATTTTCGAAAGAAAATGTTTTTATGTAGTATTGGGATTTATATATCTATCTAAATCCGAATCCCTATACTAGTGATTTCGAGTCGTCGTAACGATGTTTTACGCAACATTCGTTTTGACTCAAATAGATGTTAAAATTTATGATTTCCTTAAAGAATGAATATATACTTAATTTGATTTAAGTATATCGAATATTTTCAAAATGTTGAAAATAAATAGATTTGTGAAATACTTATTTTTTTAAATAAGTATGGAAACGCTTTTCCAATATGAAATGAACTGTTTTGAGATGTTATCTTCAAAGATAAAATGAAATGTGGAAATTGATTTGAAATTGTTTTCAAATGATTAAGTGTGGAAAATTTTATATCTAGTAAAAGATATTTTTGGGAAATAAATAATTTGGTAAATTATTTGGGATCTGATGATGTTGCGCATCTTTATTGATAGTTAAATAACCGACTATCAATAATTACCTTGAATAGGTATTTGTTGTGAATTGGATGAATTTGAATGCCACACTTATTTTTGAATAATCGCTCACTATTCGGGTTAGCCGAGAAAGGA
The DNA here is from genome assembly GCA_030737815.1 of Allium fistulosum. NCBI lineage: Eukaryota > Viridiplantae > Streptophyta > Magnoliopsida > Asparagales > Amaryllidaceae > Allium > Allium fistulosum. The sequence continues at coordinate 582,628,899 of CM060906.1, read as the reverse complement.
CCATGGGGTCGTATAACCCATTCCGAATATGTGATACGTCGTTATGAATTGCATTTGAAGACCGGTGTTGAAGACCAGATATTTTTGAAAACGGAAGGATTACCGTCGAGTTACTCTACATCGACTGATCTTCGATTTAGAGGTTTTATCACCCTTAGTGACGGGAAGTCCGGACGTGATTAGAAATTTATCCGGAAATGCAAGGGCTTCGTGAGAAGTGCCTTCGGTTATGTTCGATCCCGGAACAGACTTGTATGGATTGTATGTCTGACGTTACAATTTGAGATATAAAGCTGATTTCTTTCAAATACATTTCTGTTGGTGGCGGAGAATTTATTCTCTTAGCTTAACACCCTTCTCTGAGACGTACGAGCTCAGAGGTTATGTAGTTGAAATTTATCAGCGATATATCCCAATTTGGTAACGTGGCATACTGAGTGTTGCTGTGAAATGATCGGTGTTTGATCATTTGCGATATGATCATTTGTTTGATCTTATATCTTTGTGATCATAGGTTGATCATTTTGTTTGACCCGAAGCATGGCTTTGTAGAAAGCGTAGCTTTGTGGACGAGACTTCGTCGAGCCTCACACCCCGGAAATGGTCGAAACAGGAAGGATGCAGCAAGGTTCTAGGGAGTAGCTCCCCTTAGTGTATGTCATTCCTTCTAGATAGAGGTGGTATCATGGTATGGAGCCCAGATACTTAACCTATGTGGTTGCTTTTTTTACTATGTGGTTTGTTGGAAATCGGGGATCCTCGGGAAGATCGGTTACGATCGGGGGATGGCATACGCGTGTCAGTAGTTACCTATTTTTGCAGAGGTAACCCGGCCTTGTGTTGGCAGAGATCTAACCGTAATGTTAGGTTATTTCTCGGGTCGTCTATTCCAGGGACGTACCCATCGTGGAAAAGGAAGTTCCTTAGCCTGACCATTTGTTGGAAATCCAAACTCCAATACGAACCTTGTACGGTATTAGTTGTAGAACCTGCCATTTACGTACGGTGGTCACCACTGTTTAGATGGTAGCTATAGTAGGCATACGATACTGGTCGTATGTTGGCTAAGATTAATATTATACTTTCGAAATGTTTTCTACACTATGCACTAATAATAATATCAAAAATGATTTGATTTTGCGTAGTAAGCATCTTTGACTATCATAAGAAGAAATCTCCTCCAATTCTGCGTTTGCATTGTGTGTGTGGTGGGAGGTCTTATGGTAGTTTCATTTTCCAAAAGCATTTCGAATTTACTTTAAAATTCTCTGCTATTTATTTTAAAGAATAACTGTTTTACGATCTCACACCAGTCACCATGACTGACTCGGAGTTTATTGTTCCCTTCTAAACTCTGGGTGCCCACAAATTTCCACACGGGCAGCCTAGAGTTATGTTATCAGGATATTTTGGAGCTTTGGAGATAAGCTGGAGGACGAGACGTAGTATTTGTATCTGATAGTATTTATTCCGCTGTGTATTCTGTATGAGGACAAGTTTATATAACTGTCCATTGATGTGCTGTGTTGTATTGAGTCGTATATTGACTCTGATTGATGTATGTATAAACTGATATAGTTCTTTGTTTTAAAAGACTAGTAATTATCTATTGTATATTGTTCCGCTGCGATATGTGAGATTCTGATATTGTTTTCTGTTCTGTTGTTCTTCCGTGTTGTTGTTCTTCTCTATTCTCTCTTTCTTCTCTTTTTCTTCTATCTTTTCTTCTTTCTCTTCTTTTAAACATTAAAGTTCGCGTTTCCGCCATCCGATTGTTCGGCAGTTGCTACAGTGGACGTAGCAGTGTCGGGTTTTCGGAAGACGGATTTTCGGGTCTTTACAGTAAGCGTGACCTAGAAGGAAGGCAGTACCCTCACATGGATCCCATGGTTATCTCTGCCCGACTCGGTCCCGCCGAAGTTTACCGAATCCTGGTAGACACTGGAAGCTCAGTAAACATCCTGTTCAAACACGCATTCGACAAAATGAAGCTATCAATGAAGGATGTATCTCCCTGCGATAAACCACTACACGATTTCACTGGAGATGCGAAAATGCCCCTCGGGCAACTGGACCTCTTTGTTGAGATTGGAAGCCATCCCCGCTCCGTTGTACGGAAACAGACGTTTGTGCTAATAGAAAACCATTCGGCCTACAACGCCTTCTTAGGAAGACCAGCCTTGTCTGACTTCCAAATTGTCCTAGCCCCATGGTGCCTGAAAATGAAATTTCCAACAGACAATGGAGTGGGGGAAGTGGAAGGAGACCAGGATATTGCACGAGACTGCTATGTAACTGAACTTCGCAACAACCACAGGAAGGATAAAGGGAAAGGTGTAGAGATTGCCCTCTGCACAAAAATCCTTGAAGCATAGCAACTAAAGAAAGCCCCTCCTCTTCGATACACTAGCGACCCTTTCAATGAATTAGACCCTAGGGACAAAGAGGAGGAGGCCACCGCCGAGCCTGCAGAGGCTATGGAGTTTATATCTGTAGACAAGCACGACTCAAGTAGACTACTGAAAATTGGGTCCCAACTAAAAGCTGAATTGAAGGAACAACTCATCGATTTTCTCCGCCACAACTTGGACGTATTCGCATGGTCACATGCTGACATGACTGGAATCTCCCCCGACATAGCCTGCCACGTATTAAACATTGATCCTACCAAGGCGCCTGTAAAACAAAAAAAGAGAAGTATGGGGGCAGAGCGATCAGCAGCCCTCGATGAAGAAGTAAAGAATCTACTCGCCAATGACTTCATACGAGAAGCTGTTTACCCGGAATAGATCGCCAACCCGGTACTAGTAAAGAAGGCTATTGGGAAGTGGCGGACCTGCATCGACTTCTCCAACCTAAACGACGCCTGCCCAAAGGATTGCTTCCCACTTCCCAGAATCGACCAACTTGTAGACAACACAGCCGGGCACGAGCTCCTATCTTTTATGGACGCATACTCAGGATATAACCAAATTCCTATGCATGCTCCCAACCAAGACCACACTAGTTTCATCACCGACCGGGGTTTTTACTACTATAAGGTAATGCCTTTCGGACTTAAAAATGCAGGAGCCACCTACCAGCGCCTCGTCAACAAGATGTTTGCGGGGCTAATAGGACAAACTATGGAAGTATATGTGGACGACATGCTGGTGAAATCACGGAAAGCCAAAGATCACGTAAGCCACCTAGGCGAAATGTTCCAGGTACTTCGACAGTATGGAATGAAGTTGAATCCACTAAAGTGCTCCTTCGGAGTATCATCGGGAAAATTCTTAGGGTTCATCGTCCATGCCCGAGGGATTGAAGCAAACCCTGAACAAGTCCGAGCGCTAAGGGATATCAAGATACCTTCCACCCGAAAGGAAATGCAAAGCCTAAATGGAAAAGTGGCCGCCCTAAGCTGATTCATCTCCAAGGCAACGGACAAGTGCGTCCCCTTTTTCGAAGCTCTAAAGAAAGATAAAGGAAAGTTCGAATGGACGGACGAATGCTTAACCGCTTTCCTTAACCTAATCGAACACCTCCAGAAACCACCGGTACTCTCGACTCCAAGCGAAGGCGAAGAATTATACCTATACCTTGCCGTGTCATCTCACGCTCTAAGCGCTGCCTTGGTAAGGGAAGACAACCGCACGCAACGACCAGTTTACTTCGTCAGCAAAAGGTTTACTGGGGCAGAAGTCAGATATCCTAAAATTGAGAAGTTAGCATACTGTTTACTAATCACATCACGGAAATTGCGTCACTACTTCCAGTCCCATTCCATCAAAGTTCTGACCGATCAACCACTGAGGCAGGTACTCCATCGTCCCGACACTTCTGGGCGATTACTTAAATGGTGCATTGAACTGAGTCAGTATGATATCACCTATCACCCTCGCACCGCCATCAGGGGACAGGCCATGGCTGATTTCATTGCAGAGTTCACTACCAACGAAGATCAGGAGCAATTGGAAATAACAGAAGATATCAAGTGGAATCTCTTTGTGGATGGTGCATCAAACGAACAAGGCTCGGGGGCAGGTGTGGTAATAATCACTCCCAGGGGAAACAAACTGCACTATGCTATAAGGTTGGAGTTCGCTGCCACCAACAACGATGCAGAATATGAAGCAGTGATAGCTGGACTAGAAATTGCCATAGAAATCGGGGCCAATTCTTTGTGTCTTCACAGCGATTCTCAACTTATTGTTAATCAAATACTAGGAGAATTCCAAGCTCGAGAAGAACGACTCATAGCATATCTAAAGAAGACCAAGTTACTTCTCAGCCGATTGGACCACTACTTAGTCAAACACATCCCTCGGGAGGAGAACCGAGAGGCCGACGAATTAACAAAGCAAGCAAGTGTGAGAGACATCACCATCTTCGGGGCAGTAACCATCTCAAAGCAACTGGCCCCAAGTTTTGAACAAGTGAATCTGATAGCTGCAACCGAAGAAGCAACTTGGATGACTCCCATCCGAGACTACCTACAAAGTGGCACTCTACCCAACGGGCGTAACGAAGTCAAGAAAATCTTGAGGAAAGCATCCCGCTACACAATACAAGAAGACATCCTCTATCGGCGCGGATTCTCTAACCCGTTATTAAGGTGTGTCGCTGGGAGAGAAGCCAAGGAAATCTTATCCAACATCCATCAGGGGAGCTGCGGAGATCACACCGGAGGGCAAACATTAGCAAAAAAGATACTCCGATACGAATATTTCTGGCCCACCTTAAGCAAGGACGCCTTAGATTTCGTCAAGAAGTGTGACAGATGCCAAAAATTTGCTAAGATTCCACGGCTACCAACAACTGAGATTACTCAAATGACCAGCCCTTGGCCCTTCGCAATATGGGGAATTGACTTAATCGGCGAGCTACCGATGGGCCGAGGCGGGGCCAAATATGCTATAGTGGCAGTTGATTATTTCACCAAATGGGTGGAAGCGGAACCTCTGAATAAAGTATCTTCAGCAAAATTTATTAACTTCTTAATCAAAAATGTTCTATGCAGGTACGGAGTCCCACTCAAAATCATATCAGACAATGGACTTCAGTTTGACAACGAGGAATTCGCCAACTGGTGCCAAGAACACGGAATTTATAAAAACTTCTCATCCGTAGCATATCCCCAGGCAAACGGACAAGTCGAAGCAGTCAACAAAATTCTAAAAACTCTGATCAAAAAGAAGCTCGAAAAGTCGAAGGGCGCTTGGGTGGATGAACTCCCTACGGCACTATGGGCCTACCGCACATCTTTCAGAACATCAACAGGGCACACTCCTTTCTCTTTGGCATACGGATCGGAGGCTATGCTCCCAGTTGAAACCATTGTGCCTTCCCACCGTAGGATCCACTATAACCCAGAAGAGAATGAAGAACTCCTCCATATGTCTTTGGATCTAGTTGAGGAGAGAAGGAATGATGCAGTCCTTAAAGCAGCAGCCCACAAGCAGAAAGTGGCAGCACAATACAACTCTAAAGTCAAGCATCGTACCTTACAAGAAGGGGATCTTGTCCTCAAGCGAATCTTCCCTCGCCCCGGAGCACTAGACCCAATCTGGGATGGACCATATGTAATTCATAAAGATCTCCACAACGGAGCCTATATTTTGTCAACAGTGGACGGAGAGGTGTTCCAGAGGGCATGGAACATCCAACACCTCCGTCGATACTTTTCTTAACTTGTATTTCCCATATGAAGTGAATTAACAAAGAGAATCAGTGGACGTAGGCCTTTTCATGCCGAACCACTTTAAAAAACTTTGTCTCTTTTTTAACTTGTTCCTTTATATCTTGGCTACTTGTTAACTTTATCCTTTTCTGTTGAACAAAATCCTGTGCGTATAGCATTTCCACTCAAAGCACTCCACGGCGCAACTTCGCCTGGGCAAAACCTAACAGGTACTATGCGAATCTATGCCCTCGCCAATGAGACACTTTTGCTCCAGCATCCCTCTGCTGTGGGTTAACTCATTGCTCGTGACGGCCCTTAAAGCCAACTGTAATGAGCCGATTATAAGCCACCGAGAAGGCCGACTATAGCCGAGGCAGCTCATTACGGCGTTAGGCTCGCCGGCAATTGTGAACCGACTATAAGCCCCAACATAAGGTGTGGCCAGCCAGGGGCAGTTCCCAGTTGACGATCGGCACCCACGCTAGCCGACCACAGTAAATCGAATAATACCCACGATTACGGGCCATAATGGCCCGGGTAGTTACTGTGCGTGATCTCGGCTCCGATATGTCTTAGGTGCGGCTGTGGTAAAAAAGAATTAACTCCCCGCGGAGGCGTAAGATGGGTGACAAATGTCTCCAAGACCCACAGCTAGGGAAAGTGACTACAAAACCCGTTTGCCACGAACTTAAGCACATCGAAGGCCTTCCGTGATTGGAAGTTTTACTATTTCACATATTTCAATTTTACTTAAAAAGCTTTCCTCCTATCCTCTATAACAATCCATAAAGTACAGGATACAGAGTAGGAGATACTCGCCAATGGATGCAGAGATTCACAATCGGATGGCAGGGCATTCAACTGCTTTCCATGCTCGGTCATACAAGATATTCGAAACTGCCATCTACAAACAGAACATGAAAGGCGGTATTTTCTTCCTTTATGTGCAAATGCATGACTATAATTTGTTCACACCACACACTAACATTGCAAGTCATGGAATTATGTCTTAAACCAGAACCCGACATCAAACACAATTTAATTACAAGAATATACATAGCTATATTTCTCATACGACATGCCAAAATAACAGCAAACATTCAAAAAAAAATGACAAAATCAGCTTAAGTTAAAGAATTACACGTAAAAAATAAGACTATTTATTACAAGTGGCAAAATATTACAACCTAAAGGCTACTTTACTATTTTTCGACTAACATATACAACCCTGTCAAATCCACAAAAAGTGTTTTTCCAGGTATAATCAAGGGGCCGGTTGCAGTGGAGCTTTATCCTTGTCCTGTTGACCCCCTGTCCAGTCAAAGAAAGGATTCATTAGCAATAAGCAACCAAGTTGATGGAGAAACTAAAAGGGGGGACTTACCAGCGCCTGCTTCCTGACTATCCTGATCGTCATCCTCTACCTGCACGCCTACCTCCTCAGCGGCAACCAACCGCATACCATCCTTCACCGCCACCTTCTCCTCCTTGGCAAACTGAGCAGTGACCGCATCCATGCTGAAGACCACGCCACCATCTTTATCCGCATCGGCCTTAGCCTCCTCCAAAGCCCGAAGATAGATCTTAGCCATGGCCCTAGGATAATCATCCATCCAGGATAGGTTGCCCTGCTTCCCAGTTCGGAAGTACATGTCCTGAAGCATTTCATCCATCATCCCCTCATTCTCCTCAAACTCCCTCATCCGAGCCTCGGAAGCCGACAACCTTCCAACAGCAGCTTCTCTCTCCAAACGGTATCTCGAGCAGTCAGCCTGAAGGGATTTCTGCATCGCCTCCATCTCCTCCTTCAGCCTAACCTGAGCAAGCTCTGCGGCTTCAAGCTTCCCCGATAGCTCCTCTACCCGCTCAAGATCCATCCTCCGAACCTCATCCACTGTCGAGATGGCCATATTTATCTGCTCCTTGCAGGCAGCTTCCATCTTCCGCAGTTCCGCTTTACTAGCCTCCTCCATAGCCTTCCTCAACCGCCCGGAGGCAGCCTCATGCTGAGAAATCTGAATGGCCTGGTCCGAAACCATCAATCTTAGTCGGATGTTGGCACTCCCAATCTCCTCTCCAGCCTTAACCAGCCGGGCATGATGCCCCATCAGCTTCCTAGTATCCTCCGCCACCCGGTCAATATTAGCCTTGGCCTCGTCTCCCATGGTAACTATCCGAGTGGTAAGTAGATCAAGATCTAAGGACTTAGCTTCATCAAGCACCCGTACCATGGGATTGCGGGGAAGAAGGTGCTCACCAGTAACCTCGTCAAAGGTAATGTCGTGGGAACTTGGATCCAGATCAGGATGACCCGCAAATGGATTACGAGCCAAGTCAGGACGGTCGATATGAGTAACAGAAGGGTTTCCGGACGGGTGCGGGGAGGGTGCAAACTCGCTGTCCTCCTCCGTGATATCATGAAGAGGCTGAGCCGGGAGCTGAGGACCGGGCGAAGGTTCGGATAAAGGATGACTCCTCCTTCTCTGCTGAATACCCTCTTCGATAACCCTGAGAAGAGGACGGTAGCCGACTACATCCCCGGAGCGGTGGGTTGAAGGCTTCGGCTTGATAGAAGTTTTGGAAAGCTTGTATTGCTCAAGCCTGTGCCGAAGGTCTGAGGCCTTGGATGTCTTGCCTGCTCCTGATATGAAGAACAAGTGTCACAAGCTTACATCACTATATAATTCGAGAAACGCGGTAAATTACAAGTTAAAAGAAGAAAGAAAGCACGTCTGTTATACAAACCCTGAGGAGAAGTAGGATACTGCAATGAGTCCTGGATTTCATTCCAGGATGGGAGCGGATCATAAAATATTCCTAAGTCCCTATCATTAATGAAGCATGCAGGAGTCAAGAGTTCACCTTGAGTTGTCGGAGCCACCTTGGCTGGAATGGTCTGAGAAGACTCGCTTGCACTGGTCCCGGCCTTGTCCGCTTTCCCGGTTTTCTCTACCAAAGCCGGATCTTCGTCCAGCCCCTCGAAAGCCTGGTGGAACACATCATCCGTCCACTCCTGAATCTCGCCCGCTTGCCCAGGAAGCAAGGCCCCGATGCCATCGCCACCTTTATCACCTTCCCGACCATCTCCACCCTCACCTCTTTCCTCCTCTATGTCTTCCTTCTCCTGGGTAAGTGGACAATTGCTGGGGGAGGGACCGTCCGACTTCTTGAGTTTCTTACCTCCGACGGCTGGAGGTTTTGTGAAAGGTTTCCTCTTGCTACTCTCTACCGTAACACCTTCCTTAGTCTGAGCAGCCGCCCTCTCCTCCGCCGTTTCCCTCAGCTTGACTACTGACTGCTGTGGAAGGATTAAGTTATACTCCAGAAGGGTCGCATTTCTGATCAGGAAGGCAGATGATCTATATTTCCCAAGAATAGCTTCTATCTCAGCCGCCGTCTGAACCAGGCGGTCAGTCTCCACAATCGCAAAGCCACCTGTCGCTAGCAAAAATGAGAAAGTATGAGAAGAAGCATCACAATCGGAATGGAAATTATAAGTAAAAGCATCAACTTACATCCAGAAGTAAAGCGCCGAATTGAAACGGAGTCGTCCCTGACAAAGAACCACTCCTTCTTGAACATGCTGAATTTAGAATACAGATCCAAGACCGGCTTGAAGGTCACGGCTGACTCCAAGCTAATGTATGGGGACCCCTTCTTATAGCCCCTCAGATTATACAAGTACCGGATCTCCCGGTTGGAAGGAGCACGACCATACTTCCTCTGGAAAATGACGAAGAGGCTCACCAGTATAGCATAGGAGTTGGGTTGAAGCTGGAATGGGGCCACCTTTAGATATGTGAGGAAGCTGGCTACCTAAGCGTTAAGAGGAGGAATGGCACCGCACATGCAGTGGTATCTGCTGTAGGCAAAGTACCCTTCAGGAGGGTCATACGGCATAACTTCTCTCCCTGGCAACAGCAAGTGCGCCCTATCAATTCCGAAAGATCGGGAGATGACATCAAGCTGCTCCTCCTTGAGGGAGCTAGGAAAGCAATCGGGCGGGGAGTTCAAAAGTTCCTGAGGGCCGTACCCGTCCACTAGTGATCTCGAGGCAGATCCGTGACGTTCTGGATTCGGCTGAGCTGGGGGCACGGCAGAGGAACCTCCTTCGCCCCCGGATTTCTTTTTGTCTGATCGAGTTTCCGCTTTACGAGACATTATCTGCAACACCGGAAAAACACATTGTTAGAACAAGAGGATGTAAACAAATAAATGCAGAAGTCCATTCGGTATTATAGTATGGAGGTCCATTCGGTATTGTCGTATGAGAGTTCATTCGGTATTATAGTATGAAAGTTCATTCGGTATTATAGTCTAGAAGTTCATTCGGTAGTACAGTACGAAGGTTCATTCGGTATTATAATATAAAAGTTCATCCGGCAGTAAAATAAGTCACACCTGGTTCGGCTAACACCACTGATTCGGCAAAAGGTAGGAATTTTGATTCGGCAATCTCGGATAGTAAGGAAACCCCGGTGGCATAGCTCCCATACTTATAGGCAAAGGAGAGGCCACCTAACCAACCCATTCGGCACACAGGACCGAACAAGGACGACCAGGCTTAAACAAAGCATGCCCTATGCATACACACGCCCTACTTTGGGAGGGCAAGTGTTATGTGATCTTTGGCCAAAGCATCCTACAACCGAATCAACGCGTCTCCGAGAGATGTCGAACAAAAACTCCACCATACTCCTACCGGACCAACTGCAATACCGGACCATGCTTCCCACCGAACCACCTCCTGCCGAACCAACATACACTCCGCTCATCACCGGACCAACTCCTCTTTCACGCCTCACCGGACCAACCTTCTTCCACAGAACCACCGAGCCAACTCCATAACCGGACCAGCCCATGCCGAACCATCTCCACACCGGACCAGCCCATGCCGAACCATCTCCACACTGGACCAGCCCATGCCGAACCATCTCCACACCGGACCAACCTCACCGTCCCACCACCGGTCCAAGCAACTACCGGTCCACTCTACACTCCATCCTACCGAACCAGCTGCCACCGGACCAAGGCATTCCGAACCATGCTCCTTCCGGGCCAACAATACCAGGCCAGGTCGCGTCAGTCCAGGCCCACCAGCTGTTATATACATCCATGACCCCTACCCCCAGCCTCACTCTATAAATAGAGGGGCAGGGGTACAACAATGGGGACAAGTTTGAGAGCTCAAGCACGGAGAGAACTTTCAAACAACTTTCTTTTACTTGTTTTAAAGCTTTGTACTTGTAATCAAAACAAGAAAAGAGAAATAACATATAAAGTGGACGTAGGCACATTCTGGCTGAACCACTATAAATTTGCGTGTCTTTTTACAGTTTAGCCCCTGCTTTTCATATATTTGCATAAATCACTCAAATCGCTAAGAGCAACATAAGATCTACTAAATCATACAATTTTGATATGTTTGTCCATTTTTTGTGCAAACATCACGTGTTGTCTATTTGGATTTACACAAAAGGCTTACAGTTCAAAGACAACCTAAGTCTACTGATTCGCCAGTAAGTCAAGAAGATAAACACTAGGATAAGTTCAAGGCCAATGTGCTACTTAAACCGATATGATAAATGTTTCGTAAAGCTTAAGAACAAGTAATACTCATTCATGTGGGGGATTGTTGGAAATTGAATGAGCATTAATGCATAGTGCATTGGAAAATGAAGCATTTATTGTCTTGGAATATGAATAGTCCAACATCTTATAATATAATAACCATTATATTATATATATATATATATTAAGATGTGGTCTCTATTCACTACTACAAAACAGGCCATTTGCATCGGTTGTTTACCCCCCTTTTGCATCAGTTCAACAACCGATGCATATGCAACCGATGCAACAGGCTTAACACTTTTGCATCAGTTCTGAACCGATGCAAAACAGTCCTTTTTGCATCGGTTGTTACTAACAACTGATGCAAAATATCATGGTTGGTTGCTTGGACACAGCCCCCATGTTGCATCGGTTGTAATGAAAACCGATGCAACTAATCCCTCTATTACATCGGTTTTCATAACAACCGATGCAAACTAATCTCTCTATTGCATCAGCTATTTATACCTGATGCAAAAAAACCATTCTCAGATACCATTATTGCAGTATTCAAATAGACTATATATGTATATTATTAATTATAACAAACAATTATTGCATGCAATATTACTATCATTCAAAATTAAATTTAATAACAAATACATAATCAGATTTAATAATTCTACAAAAGAATGAAAAACATAAATAAATTCCACGGTACATAATCAGACAGTCAGTAGTAAAAAATAAATGCAAACGAAACCACTCATTTCACTCTCCTCCACACACAAACCATCAATCTGCCTACATACATTTACTCCCTGAACCACATACAAATACACACTCAAACATCACCACAGCCTACAACCAGTTCATTAGTAATCATCACCATATCCATCACAAAACTGCACCCCACCACCTGTACTTCTTGCAAAACATCTCCCAACAACACATTACTGCTGCTCAACCATCATGTTCACCACAACAACAAACACCATCACATTTCCAACCACATCAAACCACTGCCACTCCTTAAATACCCCATACATCCATCATTTTCCACCACCAGTCTGCCTTCCCTCTGCATAATACACTTCTGCAAACCACAACCTTCAACCAACTTTAAGCAACTACACACAAACACCATAACATTGCTATCATCCCCACATTGCTGCCACCATCTTTTGCAACTGCCCTCTGCATTCACTTCACCACTCCTCTAACCACCTCACTGCCTACCTCCTCCATACAACACTACAATATCCAGCACTACCATTGTCTCCACCTCATCAACCAACAAAACATCAAGCATACTACTGGCACAGCCCACTTTCTTCACAGCCCACCATCCTCTGCCTAAACCTCCATTCAACATACACATGTTATACATATCACAAAGCATTTATAATGCTCAGTTGCTTCTTTTCATTTATTTGCTAAAGCAGGCTAAAATTATTACTCCAATGCATAGTGTTACAGGTTATTTGATCCCTCCAAAAATGTTTTATTTGTCTCATCTAAATTCCAAGTACATATCAGTTTAAACATTGTAAGTTGCATCTTTAGATAGCAGGTACAAATCACTTTAAAATTTGAAATTTTGATATAATATATATACTGTAAAATAATAGATTGAAGGCACATTACCTTTTCTTTAAAAGGAGATAACATAATAAACTCAGTCAATATTTTCATGCTTGCTTCATCTCTATCCTAGCTTAAGTTCAAGTTCTAGTATAATTCAGTAAGGATTCATAGTCTTCAAAGGTCGCAATTCTTCTAGAGGCATCTCATTATTTCTGTGGTACTTCAATTATGCTTGTCGGTGTACAATACTTCATATATTTCTTTGTGTATGCTACTATCTCTCATTTACTCGTTTATTTCCAAGTCTCCTTAATTTTTCCCTAATGGAAGTTTTATATTAACTGTAAGTTTCTAAAGCCAGTGCTATATTGACCTGCGACACACTTCAAATCAAAGCCACCAACCACCCACTATAGCAAACACAGGACCACTTCCTCCCACCACAGCAATCGAACAGCCGCGAATCAACTCGATTTGTGAACAAACAAAAAAAAAAGAAGAAAAAGCTTTCGCTTTGCAATTTTCAACCCGATTGGAGATTTCTGGAAATTTCCCATTTGTGAAATTTGGAGTTATATTTGCAAAATTTGTTTTGACTTACATAAAAAAAATGGTGCCACATATATTATTAATCACACTGATAATTGTACTAGATGATAATTGTAAGTAGCAAAAAATAAAAGACTAAAAAATACTCACCAGACCACCCTCGTCATTATCAAGATCAGCAGCATTTGCCCCAGTTCAGGGACAGTAACATAACAGAGAAAGGGGCCCGTACTTTTCGCGAGCTCTACCCTGAAGTCCGCATGGAAAATCAAGTTTATCATTACACTTTTTGACTTTACCATTTGTTTGCCATGGCGTTATTTGATCAGAAATTTGCCTACTGCCTTTTGTCTCGTTATGTACAGGAATCCTTTTGCACCACCCCTTTTCTTCTTTGTTATCATGAACTCAATTTGTCAGTTGACAGTTAATTAATTTTAATCCCACCATCACTCTAAACTACTGTTAATTTACCATGTATTTATTTTATATATATATATCTGAAACTAATATTTTATTGACAGTCTTCAATGACTAATAATTCCACTTCTAATCAGGGTAGTATAAAAAAGGCAAAAGAAAATTGCAAAGTGGAAAAGTGACAAGACGAAGTAGGAGGGTGTTAGGATTGATAGATCATCGTTATTGTTCCTTCTGATTTGGGAGTTGTGCATTTCTTCTTTAATATAATTATATGATACTTTCATTTATATATTCATATATTTTTGTTTTTATCTGAGGTAGAAGATAATAAAAAGGACAGACAAAAGGGAGGGTCGAAGTTAATGTATGTGGGGATCTCAACAGTTTTATACCTCTGTTTTTCTTTTTGATCCATCCCATCCGTTCCTTCTGCTTTATTTGACTTCTTTCCTTTCATTTTTATTTAAACAATATGAATAAATAAAAGAATAATCGTGCAATAGTAATTTCGATGTGCTTCAGTATTAAACTAGAATCCAATTTATTAATGGAACTGTAGCAGTGTACATTACACTGCCATGGGACAAACTGGAAAAAAAAAATTAAAATTTAGTTTCATAGAATCTTTATTACATTCAACATTGGATTAGTTGGTTTGTAGTTTAGAATATGAAATCAAAGGTCAAAAGTTCGACCTGCAAAAGTACAGGAATGATGCTAAAAAAATGTAACTATTTCCTAGAACCTTAATTCCATTTCACATCGACTCACAAGTTTTTAGAGTTTTTTTCAGTCATAGCTTCTGCTTGGATTCAGTAGACAGCGGTTCAAGAACATTTACTTATTACTGACTTTTGTTTAGATTTAACAGGCACTGATCATAGGGTATTTTCTGTTGATGAACCGACTGCTGCCACCAATAATTTCAGTGATGGTTGTCTATTGGGAAGATGTTGATTTGGTACAGTTTTTTTAGGAATATTAAAGCGCCATGACGAGGTGTATTTTAAAGCTATGTATTGTGACATGGAACATTGAAGTTCAATTTTGCTATGAAGCTAGTTACCAACATACATAATAATATACCTTTTCAATTATTTACTATGTCAACAGATTGTAGCTATAAAGAAGATTCATAATGTTCATTGTCAACAAAGTTAATAAGCATTTATTTGAGTCTCTTGCAGTAGACCAAAATATTTTGTGTAAAGTTTCAAAGTCGCTTAGAAGTCCTAAAGCTGTTATAGTTCCTACTTTTATCACACCAAAAACATAGCACGCTTGATGCTGCTTTTGATATTTTTATTTTTATTTTTTTAGCATTCATCATATATTGCATAAGAATCAAAACTTCTTTAGAAAAGATCCTGTAATTTGATGACCACTAGCTATCACATAATTTGAATGATGGTGGGAATATTTAT